>OY735871.1:12684829-13955614 GCA_963506565.1 Tachystola acroxantha
AACGGAAGTTGTACAAAATAGGAATAAATGGACCATGCCAGATTCTGCCCCACCATCAACCGCATGTTAGTAGGGTATTATTGGGCATTTCAAAACACATTCCATTCCTTCGCAAACGTTCGTTGACACTCACTTTGCTCGGATGATCATGCGTTTCGAAAAACCCAAAAACACGCTACCGTAGTATGACAATTTTCATGGGATCGTAAAAATGTTACGAATGTCTGCAGATTAACGGATATCGTTTGCGTTGCATACGCTATTATGGAACATGTTCGTTAACGTAACACTGTTAACAGACGTGTTGGTTGTAGGATATAGGTGATAGAAATAAATAAAATGTTAACATACCCAAATATCTCTGCTGATTGATTCACAAGTTCATAACTACAACATCTAGATCTTTTTTTGTTTTTGTTTTCCGTGCGAGGAGAAAATCCTCATGGATACACCGCGCCCGTACGCGATAGCATGCCCGACTTCACTGAGAAGGTGACTCAGTGACCTACGGACTAAAAACTCCCCGATCTAGATGGAGTGTCTATAAAGTCACCGAGACCCAAGTCGATGATTACCATATTAGTTTTTTCGTCAGAATGCGAATAGTCTAGAAATAACAAAGGATCATTCCATCATGGACTCGATATGCCAATGTCTAAAACGCCATCTGACTACTCAACCTCAAGGACGGTCATCTTCTCGAGTTGGTTGGTTTTAGAACTCTGCTCTTGTCACACAACACAAACTTTAGAGTTCTATAAAGTAACTGTTTTGTTTCACTAGATCTTTCAGAATGTCTATAAAGTCACCGAGACCCAAGTCCATGATTATCTTATTAGTTTTTCGTCAGAATGCGGATAGTCTAGAAATAATAAAGGATCATTCCATCACGGACTCGATCTGTTAATGTCTAGAACTCCATCTGACTACCTCAAAGACAACCACCTTCTCGAGTTGGGAAGAGTTAGACCTATACTCTAATCACATAACACACACTTTTATAGTCTTATTCGTATAACATAACTGTTTTGTTTCACTAGATCTTTCACAATGTCTATAATGTGACCGAGACCCAAGTCGATGATTATTTTATTAGTTTTTCGTTAGAATACGGATAGTCTAGATATAATAAAGGATCATTCCATCACGGACTCGATCTGCCGATATCTAGACTTCCATCGAACTACTCAACCTCAAATACAATCACCTTCTTGAATTGGTTATGATTAGACCGTCGACTCTAGTCATACAACACAAACATTTCAAATTATCTAATTATTATTTTAAGTTCTTCATCCTGAGTTAACTGCACTTTGTAAGCGGACTATACACTGAAAAATTAAAAATACGATTCAATAACCAGTTTGGTTGCGTGAACGTTTTATACAATATTTGTCTAAAAACACTATAGATATTAGCACACTGAACATTGCACTAAAACATATGGTAAAATATTACTGTGTATATGTGAGGGTCCTCAAATTGTATGCCATCGACATTAATGCGAAAATCTGCAAAAATGAATGTTGAAAAGCTGTAACAAGCATCACATTGATATGTACTAGGACAAGTAGATTGCACTATCAGAGTTTGGAGTGCAATTTTTGTTATACTATCCCCAGCTCCCTAACATTACATCTATAGTTAATGTAAGCATTGTCACTGACAACAACAATTTGTCAGCGATTGTTCTAAGTACAGTCAAACGTAAAAATGTATAAACAAGGTATATTGTTGAATACATTTTCAATTGAATACGAGTATATACTACATACAACAATTTATTTGACTACATTTTAAAATCATTATAAATGTATTATGTATATTTGCAATAATACTTGTAATAATAATATTTATTTATTTATTTCATTAAAGATCAAAATCCCAGCGCCTTTACAGGTTTTCACCCAAGTCGACGATGGTAACTTAATTAATTACAATTCACCCATTCACCACTAAATTATATAAAGCAAAGAGTTAACTATGAAGTAGTAAACTCAATTAGATTCATAACATCAGACCTATCCTAACCAAATGTGCGGTAGGTTAGGCTGCGCATAAGCTGAACGTCTTGAGCGCGATTCCCACAGAGAAAGTATTTTCTATGCTTGACATTTAAAGTGTGATAATAATAATAATCATAATGAATCAAAAAAGTTAAATAAAAACATTGAGTTTTTATTACAAGGTTACATATTTTCCCAATTGACTGTACATCCTTAGATCAAAATTGCTGACAGACATTATAATAAGTAAGCTGCCTATACTATTTTTGCTGCATCAACATTGGCGCACCTCGTGTTAGGTACGTGTAAATCATGTCGTGCAGTGGGTGCTATAATATATGTCTACATTAAGATAATATACTTATATACGATACATAGCTTACTATAGGATTTAAATAGATTATCATAAAAGGTGAAAACAATTGTACATTTTCATCTTACAGAAAGTAAGTAACCATCTTCTGATGAGCTGTCTAATAAATCTAATAGTGAAGTCGTATTACCTGTATTTATATAAATCGATCAAAAAGTTTGTACTAGTAGGCTTTTATGAGACTGAAATGATTTCATAATACATTAACATAATCTTACCTGTTTGTGATACTTAAAATATATAGTAACAGAAATATTATAGCATCACCATGTGCGACAACCTTTTGCCACGCATGTTGCGCAAACCATTTTTGCTAAGTAAACGGTTATGCATAAAGCATGTTGTACAGCGGATGTTATAATTATTTTTACCTTAAGATAAAATATCGCTTACTATACAATCCACATGAATCATCGCATAAATGGTGAAGACAATGTACATTTTCATCTTGCTGAACAGAATCATCATCTGATGAGCTGTCTAATGCATCTAATAGTAAAGCGGTATACCTGTATACTATAAATCAAACAAAAGGCGTATTAGAGCAGGCTTTCAAGAGACTGATAAGATTTCATACCTGTTATCTTATCTTATCTGTTTCTGATTTCTTAATATATTATCGTAACATAAAATATTATAGCATCACCATGTGCGATATCCCTTAGGTATTCATGTTATGATATGTAAACGGTTTAATCATTGCAACATATTATAAGTACAGTCAAACATAAAATCTTTTTATAGCATTCTTGCAAAATAATTTTTTTTATTGTTATTCAGGTTATTCAAATGCAGACACAAATTCTTCTATAATTAATTACCTATCAATAATGTTTGTTTCATAAAGTCTTTCAAAGGACTGTATATAATTTTTCGGTAATAACACAGTCATGTTTGAAACATTTGTGAAGATTGATTAGTGACGATAAAAGTATAAAATACATTTCACGAATTCTCTAATAGATCTATAATAGGTAATATACAATTTCTGCATGCCTTAAGGTAAACTGGAAGAAAATGCCGCAAGGCATTAAGTTCGCTCGATACATAAAATGTAACAAAGATTAAATAAATAAATAAATAAATAATATATTATTTTAATATTTTATACATACATAATTATGTGCTCGACTGTATCCTCAAAGAAAACGCTGACGGAAGTGCAATACGATGTGCGTTTAGTGTACGGTTTTAAATTAATTAGGTCATTGCGACACATTTTCCTTAAATATATTTAAAATATAAATTATGCTTATTTAGCACCATGTAAGGTGTAGTAAACCTTTTATTCATAAAAATGAATTCAGTCAAAGTCAAAATAATTAAAATATTAGAAATGAATTATTAAGAAGTAGAAACGAATGAATAAGATTACTTGACTGGTTACGATATACGGTTGTAACATAACACGTTTATCTGTTCATTACTTGTTCTTAATATTATTAATGAGCTCTATGTTGACCTATAAATGAATATTGTATCAATAAGTTATTGCGACATAAGGAAACATCGTGAGGAAACCAACAAAACACAGCATATTCTTGTGTGCGTGCAAAATAGGGTTGGACTTTTTACAAAGTGGATCATCCCTTTAGAATTATAAAAGATCCTAATAAATCTCTAGCTAGCAAACTCGTATGTAATATCTGCCCTGAGTTAATTAACCATTCAAACGCAGAAAAAATTACGCGTATAATAAGAACGATGTAAAGTCCAAAGTGTTACACTTAAAAAAAGTATGATCAATAAAATGTTGACGACCCCTGTCAGCGTCACCCGAAATTCGTGTTTAAATAGTGCTAACGAATTAGCTCATCCAAATTGTCTTCAAGTGAACTTCAGCAAGGTTACTCTACCCTAAAGTGAAGAAGTGCTCGACCTAGTACCTACCTAACTAAGTATTTTTTGTGAAACTCAGAATCCGGTGCATCTAAATCATGTAAGTACGTAAATCCTACTATTGTTACTGATTTATTTTTTTATTTCTTGTAAATATGTCGCTGACGAACAATCAGGGATAACTCATGGATCGAACACTGATATTCCTAATAAAACACAGCACCTCTCTGAATGTAGAGATTAAATTATTTATTTTACATTTTATTTCATTTTACAGGTCTGACTCTGAATATTACGTGCGCAAGAACGTGAACACAGCGAAGTCAAGCCACGAAGAACCTGCACATCGGTTCGCAACCCTCGACTCCGATGACGATGAACGAGTGTAAGTTTACATTAAATATATTAGGTGCTATGTTAATGTAAACATTACGTGATCATCATTTCGATATGCTCTATTCGAATCCATTATGTCTAATTAATTTATTGTTACCCCTTTCAGAAGCATTCGCGGAACACCCAAGTCTAAATCGGTGACAAAGAAGATCGCTGCTGCTCCGAAGCGGAAATCAAAAGCAAGCAACGCTCCTGCTCCTGCTCCTAAACGTGCTACCCTTGACAACGAAAGACAAGCCTTCACCGAGGTCTTTGACAGCGGTGACGAAAGTGAGGCGAGGAGTGCGAGAAGTATCGCGTTGGAGAGAGCGAACCTTACGTCAGCGCTGTCGCGGAGGGTTGCCGACGGGGTTCTGCGGAGATACCAGCAACTGGAGGGCAATTTGTTTGTCGAGGTTCGGGTGTACAACACCGCGGATATTGCGAAAGTGGACCCTAGGAACCGACACGAAAAAGCGAGCGTAAGCCTAAAATATCGCGTAAGTGATGACAGCCCAGAGTTGGAATCACTAAGAAACTTTTTGAAGGAAGTGAAGAAAAAGTTTACGGAAGAAGGAAAATTTTTTGCAGATCGAAAATAGATGAAGAACTCTAAAATTACTATAATTTATATTTCCGTACAAGTATTTATAAATTAAAATTCAAATAAATATTACTTCATACTATTTGTACATTATAATATCATTATATTAAACCTATACCATTATGACCCACAAATCCGTTTATTGTACGGTTTGTGATCAATCAATTAAAAGCAAGGCTTTTTCAGGTCATCTAAAAAGCATACAACATAAGAACAATAATGCTGTACAAATAAATGAAAACATTGATAAAATTCAATCTGCATTTAGAAATCGCATTGCATCATACCGTTTGCGACATCCATCACCTACTAGACGTGGGAGTGAGAACGAGACAACTAGTTGTTTGCCAGTTGAATATCTAAATAAACTCAGTTCGTTAGTACGTCAGCTATTCGACGCTAGAATCAGCTCTTACAATGCGATAAAGGTAAATTTAGAGCTGTTTTCTGAATACGCTTTACCAAAAAATGATTCAAAGGAAACAAAGTCTTTCAATACGGAAAATATAGTTCTATGTCGAAATTATGATTTTAAAGAAGTATTTCGGAACATGAAAAATATTATTTGTAAAAAAATGGATGAGTTTCAACAACGAGATAGCGGTTGGACTTTTCTAAGAAATCTGTATCTTGAAGTAAATATTAACAAATACACTCCGCTGAGGGCTTCTAGTTTTATCGCTTTGCCGAAATTTTTAAAACATAAGCGATCATGTGTCAATATAAAAAATTATGATAATTTCTGCTTCTTATGGAGTGTGATAGCATCTCTTTTTCCTGCAAAAAATAATCCGAATAGAGTATCCTCTTATCCTCATTTTAAGGATATACTAAATGTGCAAAATATGAGTTTTCCGGTTTCCCTTTCTGATATAAAAACTTTCGAAAAAAATAATCGTAATGTGAGTGTGAACGTGTATGGTATTAGTAATAACAAACATATTGTCGGACCGCTTTACAAAACGCACTGTCGGCAAAATCATCATGTTAATTTATTACTGCTAGAAAACGGATCTCGTTCACATTATTGTTTAATTAAACATTTGAACATTTTATTGAGAACACAGTTAACTAAACATCATGGTAAAATATACTTTTGCGATGACTGTCTGATGTTTTTTGACAGCGAATGTAAATTAAATTCACATGTATGTGGTAGTGTCGCGACAGTTCTTCCGAACAAGGGGACCATAATTCAATTTAAGCATTTTGAAAGGATGCAGCATATACCTTTTGTTATTTACGCTGACTTCGAGTCATTTTTAGAGCCTTGTACGAGCGACACTTCCACCTCTACATTCACAACTACAACTCAAAAACATGTTCCAGCAGCTTTTGGTTATTACATTGTGTGCTCATATGACAATACCCTCAACCGATACAGATCATACAGAGGTCTTAATTGTGCCGAAAAATTCACTGAGTATCTTCAAATCGATATTATAAAGATTCATAAGATATTGAACACTAACAAACCAATTGTATTTACCGACATCGATTTACAAAATTTTAATAACGCAAAAGTCTGTCATATATGTTCGCAAATGCTTTTTGACGAACGAGTCCGCGATCACTGTCACCTGACAGGGGTGTACAGAGGCGCAACGCACACCTACTGTAACATTCGATTTGCTTTACCTAAATTCATCCCGGTCTATTTTCATAACCTATCAGGCTACGACTGTCATTTATTTATAAAGGAACTAGGTGATATGAAAGGTCCATTGAAAGTGGTAGCTAAAAATAAAGAAAAGTACATATCGTTTACAAAACTATTCATTACAGAGGACGGAGGGCTAGTACCTGTTCGTTTCGTTGATTCATTCAATTTTTTAGCTACTAGTTTACAAAAACTCGCAGAAAATTTAAACAAAGAGGATTTTATACATCTATCACGATTTTTTTCAGATCCACTGCAATTTGATTTAATGCGATGTAAAGGGGTGTATCCGTATGAATATATAACTGGCTGGAACATATACAAAGAAACTTCTCTACCACCGCGAAAACGTTTCTTTAATAAGTTAATGAATGAAGATATACCTGAGTCTGACTATAAACACGCCTTGAATGTATGGAACATATTTGGTTTACGCAATTTAGGCGAATATACCGATTTGTACTTAAAAAGTGACGTATTATTACTAACAGATATCTTCGAAAGTTTCAGGAAAACTTGCACAAAAAATTATAAATTGGACCCATCGTTTTACTTAACAGCTCCAAGTTTAAGTTTTGATGCTATGTTACTTAAAACTAAAGTTCAATTACATCTTATTGATGATTTAGAGATAATTCGTATGATACAGAGCGGTATACGCGGAGGAGTTTGTTTATGTTCAACTCGGTATGCTAAGGCAAATAACAAATATTTATCTCACTATGACCCGGACAGTCGTAGTAGCTACTTAATATACATAGACTGCAATAATTTATATGGATTTGCTATGTGTGGTTATTTACCACATTCTGATTTTGTTTTAATGAACCAGTTAGACATTAATAACCTCAACATTCTAACAGTGCCAAATGATTCCATGCATGGTTATATTTTAGAAGTGGACTTAGAATATCCAGAATACCTCCATAATTTACATAATGATTTTCCTTTTTGCCCACAAAAATTCAAACCTCCAGGCTCAAACTCTTCTAAACTTATTCCAAATTTATACGATAAATATAGATACGTAATTCATTATATTCATTTAAAAACGTGTATAGCAAATGGATTAATATTAAAAAAAATACACAGGGTAATAAAATTCAAGCAAAGTCCATATTTGAAGGAATATATTGATCTAAATACAAAATTAAGGCAAAGTGCACGCTCGGCTTTCGAACAAGACTTTTTTAAATTATTGAATAATAGTATCTTTGGCAAAACTTTGGAAAATGTAGAACATCGGGTTGATGTAAAGTTAGTCAATCAATGGCAGGACAGTACCAATATCACCAAAAAACAATATACAGCCAATAGATACATATCGAGACCGAATTTTCATAGTGTGACAATTTTCTCAGAAAATTTCGTAGCTGTTCAAATGAAACCTGAACGAGTGGTTTTAGACAAACCGATTTACATCGGTTTCACCGTTCTAGAGTTATCCAAAAGCCATATGTTTGATTTCCATTACACTGTTATGAAACCATACTACAAAGACAATATTAAATTATGTTATACAGATACAGATAGCTTTCTATATTCTATAGAGACAGAAGATATATATAAGGATATTAACATGAAATTCAAACCATATTTTGATACCAGTAATTACTCGGTTAATAATTTGTACGGAATTAAATGTGACAACAACAAAATTCCTGGTTTATTTAAAGATGAGTTCGGCGGAGAAAATATAGCTGAATTCGTAGGCTTACGATCCAAATTATATTCTATAAAAACCGAAAATTCCGAGATTAAGAAAGCAAAGGGTGTAAAAAAATGTGTTGTTAAAGGTTTAACACACAATGACTATAATAAAGTTTTAAAAACCAACGATGTCATTAGAAGAAAAAACATTTATTTTAAATCGTTGAAGCATGAAGTATTCACACAGGAATTAAATAAAATAGCGCTTTCAGCTAACGATGATAAACGCATTATATTAAAAAACAAAACGTCGACCCGTTCTTGGGGTCATTATCAGAGCACATTTTGAATTCGCTTAACGTATTTCACTAATAAAATTGTATTATAATTATCTAAGATGGCCGAGGGATATTTAGCCGATATTATAATTCTGAAACATTCTTATTATTACTCTAATATTGAAATAACAAGCGGACTCTGGCCAATTAATGACTTCTTACCACAAATTTATGTGAAGCTTGAAAATTACTGTATATTTTGGTCTCCAGAAGAATGGGAAACTATTTATAATGAGTTTAAAATGATCGGACAATATAAAAGTAACTATGACTCATGTCAGTATAAGTTGTATAGACTCATGTATTGTGATAAACGATGTCCTGATTATTATGTACACCAAGTATTTTCTGCTATTAATATGTATGGTCACTGTATAGATATAAGATTGAAAAGTCTAGAAATAGAATACCTAAAGGTAAAGCCAACTGTGAACAAAATTCAATCTGTGCTTACGAATACGTATTTATCGCCATCCAATATTGAGACGTTATTGGATTATTACACTAACGATTATTCACTGGTTGAAAAAGAAATGGCTATTCTAGCAATTGATTGGTTCACAAAATTTGTATTCAATTGACTATAATAATTATAAGTACTTAATTTAACGATAAGATTTCTATAAGTATTACTTAAATAATGTAAAATATGGTTGATAAATATATTATTTTAAAGGGTACTCAGTATTTTTTTTCGTTATATAAACCTATTCTAAACCATTCATGACATTCAGTAATATAATCACACACAACAATAATTTGCAAACCACATCAAAATAAAATCACTGACGCTTTGCGAAGAGCCTCGCTGCGAGTACCTTGGCATGTCTAGACAAGTTTTTGATGACGAAGCTCATTCGCGCGATTGGTGTGTGCTAATAAATTAATTTAAGTAGTCAATATTTAACACTCGAAGAGACGATACAAAGAGACGATAATTAATAATGTCGGCTAACTCAACTCGCAACTATTATCCAAAAGCAAACTATATAACAACACTGTCAGATACAAGACTACCTAAGTTCTCTATAAAGATTGAAGTGTGCAAATTCACGGAGAAGGAAACAGTTATTGAAGACCGCACCGTAACCCGAGCCAACTACCTCGTCTACGATAACGAAGACCAAGTAATGCAGTCCGCCACGCATACGTTATTTTTAATAACAAGGGAATTGGGAGAACGTGCAGACAGCAACTATGTAAGTATCCTATTTCTAAACTTAACTTGTTTTAATAACGGAAGTATTGTTATAGATGCTATTGCAGGTTTTTTATATGAAGCGATGTGGGTTGTAATGTTTTATATAGTAATTGTTAATATCTCTTGTTTCAGGTAGCCACAGTCTACGAACAGCAGTGTGAAAAAAAATAGTTCGACATTAGCATTAATATGAAGTGATATTCTGTAGTAACTAATTAGTAAAAAATGTAAGAGGTAATTGTAATTTCTTAGTTCACTTAAATGAAATAAAATGTTGTTAAAAAATTGGTTTTATTATCTATACTTAACTTAATATAGGAAAACATGCAAAGTTAAACTTACGCTACATTAAACATAATAATATGCAATATTGGTATTTACCAAAGATAATTGTTATCAATGCACCATTTTTTTATACATATTGCATTTTTTAAAGCACAATATTTTTTATGAGTTAAGCAGTTTAAGTAAGTTGTAGAATTACAGTATTTTTTATGCAACGTTAATAAATTAGGACATCCATTTTCACCCACGTCTGTAATTATTGAGCAATTTTGACATAAATCAGCAATCCATTTAATTTTCTCTTCACCCTTAACTATTATCTTTTTATAAGCTAATACAGGTGAAATTATTCTTTTAAACTCACGATAGTCGATGTAACCTTCTCTCCATAAAATACCTCTGTTTCTTTCTAACCAGAGAATACCCTTTTTTTCTTCACAAGATAAGTTACAAAAAGAATAAGGAGGTTTAACTAGAAATACCTGGGTATATTCTTGTGTAGCCAGAGCCAGTTCTTTAATTATAAAATTATTATTGCAATCAGAAAAACCTTGTATATCAACAATTATGCAATCTTGATTCATGATATCTTTTTTACAATATTACTTAAGGGTTTATATTCAATAATACAATCGTTTAATATAAGACAGTAAGCTGTAGTTTGATCTGGTAAGGGAGTATCTGTTTCCAATTCCAACCGTATATCCACACTTCCTGTTTGTATTATTTCAGATTGTCGACTACAATCTATTAGATATAAGGGTGCCTTAGTTTTGAAATCGTTATAACTTAGCAACGGATCAGGTCGACGTCCATAATAGAACTGTTGAAATTTTGCGTATTGCTCATATATTAAAGCATAATTATTATTAGCATAATCAATGTTTAAGTTTTCATATGGAAAATAAGTTGAATTCAGAAATACTTTAACGTTACGTAAATTACAATGGTCAAATTGAGACATATCTTTAAGTATCTGATTTTTACGATCAGTTTGTAAGCCTAAAATTACAAACCTAGGTTTCTCAATCTGTGAAGATGTTTTTATCGACCAAGTATGTTTTGAAGTTTGAGGTAATAAAGGATATTCGTACAAATCCCAATTTCTGAATACTAAATTAATTGCACGGTCCTTTTCTAAATGTCTAAGCAGGTTAATTCTTTCACGGTCGGAAACTTTTATGTGAGGAACACGCCATACTAATTTAGTAATCTCAATATCATGAACATATTCTCCAGCGCCTAATTTTAAACAATTCAAATTAGTATTACTACGAATTAGGATGAGTTCATGTTTACAATTCATAATTATTTTATTATAGTCCTCAGCGAAACCTAAAACTTTGTTAAGAGGTAATGATACCGCAAATTTATTTCCCGAGTTTGATGATCCATCGATATTCCACCCCCAACATTTAGATATTTTAGATTCCCCTTCGCTCATTGACAATAGAGCTTTCATAGTCGTAGTAACTCCAGGTTGGCGAACTGTGTCAATTACAACTCCATTGATTTGGTATGAAATCGATTGAAAAAGAAAAAGTACATGATTGTTTGTAAAATTAATATGACTTAATTTTGCTTTGGATTCTCTGTTATAAGCCTGTACATTTCCTTCTATGTATAATGTACTGGCAGAAGGTAAAACATATAAGTCCTGCTGATTAATGGGTATGCGGATCTCATCGTTAATATTAAAACTGGTGACGTATGGATTATACGAATGAAACTCATAACTTTCGATGGAATTGTCATAAGTTGGCTGCTCTGTTATATTTAGGATACTCATTTTAAACCAATAAGTTTGAGAAATTTCACGTTTTCTTTTGTAAGACCTTTTTTAGGTTTTATATTTTTCTTAATTTGTTTAGAAGGTGTTATTCCCTCAACAGCACTATTTGTACTATATTTTTTAATGACAGTTCGCGAGTATTTAAGAAAATCGATCATTGTTTTTTTTGAGATGTAAATAGAGTTGAATTTCTTCGTTTCGTAAATTAACTAAGTTATTGTTTACATCCAATATTCTAATATTGATAGAGCTTATGTTTTTACGATTTACAGGAAAATATATTATATTTTTAGGTACTTCGATAATTCTATAACCTGGAGGAACATTTGGTGCAAATTCGTGAATAATATGGCTAGTTTTTCCATTCACATAAGATCCACTAACTATATCACAATCAATCCTCAGCACGGTTGTCGACAGAATGCATACCGGATAACTAGATTCGTGTATTATATTAGCTTTTAGAGTTTCTTTTCCAAAACCTAATATTTTATTTAACGATCCTTCCTTTTCAAAATGTATATCTTTTGAACAAAAAATAGTTGTTTTTAATGTGTTGTTATTGCATTTCAATTTAAATACACAATCCTTAATATGTTCCTTTAAGTAGTCACTAATATCTTGAAGTTCGTACGAACCTTCTGGAATTTCTACGACTCCGTTTTCACCATACCATACTTTATTATTTCTGCTATCTATATTTGGTATTGAGTTGAATGTCGAAAAATATAAAAGACCGCACTCATAATCACCATCGAGTTGTAAAGCAGGGGAATAATTAGTTGTCAAAGATGACTTGGTGTCAGATATTGATAGCGTGAAGTTCATTTTTGTAATGATAACTATAAATATGATAACTTCATTTTAAATGTCTTTTCCAAAAGTTTTTTAAAAAATTTAGACATAGATGACCACAGTTGACGGAATCGAAACTTTGGTAATTATTGTAATTATAAAAGATGTCACTAATATTTTCTAAATACTTAACAAGTTCCAACGGAGGTTTCAAATCCCCAAAACTATCAAAGTACTCGCAATAATTATTTAGTTTAACATAGGCTACCCAGTGCGTTCCATTATTGTTATGATCATCTAAATTGATGATAGCACACTCTACTTTCTTTGGTTTATGCGGCAACTTATCTCTCATATAAACACCTCTAAAGTATGGGATTTTTGTAGCATGTTCAATAATATCTATATTAGTAAGAGCACGCCTAGGTAGCCTATGATTCAGTTTTTTTTTAAATTGTTTAGAAATAATCCACTTCCTTTTTTATATGGTTTGATATATAGACCTTTTCCTAAGGCAATAGATTCCATCATTTTATTATGGCGTTCCGATTCCCTTAGGTTCTGTTTAGATGACTTATAATCATTAACAGCTTTCGCAACACCTGCCGCACCTCCCGCTAGCGCACCTAAAGCCGACAAACCAGCAAATATGGGGATTAAAGGTAGTATACCTCCAGTTTTTGGAATGGGTATTACACGAGGTAACCTCACTCTTGATGTTTTTGAAAGTAGTTTTTTAGCTGCAAGATATGCATATTTTATAGCAGATCTGTGATTCTTAGGTTTCTGCTTTCGTAATTGTTTACGTATTTTTGATACGGCGGTTTTAAATCCCGTAATACCTGCACCTGCTTTTAATTTAGTTTTCATTACTTTGTTTACTAACCACGAGGCAATTTTTTCTCCTGTGCGTGAGTCTTTCGACTTAACCCTTTGTTTAGCCATGTTTAGTAGTTCTAAATCCGCCTTATGACGGTCTTCTAAATTCGAATACTTGGAATATGCTATATCGTGTTGCATACAAGCGTTATCTAACGGATTAATACCTTTATCACCCCGTAACAATCTTTCTTTTAGTCTAGTACCAGGTCCACAATAATTGTATCCAGGTAAATGTAATTCAAATGGCAAATTATTAATTACACTATTGAGAAGTCCTCCTCCTTCAATAACCATCAAATATAATGATCTTACAATAAATACATACACGTTATATAGGTTTCATACAATAGATTTTTTATTAATCCAACTATTTTCAGTATCATTAAGACCCAACCATTTTACAAACAATTGATTACCCTTCCTTTTTAAAACCTTTTCCACCAAGTATATGTCACCATTCATCGTTTTTTGAAGCTCCTGTTCATAAAATGTACCCAAAATCATTTGTTTTCGCTGATCTTCAATTCGGTAAGTAATCGGATTAGTATTGTTTACTTTTGTAATTGTAAATATTTCAGCGGACCAATTTGGAGTATATCCTTTTTGAAAATCTCCTTTATATTTGCTAATACGAACATGATCTCCAACATTGAATTTACTACATTTTTTTATGATAGACATCTTCTGTGACAGTTTAATGTTACTCATGATAGTAGATTCATTGTTGTAGTTTACGTCTATAGGTTTATAGTGAGTTATTCGATGTACAGTATTATTATAGGAGTTAACAATGTTTTCTAAAGGTTTTCTAAACCAATTATAATTGCCAATATAACTAAAATACTTATAAAGCCTGCCTTTCAAAGTCCTAATCACTCTTTCCACAATGGAAGCTTTTTTAGTTGAGTATGTAGAATAATGATTAATTTTGTTTGAAGCCATCAGATTTTGAAATATATTATTATAAAATTCTTTACCTAAATCAGTCTGCAAATTAACAGGTATTCGACCAGAAGAAACAAGTATTATATTAAATAAATTCGAAATTTCCGACTTAGTTTTCGTTTTAGATGGCATTGCCCAAACAAATTTAGAGAAGGCATCTATTATAACTAAAATGTATTTATAACCTTTGTTATCCTTTGCTAAACTTTGCATATCAATTAAATCAGCTTGCCATAAATCATCAATACCTTTTAAACACACATACCGTCGAATGAAGTTTTTTCTTGCTGCTCTATGAATTTCATCTACAACTTGTTGTTTACTCATTTCATTACCTACACTTTTGGGATCTTAATGATTGAATCTATATCAGATTTCGTATAATAGTAAGTCTGCAGATATTTTTTGATTGTAAATGTTAATTTGTTCAGTTCGTCTACTATTTTCTGACTTCTCCAAAATTGATTAATAAATTTATCAACATATTCCTTATTCACAGCATCGTCAGCTTCTAATGGGATGCTAACTCCTTTTAATCTCACTGAATTTATATTAATTTCGCCATCTTCGATTTTTAATAAATCATCAGTTTTCAATTGTACTGATGTACGCAAACGCTTATGAACGTGATGACCGAATTTATCGATATTCATTCCCCTCAGAACTGCATTAACCGATAGTTGATAGTTGACTGTCTTAATATAGAAAAATCCGACATATAAATATTTATTTAATTAAACCACTTTCACGTAATTCTTCAATGATGGATATTATTTCATTATCTAATCCTGTGTTACCAGCATCTCGAGAAGCTACCAATAACTTTAACCGATTAACCAATTCATTGGGATCATCCCAATAAACATAATCCACGTTTGGATTAAGTTTCTTAATTACAGACAATCCGGATCCTTGCGACATGCTTTCCGTGCTAACACAATTTTTAGCTAATTTTATGAATAGAGGTCTAATTATCTGCGTATACTTTCTTCCCTTGTTACTTTTAATTGGTTTTGAGGGATCGTAATCACGACGATGAGCATTAGTAACTATTAACATTTTCTTATAGTTAAGTCTGTCATCTTCTTTTATTAAACTTAAATCTGGTGATTTTTTAAATAACAGTTCCATTAGCCCTAAAGTTTTAACGTATGGTTTTCCACCAACTATAATATGGTAATCATTTAAAGACACTGATGACATTCCCATCATAAGTTTTCCTCTTTCTCTTCTGACACCGAAAGGAATATTTTCATCGACGATATCTGACATTGACCATGATGAAGGACGTGGACTAATACTTTTGCTAGTTTTGAAAGATGTACCGCTTGTATCATGTTTGGAATCATCACTATCACTTAACTCGTCATCCTCCTCAGTTTGAACATCAGACGTATTACCTTTTACAGGAGCATCATAATAATTGCTGTCATTAGAACTACTATTTCCATCATAAGGATAATCATCATCTTCTGATACATGATCGCGAACACCTTTTTTTACTGTATGTGTAGGGGTACGACTGACCTTTCTCTTCATAATTTTATTTATTTTTGGAGTTACTATTTCATCGCATGTCTTAGAATTCTTAATTGATAACTGTTTTAATGGATCTGTTATCGGTTTTAAAACGGACTCCATGACTATATCATTATTAGTTTTGATGTCGCGCATTATTTGAATTTTCTTTTTAAGTGATTGGGTAGATTTCAGAACCTGTTTTTTCAACTCCTTCTCTTCGTTCATACTTTATACTTTAGCACTATACTTTACAGCGTTGAAATTATCAATGACCGTAAAAACCATAACATGTTTATTATAAACATCTATTGAAAATTTATGAATGTATCAAAAGTCTTTCTATAATAGCCTTTATTCTTCTCACAGTCCTTGTTTATTACTAAGTAACTGTAAGGGTTGCTCCATATTTCCGAACACATATCTCGGAACTGAGTCCATGTCATATCTGTATTAACATGTTCATCGTATACATGATGAAGGTTAACATCATCTTGCTTGAAAAGAATAACGAGGTTAGCATTGTCACGAATTAACTGCTTCGGAATTTTTGAATAGGTTTGGTTTAAGTAAAAACAGTCTATATTTTTATGTCTGCCCATAGCAAAATAATCACGTATGTTGTTTTGATTTTCACATGCAACATCGTCAAAAATTATAACTGAATTAGGAGCGGCTTCATGAGGACTCAAAACTTCCTCGTTATCACGATATTTTATAAAAGATATCTCTGATACATTTTGGAACACCTTTTCTAAAAACACGTACTTTGGTTGAAATAAAGTCTTGGAATACAGGTACACGTTTCGAAAATGTAATCCATTTTCATGTAAAAGTAGTCCAAGCATTAAATTAGTTTTACCGCAGTTAGAAGGTCCAGAAATAATACACCGAATTGAATTAGGTAAAAGTTTTCCATGACGGGCTATGCTTCTGTTGGCTTGAACACAAATTTTCTCCAGCTTCAAAGAATGAGGTTGTTTCACAAATTTCATGTTTGCATTTAAACAGATAGCTTACGTGAATTAAGTACTTAACAGCTTGATGATCTACGCAAAATGATGGGAGTGTAAATTTCCGAATGTTTTTATACATTAGATAAGAATTTTGTGTTTATAAATCATAACGAATCCGTTATGTACTTGTATTTTTATTGTCTTATTGTGTTACGTTAACCTGCAGACAGTCATGACATGTTGCGATACTGTGCATTAGCGTTTTCAACGTGAAAATTGTCACACTACGGTAGCGTATTTTTGGGTTTTTCGAAACGCATGATTATCCGAGCAACGTGAGTGTCAACGAACGTTTGCGAAGGAATGGAATGTGTTTTGAAATGCCCAATAATACCCTACTCATGTTGTACATAAATGTAAATATATCTCCGTTTTTTAATAAAATTATTGGTTTTTAAATAACGTTTTGTACAAGTTGCGATTCGAAAAAAACAGCTTAATTAAGAATTCAGAAAATAGTAAGAAATCGAAGCGATTTATTCATTGTTTTTGTTATTCTTCTATAGGAGTTGCGAGAGTAGTAGAAAATGATACTGATTATGATTATGCAATATGAAACCTGTAATAAGTCCCCAACAAAATGACAGGTGCAGCTTAAATGGTCACGAAGTTTTGTAGGTGGGGCAAAGCTCCATTGAAATGTGGCAATGTCTTTTCCAAGGTAATTCTATAATAGGCCCACCAGCCAAAATAATGTCATGAGAAGAAAGTACACGCAAAATAAAGCGACCAAATTCGAATTGAGAAGACGAAAAGCTTTAAGTGGGATAGATTCGGTTATAAAGTATCAATCATAATACAAATTGTGAAATGATGGATAATGCCCTCCACACACAGATGCGAGCTAGCCGCGGCTTGCGTCCTGCGATCAGTTGAAATTGAAACGCATGCCTCGCCTCATTTTCTGGGCATTTTAATGTGAAAGGTAATGACGGTAGAAAATGAGGTGGAGCATGCGTTACAACTGATCGCAGGACGCAAGCCGCGCCTAAATCGGAATACCCGGGTATGATTATCCGACGGGCAATTGTTTCAGTGGTTTTTGTTGCAAATGTGAAGACAAAATAACCCGGGTATTTCTGGAGCCTAGATGGGACGTCGTAAGAACATCTCAGTTGATTTAAAACTGTTCAGATTGGATTCAATTATCTGATATTGAACATCTTGACCGATGAGGTAGAGCGAGGGATATAATGCAGTAGGTAAGTCCATTATATCCCTACCTATCTGTACTAGATGAAGCAACGATTTCGAAGGTGGTGGTTTGATGCGTTTTGAGGAAGCTTCGTCTATAGATACGTGAACGAAAGGACCGGTAGAAGTAGATAAAGGAGACACATACATTGACATAATTATGTAGTCTCTGAAGAGCTCGGTGGCTCAGTGGTTGGGTCAATGGACTTGCAATATGGAGGTCCCAGGTTCGATTCCCAGCCAGGGCAGCCATGTACCAATGAGTTATCCTCGGTTTTTTCGACGGAAAAACTTACGTACATTTACCGAGTGCTCTCAAAACGGTGAAGGAAAACATCGTGATGAAACCTGCATGCCGTAGAAGAAGAAGAAAAAAAATCTACAGCATGTGAAATCCGCCAACCCGCACTGGGCCCGCGTGGTGGATTATGGCCCGAGCTCCCTCGATGTAAGGGAAGGTCTGTGCCCGAGCAGTGGGGCAATATAAATAAACTGATGATGATGATGATGATGATGATGTAGTCTCTATTACAAAGCGACGAAAGTTCATAAATATATTGAAGAATATTAGATGAAGAAATATCTAGGTAACATGATTAACAGTGGCAAAGCATTGCCACAACGCAAAGCCTATACAATCTATGTGACAGTACATATAGCGAATAAATCTCCGTCCGAGTCTCCGTAGAGAAAGTCGCTTCATATTATTGCGACATTTTTAATGGCGTAGCAACATATTGTGTACATTGTCACACAAGAAGGCTTCTTATGAAGTAGGACAAGAATGGGGTTTACTGCTAGGGTTGTCAACCGTCTCGGAAAATCAGTACTTGCGTCGCCAACCCTCCTACGGGAGTTGTCTCACAAATCTTTGGGATTGTTAGGTAAATCTGTGCGGCCCGTTAAGCTTTCTCATTCGATTGTTAATTTTAAATCTTTTTAATCCATTCAGTAGTTATCAAGATAAAATTGTGGACGAAGCAATGAATGATTGTATTAATGGCATTCATAGAGCCAACTAGCGCCGCCAATCTTAAAAAAATAATATCTTCCAATATAATCAATTTTATTAAAAAAGCTATTTGCGAAATGTTTATTACGATAAATACTATCTTTTAAATGCTGATTTATAACGTGATTCAATGTCGGTAAGTTGTAGTTCGTATAATTGCGAAAAACGGTCGTTTTTGGCACATTTGTGAACTACAACTTAGCTTGTCGCAATTATGCCATGTATTGTATATTTAAAAATAGTATTTATCGTAATAAACATTGTAAATAGCTTTTTTAATCAAATTGATTATATTGGAAGATATTATTTTTTTAAGATTGGCGGCGCTAGTTGGCTCTATGAAGGCTCTTAAGACCAACTTCAATCCGGAAAGGACTTTATTGTAATGGGCAACCCTATTTACGTCTACACACGGTAACACAGAAAGTGTAATCGGATCATATACCGTCCTTATTTTTTACGACATAAGTACTAAAATTACAATGATGTGCTGTTGTGTGTCCTATGGCACTATGTATGTACTGTTGTACATTGTATCAGTATTCGTATCGGTTAAGTCCTTTATTGGCCTAGGTTTTACTACATGTTTAATGCGATTAGTTTTATAAGAATGGCTTATACCTAGTAGCCTTCTCTTCAAGTCTACAGTAACTTTATTTACAATTTAATGAGTTATGTTATTTATAAGCTTATGCTTCTGAAAATTATGTTTAGTTTGCTTTACGTAAGAATTTAGGAATTAAGACTATAGTGAGCTTTACCTATAACTTACCTACTTCAAATTATATGACACGTGCAAATCTAATTTTTTAAAGGAATATCGACATTACGACCGCCAGTTTCGTCTAGTTTCTACTACCTTTATCGAAACCTTTTTTTTGTTACCCAGGAGAAATACATTATGTATACCGCCCGTCCGGGGGAACGGGCGATTATGATGGACTCGCACCAACTAAAACTCCTGGAGTGTTCCGCCTCCGCCTCCGCCTCCGCCACCATGGACAGGACCACGGGTACTCTTTCGAAAACTACCGCGGTCTTATCGGCGGGTGCCCTTTCGGGCCCGACTCCAGGGGGCCTAACGCCCCCCCTTCTCCGCTGAAGGCGCTCCGGAAGCCTTTATCGAAACCTAACCTGACCTAAAGAAGAAGAAAAGCTTGAAAACCGCTTAAACATAATTTTGCTTTACAGTATCGTTATCGAGAACATTTGCCACGAGCTTCTGAGGGACCACAAAACCGTCGGCCCGTTGGCCGAGGAGACCCTGCCGGGGCAACCAGGGAGACCTGAAGGCCCAACTCGCCTAAAACCCAAGATAGGGAAGGGCTCGAATACCTTCGTCGTCCTAACCTAAATATTAGGTGAGATTCTGTAGCGGCTACCAAACTTAATCCGATAAATGGACCGAAGGCAACACCGTCATTGCCACCGTATGACAGTGAAAGAGATTACTCGCTTAGAGATGATTAAAATAAGCGAACCATAATTTGGAACCTCCTCAAATGGCCCCAAAAAATTAAGGCCGATATTAATACAGAGTTCTGAGTGTCAGAGTTGAGTTTGAGTCCGTTCCTATGACTGAAATTTCATACAAATTTGACAGTTGGAAGTGCTAGCTCAAGCTGAGTTAGTGTTTAAAGCTATTTATGAATATAGGCCTAAGTGTTGTCAGTACGACACTTAGCTTCTCAAAATATATTATGAACATGAGGTCTTATTTTATTCGAACTGTTAATTAGGTTTTAAATAAATCTCACGACAGATTTATTCCTAATTGACCTCACTTTAAGCTCTCTGTGTTCTTCAAATTAAAAAAAGCTTTACGGAACATTAATTTCTTTGTTGTGCAATAATGTGTATTGAATTGCATTAATTTCTAAATGCAATTTGTTGAAATCATAAGAGCTCTTTGAATGCTTTCAATCAAATTAAGCTAATCCTTTAAACTCCTTTGTCCTCCTTTTTATACTCAGAGCAGAAAATTTTGCTGACCTTATTACCTTTGCATTGCAATTGAAATATTATGATAGGCATAAAATGCATGGTTTTAATGTATTAAATTCAATTGAGTTCTTTGATTTCTTTCAATCAAATTAAGCTTTAAACTTAATCTTTTAGAATAGAATAGAAAATATGTTTATTGCCATACACCAATTACATAAGCTTACAAAAAATCAATCAAGTAGTAAGTTATAATCTAATATAGTTATGCTAAGTGGTGTGGCAAAAGGTGCATGTTTCAGCTGAGCTGACACCGAGGTGTGCAGCGCTGTTTTTCGACATGCACCTCTTCCCTGCCAGATTATATACCTGATATTCGGTATGATAACGAGCTTGAACTAAGATAGCCTAGTGCTATCTTCCCTTTGAACTATACTAGGGTGGGAGACTGGGTGTGTAGGTGTGTAAGGTTTTAAACTCCGTTGTCCTCCTTTTTATACTTAAAGCAGAATTTTTTGCCGGCCTTATTATCACCCCTTTGCAGGTTGTTAGGGGATTACGTATCAGACCTCGAGGCGGAGGGGATTTTCTTCAAAAAGCTCGTAAACCCTGCAAAGCTGCGATAGAGCATTCGATTCAATGAAAAGTCCTTTAGGGCTTTTAAAGTAGTGTGAAATGAGGAAATGGCATTTAACAACTTAAAAAAAATTAAATCATTTACCGTGGGAAGTGTATAGGATTATTTAAAATATTTCTAATTTGGGCTAATGTGGATGAATCCAATGCTTTATTTTTTCTTAATTTTTAATTTAAGAAAAAAGTTTCTAACTCGCATAAAATTCCTTGGTCTGGCTGGACACTGGCCGAAAATAAAACAAAAGAAAAGCGCGGACCAAAATTGCGGGAATTGATTTTGTTGGTTCTGTTGAAAATGGCGGGAAACGACGGTTGCAAAATTATTTGGTAATTTTTGTTATAATATCTACAGTGGCTATTTTGTGTTTAATATCACGTTAAGTTAATAAGAAAATGTTCGCGAATGACAGTATGGTGAATTTATTGGAAAATTTGAGCAAGATCTAAAGTTTCAAGCTGTTATCAAGAGTTCCCGCTACAAGCTCGAGAGTAAACGTGACTCTGTCGAGCTGCTTCGTCCAGAGTGATGACGCTACGGCAACTCCTCTGGACGAAGATAGAATACTATTATATATTGAATTTTCTGTAACATGACATTGGCAAATGATGAACTGTCGAGTCCATTAATAAAATAAATAATAAGTAATTGATTTTGTTGTCATCATATTTTGAAAATCTACCTCGGTTTCTATGAAGACAAAAACCTTCGAATCAAAATTAGATAATTAATTGAAAGCATTCTGGCTTTATACCGATCGTGAAAGGATCAATGATGTCAAAACTTTGTTACCAAATGAGCTAAAAATGTCCCAAAATTAAAAAAAGTAACGACACTTTTTACATTCCATTTCCCTAATTTAGACCCTTTGTAGGCGCAGTTGGCTTTTATTAATATGTAGGTGTATTGCTGTGCTAGTAGGTAAGTAATTGACTTATAATTAGTGTAAGTACTTACCTACCTCTATGTGCCTAAGATGAATAACAACACGAAACGATCGTGAAAAAAATTGATCGTATATAGTTTATCACAATCTCCGTTTTTTTTAAATCCGCTCTTATCTCCAAAATTCCAATCATTACAATACATTATAAGCCTGTTTTTTGTCCTTCTTGCCACCATACAACTTTACAAATTTTATTTACCTATGTTATTTTATTTCTATTTCCTTATATCTTCACGCTATATCGTTTATCATGCGTTGGGCGAAGCATCGCGAAATATAAGTAAAAGAAAAGAAAGAAAATAGTAACATGTAAGTACTCCATTCGCCTAATCAATCAAAGCCTTGTCCGACGTACGCTTGTATCGATCGGCTTCAAATTTTAATTTGCATGCTCAATCAATTTGAATTGCTGATTACCTGCGGAGTTCGTTGTAAAATAAGATACTTACATGAATTGGAAAATCTTGCAAAAGGTCACAACGCCTACACGAGATTTATAGACAGTTTTGCGTACAAGCTTACCATATTCTCGCTCTTACCACTGTTAAAAGTGTTCGAAAGAAGCTCATATTTAAGCTCGCGCTCTAAATTTCGGCCTAAGCTGCCGTCGCTGCTGGACGATGACCTTATTAAAAAACGCTGCTGAAATAACTTGATTATTTATACATTTAGGCACATGAAACCCTAACCATAATCTAAATCATATACGATTTGAACTCAATGGGGGATTTCAAGGTGGCTGGCATAGACAGGATGTAAAAGGCCAAGAATCGGGTTGAGTGGCGTGCTTTGGAAGAGGCCTACGTCCAGCAGTAGACTGATATAGGCTGATGATGATGACTGGGATTCCCTCGTTTTTTTTCCTTCCTCAAGTGTAATTTCTCTCTAATCTTAAATCAACACTAAATCAAAATAAATTCTCGCATATGAAACATAAGCCAAATCCCAAAAACCCAGCATGAAAATCCTTTCCTAACAAAAGCTGTGTCAGATCTTCCTATAACACAAAAGCACTGACCTTTCCGGCCTGTCGCTGACCTAAAACCAATGTTTGAGCAAACTTTAAAGAAAAACGGTGTTTATTAAGTTACGAGCCAGGTACACAAAGGATCCGGTGTGACCGTGTGCCCGACATGTGAGCTACAAATATCTCCGAGCTCCCGGGAGCGTAAAATTTAATTTGCTGGCCGCAGAGCTCGTCGTTCTACTTACTCGTAGTGTTTTGTTGGGAGGAGCGAGTAGCGGGAGCGGAAATATTAGCAAGGTAGTGCATGTACATTGTACACTGAAAAAACACGGTTGCCTGTAGCAGTTGTAAACAATAACCAATCAAATTAGCTAGGAATGCAAATAGTAAGCAAAACACTTGGCTGTCCAGTTTGGTAGGTACGGTTTTAGCTGCAGTTGCGAATACTTAACAACATTGTGACCCTACTCTTAGCCGTGTAGATGTCGAACAATAAAGGGACAATTACCTAATGAATGAGGCGACTCGCATTATTCTCGACTATCCATTCACTGATTGGTGTAGGCCTCCTCTCGATCCAACATTTTCAATGTCTCTAGCACCTCCGTCAGACTGACCCAACTAATTACTCTATGTCATCTGGTGTTATCAGAACAAAGATCTTTGACATTCAGGCCTTTATCTCTACTCCATAACTTTTGTGTTCTGACACCCGTTTCTGCTACGGCAAACATGCTCATACAATACATCCTCCTTCATCAATCGAATAATAAATTGTTGAACGCTCCTAGTACAAGCTTTCGAAAAATCGGACGAAGCTCATCTGTAATGTAATAAGTTAATCGAGTATGGATGGTTTGTGGATGGCATTGATAATTATTATCTTAGGTTTGGTAGCCTCATGTACCTAACATATACAAAAAGACATAGCTCTTCGACGGTGGCGGTGGATTGGCCAGACACTACGAGGGCAAGACAGGAAGGTCGCTTTTGAGTGGAAGCCCGGCGGCAGGAGGCCAGGTCGTCCTGTACATAGCTGGCGAAGGTCGATGACAGCCGAGCTGAAGAGAGTTGGACTCATTTGGGAGGAGGTGACGGAGGCGGCGCAGGACAGGGACAAGTGGAAGAGTACATCGGCGGCCTTTAGCTCCACCTGGGACCTATAGGAACACATCATCATCATCGTCAACATATAACTCCAGTTCTTCACACGCAATGAATCCGATGCTACGTAGGATTAATCTAAAACAAATTTTACATTTATAATTTGTACCCTAAATCTTTTCTAGACTCCTCATATTTGACACCGCTTCTCTTATCAATATAAAAGCTGCCTCATCACAAAAAGTACGTCGTATATCAAATATTTATCCGCGCATCCGCGTCGTTTCTAGATTCCAAATCCTAAGAGGGTGGCCAAAATTGAAGAATCGAATAACAGGAAACTGCCGGAAATGAAAGGACCGTATTTTGGGCAAATATCATTAATCTTATACCTCTCCTGTTTCGCTGGTTTATCGACTGCTATCTTTTTCAATGATTGCCTTCATTAGGAGTCGTATTGAACTGCTAGCTGTTTGGAGCTCTAAGATTCAGAGTCAATTTTTAGCTCCAGCTCATTCTTATAACTGTCAAAATATTATATATCTATAATTGGCACATCTAAGAGTAAGCTCAGTAGAGTTCCTTACTACTTGGCCTAGGTAGTATCACTCCAGATGTTCCGGAGCGCCTTCCGCGGAGAAGGGGGAGGCATGAGGCCCCCCGGATTCGGGCCCGAAAAGGCACCGACAGGGCCACGGTAGTTTTCGAAAGATGTACCCGTGGTTCTGTCCATGGTGACGTAGGCGGAACACCCCAGGAGTTTTAGTTGGTGCGAGTCCAACATAATCACCCGTTCCCCCGGACGGGTGGTATACATTATGTATTTTGCCTGGGCAACAAAAAAGGTAGTACAACTCTTATTCTTGAGGTACCAGATCACTAATGGAGAATAGACGTCAAATCGACGTACTTTTTCCTGTGTCTGAGGCTCTGTCAATAGCTCAGACTCTGAGCACATTGAAATAACTGTTCAGCACAAGTGATGTCCCCTGGATGTTTCTAGTTACGACGTTTTACGTTTTTCGGTGACTATTTGCCCTAGATTTTACCAATATCAATATGTTGAGGTTTACCTACCTACGCCAGAAGTTTAAGTGACTCATTTTGTAAACTAAAGTCTATAATTACCAGTAGGTTGTTGTGATAACACTGATGAAACTGTTTGAATGAATCTGTTCCTTCAGTGTCACACCACATCAATGAATCAAAGGTTAATGTGATAGTCGCATAATAAATAAGACACTGGCATGGCGGTGGTCTCCACTTTTGTATCATTCCGGAAAATGTTCCATTAGGTATAATGAGAAAATTGGGAAATTGAATTTGGTATTCAGGTAAATCTGTAGCGCACTGTAACACAGCCATTATAACGAGATATCTTTTGTTCGAGGCCGTTTTGTTTCTGCTTAAGCATTTAGTGTTAATGCCTCATCCGCCGTCAGTTAGTAGCCGTATAACTTAATTTAAATTCAGCAAGCCTTGCAAAATTACAAGGAATTTTAGTAAAGGGAAAACAAGGCAAATTATTTCGGGCAGAGTATTTTGCTTACAGTACATTTACAATATCATAATGATCTTTTTTATATACTTTTCCTGATCGTATTTAGCTTATTCTAAAGGTAGTCAAGATCTCGGTTTTTCGTTGCACAGTCTATTTTAATCCAAACTAAACCTTGGTATTTAGATCTAGCCATCAAATACTCTATATCTTACTTATCTTTTTGTCTTTCAAGTGTTTATTTAGATAAATCCCGATAGATTGCACTGATGATGACGTCTATGAAGACGTAAAAATGTTAAGATTTTTGGCTTAGGTTAGGGTGTCCCTTTGAAGGGACAAATCCTAATGTCACGGAGGCTCTTGTTGGAAAAGAACTTGCCAAGTGAATGGCATGTTCCAAGTTTCGAATGATGTCCACCTTGAAATATTATTTTATAACTTATTCATACATCGAAAGAAAAGATTAACTGTGGTTAGTAATTATTCGCAACTGCAGCTTACAACCGCTACAAACTATAGATACAACCTAGTGATTTGCTGTTTTTGCTATTAGTTTTCCTAGCTTTAGTTATTGTTTACAATTATTTGCTCTGACTGTGTAGTTCGTAGTTGTTTTATCTAGAAATCAACAGCTTAATTAGGTACCGGCAACCCTGTTTTTTCCAAATTGTAACTCTCGTTCTTCTTGGCAGTTCCTCGGTTCAAGGATGATTTCCGCCGTTCTATCCTTCCAAATCACGGCCCGTAATCCTTAAGAGCCGGGTTAGCCTCCTTCTCCTTTCGCTTCCTTCCCTTCTCCACCTCCACCTCTTCTCTCCCCGTCTCATAGTTTTTGGCGGCATCCCTGGTTAGAGTATGCCACTTGGACCTATCCAAAGCGCTGGTTTCCCAGCAACAGTACTTTGTTATTGGCTCTCTGAAACTTTAGTTAATTATTTCCCCTAGATTATAAACTGTAGATACATAAACCACATGTGGCTTATCAGGGGTCTACTTATCTAAAACAGAGAGCTTATTCACGCTCTAATAAGTCTCATCGAAACTTGTTTCAACTTATTAAGCACTGAGGGGATGAACATCGGTGTAGGTTATTTTAGATACAGTCGACAGCACATGGATGCTTTACGCGGCGGTAACAGGACCTATATTCGCATGGACTTATTTTGATGAATGGAACTTTAAGTTAGGTTAGTTTAGTACCTATTAAAACAAGGATCGCGAGGTTACTCGACTGACGGCAGATATAGGGTATATTTTTACCCGACTGCGAAAGAAGGAGGGTTATGTTTTTCGAGTGTATGTATGTCTAATTCTTTGGCACGCTCAACAGGCAGATTTTAACATAATATGAGGTGTCGTTAGATTCGTCTTGATTGTAGGTGTGACGTAGGCTATAAAAATTTCATCAAAGAGGCCCAAACTTTTGGCAATCGTTTTTTTTTTAATTAATTTCATCTTACTGCTGCTACTTCTGAATAGTATATGACATGTGACATTATCACTTTTTAATAAATGTTTAACACTGTAATTCCCGTTTTATCTAATTGTCATATGACATTAGTTTGTAATTTTTTTATTCAAAATCATTTCAATTAATTGACAAAATTAACTGAATGCTCCTTATAATAGCGGTCCTACACCAATTTTAATACGATATCGCCGGTGACAATTTAACAGCAAATTATGCAAATAAATCGTCCACCTCAAAACGTGGATAGCATTCCGAATGAGCGAAGCTTAATAACATTATTGTTCGACATCCATTGTGACACCGCAACAAATTCCCTCTTCCATTAACAGATTGAATGCGGCAATCGATAACGAACACTTTCTATAATACGACAAAGAGCCTATATATAAAAGAGTGAACAATTCAGTGTTAATTATTAATTCAGCACCAATTTATTATTGCGATAATTGATGAAATAAGTAGAATGGAGGTAATTTATGTGACTGTTAACTGATGATTAATCCCTAGGATGTATTCAGTCTAAAACAAAAAGTATACAAGGGGGTCTCAATAAGGTTTTGATTTTTTCATGAACTAATTGACGGATTGTGAAATTATCGTTACTAGTAATTAGTTTAGAGGACACACTACGTAATTGTAAAGAATTTTAAAAAACTGCGAGTCGTACTCGCGCCCGTAACTTTGCTCTAACAAAAAGAAAGAGAAAACTAGATTTAGAAACCAACTTATCTTTGCCATTATCAAAATTTTATGTCCATACATCGATATACTCCTGATTAGTTCATCATCTGCAAATATAAGTTTGTAATAAGAAAAAAAAAACCTTTTTGGAAAGATGTAATTTCAAACTTACAGTTTTCTGATTTTTTCCTTTACTTGTGCTATAAGAGCTTCTTGCCAAATTTCATGATTCTAGGTCAACGGGAAGTAGGTACCCTATAAGTTTTGGTTTTCTTGCATTTTCATATAAATATGCGAGAAAATGCGACATAAACGGCTATATCTTTTGATTGCGTTGTCGTAGAAGTTTGATTTTGTCACGGCTGCATGAGGTTACAGACTTGGGTATTTAGTATTAATTTCAACTTGATCCGTCCACGCGTTTCTGAGATATAGGTCTTTACAGACGGACAGACAGACTGACAACAAAGTAATCCTATAAGGGTTCCTTTTTTCCGTTTCACACACGGAACCCTAAAAATCAGTCAAGTACTTTTTGAGAATATATCAATACCTTTCTCTGTCATGTATAGATGATGTCATACATCGCGAAAAAAAGTGGAGATAACTGTTTAGTTGTGCTAAGGCTAGACTTTAGATTCAGAGACCGGTGGCTTTATCTAGCAGTGAAAACGTACGCAATAGAATATACTTGTATTTTGCACATGTGGGTATTTGTTAAATCTAAACAGACAGACAAGTGGGACTGATGTTACGTACGTCTACGTAACGAACCTCTAGTCTAAGAGCCAGTTACTAATAAGTTGATTCATTTTTCTAATTAATGTAATATCATAAACAGAGAAAAAGTATTCGTGGGGTCTATTTAGCTTGATATTTTCTGAAGGATTACTTGACCGATTGTAAAAATATTTAGATGTAGAGCTCGGTGGCTCAGTGGTTGGGTCAATGGACTTGCAAAATGGAGGTCCCAGGTTCGATTCCCAGCCAGGCAGCCATGTACCAATGAGTTATCCTCGGTTTTTTCGACGGAAAAACTTACGTACATTTACCGAGTGCTCTCAAAACGGTGAAGGAAAACATCGTGATGAAACCTGCATGTCGTAGAAGAAAAAATATCTAAGGCATGTTAAATCTGCCAACCCGCACTGGGCCTGCGTGGTGGATTATGGCCCCAGCTCCCTCGATGTAAGGGAAGGTCTGTGCTCGAGCAGTGGGGCAATATAAATAGACTGATGATGATGTAAAAATATTTCACCAGTACATAGCTTATGGCGTAGACTTTTTAATGTGAAAGTATCCTGCGTTTCTGGCTGAAGGTTCATGCTACAGGTAACTTCGTCCATATATATATATATATAATAATGAATAATTATGGACCTGTGTCGGAAATAATGATAAATTCATTCAATAAATGATTTGAATTTAGTGTACCACGGTCTCCTGGCCTACAAGCTATTGTTATAGAAATACGCCGGCGGGCGCCGAGCAGTAATTACTCAGGCTTCGTTGCGGTTAATGGCCCTTTTAATTATGCCGTAAAAATGGTCTTAATTTTTTTATTTAGAGTAAAGCTGTGCCTTGTAAGAATGATGACATATTATTACGAGAAGTCGTGAAAGTATCTTGCTTTCTTAAGGTCGTTTTTCTTAAGGCGCTATATGGTTGTCAAAAGCTAGAGCGAGACACAAGATGCCCCGCAGCGGCGGAGTGAAGAGCAAGGCGCAGTGCCTCAATATTCGTATTTTTGCAGAGAAATAAAGAATAAAAATACACCAACAAAAATCTGATTTTTTTAAACAAGCTCTCGTATTTATAGCACCCTACATTTTGATATATATTTTGTATGAATAACTATTTCGGTTTAGATATAATTTCATTTTAAAAGACATGGAAAGGGTATGTTTGCGATTTTATTCTATCGAGCGAAGTTTGTCCAATCGTGTATCGGTATCATCAGTCTCTAAATAGACACCCAAAGATTGCTATATATTTATTTAAGACGTTTAATTTTAGTAGTTAGTGCCATAGCCTTCGTAGAAAAACTGAAAATACGCGCATACGAAGCCTTAAGGTCTTGCAAATTGTGGATCTAAAAATAGTACTCTGAAATTGTAGAATATAAAAATATGCGACATTACTTTGGAATGTCTCATCACTCATCAGTTATTTTAGGATTCCATGCGAAGGTCAAACGAAGTTTTCGTAACAAATATTCTTTTGTAACAATCTCATAAGATAATAAAGAAAAGGGTATGCTGAATAAATCCTACAGCATATCTGTATGCTATCATTTTATAAGAGAAACATTGATGTCCTATAAACAACTAGATACAAAGTCTGCCTTCTAAAAATGTCCGAGCGCAAAGAAGGTCCACACGAATGAATACGATATGACGATATCGTTACATACAGGGATGGATCAGGACAGGGATGGATGGAAGAGGAGGGGGGAGACCTTTGCCCAGCAGTGGGACAATTTATAGGTTTAAAAAAAAGTATACTTATAAATTCTCGTGCTAAAAACATTGATCTCCTATAAACAACTTAAACAACTAGATACACAGTCTGCCTTCTAAAAATGTCCGAGCGCAAAGAAGGTCCACACGAATGAATTCCAAACCCTCAATTGTTTTATTGGACATTATTTGGACGTTAACAATGGACTCTTATTTGGACGTTTTTTAAATTGTTTTAGTAAGACCTCTGTGTATCTAGTTGTTTATAGGAGATCAATGAAGAGAAATAATAATTTTAAATGAGGAATCAAGCAGGGAATAATTGCTCAGCGGCGGAAGTCGAATGCGACACCTCTGTCTCAGCCGTGCCTGCGAATTTCAATATAGGTAGTGAGCTCATCACCTTATCAGTTATATTGTTGAATTTTCTCTATGCTCATTAATTCCATTTTTGGTTTCGTTAGTGAGCACTTATAAAAATATAAATTAGAGTTTTTGACATCTTAATTCTTATTAAATACATTAGTAAAATACAAAACACATTTTTTTTCTCCATACATGTAGGTAAGTACCTGTTTTTAACATTTATAACAAGGCGTTGTATACATACATATTAGAAACATTTCTGTATTGTATAAAAACCTTCAAAATCAAACAATGTACTTAGTTCATTTTGTGGTTATACCGGGTGAATTCATTCGACAAAATTAAATGGATGGTTAAGCTTGTGACATACATTAATTAGGAAAAATTAAAAATACAATAAAATCAACTACTTATCAAAAAAATATTAACGTGCAACGTTACTGTGCTTTGGAGTGTTATACATTTTAAGGTATTTTTAGTTTTTTGCAACGATTTCTTTCACTGGAATTTAACCTAATTGTCATTTCTATGGTCGTTGTGTGACTTATGACGTACGTAGTTTTTGGCAGTTTTGATTTACTAAGATACCTTACCAATTTCATATTTATCATGATTACAACCCCCAGTTTCAATTTATCGAATGAATTCAAAGACTGTCTTGTATTGTCATGACCTAAACTCTGCTAAAACTCTACATTTAGTACGAAACCATGTCAGCGTTAGCCGACCAGTCTCGCTCTACCCCGGTTCTCTACACGGTTCAACTTAAATTGGACCTTTTATCCAGATTGGCTTTTGGCCGAAAGTGTTACCTTACACTTTTCATTATGTTCCTACCTGAGATAAAGCGGAGGGCCAGAATTAATGGGATTGATTATTTATATCACTAAAGTGCCTAAAGTATCATTTATGCAGGCAGACGAAGGTTTGAATGACTAAGTAACAATAATTATTTAATTGCTTGCCAATGAACTCAAATGTCAAAACACTTGTTATCTTTATTAGTGGTCAACAAAACAAAAAAACATTAATGATTATAAACATCCGGCGTAGTACAAGTACTAAAACAAAAGGTTACGAAACGTTTCGTATTTCATATAATTTATTATTATTACAATTAATATTTTTATAAAGCTGTTTATAAAAACAATTATGACATATTATATAAAAACAAATACAATTTTTTTTCGATACTATAAAATTTATAAAAGAAATATCCATTCGACTGGTCCTCGCCTCGGGGGACTTCAGAGCTGGGGAGTATTTTGCCCAGCGCCTGAGCCTCGCTATACAGTGGGGCAATGCGGCCAGTGCGCTGGACACCCTGCCGCGCGGGACGGGCCTAGACGAGGTGTAGTGTTGGCTAGATATAGGTAAGTATTTATAATTGTATTTGTTTTTATATAATACTTATGTCATAGGTAGTTGTTTTTATAAACAGCTTTATCAATTTGTAACAGTTTGTATATTGTAGTTATTTGAGTAATATTTTTGTCCATTAACATATTCATTAGAATTTACTTTTGCAAGAAAAATGTGTCAACGCTGAGGAGAAAAAATTACAATATAACTTTCTGAATACCAACTCAAGAGCAGACGAAACTTGTCAGACCAAGCGAAATAAGAAAATATATTCTCCGTTTGAAACCGCGAAAAGCTCCAGGTATTGACAATATTCAAAATATACTCTTAAAAAATTTGTCTCAAAAATCTGTGGTATACCTGACAAAGCTACTTAATGGCTGCCTTCGTCTCTCTTATTTCCCCCAAGTTTGGAAAACAGGCAAAGTCATTCCAATCCTAAAACCTGGCAAAGACAAATCCATACCCACTAGTTATCGACCTATTAGTCTACTGTCTTCGGTTAGCAAAGTATTCGAATCCCTAATTTATTCCCGCCTGCTAGCATCCACCGGTCACCTGTTGAAAGATGAACAATTCGGGTTTAGAAGAAATCATTCTACTGTCCAACAGCTTGCTAGGGTTGCCGAGCACGTCGCTCATCATCTAAACCTACACGAGTCGACTGGTATGTTCCTGTTAGATCTGGAGAAGGCATTTGATACCGTCTGGCACGAAGGTCTTCTCCACAAACTCATTACTAGTGGTGCTCCTCTTAGCCTCGTCAAACTCATACAGTCCTACCTAAGCAATCGCGAACTCATTGTAGACATATATGGGACTCAATCCCACCCTCGCATCATTCCTGCTGGCGTACCTCAAGGATCAATTTTGGGACCCTATCTCTTTCTCCTGTTCGTCAATGATATGCCTGTGCAGCCACGCACCCAGCTTGCATGTTTTGCAGATGACACCGCCTCATTCACCTCATCTAAAGATATTGACCTGATCATAGGCAGGTTGCAACTTTCAATATCCTTGCTACGGTCATATTTTGCCAAATGGAAGTTAAAACTCAACAACCTAAAAACTGAGGCCATCTTATTTACACGTAGGAGGAAGACCTATTCAAGGTGTCTAAAGATTGACGGACACCCCATTGAATGGAAAAAATCTGTCAAATATCTTGGGATTATTTTGGACAGCAAGTTAAACTGGACCCAACAGGTACTTGCTGTTAGGTCCAAAGGAATAAAAGCTCTAGGTGCCCTGGGCCCTATACTAAACAGACGCAGTAATCTCAGCCCGACTACCAAGCTCTCCATATACTCGACACTGGTCAGACCGTGCATTACATACGCGGCTCCTGTGTGGAGTAGTACTTGTTCAACCAATTACAATCTTCTACAAGTAGTACAAAATAAGGCTCTAAAAACTTCTTATAATACACCATTTTACACGAACCTGGACAAATTACACCGCACAATAGGCTTTCCAAAACTCTTTGAATTCATACTAAAAATTACCAAAATCTTCTACCTGCATCGAAATAAATACCATAAAAATATTTTAATATCATCAATTGGCCAAACACGTTTACATAACTTACATTATGCCGACAGCTATAAAACTTATCGTTTACCACATCATCGGATTTTGCACTGCACTATTGACGACGTCACCCATTGTCCGCCGTCCGATAGCTAAAAACCGGTCCGCAGTCGCACAAAACCATTACCGTCAGAATGGCGCGGACGAGCTCCCAGGTCCTCGAGGCCTATCCTGGACTGATGTACCGCTTAAGCTTGAATTAGTGACGGAGTCTCATAATTTGTGACGCAATAGTTTAAAAGTTATAAGCCTTTGAAAGGGGCCGCGCCAAGCTGACGCTTGAAAATCTGACTGACCAAAATCAAATTAATGAACACATATGGAACAAATTTGATTGATAAAACAGGATGTGACGCTGAAATGATGAGCATGTACCCAATTTTCATGTTTCAAACATAAACGGGTAAAAAGATATAAGCCTTCATAGGGGGCCGCGCAGAATCTCGCACCACCCCCCCTGGATCTCGAGAACCAGACAAGCTACACAATCGCGGATTGTATGAGGACATAATGCCGCAGAACGCTGAATTCGTGACGGAAGAACCGACATTTAAACCGCAATAGTTCAAAAGTTATAACCATAAGAACTTTTCGGACCGTCAGGATGGCGCGGCCCCTTACAAACGCTAATAACTCGGTAAATATCTCATCACGGACGACATGACTACCATCAATATTTCGGCATTCAGCGTCCCTAATTTGTGACGCAAGGTCCGGGGCTCCAAGTTTAATATTTGCTGAGAAAACAAAAAAACAAATTCCCATGGAGGAAGTCGATAGGGTGACAATGTTACTGAGTTTTACCGGACTTATACTAAGACTACCTATGTCAAACATGATGACATAACGATTTCTACAATCATATGAAGCGAAAGGTAGAAGCCACCTAGCATATAGAGCATACACATAATAAACATAATAGTAACGTAACATTTATTGTAAATTAAATTCAAAAAAAATTAAGTATTGCTAATAACTTTTTAATTGATAATTACTTATATACGATTATGTCATCCTGTTTTACATAGTATTAGTATAATTCCGGTAAAACTCAGTAACATTGTCACCCTATCGACTTCCGCCATAGGAATTTGTTTTTTTGTTTTCTCAGCAAATATTAAACTTGGAGCCCCGGACCTTGCGTCACAAATTAGGGACGCTGAATGCCGAAATATTGATGGTAGTCATGTCGTCCGTGATGAGATATTTACCGAGTTATTAGCGTTTGTAAGGGGCCGCGCCATCCTGACGGTCCGAAAAGTTCTTATGGTTATAACTTTTGAACTATTGCGGTTTAAATGTCGGTTCTTCCGTCACGAATTCAGCGTTCTGCGGCATTATGTCCTCATACAATCCGCGATTGTGTAGCTTGTCTGGTTCTCGAGATCCAGGGGGGGTGGTGCGAGATTCTGCGCGGCCCCCTATGAAGGCTTATATCTTTTTACCCGTTTATGTTTGAAACATGAAAATTGGGTACATGCTCATCATTTCAGCGTCACATCCTGTTTTATCAATCAAATTTGTTCCATATGTGTTCATTAATTTGATTTTGATCAGTCAGATTTTCAAGCGTCAGCTTGGCGCGGCCCCCTTTAAAGGCTTATAACTTTTAAAATATTGCGTCACAAATTATGAGACTCCGTCACTAATTCCAGCTTAAGCGGTACATCAGTCCAGGATAGGCCTCGAGGACCTGGGAGCTCGTCCGCGCCATTCTGACGGTAATACAAAACCCGCACGGTTAACCGATCTTCTTACCTTCCTTACCTAATCTAATAATCACGCTCGCATGGTTGATTATTTCTCTTCGACTCATCGGATGTGTACCTACATAATATATTTACAAGTCTTAATTATTACTAACTTAAACTTAACCTAAAAACTTAAACTAATCCAATAAATATTATTAATTGTAGTTACAACTAAGGATGTACTCACGTAAGCCTAGGTATTGGGCTGGGTGGGATGGACTGACATTAGGGACTTACCTCGTCGTATCTCCCTGTCCATGTTCCCGCCTTCTTGTCCTGCAATAAGTGCGACTTCCATTCAAGAAGCGCTCATTTTACATTATAAGTCTATTTATAAACTAGTTTTAATAAAATATAAATTAAGTCTACTGCCCTAAACTAGATTTGCAAATATTTGTAATTGGCTTTATTATTTATAGCCTATAAAATAGATTATAAGATGTTAAGTAATTTTTAGTTAAAACTGAAATATACTGTAACTAGCATAATTTACATAAATAAAGAACTTAAAAAAAAAAAAAAAAGATCAATGGTAACACTTTTAGTACGATTTTAACTCTTAAGACGCAGATAATAAGAACGGTCCAAAGTCCAAAGTGTTACACTTGATCTGCTGTTAGCTGTGCTATGATGAGACCCTAGTAATCTATATATTATAACTATCGGCCCAAGAAACCATCTTTTTACACGGCACTCACTAAAGCCGACGAAAAAGTATGAAGGCTCTCAAGAACCTTCTCTTTTTGGCAGTCGGTTGCGGCGCAAAAACTTTCGTCTCGATTCTTTTGTGCTGTCGGTCTCGATAACGATGCACCATTTCCCAGAAAGCCTTACCATACTTTGCCGGATCGATCTGGTACAATATTGCAGACGGCTTTTTAGAAATGTTATAAGATAAGATAAGATAAATATTCTTTATTGCAAAAAAATAAAAAAGTACACAAAAGAAATATGCTAATACAGTTAGTATTACAATTGGCGGTCTTATCGCTCAAAGCGATCTCTTCCAGACAACCTTTGGGTAGAGAATTCGGCGTATGAATAGGTAGCTTGTTGAGCAATATTAAATACCTATCATTAGCTACCAGCTTAAGATAAGTACCTACCTACATAAAAAATAAAACTTATTTACCTACTAATAATAATTATACTTATGAGTATAAATAATTGTTTTTACCAATAAATAAACTGATACATTACATACTAATAAATACTTAACATAAAAAGAAATAGACTACTTACTATACCGAGATCTTTAAAACGGAAATTGAGCTGCCATTTCCACACATGACTACGTATTTAGCGAAATATCTAGCTTACTTCACGACACAAATCACACGAAAAAAAAAACGATTTCTTTGATCATGACAATGGCTTTTTTATATGTTACAAACAATTTGCGAAATTATTGTAATCAGTCGAAGATAGATAAGTATACAGGGGGCATCAATAAGGTTGAGATTTTCTCAAATACTACTGGACCGAATTTAATAATTATTTTACAGTTACATAGTTTTAAGTTTTATCTATCAAACAGTGAAAGATTTTTTGCAAAAGGTCAAGTAGTTTTTGAGAATATCTCAACCTTAAAAACTCTCCTGTACTCCACCTGTGTTCTCTGTGTTCCACTGTACAATAAAGAGTATATCTATTTTTTTCTTATTACATACAAACCAGTTTTGCGTAAAATGATTTTCTTAGAAGTTCATTTCTGATTTAAAATAATTTCTTGTGACGAAATCTGTCGAAATAAATACCGGTTTCAATGAAATAGAGTTATTCAAGTTTATTATAATATTTTTTTAAAGTTATATTAATTATAGGAAACAGGGCCGTTATATTTTTTTTATTTATTAAATATGTGCCATAATATATCACTTTATTCACATTACGATCTAACATAAATACAATAAGATTAATAATTAATTTAATTTTAACCTAAATTTCTATAAATTCCATTGTATGAATAACATTTTTTATATAAGTTACTCAGTTGAATAACAAACGATCAAACTTAATTTAAAATTTAGTGGGATTCGTGGAAAGTCAGAAGTGAGATTTCATTATATTCCTTATCTCATCAGAAGCCAAGAACCGAATATAAAAGAAGTGTCTCTTACTATTTTACGGCACATTAAACAGTTGAAACAGTAAAAACACTCGTAATTCATGGTTAGATACGTCGTCTCGTCACACATCGTAAACTCTGGGAGATACTTCTCTTTCAGGTGTAAGTTACACTACAGCGAATGCAACAGTCTTTGAACACGCGAGATACAATCCACTTGACAGGACACGACTGGCGTAACGTTACATTAAGGCGCTATATGGTTGTCAAAAGCAAGAGTGAGACAGAAGATTTAGTGATTCTTGTTTGTTATGGGTTATTTTACTTATGTCAAATAACAAAACTTAGTTACGTATTTTGCTTGAATAATAAATTTGAAAAATGGTAATTTTTTATTTTTACACAAAAACAGTATGTTTCTTGGGTGGGATTTAATGAATACTGACTATTCGTAAAGCAAATTCTATTAATCTGTTAAAAAAATTCTGGTACTATTTTTGAGTAAAAAAATATTACAAAAATAGAACTTTTTTTTTTAATCCAATGTTCCGGACCACTTTCTTGGTGGGATATTATACAATGCATCGAGAGTCCATGTGTACTATCACATCCAATTTTTATATTCCAGTTATAATTTAATTCGTTCAAAAAAGTTAGATTTATCGGACTACTGTATGGTTGTCAAAAGCAAGAGGAAGATGTCCCGCAGCAGCGGAGTGAAGAGCACGGCACAGTGACTCCATACTTGTATTTTTTATTGATTTCGGGTGAATTTTGGCAGAGAAATAAAAAATAATTCAATCAATCAGATTTTTGTAAAACAAGCTCTCGTATTTATAATAACCCTACATTTTGATATGTATTTTGTATGAATAACTATTTCGGTTTAGATATAATTTTCATTTTAAAAGACATGCAATGTTTGCGATTTTTTTTCTATCGAGCGAAGTTTGTCCAATCGTGTATCATCAGTCTATAAAAAGATACTGCAAGACTTCTACAAGTATCTATATATTTTTAGACGTTTAATTTTAGTAGTTAGTGCCGTAGCCTTCATAGAAAAACTAAAAATACGCGCACACCCAGCCTTAAGCGTAGCTTTACGACACGAACTTCACAAAGCTTGCTCTCCTTCAAGCATACCAAATGCTCTCGATATTAAATTGAATAGAAAGACACTTGGGCTATTTCTAGAATGCGCCCGCTAATATTAGTCGATTCTAAGCGAGGCGTCCCGCTCGCTCTAAAGCGACGTAGCTTGTGAGCGACAGTGACAGGTGACTATCTATCCAATTTGTCGAAAAAAACAGTGAGGGATAAAATAATAATTATGAGGAAGGCATATTGTATGAATATTTTTTTTAAAAATGTTGACGTTTTCTTTTCTTTTGAAACCTAACAAAGTTGGAAGGAAACCATTTTCTTACATTTTGTTTATTTAAGTTAAGAGCCTTCCATGAGTCAACTAGCGCCGCCAATCTTAAATAAATAATATCTTCCAATTTAATCAATTTTATTAAAAAAGCTATTTACAATCGGTATGTTGTAGTTCGCATAATTGCGAAAAACGGCCGTTTTTGGCACATTTGAGAACTACAACTTTGCTTGTCGCAATTATGCCATGTATTATATATTGAAAAATAGTGTTCATCCTAATAAACATTTTGTAAATAGCTTTTTTAATAAAATTTATTAAATTAGAAGATATTATTTTTTCAAGATTAAGTTTACCGTAGATAGGCAAAGACAATGAACTTCCGTCTGTTGTGAACCTTGCATATATCGCTTGCTCCACAAAATCTTCATGTACGCTCGTCAGTTTATAGTAGACCGTATTTTTATTCTGTGTCTAAGCGTATATTTGAATTGGCTCCATTTTTATACAATTTCAGACGTTTGTATCTCTCTTTACAATCTTCCACGACTCGACCATGGAACTGCGACACAATGTCTATTCGCTTGTTTGACGGAGAATTTTTAGTTGGCTCTATTTTTAGTAATAAAAAGTTGTAGAGATATGAAACATGAATGTTATTCACCTTTAGCGATGCAGCTTCGGATAAAGGAATAGAAAAACTCTACGGGACCTAGAATAATGATGATATCCATTATTTGACGACATTACTATTTTACTTCTGTCTTCGTTGTTCTGCCTTCGTTGTTCTGCCTTCGTTGTTCTGTCTTCATTGTTCTGCCTTCGTTGTTCTGCCTTCGTTGTTCTGCCTTCGTTGTTCTGTCTTCGTTGTTCTGCCTTCGTTGTTCTGTCTTCGTTGTTCTGCCTTCGTTGTTCTGCCTTCGTTGTTCTGCCTTCGTTGTTCTGCCTTCGTTGTTCTGCCTTCGTTGTTCTGCCTTCATTGTTCTGCCTTCGTTGTTCTGCCTTCGTTGTTCTGCCTTCGTTGTTCTGCCTTCGTTGTTCTGCCTTCGTTGTTCTGCCTTCGTTGTTCTGTCTTCGTTGTTCTGCCTTCGTTGTTCTGCCTTCGTTGTTCTGTCTTCGTTGTTCTGCCTTCGTTGTTCTGCCTTCGTTGTTCTGCCTTCGTTGTTCTGCCTTCGTTGTTCTGTCTTCGTTGTTCTGCCTTCTGGGTTCGATCCTCAGCTGTTTAGGTGTTTGTAACTAAGGCAAAATAACTGTGTAATTTGTGATATTTTCTATGTAGGTACGTAACTGGCACGGAATCATTATGTTTTGTGAAAGATTTCGGAATGTAATTTTAGGCAAGTAGAAAGTTAATATTTAGTAACGTGTATGCGACACTCGTAACGATGTTCCTTTCATGTATCTCTAGAAAGACGTAGCTTACGAACGTTGCATTTAAAGTAATGTTAGACTTCCGTAAAAGTATCATCATCCCTCATCACGATCTCATCATTATGTAAAGCTGTTATGGAGTAACAGCGAAAGTTTCAGACGAATGTAATATTCATTTTGCGGGACACAAAACGCCGCTTTAGCGCCCTAACAAATTGTGTTTACCTACAGGACGCTTGGGTTAACATCCAATTTCCTAAATTACTCTGGTTAACCGACTGCGCGGGCAAAGGAGAGTAAATGTGTTTCACTGTAATGCATATTTTAGCAACATCCTGGGGGTAAAATGTTTTCATATTTCAAATTTTTTTCATCGCCTACTTCAAGTAAGTTAAAAGCTTGTGCTGGAAACCTGCGGCGTCTATGCTACAGTGGCTATGGCGTAAAACCTCGTCCAGACTAAGCCATGCGAAGGTAAATCACTCCTGCCCAATACCAACGTTCGTTGATCTGCGAAGATACGTCCAATACATTTAAACTTATTTGTTTGTTTGTTCTAGGGCCGAAGGGAATTTCGGCTGAAGAATTTGAATTGTTCTAGTTTAGGCCAAGGTCGATCGCCATAAACTCATTGGCGTAATCTTTACTGGATAACTTAGGAAGCGCTTTGGAATGAGTTATAATTGTGAATTATTCAACAGATGTTTATTTTACCGACCACATTGACGATCTTTCTCTTTTTTTCTTGCTTTTTAGGATGGTAATGTTTTTCGAGTGTATGTAGGTATATTGATTTATTTGTGACCTCCGTAACCAGAACGGCTTGATTGATTTTGATAGAGATATTCATATTATAATAGGGATGGATGGAAGGACCTTTGCCCAGCAGTGGGACAATTTATAGGCTTACAAAAAAAAGTCATTATTTTGCCTAACGAGACTTGGATTTTAACACGCAACATAATATTTAAACTTGTTTTTACTGCGTCAAATAAAGTAAGTACCTACTTTATTAAAATTAACTCTATTTATTTAAAATAAATATATGAAAATAATTAGCTTAGGTGGTATTTTAAATAATTATATCAGAAAGATTGAAACATTATTCCACTGATCATTTTGTAATTGGCACGAATATTTTCTTGGTTTGAGAAAATTAAATATGCCAACCCTAATTATTGTAACATTATTACAGTGGCTGACTTTATATGGACCATGATAGTGCAAAATGGAATTAAATGGAGGAGGCTTGTGTTCTAAATTGGTTTCCCATAATAAAGAATAAAAATATGACTACCTACTACATTTGAGGCTTTTATTAAAAGATAGAAACAAAAATAGACCCCATACAATAGTTCATTCGGCTCGACTGGCTCGAATAGGGCTGTCGAGCCGTGATAACGTCACGCGCAGATATTTTCACAAAATAACGAAACGTTGTATCGCTTTCCAGGAAATCTCTTTCCTTTTCCATCAAATAATATTTTCAGCATGAGAAATGTTGGAGTAAATAAAATTTCAGGGTAAAATTATATCAAAAGCTGTATACAGGGTGTCAGGGAAACCTTGGCGTTATCAATCAAAAGGGAAAGTAGATACGATTGATGAATTTCTAACACGTCATATCATGTCGTTTATTACCGACAATATTAGGTAAGTACCATGGTATGTTAAATAATATCTGAAATGTCAATGTAATATTTTTTTTTATAAATTTCAACATGCAAGTCGTCAATTAAAGTCAATTCACTTAATGAAATCTTCAAGCATTTTAATATGACTTAGGGCCATCGCACATCACGGTGTCCAGCGGCACCGGCCACCGGTGCACGCTGTCGGACAGCGCCAGTCACCGACGGACGGCGCCGTCCACAGGCGCTGCCGTGCGCCGGCGGACGCCAACCAACCAAGAAGGTCGTACCTCTGGGGCGACGAACGTGCAAAAAGAGCGAGAGCTTCAATCTCCCGACTGCCGACAGACAGCGCGATACGGGCTGCAATGGCGCTTTTGGTGTCCGACGCCGAGTACGACAGACAACAGCTGCTGGGTTAGGGCCGACGTACAACGCCACGGCGCGGCGCCAGTCACAGGCGGACAGCATCGTGCCGGCGGACGGCGCCGTCCACAGGCGCGGTACACGGCGTCGTACACGTCGTCGTCCGCCGGCCCCGTTCTGTTGTACGGTAGCCCTTAGGGCCAACGTACAACGCCACTGCGCGGCGTGTCACGGCGTCTGCCGACACCGTCTACCGGTGCGCGATGTCGGCCGGCGCCGGTCACAGGCGGACAGCGTCGTGCCGGCGGACGGCGCCGTCCACAGGCGCAGTACACGGGCTGACGTGCACCGGCGGACGTCGCGCCATGGCGTTGTGCGTTGGCCCTTACGCCGATCGCTACTGGCGCGTACTACGTGACTACGATCCAGGCAACACATTTACCCAGAGGCAATCCCCATAACGGTGAAGGAAAACATCGTGATGAAACCTGCATGTCGTAGAAGAAGAAAAAAATATCTATGGCATGTGAAATCCGCCAACCCGCACTGGGCCCGCGTGGTGGATCATGGCCCCAGCTCCCTCGATGTAAGGGAAGGTCTGTGCCCGAGCAGTGGGGCAATATAAATAGACTGATGATGATGAATCCCCATAAATCACCCTGTATATCTCATATTCTAATGGAAATGATCTCCCTCGTGTCTCTGTCTGTTTGTTTATCAAATTAAACAACAATGCGAGTACAATCATATTGTTTACATTACATCAATCTACATTTCCCCCTGAAAATTGTGTTTGCTTTTGCTTAGATGCCTCCGAATTTGATTACGATAACCGCTCAAATAAAGACACTTATCTTTCTGAATACGAGACTATTTGAGGTTTTCGATTTTCCATCAGTCATCAACAGCTTATGTGCACAGGTTTTCTCCAAGGGAAACCAATGAGGATTGGTGGAATAAATGGCTTTTATTGCACTCAGCCATGAAGGTTTCCTCACGATGTTTCCTTCACCGTTTTGGGAGCATTCGGTAAATAACACTGATTTTCGTTCGAAAAAATCAAAAACAAGAAAATACAACAGGGGCCTTACCATGTAGTCTTATAGCAGGATTACTTCAATAATACTTTGTTTCGTACCATGACGATCTTAAAGTAAGCTTATTAAGAACGTCATGGTACGGACAATAGCAGATCAATGGTAACACTTGTAGTACGAATTCAACTCTTATGACGCAGATAATAAGAATGGTGCAAAGTGTTACACTTGATCTGCTGTTAGCTACATGGGGTTCAAACTCGGACCTCCGAAGCAGAAGTTTAATGTTTTAATTTCTAACCACCGAGCTCTCTACTATTATTTTTATAACTACCTAATCGCAGAGAATGGTAGACTTGGCATAAAGTAGTCACGTCATAATCATCAAAGCTCCTAATAATATTTCTAGTTGTACAATTTTCAATAATATAAGTGGTAAATTGTAGAACAACTTTAGCATCGAGAATATAAATGACAATGCCAGATTCTGAACCACCATCGACCGCAAGATGTACAAGATAACGAATAAATGTAAAAATATCTCCGTTTTTTATTAAAATTATTGGTTTAAAACAAAGTCTTTTACATGTAGCGAGCCGAAAAAAACAGCCTAATTAATAATTCATAAAATAGTAAGAAATCGAAGCGAATTATTCATTGTTTTCGTTATTCTTCTACAGGAGTTGCGAGAGTAGTAGAAAATGATACGTATTATGATTATTCAATATGAAACCTGTAATAAGTCCCCAACAAAATGATAGGTACCGCTTTGTAGGTGGGGCAAAGCTCCATTGAAATGTGGCAATGTCTTTTAACAAAACTGCAATTTTCATTCACTTTTAAAACGCATTTCTTTAAATTCAACACCAACAAAAGTATCCACACCAATCGTATGTATTGTTCAAATCTGTAGTTTTTACCTGCATTTTCAGTTGTATTTTCACAATCCAATGGGCTGCAAAATTAAAACTATGGCGTGTGGTTAGCGTGGTATCAATATATACAAAGCAAAATCGCGATAAATGCGATCGGAGCGTGCTCTTGAGTGTGATTAATGTGGCTCGAATGAATGATTTTTCACTTTCGAGAGTTTATACCCATATAAATACAACGTGAAAAGACATTGCCACATTTCAATGGAGCTTTGCCCCACCTACAAAACTACGTGACCATTTAAGCTGTACCTATCATTTTGTTGGGGACTTATTACTTAAGTTTCATATTGCATAATAATCATAATCAGTATCATTTTCTACTACTCTCGCAACTCTTATAGAAGAATAACAAAAACAATGAATAATTCGCTTCGATTTCTTACTATTTTCTGAATTCTTAACTGAGCTGTTTTTTTCAAATCGCAACTTGTACAAAACTTTATTTTTAAACCAATAATTTTAATAAAAAACGGAGATATTTTTACATTTATTCGTTATCTTGTACAACTTGTTGTTGATGGTGGGGCAGAATCTGGCATTTTCATTTTAGTGGTTGCTTTCCCGTGGCAGAATGATTTGCCTTCAGTAGTACTATTAAATGGAGTTAAACTTTAAAAAAATACAGTTTAGTTTTTAATTACTATTTTCAAATCGAAAACATGAAAGACGATAGTAGCTCACTAGACGTAGGTGCATATCAAAGCGCATGCGCCTCGCAGTGCGCTTCGTCTGCCGGCCGGCGCTAGCTGTTACCACGCTGCGATATCGAGGTGTTACTATTGATTCGCGATTGCTATCGAGTTCAGTTTTTCACAAATGTTACTGTCATTTCTTTATTTAACATAAATATATATTTTGATAATTCGATGGTACTACCGATACAAAATCATCTCGCTGCTGGAAAACAACCAACTAAAAGTTCACGTTGTTTGTTGAAACCATTATACAGTTTGTTGAAATATGCTTGTTTAAAGTTTCAGCACTAAAGCGGCTTTTGCGGGATTTCAGTGAGAATAACAGTAGTTTTACTTCAGATTAAAGTATCTCCCCATTCTCTCGACTCCGGGCCAGCGGAGTCGAGCAGCTTTTCTCTCACCGATTAATGTTTTCTCGGACACCTCTCTTCTAATTCCCGATTATTTCTGATACCTATGCTTTCATCCTCCCTTTTCACTGTGCCTATGCCTATGCTGACGCCTGGTATGAGGTGCCGCCGCCTAAGTAAGGGCCCGGGCCCACGGACGCAGTGCGCGCACCGCACGGCGCCCGAGTGGCTCGAGGCTCAGACGGGGAGGAGGAAGGTGATGAATGAATGGATTATACATTGTGGGCTAGTACAGCCCACAATGGGGACTGCTCGGGCGCCAGTCGGGTCGCGGATGTATCACAGTTTCCCGTGGCTCGGCAAGAATGGCACGAGGTGGAACACCCCAGAAAGTTTAGTCGGTATGTTGTCCCTTCAGGGCGGTGAGCCCGACATAACCAATACGCTCCCCCGGGCGTGGTGACACATGATCTAGCATGTTTTACCTGGGTAAAAAAAAACGGTGCAGTTGTGGCCAAACCCAAACCACCACTCATCTATCTCAGTGTCCTCGGTGTACAACCTCGTGCACTCAAGATGACCTAATGAGGGCTACTTCCCGGGCTATAGATCTCTATAGAGGTCGCAAAATACTGGTGAAGAAGCCTTTTAAGCTTTGTCTAATATTCCCTATTAGACAAAGCTTAAAAGGCTTCTTTTATCACCTTCACACGCTTTAAAAAAACTGTGCATATATCCTTCTAAAATCCTCGTAGTGACAGGAGCTTGTTTTCATCATTAAGAGTTAACATCTCTCATCGTCATCTCTCTCACATATCATAACATCCAGGTACCCAAGTCGCGCGAGTAGGAGCAGGATGGGCATGACGGTGTCTTCTCGTTTAGGAGGCCAAGAACCACTTCTTCTTAGCCAGCGGAGTAAGTAGAAGTGTTTTCTTGTTATGTTATCCTAAATAAGGTGCCAGTGTGGCGGCACTTCTGCACCACCATTTCCTTTAAGCATACCCCTTTCTTCTGCCTCAAAATGCAAATCATTAGGCCCGCTATTCAGCTCATTGGAAGGATCCTGTAGTCTTCCGCTTCCAGATAGGCTAACCCCAGAAGATGCATCCGCTTTCTAGCCAATGACTAGTAAGTCACATTCATACAACAAATGTTCCATGGACTCGATCACCACATGCTCGTAGTTGGTGATCTTCCTATTAAGGATAGTCGGTGCAACTTCATTATTAATCAAAGGTTCAAGAAAGCATCTAGTATAAGCAAAATATTAATATCAATTCAAATCAAATTACACACACCGGTTTCTTGTAGCCGTAGGCAGAGACTTCCATCTGCTTCCATTTGCATTTGACCTTTTTTTTTAAATAATAATGAAGATAAAAATCTCCGTATCAGTCTACTGCTGGACGTAGACCTGCCCCAAGACACGTCACTCAACCTGATTATCGAACTTTTGTACCCAGTCTGTGCCAGCCACCTTGCGCAATTCATCTCTCCGTCTGGTCCTAGGATGCCCCACACTACGTTTACCTGTTCGTGGTACCCACACGAGAACTCGTCAATCGGCTGCTTTTTACCACAGGTAAATAAGAAAACCTGGTTCACATAATAAAATAGGAATAGCAGTCACTTAAGTTGAATGTGAGCACCAAAATATGTGACGTGCAAATCCATTTAGGCCTAACTGTGAGTAATCCTCGTGGACAGACGGAGATAATTCATTTTTATATGGCAGGGATGTGGCTATAAATAGGGTGTAAAGCCTTTGTTTTTATCTGTCGAGCTGCAAAGTTCGTTAAGTGGGGCCGAGGCGCGAAGTAGGGCGTAAAATCGATGCCTCGGGACGCGGCCCGTAAATCAATTTGTGAATTACGCCGATACTGACATGTGGTACAAGATGGTCACCCACCCAACGTGTATTAAGATATTCGGTGATACAACCGGCTTGGCACAGCCACTCTAGTGCAAAGCGATTTTTTCCCGGTAACAATACTGCTAAAATAGCATTTCCTGTGACTGGACTTGGAGACCAGTTCATCATCAGTCTATAAAAATATCCCCATTGATGGGACACATGCTTTCCCCTACTTTCCTTGTTAGGGTCATAATCCACCACGAGAGCCCAGTGCGGGTTTGTTGATTAAAGATGCTTCAGATTTTTTATTGTTCTCGAGCAAGTCGAACATGCTGGTTGGCTCATGATGTTCTTCATCGCCGTTTTGAGAGAAGTCGACAAATGTACGTTACAGTTCTTTCGAAAAGACCATGGAAAATACATTTGTATATGGTAAACCTACGGAAGTTCAATTTGCTAATCATAGCGCCACTGAGATGTCACCACAGTACCACCAAGAGCAATCGATTATTAAATTGTAATCGATAATATAATCAATACGAAATCGATTTTCGATTTCAAATTTAGCATTTTTAGGCTTCGTAGCTCACGGAACTGTACGGATATTGCCAATCGATTGGAGCCAGAGGCAAAATAGATGCAAGATCGTATTGACGTGTAGGCAAATAGAAATGGGGAGGAAATCGCTGGGTAATGAGAAAAAATCCTGAGAATTACAGTTACCTCCATATGATTAAACATTCACACCTCCATTAGATTTGGGTACTAAGAGTAGGTACAAGGATGACCCTGAATACGTTGTGTACAAAAGTGGATATATTCCATTCTAGACATTCATTCATTCAGGTCATTTAAACTATATTTAATTGTTAAACTATATTTAAGTCTGTTAGATTTCTGAATGAATAAATAAATAAATAAATTCTTTAAAATTACATAGGTAGTGGGTATTCTAAATTAATAAAATATTTTTTTTTACAATCGGTCAAGTAGTTATTGACAATTTATCAATATTATAGATGCCCCTTGTATACTTTTCTCTGTTTAAAAAGTTACGTACGGTGGAACACAGAGAAAGGTGTACAGGAGAGTTTTTAAGGTTGAGATTATCTCAAAAACTACTTGACCTATTTCAAAAATTCTTGCACTGTTAAATAGATAAAAATTTAAACTATGGTACTGTAAAAGAATTATTAAATTCGGTCCAGTAGTTTGTCTAAACAACTACGTTGAAATGTTCACTTTATGCAAATTGGTTAAAAGTGATGTGTCAGTTTAGTCAATTAATCTGCACAAAGCCATTGAGTGCTCCTCAATATGCACACTAAGGTTCGTTAAACCGTTCCGAGCACAATTGTTAGGCAAATGCGCCGCAATGCAGGTACCGCTATGGATCAGAGCTAACCGCATGTCATATGCAGGGCCGTCTCTGCCCAATATTCCCCAAAGGGTGCTAAGTTACGTAAGGGAGACAGCGTTCAGAAGACGACAAGACAAGTCTTAGAGGATGCGAAACCCCAAATACAAATAAATGTTAGAAATACCAAGTAATAGCTTATATTGTTCTGATATTCATCAAAGGTTGGACCTCATGATTTAGATAATTTGTTAAACAGTCTGTAAATTTTTATAATGACACCCCAAGATTGCTATATATATTTTTTTAGACGTTACGATGTCTACTAAAATTAAACGACTGAAAAATATATATACCTAGCAATCTTGGGGTGTCTATTTATAGACTGATGAATACACGATTGGAGAAACTTCGCTCGATAGAAAAAAATCACCAACACCCATGTCTTTTAAAATGAAAATTATATCTAAACCGAAATAGTTCTTCATACAAAATATATATCAAAATGTAGGGTGCTACAAATACAGCTTTTTTAAAAAAATCAGATTTTTGTTGGTGTATTTTTATTTTATAAGATTTTTTTTTAAAAGATGTTCAGTTACCGATACTGAACACCGTCCCTTCGGCTTCAAATACCCTTTACGTTACATCCTATATAACTTGCACCCCGGATGCATCCTAGATCGTCCCTGGCCATATGCACACACTATACTCGTAATTGGACCACCGCCTATTGACTTTGAGTGTCTGTGGCGTGAATATATTGTGAACAGTGGTAGAGCCTATTATTAAACAGATTTGAATCTTAGTGTGCCTGCTATTACGAGTATATTCCAACAACCATTTATTTGATATCAAGGTGTTAGTACGGCTAACAGCAAATCAAGTTTAACACTTTGGACCGTTCTTATTATCTAAGAATGGTTAATAGATAATGTATTCTACGATTTAAATGAGTATTTTGCAAAGTGTGAGTCCCTGACATGCCTGTTGACGTATATTTGAATATGTGTAATTGTGGAACTTGATTGTGGAACGTACCTATATTGTATGTAGTACCTAATCACAAATGGCTGCATGTTTTTATTGTTTATATAATTTATTGAATGCCCGATCTGGGTACACTGCAAGTGTTTCTGTACCACCTAAGCAACTGTAACTGCTACTTTATTATACCTTACAGTGCCAATAAACGATTCTGATTCTGATCTGCGTCATAAGAATTGAATTCGTACTGCAAGTGTTACCATTGATCTGCTGTTGTCCGTACAAACCTGCGACCTCAAAGGTCTAATGACCAAGAACCACTTACTTACTCCGCTGACTCAGTGAGTGACTCAAAGTGGATCTTGGCCTCCGTCACCAAAGAGCGTTACTGCAGTTTGTTTTGCGCTGTATATCTAACTACTAATGATTAAATCAAATCAAATCAAATCAAATATTTTTATTGTGCATAAAAAATATAGGTTACATAATTGAGTGTGCGCTAAAATCCGCACTAGGCAAGCCTGTCTTACGGACATCAGCGCCCCCTCTCCATGCCTAATACAATTCCGCTAACATCAAAATTAGAACATAGATCACAATGGTACACATGGATGGCGTGTGAGCGAGCAATGTATGTCTATATATATATAAATATGTAAGTATATGTTGTTAATATATAAAGTTACATATATATTTATAGTACCTATCGAATCAACAGAGATATATAAATAGATATAAAGAGGTGTAGGTAGTACGTGTAAGGCGGAATAAATAGATGAAATAAGATACGAGGCATAGTAAATATATATATATATTTAATGTGTTATTTAACCGAACGCAATATGGTCTCTGTTTTGTCATAGTCAAGTGGATTAGATTATCGATGCTTATTACAATTGTAGAACTAAGGATTTCCAATAGTATTGTTAGCGATTGTGGGCTAGTACAGCCCACAATGGGGACTGCTCGGGCGCCAGTCGGGTCGCGGATGTATCACAGTTTCCCGTGGCTCGGCAAGAATGGCACGAGGTGGAACACCCCAGGACGTTTAGTCGGTATGCTGCCCCTTCAGGGCGGTGTGCCCGACATAATCAACACGCTCCCTCGGGCGTGGTGACACATGATCTTGCATGTTTTACCTGGGTAATAAAAAGGTACTAAATCTAAAAGGTATTATAAATAAAGAGCTTGAATTGGCTATTAGAAAATAAAATGGCAAATAAAATAAGAATATTATCATGATAGAGATTAATGGAAAGAAAATGGGAGTAGTACAATAAAGAATATGCAAGTAAAAGCTAATGGTGTACGTACCGTAGTACCTAGCGACTTAATTCACGATGTAAAACAACCAGAAACCGAATGAGAATTTGAGTGGCATTTCCCAGACACTAAGGTTCTTGGAATTCTAAGAGCAGCGGTTTATGCTCATTTTCAAAGTTATGAGTAATTGGTATATGCGGCTTTCTTAGAAAATGGCATGAATAAGGTTTGTTTCCGGAGTTGTTAAGAAGGTATTCGATTTTAAGCATTGCCCTCAATCCATGGTGCTATTGACTGGCTTATTCCACCTTGGTCATAGTAGACTTAGGTCACACCTTGGAATGCTTCCACGTACGTCACATCTATTAAAGATTAAAATATTACGAGTCGATTTTGGTCATACCAATACTTTTAAATTATAGTTTACCAATCACGGAATTTTTAATATTTATTTGGATAAATCTAAAAATTTAACATGTAACATTAAAAACCTAAACTAAATGAAATAAACTAAAACTATATGTACATATTATAAAAATTTTAAGATAAAAAACTTGCCCCAGGTCCCTCACAATTGGCAGTGTGCCCAAAAGGCTGGCCGCGTTGCCCCGCTGTATAGCGAGGCTAACGCGCTGGGCGAAGTATGTGCCAGCCTTTTGGTCACGCGATGCCTCGACCAGGCGCCCCGCGACAATTCTTTGGCGATGCGGTGTGCTCCCCCCGCACGGAATGAATGTGCAGCGTTTTGAATTTAAAAACTACCATAACCTATACCAGATATTCCTTATAACACTATAAAATCATTTTTTTTAAAGCCATGTTTTTGGAGTCATCTTAGTCTTCACTGAAAAACAGTTTTTGAACTCTATCTAAAAAAACTACGGCCTCGTTCAGAGCAAATAAGTGTAAACAATAACCAATCAACCTATCTAGTAAAGCAATTTATTAACAAAAAACATTTGGCTCTGGGCCGTCCCCATACTTTGTAACGGTAGCTGCAGTTCCTATTAAGTACTTCAGCCAGCTAATCTTTTTTATCGGTGTACCATTTTTTAAAGCAAAATTCCTCAAAAGTGTTGAAAATATGAATTGGTAACAGCAATTTACGTCGCCAAGTACGTAGAGCTGTCTCATATGGTTCTCAATTCATTACTGAGGTGACACACCAGCAAAGTGCTTCGTCATTTAGAAAGTTACGCCGCTAACGATCCAATACTCGTTACGTCGAAATTGCGATAACTGGATACGGCAACCTTCAGGACTTTGAGGCGAGCTTAAGTTGCTACACAGTTTAAGCCTTCCGTCCCTTTCTAATTAATAGTTTTTTTAGCGAAGTGTGAAGGCGACAAAAATACTAATTCCGTAGAAAATAATCATAACGGACTACGGACTGACTTGTTTTCTTAAGAGCTGAAGACAGAATCAGAGTTAAATCAGGTTTAAATATGACACAATGGAAAACCAATTTGTAAGCTTGTTTTGCCATCTGGAGATGTATACAGTTTAAACCGGCTGTCGTTAAATTCGCATTTCATGTGGTTTGGTTTTATTTAAACTCCGGCTTCATACTGATAGACAGAAAGCGATTGAAGCTCCATCGTCTAAAGTTGGAATGTGCTGGTCATATCGTTAATTTCAAACTATTTGCCCGGTTAGCTAGCTGCTAGGGTATGTCTTTTTATCTAATGTATGCAAGCATAAGTTTCGGTTTCGCCCTTTGCGGCCTTTTAGCCTAAATGGATTCATGTGTTTTATGTATGATGTATCGTTAGATTCGCCTTGATTACGGCAACGTATTCTGACATTTGGTGCCAAATTTTGTATGTTACTTCTACGTTACGATTAATTCCTTTCGTATCAGGCTGTTATATAAGCAAAATACCCCATGAGCAGAGCGTGTTAATAGTAAAACGACGAGAATGGCGGATTGATTTTTTATTCATTTAATTTTCTATTTACATGAATACTCTAAATAACTTGACATTAGCGAAATTATCTCTTGAATAAGAGTAGAAGCCATTCAAATAAAAATAGGATATAATAGTAAAACGATCTTTAAGCAGCCTAAATTGACCTAGCAAATAGTCCTAATATCAAAAGGACATGACGTTAGGTCATTTTTTTTTTTTTTTTTTTTCGGGGGGAAAATCATCCAGATATTATGATACCTCCTTGCCACGGGGAGGCGGGGATGGTTATGTCGGACTCTTACCGACTAAAAACCCCTCGGTGTTCCGTCTCGCCGCCCTATGACGGAGTCACGGGGAGACTTGCGAATTACTTCCGCGACTACGCCGGCTGTGTGTCCGGGGGGACCCTTCTCGGGGGTCTTTGACCCCATCCGACTGTTAGCGGTATGCTGGAACACATGCACGCCAACCAACTCGAGGACCTGTTACCGAGCGTTGGACTACCCCGTGTCCACTCGCCCGGAAGCCCTCATTATGGGGGGAGGTTACGGGCATACGCCAGCCTCCTCCGCCCGACTCTCCTGCGGCGGATTCGTTCGGACAATGGATCAACCTCTCTTGCCCTCTCCGCCGCCTCCTTCTGCGAAATTACTTGTTCACAGAAGGCGACCACCGCGTCCCACGATCCGCCGCTGTCCACCATAGTTTTAACTATGGCCGACAGCGACAGGTCGGCTCCCACTGCCGCGACAAGCGCAGAGCGTTGCTCCGCCCATGCGGGGCATTCAGCTAATGTGTGGTGCGCCGTATCCTCGGCGCACTCACAATGGTGGCATTTCATGGTGGGCTCCCCACCCGCAACGTTACACAGGTATCTCCCGAAACAACCGTGTCCCGAGAGAACCTGCACGAGGCGGAAAGTGAGCACACCATGTCGCCTGTCGACCCATCCTTCCAGGACGGGTCGCACCGCCTCCACGGTTTGTTGGCCGGCACTCGGCTCCTTCAATCTCTCCATCCACTTCCTAAGGAGGGCCTTTTGCGATTCCTGTTTACATCGCCTACTCTCCTCCGGACATGGATGTTCGCCCATCTCCTTTGCCTGTGCGGCCCGCCAGTAGGCGTCCGCCAGCACCTCTGCGTCTAAGTCCCAGGGCGGGGTCCCGGCCAATACGCACGCCGCCTCGCAGGATATGGTGCGATAGCCTCTCGCGACCCTGATAGCCATGACCCGTTGCGGCTTTCGCATGAGAGTCTTGTTATGGGCGTTCAGGGCGTCTGCCCATATCGGCGCGCCATAGAGTGCCATTGACCGAACCACACCCGTGTACAGCCGTCGGCAAGACCCGTTAGGCCCACCCAGGTTAGGCAGAAGCCGTCCGAGAGCTGCAGCTGTCTTGATCAGTTTGGGCGCTAAGCGCTTGAAATGCTCCTTGAAATCCCACCGGCTATCAAGGACGACGCCTAGGTACCGCATCGTGGACTTGACGCCGATCGGGACTCCACACACCACAAGTTGCGACCCCGCCGGTGGCGATTTTCGAGGCCCATGGAAACAAAGGGCCTCAGATTTATTTAGGGCCACCTCAAGGCCCAGCCTCCGGATTCTATCCACCACCAAGGCGACTCCGGCCGTTGCAAGAATGGCAGCCTGTCTGTACGATGTGCCACGGGCTGTCACAAGGGTATCGTCGGCGTAACAGTTGACGTCGACCCCTCGCAGGTTGGCACCTCGCAGTACCCAGTCGTACCCGATGTTCCACAGGAGCGGCCCTAGGACCGAACCCTGCGGAACACCGCACGACATTGCTCGACGACCTCCCTTCTTGCCTGTCGGGTATTCAACCGCCCTCTCTGAGAGATAGGCTCCCACGATCCGGCTCAGGTATTCCGGCATGGCGTGGTGCAACAGAGCCTCGTTTATAGTTGCCCAGGGCAAGGTATTAAATGCATTGGCAATGTCCAGGGACACCGCCAAGACGACCTCACCCCCAGCCACAGCCTCCAGGGCCAGAGCTTTTACTTGTGCTATTGCGTCAACCGTGGAGCGACCCCGGCGAAAGCCAAACTGGCTGTCGCTTAGATCAGGTCCGGGCCCCTCCAGATGCTGGACTATGCGCGCGGCGATGACTCGCTCGAAAAGTTTGCCCACCTCGTCGAGCAGCACGATGGGGCGGTAAGCCGACGGCGAGTCGACCGGCCGCCCCTCTTTTTGTAACAGAACCAACTTCCCCGTCTTCCACTTGTTCGGAAATTGGCCCTGCGCTAGGCATGCAGTGAACAATCCTCTCACCGTAGGCTCCAGGGTTTCCATGGCAAGCACCCAGGCCCGTCCGGGTATCCCGTCCGGACCAGGGGCGGTATTCTTGGCCTTGAGCCGTAGGACCGCAGCCGTCAGCTCACCCTCCGACACCTCTGGCGGGTCGGCCGCGTCGCCATCACTTCTGTCTTCAGCTGCATGCCGTGCCATCGAAGGAGGCACATGCTGCCCCCTCTCCGGGAACAGTGCCGTGACTACTTGTTCCAGGAGTTTGGGCTCTAAGCTCTCTGTCAGGGGGGGCGCCCAGGGTCGAAGCTTGCTCCTCGCCGCTTTGTATGGACGCCCCCACGGGTCGACATTTAGAGTCTCGAGCATTGACTTATGGGCTGCAGCTTTGGCCTTGCTTATGCCCACGTGGAGGGCCCTCACTTTCTCTCTGTAGATGGCGTACGTCTGTTCTTCTTGTGCCACATCCCGGCGCCGCCGTCTTCTGCACCTGGTGTACTGGCGTCTTGCAGCTACACACTCTTCACGCATTTGGCCAAGTTCTTCGGACCACCAGCACACCTTGCGTCGGGCAGGGAGGGTTTTGTGACGAGGCATCGCCGCGTCGCATATCTGCGTCATGACAGCGCTCAGTTGCTCCGCTTCCTTGTTCACGTCAACCGGATCTTCAGGCGCCACAAGCCAGGCCTGCACGAGGGCGGCTTCTCTTAGCGCCTCCCTGTCTAGTCGCTTTACTGACCAGCGAGGACCGCCATCATACAAGGGACTGCTTCGACCTCTTGGCCTCCCCAAGTGCTCATAGACGCCGAACCGGATGTACCGGTGGTCTGATAGGGTCTCTACACTCTCCAAGACCCGCCAGTCGTGTACACGGCGCGCCAGGGCGGCACTCGCGAAAGTTACGTCCACAATTGAGCCGCCCTGTTGCCGCACGCATGTGTCAACAGTTCCCTGATTTAGCACCGTTAGTCCAAACGCAATCGACCACTCCTCCAGTAGCTCACCCCGTACATTCGGCACTGGGGAGCCCCATGCCGCAGATTTGGCATTGAGATCCCCAGCGACGATGATTGCATTCGGATGGCTTTGGCTAATGATTGCGCCTATTTTGACCAACAGGTGCTCGAAATCAGCTCGGATCCCATTTGGCGAAAAATACACCGCGACCACCGTTATGTCGCCCAGGACAGCCGCCACATATCCATGACCCCGAGTCACTTCTTGGAATGTAGGCGATCCTGCGGCAGGCTGCGTGACAATGGCTACCACACCGTCGATATCCCCCGCCCAGTTGCCTCTGTCGGGAATGTAGTATGGCTCCGCTACGACGGCCACATGTATCAGCCACTCCGCCATGCTTTGGAGCAGTAGATCCTGCGCTCTGGCGCAGTGATTGATATTCGCCTGAAGATAACGTGAAGCCATCTAATTAACCACCGTTGATTGTACCTCCTCAACCGGAGCTGTATTGCCCTGTGGGCGGACGGGCTGGGAGGGGACCCTGGGGCCATCTCCAGCTTTCTTTCTCTTCTTTCTGGGGGACGGTGCTACGCATTCTTTGCTCCCCAGCTTATGCGCCGCCGGTTTTCCAGCCGCCGCACATATAGTGCAGTGCGGTGATGCGGAGCACATGGCCGCCCTGTGGCCCGACTGACCACAGCGGTAGCACTCCTTGCTGCGATCGACCTCCGCAGTACATCGAGCTCCGATGTGCCCAATCTCAAGGCATCGGAAACATCGCATTGGTCTGGGTTCCAGCAGCTTGACTTGTGCCGCCACCCAGCCCACCAATAGCCGGCCGCCTTTTACAATCTTGTTTGCCGCCGCAACTGGACAGCGCAGGTACAGTGTGCCTAGGCCTGCGGGACCACGGCGAATTTCACCATACCTGAGCATGTTTTCGGGGCAACCACCCACCCGCGCCACGGCAGCGGCCACCTCCACGGCCGTGACCGAGTCATCCAGGCCTGAGATTCGCATTTCTGCGCACTTACTTGGCCTAGAGACCAGGATAATGCCACCTAGTGAGGCCTTCAGCTTCTCGGCCAGCGCGTCGGCTTTGTCGCCACTTGGGTCATAGGTCAACTTTACCATTTCCAGCAACTCTACATCTATGTAGCACTACCTCGTCGTCATGTTATAGGTGTCTGACAACGTTCACTAACTATCTACCACTAACGCTACCTATCCAATCTATGTACTCTACACCTACTCTACCACTAAACTCTCTATGTACCTATATGCCACTCGGTTGCGACATAGGTTCGTAAGAACGGCCCATCACACAGAGTGGATAAATAATGATCTGGCTATGTAGAGGCACTATTGTGAATGTACCACTGAAACTCTATCTTGCATTCAAAGAAATGGGAAAATAAAACGCGTTGTGTTATTGTTATCACGTGACTATCGCATTACCTGTTTTTGAAGTGAATAATGTTCATCGAAAATATGATGCTTCGACGTAGTGAGACTCATTTTAGTCAAAATCAGTTTTAGTTAATGTTTACCTTTAATATTTCTCTGCCTGTGTTAAATTTTCATATTAACCCCATCACAAGGTGCCAACGCTAAAGAGAATAATCTGATTTGAAAGCGAAAGGATTCATGGTCTGATGATGACCAGAAAGATAGCCTCGAAAAGTTTTCTGTATCGCGTTTTTAATTTTTACTTTTATTTTCATAGGTATGATACCTTTGCCCAACAGTGGGAAGATTTAAGCCTGATACACACTGGCGCGATCTGCACGAGGCTTGCGATCTGCGGCCAATTAAAACGCATGCCCCGCCTCATTTTCTCCCGTCGTTAACGTCCAGTAGGTAGCGGGTTGCGACTTAGGCCTCAGATCGCTACCTACTGGACAATTTAAGACGGAAGAAAAGGGGCCGAGGCATGCATTTCAACTCGCGTGCAGGTCACCTTTATATCGCGGTTGTATCACAGGTTCCCGTGGCTCGGCAAGAATGGCACGAGGTGGAACACCCCAGGACGTTTAGTCGGTATGCTGCCCCTTCAGGGCGGTGAGCCCGACATAACCAACACGCTCCCCCGGGCGTGATGACACATGATTTGCATGTTTTACCTGGGTAAAAAAAAAAGATCACCTTTATAGGTTTAAAAAAATCATATGTATTCTTTGTATTATACTAGCGTTAACGGTCAAAGTCGCTTGGCTAGGTGGGCTGGTAAGGTAACGGTTTCTGTAAGTTCCCACTTGTTAGTTTAGGCACCCGTACTATCTGTGTTTGTGTAGGTATGTTTGTCGCAAGATGGAATGGAGAAGCAGATACTGGGAGTTGCGTGCTCCTGACAGCCACTCCATCTTACAAAGTAACACTGCATTGTTTACAGGGTAATCTGAGGATATAATATATCTGTCTTTGTACATATTGGGTGGCCAATGTCCTTAAAATGTCATGTGTAAGTTAAGGATATTTATCGATGATATTATTTTGAATTTTTTTTTTATCACAAAGTAAATTTTGAGATATTTTTCTTACCTTTGGCGAACCCTTGGAGGATTTGTGTGCCGATGGGGAGTTCCTTATAAACTTATATTTATAAACTCAAAATGGGAAGGAAAATCATTTTTACAAATAAGACGAGGGACGATCAGTTTTACAAATAAAACTATATTTGACATAATGATTATTATTGTATAGTATGTTATTATGTAAAAGTGAAATAAATGAATCTAATCTAATCTAAACATCATGAGGAAACCAGGCATACAAACATGGATTATTCTTGTTATAGCCCTTATTCCACCTTGGTTCCACTTAGGTCACACCTTAGAATGCTTCCACGTACGTCACACCTATTAAAGATTAAAATATTACCATACTTTTAGATTATAGTTTACCAATAACGGTTATACATAATGAATTAGGATATGTTCTACATGGCTCTACCAAAAAATTACTGATAAAAGCTAGCCCCCAAAGAGTAGCGACAGTGCCACTTGTATTCTTAGCTCAAAGTACATCATATATACAGGGTGTAACGTAAAGGGTATATGAAACCGAAGGGAGTGTGTTCAGTATCGGCAACTAAACAACTTTTGTTCTACGACTTTTCGATTTTCGCGAATTTCTTTTTTGACTTTTCATACAATTCGCACCGTTCAGCTGATCGTTTTGTATGAGACATAAATTTATTTTCGAAAAGTCGTAGAACAAAAGTTCTTTAGGTACCGATACTGAACACCCTCCCTTCGGCTTCATATACCCTTTATGTTACATCCTGTATATATATATTTAAAAAATCCAGATAAAATCTCTATAGTCTATAGGATAAAAGGTAGTGAATCCATACTTTATGTCCTTAAAAATATAGGTACGTCCATATCGTTTTATTTTAAGAACCTCACTTACTTTTAATTTTTTATATATTTCAGGAGATGCAATCCTCTCGAACGAGTTCTCAAGTAGGATTAATTACCTGAAACAAAACATAAGTATATTTATTTTTTATTAAAAGTAAGACAGAAACCACCAAGAGCGAGTCGGACTCGCGTACCGAGGGTTCCGTACTTTGCTGCAATGAAAAGATATAACTGGATTAAGTGATGAACATTTTTTTATTAGAAATACATATAACAAAAGTTATTATACATAAACTCACTTATATTGTTGATACGAGTAAAATAATTTGACTTACTATAGTTTTAGTTCTAAAATAACAAAAGTTGTTCTGTTATCGATACTGAACATATGCCTTCGGCTTACCTTTCCGATACACCATGTATAATACGAAAATATGTATTTGTATGAAGAAGATAGTATGGAAATAAATGTCGCGATATTTTCCACCTTCGATGTAAAACTGGAGATATCTTTTACATAATACGCTCTGGCAACTTGTAATCTGTAGCTTGGAGTCACGGGAGAAATTCTAAAAATAACTTTTCAACTCAACCATCTTTATTGTTATCTGAACATCTTGCACCCGTGCCGAATCTCAGAGTACCCCAATAACCAACCCCCTAGGGTAAACGACACAATTATTGCACATGTAAAATTATTGTAGACTAGCTGTACCCCGCAACTTCGTTTGCGTAGAAGAGGAGGATGGAGAGGATGGAGGAGATCAGGAGGCAGATCTTCCTCTCTGGATCTTTGTTTCCACATCACATACCGCCATGACTTATAGCCTATGAGTTATCCGGATATTTCAGCTATCTCCTAGTGAAACTCCCTTCAGTAGTTATGGCGTGATACTTGCACAAAGTCACAGATAAACAGACAATTTTTTTAAAATTAGTGTTTTGGCATCAGTATCGGTCCTAAAACTCATTACAATTATTCTCAGACAAACAGACAAAAATTCTAAATATTAGTGTTTTGGCATCAGTATCGATTCTAAAACACATTACAATTATTCTTTTCACAAAATATCCAATGTACAGACACAACTTTTTTACCGTCTTATTATATGTATAGATTTATGTTCAATATTAAATGTGTTGAAACGATTAAAACAATCACTTCTAGATTCTTTTATAAGATTTATAGAGGTTATAAACCACGAAATGCAGTCACGGACACTATTCCATACCCAAAATTGCATTGCTGCTAATAATAATTATTTTCTTAGACTAAAATATTCACGTTGAGTCACTGAGCCAGTGGAGTTACCTAAGTATAGATTTCAAATTGTACAAATTGTCTACAATTTCGAATATCGGATAATTTTTCTAAAGATGAACAATAACAGTCTCCTTTACCCTACCCCCTGGAAACACCCCCTGGGACCCCGAAGTACCTACACTTATAAATTTTAACAAGACGAAACTTCTCGGCGGTTTACAGGAATTTAATGAAATATGACTTTAATGATCTGGTAAAGAACGATTAATATTGTTTGGGAACGTTTATATTTTCCAGTTTATTTATGAGGTCGTGTCAAAGATTTCAGACATTGAAATAACCCATGGAGATATACGATAGTAACATTTCTTCGAGCTCGGTATGGTTCACCGAATTACACTTCATCGGTGGAACGCTTCGCCGAAAAAACTCTTAACCGACGGTTTGTTCGACGAAGGAATCATTCACCGATCGAAAGGTTCGCCGAAAACGCGCTTAGCCGACGGTTTGTTCGACGAAAGAATCATTCACCGATGGAACGCTTCGCCGAAAACGCGCTTAGCCGACGGTTTGTTCTACGAAAGAATCAATCACCGATGGAACGCTTCGCCGAAAACGCGCTTAGCCGACGGTTTGTTCGACGAAAGAATCATTCACCGATGGAACGCTCATACTTAGGAAGATACAATTTTGTTTTATTATAGCTCATTAAAGCTCATTATTCATTATTAGACAGTCATGGCTTAGCTTTGTCCTCGCTCACCGCTTATCTACCTCGCTCAACGCATAGCTACCTCGCTCACCGCTTAACTACCTCGCTCACCGCTTTTACAAATCAACTTACCTTTGGTAAAATATGGGCATGTTACTCTAAAATGCCTCTTAAAAAATCAGTTTCTAAATTTCCTTTAAAAGTCAGGTAAATTAATCGTTGCGCTCTTAATTATCCCGACTGCTCATAATTTTACCTGCCATTTACGCAGGTAAATCAGCCAGCTTTAAAGACTTGAACGCCCGGAGGGTGGGTCACGACCTCTGCAACCACAGAGGATTTAAGATGGAGACGCAAGTAAATGGTTTCTTATAGGTCCTTAGATAAAATTTATCGTTGGTTCATATGAAATCATTATTTAGGTTCTCATGGTACCATGTTTTCAAATACGGCATGCATGCATGAGATGACGCATGAGCTAGATTCAAGAGTTCCACGGGTCTACTTTGTTCTTCCAGAGGAGTCGTCCTCTGAAAGAACAAAGAAGACTAGGGCATAAATAATATGAATTACTATTTACTTTCTACCATGACATTGGCAAATGACAAAGTTATTAATAAAGCTGAATAAATAAATGAAGTGAAAGAGCTGGGGGGCCAACCGGCTGGCCTTTTTTGTCCTGTCAAAGCCTGCGCGAACGAAATTTTTGTACTAATGCCATTTTTGGTCATAGTCCCTTGACTTCTTCTGCCATTCCGTATATCCATTCCAATTTTCCACGGATTTAAACAAACATGGCGTTTGAAAGTTCACCAAAAATATTAAACTAATTAAATTATTGATTGGAAAAGACATTGCCACATTTCAATGGAGCTTTGCCCCATCTACAAAACTAAGTGACCATTTAAGCTGTACCTATCATTTTATTGGGGACTTATTACAGGTTTCATATTGCATAATCATAATCAGTATCATTTTCTACTACTCTCGCAACTCCTATAGAAGAATAACAAAAACGATGAATAAATCGCTTCGATTTCTTACTATTTTCTGAATTCTTAATTAAGCTGTTTTTTTCGAATCGCAACTTGTACAAAACTTTATTTTAAACCAATAATTTTAATAAAAAAACAGAGATATTTTTACATTTATTCGTTATCTTGTACAACTTGCGGTTGATGGTGGGGCAGAATCTGGCATTGTCATTTCGATCGCTTCACTCTGATTCACTCATTTGAGTCGTACGGTTAAAGCTGGCTAAAGCAATGGATCGTGATCATTACTAAATAAGTAAGTGCGGTTAGTGGTTTGTTTACCTCCATGGAAAATTGGATTGAAACAGACCATACGTGCTTCGTCAATCTCTCTTCACTAATCTTATAAAATGTTGCATCCTTCCGAAATTCTAATGCTGTTATTCAGAAACCTAGTTAAACCTCATTTCCCTTAAATCGTGTTATCTCTTTCACACTTCGTTAAAAAGGTTAAGATAGAAAGGGACAGGGGGTTTAGGCGTGGCGTAACTTTAAATCACGTTTACGAGTACGCGCCTAAATGCTCAAAGCTCAGCTGAATTTAGTAGAGAAAAATTCTCGTTATGATAACACGAACACTGCCCCAGGGGTAACATCGATCTACAAGACTCTTTGTCTGTACATAGATTTTGGAATCGGAAAATGGGTATTTTTAACTTTATAAATACCTTATATGTTCCCTTGCATTTTCATACAAATATGCGGGAAAATACGACATAGCGGCCATATCTTTTGATTGGGTTGACGTAGAAGTGTGATTTTATACCTAAGTATTAACATTAATTTCAACTTGATCCGTCCACGCGTGTCTGAGATATAGGTCTTGACAGGCAAACGGACAGACGGACAACAAAGTGATCCTATAAGGGTTCCTTTTTTTCCTCTTGAGGTACGGAACCCGGAAAAACAGCTCTCTCACCGGGGCTCCGGGAATTACGAGAATTTCACTTGTTTTGCATACTACGTTCCTAGTATTGACGGCAACACTCAAAGCTAACAAATTACCAGAGGCTCTACTACCATTGAATAAGGAATCCTGTATACTTGCTATGGTGTCGACAGTACTCTTTTTATCCGAGGAATTTGCATAGACTTTTTTCAACATCTAAACTACGCTTCAGAATCGCTGGCTCAACTCCATCAAAGCCGGTACAGTAGACAGCACATAAAGTATAACATACTACTCCAACGTTAAGTAAGTACGGTCTAGATTGCGATTTTATGTACGTCGATGTACCAGGCGCTCAGAAGTCAAAGGATGCTAAAAATTTCGGAAAAAGACTGCATTTTTTACGATAGGGAGCAATCCTATATCCACGATACAAACTGTTAAAAATAATATAGATGAATGATAATTTAGTGTCGAAGATAAGAAATTCTTTCGAAACTTTCAAACAATAGATTTGGATCAATCAGCTTTCAATTTACTTAAAACCTATCGGCTTCCACTTGTAACTTCGCGTAGCTTAGTTTCAGTCAATTAGTCACTTAGTTACTCAGCATTTTGCCTCTTGAAATTCTGCATATTTTGTAAACTATTGAAACTGAAAGTTTTGGGTCGTTTACTGTTATATTATAAATTGAGGTTTGTTAGTTTACATATTTACATTGTGCTTCGTTGCTTACAGCAGAAGATACAGAGAAATGTGTACAGGAGAGTTTCTTAGCTATAGTTTAGCTATTTATTTCATGCATAAAATGTGTTTAGCTTAACAATGCAGACATAGTAATTAAAATACTTTAAGCTAGTTTTTATTGAACCTTAGTCTTAATCCCTGATACCTAACTACTTAAAAAAAATACTGTTTTCAAAGTTCATATAGGTCTGCAAACTGTTGTCATTCATGGTCATTTAGCTTAGGATTTAATGTATACTAAGTGTTAAATGTATTTGTATTCTATTACTAAATAAAGATATTTTCAAAAATACAAAAAACAGGAGAGTTTCTAAGGTGTTCTTCAAAATATCTTAGGCATAGTTGTCCCCGCAGCCGGCGAGTAGGCGAGTAGCTATTTTATAGCAAAAGAAACGTACAATAGATAGTACATTCCGTATAAACAACAGAGACGCAGCGACATATATTTTGATGAGACAACTGCCTTAGCACCCGAATTTTTATAATCGGTCAAGTAATTCCTGAGAAAATTCCAACTTTAATGAGGCCTCCTGTATACTTGTCTTTGTTTTTGGCAGACAAAGGTGGCTGGTAAATTGCAAGGCAGTCGCATACGCATACAATCCACAATTCCACATGTTACTCAACCAACTTGACTAATTGAGCCCACTAAACCTGACTCGCGGATGCCTCACGTGACATCCGGCAGTTTCAGTTAATAAAACGACGCCACGAAACATACTGACGTCCACAATGACAAAAGATAGGGCGAGTTGAGCACATCATTAGCAGGGCAGAGGAACTTTGCTAATTGGGCTGGATACCATACTAGGACGGACTTGAGAGTAGGAATGACTTTACCTATCTAAATATGTTATAAATATAAATATCTAATGATAGTATTGCGATACACCGAGGAAATGCTGCCAGCGTCCTGGGCAGCATTCCACAGAACGGGGATCTTGACGACGTGTTAATTCTTTAGCATTTAGTTTTATTTCATAAGTCTTCTAATAATAATTAGGTATATATATCATATTCATGATCTAAAATAGGGTTCCTTAGTTCTATGGGTCCTGAGACATACACAGAAATAGACAAAAATTATACCCAGATTAAGAAAAAGTAGTTATACCTTAGGTAGATAAAGCACAGAATGATAAGTCAATGAGATCTTATTTTCTGATCTAAGCCAAGACCCCTTGCACAGAAGGCAGTTGCAATAAGATGACTATCACTTGCAATCGATAAAAAAAGAAGGGCGCGCAATTTTTTACCGGCCGGAGCTGACAAAAAAGCTGCAATTTTACAATTCGACTCTGTAATATTATATAAAATCTTCGTAAACCATTTTCCACAATGTTCAGCACTTGTGGCTGACATTTCCGGTAGAATTGAATGAAATTACGGTAAAATTATTGCGAATAAAATTCAAATATTGTTGAATCGTTTAATTTCGGAGACCGGAAATTATTTTATTTTCAGTGGTTGCCATTCGCCGCCCTCCGTAGCAATGCCTATTCAAATTTAAAATAAAATCGCCCAATTCGATATTAGTGTTTCTTTTGTGGAAATTCGAAATAATAGATACCGTGGTGTTTAGTAATTGAATCAATTCAATTTCAAAATTCTTTATTCAACATAAGTTGTTACAAAAATATACCTATCTATTTAATTACACTATATAAAAAAGCAATTTCCCATATAAAAAGAACACAAAAACAAAAGAAGGGTTTTCTAAACGATTGAATGAATTTTTGGCCTTCGCTTCAACCCTTCGAATGCAGACGAAGCCTCCCCGGCCCGCTTATGAATCTGCCCGGAATTTCATTACGGCATTTCGCTCGGGACTCTTGTGTTATCGACGACGCCATGAAAAGCCCATTCGACATTGCTTATAGACGTGACTTATGTTAAAATAGACTATTATTAGTTTTTATATTTACCCCAGTGCTGCAAAAGGAGGGTCACGTTTTTCGAGTTACTTAAGTTTCTTCCGTTGTCGACTTGTCGCTTCCTTCCTATAGAAGCTTTGATAGATTTGGATGGATGAATATACGTATACCGAAGCTCAAATCAAGTGTCTTGTTTTGTAAACAAATATGATCGTCTAATTACCTGTTGTGATGTAACACTGAAGGAACTGATTGATTGAAAATAACTATGCAATAGTCACAGAAAAGCTTAAAATTAAAGTAAAAGTTTTTGTTTACGAAATAAGACTTAATTTGGGTTTCGGTACCTATATATTATAGTTTTTGATCTCAGCCTGATATAAGGATAATACACATTTTGTCCTTTTGGGGAGAAAATGTATCGGTGACATATTACAATTAAGTTACTTATTCAAAGTACAAATTTTTCATTTTTTTGGGGTCTAAAGTTAGGGCAAAATGTAACTTATCAGTTCTATGCTCTATAATGAATCCGATACTCATGCTTCGAAATCCATCAGAGCGGCAATAGGAAGGAAGCGACATGGAAGAAATACAAAAGGTAGTTCTTGTAAATAGGCCAAGCAACTTTTACTGTAATAAGAACGATCTTCTACAACTGATTTCTCAAGGAAATAAACACGTGTCTTCACGTTACTTGAAAAAGTGAAGTCACATGTTACGTTCACATCCCGTAAGGTACATATAATTTCAAGTACCAGCCATGCTCATTAGAGCGACTCCTAATGAGACGCCCTAATTAGCTTTATTTCAGAACTTAAGTTTAGCGAAAAAAAATCGCAAGTAACATGAATAGGTCGAAAGTCAGAGAGATACAGAGGGCCTCAATAAGGTTGAGATTTTCTCAAAAACTACTCAACCGAATTTAATAATTCTTTTACAGTTACATAGTTTTAACTTTTATCTACAAACATATTTAATATTGTATTTACATATTATATTAAAATTAGAACTCCCCATCGGCATACAAACCATACGTGGTTTCGCCTGAGATGGGAAAGTAGATTTTAAATGTATTTTTATAAAATGTCATTAAACAATAAATTAAAAAAAAAAAAGTGAAAGAATTTTTGCAATAGGTCAAGTACTTTTTGAGAAATTCTCAGCCTTAAAACTCTCCTGTACAGTACGCCTTTCTCTATTTTCCACCGTACAAGCATGTTCCCGCGGTTTCAACCGCACCTAAAACCCCTTGCTTTATTAAAGTATGCAAATTATTTACAGCGACAGGAATAAGTTGGATGCTAGCCAGGGAAAAAGAGAAAACAAAATCGCGTTTTTCTTCATCTCCTTCTGCCAGCCATCACAGTGTAAAATGCTGTTAAAATGGCGGAAATAAACTTTGCTGCCGTCATTTTATTTACCAAATATTTTTAAATCTTCAATCTGGCATAGCTCGACTTTAGTACAGTCGAAGACAGAGATAAGTATATAGGGGGCCTCTATAAGGTTGAGATTTTCTCAAACCACTGGAACGAATTCAATTTGAAATTTCATCTGTGTTCCACCGTACCTCTACCCCCTTCCGCTAACATTATTTTACTGTTGTAGGTAATAAAAAATATTTGTCATTTGCTCTAAATATAATTAATGACTCTTCATTCATACATTCACTTTAAATTGACTATAGCGAAGAACATACTTTTAAATCCCGCAAACAAGTAGGTAAGTATACGTAACAATTCTAAGTTCAAGTACGAACTCATAAACGGGAAATTAAAGTTATTCCGCGGTTTAAGTCACGGTCCTAACGTTCTAAACGAAATAGTTTAAGAGCAGTGGGGGTAAACTAAGTTTATGGCAAACAGCCTTAGGTTCAACATAATAATATTCAGCATCACAAAATTGGCTTTATCTATCATTACAACCATCCATTTCATCTATCATTCTCATATCGATTCGATTACCGAACTGTTAGCTAATCTAATCTAATAATAACAAACACCCGACTACATCATCGAACAATACAACAAAATGATTAATCAGCGAAATCCGATGGCACATTACTTATACCTAAGAGGAAACAGAAAAGATTTCCAAGAACCGATTTATCATAGCTAGAGACGTAATATAAGCTGTTATGGGAAAAGATAACGTATAACTATTAAGTTTACATTCCAGTGAATGAACCTAACTATTGCATTCGAACGCAATCAACTCCAAACATGAAACCAAATTGAATGCAGCTGAATTTTGAATGATTGCAATGCACTTGCATATACGGCGAAATGACATTGCCACATTTCAATGGAGCTTTGCCCCACCTACAATACTACGAGACCATTGAAGCTGAACCTATCATTTTGTTGGGGACTTATTACAGGTTTTATATAGCATAATCACAATCAGTAGGAGTTGCGAGAGTAGTAGAAAATGATAACAAAAACAATGAATAAATATAACGTTTCGATTTCATACTATTTTCTGAATTCTTAATTAAGCGTTTTTTTTCGACTCGCAACTTGTACAAAACTTTATTTTAAACCAATAATTTTAGGAAAAAACGGAGATATTTTTTACATTTATTCGTTATCTTGTACATCATGCGGTTGATGGTGGGTCAGAATCCGGCAATCCTTGTCATTTTAGGATCAATTATTTTACGAAAATGGACATGTTATACTGGTAAATAACGATTGTGTACAAAGAATATGTCAGCATGGAAAAAAATGAGGCCTAAAACCAAAAATACCTGTATTTGAAAGAAAAGTAATAGTATCGACAATATTTATCATGAAATTAGGTAAATAGATATACGCCTTAAATACAATAATATCGGATGAAAAATACACTAAACTACATTACCATTATGACGTTAAAAAAACAAAATGGTAGACCAGAGGACGATTTTAACGGCTGTACTAATTGGGCATAGACAAAGAAGCTTTCAGGGGACTGTTGGAGACATTTACGTAATTGAAAACCTATTCTACCCTTTGGTGATATTTATATCATAGACCTTTATTTATCCAAATATTGGTACCTAGGTTTACAACGATGCTACTTATGGCGGCACTTCACTTGGCTATTCGTATTCGCTATTGGATGTTTGTCGTATTTGTCAAATACTTGACGTACATACAAATAAGACGAATATTTTGTCAAGAATACCAACCACACATGGCAATTATGACATATATTCAAATACGAATAGCCAAGTGAAGAACCATTAGGCGTAATTGAACACGAATACAGAAAACCAATACAGTATTTTAGGTTTCAGTCTGACTTTTTTTCGGTAAAAATGGCCGAAGCTACAGATAATGACTCTACATGATGAGGTGAGGGAAGAACGGATTTAATTTCTTGATATTGAGCCAATTTTGTAATATGATTGTCATTGTTTTTCTCTCCACAATATCAGACGATAATGGGCATTAAGGGCCTGATATGAGCCAACTAGCGCCGCCAATCTTGAAAAAATAATATCTTCCAATTTAATCAATTTTATTAAAAAAGCTATTTACAAAATGTTTATTAGGATGAATGCTATTTTTCAATATACAATACATGGCATAATTGCGACAAGCTAAGTTGTAGTTCACAAATGTGCCAAAAGCGGCCGTTTTTCGCAATTATGCGAACTACAACTTACCGAAATTGAATCACGTTATAAACAAACATTAAAAATAGCATTTATCCTAATAAACATTTTGTAAATAGCTTTTTTAATAAAATTGATTAAATTGGAACATATTATTTTTTCAAGATTGGCGGCGCTAGTTGGCTCATGGAAGGCCCTTAAGGGCTGTGCTTCCGAGTTCCTACAAAGCTTAAAACAGATTTATTATTTTAACATCTGACCAGGCTGTAGGTAGGTATATAGTTGGCCTTTCCTTTCCTTTGGTAAGATTTTTTTTTACTTTTATCTATCAAACAGTGAAAGAATTTTTGCAATAGGTCAAGCAGTTTTTGAGAAAATATCAACCTGAAAAACTCTCCTGTACACCTTTCTCTGTGTTCCACGGTATACCTATATACACTCCTATTATAAAATATATTTAAATAATAAATCAAAATATGTGTGAATATAGACCAACATGTTGAGTTGGCTACTAGCGGAATACTCAAATGTTTCGCGAACATGATGCATTTTGTCGGGTGCCTGTAGTTAGTACTGCATTGGTGGTAATGCGTCAATGATTAGTCCCAATTGTGGGACTAATAACTACGGACTGTGAACTGATTACTAATCGATCACTCCGTGTTCGATGCTCCATACAAATAGGTACTAGAGCAGAAACTATCTAATCGATACATCTATACATATAATGAGATTGTAAACAAGTTGTGTCTGTACATTGGATATTTTTTGAAAAGAATAAATGTAATGTGTTTTAGGATCGATATTGATGCCAAAACACTAATTTTTAGAATTTTTGTGTGTTTGTCTGTGACTTTGTGCAGGTATCACGCCATAACTACTGAAGGGATTATGATGGGAGTTTCACTAGGAGATAGCTGAAATATCCGGACAGCTCATAGGCTATAAGCAATGGCGGTATGTGATGTGGAAATAAGGATCCAGAGAGGAAGATCTGCCTCCTGATCTTCTCCATCCTCATCCTCTACGCAAACGAAGTTGCGGGGTACAGCTAGTTGGTAATATAAACCTACGGTAACTGATTTCTTTTGAGTAACGTCCTGCAAGGAAGACATTATAAATAGGTACATCCATTTGCCACCGCTGTTTTAGTGTTTTGTGAACACTTATTTTAATGCACAGCTGTTGGTATTCCTAACATGCAAAATAAATAAAATTAACATTCCATTTGGGGAGCCGCTATTTCATTTTCGCTCTCTCACTATTTGATATTATTCGGGTAAATCTGTATCTCGTCTTGCATGTATAGGAAACTTTTAGTTAGAAATGTCATTAATTTAATTGTCCGTATACTGTTAAATAATATTAGAAATACAATACAAAAATAATGTAAACACGAATGTATAAGATAAGATAAAAGATTTATTGAAAGAAATACTTTATTACACCATAAATACAGGCTTAATTACATTAATGATAATTATGTACAATTTGGGCAAATTTTTCACTAAAAGCGATTTCTTTCAGACATCCAACTACAGAGGATATTAAATATATATATATATATATATATATCAGAAAGAGTGTGCATAGTAAGAATGTATAATACGAATCATTCAACTAATCTAAATTTTATGAAAAAGTCGTAAATAAAAGTAGTTCAATCCCCTATACCGAAGACAAACCTTACTCTTTGGAACATACTCGTACGCTAACAGCAGATCAAGTGTAACACTTTGAACTTTAGATCGTTCTTATTATCTGCGTCATAAGAGTTGAATTTGTACTGCGAGTGTTACCATTGATCTGCTGTTGTCCGTACAATACAGGTTACCTATAGGTATATATTTTCAGTTCCAAGTCCGACTACCTTGTTACCGAGCTGGGGGGTTATTAAAACTTCTACGGAAATTAGCCCCGAGCAAACTTCACGAAACGAAACGTCAAAGCGAGGGGTGGCTGGGATCAGAAGTTTGTTCGAGAAAAAGTGCAACTGGAGCTTTTAGTCATTTCAAAATAATTAGAATGACACAACTGTAGTACAGATATTCTTATAAATATAGACTGGGAGCTTTCATTTCGTCAGAATCATATCTCATTATATACATATTGTAAGTAAATACATTTATACCCTTCAGATCTGTAATGATCTGAGGGCATACAATACCACTTCGCAAGGAAAAGGTGTCAACGCTAATGACAAAAAGTGGCAAAAAAACTCTCAACAGCACATCTTTTAAAATAACAACAACTACGTTTTAAATAAATAGGTAACATAATACTTACTTATTAATAATTATCTTCCAATATAATCAAATTTATTAAAAAAGCTATGTAGCATTAAATAGGTCACTAAACACGCCAATAGATACCGATACACGATTAGGAAGAAATACTAATTTCTACTAGGGAAATATAATTGTATTGTCTCCATTTAAAAGAAGTCAATTTCATTGTTGATAGATTGAATAGATTCCTTGGATAAATCGCGATCATGCCACGGAAAATGAATCCAACAACTATAAGTACCTATACCAGGGAGTACTTACAGGAAACAAACTTCTACGCAACAAATTTAACTTGAGCTTATGTGAAAACAATACGCATATGTTAGGAACTAGCAGGCAATTTCATAATATGAAAAGTTTAATTATGGTTCACGTGTTTCGCAAAAGTTATTTATTGTCTGATGCAAATCAACAATAGGCGCATTTGTTTATCACACTGCCACGATAAGCTCCGTGCAAACTTAATATAAGTACGACGAAAACCGAATGCGACACATTTCGTCTGATGCTGAAACTTTTAACAAACATGTTTAACAACAACTCGGTAACTGATCAACTTTTGTTCTACGACTTTTCGATTTTCGCGAATTTATTTTTTGATTTTTCATACATTTCGTACCGGTCAGCTGATCGATTTGTATGAGACATTAATTTATTTTTATTTTTTATTCGAAAAGTTGTTCAGTTACCGATACTGAACACCCTCCCTTCAGCTTCATATACTCTTTTTGTTACACCCTGTATAGTAAATGTAGAACACCTCCCTCTGTGAAGTGCAGAAGTAATGTCTCCGAGACGCTTGCATGTTCATATACACTTCAATCGAATGCAATGTAAAACAAATCGCTTTGCACATCACCATTATGCCCTTTATAGCATTACCTCCATCCAAACATGTAATGCGACCCCTAGGTATTGGAGGGATCATAGGGCTGTCACCGCAACGATTATCACACTTATCGCGCCTCTCCAACCGCGGTTCTGAATTTGGAATTGGGATAAATTGTACCCCCTCAGGCAAAACTGATATATTTGGTGTGTTGGTACTAATAATATAAAATTGTTTTTCTTTCTTGTCTGTAGATTAAATACAACACAGCTAGTTTTCGCAATCACTTCTGCTGTTATTCATAAATCAAGTTAAACCTCACTTCCTTTAAATCGTGTTGCTATCCCTTTCACACTTTGTAAAAAAGGTTAAGATAGAAAGGGTGGCTAAATACCATGTATGTACCACCTGAAGCAATAATTTGATTTGATTTTTAAACGGCTAAGTAACTTTAAATCACGTTTATGAATAACAGCCTTATAGAGTTATAATTTAGACGAACGAGAAATTCAAATTTTCCTGATTTAACCAAAAGTTATACTTGCCACCCTTTTCGTTTTTACATTAGAAAAAAAAATTCTACAATCAGAATTACGCCATCATGAAATAAAATTACATAAATAAATATAATGTAAATGGGATGAAGAGTAATAAAGGTCGTCAAAGCGGCGATTAAAATTCATTTAGCGCACCTTCGCTTCGGCCGAGGTGCTTGGGACGAATTTGGAATCGGAATGTCACGGGCTTGGACACCTTGGGAATCTTTTCACAAAGTGTTTGGATTGACGGTGATAGAAAAAAAGTATTTTGGAGGAGGCAAAAGTCGCAAAATTTCTATTTCTGCAAAAGATCACACGCTAAAGGAAAATAACAAGCGGAAATCGAATGTATGAAACGCCTCCCCGTTTCACAATAGCAAAGAATGTCATTAAAAATTTCCAAGAGAATCCATTTGAGAGAAACTGCGAAAGCGCAAAGCGGCGTTGATTGTTTGCGAAGATCCGAAAGTCAGATTCAATCACGTACCTACTATCTTGGGACATGAAGGGATTTAACTAGTTCATAGTTGAGGAATTATAATACTATCGAAGTTAGAGTTGGTCGGAAGCCGTAAGAATCACAACTGTTGAATGTGGGAATCACGAATTAGACAGATTACCTTGTGTGGTTCAAGTTCCTTTTGACTTATTCAAGGAGACTACCGCGTCCAGAATAGGACATGGGATGACGACTTTGACGGTATTAAATTGCTCAACGATTTCTGAGCATTCCACATACCAGCACGAGGTATTGGCTATATGGTATGTACATTCTTACAGATCATGTTCGCTTTTTAATTAATTTTGTAATGGTGAATGCGTTGGTATTTTTCTTTTTCATGGGATTTCTAGATATCTGACCTGAATGTTCATGGATGCAATGTATTTGATGTATCGAAGAGTGGCTGTAAGTATGTTTACTGTATGCCTTATTTTAAAAGCCTGCACTGGTGTTATATAATCTTCGTAACCTAGACAAATGTGGCTATTTGAGAATGCTCCTTGCTGTTGTAAATACCATTTCATTTTTAATTGTTTTTCATTTTATTCTTCTTGTATTTCTACCTCTACCTTTCTCTTACTTTACTATTATTAAATTCCCTCAACAGTTAGTTACCTGGAAGAAATCGCTTTTAGCGATAAGGCCGCCAAAATGTACATGTTGTTTTGTATTTCTGTATTGTAATCGAATTGAATGCGCACGCTCATTTAATCTTCTCGCTCACTCTTACGCGATGTAGCATATGAGTAACAAACGCAGTCGGGTTTATGTTTAGGATTAGATTTAGAGGCCACTGCAAGATCGCACCTATTGTCTAAGTACAGTACACCTATAATTGGTTTTCTGTAACTTTGTTATTTATACTGTAACGTTGTTATCCATAAGTTGTTGATTTTCCATGTTACCAATAACATCAAATAATCCTAATGTAAGCTCTGTAAAATCACTAAGGTAACTAAGGGCACTTAGACTGAAATCGTTTCATATGAATGGGCTTATTTTCGGTCCAATAAGTGGGCAATCAACCCTCAAATTTTACCATGAGTGATGAAGGCGGTATTCCTCGATATCAACTCATATTTCTTGTGTGGGAAGTCATTCGACCGATCACAGTGCTCTCATTGCTGATAGTCAGTTTATTCGATTGTTTGTATGGTGTGCCATGAAACACCATTGATGTATTGTCAAACTTAAATAAAAATAACCGTAGTCTAACTATTTGAACAATGCAATGTTACATTCTAGGTAGGTATTCTCTATATCTTTCCGGCACTTACGGGGAAAGTGCCGGAAAGATAGAAAACCTATCATATCTAAAATATTACGTCGAACCTTGCACCGATAGTGTGGAAATAAATACTTCGCACATCTTCCCTTTTAAAATTAACAGCTACAATCCATTGAAAAATAAAACTGCAATTGACGAAGAAATCTTTTGAAATCGAAGAAACGTCAACGGCGACGCGGGCGTGGCGCGCTCACCTTGAAAAAGACCGTCGAAATCGGTCGAAACTGTCGGTCTAATTGCCGACTTCAACAATAGATTTAGATTTCATTTATTTCACCTTTACATAATTTTCTTACAATAGTATATAATACATATAATGCAGTCCTATTTGTAAAGATGATCGTCATAATTTTTTAATAACAATAATAGTATATTTCACAGTTACACTACTATACTAGTAGACGATGTACATAATGTAATGACTGACTGACGTAATGACTGTAATGAATGACGATGTACATAATGTAGTAATATAAGTGAGTGATATCCGTTTATATATAATAATTTAAATCGAAGATACTCGTAACTTTAATTCACCACCTCACAAACCGCACTCTATTCAACGGACAGCAGAGTATCTGGAGCCATTAATTTCCCTTTCTGGTCACGTCTCCGCAGTTGCTGCCTTTTTGAGGCGGACCCGAGTGGACCCGCCCATAACGCACCGTCTATCCTCATCTTAAGTCATGAGATTAAGGAACATATTTTTTTACAAATATTCTTCAAAGTTATCCGGGTCAGGCATTTGTGCTACTACCTTGTGTAGAAAAGAAAGAATCCTTTCACGTATACAGGGTGTAACGTAAAGGGTATATGAAGCCGAAGCGAGGGTGTTCAGTATCTGTAACTGAACTACTTTTGTTCTAATAATAAACTAAAAAGGCTTTATTTAGATCTTCATCTGGAATTTAGGTAATATAAAGCTTTTGTTTTATATGTACATTGTTTCAGAATACGCGTAGAAACAATTTCAAACAAAATGAGCTCATCAATATAAGGCGCTATCGTTCATCGTTTAGACCAGATTCAATCACTAGAATGTCAGCGACTGCCCCCATTCGTGAGGTTTCTATAGAAACGCTTACAGCTATGTCAGCTAAAAGTATTTGCTGATATTCTGAGTTGTCAACTAGTTTGCAGTGAATGGGCACCTGTCTCGGTTACTTCTACTGATTGAAGAAAGTTGAGTATAAAATATTTTTTATTCCAAATAAAAGAAAATGTAGGCTAATAGGTACAGTTAGTAGGTATCACAATAGGCGGTATCATCATCATCATCATCATCAGCCCGTATCAGTCCACTGCTGGACGTAGGCCTCTCCCAAAGCGCGCCAATCAACCCTACTCTCGGCCCTCTGCATCCAGTCCCTGCCAGCCATTTTGCGAAGGTCATCCCTCCATCTGGTCGGGGGGCGTCCCACACTACGTTTACCCGTTCGTGGCCTCCATTCGAGAACTCGTCTACCCCATCGGTTATCGGTTCTACGACAGATGTGACCAGCCCACTGCCACTTCAGTTTACTGATTCTATGAACAATGTCAACCACTTTTGTCTTCTGGCGGATATACTCGTTTCTTATTCTATCTAACAGAGAAATTCCAAGCATAGCTCTTTCCATAGCTCGCTGAGCGACCTTGAACCTGTGGGCCAGTCTCACCGTCAATGTCCACGTTTCGGCTCCGTAGGTCATCACTGGCAGGACGCACTGGTTGAAGACCTTAGTTTTTAGGCATTGTGGTATTGAAGACGAGAAGATATGACGTAGCTTCCCAAACGCTGCCCAGCCCAGCTGAATTCTCCTGTCACTCTCTTTCTCGAAGTTGTTCCTACCCAGCTGTAGAGTTTGTCCTAAGTAGACATATTTCTGAACAACTTCGAGGACCGTGGCATCGACTACTACTGGTTCCGGGACGACCAGATCATTGAACATGATCTTGGTCTTATCCAAATTCATCCCGAGCCCGACACGGCGAGAAGCAGCATTAAGGCTATCCAGCATTGCCTGCAGATCCTGCAGCGACTCAGCCATGACCACTATATCATCGGCAAACCGAAGGTGTGAAATGTACTCGCCATTTACATTGATGCCACGTCCATTCCAGTCCAGTGTTTTGAAGACATCTTCCAGCGCGTTTGTGAAGAGTTTCGGTGATATAACATCTCCTTGTCTCACACCTCTACGCAACTGGATAGATCTTGTTTGCTGGTTCTGGATTTGGACGGTCATAGTGGCGGCGTCATACAGGCATCTCAGCACCTCGATGTACCGCCAGTCTACTTGGCATCGCTGCAAGGACTGCAGAACAGCCCAGGTTTCGATAGAGTCAAATGCTTTCTCATAGTCCACAAATGCAAGACACAGGGGCCGATTGTATTCCTCTGTCTTTTGTATAATCTGCCTCACTGTGTGGATGTGGTCTATGGTGCCATATCCTCCGCGAAACCCGGCCTGCTCCGGGGGCTGGAAGTCGTCAAATCTCCGTCCAAGACGATTCGTAATGACTCTCGAAAACAGCTTGTATACATGACTCAGGAGAGAGATAGGTCTATAGTTTTTCAATAGGGTTTTGTCCCCTTTCTTGAAAAACAGGACAACAATGCTCCTGTGCCATGCCTTCGGAGTTCTCCCACTCTGTATGACGGAGTTAAAAAGCTTCTGTAGCTCCATCAGGACAGGAGTACCACCTGCTTTCAGGAGCTCAGATGTAACCCCGTCTTCACCGGGGGCTTTTCCATTCTTAAGCTGTTTGAGAGCCAGTCCGATTTCGTCAAGACTCACATCCGGCAGGTCTTCGGTAAAATGGCGTGTTAACGTAGCTCGGGGATCATCGGTACTAGGCTCAGGTTGCGGTATTATCGGTATTATCCCTTAAAACCATCTCTTCTGGACATCCTTTGAGTACCTAGAAAGGTAATTCAGAGGATCATTAAACTGCTAGGTAGGTAGGTACATAAGTAAAGATCTTTACTCATGTACCTAGTAATACTTGATTTCATAGAGGATGCCCAATGTACCGAAATTTATATATTTAATGTGAGTGTTTAATGCTCCCACTTCACTTGACTATTTGTATTCGCTATTGGATGTTCGATTCGGTTGGTCAAATACTTTACCTAACAGCAGATCAAGTGTAACACTTTAGACTTTGGACCGTTCTTATTATATGCGTCATAAGAATTGAATTCGTACTGCAAGTGTTACCATTGATCTGCTGTTGTCCATACATACAAATAAGACGAATATTTTAATGTTGTATTTAAAGGTCATTGTAAAAAAACATTAATAAATAAATTGAAAAACTCATTATAGCGTATACAATCCCTTCATCCTAACATCAAAAGCGGTTGATTGTAACCTACAAGGATATTGTAACACGAATTATGTGCGCAAATTACGTACCTAAACGGAACGAAACAGTCTTAGAGCAACTTTAATAGAGACGTTATTAAAACATTTCTGTTGCAAACTTTTCTGTTGTTCTCCGATAGTGAACAAAGTAGACCTTGCAATTGTAACACCTATTGTAATAGACAGAGAAAGGTGTATAGCAGGAGAGTTATTAAGGGTGAGATTTAGAAAATTCGATTAATTAAAAAGTAAGCTTAAACTAATTTATTAAGCTGCTACTTTTTGCTTATTATGATACTCCTTTTTAGTAGCCAACCCATTCTTTTTAACATCCACCTTTTTAAAATCCCAAATTCCGGTTAGTTTGTCGGCGCGTTAAATACATATTATGCCATCATTTTATAGCAATATAAAAAACAAACTGCTTCCAATCCAGAGAGCACCTACTATGTTGCTTCGCGCAAAAACATGTGCAAGAACATTTAGGCGTTAGAATGTATAAAAAATAAACTCAAAGAAGCCTAATTTCAAAATGATCTGTGAACAGAGTAAATATGCCCGTTACACACAATATGAGGGAAATGTGATACCAAAACGTACTCGCCAAATTGCTAGCCTAAAACTCGTTTCTATTTATAAATGTGTTCTACTCATTATGGTGTTTCATTTCTGTAAATGTGGGTAATGCAAAACACGTGTATTGATTGTTTTCAGTAAGTTTAAGTAGAATTGTGGGGGCTTTTGAAAATGGCGGGAAACGACGTTTGCGAAATTATTTGATAATTTTCATTTTAATGTCTACAGCGGTTATTTTGTGTTTAATATCACGTTAAATTAATCAGTAAATGTTCGCGAATGACAATTATGGTGGAATTATGGGATGATTCATGCAAGATCTGGAATCCCAACTACGAGCTCGGTAGTGCACGTGGCTGTCTAACTGCTTCGCCCAGAGTGACGACGCTACGGCGACTCCTCTGGAGAAAGAGAAGACTATGATATTTTGAATATTTTGTAACATGACATTGACAAATGAACTGTCGAGTAAATTAATAAAATAAATAAATAAAATAGCAGTGTTTTCATTTTCCATGTATTATTTTTTATGTCGGATCTTTTGTGACCTCCTTATAGCCTAAAAAGCTTGATGGATTCTCTATTAATATGAGGCATCGAATTATTTTCTATCCCATGGGATACAGTAGAAAAGAGAGATAATTATGCTTAATACTAGTACTACTAATAAAATCATATCACCTTAACAGTACTTGGTTGGGTAATTTTTCATCATCTTGAGAATAAGTACAACTGACAAGAGTTTTTCGATATTCCAAACCACCAGGGATTGATTTTGGGTAAAATGAACTTGGTAAAATGTGACGTCACATCTTACTATCTGATTTTCAAATGGCTGTACCAATTTTACGTTAACGTACCATTAGTCGAAATTACAGTTGTTACATAAAATGTGTTTAGTCACATAAAGGCTTTCACAATAATTCAGGATCAGCACTGAACTATATGACTAAATAGTCAAAAGATATATGACATGAGAAATCTTTCAAATATCTCATCCCATTCCACAATAGCTCGCACCTTCTTCAAAATATCCCCTGAGCGAGATTGCAGTCAATTGTAGGCGTAGCTACCTTACCTTCTATGTCGAGAAGTCTCGAGTGGCCTGATATTGGATACTTCTATTTCCGTTCCGGTAGGGACGGATTAAGGCGCTTTAGTTATATTTTTATATTATATATAATGCATTAGTTCTTTTCTCGTTATTTTTAATTGTACCTTATCAAGCACACCAATACTATTACAAAAGACTGTTACTTAAGTATATTGCGTAAGGACAGGCTGAAAATCAGCGCTGCGTGGGGCACTGCGTGTCCTCCCAGCACTATGCCGAGCCTGCTGCCTTTTGCATGAAATAGTTTATTTTTCCCCAAACTCAGGTCAAATATCCAATATTTGTCACATTGAACCAGCTACTGGATCTACTAGCACCTGCATACTGATTTTGTTTGACTTAGTGTAAAGTCAATTAACACTTCAATCTATACTATGACATGGCGGGGGAAGGCGACAACCCCTTTGCCTTCCTCCGCATCCCTGTACCGCGCAGGCCTAGACTGATTTAGACGGTCATACTATAGTGAAGATTTATAAATTATGGAAATAGTTGTCTATCTCTGACTTTATAAATGTGATGGGAATTATCGGCCAGTGTGATGGGAACCTTTCGACGAGACACGACCCGAGACGGCGCCTTTTATAATTAATTTATTGTAATTTTCTTTCCAAATTTGTTTAATTACTTAGTTTATCGTCTAAATTATTTTATAGTTTCTTTTTAAATTACTTTTTTTTTTAAACAACCAGTCAACTCTCTGGCTTTTAAATCTTTCAGGAGGTCAATGTCGCATGTGAAACAACCATATGTTCGTTCTACTTATCTACTTAATCCACCAACAGTTTTGAAAAGGAAGGCTTCGCTTTGATTATCTAGCCTGATCATTTTATGGAGTCACGATAATCTATGACAGGACATCACATTATAATTTCTGATACAAAAATATTTCTTATAGGCCCCAGTTTAAATTTAGAGTTCAGGGCCCTTTTAATCACAATCCGGCTCTGTGTTCCGGTCTTGAATTCTATTTCCTCTGTGAGGCAAATATTTTTAGCAACGATTTCGGTGACGTCACAGTGGGATGTTCAACGATCTGCTTGAGTTTCCGCTCCCCAATAGAATTTCCTGCCTTATGAATTAAAACCACAATCACAGTAAACTCAGGTGATCTTTTTTCGGCAAATTTTACATCCTTTGATTTCTGAACCCCTGGTACATGAACCCACAAAACCAATGCAATCTAGAACATATTGACCATAGCGTCGAGTCATTTTAAGAAACACATACTATAATTAAGAGGGTATTTTAGGAAAAGTAGCAATAAACCACAGGACAAACAATTCAAGACTTTTGCTCCCCATTACCTACTACGTTTATACAGCCTCCAGTAACCAAATATAAGTACAGTCCAGCTGTCAACGTCTATGAAGCGATCTGCATTGATGATAACGGATCATGTGTGTGGCATTGCAGGCCTTGAGGCGGTGCCAAGCGTACCGGAGTGTACGAGGTGCCGCCGCCTAAGTAAGGGCCCGGGACCACGGACGCAGTGCGCGAACCGCACGGCGCCCGAGTTGCTCGAGGCTCAGACGGGGAGGAGGAAGGTGATGGATGAATGGATTATACATTGTGGGCTAGTACAGCCCACAATGGGGAGTGCTCGGGGCGCCAGTCGGGTCGCGGTTGTATCACAGTTTCCCATGGCTCGGCAAGAATGGCACGAGGTGGAACACCCCAGGACGTTTAGTCGGTATACTGCCCCTTCAGGGCGGTGAGCCCGACATAACCAACACGCTCCCCCGGGCGTGGGTCACCATGATCATCATGGTCTTGCATGTTTTACCTGGGTAAAAATAGGCCTTTTAGGTTCAATTCATGACTGCTAATTGTAGAAAAATATGAATTCATCCAATACTAATAAAGGTGTTATAACTTTTGTACCCAGAAACTTTCTTTACGACACAAGGAGGTAACGAAAATGTTGGCAATATAAAGTTCGCTCATAACGACAAATTGATGGTCGAATCATCTCAAGGGCAAAGCTAACATCTGCGCAAAAGTTTACCTGTTTCAGGCAATGAATTACATTTTAACATAGAAGATGTTTTCTCGTTACCCTCTCTCTTCGCCACCATTTTTGGTAAGATCTCTCTAGTTTACTTATGTACTCAAAGGTTGTACGAAATTTTATCAAAACATACACACGGTGACTGATTAATCTAGAGGAAATACTTAAATTAATAGGCTTAATTAAGTTAATGAATGATCTTCCAGCGACGGCGTTTGCTCTCAGGAAATCGATTACGGATGCTTCTAGAGAAATACGACAGTAATCCTTCAGAATTGAATCAAATATAGACTTTTATCAAGTTTTATGTAGGTATTACTTTGAAGCGAACTATGTACTTACCTACAAGCTTAAAATTTCATTTAAAATGAAGTATTTTATTCGAAAGATTTCGTTAGACGGATCAATTAGGTAAGTTATTGGTGCATCACGACTCAAAAAATAGGGTTTCACGTTTAAATCGCATTTGCATTTCTGTCTTTCGTTTGTTAGTTGAATATCTATCATAAATCAGGTAAGAAGGTGAGCTAGTTTCCTCCAAAAAGTGGTTATCCGATAACTCACTATGTTATTAATTCTGAAGTAACTATGCCAGTTACTACAGATTTATGGCATTTACTTAGTTTTATGGTTGAATCAATTGCCAATCGCCCGTAAAAGAGCTTTACGTGCAAAACTTTTCTGTTTATAAAATACAAACAGTACAAACGCAATATTGTCTCAATTGGTCGTAAACCTCGGAGGGAAGCCGAACGACTCGATTGGGACGCGTTTGTCAGTGCCTGAAGCCTACTGGGGCGGGTTTGAAAACGTTCTCAACCCGATACTTTACAGAAATGGGCCTTAAACTGTCTTAGTTTCAGTTTCCCTAAGGGGAAATTAAAATATTGAGGTTTATTTCTATCTTTTTTCTGAGACAAAACAATAAAGTATACGCCGTGGACAAAATAATATAAGTATACCTATTAAGTAAAGACAATTTCAGATATTTTATTTCTGCAATGTGACAGAATGCGTGTAATAACCTCAGAGAAATAAGGACATTAATAAGATCATTATTTCTTTAATTATTTTTTCTTTCATTAATAACCATCGCCGAGAGACCTAATTAAATTCCCAAAATTCGCATAACAACCATAATAATCATAATAATTGCCCCACTGCTCGGACACAAACCTTCCCTTACATCGAGGGAACTTGGGTCATGGTCCACCACGAGGACCCAGTACAAATTGGCGGATTTCACATACCTTAGCTTTTTTCTTCTTCTTTTACGGCATGCAGGTTTCATCACGATGTTTTATTGTTTGTACGTAAGTTTTCCGTCGAAAAAACCGACGATAACTCATTGGTACATGGTTGCCCTGTACCAATGAGTTATCATCATCACTGGAATAATTTTAGAAATAAGTGGGTAGGTATTAAATAAATTCTAATACCACCCAGAGCTTAGCCACTGAAACAATCTAAAACCCTATACGTACGTAAGTTACAGTACAGTTCCTCTAACGACTTACCCCGTCGTATCTAATTAGCTTAGAACGACCAGTTTCCGAGTTATTGCAGCTCCGTTGGTTGCACTGAGTTCACAAACTACTCCAAACCCATCAATAACTGAAATGCCCTCTACGTTCTGTGCCATAAGGTATAGGTAAGTAAATGCATTAGACCTGCAATTTATGTAACTCTGAATTCAGTATATGTAATCAATTTAATGGTAACAAATATTGGACTGATGCAAATATGCCTGTTAATGCACATAGGAACGAAAAATACCATTAAACATCAATGAGCTTTTTCTCAGAATTTGTTTTATATGCATTATGCTATCGCTCGGCGAACAAAAGACATTGCCACATTTCAATGGAGCTTTGCCCCACCTACAAAACTACGTTACCATTTAAGCTGTACCTATCATTTTGTTGGGAACTTATTACAGGTTTCATATTGCATAATCATAATTAGTTTAATTTTCTACTACTCTTGCAACTCCTATAGAAGAATAACAAAAACAATGAATAAATCGCTTTGATTTCTTACTATTTTCTGAATTCTTAATTATGCTGTTTTTTTCGACTCGCTTGATGTACAAAACTTAACCAAAACTTCAACTCGAATCACAACTTGTACAAAACTTTATTTTAAACCAATAATTTTAATAAAAAACGGATATATTTTTACATTTATTCGTTATCTTGTACAACTTGCGGTTGATGGTGGGGCAGAATCTGGCATGGTCTTTTAAATGGTGAAAAATATCTAGCCGTGGGCAGGACTTGAACCTGCGACCCCTTGTCGTTGTTTACAAATAGACCGAAATAAATGCGATAGTATTATTATTTGATATCAGGGTGTTAGTAACAACAGCAGACCAATGGTAACACTTGCAGTTGGATTTTAAATCTTACGACGCAGATAATAAGAACGGTCCAAAGTGTTACACTTGATCTGCTGTTAGCTGTACGGTGGAACACAGAGAAAGGTGTACAGGAGAGTTTTTAACGTTGAGATTTTCTCAAAAACTACTTGACTTATTGCAATAATTCTATCACTGTTTGATAGATAAAAGATAAAACTATGTACTGTGAAAGAATTATTAAAATCGGTCCAGTGGTTCTTGAGATAATCTCAACCTTATAGAGACCCCCTGTATACTTATCTCTGTCTTCGACTGTACAAGCCCAAGGGTCACTGCGATCTCAAAGGTCTAATTGTGGCCAGCTGTGATTATTATTATCTTCTTTCAAAATTCCTAAAACTTCTGCTCTACTCTTAAATTCTCATCCTTGTAAAACCTTCGGAAAACTCGCATAGCAATGCACGTCCAACAAGTAGAGGGCCTTTAAGAGAATTTAACCCATATATGCGATGGAATGCACATATCGAGAGAGATGTAATCTATTGATCGTATCTGGACTGGATGCACTCACCAGTCCCCGCCTGATGAATTGAATATTGCAATTCCGTTAATTTCTGAATGGAAAAATACTTGTGGTATTATGTGGGGTCATTGATTTGGTACGGTCCAACAGAGAACAGGAGAGTAATTAAGGTTGAGATTTTCTCAAAAAGTACTTAACAGATTTTTGAAAATCTTCACAATTCCATAATGTGTACTCTAAACTAACTAATAGTAAAAGAATTTTTACAATAGGTCAAGTGGTTTTTGAGAAAACCTGAACCTTATTGAGATCCCCTGTTATTTATTATATTACCTAAATAGGTATTTATCCATGTTTCTATTGTACGGTGGAACACAGAGAAAGGTGTACAGGAGAGTTTTTAAAGTTGAGATTTTATCTTGAGCTATTGCAAAAATTCTTTCACTGTTTCATAGATTAAAGTTAAAACTATGTAACTGTAAAATGTCCTCTGTTTTCGAATCTATCTACGGATAGTGATCACTATTATTATAGCATCTCTCGGGTTTCACGGGTAATAATATTCGCAACCCACGATTTAGAAGTGTTTTATATTAGTCATTTTTCAACTTCAGCTCATCAAAAAATATTCATGTTCATGTCTAAGTTTTATGATCGAGTAGGTAATATATAAATAGCTTTCGATCTTATTTGGGAGTTGAGTTTAGTATGACTTGAAAACGTACTCGTAGAACCCATAAATATGAAAGTTTTACAAACCTTCTGAACGCTTTTGAAATATGATCGTTGAAGTTTCAAGGCAGTAAAGTTTGGGCACTGCAGGGTTGTGCCAACTCTGCTCGCCGCTTACGTCCTTATAGCCTTAGACCATCTAAACGGAAGGCACTGTATTGGATTACCTTCTTTAGTGGTTCTTGATCATGTTCTTGCGTTTAATTAAAAAATATTAGGGGCGATAGCGAGGTTCTCGTCTCAAAGAGCTATGTTTAAGCGCAGGTATTACCGTTATTGTTCAATTACTTAGGTCACTGCAGGCACAGGTAGAAGATAGATAAATATGTAAGTATTCCCTACAACATATTATACAGACGTAACAGATAAACATTACAGGTAGAATTTTTACAATAAATAAAATAAGTTACAGGTAGATGTTTAATGTATAATAACGCCAGGAGATATTTATCTTCATGTGGAACCTACAGTAGGTAAGAAAGATTATGAGGTAAATTCTTGGGCCTCTTTTTGTAAGTTGTTAATCTCCAACTATAGAGTTACTCTTCAACATTTTTAATATTGCAGGCAAAGAACATTTGGCTCTATTTTCATTAGCGTCTCCATTCCACATGCTCTATAACACTATTGCATCAAAATCCCATGCAGCTGCGAACTATTTGCATAAAGTTGTAAAATTGCGATGAAATAATTTAATAATGGAAGAATACTCGTGTGCGAGCGAGGCTTCAACAGAAATTCATAAACTATTTACGAGCTCGCTTTCGACGATATTCGCAATATTTTGCATTCCATTGTGGCTTAATTGCATTCAATTTATGTAGAGCAATATTATTGATTACTAGCTGTACCCCGCAACTTCGTTTGCGTAGAGGAGGCGGATGGAGAGGATGGAGGAGATCAGGAGGCAGATCTTCCTCTCTGGATCCTTGTTTCCACTCACATACCTACCGCCATGGCTTATAGCCTATGAGCTGTCCGGATATTTCAGCTATCTCTTAGTGAAACTTCCATCAAAATCCATTCAGTAGTTATGGCGTGATACTTGCATAAAGTCACAGACAAACAGACAAAAATTCTATAAATTAGTGTTTTGGCATCAGTATCGATCCTAAAACACATTACAGTTATTCTTTTCAAAAAATATCCAGTGTACTTATTATATGTATAGATAGATTTTAATTTTCGTATTCATATTGATGAGCGTATGTAATACCTGTTATTAGGTTTATTGGATTATCAATACCGAAGAGTTGCTAGATCGCTGCCGACCTTGAAGAGCTCTATTCACGTTTCTCTTGAAGCATATTTTCCCATACCATAGCTCTGAATTATATTATTAATTATGTTATATCTCTATCATTGTCAACAAATAAATAAATTTGAATCTGTGAGAAGACATCATGAAGCAGAGACCAACTTACATTTGCCATTATCAAAATATTATGTCCATACATTGACATAGGTACCTACTCCTGATTTCAAAAATATTTATTCAATCAACAATAAAATTGTTGATTGAATAAATATGTCCTCTAGGAGGGCATCGGGAGTCACGGTGCCCAGAAGGCTGGCAGCATTCCCTCTCTGAATTGCCAACGCAATACGTTGGCAGAGGTAGCTGCCAGCCCTCTGGTACTAAAACTATATGTACAAAGGGTCGGTTGAACTATCTGAATGGCTTGCATTACAGATAGTTCAACCGATCCCCGTTGTCCGGCAACGTGTCCAAAATGCTGGCGACATTTCCCCTCTGGATCGCTAGGCTGATCCTTTGAAGCAGATCATTCCACATTCGCATGTATGCGACAAAAATGTTCAGCAGGTTGTGGTAGATAAACACGGATATAGATGCGAATGGAATTTCTCTCACTGATGGATTTTCCGATGGTTTCAAGTCAAGTCTTTATTCATTGCAAGTAAGAATGTTGTGCACACCTTTGCACATCAACATATTTTTTCAATTTCCATTTATTTTTTGTTTGAAGTGGACAGTACCACATCGAATTCTACCCATTGTGCATGCGATAAAATACGCGAAATGTTATTTCTGTGAATTGTTGCTGGATAATGAAAAAGTCTCATTATTGTTTATCTACTGGAAAACGGTCCTATACAGTCAAGTGTATTAAACATTATTTAATATTAGAGTCATCAAAGAATAGCGACAAACTGTGCCACCGTCATGCAATGAGTTTGGTAAAATATTAAAATTTGTCAGAACAATTAAAACATCATAAGGATAGAAGCCGCGACTGGATTTTAGGTATAAAATACTCATGGAATAAAACAAAATTCAATAATACAAAACCATTACATTAACAGTTCAATAACAAAATGCGGTTGAGTTAACATAACCAATCAACGAACCAATATACCTAGATTGATAATTATAATTGTGTAACCCATACGCCGTTTACAGGCGAATTAACATAAACGGTTCGTAATGAATCCGTGAACAGACAATCTATTAATAGATGTATTCAAATATTCTCGCCATCTCGATCGATGTTACTTGCAGTAATTCATGTGTAAATTGGCTTGGATTGGGTGTTAAGTGTGAATAATATTTCTGTATTATGTAATTTCTCAGATGATCTTCTCCAAACCGAGAAAAACTCATTAGTATTTGGCTGATCTTGGGATTGAACCTAGATTTCCTTATCTATCAAAGTATCAAATAAATCTCTATAACTGGCCACAGCGCTTCCTTGTTCTTCTTCTTCTTAGCCATTCTCTACCAGTCTGGTGTAGGTCTCCTTAACTTTTTGCACTCTCGTCTATTTTGCGCCATTTGGATCCACTTCGAACCGGCTGCTCTCCGGATGTCATCACGCCATCTCTTATGTGGCCTCCCTGTAGGGCGTTTTTCTCCCCACGGCCTCCACTCAACCACTGTCTTACACCAGGAGTCTTGCTTGCGTGCCACGTGACCAGCCCATTCCAATTTAAGCTTTGATACTCTTTTAACAACAACATCGCTGACTTTGCTTTGTTGTCTTAGCCATGTGTTAGTTTTGCGGTCGCCACAGCAATTAAGTAAGCTATATTATGGATTAAGATATAAAGTTATGGATATATCCCTGTGACCACATACCTATAGAGTTTTATATTTCTTTAATTGGTTTACTTTGTGGAAGTCCAAAACACTAATAATGCATACAATAAATAAATACAGAGAAAATTTGAAATTTATGTGACTCAATATATTTGTTTTATAGTAAATTCAAATAGACCTCGTTGGTACAGATCGTTGGAAGGCTTTGAATAATTCAAAGTCGCATTGAAGCACCTGAGTTCTGACTCTAACATAACCGGAGAGATATTTGCATGGCGCCATGAATGTAAGCCTGAACTAAATGTCAGAGCTATAAAAGTGGACGAACAAACTAAATACCTACAATAGGTAAGTTTAATTACAGGGAATGACTGACGATGAGAGTTGTTGACATTTCAACTACTTGTAGGTACCGTAGTCGGACTAGTAGCCTTGAGAGTAAAGAGACTAATTAAATCAAGTAAACGAGTTACTTACATGCCTGCATAAATTATTTGCGATAATAAAAGACAAAATTCACTTATATTTTTTTATTTCTTTATACATATTTACATATCATCCGAGGTGTATCAGAAATCATAGTTTAATAGTAACGGCCATAACCGTAGGGGGTGGAGTAAGGGTAGGCTCCGAATCTGGCGTAGCCGTAGGGAGAGGCTGCGGAATAGGCGAGAGCGGGTGCGGAGTAGCCGTAAGCGGGAGCGGAGTAGGCGAGGGCGGGTGCGGAGTATCCGAGGGCGGGTGCGGAGTAGGCGAGAGGAGCGGAGTAGACAGCGGGCGCAGCGGCGATGACGGCCGGGTCCTTGCGCACGACGGCGTTGAATCCCTGCGCGCCGGCCGCGTAGTCCACGGTGCGGCGCGTGCCGTCCGACTCCAGCAGCGAGTACTGGCCGGCCACGTTGTTACCGGCGCGGCTCTCCACCTGGCTCTTCACGTCGCCGGTGTACGGGTCGGACACGCCGTAGGAGAAGCTGGAGAAGTCACTGGCGGCAGCGAATGCCACGAGGGCGAGGAATACGACGAACTGAAATGATTTAAAATAATTATTAATTAGCTCTTGTTATCTTGTGGTTTATGAGAGCCACAACAAGGACATAGATATGAATTAACATGCTTTCTGAATAAAGATTATTTTCATGCTCGGATGAAATTACTGGAATCTCACTATAGCATTTCTTGTTAGAACCGCACCCAAGTTTGCGATACTACGATCATTTTCTGGCCGTACTTGCAGCTATGGCAAATTGGTTTAATTTAATTTCCATGAGAATATATCGTTTAGGCACTTTATTCAAATGTTTATAACAGTATGTTACGTCAAGTAACCATTCGTTTGGCCTTAAGGGCCAAATACATCATAAGGTATATATTATAGGACATGTGTTCCTCCTTTAAGACTTTAAGTATATGCACCACACCACACCCTTGTCACTTATCTATAACATAGTTGCATCTCCATTTCTACAAATATACGCTAAACTCCTCAACACTGGATTACACTAAAAGCACCCAATAATAGTAAAAAATTTACCTTCGCAACCATTTTGTGTATTTGGTAGTTGTGACTACGTCGGCGAATCCTGCGAATGTGATACCAGACTAAGATTTCATCAGCTTTTTATATGTTCGAAAAAATCGGTCCACTTTTTGTCGCAAATATAATTCGCTAAAGAAGAAAATCAGGAAGCGGTCCAACCAGGGCGAGGCACTTTTGAAAGGTTATCGATTGTATACATGTAAATGTTTTGCTCGTTATTCTCGTATTAAAAGTTTATGCCTTCATTGATTACGTCCTTAAATAAATAAAGCCTTGGAGAGTTATGAGCGGATCCATCGTCTGCAATTTTTATAGAAGAAATGACAATGCCAGATTCTGCCCCACCATCAACAGCATGATGTACAAGATAACAAATAAATGTAAAAATATCTTCGTTTTTTATTAAAGTTATTGGTTTAAAATAAAGTTTTGTACATCAAGCGAGTCGACAGAAACAGCTTAATTAAGAATTCAGAAAATAGTAAGAAATCGAAGCGAATTATTCATTGTTCTTGTTATTCTTCTATAGGAGTTGCTAGAGTAGTAGAAAATGATACTGATTATGATTATGCAATATGAAACCTGTAATAAGTCCCCAACAAAATGATAGGTACAGCTTAAATGGTCAAGTGGTTTTGTAGGTGGGGTAAAGCTCCATTGAAATGTGCAATGTCATTCATAGCGTTTAGCTCTGCAACCATAAATTCAGAGATCGATTATCTAAAGTGTAAGTTTATTAATGCACATGCTTCCAGGTATTCAAATAATTGGAAATTAGATAGATTTTAGCAATATCCATTGATAAAAGAATTTTTTATTGTATAAGTAATATTTTAGGAGTTAATTGGGATTAAAGCCATGCCATAATTCAGGAAGAGGGTAGTGTGTCCTTAATTTTAAATTCAGGAAGCAGCATATTACTTTCTAATCAACATTCCCAATTTGTATGACATTGTCAACTGCCCACTTAATCCGATTGGCTATTTGTAAATCCTTTCACTTCACGATCTGTTCAATTATTTGCATATTGACATGTAAGAATGATACTTTTCAATACCATTGGCCGCAAATTTTTGGAAGGATTTCGAAATTCTTCTTCAATACACATCAATCTGTGACAAGATTTCACCATGTATTCTGAAATAGTGCTTATTTTCAAATTATTGCCAATGAATGCAACATCGATTAGCAATATTTAGAAAAGTACCAAAACGATACTGAAGAAATAGAGAGAGATGAAGGTGATATGCCAGGATCGCAACAGTATGAAAGCCATCTCTCTCTGTCTACAACTGTCTGACCTGTAGGCGAGTTTATGTAGGTTTATGTGTAAGATCAGGGAAGCGATTGAGATTGCACGACGGCCCAATTTCAACAGAGATTGCGGTTGGTCCTTGCCTGCTACGTGGAAGCCCGTACTCAGGGCCGTATCCGATGTTAGGAGTGTGAGTGAATGCGGAGTAGACGCAATGAGGACATACTGCGTGACAGGACCTAACGTGAGTGGCAGTAACTCCCCGACAAGTGAGATCGATCAACGAATCCAGCTACAGCCATCGAACGCACCGTCGTCGTCGGCGGGACAAGTTATCTCGGAGCGCGCACAGAGGGCGCTCATCCGCAGTGCGCGAAGAAACGTCACCGGCGACGCGGGCGTGGCGCGCTCACCTTGAAAAAGACCATCGAAATCGGTCGAAACTGTCGGTCTAATTGCCGACTTTAACAATATAAGTGAGTGATATCCGTTTATATATAATAATTTGTAGTAATGGCTCACTATAGTTTTAATTCTAAAGAGTTTATGTATGTTTACGTATTTTGCCTCCTCCATAGTATATTCATTGTATTTAGTTACAGATCTCTGATGAGGGCATCTGGGGCAGGAAACGGTAGAGATGTCGGACCATTGTACAAGTCCCTGGACCGGATTCGGAACTTGCTTTGTGTATGTTAAGCGAGGCTGTTAAAGGCATCATAGGACTGGTTCAGCGTTTACCCTTAAGTATCTTTTTCGTATATTTTACCTGTTTCGTGAAATACGTTAAAACTATTTTTTTTTCGAGAAAGAATAAATAAGGCGGTCTTATAACGATCGCTCAGAGCGATCTCTTCTAGATATTAATAATGTTTGACCTCAATGTTTAAATCTCTCAATAGGTATTGAGAGATTTCGGTAGCTAATTGCAGTTTTTAGGCTTTCTATCTAGGTATACTAGTTTCATCATCATCAGCCAATATCAGTCCACTGCTGGCCTCTCCCAAGGCGCGCCAGTCAGACCCGGTTCTCGGCTCTTTGCCAGTTCCTGCCAGCCAACTATCACAGGTCATCCCTCCATCCGTCCTCCCTCCAGTTTCATACTTATTATCAAAATATAAACACTGTGTGAAGTCCACACCTACACAATATGAAATAGTTGGCGAATAACCTGATATTCGCCATGTTGGACAGTAAAATCAACATCAACCACGCTCACGTGAATGCGGTTATACAGTTTTCATTCTATGAATTCTAACAACTGAAAACTTTCAGTTTGGTCAGCCAACTGGTTCAAAGCTTCCGAGTACAATTCCAATTTTAGTGAATAGCGTTTTGATTTTCAATTTACTGAGTTTCAATATTATTTTTTAGGAGGTTGGTAGGACACAGCCAGAATTAAAATAAAATAGTGATTGTTTTATTAATGAGATAACTAGGAATATTAGAAAATATTCCGCAGTCCATTTGTATACAGATAGAAAATATAATCAGTATGTTTTCATTTTCATTCGATAGCGACACCACTTGCGGATGATTTCGACGCCTTGAATTTAAAAAGGGCTGGCTACGTTTGATTCGAGCATGAAAATTTTGGCGAATGAATCATCACCAAAATGCATGGTGCCAGTTTATCGTCAGTTCTGCATGAATGATTAAGGTTTTTTTTTATGATTATGAATTATGGTAGTAATATATCTATACTTACATACCTAGTTATTAAAAAATGTAATTGTAAAAGATGTGCTGGCTTATTCCACTTCGGTCATAGTAAACTTTGGTCATACCTAGGTCACCCCTAATAAAGTTTAAAATATCCCGAGTCGACTTAGGTCACACTACCTAATGGCAATGGTTTCCGATCAGTATTGTTAGCCGACTAAAACATAGTGCGCGCTTTTATTAACATTTGCATACACACAAGCATCTTCACGCAGTGTCCCTTGCATCATGCGTCCTAATAATTTATTACTTAAAGGAATCGTAGCGTAATCTTAACATAAACCACGACAATAATTTCATATAAAAGAGAGCTAAGAGTTTTTTGCAACATGATCAGCGTTGGCGCTTTGGTTTACATAGAAAAATAAACACATTAATTAGCTTGCATAAAGAAATATGATTCTGATTTTAAAAATATGACATCGATGGTCTAAAATTTAACTGAAGGGTCTGGTGTTATTTTCCACACTGCCCTGGTATTTTATATCACAAACAACCCACCAGGTAGGTAAGGTAGTTGATTACCCGTCGCTGGGTAATTAGCCCAGGTTAATTAAGTCAAGAGTCGGGCTGTCGCTTCGGTCCACCGGGGAGGTGCATTATTGCAGTTCGGATTTTTTGAATATTCATGAGGGTAGATGGGAGTTTTATAAAAAAACACCCGTCGCCGCACCCTTGACAGCTGAAAGGAAGAGTAATAAAAACGTTCAATGCGTTTTATACCTATATGATAGGCCTGATTTATGTTGATATTAGTGTGAATTATACTGAGGCCCGAATTAATAAATCACTCTCAGCTCAAAAGTCAATCTTGAGAACGACCTCAAGATGGCGTTCCTATTAGTAAACGTAACTTAGGTGCACGTATAGGAATCGGGTATCACGTGAGTAACGCTGTATAAATAAACAAAACTCAGTTCTCAAGAAAACTGACAAACTCACACTTGAGAACGTATTTGCTGATTGCAGGCGAACCGCTACGTTTACTTGAGTTATTCCACTTGAGAAAGACATCACGTGATACGCAAGATTGGTTCATTAATAAAAATGACATACTTGAGATGGTGATCACGTCTTGAGAGTGTATCAGCTGAATTCGGTCTTAAGTTTGAGCTCAGACTATTAATACGCATAATATTAGTCGCCACTAGGCGAATCGTTCTGTTCGCTCTTTACGCGACGACGTAGCATATGAACGACAGTGACAGTTGAGTTTACGATTAGGATTCGACTTAGTGGCCACAACAGAATTAGCTACATTCAGCTGATAAAACACGCTTGTGTATTTAAGGGCCTTCCATGAGCCAACTAGCGCCGACAATCTTGAAAAAATAATATCTTTCAATTTTATTAAAAAAGCTATTTGCAAAATGTTTATTAGGACGAATACTATTTTTCAATATACAATACACGGCATAATTGCGACAAGCTAAGTTGTAGTTCACAAATGTGCCAAAAACGGCTGTTTTTCGCAATTATGCGAACTACAATTTACCGAAATTGAATCACGTTATAAATAAGTTTTGTAAATATCCATTTCCCCAGGGGATAGGTAAATTTCAGAGTATTAAAAATCCGGTGTATAGACATTTGCCGTAAAGTAACGCGTATAGTTCAGCATAAGTATAGATAATTTTGCGTTTCAGATATAGCGTTCATGAGGGATAGTAAGTATTTTCATACGATGTGAATTTACGAAGTTTAAACCATTGGATGAAACTTCCTCCGATCCGATTCGACCAAATAAGGATGTAACTTATGATGAATTAAATTCATGCAAAATATGAAACCAAAAAGCTGGACCGAATTTAGAAAAAACAATACATAATGAATTTCATATTAAAATCCATTTTTTATATGTATCCGATTTCGTAAATGACCAGGAAAAGATTTTAAAGTAAATAAATATCAAGAATATTAAATAGATGGCGAATTTTTATCGTGGCAATTCCTGGTCAAAAAATATTTAGGTACTTTTTTAGGAACAATAACTATAATCCTATATTATATACTCATGCCTGATTCCCCTAGAGACGATGGATTTCCATCTGCTTCCAAACTGGTATGACACTTTCACTTCATCAACATCCATCTATCTCTCATTTGTGGGTTCGTAGTAGACCATACTTGTTTTTTTAAAGAACTCCATATTTAATTATTTATTTCAATATAGGTACTTAGATATTTCTATCTTTTGAGACCTCTTTCGGTCTCGGTCGGTTAGGATGACATTGTAAAGCTGTGATGAGACCAAAACCAGGGTAATAAATCATTCTGTTCATTTGCGTTGCACATCACTTCAAGGGAGAACGTAAAATTAAAATAAATTTCCAACTTTTATCTCATTAACGCCGGAATAACAGCTGTGTCTTAAAAGTACGACTTGGTCTGTCCCTTTTCAATTGAAATTAAGTTTTAAATTCCCTAAAAATAATTACAGGCTTAAAATAAAACTTAATGTCGAGTTAGAAGTAGGTATGCAAACGTCATAGGTTCGATCCCCACGTTCATAGGCCAACAGGGCCGCCTCTAGGTATAGCACAAGATTTTAGCTTATTTCAGTCCAGTGGTTGAGGAGAAAATTTTAGTATTGTAAACATGCCTTTTAAAAGATAAGATTTAAGTATTGCCATACAGCGAGGAAATGCTGCCAGCGTCTTGGACACCATGCCACAGATCGGGGACCTCGACGCGTGTTCGTTCTTTATTTTGTAGTTTTATTTCATAAGTATCTAGGTATTTTATATTTTTAGATATTAAGTTAGTTTTATTTTGTAGTAATTAGTTTTTTTGCAATAAAATATATTTAAGATTATTTTTTTATTCAATAAACACAAACACGAAAAAAAACTACACATAATAAATAAATAAATAGTTATACAGGATGTTGTTTTGATCATCGACGATATGTGTCATATATTCCATTTATAAAACCTCGTAGCATTCAAAATAGCCTAGCGTCATAAATAAAAATGTTTATTGTTAAGTGTACTCCTTTAAACGCTGCGGCAAACTCCATCAATCAACTGAATCGCCAACACTGATCTAATAATAATTTTCCGGGCGTTACAAACAATAAGCAAGGACTTGTACAAGCAAAATTGCTTAACAAATTGTTTGGGGCAAACTTGCTCGTTTATCTTTTTGACTGTACACCCTTAAAATTGCCTAAATTATTGTGGCTTTCATTTTCGTTTACATTTTCAAGTGTGCTGCATTGTAAGTGAAAAAAATCAGGGTTGCATAAATTATTAGCAGAAATCCAAGCTAAAATGTATTAAAATTTCTCCGGTTACGAAAAAAATTTCACCGCGCATAAAGTATTTTAATTTTTTAGATTGTTTTTAGGTAGTTTTACAGTATTTTTTAGGTTGTTTTTAAATATTTTTTAGATACCTACTTAGTATTTAACCTATTTTAAAAGTTTAGCTTTGATAAAAAATAAATAAATTACGGGACTGGCCTGCACGAGGTGTAGTATTTTAATCAAGCCAGATTTAGGTAGGTATTTATAATTGTATTTATTTTTATCTAATAAGTTGTTTATTTTTTAAGATTATGTAAGCTAAAACTATAATGTGGAATATAAAATAGGTAATAAATAAAAATCTTAAAGTATTAAATTCCAACCTTAAAAACTCTTTTTAAGTTTTACTGTAAAATAATTATTAAATTCGGTCCAGTAGTTTTTGAGAAAATCTTAACCTTATTGAGGCCCCCTGTATACTAATCTCTGTCTTCGACTCTACCACTTCGCGCGTCGTTGATCAAAATCACAGCATGAGCATATCGTGGTCCTTCGAACCGGAATTAGTCTAATTAGGTACTTATAGTAAAGACATTACAGCTTGAATCTGATGAATCCATTTAACTTCACTGTAGTCATTAGTGTAAACCACTAGTGCGTATGTATAATAAGAGCAAATTGGATTTGCGAGGGATTACTGTTAATGCTGGCTTGTGTTTCATGTATGCTATCTATTCAACTAAATAAAATATATAATGCAAACTGTAACTTCACTATTACAGTAGCACACTTATAATTATATCACTATACAAATATCCCAGATTGGGTATATTATATTCAAGCTATACCTAATATAGTTTATGCTTCAACGCACAGACCACTTACCCAATAGATGAAATCGGTACAAAGCAAGCGAAAAATTATGTCAACGATGAGCGCATAGACAGAATTTTTCGTATTAAAGAGATGCGTTCATGTCGATAATATCTCTAGGTTACACGTTCGCGATTTTGCGCTCATGTGCAGGCAGACACGGGCGCTCTCCTGTTACAGGTCTATGGGGTAAGTGGTCTGTACTTCAACGGTTTGAGTAAGTAAGTCATCTCACTGTCAGACTCCTCCAACGATCTATCCCTGTAAGCTTAAACCGTGGACTAACTTTAAAATAAAGTTTCTGTCTAACCGTGTAGGTATATGTTTTTACTTTAATAAATCCCCAAATTACATGGAATTCCTAAATCGGAATTAGGTACGAATCCCACGGCAAAGAAACAGAGCGAATAATGTTTAGGACCCGGGGAAATCTGGCCACAGAAACCCTTTGAAGCAACAGACGTGGATAAAAAAAATCGTACTATGTCCTTTTCAAACAATGGCCGGCCTGCCCTTTGACTTTTGGCCTGCTTTTAGTAGGTTGGTTGAATAAGCAAAAGGATAGTTGAATAATACTTTACTTTAAACAGAACGATATTTTTATTTATTTACAACAAACTAATAACATATTTACATAAACAAACAAAAAAATTATATAAAAATGGAAAATAAAATACTTGAAAAATAAAATTCTATAAAAGTACCTACTTGGACGCGGTATTCCAGCTGTGAGTGGCTTCTACCAGTCACAGGTAGAACACCGCGTCCAAGTCGCTCCCATGCGGCAGGGTGCCCAAGAGAGCGGCTGCGTTACCCCTTTGTATGGCCAAACTTATTCGTTGGCCGAGGTACGCACCCGCTCTCTTGTCTTTACTTTTGTACAGATTATTTATGTTTATTTTTATTAGTTAGGAGGCAATTTGAACGTCTTTTATTTTTAGTCAACTGTCGAAAGGAGATGGGTACAGATTTTAAAAGCAAGAATATTTATAGGTTTCTTTCAGGCCTTCTCTTGATTTGGTTTCTAACGACACAACACTTTTGCGAACGTCTTGGTTAAGATTATATTTCCCCGACCACATTATTGTACGAAATGGGGGACTATCTGTACAAGGTTGTTGGCTAAAGGCTGAGAATCGGATTGATGCTTCGCCTTCGGAGAAGCCTACGTCTGTCACTCATATATATGCTACATCGCGCAAGATGAGAGATGCTTATTTTACGTTGTCTCTCTGGAATTGCCACATAATAACAAGTTGCCAAATAGTGTCACGATGTTGACAGAGAAGAATTTCAAAAATTTCATTAAAAGTACACTTGTTGAGAAGGCGTATTACAGAATACATGAATACATACACCATGCATGTTCATTGTTTAAATAGTCATCTATTTAAACAATGAACATGCATGGTGTGTGTCGCCGGTTCTGCATGAAGGATAAAGTGTAGATTACTAACAATAGTACCTAATAGTTGTGTAATAACTAGTTATTAAGTAATTGTATTATCATTATTTTAAAAGATGTGCTGCTGAGAGTTTTTTGCCACTTTTTCTCCTTAGCGTTGGCACCTTTTCTTTGCAAAGTGGTGTAAATGTATGTTGACGTGCAAAAATGTACTCAACGTCCTTAGAAATTTTACAATAATATTGTAAATAAATATACTACTCGTATGTAAGTATGTTTGTTTGTGATAAAGATTCAACTTTGCAATAATGTTCCTTCTTTTATACTTTAGGGAATTGAGGTCAAACTGACTCGCAACGAAATACTGAAAGTTAATAAGACATCACCTGGGGATTCTCAACTCGCGACGGTACGAAAACTTTTGTGGGCGCACGCAAATTGAATTATCAGACTACATAACCGATGATTTGATTTGTTTTGGGTATAACTTGAGAGATACTACACAACTTATTTCTGCAGGCTATTTTATTATTTTAGGTCAGAATTTGTATTACGCATTATCCATGCTCGGTGAACAAATTAGAACATGATGAAAAATTCTTACCCCAGGAGGTTTAGTCGATATTCCGCCCCTTTAGGGCGGCGAGCGTGACATAATCAACACGCTCCCCCGGGCGTGGTGGGTACATGGTTTACATGTTTTACCTGGGTCAAAAAAAGGAAATTATGTGTCAAACATTTGCCGAAAAAGTATTTCGAAATCCACGATAGTAACATGCTATATGGCTACGTTAGTCATTATTACCTACATTTTATTGCGCAATAAAAGAGGTGTGTTCAGATATAAATTGTAATAAAAGTTATAGCTAGGTTACACGCTTCTTGATTCCTTACAAACGTATGTACTTACATCTTAGAAAAATTCCTACTCAGATATCAAGCGTTGAGATTAAATTGACGCCGAACGATTTAGTAGTTTTTATTGCTTAGAAACAATTTTTTTTAAATGATGAAAATTTTTAGCCGTGGGTTCAAGACCTGCCCACGTTCTGGAAAATTTTCATCATTTTAAATTTAAATTTGTTCGCCGAGCATGGAATAGGTACGGTCATAGACAAAGAAAGGTGTACAGCCCCCTTACATTTAACTCTTATAGCAGTATTACTTTCATAATACTTTGTTACTTCGTACAATGTCGACCTTAATGAGCTTACTTTAAGGTCGTCATTGTACGAAGTAACAAAGTATTATGAAAGTAATACTGCTATAAGAGTTAAATGTAAGGGGGCAGGAGAGTTTTTAAGGTTGAGATTTTCTCAAAAACTACTTGGCCTATTGTAAAAATTCTTTCACTGTTAGATAGATAAAAGTTAAAACTATGTAACTGTAAAAGAATTATTAAAATCGGCCAGCAGTTCTTGAGAAAATCTGAAACTTATTGGGACCCCCTGTATACTTATCTCTGTCTTCGACTGTACCTAATGCTTAAACCAAATTTGATACCGAAGCCTAAAACAAGTGTCTTATTTTGTAAACAAACATGATCATCTAATTACCTGTTGTGATGTAACACTGAATGGCCTGATTGATTGAACCTGTTCATCATTGTGAAAATAAAATTATCCGATCTAATAATGTGAAAATAACTGTGCAATAATCACAGAAAAGCTTAAAAAGTTAGTAGTTTTCATTTACAAAATAAGACACTTGATTTGAGCTTCGGTATACGAAACTATATTTTATAAAACGCAAAAATTAGTCTAAGGCTACCGTAGTTCCTGAAAATAATCCTAGAATCGCTCCTAAAATCAGATCATTATCAAAGCCTCTTCATAGTAACAATCTCGTAACAATAGTCTTTGTTAAAAATGTCTTACTTTTAAGAGCTGAAACTCTCATAAATCTTTCAGTCACGTATTTCTCTGGTCTACAGTTTTATTACGACCTACATTTTAAACTAAGTTCTTGTCTAACATTGTTCTGCGGTATACTGCTGAAGTGCTGAGTAATTAACTGATGGCTCGTCAGCGGATGCTATAAACGACGTCGTCGGTGCATGTGCACTAAGTCTGAGTACTTGTACTATTATATATTCTGTGGTACGAGTAACATAGTAATGTTACTCGTACCACAGAATATATAATAGTACAAGTACTTAGACTTAGTGCCTTTTCATACGTACCGGTTGTCGGATAATCGGCTTTGTGTATCTGTCGTGGTCAGATCGTTAAATTGAGCATTTCATGAAATCGTCAATCATTTCATGAAATGGTGGCATTTCACGAAATCGTCAAGTTGTGCTGGGCATATCGTTTTAACGTCAACTTTCGTCGATTTGTCCAACGACGTTTGGTCAGATCATTAATGTAGGGTGCCCATTAAAGTTTTAAGTAATAAAAATTCTAAATATACTTATTACTTATTTATTGATCTAATCAGTACCAAATTAAAAAATATATGTTACAAAATTCAAACAAATTGTCCACTGGAATTAAATATACGAAATATTCATATTTAATTTTTTCTTGAGACATGTTGGTTACGTAATAAATAAATTTAAAAAAAAAATTAATAAAAAAGTCTTTATTGTCCTTGAAAGTACAAAATTGTATTATAATATTATATAACGTTAAAACGTTTCATTTCACATACGGGTATACCTTTATGAAATTCCGTTAGTATTACAAAATATTTCTACATCGTAATTATACGCATAGTAGGAACATCAATGCATTTCTTCTTGTATATTAAAAACTCGTAATTCCAGTATTTCCATGATGCCATATTTTGTAATCCAGTAAATTATAGTCCGTCGACTTTCGTTGCCTGGTCACCCTACTTACCTTTATTTGTTGTATAACCTAAAAACGAAAATTATGTATGTTAAATTTCTACGATTCATTAATTAAAAGTAAATACATTTTAGATACTTAGGCGAGATTTTAAAAGGACATACTTAAACCAAATACTTATTGTCATTGAGATACTAACCTGTGAAATGTATTCCCAAGTTGTTTTTTGTAAATTGCGGTCGGTTTTTGCGTGATTGTCATAAAAATCACACCGTTTCGTATAGTAACACTTTTCCAAGTTTCCAACACACTTTCTTATATAATTTGCACATTATTATTCACTTTTCAACATGAATCCGCATTATTTACTTACGCACACAAACATAAACAATGACAAAGCGCGCTCTCAGCGCCTCTAGCGGTAGTAATTGCTATTTTTCTACGATATGGTCAATTGTGTTTGGTCATATCATGAAATAGCCGTGCGTTTGTTGGACATATCGTAAAACGCTTTCTATTCATTGATCTGGCCAAGCTATTTCGTGAAATGACCAATAGACATTTGACGTTTTCGTGAAATGCCACCATTTCATGAAATGGTCGACTATTTCATGAAATGTTCAATTTAACGATATGACCACGACATATCTATGGCACTAAGGGCCTTCCATGGGCCAACTAGCGCCGGCAATCTCGAAAAATAATATCTTCCAATTTATTTAATTTTATTAAAAAAGATATTTACAAAATGTTTATTAGGATGAATGCTATTTTTCAATATACAATACATGGCATAATTGCGACAAGCTAAGTTGTAGTTTGCAAATGTGCCAAAAACGGCCGTTTTTCGCAATTATGCGAACTACAACTTAGCGAAATTGAATCACGTTATAAATGAGCATTTAAAAAATAGTATTTATCGTAATAAACATTTTGTAAATAGCTTTTTTTAATCAAATTGATTATATTGGAAGATATTATTTTATTAAAATTGGCGGCGCTAGTTGGCTCATGGAAGGCTCTTAATGAGAACTTTCAAATTGGCTGAACATCTAGTTTAGTATCCTCTTCACATGACATCAGATTTTGTCTCTTATTTGTCTCTGTGTTTAATTTATTTAAATTAATACCTAATGTATTTATTTCTGACTCAATGTAATTCAAACCCTAATGGAACTTTCTCGATAGTTTCGTAAACTTTTCAATTACCACTTGAAGTTTGAATACCTTATATCAAACGACATTAATCGATGTCATTCTGTGGACTATTTTAGAAGACTCGTCTTTATACTTAATACACTTTAGGTACTGAATTAATTAACAAACGACAAAGTACACATACTTGGCTAGGGCTTGTAGTAGTACCTATTATGATAGGTTATTGTTTGCAATTATTTTCTATAACTGACAAGGCTGTAGTTATTTTGGCTTAGTCGCAAACTCGCCCACAAAATATCTAATCCACGGGCGAGTTTACCTTTTCTAAATTTTCCAGTAGTAAACTGGCCCACATGCTTTAATGATACTGGGCGAGTTGCTTACGGGCGAAAATTACAATAGTAATGTCGCCCAAATGTTGGTTTCATGTACCTGATTCTATAACTTTTGATCGACACACCGTTGCCAAAATGACAAGAACCGTTTGAGACTCTTGACAGGAACTGTCAAGACTTGTCAAAAATGACATGTACTGTCTCAAAAATGACAACAACTGTCAAAAGTCTCAAAAACTGCCAAAAATTACATCAGAAATGACAAGAACTGTAAAAATTCTCAAAAACTATCAAAAATGACAAGAACTTTACCTAGAAATCAACAGGTAAGTAAAATCAATTAAAAATAAGTACATTTTCTACTGCGCCTTACAGCCCTACCAAAAACCTTCCCCTCTAATGACAACATTTCAATATTTGCCAACCATCAGGGCCAATATCTATCAAAATCTTTGACGCATTCTTTATCGCACTCGACAAAGCCAAAAGTGCCTAATAAAAATATTCAAGGCAGTCTCGGGCAATCACATCCCATCACATTCACCGACACTCAGCTTTTTACTATGGATACTAAAGTGTTTATGGTTCCAAGTTGCGACCGACAGATTCAAGGGAGAAATATTACGCTAAATCTGCAGGGAGATTTACAAACGCTACATAATATTACTGTGACATACATACTACATTTTAAGGTAGGTACCTACTTATATATCTACAGACATTGAGCGTACCAGACACGAGTCCTACGTGACATATATCGACAACTGACAGACACCGTTTTACAGATATGAACCGCGCAGACAAAATATCTCGAGTTCTTTACAACATTATTCATGATGGAACTACTGATCCTAAATTAGTATGCCTAGTACCATTGATGGTATTATAGAATATAAATCAGTGTCCCTAGTACCATTGATGGTACTAAGGATACAAAGTTGTGTCACTTGTACCATCAATGGTACAAATCAATGTACTGACACAACGGCAAATATTCTTTCCGCGAATACTGGCCCGGTACGGCCCCTTGTCGACCGTTTGTTGGCGTCAGCGGCGATTATAAATACGTTCTTATACTTTGTCTGCCACGGCACGTATCTGGTACGCTCAATATCTGAAGATAATATAAACGAGCTTTAATTATAGATATCCTATTCGTCAATTTTACCTAGCCGGACATTTTTTACGAAACTTCACTTTTGCGGAAAGTGAAGGTTTGTGTAATTAATAGTTGTTTAAAATTAAATGGATTACTGAATAACCGGGATGGTTACACAAAGGTTTTGTCAATTTTAAACCAAGTAATTGGAGTTTAAAGTTTTGGACCTACACCAAAGTCCAAATCAAGTGTATTATTTTGTAAACAAAAACTACCCTACCCTACTAACATTTTAAGCTATTCTGTGATTATTGTATACTTATTTCCACATTATTAGATGGGATTACTTTATTTTCACAATGATGAACAGGTTCGATCAATCAGTTCATTCAGTGTTACATCACAACATGTAATTCGACGATCATATTTGTTTACAAAATAAGACACTTCATTTGGGCTGAGGTATAGGTAAAAAATTTATATAAGCTGAGCATGTAGCAGATTTTCGTATGTTCAACCGTCTGCCGAACACCCTGTATTCAATAGTATTAGTTATCATGTAGACTACTGACACTATACAATGGGTATTAATTAGATAAAACGGGAATTACCGTGTTAAACATTTATTATTGATGTCTCGATATTTCGACAGCATTGCAGCCATCATGGTCACGAGTAGACGGTAATTCCCGTTTTATCTAATTAATATATATACAAACCGTGAAAGTTTAAAAAGTGATACTATACAATGGGTTTGCGAGAACCTACCATACTTTAGAATTAAAACTATAGTGAGCCATTACTACAAATTATTATATATAAACGGATATCACTCACTTATATTGTTAAAGTCATCCGCAGTGCGCGAAGAAACGTCAACGGCGACGCGGGCGTGGCGCGCTCACCTTGAAAAAGATCGTCGAAATCGGTCGAAACTGTTGGTCTAATTGCCGACTTTAACAATATAAGTGAATGATATCCGTTTATATATAATAACCTACCATACTGTCTAACAGTAAGTACAATGATGACCTACAATTCCTGTCCTTGACAAAATCAATCATTCATTAATATTTACTTAGGCGTTGTTTAACCGAGGCCTTGTAGACAAAGCGGCGGGCAAAAGCTAGCTGGCTCACAGATTGGATTGAAACTCGAACGAGCTGCAAAGTGTATTAAGAGAGTATTTAACAAAGCAAAGAGAGTAAAATTGTACAATCTATTTGGGCTATTGAATTTAACTTTACAAAGTTTAACCTAGCCAGTAGGCAACACTACCATACCATGAGTTTGTGTAGTAAGTAAGCGACTACGTATAACAAGGCTTGAGATTTGTGTCATTTTAGTTCAGCTACAGGCCGCTAGGTGATTATAAAAAAATAACCCCAACCGTAAACCTTATAGAAACTTAAAGGAATAGATCGATAATCGAATGCTTATCAATGGAACTAACACTAAGCCCTCAGCCCCCTAACCAAGTGACATTGCATTGACGAAAGTTGACGCTAATAGAATAGATAGGTAATTAATTGTAATAATAATAGAGTTTAATTGGCTTGATGCCTATAGTTAATCTATAAATTTTTGAATAATGTTTTGTCGTGATTAACTTTTAACTTGGTATTTAGAACACAAAGTGATTTGGTGGCTATTAAATAAACTTGAACTATAAAGATAAATAGCAAATGTCAATCTCATACATTTTTTCTATCTCTTCTAGTAGCGTTAAAGAAAGTCAATGCCACTTGGGCCTATTTCAATATTTTTGTGACGTCATTGACGATCGTCAGCCTTAATTATTACTAACATACACGGCTTATCAAAAGTTCCCAAACTCCGAAGTCATCCCCTGCGCGAAGGAGATAACTTAACAATGTACAGGGGAGGCCTTGGCTCCCACCCAGCTGATGTTATAGGTACGTTGTGGTCTACAGGGCTTCCATTTTAGTTTAATGAAGCAGCAGTGACGATATGATTGTTGAAAAGGTCCGGAAGAGAGATTATACAGGGTGTAAATAAGTGAATTTTTAAATCTAATTTGCAGGCCTCCCTTTTACCTATATTTGTCTTCGTGTGAACGTTGTGTTTTCATTTTATTTTATTGTAATAAAACAGCGGTGACGATATGATTGTTTAAAAGGTCTGGAAGAGAGATTAGGCTATACACATTAGAGTAAATGAAACGTAAGGAAAGTACCAATTTTCAATCAAAGAAAACATAAGTAGATTAGAGTATCACCACTCTTAGCGACGAATTAATTTAGCTAGCGACAAACTGGAATCGCCACAGTCCACAAGTATCACAGTAATAGATAAAGCAAACATAAACAGACTAGAATAAATAGAGGCCATTGGTACGCCAACTTTCAAGTTTGCCCCTGTGACTTTCAGCACTTTAAGCTGCACAACCACACGAAGCAATCCCATTTCAATAATAGTTTCTAAAGTGGTCCAGCTGTGGCAAAAGTACTATCCTTAGTTGCAGCGCTGCAATTTACGATCTGTACTAGACAACACTTCAACTTATACATATTAAACTGTTGCAATCTATGCCTTATTACTGTCGCATAGAGCGTTGTTACATTTTCAGTTTTCATTTACAATTAATTAATTCGTCAGACAGAATACACAATTATTAATCAAAAAGTTACGGTAAAAATCGTCAACGAAAATGAAGACTAACCCTCTTACTTATAAAAAAACACTATTCAAGCACTGAGCAACATATTAACTAATCATTATTTAAACTCTTAATAAGTGATTAACCTTTTTTTTACTTATAAACGTTATTTAAGCAATGATTAGCTAATCGTCATTTTAAGTACCTACCAAAAAATATTTAGGTACGGTAACACTGCTGAATAAATTAAACTAAATTGGGGTAATGCCTACTACAAAGTCCTTAAAAAAGTAATCAGCAGTGTCAAATGTATCAGCTGTTCCGAATTCGGTCCTCCATTTTGTTAATTAAGCATTTAAAGAACCCTACGACGTGGTTTAATCTGACATCTACTTATTCGGTTCTTCAGGAGTTGATTAACTTTAAATAGTGTTTATAAGTAAACATTTTTTTAAACAATTGTTAAACAAGGTCTTAATTTTAATCATTGATTATAAGTAAGGCTGTTATTGTTTATATCCTGAAACCTTAAAAATATAATATAATGCATGCCAATATTCCAAGCCATCTTAATTAAATACTTACCTACTTTTCTTACTTGGTGAAAACAATTTATTTGCAAAAAATTGTATCATTTTAATGATGATAATTTTGTGACTCCAATAACGCTAAGTTAGGAATTTAGGATTAACTAAAAATAGGTATTGGAACTGATGGCTGATGCAACTAAGTTCTCAATGCCTTTAATAACTAAATAATATATAACTATACCACACAAGACGATCGAAATTTTAAAATGATACTGAATACGTAATTATATTGTGCAAAATCAAAGACCACAGTAAAACATAAAGCAGAATAACAACTGTTAACTAAGCTCCGTGTACTCAGCTAATACCAGTAATCCAATCTATAGCTCAAACAGATTCCCCGTTTGAGTTAGAAGCTGGGAATTCTGTGTTTGCACTGGAAACTCGATCCTGAGTGCTTTGGTGCTTTGGCCAGTTGCATGCATCGGGTGAAGCTTTAGTTTATATAGTGATACACGAAAAAAAAAACTTCTTTGATCAGTCTTGATTCAAAGAGCCATTTTCTATTAAACCCATCTTTAAAACTAGATGGCAGCACAAGGATGAAACAAAAACTTGAAAGTGAAATATTGTAGACGTTCTCAATTTCCCAATATTTAGGGGTAATTATTTGACCGAAGCACACACACATGACACACAATAAGTTATAAAATGTACTAAACGGACCTATTTGTAATGCGAATTCAAAGACATTTTTGCCAGCACTGGGTCATGCCATACCATAGTAAATAAATAAAAACTATGACTTTTTTGACACATCAAAGGGATTTGAAGTTAGCTACTTATAGCTAAAGCCTGACACTGCCTACTTAAAAAAAGCTTGACAATTGTCATTTTTAAATAACGCCTCATTGCCCAATTTTGGTGATTCTAGAATGTGGCACGTGGTAGTAGGCTTTTTAACTATAGGTATGTCGGACTCGTGCATCGAGGGTTCAGTGCAATTTAACTTAACACATTGCTCTAATGAAAAGATGCACTAGATTTATGGATAAACTTTATCTTTGCACTTCGATTACTCCTGCCCCCATACTCGTCAACTGTAAATATAAGTTTGTAATACCCTAACTAATATTTAGAAATTGTCATGTAGAGTTGAAAAATAGGAACAAATCTAATTTTTGTATACTTAACAATATTTTTTTTCATTTTATTTTATAATTAACGTATCGGGAATAAGCCGGAGATGGTATACAGTATCAAGCAAAACCGCAAGCAAAACCTAGTTAAATACTCTTTAAACAAACTTGAACTAAGCAACGTATGTGCGAGTATAACAAGCAATGTTTGAAGAGTAGAGTTAGAAACTGCGAACTATTTGCAGTAGAAACTTACTACTTGTCACCAGTGACGTACTCAGGGCGTAGGGGGCAGCTAGCACCAGAGGTGGCGGTGTAATGCAAAAACCTCCATATAAGTGGAGTCAGCGCAGTCTCTCATAAGAATGAAACTACGAGTAATGGCGACATATAATTGCATCATTGCTATTATGATCAAAGATTGACCAAGCAACATGACCCTGGATTAAGATTATTAAGTGGTCCACCTGGGTAACTACCACTTTAGAATTAATGTGCTCCGGTGTGAAGGATAAAGGGAGCCCAGTGTAATTAACAACAAACAAGACGTTACATCTGATCCTCAAGTATCGCTAAGTCGCCTACACACCTTGAGGTGCAGCTGCTGTCCATAAGCGACATTGTCCATATTTACCATCCTATTGCTTGTTGTTTATTTGTCGTACCATAATTTTATTATTAATTTTAAGAAACTGATGGTTAATTGATAATTTTTTGCCACTTATTCTCCTGAACGTTGGCCTACCTATTCTTTTGAAAATGGTGTAAATGTAAATTTAAAAAATTAGAATGCAACACACACTGATTATGATTTTTGAGGCCAGTTAGAGGGCCAGTTCTTGCTCATCTCCGGCTACTGGCGGTTATTGATAGTACTGACAAATTATTATTCATCCCGACGGGGGCGCTAAATTTACAAATACATCCATGTTGCCAACTACTGCTGAGTGAGTATGGATAAGTACAGTGGCCAGTGCTTTAGTTTGCACAATTAATTACTAAGCAATCTGCCCAGACACTCGCTGTAGTTTCCTCTATATTTCTTGAGTAATATCGACGAAGCAATTTTATTGGAATAAATGGTTTATAATAACATAATATTTTTTTATATTTATATATTTTTCTAATTGTTTTTTAAATTGTTAAAATGTATAAATATATTAAGTAAGAATGAATTTAAATAAGGAGTATAATAATAATATCGACGATGAGAGTAGTTTCATCATCATCAGTCTATTTATGTCCCCACTGCTCAAGCACACACCTTCCCTTACATCGAGGGAGCTGGGGCCATGATCCACCACGCGGGCTCACTGCGGATTGGCGGATTTCACATGCCTTAGATTTTTTTTTCTTCTACGGCGTGCAGGTTTCATCACGATGTTTCCTTCACCGTTTTGAGAGCACTCGGTAAATGTACGCAAGTTTTTCCGTCCAAAAAACCGAGGATAACTCATTGGTACATGGCTGCCATGGCTGGGAATCGAACCTGGGACCTCCGTATCGCAAGTCTATTAACCCAACCACTGAGCCACCGAGCTCACCTAAAAAGTACCTAAGAAAGTAGTCTACTATCTACAATCTACATAATATTACCAACTTTTGGTAGGTAGGTACTGAGATACTCAGTTTTACGACTTTTATCTATCTTAAAAATTTAAGTTTTTGGCATCTACTCGTTTTATATGGTATCATACTGGCTTTTAAATCCATAAATCCCAAGTGTGAATTATGATCGTCTTTTATTACTAAAAATTTCGGCGATGCACTGTGAGACCCGCAAAAGCCGTATTGTAGCCGCTAGCTTCAGAAACCATGTTTTAATCAACTAATGGGCAGATTCTTCAAAGGATAAGAAATAAATGCTGCCTCCTTCAATTTGTTTGGAAAATGTTTGCTTTCAAATGGGGTTCATTTTCATTCAGATTAAATTTTGTCTTAATTTTCTAAATAATAAGTGAACAAGGTGTGATTCTGTCGTGGCCGTCTTACTCTAAACCTAATCTACTGTCACCGTTACATGCTACAACGGTAGGTACTCTAAATTGCACCGAATTACAGCTCAGCACTCGTCTTAAACTTAAACACACTTGACCCATCCCAACAGCCACACTGCCAACACCAACATTCTCTGAGTTACATCAATGAGCGCCACATTTCTGACCAATTCGAACCACAAATTACCAACGCTGGTTTTCGCGGGACGGGACGAAGGACAAGACTCCCTGACAGTTTATTTTGGTAAGGCAAGTGCATCTAATCATACATCCTTATAGCTTTTCAATCTTTTCTAATACCATTAGATTTTAGGATTCTTAACACGTGCAACAATATCTTGTTAATATTAGAAGACAGCTCGATTTTAAACAGCTGTGCAAACCCGTGGACTGTCTGGACTTTGGATTAATAATCCAATTATCTGCGTTGTAAGAGTTAAATTCGTAATCTAATTGCTACGTTGAATCTGCAGTCCAGTCTACCTTCACGAACTGATGCCATTTTGGATTTAGCTGCCGGGAACTATTAGTTACATATATAGGGGTTCACTGTTGACTTGAGTAGAAGCTAAACTATGAAGACATCTATAAGTGTCTGTTCATCAATACTCAAGAATTGTCTTACAGAGGAAAGCTCTCGGGCCGACATTTATTTAGCGCCGATAAAATTCGGCTCCGATAGCTCACCTGTTTGTAGGAGCACTTCGTTTTAATGGCCTATTTGTAGCTCTCTACATACCATTTGAGCCTAATGGGAGTTCTGCGTACCTATTATAAATACTGCTCTATGACTGGATCGTTCTGTTATTAAAATTCTTTCGGGTATCCGGAAATTTGAAATGACAATGCCAGATTCTGCCCCACTATCAACCGCATGATGTACAAGTTAACGAATAAATGTAAAAATATCTCCGTTATTTATTAAAATGATTGGTTTAAAATAAAGTTTTGTACAACAAGCGAGTCGAAAAAACAGCTTAATTAGGAATTCAGAAAATAGTATGAAATCGAAGCGAATTATTCATTGTTTTTGTTATCATTTTCTACTATTCTCGCAACTCCTACTGATTATGCAATATGAAACCTGTAATAAGTCCCCAACAAAATGATATATGAGCTTCAATGGTTACGTAGGTGACCAAAGGTGGGGCAAAGCTCCATTGAAATGTGGCAATGTCATTTGAGACGATAAATGTTGGTATGTCCCGATAACCACAGTTTAAATCATTGACTACAAAATTGTAACAAATAACAAACTAATTTTAAATATGGCGCCAATTGAGGCTCGTAATTTTGTCCAGCTGTCACCATACTTTTCGGCCAGTATTCAGCGATATTTCGCATTGATAAAATCGCATTAAAATCTCCTTGGATTCCCAATAGAGATTTTAATGTGCCAATAAAACTAAATAATTATGTTCTGAGAAAAGTATACAGGAGGTTTCGAATGTTGAGTTTTTCTCAAGAACTACTTTACCGATTGTAAAAATTATTTTATTATTCGATAGTTTAGAGTACACACTATGAAATTATTAAGATATTTCTAAAATCAGCCATAACTTACCTGTAGTACGGCTTTATCTGTGTTAGACCGTACCTTATGTACACCACAGCCCCAATCAAGTGTCTTATTTTGTAAACAAATATGATCGTCTAATTACCTGTTGTGATGTAACACTGAAGGAACTAATTGATCGAACCGGGTTCATCATTATGAAAATAAAGTGATCCGATCTAATAATGTGAAAATAACTGTGCAATAATTACATAATAGCTTAAAATGTTAGCAGGGTAGGGTAGTTTTTGTTTACCAAATAAGACACTTGATTTGGGCTTCGGTTTAAGTATGCCTATGCTCTCAAAGTGGGAATATAAAACAAGCAAAGCAATGAATAAATAAATGTGCAGAAACGACAACGCTGACCGTGCGGTCAGACGCTTGTTAGGTATAAAATATTTACACCGGACTACCGGGAAATTACCCTTGATGGTGACACGCTTTTGCCTTTGAATTTTTAATCTAATGTTGTGTCAGAATTTAATATGCACAACGTTCTAAACGCATGTTAACAAAATTGGGTCTCCAGTTTACAAAATAAATAAACAAGGAACGTTCTATGGAGAAAGCCATATTTACATCGCAGACACAGGTCTTGCATGACAAATGACATTGCCACATTTCAATGGAGCTTTGCCCCACCTATAGAAAACTGCGTGTACATTTAAGCTGTACCTATCATTTTGTTGGGGACTTATTACAGGTTTCATATTGCATAACCATAATCTGTATCATTTTCTACTACTCTCGCAACTCCTATAGAAGAATAACAAAAACAATGAATAATTTGCTTCGATTTCTTACTATTTTCTTAATTAAGCTGTTTTTTTTTCGAATCCCAACTTGTACAAAACTATATTTTAAACCAATAATTTTACAAATAACGGAGATACTTTTACATTTATTCGTTATCTTGTACAACTTGCGGTTGATGGTGGGGCAGAATCTGGCATTGTCATTTTAGCGTCTCTGCCACTTGTTTTTAATTTGCTTGGATTTTTTTTTAAATGGTAATTTTTGACAAATATGTGATTTTATAATGCAAAAATGTAGTCGGCTTTTTTGTTATTGTAATACAGAGATTATAATAATATAAGTACCTACTCTTAATGTGCTGCCCACTATACAAGCTATACTATATGGTATCATATTATATTACTGTGCGTATATTTTATTGACGTACGGACAACATCAGATCAATGGTAACACTTGCAGTACGATTTCAACTCTTACGACGCAGATAATAAGAACGGGCCAAAGTCCAAAGTGTTACACTTGATCTGATGTTAGCTGAAAACGGATTATCCTATGTTGGGTATTGCTGTTAGGATTACAATTCTCTACTATTTGGATTCAAATTAATATATACTTCCTAATAATCCTTCAAAGGGTTTCTAAGCTTTATCTAAAATTTAGTTGTATGTTACGAAAGAGATATCATAAAATATCAATGTTAGACAATGTTTCAAAAATGTTTTGTTGTCGCGTTGAAACTAGAATCCCGAGGAAACAGCGTAGCGGAAACTGAATCGAAAATAAAATCAAATTTCGCAATTCGGTACAAAGTAAGTTACGACGAGAACTTTGTCATAGATTTTATACTTATCATCGTTTTATATGGGACCTACATTGTTATAAAAACTAGCAATGAACACAAAATCTGGTATAAACAGGTTTTATGTATTTACCCGACTGCCGAAGTAATGTTGAATGCACGTTTAGGCATGTAGCCTAAACAACTTGTTGGATTTTAACATAAGGGTCATTATTACATTTGAATTGAATCACGATCTGACCTAAGAAACATTTTTATGCAAAAAAATAGCCCATTGGATTTAGTCAGTGATGTTGGTACAAATACATTACAACACTTAATCCGCGGATTAAAGTTAATGCGTGTTAAAACACAATAATATACTTTTAAATAATAAGGTCAGCATAACACGACATCTCTTAGTACGAACTTAGTACATAAAAGTGGATCTTGAGTAGAGTATTTCAGTATAACTACCTACTCGTATTTCCTACCTAGCTCTCTAAACATAGACACCAGGTATTAATATGCCAAAGATCTCTTCAGTTCAGACCTCTGCTATATTTATATTTGCAAAGTGCTCCGCTGATGCATTATGCACGGGATTTGGTGATGCAATGATGCAGGGTTGTCACAGTATTGTTGTACGCAGAAGTTTGGGGAGTCCAATAAGTTTTTTTATATAATAACTTGTTGTTTATTCAATAAAATAAAACTAATTTAATAATATAACCTATCTAAAAATAACATTACCTATAAAATAAAAATAAATACTAAAAAAAACGAACACGTCGTCAATATTTCTGTGGAATGGTGCCCAGGACGCTGGCATTTCCTCGCTGTATCGCAATACTGAGTCGCTCAGCGAGGAAGCTGCCATCCCTGGGATCGCCAGAGACATGGACCAACCGGGTAGATAGCTCGTGGATGAGATGTTTAGAGTCTGTCGACTGCAAGCGCCGCAAACTCATGCTGTGGAGTCAGTCGTGACTTTTTGCGGCGCTTGAGTATTTGCGCCTGTTCAGCAGCAGCGCCAGCCTTATGGGAAGTACAGTCGAAGAGAGAATATACAGGGGGCCTCAATAAGGTTGAGATTTTCTCAAAAACTACTGGACCGAATTTAATAATTATTTTACAGTTACATGGTTTTAACTTTTATCTATCCAACAGTGAAAGATTTTTTGCAATAGGTCAAGTAGTTTTTGAGATAATCTCAACCTTAAAAACTCTCCTGTACACCTTTGTCTGTGTTCCACCGTACCCTGGATGTGGGACGGGGCGAGAGTATCTCAAGTTGATAAAGTGCGAAAGTTGGCAGTGTGAGAACATACCTATTTAAGTATGAGCAGCTATACCTACTGCCAGTCAAAACTCAAGCACTCATTTATTTAGCCATGATACAGTCAACAGTACATAAAGCTACACAATTAGTAATTGCAATCTAGGTCATGTTACCATAACGTAGAGTCATAATGCCCCGGTTACACTTGATAAGTCAGTTGTATAGATACTTTTCTTAACAGAGATTTTTTCTTAAAGTATAAATTCATTGCAATAACATTCTGAGATTTCGAGATTTCTTTCACGGCTAGTAATATTTAGGCAGGACATCAAATGTCTTCACAGTATACATAATTTGTCGTAACAACGGTATTTTGTACTTTGTATTTGCAAAGTGCCTCAACTATGTATTATGTACACTGCCGCAATGGAGCAAAGGGCAGAAAACGCACGCAGATCGGTTTTATGTCTGATGTTACATAAATTATTACGTTTATGATTTATAATTTAGCGTAGGTATGTGGCAACCCTAACACGGTACGTTTTAAGATTTTAAAATGTACCGCTTTGTAGCCCTATATTATTTAGTGGAATAAAGAATATTAAGATGGAGAAAAGGCTTTTTGAAAATGGCGGGAAACGACGGTTGCGAAATTATATAATAATTTTCAGTTTAATGTCTACAGTGGGTGTTTTGTGTTTAATATCACGTTAAATTGATCAGAAAATGTTCGCGAATGACAGTATGGTGAAGTTATTGGAGAATTCAAGCAGGATCTGAAGTTTGGCGCCATGGTCAAGATTCCCACTACGAGCTCGGGAGTGAACGTGACTGTCGAGCTGCTTCGTCCCGAGTGACGACGCTACGGCGTCTCCTCTGGATGAAGACATGAAGACGCGGCTACCCAGGGTGACGACGCTATGGCGACTCCCCTGGAGGAAGATAGAAGACTATTATACATTGAATTTTCTGTAACATGACATTGGCAAATGACGAACTGTCGAGTCCATTAATAAAATAAATAGAAATAAGATGGAGAAAAGTATAGTAAGACGATGGGAGAGTGTTCAGTCTAATAACTGAAAAACTTTTCTTATAAGCCTTATACGACTTTTCGAATAAAATGTGACTAGCCTATTACCACTTCAGTTTTCTGATCCTAATGAGAAATGTCAACTACTTTTATTATCAAATATTTTTATTTTAATATTCCCTTGACTACTTTTGTACTTAAAATAATTCCTATTCAAATATTCGCATTCAAACATTTCATTTTCAATTATATTTAGCTGTTGCGAATCACACTTTTAGATGGGCAATTATCTAGCGAAGAAAAAAGTGTCATATCTGTCGCGGCTTATCTCTGGTCGTAATCTCCTGCGGGATTTTTCTCCTCAATCCTAAGGGTAAACACCACTCTTATTGCCCAAAGTCTCTGAAAGAACTATTCTAATTTAATTATTAAATAGGTAAAGGAATATCAAAATCGTGTTTAATTTCCAGAGCCTTCCATGAGCCAACCAGCGCCGCCAATATTAAAAAAATAATATCTTCCAATATAATCAATTTTATTAAAAAAGCTATTTACAAAATGTTTATTACGATAAATACTATTTTTTAGATGCTTATTTATAACGTGATTCAATTTCGGTAACTTGTAGTTCGCATAATTGCGAAAAACGGCCGTTTTTGGCACATTTGTGAACTACAACTTAGCTTGTCGCAATTATGTCATGTATTGTACATTGAAAAATAGTATTCATCCTAATAAACATTTTGTAAATAGCTTTTTTAATAAAAATTGATTAAATTGGAAGATATTATTTTTTCAAGATTGGCGGCGCTAGTTGGCTCATGGAAGGCCCTTGACGAGACTGCAGTTACAACACAATAAATATAGGTAGGACCTATATTTATTTAATTTAAAATTACAACAGTATTCACGTCACTGATTTTTTCTCACCACTTATAAAATAAGCTGAAAGCTATGTGACCCACCTCAAGGTGTCAGAGATGGGAATCTATCATATCGCACTTTCTTCGTTTTGGCCATGTCTGTCTATTTTGATTTTATTTTATTAATGGACTCAACAATTCGTCCTTTTCCAATGTCATGTTACAGAATATTCAAAATATCATAGTCTTTTCTTTCTCCAGAGGAGTCGTCGTGGCGTCGTCACCCTGGACATCCGCGTCTTCTTGTTTTCACCCAGAGGAGTCGCAGTAGCTTCGTAGCTCTGGATAAAGCAGCTCGACAGTCACGTTCACTCCCGAACTCGTAGTGGCCGGGACTCTTGATAATATCTCAGAACTTCAGATCTTGCATGAATCATCCAATAATTTCACCAATTATTGTCATTCGCGAACATTTTCTGATTAATTTAACGTGATATTAAACACAAAGCAACCACTGTAGACATTAAAATGAAAATTATCAAATATTTTCGCTATTACGATCTAGAATTTCAAATTAGAATTATTAATTGAATGACATCATCATCATATTCACCCCTTACTTACATTAGAATTTGGTTGAAGGAAAGCTTAAGCAGAAAATATATGTATATTTTCCCCATTGATCTCCTATAAACAAGTAGATACAGAAAGGTCTTACTAAAACAACTTAAAAAACGTCCAAATAAGGGTCCATTGTTAACGTCCAAATAATGTCCAATAAAGCAAATGATCATCATCCGTTTGGACCTTCTTTGCGCTCGGACATTTTTAGAAGGCAGACTGTGTATCTAGTTGTTTATAGGAGATCAATGGTTTTCCGCTATTTAATCTCCCATGGCTCTCTTGCCGCTGTCTTAGCGGCAATCGGGACTGTCAGCCAGGGGATTAAGGGTAATTAAATTTTTTAACATTATCTTTAGATAATAATCTTTTAACGTAGAATTTACTTTCCCTGTCTCACTCGGCGCGGAAGACATTTATGTTTTCTAAAAAATTGTTTACAACTCTGAAATAATATTTTGGTGTGTGAAAACACCAAAAGCGAAACCCTTTCCCACTGTAACTCCTATTTTGGTAAGGATCAACAGTGGGGTACTTTTGGACTATCTACTGTCACACGGCGACGGTTAATGTGTTCATATTGGAACTATGATGTAGTCCCATAAACAGTCACGCCTAGATTGTTAAAAGAAAAGAAAAAGAAAAGTATGAAAAAGTTGTTTTATTGCTTGGTGTGTGATACGAGTCACATTCACAAAACAAGTAATTCATGGACTCATGTTTATCTTCACGGCCCTGCAGTGGGAGACTCTCCCAATCCAATCTCATGCAGTAGGTCATGTTGCATGGGGAGTGTTCGGGGTGCGGATGTATCGCAGTTCCCGTGGCTCGGCAACAATGGCACGAGGTGGAACACTTCAGGAAGTTGCGTCGGTATTCCGCCCCTTCAGGGCGGCGAGCCCGACATAATCAACACGCTCCCCCGGGCGTGGTGGTACACGTATACGTGTTTTACCTGGGACCCAAAAAAGGGTCATGTTGCATGGTATCCCTTATGTAGGATATTAATGACATCGTGCACTTACCTCAAGTACCTACTTAGGTACTTTCCCAATAACCTGTTTTTTTCTTCTGAAGGGGCACTTATGATTGCTAATTATAAAATGACATTGAAACGTAATCTCGAATCTCTCACATCAAAGTAAAGTATCTGATGGGATCCTGTCATGTTTCTGTATAGAAATCATTGCTGCTGTAATCCTATTGACGTTTTGCTAATTAGCCGTGTCAATTTCAGTCTGTTCGTTATTGCTGTTGAATAACCCTGCGGCTACGGGCGATGTAATGCAGACCTATTTTAGGCCAGTTAGAGGTTAAATACAGTAGAAATTATTCGCCCCCCACTTGTTTACTGACTTTAGGCGAAGGTTGAGAGACCAGGGATGAATGATTAGAAGAGGCTCAGGACAGAGATGGGTGGAATATGAGGGAGAGACCATGCTATGCCCAGAATTGACAACTTATAGGTTATTAAAAAAAGTTGCATAGTGTGAAGCGACATCCTTGAATAATAGGACTGTAATCGCTTTTATAAATAGTTTCCGGAAAGTGTTACGACGCTCAGAGAGGAAATTTAAAAATTTCATTAATGAAACTCTTAGAACATTATGATTTTTTTTTGCTTAAATTATTAATAATCGTTCACCAAAAACTTTAATTTAAAATGCACCATTCCAAACTCCATCAAAAACACCGTCCGCCATGATTATCTGTGGCATGACGTCATTTGAGCCCCGATAAACTAGGGATGTTCCATGTTGAGAAAACATGATGTTAAAACATCGTTTTTGCTCTTAACATAGATTATCATCGAAATACCTGGTTAAATCTAGCTATAAGGGAGCGTTCAAATGTATTCATATCAATTTATTTGGTACATAATTCATTTCCATGTCATTAAAATTTTAATTATTATTAATAATTCAATGTATCTACCAAAAGCCAATACGATCGAAAAATCAAAAAACCGGGTATCCCTAAAAATACAGAGTGACGTCACGAATCTCGCGAACATGGCCGACTAGCGTTTTTGGCGCGTGGGACGGGGAAATATTTTATTTTTAATTTCATTTTTTACAGTCTTCTTCTACTTTTATGTAATAAAAGTGATATATTTGGGGTCTTAACCTGAAATACTATATGAAATAAATATTGTTTTATTGAATATCGATATGAGTCAACTAGCCTATTGTCAGTAATGTTGAGGACACCGCTTTTCTAACGACTGCTGCCGAATGACAGCAACCGGAACAAAACCAACTGCTAAAGTAATTTTAGAGGCACATAAAATAAAGAAATATAATATTGAACAAATATGTAACAAACAGCTTTAAAGTTCAAAGTTCTTTATTGGTATTGCAGGTAAATAAATACAGATGTTCACAGATAATTATGTTCGCTGCCTTTCGGCGTACAATATTTATGTTCAGAATATATTTTAACTACTTATTACATCGATGTTCTACCTGTGACTGGTAGAGGCCACTCACAGCTGGAATACCGCGTCCAAGTAGGTACTTTTATAAAATTTTATTTTTTTAAGTATTTTATTTTCCATTTTTACTTATATAATTTTTTTGTTTGTTTATGTAAATATGTTATTAGTTTGTTGTAAATAAATAAAAACACATTACATCGATTAAATAGAAATTTACTTTTATTGAATACATAATAATAACCGAAATATAATAAAATTAAATGTCAAATTGCCCCGTTCCATTAGCCTATTCATTGTTATTAAAATAAATTACTAATTAGTCAAATACATAATACGTCATACCACTTTACCGTTAAGAATTTATTATTAGTTTATAGGTAGTGCTTCTCTATTCCTCTTCTTCTTTTTACCCATCCTTTTATCCCTTTGGTTACTGACGAATACATAGCACTCGTTTTGATGAAGGCAATACGCGTAGAGGCACCTTTGATAGTGCACGCTGCATGCATTTGTAAAGGTTGCACCAATGCATTTAAAAATAGCCTTCAGTTTTACACTAGTACGTTGGAGCACAGAGAAATGTGTACAGGAGAGTTTTTAAGGTTGAGATTTTCTCAAAAACTACTTGACCTATTGCAAAAAGTCTTTCACTGTTTGATAGATAAAAGTGAAAACTATGTAACTGTAAAATAATTATTAAATTCGGTCCAGTATTTTTTGAAAAAATTTCAACCTTATTGATGAACACCCCTGTATACTTATCTCTGTCTTCGACTGTGCAGTAATAATACTGAAACGTTTAATTCACCTTGATTACTTTTCTAGGGGAAAATGAGATTTCCATCTATCAATGTCCCTGGTGGTAAGGTTGAATGGAGCATAAAATAATTTCCACTTGTTCCTAGGTCCCTATGAGCGATTTTTCCCCGTTTTCAATTAAGTTTTTGTATTATTTTTAGTAATTATTATTTTAGCATTTCATAATATTAGAGTACCTATGTTTTCCATCTAAACTAAAATTGGGGCGCTACTGTAATTTTGCATAGGTACGGTGGAACACAGAGAAAGGTGTACAGTATAGTTTTTAAGGTTGAGATTTTCTCAAAAACTACTTGACCTATTGCAAAAATTCTTTCATAGATAAAAGTTAAAACTACGTAACTGTAATAGAATTATTAAAATCCGGTCCACTAGTTTTTGAGAAAATCTCAACCTTATTGAGGCCCCCTGTATACTTATCTATGTCTTCGACTGTACACTATGCTTTCAAACGTCGACTTCCATTTATAAAAACCTAAAATAACACATCTTAGAAATTCGTAGAAAAACCTCTACTTCAAAGTGTAGGCTGCTTATGTATTCAAAATTACAATGTTGCGTCTCTAAATAAACCCTCAAAATTATCTTTTCGTAACAAAAACGCTACAAGTGTAGGTAGGGTAGGTATACAAAGTCATAATGAGGTGAAATAATACCTAAGGCGATGTGCCCAGGAGGCTCGCCTAAGATTTTACCATCCGTTTACCTATGTTAACATTTTCACTGCTTCGAATGTATTTCTGGAACTTCGTGCAGTTGCTCCCTGTGAAGCCCTTTGGGTCTTAGTGGGATTGGTGGTTTCCACCCCTTTCAATTGTTTTTGTTATAAAAATACTATAAAAACACCTTTACGTTTGGGGAAAAATTAATAATGTATTTTCAGATGTCAAAGACAAATACGAGCGTTTTCTAAAAATAATATTTCTGACATTGTCTATTGGCGTATTGCGAAATTAAATAAACATTTCTTGTGATTTTTACTCAAATTTAAACAGTTTTGAACAAATAGACATTTTCTATAAATAGTTTATAAAAACTTACCTGGCACAGAAGCGTGTCTCCTCATAACGAAGTTGAAGCAGCAGAATCAGGATAAGAAGAGCATCAGCAGACCAGCAAAACCTAGAATGCACACACTCACTAACTGAACACCTGTCCAAAATACACCGATAAACAAACTAAGAAACTTTGACAAGAGTGATTAATACAGCAGTTAGGGGGTTACGGACTGATGGATTAGTTTCCGGGACTCAAGGAGGGGAGAGGATATTAATAATCACTGCTACAGCATTTCGAGGTAAAGGGAAAATTGTTTAGAAGTGACGCCGTCAAGTTTTGCACGTGCGCGCTCGAGGTTTCGTCAACTCGGGAGCGGACCGCGTCGGCGGATGTCGTCTGTGGTTCTGGGCGGGCGGCAAGGCTGGGGCGGCTGCGGCGTTCGGCGGCGGCGCGACGCGGCCGCCCTAGGCGCGCCCGATACCAGGCTCGCATAGCTCCCAAGGAGTTTCACCTTACTGTATCGCACGTGCGTCGCGACGCTCTGCGCATGCCCGGCGTCGGCGAAAGCTCGAGAGGGATAGTCTTATGCTAATAATAGAGGGTGAGAAACGATAGGAGTGAGACTAATTTCGGAAAGCGCCAAAGGGAAGCGCCAAGCAGTCTGAAAAGTTACCGCGGCGTTCTAAACACTAGTCGTGTTTAGACGCACACTACGTTAAGTAGCTAAGTTACGTTGTTAAGAAATTAACACTTGATGATCAATCATTTTAGTCATAAATGTTTAACTTTCTATACTGAACACGCCATACAATTATCTTATTTAACCCCGGGTTAAGCAATAAACCCTCCTTGCCGCTATCCTTAACTATTAGGTATTTTCAGTCATTTATGCATATTTTAATTTTCACGAAGACTTCCTTCAATTTTGGAATTAAAAGGATAGCAACACTGAAGTACGACTTTCTGCATTCAATTACACACCATTTCCATTACTTTACATTTGGAAGAGATTGCTTTAATGGATAAGCTTTTACGAAAAAAAAATATTCTATAGGTACTTAACAATGTTTATTTTGTAGTTTTTGTGTGTAATAAAATATAATTTACAATTAAGAGCCATCCATGAGCCAACTAACGCCGCCAATCTTAAAAATATAGTATCTTCCAATATAATCAATTTTATTAAAAAAGCTATTTACATAATGTTTATTACGATAAATACTATTTTTTAATGCCTATTTATAACGTGATTCAATTTCGGTAAGTTGTAGTTCGCATAATTGCGAAAAACGGCCGTTTTTGGCACATTTGTGAACTACAACTTAGCTTGTCGCAATTATGCCATGTATTGTATATTGAAAAATAGTATTCATCCTAATAAACATTTTGTAAATAGCTTTTTTAATAAAATTGATTAAATTGGAAGATATTATTTTTTCAAGATTGGCGGCGCTAGTTGGCTCATGGAAGGCCCTTGTAGGTACTGTCTAAAAATGTTCTATAATTAATTAAAGAACCAGTCATCAAATTAAGTCTTATATTGGTAGATAAGCTGCTCATACTTATGTATGAGTAGGTAACACGCAACGCACACAGGTCCGCAATTTTCAGCTGAAATCACTGCATCGATACACGCCACCGCTTTCTAACAACCTGGTACTCCTAACCTTATTACTGAAATTTCAAGGAAAACCGCTGCCTCGATCGACCTGAAAATTAAACTACAATTTAGTTTGCAGACATTAAACTGTTAGGTGTTAATTGGTTAATTTATATTTTCATCGTATTTTAAACCTTTCTAAACCGTTTGAAAAAACATTATTAGGCATTAATTTGTACGTATTATTGTTTAACAAAAATTCCATAATTTTGTTTGTTATTTTTGAATCAAGATTGTACAAAGGTATTTTTGATCGTTTTCTCTTAGGTAAGTACTTAACTTTCCATTGCTCGGTAGACACTGAAATACCATTTCGAACCAATTCAAGATATAATCTTTATTATATGGAAATTAATTAGAAATATGCCCAACTTATACCTGTCTTTAGGTTTATAATTGCATGAAAAAAGTTTAAGTCACCTAAAAGCCGATCTTAATTAGTATTTTTTTTTCAATTAATGTTAAAACATATAGGTTTCCGAATGACTTTCGCGTCTTCCTATTGTTTCACCAATTTCACAAAGTACGAAAAATATATCGACAAAAGTTCTTAAATCTTATTCTTATACATAAATCCTAAACAACATTTTTCGGATGAAATCATGTCATACACCTTTTCATATAAGCACAAAAAATATGGACGCAAAAAATAACCCTCCAATTTTTTGCAGAACGGCCCGATAAAATCCATCTTTCACATTTCCTCTCCATCCCCGCGGCGTTTCAGCAAAACGTCAGCGTGACACGTGAAATGACAGTGACGGGCTCATGTCCGTTACGTCACGCCAGTCACTCCCCGTCCCGAAAGTACTAGGCGAGCAGAATACTGCAGGAGTTGAATAAAACTCAGGTGCGAAAATAGAACAAGCTCCCACGATCGACCGAAATAGAGCTTTCGGTGGATTTCAGTCCAAGATGATAAGGACGGCGCCATCTAGTGTTGGCTGGTGGAACTACAACGAGGTAGAGTTCTGTTTTTAAATTATGTGGGTTTGATTTGATGTGCAACCTTTTGTGGTGGTTCAATGGTGCTCGACAAAAATAAAACTTTATCTTTACATCTTTTTAATATGCTTATCTTGCAATATAAATTAATTAAGCGTGATAGAGATGCTATTACATGTAACTTGTGTAACATCCATTTTGAAAGAGGAACCGTGTAAGTTTCATTTAGGTTTAGTGTTAGATTTAGCCTTAAATAATTTTATACTTACTTACTAATTCTATTATAACACCTAATAGGCACGAAGTTTTTTAATTAAATTGCTTTTGACTTAGTAACTCAATTTTAAATAGAACATTTAAACTATTCAATTGTGCTCTATATTTTCCTATTGTGCTCGTAGGTGCCCTGCGATCGTAGTATAACAATGTTTTTTATAAAAATTAAGCAAGACTGATATTCGACATATTTGTGTGAATGTCAATGTCGTGAACAATTTATATCGATATCTAACTATAATCAAATACTTACAAAAAAATATTAAAATTAAATTAAATTAATGTTATTCATTTTATTGTGAAAATAATAGTGTAGGTACATAATTTTAGTCTACAAGAGGTAATAAGTACAGGGACTGATATACATACTTACTCATATTACACCGGAAAACATTACTTTTCCTTCCCGCAGTCGGGTAAAAAACCTAAGTCACTCAAATAAGTATTTAAATACAGTCTAAAACACATCAATCATAACAGTTTAGATTTCGTGCCGTTCTTACTGTCTGCCATAATAAGAGTTGTAATCATATTTCAAGGTTACTGATCTGCTGTCGACTGTACCTGCCATAGTAACGTCCAATGAAACAGGTATCAGTAATAAATAGACCAGAATGTATTTTAATTATCATACAACATAAACTCAGAGCACTTACAAATTGTCAATTAATATTAAGTTAAAAATATATTACAGTAAACAAGGCCCAAGAATCGCTTTAAATAACTTGAATTGACCGTGACTATAATGAACATGAAGGAAAGAATGGCCTATGGAGTAAACCATAATATTTAATTCTCGCATCCACTAGGCAACAATTGACGCGCACCATGTGACGCTCAACAAGATCTTCAACGTTGCAAACAACGCGCGACGTTGCCAGCTGGTGCGCAACATGACCAATGGTATCAATACCAATTGTACCTCAAATTCCTCGTTACCGTTCAACATGATGAGCAACATGTTGTGCAACATGTCGCGCGTCAAATGTTGCCTAGTGGACAGGAGGATTTACATCGCAGACTCCGATTTTGCATGACCCACCACTCATTTGTTTTTCCGTTATTTGATTTTTCAGTAGTAGTCAAATATTTAAAAACAGATGGCTATCTCTGACGTATTATGAGACTAAAGGTGAGGGACACCGGGAGCATTCGCGTGTAATGTAACGTTACAGATTCGAGCATTACATCAGTGAGGGAGGAAAACAGCGTCATTCAGGGAGGTAGTATTGTAATGTAATGCTCAAAGTCGAATCTGTAACGTTACATTACACGCGAATGCTCCCGGTGAGGGAGCACCTTAATGTCAACAAGAGCGGATACCTGTCTTCATACAAAATACACTTTAGGCTCTCTCCATAGAGCGCGACTAATATTTTTCCTTCATGATAATGAATGACTTACAAAGAGAACTACGAAACGCGCCAACTTGCAATTATCATAAAGAAGACTTAAACTGTCTTCATTGTTCAAAATATCAATCCTGACTGGTCAATCTTGAAATAAAATAAAATCAATTGACCTGCCTTATTATTTACATCTTGAACTACAAGCTTCGCTGACTACAATTTAAGTCATTGTAAAGGTCGTCACATTCCCGTGAAAGTTTATTGTTATCTAGTAAGAAGGCGTATTACAGAATAGAGGACTATTTAAACGATGAACATGCATGGTGTGTGTCGCCGGTTCCGCATGAGGGATGATGATGATTTTAAAATTAAAACTATAGTGAGCCATTACTACAAATTATTATGTTTGGTATATAAACGGATATCACTCACTTATATTGTTGAAGTCGGCAATTGCCGATTACTAACAATAGTAATAGTTGTGTAATACCTAGTTATTAAGCAATTGTGTTATTATTATTTTAAAAGATGTGCTACTGAGAGTTTTTGCCACTTTTTCTCCTCAGCGTTGGCACCTTTCCCTTGCATAGTGGTGTAAATGTAAATTCAAAAATATGTTGACGTGCAAAAATGTACACAACGTGCTTACTTGCAATAAAGAAATTTGACTTTTGACTTTAACAAGTGTTGTTATGTTACAATTACTAGATCAATTTAAAGGACCTTATGGAGATCCCCTGTATACCTATTTATCCATGTTTCTATTGTACGGTGGATCACAGAGAAAGGTGTAGGTACATGAGAGTTTTTAAGGTTGAGATTTTCTCAAAAACTACTTGACCTATTACAAAAAATATTTCACTGTTTCATAGATAAAAGTTAAAACTATGTAAGACTGAAAAGAACCAAACCTTTTGAGTTAGTGTAGTGTAGTGAAAACAATTCGTAGTGATAGTGCGCGAATGTAAGGTGAACAAAGTGATCGCCCTTAATAGACTCTAAGTAATGTCGCTGGACTAACTCTTAGCTATAAGCGTCAATTTATAGAATTTTAGGTCAAAATCAAATTACTTATTAGTCTTATTGTATTTAGGCTAGATCGTAATGTGAATAAAATGTCATACTATGGCACTTTACTTAAGAAAAAAAATGTAATTGTAAAATAATTATTAAAATCGGTCCAGAGAAAATCTCAACCTTATTGAGGCCCTCTCTGTCTTCCAGTGTACTTACATCTATAACGATAAGTAGCGTTCTATATAATACTCGCTCGCATTATAGATAAACCGATCGACAAATACTTATAGACAACATATGGCGGGGACTGCCCTTTCTCTCACCCGGATGCCAGACAAGGCTGCAATGACGTATCATACAAATGTCACTACGACGCCATACACCTGTGTTGTGACGAATATGGTATTTGACTCAATTTTTATTGCAATAATAAACTCACTTCTACACTCCATAAGTAACAGTACTCTCGATGTAGTACGATTTTAACTCTTACTATGCAGACAATAAGAACGGGTGGAAGTCCAATATGTTAACACTTTATATTATGTGCTTTCGAGCATGCTGAAGGTAATTATAAAATTAATATTCGATATGACAATTATCACCAAAAATAATGGTTAAAAATCGAGTGAAAAAGCAAGCCCCTTCTAAAACTTCTTCTGATTATATAATGACCTATTCCGTCATGCACTTATAACCGCAGCCCAAATCAAGTGTCTTATTTTGTAAACAAATATGATCGTCTAATTACCTGTTGTGATGTAACATTGAAGAAACTGATTGATTGAATCTGTTCATCATTGTGAAAATAAAGTACCTAATCCGATCTAATAATGTGTAAATAACTATGCAATAATCACAGAATAGCTTAAAATGTTACTAGGGTAGGGTAGTTTTTGTTTACGAAATAAGACACTTGATTTGCGCTGCTGTTTAGTTCTACATATATGACTAGTTGGAAAGAAATCCATGTAGTTCTACACGTATTATGTTATGTAGAACTAATTTTGCATGTTTCCTGGTACCTAGCAGTAGAAGTGATATTTTTACCTATCAACATCTACCAATTGCTGTCTCTTTCATATATGTCATTAGTTGCTAGTAGCTTTAATCAAATAAATAACTAATTTTACTTTCCGTACTCCAACTACCAATTTTACTTATCTAAATGTAAGTATATCAGATAACGAACTTCGATTACTAAAATATACCATTAGGATTACCTTTTATATGTTGGTCACAATATAAATATTATGATTAAACAACTAAATATTGATCGAATTACATAAAGGCCGATGTAACAAAAGTCTGCGCTAATCGGAGGCGATGTCCTTGGCTGCGCGTACGCAGGCTGCCCGGCTGCCGCGGCGATCGACAAATGTACCGTCCGCAATCAAAGTAAATGGATATTTATTGACAGAATAATTTAGGTCCTTGGCCAAATAATTAACTACACTTTATGATATTTAAACATGATAGTAGCTAAATGTTTTGTGTATTAAATGTGCTTTTTAGGGGACTTCTTCAGTGTTCAGTAATTAAAAAAAACGCCAAATTAGTACCAATTCTCCGCTTTAATAATGTTGTTCGTTCATTGAATAAATGGTTCCCAACACAGAAAGTAATATCAAATTAAAATTTCAAAGTCAAATATGTTAGTTTATTCTATAAAAGCACGCTGTTGAATGTTTTCGATCACTACATAAATTTTCTAAAAACATTTTTCTAGAATTTCAACAAACCACATTTTATTTTTAAATTGGTACGGCTATCGCTAAGTCTCCCACAAAATATCTGGTCCATGGGCGAGTTTACCTTTTTTTAATTTTCATGTACTAAACTGGCCCACATGCTCTGTTGATACTGGACGAGTAGCCTGCGGAACAAAATTACAATAGTAATGTCGCCAAAATGTTGGTTTAGGTCTAATTCACTATAAATAACTGTATAATCTAACTAAGAAACAAAATGTATAAGATAACTAAGATAAAAAATCGAAGACAGTTTAGAAGGTATATAGAAACATTCAATTTTCTAGGTATCATATCAAGCAACATTTCTAAGACAATGTTATGCAATCTAGTCTAAATCTAGGACGCCTGGCGTTAACGATCTTTAGACATCTGGGTTTTACTGCCAATTCGCTCAGCGAACGCTATATGACGGAGATTTTGTTTACTAACTGCTACAAAGTTTCTAGAAAAATCTTCAACTTATGATAAAATATGTCCATAAGTGTACATATATTACAGGTAGCATTTATATTAGGTATGCTTTATTGTCATTGATCTCCTATAAACAACTAGATACACAGTCTGCCTTTAAAAAATCTCCGAGCGTAAAAAAGGTTATTTGCTTTATTGGACATTATTTGGACGTTAACAATGGACCCTTATTTGGACCTTTTTAAATTGTTTTAGTAAGACCTTTGTGTATCTAGTTGTTTATATGAGATCAATGTTTATTGTTGAAAAAATATAGAAATATGTGTCCCTCTCTTTTTTACAATAGTTAAAAGCTAAACTGCGTTCCATATACATATACATTTTATCTTGCTTTTTAGTTTTCCCACTGATATAGGCACTGCCTACGCCACTGGCAACACTAGCTACCATCATTGGAGTACGCAGAGTTTTACCCCCACAAACTTAATATTTGAAAGTCCCCAAACGTTCCAAATGTATCTGCTGACCGTACAAACCGGCGCCGCCTACTATCCGCATTCCGCCAAAACCGCTGAATCACGCGCAGCCTCGCAATGTCACAGCATACTACTGTGTTAACACATCTGCACTGATTTAACTAGAGTTTAAAATTAAGCACCAGAATTTGAGGCCATAGTAGGTTTTGTACCTACAATTGCAACCGAAGCCGATAAATGAAAAGGAATCGGTCTTATAATATATTTGGTTGAAATATAAAGATTCATTGATGTCATTTTTAAAATATGGCGTAGTGTCATCGTATTTAAAAAAAAATACATCTCACTCATATGTGCCAAAAGATTGTATCGTAGGTACACATAGTACCTACCTAGTAACTAGTACCTACCTAGGAACTAGTACCTACCTAGGAACTAGTACCTACCTAGGAACTAGTACATTAGCACCTACCTAGTAACTAGTACACTAGTACCTACCTAGTAACTCGTACACTAGTACCTACCTAGTAACTAGTACACTAGTACCTACCTAGTAACTAGTACCTACCTAGTAACTAGTACACTAGTACCTACCTAGTAACTAGTACACTAGTACGTACCTAGTAACTAGTACACCTAGTACCTACCTAGTAACTGGTACATTTAGTACATACCTAGTACACCTAGTACCTACCTAGTAACTAGTGTACCTAGTACCTACCTAGTAACTAGTGCACCTAGTACCTACCTGCACTTGTTACTCACAAAGAAAGTGAAAACGGGGCAGCTTAGTAACCGATAATTGAAGCGGGCGGACTCTATTTAATTTACTACAACTTGCGCCTGCGCATCTCTACCACAATCTCTGCTCCTCTGATTTGTGACGTCACGCGATGTTACGTTCATTCAGCTCATCTCGTGTCAATGACCGTCATTGATGAGTCGTGAGAGACACTTATACGTTAGCACGTTTTTGCATTTGTTTATGTAGATTTGTTAGGAATAGTATTTTGTTATGAATGGAATAAAAAAATATATGAAAAAGGGATTTGTTCTCGTTTCGACCAAATAGTTTCGACCAACTTTCGAAAATTCTTGTTTCGCCCGACATTTTATTCTCGGTTCGCCCGGAATTTATTTTTATTATTATTTCAAATATTTTATTATCGTTTCGCCCTATTTTTTTATTCTTGCCCAACTAACTTTTGCAAAAAAAATGAGAATATATAAAATACGTCGTCGGTTATTAGTATTCATTGAAATATCTGTTTCTAATGCTTACCTTACCTATCTTATTAATTAATACTATACACACCTTGATTCGTCTACCAATTCTTTTACTGACTCTACTTTTGACAGTATCTTGAAAGTTGGTCGAAACGAGAAAAACGTACAATGTCGGTCGAAACAAGAATCTTGGGCGAACCAGTTGGTCGAAACAAGAACAAATCGAAAAAGATTGTTGCTGTAGATGTACTCATAGATGTACTGTGTTCTTTCGTAATTAAAAGTTGTCGTTAATGATCAAAGATATGAATTCCCTTATAAGAGTCATGTTTCACTTGAAAACTTTAATTGAGTTTAAATTCCGATTTTTGTTTTTTACCGGAACTGAATAGAGCTTAAAGCTATAAGTATGGGTTTAAATATTATTTATACTTAAATGTAGAAATGTTATGACTGGGATATGGAGAAATATTTCTCTGTTGGAATAGAGCGTGCCACTGAATGGCCAGGGCCCAGGTTCGAATCCCAAACAGAACTCCCGAATGACGAGAATTATTCTCTATATAAATATTTTTTCGTTTCGTATAGCGGATATGCAAGGCAAGAAAACTTCAAATCTAGGATATACCTTCTTCTTCTTGCAGTACCTCTCCACTAAAGAAGGTTGGCTGTCAGCTCCACATATCTCCCTCTGTCTTGATCCAGTCGGAAAAGCTCTTCGACGCTGGCTATTGCTGTCCACTCCCTTATATTGCGGAGCCACGATTTCTTCCTTCTGCCAACCCGCCTCTTCACCTCAATCTTGCCCATCATTATGAGTTGGAGGAGTTGGTACCTCTCGTGTCTCAGCACGTGGCCGAGATAGCCCACTTTTCTCCTCTTGATGATGGTTCCCGGGACTATAGGATATACCTTAGACTTACCAAAAAGCATACACAGGTGTCTCGGCGCCCAATACGACTTTGTCACCTTTGGCGTCGAGACACGCGCTCCACAAGGAGCTCAGCAAGCGCCTGAGGGAGGCGCCGGGTGACCCTCGTGCTGGCGGCGCGCTCGCGCAGAGGCTGAGCCTAGCCATCCAGCGCGGGAATGCCGCCAGCGTGATGGCCACCCTCCCAAGAGGGCCGAGTTTTTACAATGTTTTTAGTTAGGTAGATTTTTAGTTTAGTTTTTAATGTATTTTTAAGTAGTTTAGTTTTATTATATTTGTTTGTAAGATTTCTTGAATAAATGTAAGAAAAAAAAGCATATTTATTTATTTATCGTTCGGTCATCAGCTGTCACAACACAGCGTGTGGGTCATAAAGGCAAAACCTTTTCTAGCCACGCGATGGCTTCGTCGTCCGCCATGTTTATTTTGGCTAGTCCTCCCCTATAGGCCAATTTGGGCAATCGTTCGCGAGGCCCAAAAAAGCATATGAACTTATATGATAATCTTAATACCTATATAACTAAATTACCTAGTGATAATTATTTAAAATATTCCGTGTCGGCCTCATAGGCATAGGTAATAGAAGCTGTTCTCCGGGCCAATTTACCACAATTTTTATTACACTTGACATTTTAAAATTCCAATTGGACTTTAACTTAATTGAAATTTAGATGGAGATAAATTGCTGATTTATTTTTTGATAAGATCCAACACTTCCTCTAAGTAATATGGCTGCTTAGATACCCAACAATAATTACTTGTGTGTAAACTACAATTATTTAAACAATAAGAAGAATATTTTTGTTGTAATAATGAACAAAATTGTTATTTTAAACATCATAATTACAAACTTATTTTACTTATTTAAAAGGTACAATATAAAATATTAAAAAAGAAACATTCAATATTATAAAAACCTAATTTTTTTTTTAATTTGAGTGATGGGGAGAGTACCCAAGACAATGGTACCTCGCTGGATCGCGATGCTAATCCGTTGAGCGAGGTAGCTGCCAGCTTCTCTAATACATAGTAATAATTATTCTTTAATACATAGTAAGTATAAAAAGCAAAAAAAAAAACTTTAACTCCGCTATTTACGTTCTGTATTATGTATTAAGAGGTGTAAGATTGCTTAAATGGCCGAAGTAACTTTGTAATTGCATTAATACTGTAATTACAAGCTCCATAGTTGCCTGGACCATCTGCGAGAAACACGTTGTAATTAACTAATCCAAATAATTGCTTTACACTACTCTCGGTATGGTACAAGTAACAAGATTTGACTTTGTCATCAAATGAGGGAATGAGAATATGTCGGAGAGGCTGTTGAAAATGGCGGGAAACGACGACGGTCTGCGACCTCATGCAGCCGTTAAAAAATCAAACTTCTTCTTCAACCGAATCAAAAGATATGGCCGCTTATGTCGCCTTTTCACGCATAGGTATTTGTATGAAAACGCGGGAAACTCAAAACCTATAAGGGTATTTCCCGTTTACTTAGAATCATAAAATTTAACAAGAAGCTAGGTCTTATATCACAAAAAAGTAAAGGAAAAAATTCGAGAACTGTAAATTTGGGGTTCCATGAAGAAGTAGGTATTTATTAAGTTTTCAAAAATGCAAGATAAGTTTGTCCCTAAACCTATTTTATTTTTTCGTTAAAGCAAATTCATAATTCATTGCCTTACATATGTGGTACAATAGGTGTTAAGGTTCGATATAGTGCTCACATAAACCCTTTCAACATTACATTTTATAATAATACCATTTATAATAATTCAATTCGGTCTTAAATGTCACATTATAATAATATTATCTATCTAGCTTACAAAAATACATAGTCAATACGCAATACGCAAATGTTATGGTGAAGTTGCATGGAAGCCTCCGTGCGCGAGTACGAATCGCACTTGGCCAGTTTTTTCCCACTAATTATACTCGATTCGTATATTACTGCCTCAGCCGGACAATTCAACATTCTGACGATACTTTACCAGGCTGCTTTAAATTCAGTCGCTTATCGCTCACAACTTACACCAAATATGATGCAAGATCATTGTCAGTTTCGGCGTGCGCCGGCGCCGGCGGCTGTGCACGCTGCAGTGCAAGGTTCAATGCCATGGCCGGCCGAGATGAACTTGATGGGTAGTACGTAACTTACGTATTACGTAACTTTATAACGGTATTGTACGGATGAGTGTAATTAATGCGAAAGCATTTAATCTTTAGTAGATTGTTATCAATCACAGCAATATTATAGTCTTATAGCCTTACTTATATTATAATCGATGATTAAAATTAATACCTTGTTTAACAATTGTTTAAAACAAATGTTTACTTATAAACACTATTTAAAAAGTTAATTCCTGAAGAACCGAATAAGTAGATGTCAGTTTAAACAACGTCGTAGGCTTGTTTAAATGGTTAATTAACAAAATGGTGAACCGAATTCGGAACAGCTGATACATTTGACTTTGGATGAACCTTTTTGGCATTTAATGTATAGATATGATGTTATTGTATTGTAATGATGATATGATGAGATATGATGGGTATCCGTGGCTGGCACACCCTGGTAAGCACAGAGCACTTACCCCATAGACAGGAAATCGGTACTTTGCAAGCGAAAAATTCTGTCACACGATGAGTGCAATAGGCGAAGCGCAGGCCATATTAAATCCGTGTCGATATCTCAAGGTTACGCGTGTCGCGAAGCAATTTTGCGCTCATGAGCGGGCAGAAACCGGCGCTGAAATGTTACAGGTCTATGGGGTAAGTGGTCTGTGTATGTAAGTTACTAGATATTAAGAACAAAAACAGACGTGGCGGTAGTCGGTGTAGGATCACGGCCGGACGACTTTTCGGTGCGTTAAATCCATTTTGGGTCACTGCACTGCTGAACCAGCGGAGTAAGTAAGAAATAAACAAAAACTAATTACTTATATAGGTAGGTACTCACGCGATTTCCCATAGAACTGGGTTGAATACATTCTTGGTAATGTAAAGACAACTGTTCCGATCCTAGCACACCACTTTCGCTTCCTACGCATTCATTGATCATCAAAATATGAAAATTAAGTATGTCTCATGTCAGGACACTGTCTTGTCACTTATTTCAGTTTCTGACCCTGTAAAGGCTTGTCCATTTCCATTTTATGTACCAAATCTACCTAGCCTAGGCGTAAGTTAGTAAAACGATCTATTTCCCACAAAACTTGATACCATCTAGTATTGCGTATTGCATATCGATTTTCACATAAGTTTCATATAAATTGGCACAATACCACCTGTCAATTTATACTTGAAGCAACAGTGAAGAGAGTCACGTTAACTCCAGCATCAATCATGGTTCAAAAGGTAATATATAATTTCGATAGTATGTGAGAGCTCGGTAGTTCTGTGGTTAGTACAGTGAACTTACGATACGAAGGTTCCGTCAGGTTAGCCAATGAGATGTCCTCGTTTGTTCTATACATTCACCGCTCTCAAAATGGTGTAGGAAAACATCGTGATCATGGCCCGAGCCCCTCGATGTAAGGGAAGTTATGTACGGTCTAATGCAGAGATAAGTGTACAGGAGAGTTTTAAGATTGAGATTATCTCAAAAACTACTTGACCTATTGCAAGAATCCTTTCACTGTTAGATAGATAAAAGTGAAAACTATACTGTAAAAGATATTATTTAATTCGGTCCAGCAGTTTTTGAGAAAATCTCAACCTTATTGAGGTTCCCTGTATACTTTTCTCTGTCCTATAATTATTCATAAACCTAGTTAAACCTCACTTCCTTTAAATCGTGTTGCTATCCCTTTCACACTTCGTTAAAAAAGGTAAAGATAGAAAGGGACAGAGTGGCTAAACGGTGGCGTAACTTTAAATCACGGGTATGAATAACAGCCTTCGTGTGTACAGGAGCCAGTTGAGACATAAAATAGACTTATGATAATATAATGTATGCAAATGTTTACAGGTGATGCTACTATCTAGCTTGATCATATCAGCCACTTGCATGACCATTCATCAACCAATACCGTTAGTACTCCAATACGAGAATGTGAACTACAACCCTGCTCCTCACAACCCAAACTACAGCTTCTCTTACCAAGTCAACGACGCTCACACTGGAGACATAAAACACCAGCAGGAGACAAGAAGAGGAGACACAGTCTCCGGTCAATACTCCTTACTCCAACCTGATGGTGTCAGAAGAACTGTGGACTACAGAGCTGATGACTACAGAGGATTCCGGGCAACTGTTAACAACGAAGGAAGACCTATTCACGAAAATTTGAGACAACAGGATAATCTTGAAAATTTTGGTCGTTTAGTTCCTATGCAGACTAGCAATTCTTATGAGCAGAGGATTAGCCAGGATCTACCAATCGATGTAACTCCGCAACCTGTAGCGATATCCAGGAGCTCAATAGTTCAGACAATATCAAATAGTCCAGTACATAATCCTTGGATTTAAAGAAGCAATTTTAATTTGGTGAATTATTTGTAACGAAATCGCGAAGAAAACTGGACAATGAATCTATAGTAATAGTAGTATTTAGGGTAAAAGGTTTTGTACAAAATTCTATGGACATATAGTTTTATGTCACAGTCAATTTGAATCTAGTTTGCATTTATATATAGTGTTATAGATAGCAACGATTATAGGTTTGCATTTTGTAAACTCTGGCTTAGTGAATGATAATAAGGCATAATTGGTGACCGGACTAGATAGCCTTGTAGAATTGTATTTAACTATTACTATTTACTAGTGGTAAAAGGGCTTAGTAATGACTAAGAATCGCAATGCCATTCCTATTACATAAGCTATGTTTTACCTCTACTTAATTATTGTCATCGCATGATTTATGGATTAAATTTAATAGCAATGAGATTGACTTTTATTAACAAGTCTAGGACAATCTATTATGACTTTCAGATTTGAGCTCCCCTAGCTAAGTGGCATTGACTTTTGTTAACGCTAGTAGAATAGAGATAAATGTGTATTGGTTGGCGTTTGCTAACGAGAAAGCAAATGTGTATTCCATACATTTTTCTTGACTTGAATGTGTTGACCAGCGATTAACACAAGTTGCCCTCAATCTATTACAGAGTAGATGAATTTCTAAATGAGAAAATATAATAAACAATCGCTACCTACTACTTCTTAGTAAGTACAATTTACTTTATATTTGAAGAAGAAATGTCGTCTCTCTCTTGTATTGCCGTGCCTAAACAAGGTCCATAAAGAACATTGAAACATTTTAATGTTAAGTATGTGAACATCTGTATTATAACTTATGGAATGCAATAAATATATTGAGTATTGACTATCTAAAAATGTATCCTAATAAGTGGTATATTTCTGTCTCAAATAATTGTCGACTCAAAAAATGTTCGAGACATTGGCATTTAGACGACTGAATGAATTTTGCATCAGTCAATCTGGTACAATCTGGTGTCATCAGTAATTGGATTATGGAATTATAATTTTCTATTCTATACACCAATTACTTAAGCTTACAAAAATCAAATAAACAATAAAGTTATATGGTAATAAGTGGTGTGGCAAAATACTACTTTATTATGTATGTATGTAGATTACCCTACTTGCGGCCGAGATCTTTAAGCACAGTGCATCGGCCCACAACGAACTTGACTTTTAGAAACACTTCCTGAATTTCTTCTCAAACGAGTTGTCCCATAATAAACTGGACCAATTGTCGATGATATAAATACCAAGCGAGCCTCTGAAGACAGCATCACATTAAAAGGATCTACCGACGTAGTCACAACTACTTAAATCCCATCAAAATGGTTGCGAAGGTAAATTTTGGAAATTTAATTTTATGAATGAAAAGAAAGTTACGAAATAGATTCGATGTCGCTCTTAATAATGATACGGTGAACACAGAGAAAGGTGTACAGGAGAGTTTTTAGGGTTGAGATTTTCTCAAGACCTATTGCAATAATTCTTTCACTGTTTGATAGATAAAAGTTAAAACTATGTAACTGCAAAATAATTATTAAAGTCGGTCCAGTAGTTTTAGAGAAAATCTTAACCTTATTGAGGCCCCTGTATACTTATCTCTATCTTCAACTGTACAAAGTGATTCACTTGATATGTTTTCAACTGTAGGTGCATTGATCAAACTGGATTTAAGTTGTAAAATGGATCGAAAATACTATGAATGTCCAGCGTGCATGCATGAAGACAGATCCTATTGTGACAGTGACACTGATCGATTGGGAATGAAGTTTGATAACCATCAAATTGATCATTATTGTACATGTTTTTCAATAAACCTTCCATTGTCATTAATAAAAGCTTTCAATTTAGACAATAGCTCCACAGCAATTTCGACCTAAAAGGTCATTGATTCTTGTTTCAGTTCGTCGTATTCCTCGCCCTCGTGGCTTTCGCTGCCGCCAGTGACTTCTCCAGCTTCTCCTACGGCGTGTCCGACCCGTACACCGGCGATGTGAAGAGCCAGGTGGAGAGCCGCGCCGGCGACAACGTGGCCGGCCAGTACTCGCTGCTGGAGTCGGACGGCACGCGCCGCACCGTGGACTACGCGGCCGGCGCGGAGGGATTCAACGCCGTCGTGCGCAAGGACCCGGCCGTCATCGCCGCCGCGCCCGCGGTCTACTCCGCTCCTCTCGCCTACTCCGCACCCGCCCTCGGATACTCCGCTCCCGCTTACGGCTACTCCGCACCCGCCCTCGGATACTCCGCTCCCGCTTACGGCTACTCCGCACCCGCTCTCGCCTACTCCGCCGCCTCTCCCTACGGCTACGCCAAATTCGGAGCCTACCCTTACGCCACCCCCTACGGTTATGGCCGTTACTACTAAACTGTGATTGACTGAGATACTTATATTTGGTTGTATATTTAATTGGAATGTAAATAAAAGTTTATGGTTTTGATTTATTATGATGGTTTTTATTAAGCTGTGTCAGATGTTGAAATTATACCTTAACCAGAGACAAAAGCATACCATTCAGAGTTACTTTATTTTGCTAAGCAAATAGTACAGTCGAGAGCACATCAAGTGTAACAAATTGGACTTTGTACCGTTCTTATTGTCTGGGTTAGAAGAGTTGTAATCGTACCTACTGCAAGTGTTACCATTGATCTGCTGTCGACTGTACCTACAACAGTTTCGTAGGTACTAATTGGATACTTACTAAAAGTATCCAGGGGCCCCAATAAGGTTGCGATTTTCGAAAATGTATTTGACTCATTTTTTTCAAATTATTAATAGGTTCAATTCTGAATTAGTTTTATGCATTATGCCATGCTCGACGTACAAAAGTATTCAAGTAGTTCTTGAGAAAACTCAACCTTATTGAGGCCCCCTGGCTACTTATATCGGGTAATAATAGACTCTACATTAACAAATAGTAACAAATACCTACTCTAGATTTTTGCCTCCAATTTAGTAACCACAGTTAACACTAGAGTACCTTGCATAACAATTACTACACCTGTTGTTAGACATGACATATAACAAAGTATTCAGCGTTACCTACATTACTGGCTTAATGTGGCATAATTACGCCAAATATGTCTGATTATAATTTAAATCGCCCAATTAACACAAATAACAATTTGACTAAAAAATTGTAACATCTACATTTTTATCTAACCTAGCATCAGGCATCCCAAGGCCGAGTCAATATTATTTTGTCAGAAACGGATACTGGGCCTAATTTCGATGCAGGTAATAAATATAATTGTTTCCTTTGCACAAAGTATTTGGATATAGTTGTTGCTAGCAACTTCATTATAAAAGTATTAACAAAAACGTTCTCGGCTCCTAAAAGAGTACCTTTTATCCGACCAACCCTGCCCCAGTTGTGGTGAAAATATCATATTATCTCAGAGAAACCGTCCAGCGCTATTCTAATTAGGTAATAAGCTGACAAACATGCCGATTGTACCGAATTATTTTAACATAAAAGGATCATTTTGATTAAAACAACACTGAACGATTAGATACAACACAACGGAAATAAATCTTTAGGCGCGTTTAGCCGAACAATTACCAATTATAATAATTAAAATTAATAAAATCAAAGGTACTTCCCGTTACTACTGGCGTGGTCAACGTTCGGTTCAAGTTCCGCGTTGCCACTGACGAAATTGAACTCCTAAAAAACCCTCACTCTGAGTGACCTCAAACCAAGCGCGTATGTCTCTTACTTCCTATTATTAGCACGGAATGATTGTACAGGACTTGTATAAAAGACAAACTAAAATCAGGATTAATCATTCGCAGTTCACTGTGCAGTAAAAACAAACGTATCAAAATGGCAGCTAAGGTAATTGGACCCCTTGTGCTATGGTGGCTTTTAGTGAAATTATAGTGCATAAAGGATTTGTGCGGACTGAATCAGAGAAGGCGTATAATGATCGGCCTTGGTCATTTACAGAAGAAGCTCTATAAATACGAAACGATAGCAACGTTATCCTTCTGTTAGATAAAAGTGTTGATCTAACATAAACGAAAATAAAGCCCTAGGATCGAAATATGTGCAATGTCATACTAAACTACGTTGATCATCATATTTGTATTGAATATACGGGATTTATCGTCACTATAATCACTGACTAACGTTTGTTTCCACATAAAACTTGTTTGAAAAGGGCCATCATTTTAAAGATTTACAAAAATCTTCGCGATATCTGATTCAATAGCTTTTACATTTAAATCTTCCTTTAATCTGACACAAAGTTATATCTGAACCTAGTCCAGTATTTCCCAACTTGAATAGCATAGGCTTTTTCTGTGTGTCATTTCGTGTATGTCTTTTGATCCACGGTTCATTGCTACCTGCTTCTTTTCCTATTAACCGTTTTATTATCTTGTTCCAGTTCGTCATTGTCGCTATGCTGGTAGCAGCTGCTCAGGGCAGCGGGCACGGTGATTACACCAGCTTCTCCTACGGCGTGTCGGACCCCCACACCGGTGACGTCAAGAGCCAGCATGAGACCCGTCACGGCGACAGCGTCGTCGGCCAATACTCTCTGCTGGAGTCCGACGGCACCAAGAGGACCGTGGACTACGCCGCTGATGCTCACTCCGGATTCAACGCTATTGTGCGCAAGGACCCGGTTCTGGTGCACGCTCCAGTCGTCCATGCTGCTCCAGTAGTTGCCCATGCTGCTCCTTTGGCATACGCTGCCCACTCTGCTCCCTTGGCATACGCCGCCCACTCTGCTCCCTTGGCATACGCCGCTCACTCTGCTCCCCTCGCATACGCTCAGTCTTCTCCCCTGGCCTACGGTGCGCACGCCTCTCCTCTGTCCTACTCTGCATACTCTCATGGTGCTGTCGCCGCCCCTCTTGCCCATGGTGCCGTCGCATATGGTTCCAACGGTCTCGGCTACGGCTCCCACGGTCTCGGTTACAGCGCCCAGGGTCTCGGTTACGGCTCCCATGGTCTCGGTTACAGCGCCCAGGGTCTCGGTTACGGCTCCCATGGTCTCGGTTACAGCGCCCAGGGTCTCGGCTATGGCGCCCACGGTCTCTACTAGATGATTAAGTAAATATTCCTATAATTTATTCTGACCCTGTCGTGAATGAAACTGCTGTGATTGAGTGTAAAAAGTAAAAAATAAATAAATAAATTTATTAAAATCTAAAGGTTCTTTTCTTTATAGTTAATCCTAATATATAGTAAGTTTAAGACAAAGTTATTCATAGATTAATAATAGAGATAAGTGTTATACAGTCTACAGTACATCAAATGTAACACAACGCGGAGATAATACGGCATAGATTGCAATGGTTTGTGTGGGTTGATTGATGTGCCTAAGTAGTTGATAAGGATCACAGCATTTGGCTCTAAGAGGATTTAGACAAAGTTAATTCAGTCGTTTGCTATCATAAGATAGCAAACAATAATAATAGAGAGCTACACAATATTAATAATCATTCCAGGATCCGCCATCATTTTGGAATGGCGGATTGATTTTTTATTTGTTTAAATTTCTATTTACTTACATGAATACTCTAAAAAACTTGACATTGGCGAAATTATCTCTTGAATAAGAGTAGAAGCCATTCAAATAAAAATAGAACAGAATATTAATAATGTAAACATTACAAAATACCCTCTGTAACATACCCATAAGCATACCCTACACTCACCTTCCGCCTGTCCCTTCTGCTACAACTAAAGTTATCAATAAACACTAATCAGTTTAACTCATCAATGAACCTATAAACTACTTATTCAATATACCGGCGGCAATTTATAAAGATCAGACAGAAATAGCAAGTACAAAGCCTCAAGTAAAAGTGTCAGATGGTCGACCTTCGTTAGGTCAAACACCCGGCAAATATGAAGGATATTTCAATACCTACACAATGACTTCGTTTTATTATAGGTAAAGGCTAAAAAAGTATATAGGATAGGTAAATAGTCTAGTAGATAAATTAAACAGACTCAAATAAAGGAGGCGATTGACCGTAATCAAAGGACCGATCACAAGCCAGTGATACATAAAAGATTGTATAGACGCCTGGTAGTAAATTTAACAATAGATTAGTTTAATCCTACAATAGATATTAGATTGAATGCCAGTCCAATGGTGACTATTGTGAGTAGGTATTGACATTTCTATTAGAAGTATACAGTAGGTACCTATAGTTATATTCTTAAACAGAGTAGATAGCTAGCAGACGTAGTTTGTCAGTAGTCATTTAATATTGTGATTACAATAACAAGTATGTTTTAATTAACATACTTAAATACGGTGTAACGGAACTTATACATTAAGAAGAAGAGAAGGGTGTAGGTATCTGTAACAACTTTTGTCCTACGATTTTTCATTAAAAATAAATTAATGTCTGATACAAAATTACAAATAGACGATCGGTACAAAATGTAAATTTAAAAAAGTGGTTCAGATACCTATAATGAACTCCCGTTAGTTGAAGTGATTCGACTTACTAACCCTTTCCGTTATACGTATAATAATTTTATTTACGTACCTAGCTATTTTTTATCCAGAAAGTCAAGGTGAAATAAGGACTAATAAGAATCAATAAACAATATGAATCTTGAGGAATATTATTTACATTTAATTAATCAATTTATTGAGTTCACATTGTAATCACAGTTAGGTATTCAGTAATTGTCGTTTATCCAGATTTGGTCTACCATCCCAAACGAGCGGCACCGCCATAGCCACCATATCCAAGACCGCCATGAGCCAGGGGAGATCCATAGGCACCTCCGTATCCACCATAACCTCCGTAAGCTTGGGGATAAGCTCCATATGATCCGCCGTATCCGTAGGCCTGAGAGGCATAGCCACCATTACCATGGTCGCCATAACCACCATGGTAGGCCACTGAGTTAGAGTAGGAGACAGCGGGAGCAGCATGAGCACCATACGCCAAGGGTGCGGCGCCGTAACCACCGTACCCTAACGAAGACGCATGAGCGCCGTATCCTAGAGGAGAGACATGAGCGCCGTATCCTAGGGGAGAGGCGTAAGCGCCATATGTTAGGGAAGACGCGTGAGCGCCGTATGCTAGGGGAGCGGCGTGAGCGCCGTACGCTCCGGCGTACGCGGCAGGAGCGGGATGGACGCCCACAGAGGGATGCTTGCGCACAACGGCGTTGAACCCTGTGTGCGCGTTGGCTGCGTAGTCCACCACCCGCTTCGTGCCGTCGGACTCCAGCAACGAGTACTGGCCGACGACGCTGTCGCCGACTCGCTTCTCGTGCTGGTCCTTCACGTCGCCGGTGTTGGGGTCCGACACGCCATACGAGAAGCTTGAGTAGCCTCCGCTGGCGTGTGCAGCCGCCACACACAGGGCGATTATGACGAACTGTGGGAAATAATAAAAACAATACATACATTAATTGATACATGTACTTGACCTACAATAAAGGCTAAAACACGTTAAAAAGCAGCGGAGGAACGATTGTAATTGATGAAACTATTTGAAAATAAGCATCGGAACGTCAGCGGCAAAGCAAGGGAGCGGCAAACGCGCGGCGTTCAATCTGTCATCTTTAATAGAGTTTCATACATAACAACCAGTGCCGCTGCCGTTCCGCTGCCGTTGGATTTCCGCTGCTATTTGAATGTGTATCAGTCTTAAGAGTTATTAAAATATTTTGTTCTTCAATTAGGCTCCCCTATAATTACGGTGTAATATTAATAATTCAAATGTACATAAAATTAAAACTGTACATCAAGCATTTAGGACTGCTTTCAATGTTTTATGATATAGTCATTAAATTAAATATTTAAGAATGTTTTAAAATATGCTGTCCTTGCAGAGTCACTGAGCGTGAAATTTTCAAGTTTAAAGTACATTTTTATTACCTTTGCTGCCATGTTTACGTGTTGTATTCCTCAACTTTACTCGGTAACTGATGAGCCTAATTTTTTTTCACTATTTATATTCATAAGAAGGCTTCATCGTAGAGTTTGGGGGTCACATAAAGAAATCATCAAGCTCGCAGTAACAACGAAAGTAGGTATAGTTACAATGATCTAGCTAGCATACGTTAACTTAACTGACATTGCAAGATATACCTTACATATCAACATTCCTTGATTACCGGCTTGGAATGCTAGTAATGTTCAATCTAGATTTTAGCATCGTTTTCCTTCATTTATCAGTATAGTGATAGGTAGATACAGATTATACTCGTAAGGTCCGTTTGGTAGAATTTGTAGATGTACCTACACACTGCCTAATTCATTGTGAAAATTCATTTCACGGGAAACGGGTAAGTATTTCAACTACCCGAGTGGCTCGAGGCCCGGACGGGGAGGAGGAAGGTTATGGATGAATGCATGATAAATTGTGGGCTATCATACAGCCTACAATGGGGAGTGGCTCCCCGACCAGTCGGGTCGCGGATGTATCGCAATTCCCGTGGCTCGGCAACAATGACACGAGGTTGAACACCCCCGGAAGTATAGTTTAGTCGCCGCCCCTTCAGGGCGCCGAGCCCGACATAATCAACACGCTCCCCCGGGCGTGGTGGTAGGTACTCTTAATCGTGTTTTACCTGAAAAATAAGGTATTTCAACTATTATCTGCTATTTGAACAAGTGTGTGAGTAATTTCGCTGCTTACCTACCAATACATAATAATGATATCATCTACATCACATCCAGGTTGATCTCCTATCGATTTTACGAATATACATATAGATAGAAGAAGATAGTTTAAAGAGTTTATTAAATCAATTTGTCGACTTTTTTATTTGTTTAGTTCGCTTGCACGTAATATTAATAATATGATAACAGTAATTTAATTAGCATAGTAATGAATAAGAAAAGGAAAGGGGTTTCCGCGTGACCGTAGGTCGACGTAGCACTCTCATGTATCATGTTATGTTTCCTGCACTGAATACTATTGCGTTATATTTTGTACGCATATGATTTTAAAAATTAAAACTATAAAAAGGCGAGCAGTTAATTGTTTATCATCAGTTGAATTCTACCAGCAAACAACACAATGTTCTTTAAGGTAATTAATAATAATTAAAATATCTTCACTTCAACTCATTAAGGATTTTAGTTTGGGCACCTTGTATTACAAATTCAGAGGTCCTTGGATTAGATTCCAACCTACCTATTGCAAAAAATGTTAATTAAAATTTTAATACACTTAACGAATCACTTCACATATTTTCAATAACTTTATTCATATACATCTACCAATTTCTCCTACAGTTACCAATATATAACTTTTGCTAATGCTATCTATCATTGATTTATAATTTTTGTCTTATAGATTGTAGTAATCGCCCTGTGTGTGGCGGCTGCACACGCCAGCGGAGGCTACTCAAGCTTCTCCTATGGCGTGTCGGACCCTAACACCGGCGACGTGAAGGACCAGCACGAGAAGCGAGTCGGCGACAGCGTCGTCGGCCAGTACTCGCTGCTGGAGTCCGACGGCACGAAGCGGGTGGTGGACTACGCAGCCAACGCGCAAACAGGGTTCAACGCCGTTGTGCGCAAGCATCCCGCTGTGGGCGTCCATCCCGCTCCTGCCGCGTACGCCGGGGCGTACAGCGCTCACGCCGCTCCCCTAGCATACGGCGCTCACGCGTCTCCACTAGCATACGGCGCTCACGCCTCTCCCCTAGCATACGGCGCTCACGCTTCTCCTTTATCGTACGGCGGTTACGGCGCCTCACCCTTGGCGTATGGTGCTCATGCTGCTCCCGCTGTGTCTGCCTACTCGACGACAGTATCTCATGGTGGTTACGGCACTGCCGGTCTTGGTTACGGCGCCGGCGCGTACGCCGCTCCTCAAGGCTACGGATACGGCGGTTATGGCGCTCATGGCGGTTATGGCGGCGCTTATGGCGGCGCTTATGGAGGCGCTTATGGAGGCGCGTACGGTGGTCTAGCCCATGGTCTGGCTTCTCCTCTCGCCTATGCCGGTCACGGTTACAGCGGCTACGGCGCTGGAGCTTACGGTATCGGAGCCGCTGGTTGGTAAATGTCTGTAACCACCAAACCCACCTACCAAAGAACCTATATTTAAAGCGGAACATGATTATCCTGTTTAGTTTTCCTTTGCCTGTCCTCTCCTGTATTTTCCTTTCCCTCCGATTTTATTCTTCCTATTGGCGTAAAACTATTATATTTTATTGATCTCACCTAAATGACTATGCTAGGTTTAATGGACTAATATGTTTTTGTGATATAAAACTGTAAGAGTTTTTATTTTGTAAATATATTTTATTTTTTGTTTCCTTAATGCAATGTTAAATCCAATAAAATTTGGTAAAATGAAGCCTAATGTCTTTCTTTTAATATTATTGATTAATTTAAATAAAATTGTCATGCTACATCGTGTAAGTCTCGGTTGTATTATATGTATATAATGGTCGGTCCATTATAGTATAATAAAACTATGGTTCTTCTCAACATAACATACATAACAAACATACATTTTTTTAAACAAATTATATGTAGATTACAAAGTTATTTTACAGAGACACAATATACATATTGAAAAAAAAAATATTGCACAAGTGTATCTCTATAATATGTCTCGGGAATTAGTGTCCTTCCGTATGTACGTATCATCTTACTTTATTTTATAGGAAAATATTGAGTCAACTAATAAAGTTAATACCTAATGTAAAGTTAATGTATTGTGCTAAAAACAATATATTACGAACCCATACTTTATGTGTTGTGGGCATTGATCTCCTATAAACAACTAGATACACAAAGGTAATACTAAAACAATTTAAAAAACGTCAAAATAAGGGTCCATTGTTAACGTCCAAATAATGTCCAATAAAGCAAATGAGGGTCTATTCATCCTTTTGGACCTTCTTTACGCTCGGACATTTTTAGAAGGCAGACTGTGTATCTAGTTGTTTATAGGAGATCAATGGTTGTGGGCTAAGAGTCATTAGCAGTAAATCTGTCTCTAAGCCATAATTGTAATATCAAAGTTGAAATGAAAAAAACTAATCTCAATTACTCAAAGAGTCCTTGGGCGGATTTATTGGGTGTTGCACGTAATAATACCTAACGAATAAGTATTTTTCTAACAAACGTTTCCTGTTTAACCAGTTTAGGAGCATGTACAGTTTAACACAGATAAAAGTGTAAAGGAGAGTTTTTAAGGTTGAGATTTTCTCGAAAAGTTCCTGGCTGATTTTTTTAAATTCCTTTCTAATTACATAATGTGTACTCTAAACCATATACTAGTAAGATAAATTTTTATAATCGGTCAAGTAGTTTTTGAATAAATCTCAACCTTATTGAGGCCCTATTTAAACTTTTCTGTTTTCAACTGTACTATAGCAATATTTTATCAGTCTATAAAAGCTATCAAGTTACATAATCGAAACCTACTATGAAGTTCATGATCTTTAAATTAAGGTATATTTAATTTGTCATCAGTCTAAATTACAATCAATAAGTAATTTATTACCAAGTTACTTACAAGAACATTTTTTTTAGGATAAATACTATTTTTTAATATACAACATATCACGAGGGCGCCCGTGTCTGCCCGCACATGAGCGCAAAATTGCTTCGCGACACGTGTTACCTAGAGATATTATCAAGATGGACGCATCTCTTTAATACGGCACTCCTGACCCCCGCTTTGTCTCTATGCGCTCATCGTTGGCAGAATTTTTCGCTTGCAAATGACAATGCCAGATTCTGCCCCACCATCAACCGCAAGATGTACAAGATGACGAATATATGTAAAAATATCTCCGTTTTTTATCAAAATTATCGGTTTAAAATAAAGTTTTGTACATCCAGCGAGTCGAAAAAAACAGCGTAATTAAGAATTCAGAAAATAGTAAGAAATCGAAGCGAATTGATGCATTGTTTTTGTTGTTCTTCTATAGGAATTGCGGGAGTAGTAGAAAATGATACTGATTATGATTATGCAATATGAAACCTGTAATAAGTCCCCAACAAAATGATAGGTACAGCTTAAATGGTCACGTAGTTTTGTAGGTGGGGCAAATTTCCATTGAAATGTGGCAATGTCTTTTGTACCGATTTCATGTCTATTAGGTAAGTGGTCTGTGGGTTTAGGTTAGGTTAGGCCTTAGCAAAAATGTAAAATGCAAATCGTATGATTCGGCGTGAAGATTGCCTTGAAGGTACAAATATGGGGCAATGCAATGCAAGCGATACCGATCTGTATATTTGCATAATATTTTTATGTCTTCTTTATGCACTGACATAATATTACGAAGGTACTATTCGCCCACATTTGAAGCTCTATCTAAAGGAAGTATTATATCGATAACGATTTAAAGCACCTTGTATACAAAGGTTTTGTTCCGAGTTCGAACTGATTGTGGGTTGATGATTGTAGCCGAAGCAGACAATAGATAAATAATAGTTATTTACGCTTATATAAGGCATGTAAGAAGTGGTCAATAGCACTTACTGCTATCCAAATTATTGATAAGTATACTCGTAGTTTATAATAAAATAAATAATGTTCAAAGAAAATTTAAAAAAAAATGTTCTTTACATTTTCAGTTGACACGAGAATATAGCAATGTAAGGGTGAAGAAAAACGGAGAACTATCTGGAGCTTGTGTCCGAGCCTAACGTGTTTTTGCCCGACTGCGCTAGGTCAGCCACGACACGCCACGTTGAGAGAATGGGAAAAGAAGAGAGTAATGGTAATATGGGCCAATCGAGTCACCATTGGACCTTTGCATGAACCATGCGTCACCATTCATGAACATTTGACATGTAACATCTTATATACCATGTGGCAAGCATAATAAAGAATAAATAAATAAATAAAAGAATAAATAAATTGAATCACTCAATTGCATCAATACGAATTTATCAATACAAATCTGACGTTTTATTTCTACCTCAAATCACTTTAGGCCACAAAGGAACTGAATAGGATAGGTACAAACGAAGACAGAGATAAGTATACAGGCAGCCTCAATAAGGTTGAGATTTTTTTTTAAACTACTGAACCGAATTCAATAATTATATTACAGTTACATAGTTTTAACGTTTATCTATCAAACAGTGAAATAATTTTTGTAATAGGTCAAGAAGTTTTTGAGAAATTCTCAACCTTAAAAACTCCACCGTACTTACATACTTGTCAAGCATTGTCCTCCTCTTTTCAGTAGTCGGGTAGTCTTTATTTCACACTGATAATTTGAGTGTTCCATCTATTGTCAGAATATTCATATCAGTATATTTTTATGCTGCTCGGGCACAGATTTCCCTCACACCTAGGGTGTTCTTATCACAATCTACCACATGGGCCTAGTGCGGATTGCTGGATTACACATGCTTTAGAATTTCTTCTTCTTCGGCATGCACGTTTCCGATGATTTCCTTTGCCGTTTTGAGAGTACTACATAATGTAGGAAGACCCGAGGAAAACTCATCAAACAGGTCGACGTCAAAGAAAGGTGTACAGTAGATTTTTAAGGATGAGATTTTCGCAAAAACTACTTGACCTATTGCAAAAATTATTTCACTGTTTGATAGATAAAAGTAAAAACTAATTAACTGTAAATTAATTATTGTATGTATTGTGTTGTATTGTGAAAAAAATATTAAAATCGGTCCAATAGTTCTTGAGAAAATCTCAAACTTATTGAGGAGCCCTGTATACTTATCTCTGTCTTCGACTGGACATTGCTGACTTGGACGGAGATAGATCCTGAGATTACTGTTTCATAAGTCCAGTGACCCAATCACTATGCCACAGAGGAGCTAACTAATATTACAGACAAATACACAACACATTTTTGAACTGAGATGGCAAAAGAATCCTCCATTGTCCTCTCGTTGTACTCCAGTATAATTTACATGTCAGACAATTTCTTTCTCCGGATCGTCGAACGGCCTTGCGTTTCCGGATCCATCGGTAATGGCTACTGCTTGACGTACTTTAAAGATCAACCATGTAGCCTGCGCGTGAGTTCGCCACGCCCTCGCGTGGACGTTCATATAAAAGCTCCTCGCTATATGGATCAGTACTCATTCGACAAGAAATCCTCTAGTCTATCGCAATGGCAGCTAAGGTGATCTATTTTTTCTCTAATCGTGTGTTAAGTGTAGTGAAGTAATAGGACAGTGTTTGAATATAGCAACTAAAGAGTCCTTTGTTCTGTGACTTTCGATTTTCTAAGAAAATCTAGCTTTGTTACAAAATACCAGAGTTTAAAAAGTGTTTTGCTTGTTTGTCAAACTACGATTTTCATGCAAATTTTTGATTTACAATTTCTTCACAATTATTTATATTATGTGACAAGATCTAACGTCTAGCATCGTCATAATCAGACACTGTATTTTATGCGATAAGCTACCGGGTTAGATACCACGTCAGGAAGGTCGCAAAGCTACTTCCGGGCCTGCACTAAGCTCATAATCGCATGTACTACTTGATATAATGTGAATATTAGTTCGGAAGCTGAATATAATATCGTATCATTGTTCTGACATTTATAAAACATTCATTGATATCCTATTCACAATTTGTAAGCCACATTGCACGATTAATTACTTAGCAAACAAAGCGCCCCATACAATCTTAGACATGCTTTACGATACCAAACTTTTTTGTTTGTTCAATCCATAGTGATAGTAACGATTCTAGACTGTCTAAATTTAATCGTGGCTAAGCGAGCAGGCGTCCCGCTCACTCTTACACGATGTAGCATATGAGTTGCTTAAGTTTAGGATTAGATTTGACGTTCACAACAGAATAACGCCTAATTAGTGTCTAATTACGCGATATTAAGAGTGATTTTATCATTAACATTTTCAGCCCATGTGAGCCAAATATTAGGCATAAGCTTCCCTCAAATTTCGCCACCTGTTTCTAATGTATGCCATTCGATTCCCCTGAATTACAGCGACATAGTAATTAACTGTGTTTTTATTATTCCAGTTGGTAGTAGTACTCGCTGGCCTGGTGGCCCTGGCGCACAGCTCCGTGGTGCCACTGGCGCGAGCAGACGCCGACTACACGAGCTTCGCGTACGACGTGGCCGACCCGCACACCGGCGACTACAAGAGCCAGGTGGAGACACGCGTGGGCGGCACGGTGCAAGGCCAGTACTCGCTGCTGGACGCTGACGGCACCAAGCGCACCGTCGACTACGCCGCCGATGACGTCAACGGGTTCAACGCCGTTGTACGCAAGGACCCTGTCTACGCCGCCGCTCCCGCTGTCGTAGCCGCTGCTCCCGCGGTCGTTGCCGCGCGCACTTACGCTGCTCCCTCTGTCTACGCCGCTGCTCCCTCTGTCTACGCCGCTGCTCCTTCTGTCTACGCCGCTGCTCCTTCTGTCTACGGCGCTGCTCCTTCTGTCTACGCCGCTGCTCCTTCTGTCTACGCCGCTCAAACCTACGCTGCTCCCTCAGTCTACTCTGCCGCTGCCCCCGTAGTAGCCCGCACTTACGCCGCTCCCTCCGTCTACGCCGCTGCCGCCCCCGTGGTAGCTGCCCACTCTTACGCTACTCCTTCCGTGTACGCCGCCTCCGCCCCCGCGGTCGTCGCTGCCCGTACTGGCTACTACTCGGCGTCCCCCCTCGCCTACTCGGCTTACGCCAACTACTGGTAAACTGTAGTAGATAAGCTTAGCGGTACACCACAACGTGTTCTTTACATCGAGTTGTAAATATTGTTACGAATTTGTACATAATTTGTACGTATTAAAATAAAGAGAAAATTTTAAAATATTATTTTTTGGTTTCTGTTTCTGTCCAACTATTTTTATTTGAAGATGATGTGCAGCAGCGTCCCAGTATTTTTTTTTTCACAGCCGAGGGCCAAAGTTTAGTAGTTTTTTTTTTTTTGGAAAAAATAATAATCAGGAATTAAAAGAAAATTTTCTTTATACAATAGACTATATAGTTCATTCGCAAACACTTGTGAAAAAAAAATCAGAATAAAATCAGCTCATTTGTACACACAGCAACAAAACACAGACCGAAAGGAGCGATTTTTCGAAAAAAAAAATACAAAAAATCTCAATATCTCGAAAATGGCGACACTTAGGAGTACCTAAGTGTCGCCATTATCGAGAAAGTAAGTATACTTTTTTGATCTAATAGGTAGATACCTAGGTAAAGTATATTTTCACAGATAACTATCCGTTTGGCAATTAATAGAACATGGCGATCTCAAAAACGTCCAAATATTTTGTCGTCTCTATTCCTAATTACATAGTTATAATTGAAAAAATATGATAGGGTAATTTTACTTTTATTATTATTTCTAAATTATATATATATATATATAAGTATGTATTATAGTAGTATATTGGTATTATATGTGTAAATACATTATTTACACATAATACGAATACAATTTTATGTAGCGATCTGTCTTAAGTATGTCTCCTTAAGGCTGGGTGTGCGGTGCGTGGATTTTCAGTTTCTTCTATAAAGGCTACTAACTAATAAAATTAAACGTCTGAAAAAAATATACAGCAATCTTGGGATGTCTATTTAGAGACTGATGAATACCGATACACGATTGGGCAAACTTCGCTCGATAGAATAAAATGGCAAACATACCCTTTCCATGTCTTTTTAAATGAAAATTATGTCTAAACCGAAATAGTTATTCATACAAAATATATATCAAAATGTAGGGTAATATAAATACGAGAGCTTGTTTAAAAAAAATCTGAGTTTTATTGGCGTATTTTTATTTCCATGCCAAAATTAATCCAAAACTAATAAAAATACCAATATGGAGTCATTGTGCCGTGCTCTTCACTCCGCCGCTGCGGGACATCTTCTGTCTAGTTTGACAGCTGGCTGACCCTTAAAGATATACCTATGTAACAACAACTACTGACTTGTTTGGACAATCATCAATCGTTAATCTTAATTGACTCCGAGAAAAACCTTTGCAAATGCCATTCGTATTATCCTGCTGACATTTTATTGTTACTCGTGCTATTAATCTGGTAAAGGTGTCGTGAGTCATTATTATACAATTACTGTGCTGTTAACATTTCTAAACATGCCGCTACCTCGGTGGAAGCTTTTGTTCTCGTAATTAATAACAGCTCTACATAATGTGTTCATGACATTAGGGATAAAACGACGCACTTTTTTCTTTGTTTCCTATATTTTTTATGGTCACAGACCTGGGCACAGACACCACTGCCTGTAGATTCTGCTGCGAAGCCGAGGAAACCCCCATGCATATCCTCTGTGAGTGTGAAGTACTCATTCACAGCAGAAGCCGAGCCTTAGGTGGACACATAATGCCACCTGAGGATATTAAAACTCTCTCACTTAAGTTCATCTTACGATTCCTGAAGGACGTTGGCCTTGGGAGCGAGATATAAGAACTCGGTGCGCGGCCACAATAGACCTTTGCAGTGACCCTTGGGTACCAACACCGTGATATCAAACAATAATAATAATGGGGCACAGACTTTCCCTTACATCGAGGGAGCTGAGTCCATGAGGACCACGCGGACGCTGTGCCGATTAGTGGATTACGCATGCCATGAATTTGTTTTCCTTAGACCATAAATACACGGTACATACGAAGATAGAGATAAGTATACAGGCGGCCTCAATAAGGTTGAGATTTTCTCAAGAACTACTGGACCGATATTATTGATTCTTTTTTAGATTCACAATTTAAACTTTTATCTAACTAGTAGTGATATAATTCTTGGAATAGGTCGAGTAGTTTTTGAGAAAATCTCAACCTTCAAAACTCTCCTGTACACCTTTCTCTGTGTTCCACCGTACATAAGCGCCTGCTATAATCGAATACATCTACATCGAATTCATAGTAAAGGTTTTATAAGCGTAAAATACTTCATCAGGCGTGTTGTAAAATTAACACCTAAACCGAAGTCAAATGTCTTATTTTGTAAACAAAAACTACTCTACCCTTCTAACATTTTACGCTATTCAGTGATTATTACATAGTTATTTTCACATTATTAGATCGGAATACTTTATTTTCACAATGATCAACAGGTTCGATCAATCAGTTCCTTCAATGTTACTTGACAACAGGTAATTAGACGATCATATTTGTTAACAAAATAAGACACTTGATTTGGGCTACGTCTTGAAACTTCTAAGACTGACTCTTAGGTAAGTAGGTACTTATAATATATTAATGGATGGGTACCTATCTATTGGGATACCTACTTATTAATTTAAAATAAAACACGCATTATTTTTCAACATTTTTATTAAGAATTCCACAATGGAACAAATTGCCTTTCCATGTAATATCTATTTACCTAAATCAGATTGTAGGTACGTGTTCTGTACGAATTGTAGGATTATATCTATTCTTGTAACTTTACAGTGCACTGACATTAAGACCTGTAATTTTTGAAACATTCGATGATACCTTACGTTGGGATAAACACGATAGAGTGATAAAATTAAAACTATGCTAATTATTTGAATTAAAAAATAACCAGTAGGTAAGTATTGTTCTCGTGAATTCCAGTACAGCCGAAAACAAAGAAAGGTACCACTTACCCCATAGACATGAATTCGGCACTAATTTGCAAGCGAAAAATTCTGTCAACGATGAGCTCATGAGACAAAGCGGGGGACCACTATATTACGGACTGGAGCCAAGAGGAAATGCCTTTTTCGTAGGTAAAAACGTATCCATAGTGTCATCAAGCAGCTACTTTACTATCGCGTTTACGTACCTATACAAAATGCTCAGGGACGCAGGCGCGTGTAGGATACAAAGGTTCAGATAGTCATAAAACCACTAGAAGTCATAAATCTCTGCCCCCTTACCATGAACTCTTATAGTAGGATTACTTCAATAATACTTGGTTACTTCGTACAATGACGACCTTAAAGTAAGCTTATTAAGGTCGTCATTTTTCGAAGTAACAAAGTATTATTGAAGTAATCCTGCTATAAGAGTTCATGGTAAGGGGGCTGGTCATGCTTAGGTATTTAAGAAGCCATTGAAATACGAATTGAAGACCAAATTTTTTAGTTTTACGACCTAAAGTTACCTAACGTTCAGGTTTATGTAGGATTTTTATTAACTAAATGCATCCTATTTCGTGTTTAACTCATTTTAGAGCTTACATACAATTATTACAGATTTGGGCAATTATTTTTAATTAAGAAAATCACTCCGTGTCTTATCCAACGTAAGGTTCTTCAATGAAAAAAGTTTGAAGTAATACCGAGTATTTTATTGGATTAGAAAACGTTTAAATTTTCTAAAACCTTTCATTTACATGATTTTAGTAAGCAGTAAATATATTGATAATAATAATTTGATACCCTGGAGGATGGGTCGCGCCCTGGTGTGGGGTGATGGGCACCCTTCCAAGAGGGCCGAATTTTTACACTGTTTTTCGGTAAGTAGACTGTTTTTTTAAGGAAGTTTTAAAGTATTTTTAGGTAGTTTTAAAGTATTTTTAGGTAGTTTTAAAGTATTTTTTTAGGTAGTTTTAAATATTTTTATTTTTAAGTAATAGATAGTTAAATCTTTGGCAGAATAAAAATGTAAATAATATGTAAGTGGGTATGTATATTTGATTTTCACTATCAGTATTCAGTAGAACATTATAGTTCATTAGTTGAGTAGATAATTTGTTAAGCGATCAGAAAGAACGAAAAATCCTTTTCAACGCCACCATTATGTAAAGCTCTTCGTTTCTATCATAACGGTTTATTTATTTTTAAAGTCAATGGTTATCTTAGAATATTTTTATCAATATTAGGTACTTACCTATTATGATTTTTTTTAATACTCTGGTGTTACTTCAAACTTCTGCATTCCTTACCAAACATAACAGGTAACTACGTATACCACAAATAACTAACAAAAAAATTACCATAAGTTACCACACTAAAAATTCGCTAGAACGAGGTAAAATTACCGTCACAATTACCATTAAATTAATTAGCTAAGTTAAGAGTCACGTTGTATCGAAGATTTAAATTCGTTTTCCTGCCTTTTCAGCGACTTTGGGTTCAAGTTGTATCAATTTGCTTTAATTAGGTATGTACGGTCGAAGACAGAGAAAGGTGTACAGTAGAGTTTTTAAGGATGAGATTATCTCAAAAACTACTTGACCTATTGCAATATTGTTTTTACTGTTAGATAGATAAAAGTTAAAACTATGTACTGTAAAATAATTATTAAAATCGGTCCAGTAGTTCTTAAGAAAATATCAACCTTATTGAGGCCCCCTGTATACTTATCTCTGTCTTCGACTGTACTATTATAGGTTCTGTTATAGGTTCCTTCTATAAATGTTAATATATTGTAATTTATCAGGAGCTGTGATTCTGTCATATCCATTTTATTCTAAACCTAAATAAGTACTTACTTATAATTTGAATTTTAAAAAGGTCTCCCCCTTATTCTTTTTCTAACCCTAGGGTGTATTCAAACCACCTATACACATATTTCAGCTTGCAGCGCCTTATGCTAGGGTGAAATAGTTGAAGATTTATTGTATACGAAAGGTATATAATTTTTTAAAGTCCAGTCGCGGTTTTATAGGTTGTGGACCTGGGGGGTGACCGCGATTTCAATCGTTATGGTTATCGTTTTCATTTTGACACTTGAACGATACACATTGCTGCGTTTCGTTGTCGTTTGTTAAAACTTGCAAAAACATAGCAGCAATGTATCCATGTGTCAATTTGAAAGCGATAACGATTGGAAGTCGCGGTCACCCCACTGCTCGTCATTGACATAAATGAAGCAAAAAGATACAAAGAAGAACCCTTTCATTTCGAAATCGACGTGACTCAAAAACAACACAAACAAGCAACGCAATGTGGTCTAACCATTTGCCAAACAGCCGATGTCCGGAACACCGACCAGTCATACGTCAATTTATACATTATGTATATATATGTATGTACACTCAACCCGCTTCGTTCACCACTACCGCTTGCTACAATACCTCTATACGTATAGTACAAAAACTGAAGTCAACTAATAAACATCTAAATGTAAAATCACAAGTAGTGCTATTCTTAATGTTAAGGAGTTATATTTTCTTCCATATATATAAAAAAGTCGCTTAAAAAAATCACAGACAATCACTTTCCTCCTTTACAGACATAGACCACCGACGACCGATTTTTTTTTCTTACTATAAGCATTATTTCGCTACGTACAAAACCCTACTTAGTTTTACAACCATGCTGGTTTACTACAACCTTATCATTTCTAAGTTACCGTCTCGTTTGATGCCAGCCTACGCAGTGACTTATCCAGGTGTATCTATCGTCTCCAAAAAGCTTTTAAACTCAAAATTGAGGCAACACTCACAATTTTAATACTGTAGAGCAACTTACTCTTGAGATGCGCTTATTTTCTTATAAATTCGACACCTCACTTCAGGTTTTCGTCTTCCAGTATAATTTAAGAGTGCTTCCTCCATTTTATATATTTGGCTAATTCATACTTCGCATACTTAGATCATACATATGATTATATGGTTAATATATCATTTATATAATTTAAGTAAGACATACCAACATATTAAAAAGTACTAAAAGGAAAATACTGTACCTATTCTCACATTCAACACCACCAGACGCGGGCTGTCGTACATTAAGAAATAATTATTTTGTTAATATTTTCTCCCATTCTTTGTACTTTCCACGAATAACCTACGCTAAATTATACTTTCAATGATGTCCCACAAAAAATAATTTGGCAACGTTTACGTAAAATCCGATACCATTATTTAATTAAATTTGTACTGGTCGTAAATCTAAGACTTCAATTTGTACTTTAGTTCTTGTAGTTTAAGAGTGCTCGTTGTTTGTTTAATTAAGATACTTTGTGTACATTTTAACATATAGTTAACACCAAGAACATAGATAGTTAAATGACACCGAGACTTACCCAACCCGAACTTAATAAGAGTTTATGATATTATTATAATTGTAAGTAGTAAGTTTATCAAATATATTACTGTTTATTTACAGTTTTATGGCAATGAATATAGTAATTCGTATCGACAATTCGTCGCTATTCTGTAACACCAATTTACTTTCGAATTTATTATACTCGTAAATTATCTAATAATATTAATAGCTGAAATTAGATTTCAAGATAAAAATCATTACTTGCATTAAAAAGTTATTTCAAAAGAGTTAAGAATGAGTCCTTAAAAGTTTTCTGCGGGTTAGTGGCGAATTTTGAGCAATTAACTAAAATAATTTAAAAAAAAAATCAAATATTCTTTGCTAAAATTAATTATTTTGATCAAGATCCGAATTGTACTATTAAATGAGTGAATATATTGAATAGTTAATCGCTCAAACATCGGCTATTGAGATTCTATAAGTAGGTACTCATATAAATAAATAAAACTCGTGTAAGTTAATTTGGAGAGGTAGCTAAACTTCTTAACTCCGAGTAAGTATTTTGTGACAATTACTCTAGTGATTAGAAAGTGAGCATAACATTACCATTTTAACTTACATAACATTAAATGCGAGAGAACATTATTTTTTTCCATTATCAAATTCGTAGACATTGAATCTCGATTCTCGTGATCAAGTTTTCGACGTTAGTGCACCCTTAAAATATAAAAACATCAAATGATTAAGTACTTAAATATTTCCTGTCCAATGTAAGTGCAACTATTAATGAATATTACTTAAATGTCAATTCCTTAAATAATGTACTTAATTTTACAATAAACATTAAAATACGATGGACGGGTGTAACTTGTCGAGACTAAAAAGGGAAAACAAAAAAGAAGAAAACCAAAACAAACAAAAAATAATTTTGTTACATTTTTTTAATTCGCAGAAACCTAACAAACAATAATTTTCAATTTTTCGTCTCCTTAAAAACATAGTAACATCTATGCAACACAAAAAGTAACTGGGGAAAAAAGTAATAATAATAAAATTACGAATAATAAAAAAAATGTTTTAGACTCCGGAGAGTGAAGGAAGGTACAATTATATTAGACTGAGAAGACTTGTGGCCGACCCCCCGACATAGATTGTGCTTAAAAATGAGGTAGACATCAATGAGATTATTAAAACTAACCTAATTTTAACACTTACTTACTAAGTTAAGACTATCAACTCAGCTCACACTGGTGGTGATACCCTTTTTGAGCATAGACACCGAGTTGAAAGCACTGACTACCTTGCAGAGATTCAAATAAATTATCCATCAAGTGCATTATTATTATCCATCAACTGAACGTCCATATTTACAAATGTTCCATTTATTACGTAAAATTGTTCCACGAAACGTTCAGTCCCTGCATTTAAAAACATTTATTTATCTCTCGCAATGAGTACTAGGAAACCTGTCACAAAGTTCATCTGCAGTGATGAATTGCTAAATGACTAAGTTGAATCCTGAGGTAGCATATTTGTACTTTTATTTTTTTTATTTTTTCTCGTCTCGCTTACAAACTAAGCTTAATATTTTTTTTTCATTCATATAAAAATCTATTTAGAAGCTTATCTTATTACTAAGTTACATTTCTCGAGGTAGATAAACTTACGTGCTAAAGTGGGCCGCGCGGGAACCTACATTCAATTATAATTCTTATTCTCGTCCAGCGACTATGTCTTTTGACATAGAATTGAATGTAAAATCTCTGCACAGCCCTGTGACGGCATAGGGTCACCATACCCGTAACAATCTTTGGCTTTACCATCACGATATATCGCGATAAAGAAAAATCTTAAAATAACTAAACACAAGGCCTTAACGAGAAAACCCAGAATGGAGCGAATGGGTATACAGAGAATTTTTTAAGAGTCCCTACTAGGCTAAATTACAGTCACTGCACAAAAAAAATCTTTACTCCAAAGTGTGTTAAAAAGGTAGTCTTTTTGCTCCCAATGTTGAAAATTACTTTTGTTTTGAACTTCATTCTTTTGAAACCATTTCTTAAAACAAACATTTAGAAAAGATTTTATTAGAAAATTATTTTAGTTGCTCAAAAATCGCCACTAACCCGCAGAAAATTGAAATTGAAATCTTTAGTATGGGCTCTTAAAAATCACATAAATGCAGTTTTGATCCAGCAAAACAAACGGGGCTCCACAATAAGGAATGGGATTACATAATATTATTAATAATGCCCAAAAGCAATGATTGGCGAGGGGACGACCAATGAGCTTTAACTATTTGTTTTAATATAATTTTTGTCGATGAATCAGTTTGTTGTTTTGCCAATAGATAGTTAAGTAAACACATTGTCATACCCCCTTTATATTATCACTGGCTGAAAAATAGCAATACATTATTGAGACAAATACTGGATAAAAAAATACATAATTCCAACCTTATGCCAAACCATTGCCTTCTTAACAGAGTTACAGCCACAAAATTGGGGGAAACCGGCCAAAGTCTCAATGGATGGGGATTGCAATACACCGACTAAACGTGAATGTCTCCTATCACATCGAATACAACATTAAACTATCATGGACTACATACATCTCGTCCAATATAGCTTTAACAATGCGACAACTTAATTTAGACGTGTTATTCAATATCCCAACATTAGTATACTGAATTTTTGTACAATTATCACTTGAAATTAATTTACCTTTTACACAAAGACATGTTCTTGAGGTGAAACATTACAAAATGGTTATTAAGATTTAAATTGACACTTGGTAATCTAAAATTTGTACCTTATAAATTTAGAAGCAAATCAAGTTACTGATTTCGACGATGTCACCTTTTACGTAACAAACGCTCCTCATCCTTTTATACTCCCTCGTTCTACTTAAACAAAAATATCCAATAAAAGCTAAAAACGTGATGCATTAATGCAATTCTCTTTTATGTATCACAAAAACATTAAATGTCAAAAGAAATCACAACTATGAATTTTGAATTCATAAGAAAAAACGAAAAGACAAAAAAAATAGAACAATTTCTCTTTCCCTCTCTTTCGAATAATGTAAAACATAATGTTAACAATTTATAATTGAAATAGCAAAACATTCTCGTCTTAACAATTAAATACACCTACCAAAAGGATGCCAATAATATGAAACGTAATAATTTTACAATAGTTAATTAGAGACGCATCGTTCAACTAAATCCTGCGAAAAGTAGTTGTCTCGAGCGACTTTTTCTAAGACATAGAGGCACGCATCTATCGAGTCCCACCTACCGATTGGAATGACCAACTGTCATTGAAAACTTCACTCCCTCTATAAACCCAACCGAATCCACAAAGAGATTACAAAACAAAATTATGACATAAATTGTTTCGTGTGCGATAATTATTTATTGCAACTAAACAAACCCTTTGCAAAAAAATTCCATGCCAATTTCCATGAGCTCTAGTTGAAAAGAAAACCTGTTCAAACAAAACCTCATCATGAATAATTTGGAAGTTTTCACCCAAACCACGCATTCCAATCATTCATACAACTTTCTCGTCATTCTGGGAGTACAACTACGTAAATAAATAAATTACAAATTGACAACTTTATAGAGAATGTTCATAGGACAATTAAATGGTTTCGAATTTCTGATAAGAAATTTGTTATTCTGGGTATCTGACTTATATTTCGTATAAAATAACCGAATGGGTCCTGATTCTTTTTTAAAGAAACTAAACATATACTTTCCGACTCAAAAGTACCTACTTCTGTTGGAAAACAGAAAACATTTCCTTGTTTTTAATTTAATTAATAATTATAAATATACGAGTATTATGTAGATCTAATAAGTTGTCAAATTATAATTCGTTCGAGTCGTCCTTTCGGGAAAACAACTACAAGATTAAAATATTATTAACGGCCAGGAGATAGGACAGTCGTTTGTTTCTTCCGAAGATCTTTTACTAATATTATCTTTCCCATAACCCATCTTAAAAACCTCATTTAGAAACCAATACAGATTTAGTCTAATATTTCTGAGAGAATACTATTGACAGAGATTGTAGTAAAATAATTATCATTTTATGTAAGTTCTGTAAAAATACGAGTATAGTCAAAATAGCCTGCGTTAATCTTAAATATTTTGTACACAATGTATTGCTGGTATATAAATAGCTTCTATTCGGTTTATGGTTCACTTAAAAGGTAAATAAATAAATATCAAATCTGTCATGAAACGAGTGTGGATAGAGTTTGTAGCATTTATTGAATTAATTATAGAAAAACTACGTAATCTTGCGACCATTCAAAGATAACTAAAACGCTGTCTTCCTAATGGTACAGTAATAGTTATTTATTATTATTTATTATTAAATAAAATCACTGAGCCTTCGTAAAGCATGTCTCTTTATAAACATATTCAATAAGTGTACCCTAAAATATAAATACAATAATAAATATGAATGCAACCTATTCCTAAATATCAGGAATAAAACACACAGTCGCTACATTCACACTTAACATAAAATATAAAACAAAATAAATAAATCGTCGTGAAACTTAAAATTGAGGATATTTGGCACTGTCCCATCTGCTCTATGTTAACAAAGACCATGTATTGCAGCTCGGAGTCCAACGGCACAATACACAAATACAACAGAATGATAACTGTTAACTTAGGTGTTACCTAGTCGCGTTTGTGTATTTAAGCGCAAAGGATATTTTCAAGTAACCCTCTGGGCCCCGCCGGTGTCTACACCGATATAATACAATGACACCGACAGAAGCCCCTAAATTATCATTTAAATAATAATTCTTTTTATTAAATCTCAACTTGTTGCACTTGAAATGACTAGGAGTATAAAAGTAGTAAGTGGCCTTATAAATGCATAAAGGCGAAAATAAAAGTTCAAAACGGAATGTTAAAATCGACACCATCGCAATGAAACATATAATTATTTGGTCTCAATAGTAACACCCGCGCAGGCGAGCCTGGTACGAACGGCAGAAATGGATTGTAACACATTCATGCTTCCAATCTTACGTTACATTCAAAAATTTTATAACACGATTTCTTTACCTAACTACTTATGTATCTAGGGCAAATTGTACTTTGTACAAAACTAAAACCGTTCAAATTCACTGTACAGTACAAAACTGTTGAAATTCTACTTTCGTATTTACCCGCACAACGTTTTATATTTATAACAACAATGTGGCAAAATTATTTAAGTAAATAGAGCCGGTTTGCTATTGTATCACAGATGTATTCGAATATAATTATGTAACTTAATCTGGAGTATTATAAATAGTCTATTGCAAATGTGTGGTACTAGTGATCTAATGACAAATTAACAAGAATGTTTATTTTGCCACAAAGTCGTCCAAACGCGTGTCTCAACCTAGGCCAAGGCGTTACAACATTCTCCTATTATTTACATACACTTAGCCTATGACCATCAGTCTCAACATCATTTCTAAGATTCTCTAGCTCAGGTAATGTATTACAAGCTATGTCGATACCGACGGAGAGCTCAAAATAAATCGTCTATAGGTAACTTTTATTTCACAGTAAACTGGACATATCTTACTAATGTTTTACGAGTTAAGGTACGTAATGTGGGTGCAGACTGCATAATAAGGTACGCGTTGTTTTAAACACGGTACCTAAACAGAGACGACCATGAGCAACCATTCGAAGTCACACGTGAATTATTTAAATTAAGTAACAATTATCGCACAATGTTTTTTTTTCTTCATAATCCTTAAAAACCTTAAGATCAAATTCTGAGGTAGATTACTGTTTACATAATATGCATCAACGAGGTATTTTATTGTACGCATGTTACAAAAAAGTTTAGATTGACGCGTCGCGGGTGACCATGAGTTTAGATTTATATTTAAGAAACTATCGAAACTACTAACAATTACAAAAATTCATCAAAAATACTATGACACCAAATAGGACTTAAAAATATTTGTACGTTTATTTTAAACTTTAAAATTGAGGTAGATTAGGTTGGATCACCCGCGCCGGTCGGAAGGAGCGGAGGTAGTTCGGTTTAAGACAGAACGAAACACTCTATGCGCTGCGTTTTTAAAAACGTACTGGATAAAATTGAAATAATGTGTAAGTGTATAACAAAACAAGTGTTATTGATTACTTGCAGGTTACTTATCCAACAACTGAGCAATTTGTTCTGCATTTAGAAATTCCCAAAAACCAATCGAGTTTTACTCCTTAAACTCAAAAAGTTTTTGTTTTCGAATTTTTTAATTCAAATAACAAATATCAAGTTACCGATGCCAAGTTTTCCTGCAAATTACCACAACTAATTTTGCAATTTTACGAAATATCAATTTCATCGTACATTTTATTACAGGACCTTGAAATCGTATAAGTATCAGTTGAAAACCCACTCTTCTTAAACAACGGTAAAGTGGTTTTAATTAGACATAAAATTGTTACTTAACAGGAGTGGGTTCCTAACATGTTTACGCGACAACAAGGTCACTGTATGACAGCGCAAGTGTGTAAAACGTAACGCTTACTGCGTGTGATTGGGTAGTGGCCCTTGCGGCAGGTGTGGTGTGACCTGATGGCGATGCTCGCGCGCGATGTGCCGACGCACGGTGTTGTTGCGCGTAAACGTGCGCGAGCAGTGAGGGCACGGCACGCGAATACCTTGGTGCCGCTGTCGAATGTGCGCGCGAAGATTTGTCTCGTATCCGTAAAGTCTCTCGCAGTATGGACACTTTAGTTTTTTACCTGAAATTTTTAGGAACTTAGTTAAATTCTCTGACTGAATTCAAATTGTACGGAATTCAAAGTTGAAGATATGCAATGTTTTTTAAAGTTACCGTAGAATATTTGAGAAATCATATTATTGCAGTTGCAATGCAAACAGTATAAACGGAGCTAAATTACGATCATCAGTTACCAACCAATGTCAATATTATAGTTTGTCTAATTATCTCCAATGTACCCAATTTCACTCATACATAATAAGTGATCCGGTCAATTGAATGAAACGAAATGATGGTATTTACTAGTGTGTTTTATATCAAAAAATATTCCTCTGGATACGTTGGGAGCGTTGAACAGCTTATTTAAATAATAAATCTTATTATAAATAAAAAATCAGTAGACTATCATAATGGAGTAGCTCGATTTTCCTACTATAGCGTTTCGTCAACTTAAACCATTCGCCTACTGCACGCAGTAGGCGAATGGCCTTTTTTGTGTCCCTGGTAAAACACGTTTCCGTGTACCACCACGCCCGGGGGAGCGTGTTGATTATGTCGGGCTTGCCGCCCTGAAGGGGCGGAATACCGACTAAACTTCTTGGGGTGTTCCACCTCGTGCCATTGTTGCAGAGCCACGGGAACTGCGATACTTCCACGACCCGACTAGCGTCAAAGTCAAATTTATTGCAAGTAAGCACGTTGTGTACTTATGCACGTCAACATATATTTGAATTTACATTTATACCACTTTGCGAGGAGCACTCCCCATTGTGGGCTTATAGTCCATAAAGGCGAATGGCCTAATATTCGAATAGATACTGCCGCCATTTTGTTTTATGAATTGGAAATAATTACCGTCAGCGGTAGCGATGCCACCAGATTTACTCGTAATCAGTTTCGCCGGCCAGATGTCCGGGCTCGGCTTCGGTGGCACTGGCGACGTCGCCAGTGGTTTGTCGTGGTAGTTGGTGGTAGGCATTGGGGCCGCCGGTGGCGGAGAGTTGTTGTAACCACTCGCGTGGTAATCACTCTCGCTCTTTACCCGTAAATCTGAAATAAGAGGAAATGGTTTGAGATCCATCAACGTAGCACATATTATTATTGAGTTAAATTTTATGCCTCTTCAGGACCACGGAAAAATAAATGCGAAAATCACATGTATTTTTCCAAATCAGATCAAAAATCAAGTCGAGCATTATTCTGTAAACTTTAATTAGGTATGAAGGTACAATCAAAGAAGATATATGTTTACTTTACTATTTAGATATTATGTGAAATCAGATTTATGCCATGCTAATAATGAAAACTGTACCAACCTCATGTAGCTCAGTCGAAGCTGGCTATTTAAGACTCCTCGAAGTTGTATGCCTTTGTGGAAAGCCGTTCAGAAGAGAATATTTCACCTACCAGCGATCTGTTGATAGCGGAGTGATGACTCTGCCTGTCTCAACTCCTTGATATAGGCCGGCTATACTTACTTCTTCAAATAATCAGCAAACCTGGAAATCATAACTCCCTTCTGAAAGAGTTGCCACCTACCTTCTGCTCCCTGGTCGTTGGACAGGCGTTCAATCATTTCATCGTTGGCCGAAGCGCTGCGTTCATAGCCGTTGTTCTTTATTGGATTGCCGAGGGTTGACGTACAGTCTGGAGGGTTGTCTTCGTATCTGGGACCAGCTCCGGGCGAGGAGCGCGTGTCGGGCTCGTCGGCTACACTGCCGCAGTGGGATGATGATGAACTTTGTCTGAAATTTACAAATTTTTCTATGAAATTATTTCAATAATTCTAGGAGTGAAATGCATTGTTCCCATTGGGATATTCTTCTTCAGACTGGCATTTTCCCATTTAGGTATTTGTGTTCGGACCTTCTGGTTATTCTTTTCCAGGACGGTATATCCTGGGTTATTTCAGGTGTCATTATGTATTGTAAGTAAATTCATTACATGCCAAGAGGCAGGCCGATATAAATAACAGATGTGTGTGAGAACAGGCGACGACGCGGCAGCGTGGACGGAATAGGAGAGACAGTAGTACTCTCCTCTCCCCGCTCGCTCTCGCCTCATCGCATTTCCAGTACCTGACTAAGGACTTTGCATTTGGCTGGATATTTTTTCCAATCTCTAGACCCCCTTCGAATATTTGTTGAGTCGTTTAGTTACCTGTAATTCCTGGCATGTGGACTCTGCGACGGCGAGGGTTTGGGCGGGGCAGGCCGGCGGTGAGATGCTGAATGCATTGGCACGTGAGCTGGTGGTGCGTACCGGCCCATATTCCCACTGCCCCCATGCATCGCGATGTACGGCGGCATTATCGGTGCAAAAGTGGCAGTGTGAGACTGAGGAGGCGCCGATTCCTGTTGAAACATTTTATTTGGTTACACGATGATGTACATTGATGAACTATTTCTGGGCAAATGAAATCATTTTCAAGATACAGTTTTTCTATTCGGTCTAAGAAGTGTTGCCTCTAATTTTAGAACTATCATTTTACAGGATATTAGTATAAAAATCTAATATGTTGGTGTGATCTTGTGAATCGGTGACTTAATTATTTCTGGATCCACAAAGTTTCAGTCTTTAAATGAGATTTAATCAATCTAAATTAAAATCTACCTAATCCAAATCGAAGAACTTCCAACTCAATAGGTTGTAAATGCTTTTGCAAATGTTATTGTGAGGTGAAGACACCTCAGAACATACAGGGTGTCCTTGAATACATTCGACAAATTGAAACTGAAATTGAAACTCATGATAATTTGATAAATATTAAAATGGTAAAGTTTTTTTGTAAATCTTAACTGCAAAAAGAATTGAAGTACGTCACAAGTCACACGACCTTAGAAATGACCATTAGGTCAAATTCCAGTAAAAGAAATCATTGCAAAAAATTAAAACTACCTTAAAATATAAAAACTCCATAACGATGCACATCAAATTAATAAATTTTTTTGACAGAGTTGATCTCTTATTGTAAATATATTTTTTTACTTTTCCCAAAATTGATTAATTTACGTAAACACTGTGCGGAATTAATTTATATCACAAGCCTAATTATCCACTATATTTTTTAATTTTTTATATAATTTTTTGTTTGTTTATGTAAATATGTTAATGATTTGTTATTAAATAAATAAAATTGAGTAAAAAAAAAAATATCCACTTAATTTTGTCGAATGAATTCAACGGTAGGGTTGACGTTTGATCATAAATATTATAATTACCTGAACCTCGCAGTTTCCGGACCCTGAGACTGGACTCGTCTTTATGCGAGTCTGGTGGCGGTCACTAGATTGCTGTGTCTGTTGCTTCACCCAAGCATCTTGGGACATTTCCATTGATAGGCCTTTGACCTGCAATGCAAATAGTGTTGTTCTGAACTCTTCGCTGCTGAAATACATACGCCAAGTAGGTATATGTGGAAAATCTATTTGTCAGTTCATTTTCTTTGTTGTTACAGAGGAAAGAGTCTTTCCCACACAGGCGCGATCTGCACGCGGCTTGCGGCCAGTTAAAACGCATGCAAACATTTTCTTCCGTCATTAACGTCCAGTAGGTAGCGGATTGCGGCTAGGCCTCAGATCGCTACCTGCTAGATTTTAACGACGGGATCAAATGGGGCGGGGGCCGCAGGCAGCAAGCCGCGTGCAGATCGCGCCTGTGTGGGAAAGACTTAAGCCACAAAACCACTGCGTTAACAACTGACTGCGTATTACATAACACTAAAGACGTATTAGCATTATTAGGTTGAGCAAAGATATATTCGGAACCAGTAGGTATTTCTGCCTTATCAAGATTCCAGCTATATCCGTAGCGAGAGTTGAATGAAAATACACGACTGGTAGTAGAAATCAAGATGTCAAGAATACAACATATTGGAAAGCTTTCATTCGACCCAAAGGTAATTCTAACTTTTATAATCAGTATTGACTAGTTTAATACGCCGATAGAACTTTGACCTGAAATGAATTGCCATCCTTGACAAGAGGCCACTCCTAAATCGGCCACTTGTGCAAACTGACACACTATTGCTTGACGTCAGTCAACACATACTTATGTACCGAAATTGCAGTAGATAGTTATGCGTATGTGAGGACCGGAAAGGCAAGCATGCAAGGGACGACTATTGACATTGGGTGGAGAGAGAGGTGGTTAAAGATCGGGTGTGAGGCATACTCTCTGCCTCCCTTAACCTTGTAGCTAGATATACATTATTGACTAAAGATCATGTCTGTGGAGGAAGGGTAACGAAAGAAATACACAGAGCGAATATTGACGGGAGAGTCGGCAGAGGTAGACCAAGAAGAACGTAGGTACGTCGACCAAATTGGCGAGGGCTTGAAAAAGGGTCATACTTGACTCGTTTTGTAGTAGACCGTACTCGGTCTACTACAAAACGACGAGCATGTATGAAGAGATTGATGAATGTGGAGGGTTGTGTGCCAGGATCGCAGCAGATGGAAGTCCATCGTCTCTGCCTACCCCTACGGGAATCTGGCGTGGTTTTATAAATAAATAAATAAATAAATAAATAGTCTGTGAATATATCGATTCGTAACTTTAAATGTAAAGCACTAGTTTTAAAACTATTTAGGAAAGTCTTTTCGCTTTCATCATCATCAGTCTATTTATATTGCCCCACTGCTCGGGCACAGACCTTCCCTTACATCGAGGTAGCTGGGGCCATGATTCACCACGCGGTCCCAGTGCGGATTGGCTGATTTCTGATGCCTTAGATTTTTCTAAGGCATGCATGTTTCATCACGATGTACGTAAGTTTTTCCGTCGAGTAAAGAGAGGATAACTCATTGGTACATGGCTGCCCTGGCAGTTATCGAACCTGGGACCTCCGTATCCCAAGTCCACTAACCTAACCTAACCTAACAACTGAGCCACCGAACTCCTCCTCCTTATCGCTTTAATAATACGTAATTCGTCAGTCTTAATTTTTATTTTAATCTCCAGGGGACAGTTCCATGGTTAGTATGGTTGGTTGAAAATCAAAGTATTGATTCTCGTCGAGGTGGCAACATCTAAATATATCAACTATTACATCTCAAAACTTCCGGTGTAGAGAGCGGTGACATCCGTCGGGTTTACAAAGACGGGCGTTATCTTGATTAAGAACATGACACTACAAATAAGGAAGAGTAAACTCTACGAGACTTCTCATAGCCTCCACTCTAGAAATCTCCACGTTCATTCGCTTGCATTCATCCAGAAATGTGTTAACATACATCGATATTAAGGGATTATATGCAGCGTGCATAGACTTTGCAGAGACCAAGTTTTGAAAACCAGGCTAGCATGAGTTCGCTCTTGAAACTGTCATGTCAACTATAATAGGGAATTAGAAATTTGCCTGCGATCAAACCTGTCCATGAATCTAGGCGTTAGACTACCAAAAGTAGAAGAATAAGGAAGTGGCGTATGCCTAAAGCTGTCTGAAGATATGTCACTACCAGATCTTATGATAAATAAGAAACTAGCTTAGAACAGTGAAGGCAAGTTGACATCTGTTGACATTGATCAGAAACTCACCTGTAAATTCTCTCCACTCTTAAGAAAGCTCGAGAGGGCATCCTGACTGACATGTACTTCGCCTTTGTACATAAACTCGAGGAGTGCTTGCATGTTATCTGCGGTGGTAGCCTCCAGGATGACATAGCAAGCGCCGGCATGGCTGGGGGGCGCTGTGTCGAACAATTCCTGGAAATGCTTACTGCAGGCCGCCAGTATCACCTTGTGTGCCTTGAAATGGCGACCTGAAATAGATGAGAGCAGTGCGTTAGTAGTGTAATACTGTAACAACAGTGGCCCATGTTCTATTAATCTTAATATCTATGGAAACACGAAATGTCATAGTGTTATAATGATAAGACGTGAATGATATAGGTCATCCTAAAATGAAGTTTAAAATTATTGGTGACATTGATAAGGAAAATTCTGACAATTTTGAGGGTTCAGAGACAGTAGAATTTTTTAAAGAACAATCGAATAAAAATGTTAATGCTATGAATATAATGCCTACTAAAATTCTACGAGCTAGAATGACCTATACTAAATACTAACTACAATAAAAACCAGATTAACATAATGAACCAATTCATAGCCGCGTCAAACTGCGATCTCAATTTAATCGAAGGCAAAATCCGCCCCAGATGCCTTGAAACAGTCAGTCGGAATTTATGACCCATTTGACACTGAAATCTGTTCGACTTCTTTTCCGCAATTGATCGTCGCATGCGCAGCTAGACTGTTCATATCAAAACGGACAAGTTGCATTGTATTGATAAGTGATTGTAGTACATAGCCTAGATGATAAGATCAATAAAATGCCTAGTAGATACTGGAATGTCTGGTAGATTGTCAATCTGATTGATCGAGGTTTCAGGAGCCGGATTAGGAATATTGTCGATCTGATCATGTTTTTTGGAAAAATAATGTTTTCATATCGAAGATATATTCCTTTAATTACTTCCCTAATCCCTATCTTATTGTGGACAAAGAGATAGTAATGAGCATGAATGTTCCTAAGGATTTTAAATCCTTAAACGATTTCGCTTGCAATGAAAATTACAAAACTGGAAGATGTTCAAATTAATACGAAGAAAACACGTAGTATTAACAGTATATAGTTGAATCAAAACACGTGCCCGTGCACATCCTATGCGATGCAATAAACAACAAAAAAGTCAAGGTGACTACAGCCGGTGGTCGTGAAGCAATTCCGCGAACTGTCATCAATGGAGCCGAGCGAGATGACTGATTATGTAATGCGCAAGAGTCTGATTGCAACGCTTATTTGTTGGCGATTCGGAGTTGGTCCGGAGAGATGTGCGTAGTAATAGTAATAGCGATTGTGTCGGGTGTTTACTAATTTTAAGCTAACTTTGACAACTCTAAAAGAAGTGCCATCATTTCAGTTTGGTGTTTTAAGGTTCAAACACATTTTAAAAGCAGCGGAAAGTGCAGCAACGGAGCGTCAGCAGCAAAGCAAGGAAGCGGCAACCGCCCGGAGTTCACCACTGCCGTTTCCGCTACGTCACAGTATTTAGACCTGTCAGATGGTATAGGAAAAATGCCGAAATATACCATATCATAGTTACTATTACTGTAAACATAAAAACAAAGAATATCAAGGTATAAAAATGTACTGGTGCATGAGTACGAAATTATTATAGGTATTGCACAAACGGATGACGCCTTTCGTATTTCCTACACCAAACGACACCGCAAAATCCTCAGTAAACATCACTTACATCAAAACGTATTTTCCGCATTGGATGTGCGTAAATATGTAAATTATGCATATAGGTATAACAATGCGGTCTGTGCTCCAATCCAAGGTCCTCTAACGCATATGTGCTATCTTCTCAAAATAACCGAGGCAATGACACAGAATATATAATAGTACAAGTACAGAAGAGTCTCTCCTAAAAACCGTTAAAATAAATCGCGAGTCTCGCAGCGACGCAATAAAGTACAATTCAGCTCGCGCAGCGCGAAGTGCCTACAATTATATTCACCTACAACGTGCGTCTCTTTCTATCGGGTAGCTCTTTACTCTTCTGACACGATTAGGGCTGCCGGCTTGTGAAAGATAAATAATCTGAATATTTAATGAACATATATTATTATACCACTCTATTATTCTACTTTTGTAAACAAACTGATATTTCAAATATACCTACGGTATTAGATCACAAAAGACCATAGGCATGCTATCTTCTTACACTTTAATGGGTGTCTACAATACTAAACATAACTCTTTTAGGTTTTAGCTAGGTACAATCTAGTCCGGGATCCGAAACCCATATTTACATATTTAAGATGCAAGAACTAGCCTTGCGATTTATTATATAAATCTAATCTAATTATTCGTTCATTATTCATTCAATTTCATTCAATTTCATTCAATTATCTGCAACTATTCTCTAGATTGCATGGTAAAACTACTCGTAAGTTAATGGAGAATAAAATCGGGGAATAAAAATAACCCTGGGATAGTTACTCCAGTATAAATTGAAGTTTGGTCGAATCCACCCTAAATAAAATAAATTATTATGGTAGGTACTAAATTGTATGAAAGAATATTTTAATAATTTAGACCAAATTCTTGTCACGATTTTTTTCTTCCGATACAATGAAAGACGGCTAAATACGTCGCAGCGCGGGCGCAAAATAGCGGGCTACGTGCAATCAATCTGGCGCGCAGCAGCCCACTGAATAGCCGCGCCGGCGCGGCCCAAGGCCGCCCGCCCGATGTACCTGTAGATTTATACCTAAAGCGCGGAGTGCACCAGGCCTGGCAATGATGGAATGTTCAACGAATCCGTCCTATTCTTGTCCTGTTATTTTTCGTGGTTTCTTTTATGATTCGGTAGAAAGAAGTCAAATAGAGTGAACCTACGAGGCTAGTAAAAATACTGTTTGCTCTATGGCAATTTAATGTGTTACCGTTATAATAAGGGTCGGTGCGAAGTCCAAGAGTCCTGCTACTTCAAAGGTCAAATTGTGGCTAGGTACTACTCTGACATAGTCGAACGAATCATTGTCATAACCTAAGATTTGGTTTATATTGTACGATTCTGAGATCTAAAGAGTAGACGATTCATATGCTTCACAGCAGAATCTGCTGGCAACCGTATCAGCATGGTCTATTCTGTTTAAATCAACCAGTAGTGTCCAGTCAGGTATAGTAAAATCCTTAAAGGATAGGGAGCTATCGCCTTGCAGTGATCTAGCTAGACACCGAAAATCGAAGTTTGTATTCCATCCATCCATCCATCGACTGCATGTTTTCAGACAGGTATATTGAGTCATGATAAAATTCAGAAAATGCAAATTATTGGTAGGCGAATAAAATGTCATTCGAGCCAACTTCCGGGTTTCAAGGTTATGATTCTTTTTTTTATAATTTGTGAAATAAAATCCAAGGGCATCTATATTTTTCCTAAAGTTACTCACATCGTTATTTAGAGCCCTTGTAATTTATTTATGTACGATTACGTTGGTTCATGCAATAACCTTGAATAAAGCCATTCTACACTTTACACTATCATTTAGTGTAAAAGTATGTTAACCCATTTATACAAACATCTTACAATGTAGAACCACGCTACCATATTTATCTACGTCTTCATTTTTAGGCGCCACTATCGTTGAAAGAATTACATGTATCATCGTTACCGAAGCTATTAGTTCCGCAGTTGGCCACACGCAGAATAAAATTGGTCGTGATAATACACGAGTAGAGATAACAGCCGGTACATTCGGCCAGTTACGTCAGAGCGAATCGCGCGGAACAAAATACGGTTAGCCTTGGACCTGCCGCCGTATGCGCCGCGGAAGGTCGAGCGCACGCTACGAGACTATGCGATAGTATTATCGCACGACTTTACGACTAAATGTGTGAATGGGAGTACAATCTTGTAAGTATATGTTTGTTTCTGAGTTACTTTGTTATTGTATACTTTAGATTGTTGAGACTATTCTAGACATTCTAGAATAGTATAAGGACGCTAAGTGAAACTCTCTCTTACTTTCCTCAGTCAGTCGTATATTACCCATTTTCATTAAATTTTCCATATCCGATTTTCGTAAAAAAAAAATAGTCTTCTTTATTATAAAAGTCGACTTTTTAACCAAACCATAACAGTTGTATATATTTTAAATAAAAATAAAAACACCATGAAACTTCGCAGTAAATATTATAATGGTTAGTTTTCAAGTCTCATCTCCAGTTTGGTGAAGTCTAATCTCACAAATGAAGGATGATATAATACTTCTTGTGCTTCTTAAATAATTAGCAACATAAATTTGTTGAATAATTTTATTTACAAATAGTTTTACTATACTATGACTATGTACTTGTAGGTCAAGGTTTAGGCTAAATTATGATTGTAGTAATTTCCTATGCTCTACATATTAATAAGTAGTTCAATAAGCAAGATCAGCAGTTCATATTCTTTAAATACATTTACGCAAATCCAAAATACCCATTTTCAATTCTACTATTAGAGTAAAAAAAATCCCGTTCACTCTAAATGCATGTCTTAGCCATAACTTACAAATTTGACTTTTTTCTCTTGCAACACTATTTCACAATAGTCGCAAGTATTTCTAATCGCACTATAGTTTTTAGAATCGCAAGTTTGACGCGAGCCTAACGCGCTGCACGACCGTTCCGCTTCTACAGACTCCGCCCACGGATTAGTTGCGAACACTTCCTCGTTCCTTATATTGGCATCTCTTTGTTGCCATTCGATACTTGCACTTGACTTATGGAGGTTCTATGAAATATCTCAAACCTACAATAAATAGGGTAGGTTCAAAAAAATATTGCTTATCTTGAGATATTGACTTGAGGGTTGACCCCAAGAATCGACCCTACGAATATTCGAGTCTATGAATTTCGACTCTACATATCATGGTAGAGTCGCTGCAGGATCTGCAGGGAATGATGCCTTAATGCTGCTTCTCACTGTGTCAGTCTCTGGATGAACTTGGACAAGACTAAGATCATGTTCAATATTATAGTCGTCTCGAAACCAGTGATAGTCAATGACACGGCCCTCGAAGTAGTTCAGCAGTACGTCTAATTTGGACAAAATCTGCAGTTAAGCAGAAACAACTATGTAGAAAGAGCGACAGGAGAATTCAGCTGGGCTGGGCAAAGTTTGGGAAGTTATGTCATATTTTCTCATATTTAATACCACTATACCTGAAAACAGTTGAAGGGCAGATGGCAGTGTGAGAGTGAGGAAGAACAGGGAAATTGAAGACCTAGTGTCCGACGAGCCCAAAATCATCGGCGAGATCAAGTCTGCTCGACTCCGTTGGTTCGGCCACGTCGAAAGAATGGGAGAAGATCGAGCTGCCAATTAAACTAGCGTATCTGGGACAAACGACTGGCCGTCGGCTGGTCGGGCGTCCTCGGTACCGCTGGAAGGACGAGGTCAAGAAGGACCTGAACCGACTGCAGGACCGGCACGACTGGCGTATTCTCGTTGCGGAGGCCAAGATCCACTTCGGGTTACTGATCCAACGGAGTAAGTACCTAAGTGCGCCCTACCAACAATGATCTGCGTCTCCAATTTTCTTAAAAACTATTTTTTTTCTGATTGAGACGTCTTACAATAGAATCGAATTATTAAAAAGGATTAATCTAGATGAAACTTTAGAATCTCGAATTATTTGATATAAATAAGAAAGACCCAGGTGAATCCGTTTATTTGGTCATTAGGCTTTTGTACTATCGTCAGTTTAATGGCATCAAGGCATCTAGTAATGCAATCAAGGCGAGTGATTTGATGCCGTCACCTGAAAACAAGAATGCAAAAACGTCAATTGAACAGATGACTTGCAAGTTTTTATTATTTGCGAATTTGCAGGTTCGTGCATAGCGTTCGACATTCTAGAACACTGAGATACAGTCGACCGCACAGGTTCTAGGAATATGACTACTTTACGCGAATATAATAAAGAGTATGTTTCAGTACTGGATAATTGAACGACTTTTGTCCTAGAACTTTTCTAAATTCACGAAAAAAATGGGGGAAAGTTAGTAAGGAATTTGTAAAATGTGACGTCACACAGATTACTGATTTTCAAATGTCTGTAATTATTTTATAAATGATTTTAATAATTTAATAATTTTAGAATTAAAACTATAGTGAGCCATTACAACAAATTATTATATATAAACGGATATCACTCACTTATATTGTTAACCCTGTATAGAGTTTAGAAAATTGTTTGAATACACAAATCAAACCGCCATTTTCCGCGCTTTTCTTTTTTCCGGCCAGTATTCAACATACTCCTGAGATACCAAGGAGATCTTAACGCTAGTGAAACCGTTCATTAAATCTAATATGACAATAAAGAATTCTAATTTTGAGGTCACACGGGCCCCGTCTCAAGCGCATCGGTGATATTGCAACAGAGCGCATGCGCCCGCCCGCCCGCGCCGCCATTTTGAGGAAATGAGCGAGCGACATTGGTCGGCGCCCGCGCCGTTGCAACACGCCGACATTGGCCTCTTTAGGAGACCTACTAACGCTTATCTAACATGCCAGTGTTGATGCGCTATGAACAATTTGGGAATATTTGATAAATAGATGACTTCAGAACCGTTCACACGTCACGATTGCGCATAATATCGATGGTGATTTTTTTTTATTGTATGAAGATAAAGGGATCTACGATTAGGTAACTCACACAGCCACGTCTTAAGTAGATATTAGTGCTCATTCTAGCATTAGTGAAGTACTTAAGTAGATATTAGTGCTAATTCCAATACGCGACGTAGCATATGAACAACAGTGACAGTTGCGTTTAGAATTAAAATTCAACTTAGTGACCGCAACAGAATACCTATACTGAAGCCCAAAATTAAGTGTCTTATTTTGTAAACAAATATGATCGTCTAATTACCTGTTGTGTAACACTGAACGAACTGATTGATTGAACCTCATCATTGTGGAAGTAAAGTAGATCTAATCATGTGAAAATGATCACAGAAAAGCTTAAAATATTAGTAGTTTTTGTTTACAAAATAAGACTTGATTTGGGCTTCGGTATAGATTCTGTAATGACAGTGATGTCATTCATATGAGAGAGTGGGACGACTCGCTTAATGGCGATTAATAGCGTATGCAATCTGGAATCGCTATTATTTTTAAAATACTTATTTGATGATGATTTTTATTTATTAAACTAGTTTTGTAAACAATATCCAAATATTTATCTCATATAATGTCAGTCCCAATCAAGACGATAACTAACGATACTTGCTAGGATCAAATCCAAACAACCATTTAGGATAACCCGAGGCCACAAATTTAAAAAAATTACTTTTCTTTTTGGTAGTCTACTCAAGAGTTGACCCACTTCACCTATCACATTGTATGTGCCACACAAAAGTATACGGGCCCCTACGCATGCATCGCCCAACGCATGCCATGTGTAGAAAATAGGTCACCGGCTACAGTTTGGGTTAGGTTACAAGGGCAATAATGTAACTAGTTTAATAAAAAGATTTGAAACGGTACTCGTCTTTTTACCGGTTGCCTGAAGAGAGGATCATATGTTTCGATTGTATGTTTGTATACGGGATTCATACAAACATACTAGTAGAATATATGAATTTATAAATTGACATTTGCTAACGAAAAAATCAAATATATTTGTAATTTTATTAATTTTAGACGAACTTTTAAGCAGGCAAATAAAAATACGCCAACAAAAATCAGATTTTTTTAAAAACAAGCAATCGTTTTTAAAAGGCTCAGGACAGGGATGGATGGAAGAGGAGGGGGGAGACCTTCGCCCAGCAGTGGGACAATATATAGGTTAACAAAAAAAAATCGTTTTTATTATACCCTACTTTTTGATATATATTTTTAATAAATAACTATTTCGGGTACTTATAATTTTCATTCTAAAGACATTGAATCAAATCATTTATTTGCCAGAATACATGAAAGGGTATGTTGGTGATTTTTTTACTTCTATGGAGCGAAGTTTGTCCAATCGTGTATCGGTATTCATCAGTCCCTAAATAGACACCCCAAGATTGATATATATATATTTCAGACGTTTAATTTCAGTAGTTAGTGTCGTAGCCTTCATAGAAAAACTGTAAATCCGCGCAATACGAAGCTTGAACAAAAGTATAATTATATTCGGATAGAGCTGGTTGTATAAAGGAAAAAGCTGTCTCGTATAGGTAAATTACATTGATACACAAAGTGATAAACAACTAGATACACAAAGGTCTTACTAAAACAATTTAAAAAAACGTCCAAATAAGGGTCCATTGTTAACGTCCAATAAAGCAAATGAGGTCCATTCATTTATTTGGACCTTCTTTGCGCTCGGGCATTTTTAGAAGGCAGACTGTGTACAAACTAGTGTTTATAGGAGATCAATGGTAAATTAGTATAGTATGCCTTCAGCTAAGTTTATTGATTACTTTTTGAACAGTTTTTGGAAGTAACTCGGAGACTTCGGATGACCCTATTTGGCTTCGGCAGGTATATTCTATCCATGGGACATCCTGCATTTTAAAACTTGAAAATTTTCGTAAGTAGGTATGTAATAGAAATCTACAAAATCCCTTAATCTTGTAATGACATTGCTTATAGGTAGGTACTTATTTAACGTTGCAAAATTAATAACGACGACTTCATTGAAGCTTGAAATTAATTTTTATTTAAATTAATTAATTTACTTAGAAGATTCTATATTGAAATATGTAGGTGTAATTTTATCTTGTTAGGTTTTATGTTAAAAATATCTATCTAATCCTACCTTTGTGTAAAATACTATGTTAGGAATATAGCCTTCAACCTTTCACCGTCAGCCTAGCTTAAAGGCTTTGACGCTAGACATTGGTCTATTTTGCTCACAAAGGATGAATTTATCCTTCAAAGGTTCCTCCTTACCTTTCTGAAGAAAATTTTTAAAATGCCACACACAACCGTTGTTTTCCTTTCAACATTTACATCTCTTTACCCGACTGCCGAAAGAAGGAGGATAATGTTTTAGGTGTATGTAGCCTAAACGGTTGGATGGATTTTGATGTACCTATGAGGTATTTTGTAAGTATATTGACCACGATACAATTTATGCCAAAAAGCAGTCAGTTTTTGTAATGAAATTTATAAACTAGTGATTTCCATGAATAATATTTTATACCCCTTCCAAATAGCTACCTTTACAGCGCATATTTATTTAAGTATTATATTCGTTGACCATTATACATAATTATAGAAACATAACCTCATTATGTGTCCACATGTCAACCAAAACCAAAGCCACAACCAGGTGAATAAACGTAAGAAATAATCATTTGTATTCATGTACATAAGTATTATATATTTTAATTATGTGCATGACATCAATGCGTGCATGTGACCTCACAAAAGTATAATATAAACAGACGGGTGAAAGAAAAAATAGAAGATGCGAAAAAGGTGGCAGCTAGTGACTGTGGACAAAGAGAAAGGTGTACAGGAGAAATTTTAAGGTTGAGATTTTCTCAAAAACTTCTTGACCTATTGCAAAAATTCATTCACTGTTTGATAGATAAAATAATTATTAAATTCGGTCCAGTAGTTTTTGAGAAAATCTCAACCTTATTGAGGGCCCCTGTATACCTACTTATCTCTGTCTTCGACTGTATTTCTATATAGATTCAAATTTAGTAGGAAAAAGCGCAAACTAAAAATGCTAAACTGCATTTTTTAAGTTATCATTAATAAGAAACCTCTTGCTACCACTTAAGGTTATTAAAGCAACACTTGTAGTTTCGATCAGCTTGTGTTGAAAACAAGACAAAGAAAAAGAAGTATACTAACGCAACGAAATATCCCTATAACAACGTCATCTCTACCACAGGACAAAAACATCAAACGCACAAAATTTTAAACATCCCCAACCAATAACCCCAGGCAAATGCGCTGCGAATCCGAAATCAAATTGAAATTCGAGTCCTCTCCTATACCAAACCTAGCTATACTTATGAAGCTATAGGCATAGGTAGGTAAAGCCCGGATGCAAGTGAAAACGACATCATGGGGGGGAGCACGACTAACCCCGTTTCCAAGGCTCACCAACACACGTAGGGAGAATGACAACGCATCCCTAGCCACCTACCGGCGTCTGTGTGCGTCCGCCCTGTTTCAAGGTCGGCACGGGTGGGCGAGCCGCGCTAGACAGAGAGAACACACACCCCTAACGAAAGTGCAAGCGAAATGCGCGAGAGAAAATCAATCTTGCACGGAGTGGGGGGCACTGAAAAACTAGGTGAACCGTTTCGGACGCTTTACGTGCGCAGAATATCGTATCGATGTATGTATAGGCTTCCAAATTTTCTAGCTGCACTTAATTATTTATTTATTTTATTAATGGACTCGACAGTTCGTCATTTACCAATACAGAATATTCAAAATATCATATCGTAGGGAGTCGCCGTAGCGTCGTCACCCTGCGTATCCGCGTCTTTTTGTCTTCATCCAGAGGAGTCGTCGTAGCGTCGTCAATCTGGACGAAGCAGCTCGACAGTCACGTTCACTCCCGAGCTCGTAGTGAGACTCTTGACTATAGCGCCAAACTTCAGATCCTTCATGAATCCTCCAATAATTTCACCATACTGTCATTCGCGAACATTTTCTGATTGATTTAGCGTGATATTATACACAAAACCACTACCACATTAAACTGAAATTTATCAAATAATTTCGCAACCGTCGTTTCTCGCCATTTTCAAAAGCCCTAGCTGCAGTTTAAAGGCGCCAATGAAGCATGAGAGCCAATGGACTGAAAATTCAAAGCATTGGCTCTGTGCATATGCAAAATTTAGTTAAAATTCCAAAGGCGATGTAGGGCGGCACTCATTTGGGTGTCGGCTTACAATAATGCAATTAACGACTAAGGACAAGCTCTTGTGTTTACATTCATAACAAGCTTTTGTTTTTAAACATTGTTATGTAAGAGGTCAAACTTAAATCTGTTTCATAAACCTAGTCAAACCTCTTCTATTAAATCGTGTTGCTATCCCTTTCATACTTCGTTAAAGAAGGTTAAGATAGAAAGGGACAGGAGGCCTAAACGGTGGCGTAACTTTAAATCACGTTTATGAATTCGCGCCAGGTTTCAAATAATGAACGTGCATTGTAATAAAGTGAATTACTGGTATAATATGTGATGGGAAATGTATGTCTACATCAACATTTACCTCAATGTATTGTAATTGGTACTTAATAGATTGGTAATAGGACTCACCTTCAAATAAGTCGAAAAACGACTAAAGCATAGTATAAAAGCCTACATAAATACAAAATACTATATACTTCAATGAAATTTCTGCAGACGCGCAATCATGATGACTGGGCGAAAATTTAGGAAGGCACAATTTCCCATCCCATCTACACCAGTCCAATCAATAGTTACATGCTTCATCCCTGCACATCCCCCCTAAAGGGGTAGAAATTAAGCCTACAGCACATGCACAACTACACAGTAAATATCTGGGCCTCGCGAGGGGGTGTTGTTTTACGTATAATGCACTGAGTATAAACGGGGTGGGATGGGGGATGGAGGCTCCTCGTTGCGGTATTACCACCCCAGTGCCTCCATGATTTTTGGTGGACCGCAACACCTTGATTTTTAGGCGTTATTTAAAATGAACCATGTGATAAATAACAGTTGGTGAGTAATAAATTATAGATATTGTGTGTGCGTATAAGTATATGTTACAGTGAATAGGCCCTGAGTTTAAGTCGGCTTAAAGTATGCCCGTTTCTGGATGGAAATGTCGGCTGGATGATTCGTTATATTACGTAACATGTTAGATTAGCAATTGTTCACCGCGAACTTGCATATTTATTTTGATAACTTTAGGAGAATTGGGACTAAATGGATCGTGATTTTCCGAGGACATATTAAAATATCCGAACCATACCACATTTAAAAATACAAATCACCACATACGTCGGCTTACTGCAAGAAATCATTAACTAACATTTTCCAAATTTAAGAAAAACAGATATTAAGATTTGAAATTTGATTGATCACAGCTTTGTAATGAAGAATGTTCTCTGAGAAATAAAAACACAATCTTATTATAGTGAAGTTTTATTATTATAATACGATAAAAAATTAAAATTTAACGCGTCCTTTTTTTAAAAAAAAGCCGAAATAAATGATAATGACTTCTGCACATCATAATGGAATTAAGAGATGGAGATAATGATGATCTGAAATAACATTTTGTTACTATAATTACTAGTTTTCAGGAAAATTCTAATTAAAAAGTGTATCAGTCACATTACGTTTTAAATAAGGACAGTCATTATCGATTTTAAAACAAAAATTATAGATAAAAAAATAATCAGCAGTTAGAAAGGAATATAACTTAAAAAAGGAATGGTTTCTTAACCTACATACATTACTATAAATCAGTCGTATATTTCTATATAGGTAATTATGTAAAAAAAATCACAATGTTCCGTAGATGTTTAATTTTCTACGTACAAAGGCACATAATAATCAGTCATATTTTGTTTTCTTATCCTCTAAACCAGGGCTTCCCAAACTGTGCGTCGCGACGCCCTGGGGCGCCGCGGCACTATCCCAGGGGCGTCGCGAGGCGATCTACATAGATTGGCTGTCTGCATCAATGGCCATTTCCAAACTTGAGCCCCGTTTTGAGAAGCTGTGCTCAGAAAAGCAAACACATCTGCCAGCAAAGTAAAATATTTCTTTTCATTCTCATTCTTATGATTTTTTTTTCCTTTTCTAATGATAATTACAGAGTTACAACTTTGGTAGGTTCTTTTTAGACAAGAGGGCGGGGCGTCGTAAAAAAATGACAAATTCCCAAGGGCGTCACAGTAAAAATAAGTTTGGGAAGCCCTGCTCTAAACAATCAATGGCACATAATCATTATTTTCAGCCAATGTATTGGTTCCCCATCACTATTGAGTGAACGGTTTTTTATCAACTTCGTTTTTAAATCTTTCAGGTCCAATATGTCAAAATACTCCATTATGATGGGTTCGTACTGTTTCTTCTGTACTGGATTTGACTTTTTGGTTTTCCTGTTTGATCTAGCTTGTCGCACAATATTGCAGTAGTCGGCCATTGAGAAAACGGGAAAATTTACTAGTTGATATTCAATTGAACTGTGCATACTGTCCACTTCCATATGAGAATGACCAGATTTTAGTGTAGTGGTTAATTGAAATAATAGTGAGTTTTGGCAAAATATTTTCACTCAAAAGTGAAATTACGAAATTAATTTTATCACTTAAAGTAAGTCTGCTCACTGTCCAAAATCGACAATTAGTTTTAAGCGACTTCGCCAAAAAAGTTAAATAGCTATAATGATTTTGGTGTAACACGACATTCCAAAAATAGAGTTAATGATTTCTTAACATGCGATAACTACAGAACCAGACTAGCTAGGAAAATAATGATTTCTGATTCTTGTAGAGCTCGTCGAGCTGAGTACAATGGTGTATCAAGTGCAGTTAATGACTTTTTGCAATTAATGACTTCTTGCAGTAAGCCGACGAATATATAGCTTGACGAATTTACATATATGAACGACAGTACATAGTTCCTAAAATTACACAGGTGTGAATATATTTAAACAAAATTTTGGTAGTTTATCTAATTTGAATATTTAACGATTCATGCATATGATTGATCGAATTAATGTATTCATTTTATCAGATACACTAATTTCCATGTGGTTTAGTAGGTAACAAAATACCTATATAAATGTAAAATTAAGGTAAATTTTAAAATGGGTAATGTAATTTTTGCATGTGCATTTCTCAGACGTTTAAAGCCAGAGATCATAATAATTTGCTATGATAATGGCATATCACCTTTGCTTTCTCCATATTCACCTCTTCGTGCGAACTCGTCGGTTTATAGTAGAACATAATAGAGACTAATTTATATGCCACTCTATACTACCATGCTCTGCCTATCTTTCGCCAACATTCTGTATCTCTTTCGTAATTCCATTCATGCATTCACTGTTTCCAAATAAAACGGAGCAGTATTCTTTTCAATCCTGCTTACTACAGACCACAAGAATTTTATTTTTACTGATAGTCTATCAAACTGTTGCTTCATGCCAAGTCTTTGTTCATAGATTTTGAAAGCTGCGTAAAACGTCATTTTCAGAGAAGTTATTCCTCAGGGACAATACCCTATTCTAGCTTATTACCATTTCAGAAGCTTCATTACACAGTCAAACCATACCTTATCGATCTAAACATTCGAATAAAGCTATAAATACGGCATAAAACACGTTTATTGAACGTAAACCTGAACGTTTGGCGTTTCTTATCAAGTATTCAAGATATGGCCTCGAATAACTATAGCTCTATGTCTCTGCATTTCAAATAATGTCGTAGGTCTAAGCTCTTGGCAGTTTTATCAAAGGATTTACGCAACATGCAGTTTATCTATGATAAGAGCCAACGAACTTATCTATGATAGGTTTGCGATAGTAATAGAAAAATAGTTTAGCTGTAACAGTCGCTGATATGTGACTATTTATTGATTCATTATTTTCATACTAATCACGATAGGAGGCAGTTTGATTTAGGTAAACAACGAACGTAATTTATCGTTAATAAAAGGTGATATAGATACTGTAGTAGATCAATATGGTGCCGCATTAAGGCTGTTTTAGAGGCTCCATTTGTCAAAATTAAAAATCGTAAAACATATCGGAGCCTGATTAACTGTGAATTAAAACAAAAATTACTCTAATGTCAGACACAAATAAACATACCTAAATTTTTCCGCATAACCTAAGGTCAACTGGTAGAGAATGCCGCAAGGCGTTAAGTTCGCCTTTATACAAATTTCTGTGTAAGAATTTTAATAATAAAAAAGAGAAATTATACATCTTTAAATAAGACGTTACGGAGCTCAAAATCCAGCTAAAACATTGTGTGAGTTAATTTACCAGCTGTAATCTTTTTCTTCTACAATGATTTTGCTTTTCTTATTTTTTTGGAAACTACCAATATAAATCTAAATTCAAGACTACTAATGTTCAATTTTATTTGCCTTAATTTTACGTAGGTACAGTCGACAGCAAATCAATGCTACAACATTCCTGCCTCTTTATTGCGGATACTATTTTTTAACGCTAACTTCAATTTATTGATCAAGTTTCACTTTTAACGTTGCGATAACACTTGATATTATTATTATTAGAGTTTATATTATATTTAATTAGTTTAAATGTCTATTATTTTATAAGTTTCTGTTATTGTACATTTTTTTTAATAAATGCCTGATTATTTGCGATAACAACTTATCTAATACAGAGCGCGACTCTATCCTCTTTTGTCCACATACTCCTAACACGCATAAACAATAAAATATATTCCACGGTAAACGACGGTCGCCCAATTTGAATAACTGCACGAAATTCACACCAGGCGCGAAACCGTAAAAGAGATGCAAAAGAATCACGCTCGCCACTCGGCACCCATTTGTAAACACAATGAGGCAATGTCTGTTTGTCTTTTTACCCGACTGCTTTAAGAAGAGGGTAACGTTTTTGGGGTGTAAGCGTGTTGTCGGATCCTTTGTCGCCTAAATTGCCAGGTAAGAACTAAAAAGTTTGAAATATAAAGCAATTGCTTTAGTTCTTGCCTAGTAATAAAAAAGCTATTTACAAAATGTTTATTAGGATGAATTAAATCAATTTTATTAAAAAAAAAACTAATTACTACAAAATAAAACTAACTTAATATCTAAAAAAAATACGGTTTTTCGAACGAACTAACTTACCAATAAGCGCTCTCATCTAGGCTATGTAATTAATTGTAAAGATACCTAGAAATAATTTTTAAACATTCGCAGAACTATTTATTTATTTATTTTCTATTCTGCCTTTTATTTTTTCCGCATAAAGCCTGTGCTGCCATCTATCTGTTTTATTGGATGACTTAACCTTTTTTTTGGTTTATTTCGTTTAACCGTGCATTTTCTCAATTCGTTGGTCATCACCTAAGTACTCGATACTGGCAAAATTACTGTGCCAGCTACGGTAGAAGCCATATTTTAAAAAGTGAAGTGAAGAATTTTAAAAATAAAATTACATTAAATTAAACCCTAAAATAATAAAGTGACTAAAATAAAAACTAACCCTAAAAATCTAAAAACTTTATCTATAAATAAAATATATCATCGGGAGAAAGAAAATATGGTGAAGAAACCTTCGTTTTGGCTGACCCTTTATATTATATTATATCTTTCTTTACAGTCCTCTAAAATATGAAAATGGAACGTCAAAACCGAAAATGAAAGATTTTACCGGTACGAGCGGATGTGTCGAGCGCTTACCACCAAATCCCTCTAACGGGAGTTTACGACCAATAAATGGCACTAGGAATCTGTCACACGATACATTTAGTGTCAGTTGGTGGAATACGGCGTCAGTGCCACCCACCGGGTGTCTGTGGGGTGGGAGGTGGGCCGGTTGCCCCGCGACACATATAGCGGCTCGGTCGATAAGGAAAACGGGCCGCGCCGATGCGTTCCGTAGAGTTCCGAAAACGCAGCACATACGCCCAACAGCCTATTCGTAAATAGGCTATACCTACCTACTGTAAATTGTTTAAGGCATTTATTTAAAATACATATGTACAATAACAGAAATTTATAAAATAATAGACATAAAAACTAATTAAATACAGTTAAAACTCTAATTAAAATCACACAGACATACCAGCTCCATCTTTACATTCTATCCCTCGCACTCTTCGTATTGTACCCCTTATTCTAGTTAAAACAGCCCTAATAAAAAACCTACAATAAATGCTACGGGTTAGATAATCTTATTTTAAAAATCAACAGCTGATAACTAGATAACCAAAGCTACAAGAAAAAAAAGTTCCGATATCAAAACAATACAACTATACTCATAATAATTTAATGTAAGTAATAACTATTTCTTAAAACAAGAATAAATTATTAAATAAACGGTATTTTATCTAAAGGTATACTTCAATCAAATTGCTGTAAAATAAAAACGGATAGTTATATATTCTAATATATGCATATCTGTCACAGATTAGCTAAACCACAAATAAATATCCGTAATTTTCCTGATAGAGGATGTAATTCGTTTTCAACATAGTACAGTCGTAAGCACATGCGTTGGAACTTTATACCGTTCTTATTAACTTCGCCATAAGAGTTGAAATGGCAGCGATAGTGCTATTGAGTGTAATGTAAGTCCGTATTAAGGAAAATCGATACAGAGTAGTTTATGTACGGCTCTGAAACGCAGTAAATGTTTAGTGTAGAGTTTTCGAACGTATTGGTAAATAATGTATGAACTGAAACCGAGGTAGTAACAGAAGGGCATTTAAAGCTTAGGGGAATTAATGAGAGGCTTATAGTTTTAAAACGCAGTTACTGCTGTAGCTACAGATCATAGTTTAATAAGTATTAAATAATAACAAATGATCTGAGAGGGTGATTAAAACATTCTCGAAAAAATTATAATTGAAGTCAAACATGAATATTTTGATAAAATGACAATGCCTGATTCTGCCCCACCATCAACCGCAAGTTGTACAAGATAACGAATAAATGTATCTCCGTTTTTTATTAAAATTATTGGTTTAAATTAAAGTTGCGAGTCGAAAAAAACAGCTTAATTAAGAATTCAGAAAATAGTAAGAAATCGAAGCGAATTATTCATTGTTTTTGTTATTCTTATATAGGAGTTGCGAGAGTAGTAGAAAATGATGCTGATTATGATTATGCAATATGAAACCTGTAATAAGTCCCCAACAAAATGATAGGTACAGCTTAAATGGTCACGTAGTTTTGTAGGTGGGTCAAAGCTCCATTGAAATGTGGCAAAGTCATTTAAAACATCAATAGCCTAAATTAAAAAAAAAGAATTTCGTCGAATCTAAAACCGCAGCATGATTGCTGCGGTTTTAGATTCGACGAAATTATGTAATTAAACTTCTTTATATTTTCCTAAATTACATAGCTAAGAACTAAAGAAGAATTATGAAAACCAAAATCAACCGCCTAAGGTCATTCCCGTGATAAAGACGAATCTACGAAAAAGTTGAGTAGGTACGGACAACAGCAGATCAATGGTAACACTTGCAGTACGATTTTAAATCTTACGGCGCAGATAATAAGAACGGTCCAAGGCCAAAGTGTTACACTTGATCTGCTGTTAGCGGTACCTGGCAATGTTTCGAATTTTCTTCTGAAATCTTCAATGAATAAATCATCTTTTGTGAGCACAAGGAACCAACATCTAGGCCACATAGGTGCATCGTTACCTAATCTCAAATCAAGTGTCTTATTTTGTAAACAAAAACGATGACTATTTTAAGCTTTGCTGTAATTATTGCATAATTATTTTCACACTTTTTAGATCGGATTACTCTATTTTCACAATGATGAACAGTTTCTTCAATATGACAATCGCAACAGGTACTTAGATAATCATTTGTTTACAAAATAAACCTGCGCCGTTCGGCAGTAGAATAAAAGGGGTCGAATGGCCTAAACCTTGGAATAAGTTAAGTCACTATTATGGTTAACAGCGAAAGTTGAAATCTAGTAATAAACCTTAGTCTAATTAATACGCGTACAGATAATTGATATACCTACAAGTTTCCATTAAGGCTTCGTATGCGCGTATTTTCAGTTTTTCTACGAAGGCTACGGCACTAACTACTAAAATTAAACGTCTGAAAAAAATATATAGCAATCTTGGGGTGTATATTTAGAGGCTGATGAATACCGATACAGGATTGGACAAACTTCGGTCGATAGAAAAAAATCGCAAACATACCCCCTTCCATGTCTTTTAAAATGAAAATTATATCTAAACCGAAATAGTTATTCATACAAAATATACATCAAAATGTAAGGTGCTATAAATACGAGAGCTTGTTTTAAAAAAAATCATCCAAAATTCTTAAAAATTCGAATATTGAGGCACTGCGCCGTGCTCTTCACTCTGTCTCACTCTTGCTTTTGACAACCATATAGCCCCTTAAAACGGAATGAGTATGTCAATGGCCAGCCCCCTTACCTTGAAGTCTTATAGCAGTATTACTTCCATAATACTGTTACTTCGTACAATGACGACCTTAATGAGCTTACTTTAAGGTCGTCATTGTACGAAGTAACAAAGTATTATGGAAGTAATACTGCTATAAGACTTCAAGGTAAGGGGGCTGGATTTACAAACCCCATGGTGAGGCAGGAGGCGACGTAACGAGGACTTAAACCAGCGATGCAGAAAACGAGATTCACCCCTTAGCTGGATAAGTGGCAGAAGAAATCCAAGCATACTGTGTAGATCGTTACATACTACTCGTTAGTTATCGCTGATTGGGAGGAGGGTGTAACAGAAATATAGAAAGCCAAAGGGAAGGTGTTCAGTATCGGTAACTGAACAACTTTTGTTTTAAGACTTTTCAATTTTCGCGAATTTATTTTTTGTCTTTTCATACATTTCGTACAGGTCAGCTGGTCGATCTGTGTGAGACATTATTTTTTTTTTATTTTTTTTTTGAATAGTCGTAGCATAAAAGTTGTTCAGTTACCGATACTGAACACCCTCACTTCGGCTTCATATACCCTTTCCGTTACACCCTATATAGTTTCAAATCCTATGTAACTGTAAAATAAATAGTTATTCCTCAGTGTTCATCCGTGTGAAAGTCAGCGAGACACGTCGCTTGGCGACGACCAAAATTGGTGTGCCATACGCTGGAATCGCCACAGAAAATCTGCATTAAAAGATAATGAAAATCTCCAAAATATGTGTCAAAGAACTACTAATATTTTAATTGGCGTATATCACGGTACTGCAAACACTGAATCACTCACAGAAGATAAGGTTAGATTAAATTTTCCTTCCTGTTTACAAGTCTAGCCCTAACTAGGACGGCATAAAACAAGAAAAGAGCAATAAAACGATTAAAACCGCCTTAAAATGACAGGGAGCTCTCACCCCATACTAGTTGTCATCGCAACGCACGTTTAAACCTGGTCGATATTGATAATCAAAACTTACTGTAAATTCAATTATCATTAAACTAATATTTAGAGAAAATTCAATGAGTGAGATAATGTCCAAGCTCAAATTGGTATAAATTGATTTTCTTTATTTTGTTGTAGAAACTAGGCTTTGTGTTATTAATAAACGCAATAATTATTAAAAAAAACTTTTAAAAAGATTTTATTTGGTTTATATCGATATTTCAGCAACTATTCAATTCAGCAAGTATCGATTGTATTTCCCGAACTGTGGTTTAACAGTTCGGAAAATACTAGTAAAATCGATACTTATGCATTCTTAATTTACAAAACTATTGATTATCAATACGAGTATCGGTGAGATTTTTCGAAGAAAGGTGAGATTTTTAATAACATGACGTCATCGTTCATTTCAACAGCCTTAATTTTCGGAAAAGCGACCTCTACAAGTGCAAACTTCCTAGCCCCGGTTCTCACGCACCGGCGGGTGACGCACTCCACTCCCCCACCCCTTAAACACCCCACAATCACTCCCAAAACACCCCCCAAACACCCGCTAACACCCCCCTCCCGGTGCGTCTAGCACACTTGTTCGGAGCGACCTCGCAAACCAGGGACTCGGTCTCGAAACCTTAAAAGAAAAACTCGCGCAAAATCCATTCAAACAGTTTAACAAATGAGTTGCAATTAGACGTCATTGTTAAGTTTAAGGTCAAACGATGAGAAAATTCAAAGTTAAGGCTTTTTACGCACAATGGAATTCTTAGGAAGTTTTACTCAATAGAAATAGTTTGTTAGGTTTTGTTGAATATCAACGCTTTTAACGTTATGGTAATGAAATTACATTTTCGTTTCACTGTAATTTATAGCATTCGACGCCATTTTTTTACAAATGCAAATAAAAGTGATAAACGGCGATATTGTAACTTTACAAATTGCAAGTTATAATACCTTCTGATTTCGTTATCAACATAGTACAAGTACGGAATTTTAAACGTTCATGGAATAAGATTAAATGGACGAAGTAGACATATCGGGAATTAGACGTAAGAAGCAAGGAACTCTATGGACTGCTTCGGTTTCTTCAAGATAACAAAAAACAGGCCAATTACATGAAACGAAGCCAAATTAGGACTATCATTGATATATTATCTTCTAATTAATGAGTTATTTAACATTAATATCTTTAAAGAAATAAACTAAGGTTTATTTTAACAATATCCCTCACACGAAAACGTTTTAGATTAGATAACCGACCCTAGGAGTCATATTTTAATGATTATGAGGTAACATTAAATAACTCACTAACTTAGGCACTGGAACTTTTCTAGGCAATGTTAATACATTATTGATTTAGTCTAATGACTAAATTACTAAAAGCAACAGCGTCAGCAAATAAAAATACAATGAAACTATCTCCCTTGTTGAATTTTGTACACTATCATCAGTTAGAAAGCCATCAGCAACAATTCGTCAGCAATTAAGCATAAATATACCGATTACGTTTTTGTTTACACCATATTTCAACTATTTTCTCAATACTTTACCAATGTCTAAAGTCAGTGTAGTCAATGCGCCTACACTAGCTACACCTTGGCGACTCAGAGACGTGACGTGTGTTAATTAACAGTCAAATTTGAATAGAAATAACTTGCCATAGGTATACCTTAGCTGCATACATAAATCTTAGTCACTAATATCAAAGGAAATGGTTTAGAATGTTCTAGAATAAAACCTATTTTAGAATGTACTCAAATAGGAAAAAGTTTTTAAACCTAATAATAATGACTGAATACATAAATAAATCCAGGACGTTACGACTAATTTGTTGGTTTGCAAAATCATTCGATAATTTTGATTTTATTGTCTAAAGTGATTGCTTTATCAGAATTTGTTTGTCATGCTCGGCGATCAATGAAAAAATTCTAAGAAAAATGTCCTGCCCACGACAATATTTTTTCATCAAGTTAAAATTTGATTGTATCACGATAAATTAATTCGAAAATGTTCACGAAAGTCAGTATGTTGAAAATTTTCAATAATTGTAAGTTAGATGTGCAGTTTCAGCTAGATTAAAGAGTCCCATACCAGAGCTCAGAAGTGAACGTGACTACTGAGCTGTTAAATCCAGGGTTTGAGACGGAGAGGGAGAAAGAGAGGAAACAAAGAAGACGCTGAGATTCAGGGTGACGACGCTGCAACGACTCCTCTGGAGGAAGAGATTAGGACTATGATATTATAAACAAACTGTAGCATGACATTGGCAAATAACGAACTGCCTAGTCCATTAAAAACTAAATAAATAAATAATGCATACAGGTTTAACAATGGCGAATGAGCTAGAAGAGCCAGTCGTTTAATGGCGCAGTAACGAAAACAAGATAACAAAATGCATTCGTCATTTGTTTTTGAAAAATCCAATGTCAAAGATAAGATACGAACAGCCTACATTGCAGTATTTTCGGCGGCACGTGTAACTCTGCATATAGATACATGGTGAAAATAGACCTATCATTAGCATAGAATCTATTTATATGTTGTATGTAACGCTAGACTGAAATCGACTGCCATAGGTGGGTATTATCACTTATTTTTATTATTTGTTAAATAAATAATAAATAAAATAATATAAAAACATTAGGGTCGTTACTTATAATCATAAAGGATCTCTTTCCTTCCTTCATGCTTATAAAATATTTGTATATTGTCTAAGATGTATCAGAAAGGTTGATAGTGGTTCAGTCATTAAATGTAAATTAATAATTATTATAATTTTAAAATACTCAAACCTTTCATTTAATATCAATAATAGGTAGTAATCGGATATAATTATATTTCATTGTAGAAGGCATTTTTATTTGGTTTAGTACTATCGTAGAGTTGTAGACTTTTTTAAGAACAGGACTTCGTTACATTAGCCGAATTAAATTCTATACAAAAGCCAGTAAGAGTATAGGTATTGTGCAATAATTTCCATAATAACTCTAGAGCATTGAGCCCGGAAAACAATAAACAATATAGAGTTACACGTGCCACCGAAATTTTATGTGATTTCGCTGCAAGTCGAAGGTTATCTATACTACTGCGAGTTTATTAAAAACAAATTACGATTTTTTTTTAAATGACGAATGCATTTGTTATTGTGAATATACATAAATTATTTACTTATACATTTGTTACATGGCTATTTTATCATTCTCTAAGTAATTAATTAGTGTAAATTCACAAGAAAAATTGAGGCTTTTCTTGCGTGATTGAGCAATGCCGTCCACTGATTGGCTGGCTTGAAAACATGGTATGGGCTGTCATTGTGAATTTAGCTTTAGACTGTTGCCAACACTTGGATAAGTGGTCGAAAGTTGATACATTTATAGTCATTTCCTTCAACAATAACTTATATAATACAGTATTTTTCGTGCGTGCGTTTTATCAATTAATTTCAGCTATAAAACGATATGTGTATCAGAAATTGCACGCAGAATGCCTTTATCAAGGGGTGGTGTCGGTCAATGACCTTCTTATCAATTTTCGTGACAGTTCCCCAATTTGTATCGCATTCATTCGCGGAATAACCAGATCTATTGTACCTCAGTGGCTAGGTACAGTCTAAGACAGAGATAAGTGCAAAGGGGGCTTCAATAAGGTTTAGATTGTTTTAAAAACTCTATTCTAGAGATAAGCACACCTTATGTACATCTTATTCTATGTATTGTATTGTAATCAACTTTGTGTAGGTACAACAAACTAATACGAACAATAATAATAATAAAAATACTTATAAATAAAAAATTGACGCCAGATCGCTACCCTTTGGGAGAGTGCCCAAAAGGCTGGCGACGTTACCTCGTTGTATAGCAAACGATATACGCTGGCCGAGGTAAGCGCCAGCACTTTGGTCACCCGACGAGTCAATTAGGCGCGACGACAGTTCCTTGAATAGTCGCCTTTAATTATAATTAGTCCTTAGAATAACTTTGTGTACATTAAATAATTAAAGAAAAACTATTGGACCGAATTTAATAATTCTTTTACAGTTACATAATTTTAACTTTTATCTATCAAACAGTGAAATAATTTTTACAATTAGGCCAAGTAGTTTTTGAGAAAATCTCAACCTTAAAAACTGTCCTATACACCTTTCTCTGTGTTCCACCGTACCTATATCTAGATATGTAGGATAAATAGATAAAAATAATTCATTTCACAAAAATAAATACGCGTTATAGGTACTTTAGCTTAAACATTTATATACAACAGACGTCTTATCACTGAGAGAGATGTCTTCCAGACAACTTTCAGGAAACCAATCAAATCTTTTGAAAAATCTTTTTGAGCTGAATTGCTCTTAAACATTCTCAACAACTTTAAAAAAACTATTATTTTATACTATAATTTCGTTATCGGAGTCGCAAGTATTTGTATGGCCATTTATAAATTAAAACATATTATAGGTACAGTCGACAGCAGATCAATGGTAACACTTGCAGTACGATTTCAAGTCTTACGTCGCAAATAATAAGAACTGTCAAAAGTAAAAAGTGTTACCATTGATCTGCTGTCGACTGTACCTACCTACTAGAAGATATGATTTTTTATCGGTGGCTTAAAACTAGTACGTAAGTTAGTAATTAATTAGTATTGAGCTGAGTGTTTCTAGTCATTTTTGATAAATAGTTATTGTAGTAACTTCTACAGTTATACTTCTTCTTCTTCGGTGGCTTATATGCTTAGCAAAGTTTTTCCCTAACCTCTATATATCGTTACTAAGGTAGGTGTTTATAAAGCCTTGATTCTAAAATTGAGCAGTAGTTTAGAATGTATAACAAGGATCGATAATATTGCCTATTCCCTTTGCATTATTAAGTCGGTAGTTACGACTACTAACGCTCGTTTAGGTATAAGAACGAGCAAAAGGAAAATTATATAGGAGTGACAAAGGAGATTGACCAAACCAGGCCCAGAATTTACATGTACTGTTATTAAGACAATGTTCCATATTCATCCCATATTATTCAACCTCTTGTTAGATCGAAATATTAATCGGAATACATTCAATTCATATTTGCAAATAAATTAGTTTAAGTATCCTCTTTTATTTCATTTTGAATGCATCGTGTCCTAATAAAATAATCTAAACCTTCGATATAAAATGCAAGTTTACAAGAACCCCTATTACATGATTGGGTAATGTTTATTGCCTTTGTAAGTACGATATCTCTTATAATAGGTGTAGTTGTGCTGTCATCAGAATAGAAACTATGCTCCATTCAAAAGTGGACTATTACTAAAGAAGAAAAACTAATAGTACCTATAGAAAATAGCGAATACAATAACTTGTCATAAAAACTAATAAATATTTGCATGTATGTTTGTCTAATGCTCCCACTTCACTTGGCTATTCGTATTTGCGTATTTGTTATACTTGCCATGTGTGGTTGGTATGTGTGACAAAATATTCGTCTTATTTGTCTATTCGACACACAATATGTTGACAAACATATCATATTTGACAAATACGACAAATATCCAATAACGAATACGAATATCGAAGTGAAGTGGGAGCATAACGACATGTCTACAGCGAACATAGGTGCAGGTAGATCAAATGAAAACGTAATCAGAGAGGCCTTCATAACACTGAATTAGTACGTCGAGCTCATCAATTATCGGATAAGTAATAACTTGCAATTGACGGCAACGTGCTGTTAGCAAGAGTTCGCCTTCGGTTGTTGGCCTTGGCAGTGTCTTGGGCATTTCTGGCTGAATGTGAATTTGTATATATGCCATATTTTTGACATGCATACGAATTATTACCGTAAAATCGTACCGTACCGATGGAATTTTGCGGTACCCAGAAAACACTTGGAATACCTATTCTTAATTTAAAATTGTTTACCAAATAGTAAACGTAACAATTACAAACAAATGACACTGACGGAAATTGTGATTTGAATTAAATAACATACTCGTACTTACATTTTTTTAAATAATTTAATCACGCGATCGCATACGGTGTATCTGAGTCAAGGTCTCAATTTATCATTTGCTATGATGATGTGATACACTAGCTGATAAATCATGAATGAAAAAAAATGTATTAAGTTTTTAAACATTTTAGGCTGTGGTCCCATCAGGCTAACAGTTTGCAGGCTAACTGTTTGCCTCCCATTGACAACGTAAAATTTTTAGTGCTTCTTTTTCCGCAGCGAGATTATTTAGTCTCGGTACTGGTATCGATTAACTTATAATATATATTTTTCTAAATTAAGAAATGTTAGTTTAAATTGTGAAATTGTGTCTATTACACCAGTTGACTGCGACATATATATGTCGCAGTCAACTGGTGTAATAGACGTTTGGTTGAAAAGCTAGCTTTAATTGAACGATGTTATTCAACCAACTTTTATATGACGCACCTAGCGCGACCCGTCTCTGAGCTCATCTGAATCTACCCACCATCAGGTGCATAAACTATTGCATTGATTGGAAATTAAAACTAATGATAAAATTAAACTAACTTATTATTAATAATAATATGAATAATACTGAAATGTGTCAACTATTATAAAAATAAACCTTCAAGGAGCACTATCAGCTAAAGTTCCAAAGATAGCGTGGATGGGCCAGAGAACCAACCGCGGATCCATCGTTATGGGCACGATGGGCATGTAACCCTAATTAGACTTGTGACGTCACACTTGCATGGTCTATTGAGGTCGATAGTGTTAAGAATCCTAAAATCTAATGGAATTGGTATTAGAAAATATGATGATGACGATGGAAATGCTATAAGGCTGTATGATCTTTTGGCGCATTTGCCTTACTAAAAAACGCAACAACAACTGTCATACTGACTCTCGTGGTTCGCCTTTCGCGCGAAAAACCGGTGGTGGTAATTGTGATTCGAATTGGTCAAAGATGTGGTGCTCATTGATGTAACTCAGAGAATATTGATGGCAGTGTGGCTGTGGAATGGTTCAGGTGGTCCTATCTTTGTGACGACAGCGGAGCTGCAATTCGGTGAGATCAATCCAATCTAGTATTCCTTGCCATCTCCCAGAGACCATACCTCGTAAGGTGGCTGCCTTTTACAGTTCAGAATTGGTATAGACTCATGCCCGCAAATGTGACTTAGCACGCTTGTAGCCATCGTACCAACCATTGGAGTGTACATTTTATTGTACCTATTTATAAGCGTCAATACGAAAATGTTTCTAGCACACTTGTTTGTACACAAGCGATTATTTTTATATTATTTCCTGATCTTCATGTTAGCAGCAGGGTGTCTACCAACATGCAAGCGTATATACAACATACGAGTGCTCAATTTAATTATTTGGCGACTTGCTGAAGTATGCAGGTACCGGTCGGCATTGTTATTATTTACACTTTATTCTACACGCCCTGGAAATTTACATGGGGACATAGATGCCAAATAAGACATACAAAGGGCATACACATAGCACTGAATAGTATTGTTGATATAAATCAGTAAAGTGTGTCACATGAATCAAATGATTTAATTTTGAGGGTTGTTCACAATGACCGTGAGTTAGGGCCGGGTGGTGATCGGAGTCACGAATTAAGAATTTTCGCTGGTCTTTGTTATGACGGAATCGGTGGTTTGGGAACTGTCGAGCATCGTCTCTATGGCTGTGAGCAGAGATATTTTAGATGTACCTAGCGGTGACCAGTCTGGTCCGGTGAATAACTTGTACTGATGTATTTTATATTGCTGGCTGATTATGATATGGCAACATTGCATCATCACTGTTTAATGGTGTAACCTGAAGTTGGATGATGGTAATATAATATTTGGATATTGTTTTCTTACCCCGTTAAGTAAGTCTTCATACACCAACCTTCAGGACATTCCATTACTTTAAGTTTGATGAATTTACATACCTACCTACCTACTTAAAAAATTGAAGTTGAATATTATTATTATACATTTGATAGAACTGCAGCATAATGCTGGTGTGTCTATATCACAGTGTTGGTAAGTTCACAGCTTTGATGTCTAATGATCATGATTCACTATGTAATATAATCAAGTTAATAATGTTTATTTTTAACTACATGTCGAGGCAATTTTTAAAGGAGTTCCCTGATGGTGCAGTTACCACATCATCAGACAGTTTGTTCCATGCATCATCAACTCTGCTATTTAAGAAGTTATGAGCGATTTAGTATTGGCGACAGTGCGGTAGATTTTCATATGGTGTCCTCGCAATGGACGTATGTCTTCGTATATTAAAAGTGAATTGGGGGCAATGGGATAAAGGAGCATATTGACAGGGCGAAGAGATAAGAGAGTGTACATATCTACAAAGCTGATATACGATTTGGATGCCATATCTGGTCAGTACTTAAGATCATGAGGATGCAGACAATATTTAAAGCCATGTGGAGTATTATGCCTATATCGGTATATCTAAAGTTATGGATTGGTGGATTTCTTAAGAGTGTTCAATATAATATTGAAGGTAATGTTGGCTGGCTTTGTACATGATTTTTCCTAAAATTACATCATGGTTTTACGTGTGGTGAACGAAACAGTGACCTAACCATGGGTGGACCTAACTAAGGGCTTGTGAATACATGGTGGCTTTGGATAATTTCATCAATTTTGCGGCATTATTTTATGGCTTTTATTCTTTGTAATGATTACTATTTGTCAGTATATTGTGGATAAAGGAGTATAGGTGTCACACAGAGGAAAATAAATGAAGAATGTCAGCCCTTGACAAACCAAGAAGCAAGTACAAATCGTCTACACTTTGTCATTCCAATCGAAGTATAAAATGGTGAAACCAAAGGATAGAAAAGACTGGATTACTGAAGAATGGAAACTCACATATTTTTGGACGCATGGACCTATGGAACTCCTAAGAGAAGATCTTTGCAGTGATATTCTATCAAGTTTGGAGACCAATAGACATAATCGTTGGTTTTGTATTATGTTGTATTTGTTTACTGATATATGTAGAGGTAACACTGTACGTTTTGTGTCACAGATCCGACTTTGTGATGTGCAACATAGATAATGTGCAATGACATCTACAACTTATTGTTACTACTGGGTAGACCGAACACTGTTCTATTATCAGATGAAAATTATGCGTACAATTATAATATTATTCATTATCAACCAGTGAATACTAATGTTTACTTTTGCAATTGATGCCTTTGGAATAGGAAACAGTCATTGAAGGATATGATTTGTTACGCTATCTGAAGTTTGTACACCGATACTGTTGCAGTGTTGTTGCTTGTCATGCCAGTAAATGAAGTGCAGGTACCTATGTAGTTATAGTGATAAGCGCCTAGATAGGCCATTTGAAAGTTAAATCCAGATTTTACTCTCAACGTCGCAAACCTTGATATATCTAGCGCCTACGGGAAGTCATCAGCTTCGAAGAGATGTTCCGGCTAGCCCACAACAGGGGAATATATGAGGAACCGATGGAAAACCTTCAGTAGTGGGGAGGCATCGTAAGAAGTTGAAACAGCTGTGACATCTCATGTTCGAGCAAGTTCTTACAAGTTTTTGTTATCCCTAGCTGCAATACAGAAATAACTACCAACCTAGATCAGTGTTAAAATATATTTACGGCAAGATCTGCTGGCCGGTGCTTGTGCGACCATATAACGGTGATTGCCCCGATCGGTAATGGCCGTTACGCGTGCAATACAGCGCTCGGCCATAGATCAAGATGAGTCAAGATGAGTCAAGATGAGTCGAGATGAGTCGAGATGAGTCGAGATGAGTCGAGATGAGTCGAGATGAGTCGAGATGAGTCGAGATGAGCCAAGATGAGTCAAGAGGAGCCAAGAGGTGTCAGGAGGAGTCAAGTGGAGTCGGAGTCAAGAGAAGTCAGGAGCTGCCCGGAGGTGCTAGGAGATTTGAAGACATAGCAAGACATGGCAAGACATGGCAAGACATGGCAAGACATGGCAAGACATGGCAAGACATGGCAAGACATAGCAAGACATAGCAAGACATAGCAAGACATAGCAAGACATGGCAAGACATGGCAAGACATAGCAAGACATAGCAAGACATAGCAAGACATAGCAAGACATAACAAGACATAACAAGACATAACAAGACATAACAAGACATAACAAGACATAACAAGACACAGCAAGACATGGCAAAATATGGCAAAAGAGGACGAGGGACGTCAGGGGAAATCGAGGGAAGTGAAGGGAAATAAAGAGAGGTCAAATGAAGCATACGCAAGCTGAACTCGGCGGGCATCCTCTGGGTGGCGAATTGGTGACCCGCCTACTATACGAATTTACCTTATAACGCTTATCAACTTACCAATACCACGGCGCGGCGGTATTAATACGACACATACGTAGAGAAAGTGCAGAAAGGTCATTTGCTGTTTGAAACCAGTTGAAAACTTCCTCAAAAGTTGAAGCTGCCGACGTCTCCTAGTTTTTATAATGTACTTATTGGAAAGCTTTATGGTTGTCAAAAGAAACCCGGAGCTGTTGAAATAGTAGAATAGGAGCGTGCGACCAAGGAACACTCAAGTTAAAACTCAAATGTCCAAAACAACTCTTAAGGAAAAAGGTAATCAGTATGGCTCCTAGAGTAACAAACGTTCCGAGTAAATAAAACATGTCAATTGTTTGTATCGTGTGGAGTCCGATATTATTTTCGTATGCGAAGAGGCACATTAGAGAAGTCTTATAGAAATACCATGCCACCTTATTTTACCTATGAGGACGAATAAATGATTAGGAATTGGAAAGTAATAATTAGAGGTTCCAATAAGGATATTAGACCTGCGCCTTAACATATCCAAGGATTGGGAGGTGGGTACTGATGGATACGGTAAGGAGTTCTAGAAGCGAATAGTGTGAGTGTTGAAGAACTTCGAAGCAAAACGTTGTAGAGTAAACAGAAAGGAATAGAATGGCATCGTCGTTGGAGCGGGAACATGCGATCAGGCAGAGAATAGATGGAATACTAACGGCGTGGCGACCTCGAGGTGGACTCATGGGGCAGATCTGAGTGACCAAAAGCTCGTTGGTCTGATGATATACAGTGGGTTACTAGGAAGCAGTGGAACCTAAGGACATCATATAGCAGAAGCTAATGACCAAAAGCTCGTTGGTCTGATGATATACAGTGGGTTACAAGGAAGCAGTGGAACCTAAGGACATCATATAGCAGAAGCTAATGACCAAAAGCTCGTTGGTCTGATGATATACAGTGGGTTACTACGAAGCAGTGGAACCTAAGGACATCATATAGCAGAAGCTAATGGCGAAAATGGGGTGGATTATATCCAGTCGGCAATAGTACCAGGTCTCTATTCCTTGCGGCGTTGTGGAGAGTGCAGATTGTCATAATGATCGCCAACCTACTTAAGAAGACGCTACCATGAGAAGAGGAAGATATCCAGTTAGGCTCATAGGGGCTGAGTATGATGAGGATGAAACTTGAAAGAGCAATGAAAACTTGGCCTTAGGTAAGGAAGAGTGAAGAAGAAGAAAAAAAACAGATCATAAGAGCGGAATATAAGAGTGAGATACGGCCAGCAAAGTCACCGTCCTTGCGTTGCATCAACAAATTTAGCGTGTATTCACATGTATCCCAGCCGCACGATGGCTCGAAAGGGGCACGCAGACACCCGGCGAAGTCACAAATTAGTACCAGCTTTTAGCGGGCCCTATCGTGTTACAGCAATATTGGGCTACGACATACGAGATTATAGTGGCATGGAAGGGAGGAATATCTCTGATAGGAATAATAAGAACATTGTTTCAATGAACAATACTAAACCTTGAGTTAAGTTTAGCGAATCCGAGTCGGAAAGTGACTATGGTGAAAGAGAGCGAAGGATTGTATTAAACTAGTACTGGCAACTGGAATCCGACTATCAAGGCGTGACCATAATTAACTATTTATCGGACCGAGAGAGACGTAAAGTAGCTGATGATGTATACGCTTCAGTCACGGGGTTGAGACCATAGCACCTTGTGTGTCCAAGCGGTGCCCATGTAGACAAACTGGCTGAGGCAGTAGCACCCAGTGTGCGCAAGCGGTGGCTGAGCAAATGAACGGGTTGAGGCCGTAGCACATTGTGTGTGCAAGCGGTGCCCATATAAGCGGGTTGAGGCCGTAGCACCTTGTGTGTGCAAGCGGTGCCCATATAAGCGGGTTTGAGGCCGTAGCACCTTGTGTGTGCAAGCGGTGCCCATATAAGCGGGTTTGAGGCCGTAGCACCTTGTGTGTGCAAGCGGTGCCCAAATAAACGGGTTGAGGCCGTAGCACCTTGTGTGTGCAAGCGGTGCCTGTATGACAAACGGGTTGAGGCCGTAGCATCTTGTGCGTGCAAGCGGTGCCCGAATAAATAAACGGGTTGAGGCCGTAGCCTCTTGTGGTGCAAGCGGTGCCCATATGGATTTATTCATTTACCTTGTGGAATATGGACAGTTAATTTATAATAAAAGGAAACATTACGAGTAACTGTAAGCTACTCTTTGTAATTGACAAACCTCTACCTGTGAACTTGCATTGAAAATACCTTGAGAATCGAGACGTATGAGATACGATGATATAAATTATATGCATTTAATATAACAATATCGATAAGCGAGGCAGGCCGTCGTACCTTGTGTGGGCGACATGATGGCGCCTGATATGATTGACGGTCAAACCGTCGCACCTTGTGTGTGCAAGCGAACGACGGCGACACACGAATAATTAGTTGTTCTGTGGTCCAAGTAAAAGGAGAGATAAAAAACCAAATTAATTTATTGTTTCATGTGGTACATTGCATACATGGTGTTACATCTTAATGACTGTCACACGAAACATTAACACCTAGAAGATTTTGTAAGGAACAATGGACAGATAGCGGCGACTAGCCGACGCAAATATTGGCCAAATTGATATCTAAATATGGATGGATGAATTATAACGTACTATTTACCCTTGTGGCAAGCATAATCGATAGAGTACCAAACTCAGAAATCCGCCGTCGGGCAAAACTGGTGGATTGGGGAAAGGATGGTTTCCCTGAAGGGGAGACGGGCAGGGCAAGTTGCACGTAGAGACGACGATCGCTGGGCGTACACAGCTACAGTCTGGAGGACACGCACGGGACGATGCAGCGTGGGAAGATCACCAATCGCGCACATTTGGGAAGGAATGGATGCGTCGGTCATAAATACAAGACAATGGAAGGATGGCGAGAAGGCCTACGTCCAGCGGTGGACAGATACAGGCCGACGATGACGACGAAGCATAATAAGGAATATGAATATATAGACCAGAGGCGACATTGTTCATCAGTTTCCAAATATCTCGCTGCTAGAGGTTATTGTTATTCAATGAAGACTTGTGGAAAATGAATAGGTATATCTACGTTAGGATCTTCATATAAATGGCGCGGAAACGGAAGCTGCGGCGAACATACTGAAACCAAACGGCTTATGTAAGGTTGTGGTTTTTTTTTTGCAGGAATTAAGCGACTCTTCGAATGGGTCATTCTCTAATGTCGGATGGCCGGAACGGTAACACGACGACTTAATCAGAATCCACAATAATACGCGGTTTTGTGGTATTGATCCAACATTGCGTTTCGATAATTTATTTATTTAAGCTTTTACACGTTAGGGTGCAAAAGTTGATCTTTATTTTCTAGATGTTTTAGCGTACCGGAATCAACGGAGTAATTTTATATGTTGTAATGACGCATTTAATCGGTTCTGTGTTGTTGTTTTGCTGTGTCTGGGACAGACACTAGTAGGTGATAATTGGGACTTTAAACTCACCGTTCGCTGTGCTAAAGCACAGCTCACTCATGAGTTTATAGTCCCCAATTATCATGTTAAATTATCGATGCGCTTCGACAACATTACAGTATGCGTGCGAACCGTACCGTAAGGTATCGAACTTAAACTGCACTAGGGCGTTCCGCTCACGCGGAATGTCTTCAGACCCGACTAAATATATAAATACGACCAACATTAACATAATCTTTATTTAGTGCGAACCATTGTGCTGCAAACTCGGTCTACCATTCTACACGAAAATGAAATTTGTAAAACAACCTTACTCATTGAAACTAGCACCAGTATATTCGGATTCGGTGAAAACAAATTCTCGCCACGGAAAACTTTTACCTAATACGATTCGTTGCATTATTTCTGGACCTTCTAATTGCGGCAAAACTAACTTGGTTGTTGGTCTGCTGTTGCACGAAAATGGGGTGTATTTTCGAAATGTATACATTTATTCCAAGACTCTATTTCAGCCTAAGTACGTATTCTTAGAGAAAGTCCTACAAACTATCCCAAGTGTGTCATTTAAAAAATTTCATGAAAATGATGAAGTATTGAGCCTGAATGAGGCTGCTTCTAATTCGGTGATAATTTTTGATGATGTATCGTGTGAAAATCAGAATAACATACGTAATTATTTTGCAATGGGTAGACATAAAAATATAGACTGCTTTTATTTAAACCAAACGTATAGTAAAATTCCAAAGCAATTAATACGCGACAATGCCAACCTTATTATATTATTTAAGCAAGACGACATTAACTTACGCCATGTTTACGATGAACATGTTAACACAGATATGACATGGACACAGTTTCGAGAGATGTGTTCAAAAATTTGGAGCACTCAATATAGTTATCTGGTAATAAACAAAGATTGTGAAAAAGGTAATGGTTGTTACAGAATGGCATTTGATACGTTTGTAATTCTGGATTAACGGTTTATAAATCATTCGTTTAGGTTTTTACCTTCATTGTTATTTTTGACATCGTGAAGTATAGTCAAAATATGGATAAGGAACAGGCCTTGAAAATACAAATAGTAAAATCTGCTGAATCTGTAAAAAAAAAACTTAAACGGATACGAGACATTAGAACTAACAATGAAATAGTTATGGATTCTGTTCTCAGACCAATTACAGAACCACTAAAACAATTAGTAAGCAAAAATGATCACGTCTTTGATAAAGTTTCAACACCGAAAGAAAATAAATTTACGAAGAGAAAATTTAGTCGTACTCCTACAGTAAGAAAAACATCGCCCCCAAAAATATCTGATGATGAGTATTATTACCCTGACGATGAAAATGATAGCAATAGTGATGACATTCGCGAGTATAATAAGACGGTAAAATGTGGTGACTCCAATAATGAACTTGATGACGATGAATTACATAGTAATTCAGAATATTCGGAATATAGTGACAACAATAATCTACAAGTTGATACAAGTGGAACATCCTTCAAAACTAGTGAAAGTGCTAGCCCACGCCCATCCTGGTCAATGTCAGAAATAGTTGACGAAAATATTCCTTTTGGTGTAAGAAGAGAAAGAGAAAAACTTATGATGGGAATGGCATCTGTTTCTCTCAATGAAGATCATATAATTATTGGCGGACAACCCTATGTAAGAACTTTAGGATTGATGGAATTACTATTTAAGAAATCACCAGATCTACGTTTGGTAACGGAAGATGATAGACGTAATTATAAGAAAATGTTAATAGCTACGAATGCTCATCGTCGTGATTATGATTCCACAAAACCAATTAAAAGCAACAAAGGACGAAAGTACACACAGGTAATAAGACCTTTGTTTATAAAGCTTGCAAAAAATTGTGTTAGTACTGAAAGCATGTCCCATGGATCCGGATTACCTTTAATGAAAAAGCTTAAACAAAATGTAGATTACATTTATTGGGATGACCCTAATGAAATAGTTGATAGATTAAAGCTCTTGATAGCTTCTAGAGACGCTGGTAACACTGGACTAGATAATGAAATTATATCCATAATTGAAGAATTGCGTGAAAGTGGTTTAATTAAATAAATATTTATATGTTGTATTTTGTTATTGTAAGACAGTCACCTTACAACCATCAGTAACTACAGTTCTATAGGGAAATGAATATCGATAAATTCGGTCATCACGTCCACAAACGTTTCCGTGCATCAGTACAATTATTGGAAATTGACGATTTCTTAAAAATTGAAAACGGAGAAATTAATGTACAACATGCAAGATTAAAAGGAGTGAACGTTCCATTAGAATCTCACCATGCTGTGAACAAGGAATATGTCGATCAAATTATTACTCAATTTTGGACAAGTAAGAAAATAGTAGAAGAACTAAATAAATTAACATTATCCATCAAACAATACCTACAGGCACACTATTACACGAAACCTGATATAGAGTCAATTATTAAGTCGCCGAAAGTGTAGATAAAGAAATGAGTAAACAGCGAGTTGTGGATGAAATTCACAAAGCAGCAAGAAAAAACTTCATTCGGCGATCTGTGACATTAAAAGGTATTGATGATTTGTGGCAAGCTGATTTAATTGATGTGCAAAGTTTAGCAAAATACAACTACGGCTACAAGTACATTTTAGTTATAATAGATGCTTTTTCGAAATTTGCTTGGGCATTTCCAGTTAAAACAAAAACTAAATCTGAAATATCAATGGCTTTTAAAAATATTTTTAGCAATGGTCGTTTTCCTATCAATTTGCAAACAGATATGGGAACTGAGTTTTATAATGACACGTTCAAGAACCTAATGAATTTACATAGAATAAATCATTATTCTACATATTCTACTAAAAAAGCCTCGATTGTTGAAAGATTGATAAGAACTTTGAAAAATAAGTTATATAAATATTTTAGCTTTATTGGTGATTATAAATGGGTGGGAATTCCTTTGAAGACCATTGTTGATTCTTATAATAATAGTTTTCATCGAATTATTAAATGCAAACCAAAGGACGTTAATCTTAAAAATCAATCTGTTGTATTAGACAACATTAAAAAATCACAATTATTACATCCCACAACAAACAAATATCATGTAGGAGATAGTGTTCGCATCAGCAAGTATAAAGGAGCTTTTCAAAAAGGATACACTCCTAATTGGTCAACAGAAATATTCATTATCAGAAAAATAAATACGACAAAACCGGTCACTTACCTAATTGAAGATCAGCGAAAACAGATAATATTAGGTTCTTTTTATGAACAAGAACTGCAAAAAACCAAATATCCTAACGTATATTTGATTGAAAAGGTCTTAAAGAAGAAAGGTACTAAACTGTTCGTTAAATGGCTTGGACTTGGTGAAAACGAAAATAGTTGGATAGATAAAAAAGATGTTGTTTAAAATTTATATATAATGCCCTTGATAACATCATTCTTTTATTTCCATCTTAGTGATGCAAGGAGGAGGACTTCTTAATAATATAATAAATAATTTGCCATTTGAGTTACATTTACCTGGATACAATTATTGTGGTCCCGGCACCAAACTACAAGAACGGTTATTACGAGGAGATAAGGGAGTCAACCGATTGGATAACGCTTGTATGCAACACGATATAGCATATTCAAAATATTCTAATTTACAAGATAGACATACGGCGGATCTCGAGTTATTAAATATGGCTAAACAAAGGGTTAAGTCAAAAGATGCAGGTGCAGGCGAAAAAATTGCATCATGGTTGGTAAGCAAGGTTATGAAGACAAAATTAAAAGCTGGCGCTGGAATTAAGGGATTTAAAACATTTGTTTCGAAAATACGAAAACATTTACGAAAAAGCAAACTTAAAGGTAATAAATCGACAATAAAGCAGGCTTACCTTGTTGCGAAAAAGTTATTTTCCAAAGACAATAGAATTCGTTTACCACGTGTAATACCTATTCCAAAAACTGGTGGAATCTTGCCGTTAATACCTATATTCGCAGGATTATCCGCATTGGGGTCGTTAGCTGGAGGAGCAGCGGGTATTGCGAAAGCTGTCAATGATTATAAATCGGCTAATCAAAAACTCCAAGAGTCCGAACGACATAATAAAATGATGGAATCAATTGCTTTAGGTCGCGGTTTATATATCAAACCATATAAAAAGGGAAATGGCTTGTTTGTACCTACTTCAAAAAACTAAACAAAAGGCTACCCAGACGTGCCCTTACTAACTTGGATATTATAGAATATGCCAATGATATTCCTTACTTTAGAGGTGTTTACATGAGCGACAAATTACCAAACAAACCAAAACTGATCGAATGTGCAATTATCAATTTGGACAAATATAAAAATGAAGGAACTCATTGGGTAGCCTATGTAAAATTACATAATTATTGTGAGTATTTTGACAGCTTTGGAGATTTGAAGCCACCTATAGAACTCGCACGATATTTGGAAAATCGTGATATTTTTTACAATTATACGAGGTATCAAAGTTTTAACAGCACTAATTGTGGTCATCTATGTCTGAAGTATCTGAAAACCTTTTGGAGAAAACATTTAAAATGACTAACTTCTCACGATACATTACCATTACCATAATGACATTCACACTGTCCATATCTGACACTAAGTCAACTTTGACAACTAATTATACCCCCGCCTTACAACTGAACGGAGAATATGAGTGTGGTTTACTAAATTTTTCTACTTTTAATTCTATACCGAACGTGGATCATAGAAATAATAAACTACATTACGGCGAAAGTGAATTTATGGAATTACCAGAAGGCTCCTACGAACTACAAGACATTAGTGACTTTTTAAAAGAAAATATCAAAGACTGCTCATTTAAACTAACATGTAATAACAATACTTTGAAAGCTAAAATTATATGTTCGAAAGATATTCATTTTGAAAAGGATAATTCGATAGGTAAAATATTAGGTTTTGGAAAAGAAAGGTTAAAAGCTAATATATTACACGAGTCCCGCTTTCCCGTAAGCATTCTCTCGACAACCGTACTCAGGATCGAATGTGATATTATAAGCGGATCTTTTGTGAACGGAAAGCCAAGCCATATCATTCATGAGTTCGCGCCTAACGTTCCACCAGGTTATAGAATTATCGAAGTACCAAAAAACATCATTTATTTTCCTGTGAATCAAAGAGATATAAGCTCTATTAACATAAGGATATTGGATGTGAATGATAACGTAGTTAATTTACGAGACGAAGAAATTCAAATATATTTACACCTAAAAAGAAAATGATTGATTTTAATAAATACTCGCAATCTGCTTCGAAAAATTGTAGTACAAATAGTGCTGTTGAGAGGATAACATCTTCTACAAAAATAAAGAAGAAAAAATCATATTCTAAAAAGAAGTTAACAAAAGAAAACGCTAAATTTCTCAAGCTTATCGGGTTAAAATGAGTATCTTGAATATAACCGACTCTCCAGTATACGACAACTCTATCGAAAGTTATGAGTATCATTCTTACAAGCCGTACGTCACGAGTTTTAATATGAACGATGAGATACGTATACCCATTAATCAGCAAGACTTATACGTATTACCTTCAGCTAGCACTTTGTATATAGAAGGAAATGTTCAAGCTTTCAATAGAGAATCGAAATCCAGACTTACGCATATTAATTTCACGAACAATCCATTACTTTATCTCTTTCAAGACGTGCAATATTATCTAAACGGAGTCTCTATAGATCACGTTAAATCTCCAGGCATTACTGCAACGATGAAGTCTTTAATGTCAATGAGTGAAGGTGAGTCGAAAATTTCAGAAAGTTGGGGGTGGAAAATTAATGGCACTACAAACCACGGAGGTAAATTTTCTGCATCTATACCTCTTAATAAAATTCTAGGCTTTGCAGAAGATTTTAATAAAATCATTATTAACTGCAAACACGAGCTCATTCTATTACGGAGTAATTCTAATTTGAATTGCTTGAAATTAAACACGGGTGAATATATTCATGATATTGAAATTACTCAGATAGTTTGGAGAGTACCACACGTAAAGGTATCTGACCGCGAACGAATTAACCTGCTGCGTGTCTTAGAAAAAGATCGAGCTTTAAGCATAGTCTTCAGAAATTGGGACTTGTATGAATATCCATTACTTCCGCAAACTACAAAACATACTTGGTCAATAAAGACATCGTCTCAAATAGAAAAACCGAGATATGTAATTTTAGGCCTACAGACAAATCGAAAGAATCAAGCTGACAAAGACATGTCGCAATTTGATCACTGTAATTTACGTAATGTAAAGGTATTTTTGAATTCGACTTACTTTCCTTACGAAAACCTAAATATAGATTTTACCAACAATAATTATGCTTTATTATATGAGCAATACACAAAATTTCAGCAGTATTATTACGGACGCAGAGCGGATCCTTTGTTAAGTTTTGAGGATTTTAAAAACAAAGCACCATTGTATTTAATAGATTGTAGTCGACAATCTGAAAGATTACAAACAGGAAGCGTAGACATACGTTTGGAGTTAGAAGCACTTATTCCAATACCAGACCAAACATCAGCTTATTGTCTCATATTAAACGACTGCATTATAGAATACAAGCCGCTGAGTAATATTGTGAAGAAAATATCGTAAAATAATACAATGAATCAAAATTATATATTTATAGACGTACAAGGCTTTAAGGATTCGTATAACTGTTTTATAATTAAGGAGCTAGCTCTAGCTACCTCAGACTACACTCAAGTATTTTTAATTAAACCTCCATATTCGTTTTCTAATTTAACCAAAGAAGAAAAAAAATGTGTTAAATGGATAGAAAGAAACCGAGGTATTCTTTGGAGAGAAGGATACATTGATTACCGTGAATTTAAAAGAATGATTTTACCTGTATTAGTGAACAAACAGATTATTGTTAAGGGTGCGGAAAAAGTTAAATGGATTACAGAATTATGTGGTTCGTGCACTGTCGTAGATATTGGTGAAAAGGGTTGTCCAAATTTCTTAACATTGTATAAAACTTTCTGTAGTAGTGTAAATAATTTTAATTGTTTAGTTCATAAGAAATGCTGTGCTTTAAAAAATGTGTTATGTATTAAAACCTGGTACATTGATAATAATATGCAATGTTTTGTTCTTTGACTTTCATAAATTGTGTATTAGCTACCTACTTATAATATTTGCGAATTTATATTATGATTATTTCAATAAAAAAATTTTTATTGAAATAATCATAATATAATCACACCTTTTTATTTATTTCAAATAAACATAATTTCTAGCTATGTACATTTTTAAATGACTAAAATCATTGAAATCTTATTAATAATAATATTAATACAAAATATGACAAATTATTACATAAATAAACAAAGTCTTTATTGACAATACTTAATAATCATTTTAATAGTAGATACTTATAAATTTTAAATTATCACATAAATGACAAGCCAATCATTATCTTGTGGCTGCGGTGAAGCACTCCGGAAGTAGTATCTGAAAAGAATAAAACTTTTATTTAAAATTACATTTTAATTACTTGTCTTCACAAATGTTAATAATAATTATGTTAAATTATAAGCAAAGTAAATGTTTACCTATTTAATGCGATCCGTAGGTATGAAGTCAGGCGCTGCAAGGTTGGCAGTGTAAACCTGAAAAGAAGAAGTTTTACTGTAAAACACTGCGTCTATGTAAACCACTTTACTAATTAGTTTTTATTATTCATACAAAATACTTACTATTTACCAATATCGGAGCGCTCTCCCATTTCCCTGGATACCAGGAACAATGTATGCAGCGCTGATCTCATCACATCATCTTGATCACTATGCACATTGTATGTTGATTTAACAAGAACCCGCGTTTCGACCACAGTTTCTTGCTCCGTGTATTCACTAATTTCCATTTTTATTGAATATTTAGGCACGAGTTCATCTCCCACAGCTATATAACTAGTTCGCGACATTTTGCAATACGTTTACACGGCTCAGGTAATCGGTGACGAATGAAGTTTAAAACGCTAATTAAAATAAGCTAAGAAGTGCATTTTCGTCTTGTCGAAACATGCATAATAAAATACACCTCGCGAAGAGGCGTCGCGACGCATTGTAGACATGCAGGAACTTGTTCTTGCGATGACCTCATTAGATACCTATGCAGGCTGTAACGTAAAGTGTACTCATAGGAAACCCAAATTTTACTGTAAGGTTTATTATCCGACCGTCGAATGGAGAAGGGTAATGTTTAGATGTTTTTGAGTAGGTTTATATAAATAAAAAATAAAATTTAGTAAGTATGTTTTTATTAATATTTAGCAGAAGTATGCAATAACCTAAATTAATTATATACTTATATTTTACAAATTACTTATTTAATTAAACATTAATGGTAAACCCTTCATATTGTAGCAAATAAATTTGAAGAAATAATAGTTCGCAAACATTGCAATCTCAGCTTCAATTACAGAGTTCTTACACTTGTGAAGATCGAGCACCATTTCAATGTCATTAATTGATGACCCGCGCCTTGACATCAGGCTACTTTCAATTTTATTGGTATATCTTACAGCAACAATGTAGTCATTTTGAATAAGATTTCCTAATCTTAAGTTTACACAACTTGCGAATTTATTAATTGCTTCCAATATCAGCGGCGTAATATTTAATGGACACCTTTTATCGCAAAATATAAATTGAAATAAAGTAAATGGACAGATACCATGTCCATATTTTCTTAATTGTTTGAATTCCTTGTACACATGTCGCCATTCCATAACATCAAAAAATAAATCACAATCTTCATAAAACACATACACTTGGGGCAAAAAATCGGCTGAAGCCCATAATCCGGTTGTTATCTGGACACCATTTTTATGTACATAAGTGTGTTTTGAAATAACTACATTAGACAAATAACCTTCCGACATGTCTTTCTCTACAGGTATCAATCAGAAGAATAAATAGTGTCCCCAAGCAAACGTGGATACATTGTCGTCCGAGATTTTTCGTTTATCATCCTTTGATGACAATGCAATTTTATTAATTTCTCGAGTAAATAGCTGATGCTTAATGGATTTAAATAGAATATTTTTTTTGCGTATTACCATTTCTCGGTCTTCTAGAACTGATTTATAATCTTCGAAAAATATATCATTTAAAACGTATTTTTTTACGCCCTTCGCTTTTTTTATTTCAGTGGTTTCTGTTTTTATGCAATATAATTTGGACCGGAGACCTACAAATTCCACAATGCTTTTACCTCCAAGCTCATCTTTGAACAAACCGGGCACTTTTTTATTTATACGTTCTATTTGATAAATGTTATTTTCTGAATAATTACTTGTATCAAAATAATGTTTGAAATGTGTTTTTATGTCATTGTAGAAATCATCTGTTTCAATATAGTACAAAAAACTGTCAGTATCAGTATAACAAAGCTTAAGTCTCGGGCCATAAAAGGGTTTCATGACGGAGTAATGAAAATTGTACATATGACACTTCGATAATTCTAAAACCGTAAACCCGATGTAAATAGGTTTGTCAAGAACGACACTTTCTGGTTTCATCTGAATGCCAACAAAGTTTTCGCTAAACACGGTTGCGCTATGAAAATTTGGCCTTGCTATTAGTTGACTTGCAGAGGTTGTTTTTTTCGTTTTATTATGGTCATCACTCCACTTATTTACTAATTTAACATCAAGCCTTTTTTCAGAATCTTCTAAAGTTTTACCGAATATGCTGTTGTTCAGTAGTTTGAAGAAATCTTGTTCGAATGCAGACTTAGCTTTTTGTCTTAATGAGGTGTTTAAGTCAATGTATTGCTTTAAATAAGGACTCTGTTTGAATTGTATGACCCGACGAATTGCAATTAATTTTAAGCCAGCGTTTATACATTGTTTCAAGTGAACATAATGAATAACATAACAATACTTATCATACAAATTCGGAATTAGTTTCGCCGTCTTCGAACCGGGTGGTACACATTTTTGAGGACAATACGGTATATCATTATGTAAATCATGCAATTTTTCCGGATATGAGAGGTCTACTTCTAAAATATATCCATATTCGTTATCATCTGGAAGTTGATAAAAGTCAATGTTATTGATTTCTATTTTATTTAATAGTCGAAAATCGGAATAGGGCAAATATGCGCACATAGCAAACCCGTATAAATTGTTACAATCTATGTAAATTAAATAACTGTCCTGCTCGTCTGATCGATAATTTTTTAAATACTTATTATTAGCCTTCGCATACCTGGTCGAACATAAACATACGCCACCTCGAACTCCTTTTTGTATCATCCGAATAATTTCTAAGTCATCAATTAGTTCTAATTGAACTTTAGTCTTAAGCAACATTGCATCGAAACTTAAACTAGGCGTTGTCAAATAAAAAGCGGGGTCTAACTTGTAATTATTCCTACAAGTCTGACGAAAGTTTTGAAAAACATCGGCCAACAGTACAACATCCGTTTTAAGATAAAAATCTGTATACTCGCCCAAGGTTTCAATTTTAAATGTTTTCCAAACTTTTTTGGCATGATTATAATCAAATTTAGAAATGTTTTTACCTGTAAGAGTGTTAAAAAAATCATGTAATGAAGGCAAACTACTTTCTTCATACGATTGCCAAGAAGTCATGTATTCGTAAGGATATATTCCTTTACGTTTACACAATTCGAACTCATTTTCGTCAGAGAAAAAACGAGATAAATGCGTAAAGTCTTCTTTATTCAAATTTTCAACTAGTTTTTCTAAACTAGTTCCTAAAAATTTAAATGTGTCTACAAAGCGCACCGCTATGTACTCAGTTTCATTAACAGAGAAAAATTTTGTAAACGATATATAGTTTTCTTTGGTTTTAGCAATTACTTTTATCCGTCCTTCCATCTCTCCCAATTCACGTATAAATAAATGAGCATCATATCCTGACAAATTATGAAAAAAAATTGGTATAAACTTCGGCAATACAAATCTGATATTACAGTAAGAATGTGATGCGCCGCGGTATTTACCTGTTAAATGGCAATGGTCTCTTACTCGGTCATCTAATAATAATTTAGAACAAATGAAACAATTACGTGCTACAGTAAATTTATTGTAGTCTTCTTGAGTAAAAATCATGGGGACAGGCTCGTTTAAAATTTTGTAAATTGATGAAACATCCTTTTGTAGGTATTTAATGAATTTATCAATGCAATCTGGTCCACGATATGATACATACTTGTTCAAAGAACTGTCGTATGAACTAACAATGTAATAGCCAAAAGCGGCCGGAATGTGTTTTTTTAAATCTCTTGTATAACCAGAGCTCTGGTGCGGCTCACATGGCTCTAGAAAAGACTCAAAATCGGCGTAAATTACAAACGGCATATCTTGCATACGTTCATAATGCTTAAACTGTATAATGGACCCATTTTTTGGTAAAATCGTTGATACACCACCGCATACGTGATCGTCCAATGTATTTTGAGCATTAAAAAATAATAAACAATCATCACAAAAATATATTCTACCATGATGTTTGGTCAGCTGAGATCTCATCAATCGATCTAATTTTTTAATTAAACAATAGTGAGTGCGGTTTTCATTTTCTAACATTAAGAGATTTATATGCTGCTTCTTTTTTTTCTGCGTTCTATAGAGTGGGCCGACTATATTTTTATATTTATTTAGACCGTATATATTAACACTGATATCCGGGTTATTTTTTTCAAATATTTTTATATCAGAAAAGGCTGCTGGAAATGCCATGTTCTTCAAATTAAGTACCTCTTTAAAATCAGGGTACGATGAAACACGATCTCCATTAGCTTTAGCTGGGAAAAGTGCAGCCATAATACTCCAAAGGAAACAAAAACTATCATTATTTCTAATGTTGATACAAGCTCGCTTCATTTTTATACATTTCGGCAGTTCTATGTAACTGGATGCTCTTAAAGGCGAATATTTATTAATATTTACCTCTAGATATAAGTTCTTTAAAAAGGACCAGCCGCTGTCCCTTTCTTGAAATTCATCAATTTTTTTAGATATAGTATCAACAACCTGCGCATACAAGTTTTTAAAGTCATAATTTTGATGTATGCAGAAATTGGTTGTAGCAAAAGATTTAATTTCGCTGGTGTCATTCTTTGCCAATGTAAAGTCACAAAACAATTCAAAATTCGCCTTGATATTTATATGTTGCGATTGCTTTGCCTCGATTAGCCGACGCACGGAAGCGCGAACGCGTCGGAGGAAAGAAGTAGGCGTTTCGCCGCCATCGCCCTGCTCCAACCCCGTCGTCGACCCTCGTACACGATACGATGCGATACGATTACGAAATGCGGAACTGTATTTATCGACGCAGTCGTTCAATTCAACTGCAATATTATTTTTATGCGAATTACTGCGAAGATGAGCAGAGAAGGCTTTATTTTGAATCGATTGATCGCACGCAGTGCAGTATGTCTTTCTACCTGACATGATAGTTAATTGGGATATTAATGGAAATATGCCTAAGTTGCCTACTCAAAACAAAGTAGAATAAAAACGATACGGGTTTACCATTAATATCTATTTAATATAATTGTTTACCTTTATTTTTAATTCAATAGTAAAAAAAGAAATTATCAAGTTCCTGTTATTACAATATAATAACAGAAAAATGTACACAAAAAAAATTATTTCCTTTTGTCAGCGAAATAAATGGAGTCTTTGTCACCAATTTTTTCTTTGGCGATTCTGAGAAACTCTTTTAAATCACGTAATTCTCGCGCATTGGAGTTAGCCCTATATTTCAGACATAGAGTGGCCTTCTCCAATCGCTCTTTCCAGTCCTGGACGCCTACGACGTCCTTGGAATTGTATACGCGCAGTTCGACGTATACATCCCCATCTAAGTCCGCTTTGCGTCGCAACACGCCGTCAGCGACCCGACGCGTTAATGTTGACGTGAGAGTGGCAACGCCTTTTCGAGCGGCCTGCACCGCCCGAGTCACCTCATTCTCGTCCTCGCTATCTGAAGACAGCAGCGTTCGCACCGGTTTGGCGGCCGCGTGTGCCGGCGGCGGGCGAGCGCTCGTGCCAGCTATAGGCACTGGGACCGATGTGGGGCGAGTAGACTTATTGGGACGCGACTTCTTCGCTTTCTTGGATGGCGGTTCTGCTCTCAGAGTAGTTTCGGTTCTGCAACGGTAATTTAACCAAAAATAAATATCTTTGTATAATAAACATATACTTACTTACCTATAAATGGGTATAAGTAGGTACTCATTCCTTTTGAATATAATAAGATTGACTCGAATTATCGCAATGTATCTAGCGAACGGGGGATGTTGAGATGTAATACATTTAGGTAAGTATTATGGTATATAGTAGAGATTACATAATATTTAATTAGATAATTACCCCTCGCCTTCGGATTCTGAGATGGAAAACAACGACCGCCGCCGTCCCTTCTCTGTCGTCGCTGTAGAACGCTTGTAGTCTGCTTCAGACCTGTAATAATTATTTATAAATAAATAAATCGTAGAACACCAATTATATCAACGTGTTAATGACCTCAAACTATGATTTCAAAGCTGTGGGTCCAAAGACAACACATGTTGACCAACGCGATTAGTTTCGCGATCACAATTAACTATACATTTCTATAGTATCTGATTTGGGATTAGAATCGGAGATCTTGTGCAAAATAGACACGCGGAGTTATCTCATTCACCGGCTATGCAAAATAATGAAATGCATCGAAAAATCACTGAGACCTATCACACCTAAATATTATAAATATAAAAAATAAAACTTACGAACATTATTGAAATAGCACGAATCCGCAGCTTGAAGATATGTAGAACACTAAATGAAGTAGTACCGCACTTTGAAACAACAGACAAATAATGGAAATTTCCACAAAAAAAACAACCTTTTATTTGCAACCTACAACCAGGGATCATCAACCATTGATCGTCAATCTTATTTTAAATAGCGCACGAAAACGCCTCTACGTAGGTGGACACCACTTTAATGACGATGACCTTCAATGATATGTATTTTATAACCACTAACTAAATAAATATACAAGTGAAAAACTTAAAAAAAATAGAGCTTCTCTGATTGTTCGCCGTGCAAAGGTGAAAATACTAAATTGTAATTGTATATAAATATTGAACTACATGCCTATACAATATAAATAATCATTATAAAATACCTGTAGGTATTAAAAGTAACTGTTGTGACAAAACTTCTACTATGTACGTACACACCGACTCGCAAAGAAAAATAAGATTTATTTTGAGTTAAATAATATAATTATTATTTTTACGTATGAAATAACGATCATTTTGCTTTAGTTATATTTGTTTAAATATTTATCTATTTGTCACTGATAACTAACTGACTAACTAACTAACTAACAAACTGTTATCGTTTTCTTAAATGTTTGTTACCTCTGAACTCTGATAAACTATGAAATTAGCAAAATATAAATAGAAGGTAAAAACAATAAGTAGTGTCTTCTTACACATATTGGCACATCACCTTTCCTGTTGCAGGGGTGCATTCAGGTTGCATGAGTTACGTAAGTCGTTAGTCATGCTGTCATCATGATGTACAGTCGAAAGCAGATCGATGGTAACACTTGCAGTAAGATTTCAACTCTGATGACCCAGTCAATAAGAACGTGCAAAGTCCAAAGTGTTACACTTGATGTGCTGTAGACATTACGTCCTATACTTCTAGTTATTTATAAGGTTATCTTTGATTTCAATCAATTTGTCCAATAATATAATAAATATATAAAATAAGTAGGTTAAGCTCTCAGAGATTATAATTCACTTGACTTCGAGTTATAAAACAAATTCTAAATAAACTTAACTTTATGTTTATGACAATATTAACAAGGTTCGATTGTTAAGGAGATAAAGTGGTATTTAACATATAATAACGGATATTTCTAAGACATCGCAGTCATGACCGTCATGAGAAACCTTTGATAGCCTGAATCCGTCCCGCAATCACGGTACGGTTGCGTCACTCATTAGTTTATACTCGTAAACAACTGCATCGGCACATAGTGCTGACACAGAGGAGTATCGTTTTACTTGTTCGTTCAACACACTCGCTCAGCGCCGCAGCTAGGGTATGACAAAAAGGGCACACGCTAAGGTCGCAACTGTAAGTACCGTGCAACTACCTATTGAAACTTTAAAAATTATCAGCGTGATAATATAAAAAAGGACCAAATGCGAATTGTATCACGTATCGGAGATCCAGATTGAATAAGAAGTTACCTAAGTACATGATTTTGGCATATTTTTATATTTGTCAAACCAAAAATCGAATCTTTATTCGGGTCTGGGTTTTTCTATAGATCATGATTATTGAACGATTGAATGATAATTAACAATAATGTGAATTTCGACTGACTTGTAGAGGGCGCAATTTTTCCCGACTGACCCTAGCTGCGGCGCTGCTCTCGCTGTCTAAAGACCTTCCTCATTATTTGAGTGAACTGCATGAAGTCGTTACGTATCTAGTTATGAACCATTTACCTGAACAGTTTTTTTGTATTTCAACTGAACTTAAATATAAAATTGTGTTATATAGTGGACCGACCCAAATTCAAAATTAACAGGTAACGAGTAAGATTTTACTAAGTGTGAAATAATTAAAAAGTTATTCACTGAAGTATAGGGTAATTATTTAAAAAATTAGCTCATACAAATATCGAGTAGATTTAGACTTTCATAATTAATGCATGGGTTATAATGGGATAGATATCATTGGCGCAGATCACAATACGAATGTTTCCTTAGGCAAAGAGCCAAAGAAGGAATGTATGTGATTAGCACCACTGATCTTGTACTTGGGTTATTATTATCTTATAGGGGTAGGTAGATATCATTCGCGCATATCACAATACGAATAATTCCTTAGGCAAAGAGCCAAAGAAGGAATGTATGTGATTAGCACGTTTGATCAATATCATCACTCACTCTTGGATTATCATTATCATATAGGGGTAGGTAGATATCATTCGGGCGGATCACAATACGAATAATTCCTTAGGCAAAGAGCCAAAGAAGGAATGTATGTGATTAGCACGTTTGATCAATATCACTTGGGTTATTATTATCTTATAGGGGTAGGTAGATATCATTCGCGCAGATCACAATACGAATAATTCCTTAGGCAAAGAGCCAAAGAAGGAATGTATGTGATTAGCACGTTTGATCAATATCACTTGGGTTATTATTATCTTATAGGGGTAGGTAGATATCATTCGCGCAGATCACAATACGGATGATTCCTTAGGCAAAGAGCCAAAGAAGGAATGTATATGGTTAGCGCGATTGATTATTAATTGGGGTAGGTACTGAGTTATCTAGAGTATATAAAAAGATCGTATATCGAAACTTAAAGGTTATATTCCTCAATTAGTATTTTGAATTTGGGTTGTAAAACTGAAAAATAATAATTTGTACTTAAACAAATACGTGAATGTTGTGTTATATGGCGATAACGTGTTTCGAGGAGCTAGGTAAGTTAAGTTGCGGTCCATGCAGTTTGTTTCGATCAAACATCGTTTGCGTTTGCCAAGTAAGTATAGCGCGGTACGTCAGTAACATTGCACCCGCTCATAGTAAAGACAAAATCAGTAGGTACACGTGCGCGTAAAGCCGTTCGGGTCGCCTCGTAGATATCACTTGTGCTCGCTCGCACAGTCTAATGCGCAAAGAACACGTAGGGCGGTCGACGCGCGTCTCTCTCACTCATTGTCGTTGCAGAATAAATTGCAGTTAAAATCAAAATCAAGTCAAACACAAAATCAAGTTAAAATCAAACACTACTGTACAGTACATTATGTGGTTCGAGCGTCTGTTGCCGAAGTGCATAAATGTAACATGATGATTGGGACTTTAAACTCATGAGTGAGCTGTGCTTTAGCACAGCGAACGGTGAGTTTAAAGTCCCAATTATCACCTACTGACACTATTTATCAGAATGGCCGAGTGTTAAGAATCCTAAAATCTAATGGAATTGGTATTAGAAAATATGATGATGACGATGGAAATGCTATAAGGCTGTATGATCTTTTGGCGCATTTGCCTTACTAAAAAACGCAACAACAACTGTCATACTGACTCTCGTGGTTCGCCTTTCGCGCGAAAAACCGGTGGTGGTAATTGTGATTCGAATTGGTCAAAGATGTGGTGCTCATTGATGTAACTCAGAGAATATTGATGGCAGTGTGGCTGTGGAATGGTTCAGGTGGTCCTATCTTTGTGACGACAGCGGAGCTGCAATTCGGTGAGATCAATCCAATCTAGTATTCCTTGCCATCTCCCAGAGACCATACCTCGTAAGGTGGCTGCCTTTTACAATAGGTTACAATAGTAAACACATTTACTTTTGTTTCGTGAGCGAACAAACTTTTATAGGTTTATTAATTTACTAGTGTTCACCCCACAGCTTTGCCCACATGGAACTGTACACTGTAAAAAATCTTGGTCAGGTCGCCATATATTTTGTAAACATCTCCTTTGTAATAATGCACTACATCGAGCATGAGCGAGTTCATACTCTGACTCGCACTTGGCTGATTTTCGGGTGACTGTGACATCGTTTGAGTTGAAAAACCAGTATCACTAACCTTCGCAGTACAGCGTGACGTCGGCGAGACTCTCGGAGTTCCATAGGTTGGCGAACGACGTGGCCAGGTTGGAGCCGAAGCTGTTCCATTTGAGGCAGTACTGCTGCTGCTGCGAGTCCATGCCCGGGCCGCCTCGGATACCTGCCCTGCAACAACAAGAAGACAACAGGTCACATCTCTGATCTACTTTTACTTTCTTGGGGTTTTAGAGGCTTATAAATCCTTATACTACAGAGTAGAGGGGCTCGTAGTCTAGTTGCGGGTACACGTTGACAACGATCGTACAAGTTAAACAACGCTGGGCGAGGTCCGTACCTGGATGGGCGACCACTAGTGACACTTTCATCTGAGCCCCTCCGTGCCTCGGAAAGCACGTTAAGCAGTTGGTCCCGGTTGCTGTCGCTCGGCAGCAGTCGTTAGGCCACGTCAGAGGTCTATGGGCGATGAATAACTCTGACAAATAGGTTTGGTCACTAAACCACACGAAAAAAGAAAGAAGATATCACAGAATGAATACAATTAAGGTGCGAATCCGATCCACGCAGCAGACGGTAGACAACAACGGCAGCCGACGACGGCATTGTATGAGACCGCTTCCGATTACGTCTGCAATTGCCGCGCGACCTATCGCGACCTGTTGCGCGGCACTTGCAGTCGTAGTCGGAAAGTCTCATACAAATTAATACTGTAAAGCAATGTCGTCTGCCATCGCGTCAAAGCTGCTGCCATCGCCGTCTGGCGGTGCTGTCTGCCGTCTGCGCCGTGGATCGGAATCGCACCTTTAAAATTATTTCGTGCTAAAAGAGTGAATTGGGTTTAAAGGCGAGATTTGGGTGAGTTAAAAAAATAACTTTAAAAAATCATATCTCAGTACCTGTGACACTTAGGACAAATGGTCACATGAGTTAAAACCTTGCAAATGACCCCATAAATTCACCAAAAATATTTGTCGGTCCATGCGCCACTGTGCATTATTGTATATTATAGTTTTATCTGCAAAATGTTTTAAAAATGTAACTAAACTTGATCTAATCATTCAGGTCACTTTGAACCTTATTGTCGGGTAAACGTCCTATGTTTCCGCACTAAAGATATACTACATAATTGCAGTCAAAATGTTTTATCTTAACTTGATCAAAATTATTTCAGTTTAGGTAATTAAGCATTCAACATTTCAGGTCATTTTTATTGTCAGTTAAAACATTACCTGTTTCCGCACAGAATTTACACGAATATACTTCAATGCATTAGTATTTTGAATGAATAGACCTTTAAGAGGGACGTAGAGAGTCCTCCCCACAAAATTATGATTAGCAATTTGATAGGCTTTCAATGCGTTGAACTCTTTTTACAGGTGTCCTGTATCTATCAATGTGTTAGTGCCTACCCTCAACGCCCAATTAACTGTAAGACGCTCTTATGGCACAGATAATAAAGGCTAAAGTAAGCGTTACATTTACAGAGGTAAACCAGTAAAAGTCATTCACATCTACTACCTTACGTGCTGTGACTTCAAAAATCAATCTTTAGGGGTTATTTCTAAAATTTCATTATAGGGCATGTTCGTAGGGCGGAGGCTTCGCGGGCCGCGGGTTGCGGCCCCCAGGGTCTAGCCAGGGCTGCCACCCGCCCCGGAGGTAAAAAAAAATTTACTTCCCACTCTCTAAGCAAACATAAAAGACAACATAAATAATGTATAAACTACTTACCTAATGTAAAAGAAATATAGATAAGTAACGTAATTATTAATTGCTACGCACTTACTAACCTTTACGCTGCTAGTTTTTACGCATCAACTTGATGCGTAAAAACAGCAACGAAATACGTTGTAGCTTAGTAATTTTACAAAAAATATTATATGAGAATTTCAACCTGAGACATTTTTTTTGGAAACGAAACCGCCATGACTTTGTATTTGATCGACGGATCTTTCCTCCGATATGAAGAGTGAGCTGCTTAGAGTGAACTTGTTCTTACAAATGTCAAATTTCTTACACGTGTTCGCGATTAAATCTGTCTATAAATTGCGTCCTTAGGGAGCTGTATTCTCTGGGTTCGCAGTTAAATTTTTCCCTATAAGATTTCGAAGCACAAGGAAGAAAATTCTTATTAGGATTAAATTCTTCAGGCGACTGGCAACCCTACCAAGGTCGCAGGCAGGGTGACTAACCGATGCATGATCGATGCGGCCCCTGGCCAGAGCCATGAATGCGTAATGCCGGTGCGGTGGTGCCTGCTGGATTCCCACGGTACATGTCCAAAGTAGCTTACCCTATGTTACCTTTTATGTCAGACTAAAACCTTTTGCCCTCAATGATGGTAAGTGACGATGAGGCAAATGATGCGCGTAAATGGCCCGTCTATTCTTGCTCGAAGATTGCAGGATGTGTGCTGTTTCTGGAAACACCGACGCCAGAACGGCATGGCAAGCCATTCCCTAATCGTCAAAGGACAAAGAGAAACGCTTCGAATGGTCAAATGACTCGTACTCATAAGAAATGATGACTGTGATTGTAATAAATCCGCACAGGGCCTGCGGTGGATCATGGCCCCAGCTCCCTCGATGTAAGGAAAGGTGTGTGCCCGAGCAGTGGGGGCAATATAAATTAGATTAAACAACAGTGTCAAATTAAAATTAAATCCTTAAATAAGGAAAATGTTCTTAACTAAATAAACTTTTAATTAAGTAGGTACAAGATTATATTTGCACAATCGAAGGCAAATCAAGTGTAACACTTTGCATCTTTGGACCGTCCTTATTATCTGTCCCATTAAATAGAAATCGTACTGCGAGTGTTGCCATTGATGTGCTGTCGAGTGTGCTACCAGTGTAGAAGTAAGAGAGCTACGCCAACAAACTGCATTGCAGTGCGACGACCGATGTAACATTGCAATTTTGTTAAAAACTGATAAATAAAATTAAAAAAAAAATAGACTGATGATCATCATGAAAAATGCCTGGGTGAACGCTACCTCTGAGAGGCCGCGGCATTTATCAATACGTCATAATCCTGATGAAACGTCACCATTTCCGACTGCACACCTCGGTGTTATCTTCTAATCTATATTGATAAAAATGTCTACCGTATTAACAGAAATATAATGTAAGGTGTATAGGTACTAGGTATATTTACTAGGAAACATTAGAAGCCGAACCTTAGATGGGTATATGAGTCAACTGAGGATAATTATAAGGATTCTTGCGCATAAAATCATCATAATATATGGGCCGGTCCGACACCACTGCCTGTAGATTCTGCTGTGAAGCCGAGGAAATGCATCCTCAGTGAGCACTCATTCACAGCAGAAGCCGAGCCTTAGGTGGACACACAATGCCACTCGAGGATATTAAAACTCTTTCGCCCCAGTGCATCATACGATTCCTGAAGGACGTTGGCCTTGGGAGCGAGATATAAGAACTCAGTGCGCGGCCACAATAGACCTTTGAGGTCGCAGTGACCCTTAGGCTTGTACCAACCCCGTGATATCTTCTGCAAGTCTTCTGCAAAAGTTGTGATAGGTGTTTTGTTACTTTCGCACTACTTAAATATAAAACATGAGAAAGATGGTTAAAGCGTGGAACAATTTGTAAGACACGTCTGTGACCTTTTTGTTAAATAGGTGTCAGAATTATAATTCTACATAATTAGTAGTCTATGGATTTATGTAGATTTCTAAGAATTAAATTCACCAATCGAGAGCTTTTATGCCAAATCGATTAATCTGTGCAATAAATCAATTATAAAGGTGTTGATTTATGTAATCGAATTGCATTCCAGTTACCTACACCTGTCCTATCATATCAATTTCCATATCAATTAATCAAATTAGCCTTTACAATCTTTAAAAATCCACAAAACTCGTGATTTAGCACTAAAAAGAGAAAATTTATTTAAATATGCTAACACAAAACTCGTAGCACAGGTGACACAAAAACGCTGTGCCTAAAAAAAGAAAAAAATTATAAACGTGGACACATTTGAATTAATTAACTATATATCATCGACGAATGGAAATAAAGACAAGATCGTTAAGCGATTACGATATTATGAGATGTAAAGTGTAATTCAAAGCTTAGATTAATATCTATGAAATGAACGGTTATCTGACTGTTGTGTTTTGTCTGTAATTTTCGTTAATTGAAACTGGTATTATATTAAGTATATCTGACTTCAAATAGGTCGGTGGTGTTACAGTAAAAGATTGAAAATTATATCTCGTAGCGATCAAAACCGCTAAGCGGTGGCTTATTTAGACACTTGCTCAACAACCGATTTTGTAGGAACAACGAAAATCCTAAAACCATGGCATAAACCACCGATTAACCCTAAGTTACGTTTATAGATACAAAATGGTTTTACTTAGAGGTATGTTTTTTAAGAAAATAGGTAATTACAACCATATAAAAATAAATAAGGTTTCTGCGATCCTTATAGACGAGAAATTCGAAGTAAGAACAGCGAAGAATGATATAAGTATTATAGATACTAGAGTACGTATATGACGCCTCAAAACAGTTTCCATTTCCATCTGTGCTTCACTTTACAGCATTCACTGCACCGAAAGTCGATACGTATCGATTCGATTCCTACTCCGTTACAGCCTAACTGTACATTTGCATGCGTGCACGTATAGACCACCAGTTAAATTAGACCTCGAAGTAAACCTCTATTTCCTCTCTTACGCCTTCGATTGTTTAGTTAGAGAGGGGGAGAGTGGGGCAAGTTGGACTGGTTGTTGGAAATTTCGGCTGCGACCCGGTTCCGGCATGCAACACACGCGCAGGCGTACTAGCGCCGGTGAGGGGCGAGGGGGGAGTGCAGCGAGTTGCGCAAAGTGCCGCTGCCGCAGCGGTCACTCTGCAACCAGACCGTAGAGTAGGTTTGGGACACAGAGACTACTTATTTGATATTTTGATAAGGAATGGCCGGTCAATTGATGGTGAACCATGGTTGTTAGTTCCAATGAAGAAACAGTGGTGTTCGCCGCCTACAAGAAGTTAGGGCGGCGTGTACCAAGGAGGATTAGCTTCTATTGTCAAGAAAAATGTATGATGGGTTAAGTCGCGTTACTTTTGGAGTATTATCCTGGAGTACTTTTGTAAAAACAGCCACCCTACGAGGTTCAGCTACGAGGTATGGTATCTGGGAGATGACAATAAATATGAGATTGGTTTGGTCTCACCGAATTGTAGCTCAGCGCTAGTCCCAAAGCTAAGGGTGCTTTTCCACCAGAGATGTGCTATGCTACTTGCTATGTATGCGTTTGATATCCACCAATCATATTCATTCGTCCAGAGCTATGCTATGTGGACCAATGAATATTATTGGTGGATATCAAAAACATACATAGCAAGTAGCACTTGAACCATCCCACAGCCACACTGCCAACACAAATGTTCTCTGAGTTACCTTCGTAGATAAAGCAAAATGTACAAAAACAATACATTCCCTATAGACCTACTCACATACATAATTTCAATGAGCATGTCTAATAAGGTTACATTAAAACCGAAACTGTAATTATAGAACAATGATCTCATAATTATTATGTGATGCAATTGACCCATTTAAGTGTTTGCCTACACATTCGGCGCACTTCACTGTCAACTATTACGCAAATTAGTACCTAATTTGTTAGTAGTTAAAGTAGGGATAACCATGACGTAAATTTTGTTATTTGGGACCAAATCAAGCTGCTTTGTTAAACAAGCATCAATGCAAGCATTGAATTAGAATGTCAAACGTCTACCGATTGTTTTCATTGGACACAGTGTCACAGTATAAAAGAAAGGGAGAATGGTCAGAAAGTATAACATCTAAATTCGTTACAGAAATGAAAATTCCACGAGTCTTGGAATTTTGAAAAACAATTGAATTCTGGAATCTTAAAGTCTTTCCCACACAGGCGCGATCTGCACACGGCCTGCGGCCAGTTGAACGCTTGTCCCGTCCCCTGTTTTCAGTCGTTAACGTCCAGTAGGTAGCGATCTGAAGCCTATATAGGTCAACTGACCGCGGGCAGGCCGCCTGTGTATGGCTTTAAGAGAAACCCATGACATTTGCTAACGAAAAAGCAAATAAATGTCAATCCCATACATTTTTACTTCTATTCTATTAGCGTTAACGATAGTCAAAGAAACTTGGCTAGAGGAGTTGTAGTAGTGTTACCTTGCGCTCGCTTTTACAACTGTCAAAATTCAAAACAGTTGGAACGTCTCACTCACAGTGAGGGATTTTCAAGGTTATATTTAAAAAATAAAGAAAGTACCGATAGCCCCGGTAGATGGCACTGATTGGTCTGATGTCAACATTGAATGCGTTTTTATTGCTTGTAACTTGGGCTTTTCGTATTTCATACCTAGTATTAATTTGTACTGTATTGTTTAAATTACACAAACAAACCAATAAAAATAAACTATTCAGCTGCCATTGAAATTGTTTTTCATGGTGCTGTGTTTTTTTACGATGATATCGCCCTTCGGTGCAACGCCATCTATTATCAACTTAAAAAACTTATTTTTCTTCATACAACTGTCACTTTGAAAACCCCTCATTCTTTCTGAATCAAGAGTATTTCTCAGGTACCTCACACTACTCTGTGCCAATGGTGCACACAGCTAACGGTGGCACACAAAGGCCTGCATCGAGCGTCTCTAGCGGCCTCTATTGCACATTCACCGCCGAATTCCCACCACTCCCCCCCTCCCCCCCCCCCCCTCACCCGCCCCCCTCGGCCCTCCCAGTCCCTCCGGGCCCTCCTAGCTGAGTCGCTATTGCGAAGGTTCATTATCTGTACAATGCTTTGGGAGTTCGTTTTAATTCACTTCTGTGGGAAATAATGGTGAAGGAAAAGCCTTTGATACGAAAAAGGATTTAGTTGCATGAAGGCTTTTAGGTCATAGACAGTTTTGAGCATCAGCTTAGAGGAAGCTCGATCTTACAAACGTCAAAATCGAATTACGTCTGACAGTTGTAAGACTGATCTCAAACTCAACTTGCAGTTAAAGTTAATCTTCCAATCTTTCAGAGTTGCATGACTGATTTTTAAAGTACCTTCCAATAAATAATGACGAAGACAAATCTTTTCATATTAATGATAAGATCCGTATTTCATGAAGGATTTTAAAGTCAATGATCCGATAGGTAAATTATTTGATAGCGATAAAGAAGTCATTATGGAACCATTGCAAAGTTTCTTAGCTCGCGAATGATTATAATTCTGGTAGATCCCTGACAACTGAATAATATGCAGCAAATAACGTATCTGCGTAAAATGTCGCTCTGCATCATAAAACACGGAAATTCATATTATTTTCTTATTCGAGTCCGATGCAGCTATAGCTAGAGCGTTAGGTAACATCGACAGCTCTTCAACCCCAAAAAAAACCATTGCAATGTAGTCTCTATTACCTTATCTTAGCGTACTGTATCTATGTGTAATACTTGACGTACTGACTATAGATTAAAGGCTACTTACAACAATCTTATAAAAATTGCAGTCACGCTATCATGCTTCGCTATAACGGTATCCTAAAATTAAATAAAATGGCCCGAGTGCATCATTTCGTTCGCTATTAGATACGCTTGCTTTAGGTATCTACTTAAACAGCACGTAAGTAGGCTTTATCTAGCTTTCCAAGTGATAATTGTATTAAAAGTTTAACCGACTTCAATGTTTCGCAAAGTTTTACGACATTTTTGCTTTTTGGCAACACCATTTCGAACATATCAAAGTCGCAAAGCGTTCTAGAAATGTTGGATCTCATCACTGATTGGATAATATTGAGCTCAGAACTCAGACAATGCTGCAGGTATGCACAGCATAAATGGGACCACTTATTGGTTAAGTATGACTTAAGGGTTTTGTTGGCATATACGGAGAAGGGCATATACAATCGTTGGGTGTTCTTCTCATGGCCGTTAAAGTAGGGAAAAGTCGTAGGAAAAAGAAGAATTGGTTGCAGGAAAAGTCATGACTACGCAACATCTTGGAGTGGACTGGCATCGCGAGCGCCGCAGACCTGTTCCGCTTCGCGAGTGATAGGTATCTAAATATGAAGAGCTAATTGACAACCGTCGCTAATTGAAGAGGCAATCCCCAAAAAGAAGAAAACGGTTAAAGATAAGAAAGCAGAACCTCTGACAGATTATTTGAGGAGTGTCAGGTTCCTCGCTAAAACTTGAAGGGACATGAATTTTGATGTCAAATCCAGTGATCGTCCTTGTTATTTTGTTGCAGAGACGGAATTAATTAGATACAGGTTGCGGAATAAGTATCTACTCAGTCGAAGACGTATTCTGGGTCAACCTGTCAATTCGTCGCCGATGACTCTCGTCGAAAATGCATTCTGCGGTCGTGAAGAAAGAAAGGCGCGGCACTCCGGATGGCCGGCGATGCGTACGACGAAGTATAGTAGATTCGGTACCTCGATTACGTAAACGATGTCGAAACAAACGCACGAGAGCGAACGGGTTTTCTAATTCTCAAGCTGCGTGGATGCAGCAATTTTGCGTTTTACGAATGCATAATTGTTTTTGTCTTTAAAATATCACGCAATAATAATAGGACTAAATTATTAAGTACCGTTTGAAAAATGACTATAGATGCATTATATGTTGGTGAGGTTGCAGCCAACATTTGACAGTTTCTCGGTTTCGTTTTATTTTGCCAACATAATATTAGAAAACCGTGTAAGTTTTAAAATATAAAAATGGATTAGTTTGTAAACTGTTACTTTTACAAACCTAATGAATGCTGCTTACAGAAAGAAAGAAGGCCGATCTATCGCCATAACGGTTCTTCTTCCAGTTATTGAAATCAGATTTTTGGAGACAGTCTCGTTTTCCATTTCGGTCATGATCGCAACTATTTCAGGACTTAGGGTAGGTATCGTATTCAATGGCGACACTGGACCTTCCTTCCCAAATCGAAGGAAGGACTTGGATCGGAATGTTTGTATAAAATAAAAATATTTTAACAATCTAATCTGCAAAGCTGATAGCGACAACAAAGAAATAAATACCAACAAAAACTTTCTAATGCATCGCTTTTCCGACACAAAAAATGTAACTTGAGCCGACATAGGTCGCGATACTGCCAAAATAGAAAGTTGCAAGGTGCGTTGCAATGCGTACGCGCACTGTGCTTACGTACCTACTGCGCAGTCGCGCAATGCTGCGCTCAAAAACATGCGTAGGTACCAGGTAGGTACCCACTCTACTCACAATAAGACGTGATCTAATAACAAGGCGTTTTGAATACGTACAAGTAGTTTTTGTTACGTGTTGCATTGCAGAGAAAAAAAATAGAAAGGAATTACCTACTTATCAAAAATCCCCAAATTTTTATCTTTCATGGTTGGGAATCATAAACTGCTACTTTCTCAAACACTTTTTTTTTTTAAAATATATTCATTTATTTGGCTGATATTTGAAATTTGAAAATTCTTTAAAGACCCATTCCACAAAAGCGGGCAGCGGTAAGCCGCTTAGCCATTAATGTACGTGATGGGATGCTAGCACAGACCACTTACCCAATAGACATGATATCGGTACAAAGCAAGCGAAAAATTATGTCAACGATGAGCGCATAAAGACGAAGCGGGGGACAGGGGTGCCGTATTAAAGAGATGTCCAATGCCCATATCGATAATACAAGGTTACATGTTTCCGCGAAGCAATTTTGCGATCAATTTTGTGCGGACAGACACGGGCCCTGTTACAGGTATATGGGGTAAGTGGTCTGTGTATGCTAGATACGACGTTTAGATGAGGTTATCAGGATTGCAAAAGATGAAATTTGGACGTCTACCCCTAGGCATAGGTGAGACTGGCGTGAGTTTATGTATGGATCTATTGACTTTTTGATTGTATTGTCGCATAACTCATAATAAAACTCATTAACGAGAAGCCTAAACAACCGTTGTGCAAGAGAGAGGTTAGTACAAAGCGCTTTCGAGCTGCAACCGAGTGAAAGGCGCAATAGTGCACGCACTGGTTCGCGCCTGCGCGTTGCGTGCTGCAGGGCTGCGAGTTTGTTTACAAGCTTTATTAGGGCTCCCACCACAACAATAAGTTCACCAACTGTTGGAGCTTAGGTGTCTGATACGCTGCTGGGTGTTGTGAGCTAGTAGGGCTGGTTAATGTGGGCGTTCAGCGGTAACTCGTGTAATAAATCAATAAAATACCGTAAAATTGATAAAATCGATGTGATAATGGAAAAAAACAAAAGAAGAATGACAACAAAGAGAATATATGACCGTAGACTAAAAAAGCTAAACATTTGAACCAAAAAGGATATAAGTATGTAAAAGATATTTTATGTTGCAAACACTTAGGTGAATCTTCGTCTATTTCTTCCCCCGCATACTGCAGCCCACCATACTAATAAACATTTTGTAAATAGCTTTTTTAATAAAATTGATTATATTGGAAGATATTATTTTTTTAAGATTGGCGGCGCTAGTTGGCTCTATGAAGGCCCTTAACATTAAACATTATTGTCCAATGACATCAATCACAAATTAAAACGGAAGATATAATCGATGTCAATTGCCCGGATTCCACATTACACAACCAATGAAAGTTGTCATCCATGAAATACGGAGTTTATGTGTAACGAGTTTTATAGTGCTCAAGTTTTATAGCTTCCCAAATTTATTGCTTCATTACCTAATTTAGGGTACTGCCGGCAACACTTCAATACCATTGCAATCAAGGCTTTAATACCATCACTTAGAGCGGTTTGAATGTGAGGTGTTTCTCTTATGGCTAGGTGACCCAAAGTTAAATTGATTATATTGGAAGATATTATTTTTTTAAGATTGGCGGCGCTAGTTGGCTCATGGAAGGCCCTTAATGAGGAAGCAGAAAACTACATTTAAGATATGTTTAAGTAAAGTAAAGAAACAAGTCGCAAATGACCAATTGTCACAGCTAGTACGATCGAAATTACACCCACCTGTGGACAGCTCTTATTGTCTATGTTTAAAAATTAAGTTGGTCAGTTTACAGTCTTAAACACAGAGGTATAAAATTGACTTCCTTTAAGCCATGTTTTGTCACTTTTACCCATCGTTAAAAACTTTAAGTTAAAAAGAAACCTTTTAAGTCACGTTTAAAGCTAGAATCGATATACAGGGCCTCGTTAAGATTAAGATTTTGTCGAACACTACTCGAGCGATTCTTTTACAATTACATGTTGTGCACTTTAAAGTAGGTATAGGTACTAGTGAAAGATTTTTTTACATAATGGTTTCTGAGAAAATTGATTATTTGCTGTCTGTGCACAAATGATACCGAATTTAGTGACAAGTTTATTGCTATCTATTCACAGAACCTCGCATCGAATCGTACTTTATGAAAACATTATTTTGCACACAAAAAGCCAACAATCAGTGTAATTTAACCTGTGTGGGACATTTGAGAGGATCGCAAACTGGTTTTGGTCTTTTTACCACTTATTTGGGTCAAGGATTATTTCTTTTACCGAGAACACAAAAGCTTGGTCCGGTTGTTGCATTCTGTTCCCCTACGCGGAACCGTGTGTCATCGGGAACTGTTCGCATGTCTATTATTAATATTACTGAGAAGGGACGAGCCCTAACTAAGCAGCGTAGATTTTGTAGGCGCTCAAAAACTTCGATCCACCTCAAACGATCGACTAAAAGTTTTCCCAATGTTGGCGGTTCTCTATTTAGTTGCACGGTTGACCAAAATATAAGGAGCAGTATACTTAATTCACCTGGGTTAATTCACCTGGGTTAATTCACTTGGGTGCATTGAGTACACTATTAGCAGACTCGATTCACCGGGATGATTTCCGGGTGCATTAAGTACACTATTAGCAGGCTTAATTCACCTGGGCTAATTCACTCTGGTGCATTAAATACGCTATTAGCAGACTTAATTCACCTGGGTTAATTCACTCGGGTTCATTAAGCACACTATTAGCAGACTTAATTCACCTGGGCTAATTCACTCTGGCGCATTAAGCACACTATTAGTAGACTTACTTCACCTAGATTAATTCACTCGGGTGCATTAAGTACACTATTAGCAGACTTAATTCACCTGGGTTAATTCACTCAGGTGCATTAAGCACACTATTAGCAGACTTAATTCACCTGGGTTAATTCACTCGGGTGCAATGAGTACACTATTAGCAGACTTAATTCACCTGGGTTAATTCATTCGGGTGCATTAAGTACACTATTAGCAGATTTAATTCACCTGGGTTAATTCACCTGGGTTAATTCACCTGGGTTAATTCGCCCGGGTGCAATAAGTACACTATTAGCAGACTTGATTCACCAAGGTGATTTCCGGGTGCATTAAGTACACTATTAGCAGACTTAATTCAGCTGGGTTAATTCGCCCGGGTGCAATAAGTACACTATTAGCAGACTTGATTCACCAAGGTGATTTCCGGGTGCATTAAGTACACTACACAGTAGACTTTAATCACTCAGTTGATATCGGGTGCATTAAGTACACTAAATTAGTAGACTTAATTCCCTAAGCGCTCAAGTCTAGTCAAAATGCTGACCTACTGTTGGTGCCACAAACCTTTCCATCATTATTAAAAACCACCAGCTGTCTTTGGTGGTTTTTAATAATGATGCAAAAAACACGCCACGTTCCTTACTTAATTATGTTTTTAATCTGTAAATCGGATGGTCCGATCCGATTTGAAAGCGTTTTTTTCTTTCTTCGTTTGATAGGTAGGTTGGTGGTGTTGGCGAGAAGGTTCTTAGATATAAACGATCCATGTTCTGATGATGACCAGAATCATAGACTCAAGATCTCACGTTTTTGTGACGTTTTATATTTAAATTTTCTAAGAATTGTAACCCAACTTCTTTTTCCTCGATGAGATGATTTACAGAACCCGATCCATATTAATTGCAGGGTAGTATTTAAACTTCGTAGTATTTAAACTCTGGCTTGGAGCGAAGCGCCAGAGCCTTCTGAACCTAAACATCCGTGTCGGATCTGGTTTAGATGTACTCATGTAAATTTGCTGTGCAGTCAGTATTTATGCTATGTATGTAGTATTTTTGTACAAAAATAAATTTAACTGTATTGCATTATGAGGAAAAAAGTAATGTCATATTGATGTATAATTTCGAATTATCTGCAGTTTGAGTTTTGTTAAACATTTAGTTTATTTGTAGTGAAGTAGGTAAGTTATTTGATGTAAAAAAGAATATAAATGATGAGTATGTATTGATAGGCGATTATTTATTTGATATGCAATTTATAATATCCCTTAATTGCATAGGTATTGCGTTAGTTCATTCCTGTATCGCCCCACGTTTGTAAACAGGTTCAGATTACGTTACGTATTCATATCCGTTACGCTTGACGCTTGTGACGTTGCGATCGATAGCTCGATATCTTTGTTAGAGAACGTGACAACGTTTCCAAGTAAACAAACACCCTGAACCGAATAATTGAACGGTTTTAATCAAACTGGTTATAAAAATAAACAAATCCTGGCTTTTTATGGGATAGGAAAATGTATACCGAAGCCCAAATCAAATGTCTTATTTTGTAAACAAATAACAACATGTAATATTTTTATGGTGCCACTTCACTTGGCTATTCGTATTTGCGTTTTTGTCAAAATTGCCTTGAGAGGTTGGTATTTTTGACAAAATATTCGTCTTATTTGTATGTACGTCAGGTATTTGACAAATACGACAAACATCCAATAGCGAATACGAATAGCCAAGTGAAGTGCCACCATTATAGCTGTTCTGTGATTATTGCATAGTTTTTTTCACATTAATAGATCGGAACACTTTATTTTCACAATGACGAACAGATTCGATCAGAGTTCAGTGTTACATCACAACAGGTAATTAGACGATCATATTTGTTTACAAAATAAGACACTTTTTGGGCTTCGGTATAGATAGATAATTCAATTTGTAGTAGAGTGGACAGTGAAGTTACTCAAACTCAGTGCAATAGGTATAATATTATGACGTATTACCATCGTATGGAGTCAAAGATTTAAATCGTACAGTCGACAGCAGATCAATGGTAACACTTGCAGTACGATTTCAAGTCTTACGACCAAATAATAAGAACTGTCAAAAGTAAAAAGTGTTACAATTGATCTGCTGTCGACTGTACGTACGGTCGAAGACAAAGAAAGGTGTAAGGTACAGGAGAGTTTTTAAGGTTGAGATTTTCTAAAAAGTACTTGAACGATTGTAAAAATTATGTCACTGTAAATAGATAAAAGTTAAAACTATGTAAAATAAATATTAAAATCGAAGTATTTCTTGAGAAAATATCAACCATATTGGGACCCCTTGTATACTTATTGTACCTTTGTATTGATACTAAATACTGATAAATGGGTTCTCTTGAAAATGGCGGGAGACGACGGTTGCAAAATTATTTGATAATTTTTGTTCTATTGTCTACAGTGGTTATTTTGAGATTAATATCACGTTAAATTAATCAGAAAATGTTCGCGAGTGACAGTATGGTAAATTTGTTGGATAATTTGAGCAAGATCTGGGGTTTCAAGCTTTTATCAAAAGTTCCCGCTACAAGCTCGGGAGTGAACGTGACTGTCGAGCTGCTTCGTCCAGAGTGATGACGCTACGGCGTCTCCTGTGGATGAAGACAAGAAGACGCGGCTACCCAGGGTGAAGACGCTACTGTGACTCCCCTGGAGGAAGATAGAAGACTATTATATATTGAATTTTCTGTAACATGACATTGGCAAATGACGAACTGTCGAGTCCATTAATAATAATAAATAAGTAAATACTGATAAATATTTACTTATTTGTATTTTGTTTAAAAGTACTTATAATATTTCTTTATTGGTCCGCTGTATGATGCCTTCTAAAGGTAATCAAGAGTGTTAATAAAAATAATGCTTTAACGACGAGATGCCATTTTATTTATGTTAACTTTCTTTCGGTATATTTGATTACATTACAATTTAACAGAATCATAAAAATGATTATTACCTACGCCTACTATTGCAAGTAGGATTATCTAAAATCTAAATTATCTACATCACATACCTACAAGAGATATTAAGAAATTAACAGACCAGCGTGAATTGTTCACATCATAAGCCAAATTCAAGGTCAAATGTATTAAATTTGAGACCTCCCGTAGCTGTCGTTATGGGTAGATAACAAAGATTTAAATCTTTGGTAGATAAGACAATTTCGTATCATCGCACGGAAAAAACAGGGTTGCATGTAGCAGTTAAATTAACTTAGTTGTTGATTTTCTAACTAAAACAACCATCGATCATCGTAAACAATAACTAATACCTAGCTAGGAAAACAAATAGTTGGCAAAACAACAAAACACTTAGCGTTATTATAGTTTGAAACAGTTTCAGGTGCAATTGCAAATAGGTACCCACTTAACAATCACAGTTAATATTTTCTTTCCGTGCATCATCAGCCTATTTTTATAACCTTACTGTTGGGGTAAAGACATTGATCTCCTATAAACAACTAGATACACAAAGGTCTTACTAAAACAATTTAAAAAACGTTTAATTAGGGTTTTATTATTATTATTAGTTTATATTGTATTTAATTAGTTTTTATGTCTATTATTTTATAAGTTTCTGTTATTGTACATATTTTAAATAAATGCCTTATTTATTTAATAAACGTCCATTGTTAACGTCCAAATAATGTCCATTCATCCGTTTGGACCTTCTTTGTGCTCGGACATTTTTAGAAGGCAGACTGTGTATCTAGTTGTTTATAGGAGATCAATGGGTATAGACCATCCTTCACATTAAGGGACCTCAGGGTTCTTACCATGAAGTCTTATAGCAGGATTACTTCAATAATACTTTCTACTATATCCACTATAAGACTTCATGGTAAAGGTCCAGGCCATGATTTATTTACTTAGTTTTATTTTCAAACATGCAAGTTTTCCCACAATGTTTTCCAACATTTTTGAGAACATTAGGTAAATGTACGTAAATTTTACTTGGAAAATCCTCAGGAAAAGACATTAGTAGATACATGACCGACCTGGGTTTTGAACCCGGGCATCCGTAACGGAAGTGCAGTGTCATAACAACAGCGCCACCGACATCCTATGTATTAAGCTTGTTAAGCGCGCGAAACGACATTAGCTACATTTTTGTGAAAATTCTAATTAAATAGTTTCCGTGGTATTAATGAGTTAAGTTAATCAGGAGATGTCCGCGAACGTTTCTATTAATTGGAGTGCTTGAAAGAAGTTGTGTTTGTGAAGTTTTGTGTTCTTATCAAGGATTCCTTGCAAAGACTCAAAGATGGCGTGGATCGTTGAGTTTTTTCGTTTAGGGGTTTGGGAGGGTTGTGCGTAGGTTTAGGTTAGGTTATCTTCGTATATATGTATGTATTTATAAGAATTCAGACATTCTATTCAGTTCTATTCACATCAGACCAGGCTGTATGGCCTAGTTGGCCTTGCCTTTCCCTGGGAAGAATTTAAAAACAATAACTATGTATCAATAATATCGTTGCTACATGTGACAATAAAAAGGACAATAAGGGTTCTCTTGAAAATGGCGGGAAACGGCAGTTGCAAAATTATTTGATAATTTTTGTTTTATTGTCTACAGTGGTTATTTTGAGATTAATATCACGTTAAATTAATCAGAAAATGTTCGCGAGTGACAGTATAGTGAATTTGTTGGATAATTTGAGCAAGATCTGGTGTTTCAAGCTTTTATCAAGAGTTCCCGCTACAAGCTCGGGAGTGAACGTGACTGTCGAGCTGATTCGTCCAGAGTGATGACGCTACGGGGCGTCTCCTCTGGATGAAGATAAGAATACGCGGATACCCAGGGTGAAGACGCTACTGCGACTCCCCTGGAGGAAGATAGAAGACTATTATATATTGAATTTTCTGTAACATGACATTGGCAAATGACGAACTGTCGAGTCCATTAATAAAATAAATAAGGACAATAAGCATTTTGTTAGAACACAAAAAATCAACGGCCACCGTCAACTCCCGAAGTAATCTACCCCGACATTATTATAGATCATTTTATATTAATATGAATAAATTGTAACGTGCAAAAATAACGAATTAATTGAACTTGAAAAAATCATCACTCAAATTTTCTCAGGTAAAAAGCTGAGATCTTATTTATTATTTAATATAGGAAATTCAATGTTCATTATAAGCTTTAATTATTTGGTTCGTCCCTAATAGGGAGTTTACATAAATATTATTTAGCAGTAATAACTATGTAGCTACGGCATAACCTCACGAAACTGGTTATAGTACCTACTAATAGGCCTATAAAATTATTAACAAGACAAAAAACTATGAGTATGTGAGACCAATTGAAAATGCCAGTTTTTTTTCTATATTTTCAATTACTTTTGTGAAGCATAAAAAATCTTGTTACTTATATCATAGTTTATAATTATTCTATGCTTGCTTATTGTATTTAAAAAATATTAATAAAATAATAAATAAATTGGTAGTGTCAAGGATATTTTAACAAAAACAAGCTGCAAACTTAATAAGAATTACGTAGACGGAAAACCGAATGACTAATGTATTTTGTACATTCTGGTATTAAATAATATTTACTTTTAAACTGCAGTGGATCAATGGCCAAGGTTACTTATTACGTCAATTTTTCATACCTATTTCCAAGTGATAACAATGCATTTTTGCTAACAAAAGTCTAGCCAGCTGCATATTAATTTTTCCTTTATTTTTCCAAATTATGTTTATCATATTACAAAAACAACTAAAGTAAGTAAGTGCCTACCTATTTGGACATTAAAAGCTACTTAAAGGTAACTCTATAATCTCCAATTGTACAATGCTTCGTCACTGAATGAATATTATTATTGTTATTACTGGTAAGTACGCCAATACCATCGCGTCTCTGCCGCAAAATTCAGAGTAAAAAAAAAAATGTCAAGTTTCGCCGCCATAGTCAAATCTCCATTGTACAGTGTACACCCATGCGATGGGTTGTAATTTGGAGTGATAGTTGTGACGTCTAACGTCCAAACTCGGGTGAGGAATATATATGATATTTCCACCACGAACATACGTGCAAACAATTTGATGCGTATCTATCACTCCCAGCGAGAGGCTGTATTGAGAGCCTGGGCTCCTTTCACGATATACATGCGAACAATCGATATGTATTGCCTCAGGAAGGTCACGTCTGGCGTTTAAACAGATAAGTATTAATCTAACCTAAAATGAATCATAGAAAGGCAAAGTACAGTAGATCGTATGACTATGTACCTTCTTACAATACATACTGGACGAGATGTCACAGTCGATTCTTGAACAACGTCTATAACAGACAGACCCATTAGAGAATGTTCTGGGAATTCTCGCAGCAGTGCCCATGGGGAAAAATACCTCGGCCACTAGATAAAGAAATGAAACAAGATGTCCTGATCCAGAGAAATCTTATACTTGCCATACATTGTTCCTATTTCCAACTGAAATACTAAGGCTGTGATGTCAGAATAATATAAATACATTTTAATTTTAACTAAATATTTAATAAATATCATCCCTCGAGGTGAGAGAAGGTCTGTGCCCGAACATGGAGACATATACCTAAATAGACTGATGATGATTTAATAAAGCAGAAACATATGGCCTGTGTTTTCTTTTTGCAGTGGATACTGCTCTTAATCTCGTCCTAAAAGGAACGATTAAAGTCCTGAACACCATTGTATCAGTGATGCCGGCTAACTGTTATATGTATGACTGATAACATTTACAAATGTGTCTAGCATAGGCGCTTGTACCACAGATGCAGTTGATAAATATCATTTGAATATAACTTGTCTGATAAATTGAATGAATGCAAAGCAATTGTGCGACCATTTCTAAAGACAGTATATTGGCTATACCAACATCAAAACTTTTCAATTTCCGTGACCTGCTTATACCTAGCCAACAAATTCAACAAGAATCTGTTAAAATCTTCTGTGGAACCTAGGTACACCAGAACAGCCTAGCACGAAGACCAGCAACCCTGTATTACCACCAGCATTGGATGGAACACAGAAGCAAGGACGGCACCAGACCAGTCCTACCCGCATTAACCCAAAGGTAGGCTCACGGGTATATGTGCTTGTTATATACATGATTTATATAATATTTTATTATTAATGACAAGACCACCTTGTCATGACTTGAGGATTATAAAATACCCCTTAAACAGCAGGTAGATATTACAGATAAATCTGCCATGTATTACATACTTAAATATCAATAATACATATTTAAATGTTAATAAATCAAAAACGTGAATTTATTCATTTGAATTTTTCTTGCATATCCGCTAGTTATGCGAGTCGTTTCATACAATCGTATGCGAGGTGTGAAATTCACCTGCCTATAGGATAACTTTCAACTAATGGGGTAATCACTCCCCGGCCGTACAAGTTGCATAGGCCAACTCCGGGCCAAATTTGTCCTTCATTTTGTTAATACCAAATATAATAGAGAAAGGGTAAACCTATTCTTCTAACCTACTTCACTTTCAATGCTTTTATTAATGCATACATATAAATAGGTATCTCAAATAATTAGATACATACTTGTAAAGCTAATGAACAGACATTGTATTTATGGCTTGCATACACTTAAATATTTAAAAGACACCGGAAATTCCTTCAGTTTCAAATACAGTTCCTTGAGTGGTCACAAAATTATGTAATGAGTGATATGTTACCTAGGATCACTAGGTCTTATCTTTACAGTTTATTCGGAATCATAAATATTTCTCTTATTGTAATTGTATGAAATGGCTATATCATTTCATATCGCTGTGCCCTTCAGGGTGTGTTGTGTATGTCATATCTAAAGACCTAATAATGTAGTAACATACATTTTGACATTATGTATGCAATTAAATAAATTAAAATTTAAATATTCGGATGCTTATGTACAAAATATTTGAATAAAGCTACCGTAATGACAGCTAAAGCATTAGGAAATTTGGCTTTATATTAAGTATTAATACAAACAATTGATGTCTCATGGCTTCAAAAACTCTGCCCTTGGGCATAACCCAGTATCTGAGGTGATTCCACATTAGCCTTCCACAAGGAAATCGGCTATAATTAAGTACTGACATAATGTTATAATGGGTTTATAACCGAAATAAATCCAAAGTATGAGATTTTGGTCTGACTTGGGTCATGAACCGTTGCATGCATTGCAAAATTATTATAGCTGGCTGGCTATTATACAAAGATATTTGAATGGACCAATCACAACAGTCTCCTATAATATAAAGATAATTATCATGTAATTAGGTATACCACATAAGTTACAAGATGAGTTCGACTAGTGACATGAGTTCACTTGAATAAATAGGTCAGTGTTCATCAGAAAAAGTTTCTGTGCCTATTAAATATTATAAAAATTAGATGACGTAGGGTTGCCACGCTGAGGTACGCGTATTTACGCGATTTCCAATTAGGTATTTTTTTAAATCCTTTCAATCTTTCTATAAAAACATATGCTGGACACATGTCTAGATGCAAATTAATGTTCACAATACCTTTACCATAGCATGCTCAGAACCTTATATGGCAGGTACACAATTAGGGACCTGCCCACATCTTAACCACATATTAAACTACTGTGGCAAGGGAGCGAAATACGTGACATATAGTATTACATACCGTATTATTTGATGTTGAGGTATTGGTGTAAGCCCAGGGGTCACAGCGGTCACAAAGATGTAGTGTGACATACATATGTAATGTCATCAAAAGAAAATATTGAATCAGACCCCGAATCCAGCCGAAAACAGGCACACTAAACCGGATTCGTAAACGTGCAACAATCAAAACAATGCAAAATGGGATATCATTATGTACCTACATTTCCACTACTTATTATCGTTAAATTCTATTTAGGTATCAATCAAAATATGATTTCGGAACAAACTCTGTTTCCAAAGATTACAAATCAAATCAATTTGTTGCCTCATGTGTACATACATACATACAATTTAAATATTATTTATTATTTATTTGTCAATTATTAATTTATGGAAAATGATTTTATTGACCCAGTGTTTATTTATCCATAACCTTGGATTAACCATAACCCCATGGTGCGCTGATGGGAATTAATCGGCCAAGTACTTCATTTATTTCAGGAGTTACTCTGAGCAAAGCAGTACCATATATGTATAAAACAGTACAATACATGCCTCTGACAAGCGGCATGTGATATTGCATTTCTGGATGAGGATACGTATGATACCTCTGTTTCACAGATCACTTTTAAATATGCTGTATGTTTGCTTAGCTCATTAAATTGTGCAAAAGCCCAGTACTACCCAAGTTACCTCACCCACAAATAAGCTATCGTTATAGAGTAGACTTAGTAGTAAGTAGACCTAGTAGGGTAGACTTAATCAAGTATTTCTTTAAGGTTGATTCTTCAGTATGTCACCTTTACCTAAGCAACATATTGCCTGGGATACAGAATCCAGTCACAGGACTAAAACATTTAATTTTTTTTTTCTCTTCTTCTTCTCTCTAATGAGGAGACCTTTGGAGATTCTTGCTAATAATGAGTAGTTTTTATACTATACTCCTTATAGTATCTCCAGGTGCAGACCTTAATAAGGGTGTAAATCATTGAAACCCTGCCTAACCAATTGTTAAGTAATAGTTCCACTCCTATAACAATATAACCTCATCTAAATTTCACTTATGTCATTTTTAATTTTAATCCAGAAATATTGCTAATATTATATATTGCTTACATACCTATTAGGTATAGTCATTGCATACCCATTTCAAATAAACGCGTTCAATTCACAAGTAAATTGATACTATACTAATAATAAGTTAAAAGAGACCTTGACAGGCATAGGGTTCATAATCTGTTAGCAGATATATCAAATTATATACCTTGGTGGTGTGAACTGTTCTATAATTACTGCTCAAAGCATTAGACATGCTGAGACATCAGCTGCGAAATGGCTTGACATCAACATACTATATTCAATTAGATTATAACTTTAATTAATGGTTGTCTAGATGGAGTCATCACACACACATCCACTAAATTTTATGATAGAGACGTATTGGACTCCAATAATTCAAATTGCCAGAGCTTGTTAATCCCAGCCTAGCTTATACACCATGCTACTGCATTAGGTCCTACTTGACCAGCACAATATCATATTAAATGGTTCAGTGACTTCATGCTGTGAAATGTGGTACGCTACTAAATTGGAACTTACAGGGGTTCATACCTATCAATTAATAACGCAGATTGATTGATGTGCAAATGGGCATACATTCATATAATAATAATTCATAATTTTTGTGTCGTCAACGACCATATTGCATTATGACGGAAGAAGTAAACATAACAAATACCTAATTAAAACAACATAGTTGCCCTAGAATATTTATCCTGTTTCATGATAGATGATACTTTCAACATCTACCAGTAATAACAATAATAATATTCATTCAGTGACGAAGCATTGTACAATTTAAAATTAAACGAACTTACCTGTTGTGAAGTTCAATTATAATTGTACATGCTTCGTCACGATATGAATAATCCCACCCACCCCTAACACTCCCTAGTAACTAGTCATGAAACAGTCCTTATACTTTGAACTACAATGGAGATTTGACTATGGCGGCGAAACTTGACATTTTTTTTTTTACTCTGAATTTTGCGGCAGAGACGCGATGGTATTGGCGTACTTACCAGTAATAACAATAATAATATTCATATCGTGACGAAGCATGTACAATTATAATTGAACTTCACAACAGGTAAGTTCGTTTAATTTTAAATTAAATGTGAAGGTAACGTTAAGATTAATTTAATACGTATAGTTAAAACTTAAAAGGCGAGAATATAAAAACAAAATGTAAAAAAAAACTCAATAATAATAATATTATCGTCATAAAATACCCGACCTCACACCCACACATACAAAAATCGTAGTGTTCAGACGACATTGCACGCGCACTAACGCATAGAGGCGTCATGGCCTTGGTTACGTAAGCGTCGCGCCTCGAAGGTCCTGGGGGTGTCCTTGGCCCCCTCCTCCCCACCCCTCCAGGGCCTAACCTAGACGCTGAGCCATGCTGGCCCACGCTGGGACCGTTCCAAAATTAAGGTAATATTTAGGTATCTTTATTAGTATCTGTTGGGCGTTCGATGATATATATTTAACTAGGCATCAGGTTGTTAGTGGAGCAAATATTTGAAAGAACCTTTTATATGGGCGTGTTTCGTATCGATACAAACAAATCTAAGTTTCATTATTTGTTTGCGTTCATAGTGACGATAAATAGAGTAGACTATGATTTAGCAAGCAAATTATTTTTGTCAAACTTAGGTCTATCCTATCTACCTTTAAGTATTCATATTACAATTCTGTAATAGAATAGAATAGAAAATATGTTTATTGCCATACACCAATTACATAAGCTTACAAAAAAATCAATCAAGTAGTAAGTTATAATCCAATATAGTTATGCTAAGTGGTGTGGCAAAAGGTAATATGGTATGGTATGGTAACTAACGATCATATTCAGAAATATGAAACGTGTCTTACAATACATTTCCCTTAATTTACGCGTACTCTCGACCAAACATCATCGTCAACTCTGTTTACGTTAGGAATACAGAGAAATTTCAAAAGTAAACACGATGGTCACGCCAAGCATTGTAAGTATAACCTGAATAGTATCATAATAAATGTCATAGACTAATCCATTTATAGAAATTCCTAATTTGGTCACGATTTTTACCTTAAATATATTTTGCGTTTGTTGCCTTGCCAACCATATGCGGATTCCGCGACTATTTGCCATTTTGCAAAACAATATTGTCCTCAAGGCGCCGTGCTATTCATAAGCGGCAGCGGTTTTGTACTAGTATGGAAAAAAGAAGTTATCAGCTTATTAATATTCATTAATTTAGACAGACACATATCAGGTATATATTATCTGATATTATAGTTACTGCAAAATGAAAAATATAATTTTGGGATTTTTTTTTTAAATATGACAACCATTTTTTTCCTAAATTATCTCCGATAGCAACTTTTTGAAAAAGTATTAATGAAGGAAATATTTTGCTATCGCATTTTATAAACCTTGCAACGCACTGATAACGCGTATTATTTTTCTATACTGCTCTAATCGCAGCCTTATCATTATGTACATAAAATAGTCGCAAGCTGATTGCGGTAGGCCTACTAAATAAAAAGGTTATCTCTACGCTGCAAGATATGTACATTATGTGCTTATGGAACCGTCTAATCATTATAAAAAATTCGAGACTATTTCACATATTTCGTCGATGAGCGATTTTATACTTTAATTACGAAATAAATTATAATAACGTTGCTAATCTCCTGAAAAGGTAATTGTGCCAAAGTGTAATAATAATAAAACTTAATATTTGGGGCGAACGAGGAATAAAATGTCGAGCAAAACTAGAATTGTTAAAAAGTTGGGCGTAACCTGCCGGAAACACGAACAACTTCACATCAAAATAAAGGTACTCCAATTGATATTTAAAATGACCTTATTTCACATAAAATATATGCGTCCAATCTGTTACTCACAATTTCATCATAGTTCATCTATGATCAAAAATAATTTCGTTCGAAGTTTAAAAATGCGTTCGTAGCGTGCTCGATGTCTATTGGCTGTTGTTTCAGCGACCGCACGAACGAATGGGGAACTACAGAGCGTAAATACAACAAATTGTAGTTTAGAATAAATTAGTAGATATTGACCTTCATCTATGAGTCGGCGGTGCTACAAAACATTATTATATGACATTTTGTTAAATTGAAAAAAATAATAGCATATTTTGCCTTGCGTTGAGTAAGTATATTGATTGTGATATCCCAGGGATTTTTATTTTTTATTACTGCCTATGCTTCAAAATGACCTGCCTAAAACTAGATTGGGAATGGCTATGAACCCTAAAGTTCAAATTCTATTAAAACCTCACAAGGAAAAGTATATATAACCAACCAACACCAACCAACCGTGAACGTGAAATAGTAATTTGTAAAACTAGCTAAAATAAGTACCTATTATACAATACCAGCAGTCACTTAAATGTATGCGTATCTGAATTGATGACTCTTTTAAATATGCAGACCAATCAGAAACGCGTATGCTAAACGGAAAATTCAAGTCTCGAATCACTGACAGTGGCCATCGTGACTCGCCGCATCGCATACTAGATGCGTAGACGCAGCGAGTGTAACAAAACGTGTCTTGGTCTATCACTACAACTCGTTTAATAAAATAACGTAAAATCTCATAGGAATTGGCATGACACATTGTGGACTTCTACGAAGGTCTTTATTCTAAAACATTTCACTTGTTATACAAACTCAGTTGATTGCAAAATATATGGGTGATAGGTTGATAGATCACTCAAGTCCCTACAAGGTTCAGATTAATTCAGAAACACACCGAATAACTGCACAATTCTCGACACTATCGGTATCCAAAAATATTTTTTTAGCTCTACACCTGCCTAGCTTATTATAGTTTTTATTGCAGTGGTTTGGGGCTAGGCGGCTGACGACGAGTAATAAAATGCAAATTAACATTTAATTAATTATTTATAGCCACTCAACTTGCACGTTGATAATGTCAATCATTGAACTGGAATCGCAGAGAATGGTCGTTCTAATGATCGATCGTAAATCTGCGCAGGCGACGCCACGTTCTGTGCCTAGTATCTAAACCACAACGACTGACCGCCAGTAGGTGCTAATCGGCCGTCGCGGAGCGCACGGGGCCACTTTGACAGTTTCTATGCAAATGCTATGCGTTGCGAGACCAGTTTCGCCTCCCAGCGGTTCCGGGCCTACTCTTGCGCACAGTCTATTCACGCCCATAATTTATTTTTCTAACCATTATCTTGCCAAACTGGATTTTTCGACGAATCTATTACAATCACAACCGGCGAGATTTGATGAACGTTAAGAATAGGGACCGATAGAGATGAATGTTTGTTGTAGACGGAGACATATGCTTAGTTACAGGAAAATCTCAAGGAACCGGTTATCGGAGATAGAAACCGCAAAAAGAATTGGGTAGTGATGCAATATCGTTGTACAAAAAAAGCAGATACGGCTGTCTCATTATCAAGTTCAATAGCCTCAAAGCGACAGCACGTGTATGCAAAAATACGGATATTGCAGAAGATTTTGCTAAAGTATCCTCTGATGAGAACATTTTAAGGTGCAAACTTCTGTACTCGTTCATGCACTTAAAATTTATCGTATGCTGCTAGGTGTCAACATATATTTATCAATGACTTTATATCTTGCGTCTTATTTAACAGTTTTTTTGCTTACATTGACTCCCAGATGAGGTTACACGCGCTTTTCCTTATGACTTCCTGGTTGGGTCAAACCTAAACATCTAAATTGCAGGCCTATTAAACTGTACATTCGCATTCGCTATGTTGCCGCTGCCGGGTAGTATCAGTGCGTACGCGCAGAGCGTAGTAACTAGATTAGTAATAATATAGGACAATACTTTCCTCGATTCCATTGAAAAGTCCACAGTCCTTGTGTCGTTATTAGAAAACCATTAGAGCTCTGTCGAGCCGTGCACAAGTTGCATAGTTCGTATCACTGAGTGTGTGTCACTGTGTATCACTGCGTTACACTTGGGGGCACCGTGCTTGTCGGGTGGCGGTGCGTGTTCACTTCCGCATGTTGCTGCGTTCGCGTCGCGTCCGCTCGTAGCTCGTATCTCGCACCAGCTGCGCGCGTCGCTCCTAACCGTTGGGAGCCTCGCTCGCGAATGCGACCGCCGAAAACTCTTCACGCCGCCCGAATGCAGAAAATTCGGCCGCGATTGGTGGGGGACGCTCTACGACTAGGTAGGTATCCGAATGTGCGCGTACGTGCAGCGCTTCGCCACATGAAAAAATACCAAGGTTAACGCGCGCTCTGCCAAAAAAAGACGCACACAAAATAAAAAAGACGGCTAGAGCGGTGCCCCTCGCGGGCCCTCGTGATGCAGCCAGCCCATTCTGCACACGCCGCCGCTGCCGCATTCTCCGGGCCGAGCTCATGCCGGGTACATGTGTCGTGTACTCTTGGGTGATGAGTAAGCGCTCAGTATAGTGGGAGTAGCTACGCGAGGGACGGCTACTCGTAGCGCTGTGTAGAGGGGAGACATTGATACTATTTGGATTTGGTTCTCGTTCATTTGTATGCATGGGCCCTTCAAAGTTTCAGAGCTACTCGTAATGAAAACATGGAATTTAAATTATAGCAACGAACGAAACAAAATATTTCTACTTGAGCTTAAAGAATACCGAAGCACTGGTTTCAGATACTTATATGAGTGCACGCAGATGGTGTGGCAAAAATTAAAAGGTTTAGACAATTTTATGGAACTTGTAAGTTTCCGGCAATAGACGTCATTTAGTCGCTTTGTTCTTTTTTCAAAATTAGGTACCTACTTATTTGATAATTATTATTATCAACGTTACCTCCATTAATAAAATATAAATATAACATTAAATAAAACATGAAATAGGTACTTATAAGAGTATATGCCGTAAGAGTGAAGCCAGTTTGAAGTTGTAATATATTCATAGCTGTGATTCCTATTCGCTAAAAATACTAATTCATAAAATTCATTAGGCACAAAAAAGATGTTAAAACCATGTTTAATATTAATACCACCACTAATGCAAGAGATTTTCGTGAACGAAACACAATTTTTTAGGTAGGTAGGTACCTATATTAGGTGTTGTATTATGTTGCCTTGCCACGTCTAAACCATGTGTAAGTAATGGTTAAAAAAATTAAAAGTGAGCACTTACCAATTCTTATTTTTTTTTTAAGATTTAGAAGAAGTGGTATTTTTCAACTCCATAATTTTTTTGAATCGATCGATCTCTTAAAAGTTGATTATATTCTCTTAAAATAAAAGGCGTTTATCGCGGCTTAACTAACGCGGTCTAACTACGCGGAGTAACTAAATATAAGTAGGTGTGAAATTACGATTACGGCCATAATTAATTTAATTAAACCAGTTGTTTTAGGATATTAACAAAAAAAATTTTTTTTTTTATATAGGTAGTCAACTTATGAAATATATCCAAAATCGACAAGTCTACTTAAAAAATCTTGTCTAAAGTTCGAACACTTTTGAAGTCATCAAAGATAATTTAATATAAACATTGTGTTGTCCATTTGGTTATTGATCCTAATGAAATCGTTACATTGTATAGGTACGATTACGATAGAGCATTCTAAAAATTTCAGGGACCTTGAATTCTTAAATTATCAGTTCCGTACACAAACTGCACTGCAAAATGAATGTTTTCGCTCGAGGCTTAGCCTAATGTAGTGTAAATGACATTGCCCCATTTCAATGGAGCTTTGCCCCACCTTTGGTCACATACGTGACCATTGAATTGAAGCTCATATATCATTTTGTTGGGGACTTATTACCTACAGGTTTCATATTGCATAATCGTAATCAGTAGGAGTTGCGAGAGTAGTAGAAAATGATAACAAAAACAATGAATAATTCCCTTCGATTTCATACTATTTTCTGAACTCTTAATTAAACTTGTTTTTTCTTCGAATCGCAACTTCTACAAAACTTTATTTTAAACCAATAATTTTAATAAAGAACGGAGATATTTTTACATTTATTCGTTATCTTGTACATCATGCGGTTGATAGTGGGGCAGAGTCTGGCATTGACATTTTGTTTAAAAAGAAATACTCATTTCATATAGGTACTTAAGGAAAATAGGTAGATGAAAATTACCATTTCGAGCGTCTGATATTAGGAAAGGATTTCGAACAAATGCTATGGAATGTTGGAACATTTGAATTTAATGGTAATGTGATAGTGAATTATTGATTATTGACATAAGTTTGCGTTTTCGTTTCGATCACAGGAGTGACATACGAGTAGGATATATTTTAAGCCCAAAAACTAGTGCGTTTTTTTAATAAATCACTTGTTTTAATATTATCTATTCTCGGGATTTACTTTACAGATTCTTACACTAACTTTATTGCTTACACGTTATTTTCTTTGTATATTTTGCAATAAATGTGTACCCAATTATTATTATTGAACTATTTTACCTAAATGTGCAGTCTGTACCCAAAAAGAACAATAACAATTTCAATACGGACCGATGCCTTATCAGCATTAGCAAGGCCAACGTGAATTATGATAAAGCGTATGAATTAGAATACTGTAGGTACAGGATGTTTTCAAAAAACATTAATTTATTCCAATATCGATTGATAAAAGAGATTGACCATTATTGTCAGTGCGACTGCACTTTAGAGGTAGTTTCTCAGTTCATATCTAGTTTGCCTATGTTAGATATAAGTGTCATCGTCATTAATTGCTATAGAAGATTCATTTATGAAAGCTTAAAATTCGACTATGTAATTATGTTTTATATACTTTTTTTTAACTTTGGTAAGTATATTTTTTCAGACACGAAGGTATAAATCTTTACAATAAATTACTTCAAATGTTAATAACCTTCAGTGCATTTTGTATCAACAAATTTAAATGTGTTCGATTGTTATGTGATTATGTGCGCTCATATTTGCTGCATAATGCGACATCGTTAAGATAAGATACCTAAATAAATACCTATTCTTTATTGCAAAAACGAATTACACAAAAAATAGGGTTATACAGTTATCGTTATACAGCGATCTAAGCAACGAGTCTGTTAGAAAGAATATTTTGATATAATATTAGAAGATAACAAAAGACATGGCGATAAACAAGTTAAGTCACTATTCCTTCAAGGTTTACGCATGTTTAGGGTAATACAATAGGTTTGGTGAGGTCAGGATGTATGGAAGATTTTATAAGATCTATAACAATAGATGGTGCTATGGAATATTATGTTTCAACTCGAGAGTATAGATGGGTAATCTAACTGACAAGAGAGTACGTTGTTATAATATTGTGTACAAAATATTACGGACCGTAAAAGTGATTGGTGTACTACTTTTGTATAGCTTCTGCAAATAGCTTCATCTGAATTGATTCTCCTAAACTTCTGCACATTCTTTTCCATTGGCCCGCGGCCCATAGCATTTTGACTATTGTCCTTTCCTAACAATTTTGGTTAATTGTGAAAAGTTTTGAATTTTGGCCTTTAACTGTATGTAAATGACAATGCCAGATTCTGCCCCACCATCAACCGCAAGATGTACAAGATAACGAATAAATGTAATTATCTCTGTTTTTTATTAAAATTATTGGATTAAAACAAACTCTTGTAAGTACATCTAGCGAGTCGAAAAAAACAGCCTTCTTAAGAATTCAGAAAATAGTTAGAAATCGAAGCGAATTATTCATTGTTTTTGTTATTATTCTATAGAAGTTGCGAGAGTAGTAGAAAATGATACAGATTATGATTGATTGACCGCGACTTTCATGGTTATCGTAATCGCTTTCAATTTGACACACGGGCGCTATACATTGCTGCCAATATTTTTGCAAGTCTTAATGGACGACAACGAAACGCAGCAAAGTATATCGTTCAAATGTCAAAATAAAACGATAACGAAAACGATTGAAGACCCGGTCGGGCTACAGGTCCACAATTAGACCGCTGGTCTAGTTATATTCTATATAATATCTAGCTATTAAGTAGTAGGTATATGTATTTATAGTATATATTATTTCTAATTTAGGTATGTATAAATAATATGGGTATATTCATGTATATAATATATGTAATAGGGTTTAAACGTATATGTGTATTGTAATGTAAGTATATAGGTATGATTTTATTTAGTGTTCATTGTTGTTCTTCTTTTATTATAATATCTTAGTGTTACACCAGCCCAAACAATCTCTGCATGCCCTAAGGTAAACTGGAAGAAAATGCCGCAATTAAGTTCGCCCGATACATAAAATGTAACAAAGATTAAATAAATAAATATTCCTCTCGTAGAGCAAGAATTATGATCAACCTCTAGTTACAGAGGGCTTACCAAATTCTTGCAGGGTTATCTAATCAGTGTGTATAGGCACACGGCTGCACCGTGCCGGGTTTTATCAATTTTTATATTAGACATAAAGAGCCTTAGCAATAAAAACTGCCTAAACGGTGGACAAATGAACCACCGACTTTTTAGGGCGAAATACAGCGAATATGCTTAGACAAAGGCTAAACCACCGGCCAACTTTAATTGCGTTTGTCGCTACTTGGAACATTTCTTTCAACTAGATATAATTCATGTCATTTATTGCAACTAAATTAAATACATACATACGCTGTTAGTACCTTAAAACGCATAAACGTATCTTAAAAGTTATTCCGAGATTTAAACCACGATCCCTTTTTAACGAAGTGCGAAAGACAAAACACAGCTTAAGAGAAGTGATATTAAACTATTATAATAGCTTTATGACTAACAGCACCATTGTTTAAATTAATATCACGTTAGCGTTTTTTGAGAAATTACATTAAGTACATGGAAAACCTACTTCTTAAGTTGATCCTGAAAAAGTACAAGTCAATATATCAAGTATATTATAAGTATAAGTTACTGCGTTGTAATGTAAAAAAGAAAATTCAAAAATTACGTTTCAGTTATTTTTCGAATTGTTGATAATGAACGCTTAGGCTTTGACATCAATTTGAATATTACCTTGTAATTGCTTGTATGTTTTAACTAGCGTGCACTACCGTCATACCAAACAAAAGACCTTCGAATTATTCAAATATTGGGCACAGGTACAATCGCAAACTTTATTTTGGGGCCGTTCCCTGTAAAATTTCAATACACACATTTGCTTTAAAGTCAAAAACTCTAAGGTTGTTAGTTACGCCACCGTTTAGCCACCCTGTCCCTTTCTATCTTAACCTTTTTAACAAAGTGTGATAGAAACACGATTTAAAGGAAGTGAGGTTTAACTAGGTTCATGAATAACAGCATAAATCAAATTGAAGTATTGACAGATCGGAGATTGAATTAATATTTTTTGATTTGTTTTTCCCGCGATCAAAAGGTTAATCCACTTTGCAAGGATGTCATGCAGTTAACATAAGTTTAACTCCAAATAGAAACAGAGATGTCAGTATCGTAAAGAATAGTAAAATTATGATAAACTCCTAAGGAACTGTCTACATACTGGCACTTGCATGTGTCAGCAAATATTGCCAATAATAATGCAATATTGCTAATATAGCTATATCGATAGCAGCCCCATGTCACTCATATCATCGATTTTACTACAATAATGGTAGTGTTTCTAACGTGAGTTTTAAAAACTAAAAATGATGTCTCCCTGTTCATCCATTAAAGTTTATTTAGTTTTAGTATCGTATTTAGCCTGAAATTTTAAACTATCAATAATTATTTTCATGCCATTGGATTAGTTAGTACTAGCACTTAGCTATTCGTTATATTACAAATGGAAATCTGTCATTAGACTACCTACCTGAAATCAGGATAAAATCTTGTAGTATACCTAATTCTGCTTGACAATATTCGACTTCAGAAGTATCTCAGATTAAAGTGCGTGACTGTACATAACCTACTCGCTATTACAGCTACTGCCCTATTGTTTTTACAGCTGTTTCAGACAAGTACGATGCTTTGGCAATTCACAACTGTATTTCATGTCATTGTAAGTACCTATCTATAATAGAACTAAGCAGTTAAGGAAGGGACTACTCTAGCGATCAGCGGAACACCGCGGACCTGTCTACGCCTGTCATTTCCAGCTGTTTGACAGCTTTGGGGCATTGTGTAGACAGTGACAGGAAACGATTCCCATTTTACAGTGCCATTTCTGGTTTTCTTAAGTAATACTAGCTGTACCCCGCAACTTCGTTTGCGTAGAGGAGGTGAATGGAGAGGATGGAAGATATAAGATGCAGATCTTCCTCTCTGGACCCTTGTTTCCACATCACATACCGCCATGGTTTATTAGCCTATGAGCTATCCGGATAATTCAGCTATCTCCTAGTGAAACTCCCATCAAAATCCCTTCAGTAGTTATGGCGTGATACTTGTACAAAGTCACAGACAAACAGCCAAAAATTAGAAAAAAAAAATTTGCCATCAGTATCGATCCTGAAACACATTACAATTATTCTTTTCAAGTATCCAATGTACAGACACAACAGTTTTATTATATGTATAGATTAAAGCCCGGTATCCACCAAAGCGCAGAGGAGATTTATTTGAATAACCAACCGAGATATATTTAATAGGAGCCGTGAAGTAAAAATCGTTGTGCTTTACGGAGAGAGCCTAAAGTATATTTTGTATGGGGACAGGTCTCCGTCTCGCACTTTAACTCCCATACAGAAAGAAACATCTGTTTTTAATATTCGACCGAAATATAAAAAATTAAAAAACAAATGAGTGGCCGAGACGATTATATCGAGCAAGAATAGTCTGCGATGTAAATGTGGTTTACTCCATGGGTCGTTCCTTGTTACATACTAGGAACACGAAGCGATTCCTCAAATTTTATTTTACGTAGGTACCTAAGTACTTACCACCATAAAGGTTTCGAACAAAAGAATTTTATACTTACCCAAATCAAATTCGGAGGATTCCCAAAATTGAATCACGTTGTTATTAAGCATTTAAAAATAGTATTCATCGTCTTCATAGCTTTTTTAATAAAATTGATTATATTGGAAGATATTTTTTTTTATTGGCGGCGTTAATTGACTCATATCAGGCCCTTACGTAGAATTTCGGAAAATACTATTAATTTATCAGTAGGTGTACCTATAAATCTATACATACTATGTATGTTACGAAAACAACCCCGTATATATAGCTTCACCTCTCTTTCCCTCTGAAATCGAGTTAGAACTAGCGTACGACCATTATTTGAAATAGATACAGTCGACATCACCTCATCCTACAAGAAACCATTGCATTCACAGTCGTATTACCGTGGTGCAGAGTGCCTTATATGCTTTCAGTTTCATCAGGTACGGCACGGCGTTTTCAGCCATTACATCTGGGCAAATGTTAGCGCATGCGTAGTCGCTGGCTTCAATGCCAATGCATCTGACTTGACAAATAGGCAATGGTAACTTTCGGTCGAATTTCATCTACAGCTCGCCTAGCCAAGTGGATTTTACTTTTGATAGTAGAATATAGAAAGATAATATATGGGATTGACATTTGCTAACGAAAAAGTAAATGTCAATCCCGTTTTTTTTCTATTCTACTGGCGTTAATGAAATTAAAACCACTGTTTTGAAAGCGATCTTAGAGTGGGATCTTAAAAAATGACAAATTAAATAGATTTTGACAGTAAGAGGTCACGCTGAAAACTGTTTTTGAATACCTATCGGTCTTACACTACTTTGAACTATCATCGTATATAATATACATGAAGAAAAACAAGTTTCGCTTAAAGTAAGTGTATAATATTCAACTTAAGTTTCATGTATTATGAAACTTACTTAGAATGTATTAAAGTCCGGAGTTTATATGACTGGTAATCGACTGAAAATATCTAGACCGACCATCTGATGTTAAGTGGTCACCCGTCGCCTATAAACGCCTACAAGTCTAGGATAGTAGCAAGTGCTGTTAGCCCTTAGGCCTGAGATATAAATGTCTCGAAAAACATCAATGCTAAACTAGCAATACATATTTTAACAGCAACTTCTTTGATACATGTCCAAGTGGAATTTAAAGCGGAGTTCTGCCATCTTTGCCGTCAAATATCAAATTCTGTGTTCCTTTCTTCAGGAAGCTGTAGTGAGACAGCGTTTCCACCTGCAAGTAAACTCGCGCAAGTCGTGCATGAGTTACTTGCATCGTTTACACATTAATAAGTCCTGCAATTATCCTGCAATTACTCCCAGGAAGTGCTAAACAAGCTGTCGCGGCAGCACTTGCTACGGAGATTACACTTGCAAGCTGCTGTCGGACAGACTGTCGGATATTTTTTGCAGAAATTTTTTGCAGGTGAAATGAAAACGCGGCTCTAGAAGCACATGAGATATTATGTAAGTTGAAGACTTGCAACTCTTCTGGAACTTGGGTCCCTATTAGGTGTCGCCTACAATCAGTGGTGCTATTATGACATCCTAAAAGCATTGCCTTCAATGTTGCAATAATGACAATAAATGATAACTCATAGTTTGACATTATTGCAATGTTGAAGGTTTTAAGGATGTTACAGCACCAAGTGTCTCGCCAATGGATGTTTATTGTTGTATAGAAAGAAATATAGACAAAAAATACGCATAAAATTATACCTACGTTGTTTCCAGTTGAAACAAAATAACGTTTTAATTAAACATATAATTTATATGTCAAATATTTAGCTCGTGATTAGACCTGCGACTGTAGCGGCATTTGTTGCAAAAAGACAAAGGTATTCGTTCCTTGTTAATTCCAATTGTTTCAAAAATGAGTCAAAAGTCAATCGTTGCCTTAATTAACAGTTGAATACATCACATACACACATAAATGAAATCCTCAATAGTTTCCTTCGTGCATTTTATACGAGTATGCCCATTAACCAAAAAAACAATCCAAAACAATTACTAAAACAAACAAGACAAAGAAAATGCTCAAATTTCTTCAAACTTTATTAAATCAACCTAGAAATACGTAACCCTTATTGTGGCAGGAAACCTTTACGAGTATAATAGCCAAATATTTACAACCTTGAGTGTTCGCTAATGGGGGTGACACAAAATGCAGCCGGCACCTGTGAAAGTACTTACGTTGAATAACCACGTCAAGCTGCCATCGGCGGTGTTGACGTCACTGTGAGAAGCAGGAGTCGTAGCTGGCTCGTGGCCAGACGCGGCGCTGGCACTCGGGAGTCAGCCCTGATGCAGCGGCGCCGCGGACGCGCGGTATCGAGGAAGTAAGACCGGGCGAACTGTCAACGGTCGGGCGGAAATCGGGCGGCGGCGGCGGCCGGCGCTGCACGGCGCAAGCGCGGGGCGCCCGTCAACAGCCGCCCTGCAGCCGAAACCAGGGGGCCACCACCCCACGCCTACCCTTTAAATCGAACGTCATAGCCCGCCACACCGTTCGCACCACCCACCCCTCGCCCGCCGTAATTTCTGAAAAGCGCTGACTACACCGCCCGACCCTAAAAAATGCATTGCGTAACGGTTTTATAAAGTCCAGGCCTCCACTGTTTGCCCGATCAATTATCCACCTGGAGGTTCCAATCTGGGTGAGACAATAGCCGTAATCAGTCCGACGTAATTGCGGTCTACAGTATCAGATTCGTAACTAAATTACGAGGCATTTTTTTCTTGCAAATAGTTTTGAAAATTTATTTCGGCTGCAAATAATAATTAGGAGTCCGATAAGAATTTCTATCGATATCTAAGGGTTGAGCAAAGGATGGTTATCGCTTAACCGGAGGTTAATTATGGAAAACAAAATACGTAAACTCGTGACGTGAAAACTCCACACAGAAGGTTATGTCACTAACTCTCCTGTTTTTTTTTGGTTCAAGTGAGCCTTAATCGGTTTTATTACATCGTGTAAATATAATTGAAGGGTAAAATTGTACCCGGCTACCGAGATGAGGAGAGAAAAGTATGTTTGTCGGTTTCTTTGTGATGTTCTGTGTAGCCTAAGGGCTTAATAGATCTGGATGTATGAGGGATACAAGACGAAACTACCGATAGTTCACGATCACGGGACTGATACAGGATACACTTTTATTAAATAAATTATCTTTCAAAGTATACAACCATAAGTAGGGGTTGGGTTTTGGCCTGCCCAAACACAGACCTCCCAACCACTCCCTCCTCGCAGAGACAGTGGGACGAGCCGCTTTGCAGTTTGGTACGGAATAATCTGATTAATACGTCAACCAACTCTGCAGAGCGTGCTCGTCTACTGGCGGTGGGGGAGTGGGAGTCAGGTCTGTGGCTTCATGCTTTACCATCACACAATATCGGGACACTTTTGGAACGCACCACATTCCGCCTAGCTACTTGCCTGCGCCTGGGTGCACCGACGAATGTCCCCCACTCCTGCCGTTGCGGTGGCGCTGTTGACCAGCTCGGCCACCATGGTCTGTCGTGCAGCAGAAGTGCAGGCCGCATGCCCAGACATGCTGATCTTAATGACATCATCCGTCGGGCTCTTGCCACCGCCGGAGCGCCGGCCGTTCTCGAACCGAACGGCTTGGCGCGCGACGATGGCAAGCGACCCGACGGCATGACTCTTACGCCCTGGACGATGAGGCGGCCTTTGGTATGGGACGCAACTTGCGTCGATACCTTAGCGCCGTCCCATCTTCCAGGGACTGTTAATAAGGTCGGTTATGCGGCAGAATCTGCTGAAAGCCTCAAACGGCGCAAATACGCAGGCATCGGCGATAACTACGTATTTGTGCCGTTTGGGGTTGAGACGCTGGGACCATGGGGGCCGGGAGCACACCGCCTAATGAAGCAAATCTCCCGGCGCCTGGTCGAGGCCACGCGTGACCAAAAGGCTGGCGGCTACTTTGCCCAACGTGTTAGCCTCGCTATACAGCGGGGCAACGCCGCCAGCCTTTTGGGCACATTGCCAATTGTGGGGGACTTGGCGCAGGTTTTTTATTTATAATTTTTACACGTTAGGTAGGTTTAGGTAGTTTAGATTTAATTTGTATTTATTTGTATATATTATTTCCTAATTTTGAATAAGTAGGTGATTTAAATTTAATTACCTTAGTGCAAACATTGCAATGCGTATAGTGACATTAAAAATCCGTCAATTTGCAAATGTTTGACCGTGACATTTGAGCAGACTTCATTGATGGCTAAATGTGACTAAAACCGAGATAGGCTACGAATTAAATTAACATAATATATAACTTGTTGTAGAGCCGCCCGGGTCGACGGTTTTCGTTAATGATGATGCTCCTATTAAATTAATATACATAGCATACAATTAATTCAAATGTCAAAGTATAATTTAATGAAAATCCCACCATATATCAACGTACACCGAAGTGCAAATCAAGTATCTTATTTTATAAACAAAAACTACCCTACGCTACTAACATTTTAAGCTGTTCTGTGATCATAGTTATTTTCACATTATTAGATCGAATTGCTCTAATTTCACAATAATGAACAGGTTCGATCATTCAGTTCAGTGTTACACCACAACAGGTAATTAGACTGTCATATTTATTTACAAAAAAAGACACTTGATTTGGGCTGCGGTATACCTAAGAACCATTTCTCTTTATTGCAAGCAACATTGCGTACATTCTAGCACGACAAATTCGCGAAAAACCTTAAAACCATCGAAGAAAAGTTCGGTTATCTGAACACCCACCCTTCGTCTTACTATATCCTTTCTCTCATATCATATCACATATAAGAGTGTATTGTTACTATAACTCTTGCAATCCCATAATAATTATTATTATCTACCTATCTACTTTTGTTCCTCATTGTCCCTTGACATTTCTATGCGATTCTATTACTTGCCTACCATACCACTTTATAACAACGCATTTAAAGCCAACACTTTTTGTAAAACGAAATAGACAAAGGATTAACTCCTTCCCACTGCCTCGTAACCAGGTCACCATGGCTGGCCAAAAAATAATGCAGCTGTGCTCTTTTCCGAAATAGATGGCGGGCCGATAAGTGGGCCGAGCGATGCGACTCATTCAATTCGTTACTTTTATATTTCTGTGGCTGACAGTTTATTCCATGCGAATATCCGCCTTTAATTTCTTTTTATTTTGCTTGTCTTATAAAAGCAGTTGTGGTTATGTTTCGGGAATATATTAATTTAAAAAAAAATCTATGTGAGCTTTTAATTTTAGGCGCGTAGAACCGTGATTTAAAGTTATATCACCGATTAGGCCTTCTGTCTGCCCCTTTCTACACGTTTTTAACGAAGTGTGAAAGGGACAACAACACCGTTTAAGGGAAGTGAGATTTAACTAGGTATATGGGTAACATCATTACCTACTGTTTAAGCAAATAGAAAAGTACATAGGTATAGCGGAAGCCTAATTGAGGATGAGTTTTTCCTCAAAAAAAAGATGTTTTTTAATCATTTACTATTATAATATAGATAGTATAAAATATACATAGGTACACATCAAAGCAGATCAAGCGTCGTAAGAGTTAAAATCGTACAGCAAGTATTACTATTGATCTGTTGATGTCCGTACCATGAGCTATCTATTCCTGAATATATTTTTACAGACGGTTAAGTAGTTTTTGAGAAAATTTAATGTAGTATCCTTTGAGGCCGCCTTTCGCTAAAATTCGTCTTGATCACGTAACTGACTGACATTTTGTGCCAAATAAGTCCGATTGGTTTTTATTTTTGTGCATTCTAAATATCGATATTTACACGAATAGCAGAGCTTCACCGAACTTTTGCCAGTAAATCACTCAAAAATAAACTCTACAAAGAATGCATCGGCGTCTGCGAAACATCCGCGTTGAAAATGCGTACTATTTTAGATTCGCCTAGAAAGTGGGTCGATTCACGCGATTTTTTTCAACTAATGTATTTATAGGTATTTTGTACTGCCCTACATTAGCAATAAGCTTGCTTCACATTGCATTAAAGGGCATACTAACTTAAATAAATAGAAATTGCGCGCAAAAGAGGAGTTTAACGAGTGTTTCTGGGTGACCGTGGCGAAAGACGAGGCAAACCAAGAGCACGCATGTATACAGTCCGGTCGTTATTCGCTTCGCAGCGATCGCGTTCGTGATGATGTTCGTGTTCGAACGTGAACGCGAATTTGAACGTTGAATTCGTAGGTTCGCGTGAACTCTGTTCGTACTACCGCGCGAGCAAACATACTGGTGTCGTATAGTTGTCTCAATTATCATTTGCATGTGGATAAAATAATACTAATTCTTTATTGCAGGCATCAATATAAATAAAGATTACATTTAGACCTTAGGGAGATCCCCTCGTAAAAATGACAATTACGATTAGGACACCTATATCGAAACCAGCATGTTTCCTCGCGGGTTTGTACGCTAACAGGATCAAGTGTAAAACTTTGGACTTTGGACCGTTCTTATTATCTGCGTCGTAAGATTTAAAATCGTACTGCAAGTGTTACCGTTGATCTGCTGTTGTCCATACAAACAACTTCACGCAAACCAGAGATCATCGCACAATCTCGTTCAATTAAGACGAACGCCTTAAGTCTAGGTCGGCCCTTACGAAGGTGTCAATTACGAAAATAATATTACTGGGTTTGTTTTCCAATAAGAGGATTAGGTATCTTCGAATGGTTTTGCGAATCTAGACAAATAAGATTAATTTTCATCTACACGTGTAAGGCGACCTAAATAATTATCCAGCTGAAAACGAAGTAGGCGATAATCTTAAAACGAATAAATAGGATATGATATTAATGAGAGACTATAGTATTTTAATAATAAAATTAAGAATGCTAGGTGACGGCTAAGACCTGGGTGACGTAAAAAAATGTAACTATAAGGCGCCTATTCATAAATGTGATTTAAAGTTCGCGTTCTATCGTATCCGATTTACTTTGCGTATCGATTACAAATAACCAAACAGTTTCAGTATTGCCAGTTATGGAAACCAACCGCACAATTTTACAGGTCTAGTTATATAAAAAATATTGAATTTTGTAATGACTCAACAAATTCACTGAACAAAACAGTTGCAAATGCTAAAAGTTAACGAACTAACTGAAAAAGTTAGGCACGAGTAATAGTACGAAACGTGCACCAAACCACTCCAGACCAAAATAATAATAAAAAACAGCCAAGTGCGAGTATGATCGTGCACCGAGGGTTCCTTAAATAAAAATTTATGTTACGTGTAATGAAATGTCTCATATCATTATGAAAGTTGATTAACACAAGGACCTAGCATGATACACCATCGTCATCAAATCGAGATGGGGCTCAATGCGAGCTATGCAATTTGTATCAGTATGTCGATGGTCAACTCCACCTATGATCGTTTGTGGAAATAAAAAAATATGCTACCGTTGTAGTTCTAAAGCCGAATTTAGTCGTAGAGGCGCTAGTGATGAGGCGAATAAAGAGCGACCTGTTCCACATACGTTGCATGCTCGAGGTTCGCTTTGCCACTCGCGCGAATGTGTAAATGCGGTATGATAAAATTATCTGTGACATTCCGATGATGGATACAAAAAATAAGGGTTGTTTTGTGTCTTTACTGTAAAGCATTTTTATATAGGAACCGTAAGTACTCAAAATGTATTTAAGTGTTTGACGGACCCCTAAAAATAGCTTTACAGTAAAGACACAAAAAAAGTTTAGCAAAAAAACTCGATCTAAAACACCATAATGCAGATAAAAGAACTAATAGTTTCTGGTTTTAGCACTAAGTATTGGAAACAGCCTCCGAATGATTGCGCAAAGTCGATTCTCGTTAGGTAGTTAATTCCCTTTTCATCTTTTAGATTTTCTTTGTTGTTGGAGGAGCATCACCCTGTCAAATAAGTTGCTATTGCAAATGATAAGGTCAAAAAGTAATTGCTTTCTGCCGAGTATAATTACAAGTAAACAATATTTTAAAAAAATATATTTTTCCAAGAGTCTGTAAATTCACTATTTATTTTTATTTTTGTGAGGCATCTTAGATTCTGTGTTCTTGGCTACATTTAATCTGTCAGAATAACACTGAAGAAATAGTGTTAACAGTATAACAGACGTCATAGTAACTAGAAACTACCCCTTTTACAATACACAGTGGGTTCACCCATGAACTAATTTCTCCATTGAGAGGTATTTTGTATGGTCTGTCACCATACAAAATACCACTCAATGGAGAAATAAGGGAATTCTCCCTCCATTGTGACTCTCGGCCTTTTATTGTCACTTTCGCTCTCATATACATCTGTTTTTATATTATTTGATACTTATATTGAAAATTCAACAGTGAAAAAATAAAGCATAGAGAACCGATAAAATGTCATGCAAGAGCAGAGTCTATTTCTGTTATTCATAAATCTAGTTAAAACCTCACTTCCATTAAATCGTGTTGCTTGAAAGGGATTTCACACTTTGTTAAAAAAAGTTAAGATAGAACGGGACAGGAGCCTAAACGGTGGTTTAACTTTAAATCGCGTTTATGAATTCGGGCCTATAAGTCTATATTATAGCATCGGTGGTTTTTTCCTAGGGTTCAGTTAGATAACAATTTATACGGAGCGACATCGCTCCAACCCGTTAAACGGTTGACGTTTTTTAGTATCTAGATCTAGTGAGGCATAACCTAGCTCGATCTTCAAGGCTCTGCATTCTAGTTCGCCCCAGGTATTCATTGAAGAATCAATCAGCACTTGTTACCTAGAAATTTGGCGTTTTTTGTCACAAAACCGTTGATAATTGAAACAGTTGAAACAGCACAAGAAAACCGCCATTCAATTGGATTTATTCAATAATTCCTTTACAGAACTTATGTCTAATGCAATATACAACAGGGAATTTTTGGAATTTTAGTAAATGAAGAGATTAACGATACCATTTTGTAGATGAATTTTCTAATAGCATATCTAGTTTCTAATAGTAATAGTATCGGGGCTAACCACAGAGAAACGTATACAGAGGAATTGAGGATTTCTCAAAAAGCCTTTTGGGCACGCTGCATATAGTGGGGACCTGGGGCAGGTTTTTTATCTTTAATTTTTTTTTATCTAATAGTTTGCTTTTTAGATAGGTTTAGTTTTAGTTTAGATATAATTATTAGTTTGTGTAGTTTTATTATATTTTGTTTTCTCACACACTGGACCGGCCTGCACGCACCAGTATGTACTAACATAGTTATTTAAGTATTTACTAACAAAATATGGATGTAAAAAAGGGTCTGGAATAAAAATATTTTATTTATTTATTTTAAGGTTTCTCAAAAAGTGACTAAATCTACAATTTTTTTTTTAAATATGTACTTGGTCAAACATACTATACTATACTACATACTAACTGTAAACTAAACTATCTACTAGTAAAAGATTTTTAACCTTCGGTCAAGTAGTTTCTCTATTATTTTCAACATAATTCCAGCAAATCCTAGGTAGCAAATTAGATTACTCAAACGTCATGATGATTCATGTGATGATGCTTGCAATAATTAGGTATAGAAAAATCCCACGAGTTCGAATTTTGATTCATAGTATAATGAACTATGCTTTTTTCTAGGTTTAGTAGTAATTATGTCATTTGCTGTATTCATTTTCCTGAAATAAATTGATTGTCCGAATGTGTTTGTAATTTTATCGACTCAGATGCTCTATACTTACAAAATACATGATTAGAACTCTACAAAATGAATGAACCTTGTTGTAACAGATATTTTTGTATACCTACAGTCATATTAAATCAGCTCAATATTAATCTGTAATATCACATTTGGAAAAATCTAGTTTTAAAATATCTTATCTACGAAAAATGACTAATTTATTAATGTGCAGTAAACGACATAATTTTTCATGAAAATGACATTGCCACATTTCAATGGAGTTTTGCCCCACCTACAAAACTACGAGACCATTGAATTGTTGAATTGAATTGAATTTGTTGGGGACTTATTACAGATTTCATATAGCATAATCACAATCAGTAGGAGTTGCGAGAGTAGTAGAAAATGATAACAAAAACAATGAATAATTCGCTTCTATTTCATACTATTTTCTTAATTTCCTAATTAAGCTGATTTTTCGACTCGCAACTTGTACAAAACTTTATTTTAAACCAATAATTTTAATAAAAAAACGGAGATATTTTTACATTTATTCGTTATCTTGTACATCATGCGGTTGATGGTGGGGCAGAATCTGGCATTGTCATTTCTATATTGGTTCAGGATTAGTATTTAGTACGGACAACAGAAGATCAATGGTAACACTTGCAGTACAAATTCAAGTCTTATGACGCAGATAATAAGAACGGTCCAAAGTGTTACACTTGATCTGCTGTTAGCGTATCTATAAGTGACTACCTACCATAGCATCTACTTACTTACTTATAAGACAAAAGACATTCATTATAATTGACTAATCGAAGGTAACCCAGCTGTTGTAAAAACAAATAAAGAAACTACAGTAGAAACCTTGGCAAATGGAAAAATTTACCAGTAAACTAGACTGGCGACTTAATATAAACGAGTGCTTGGATATGCATTATATGCAAATAGTATATAGGTACCTAATGGCTCATGTTAATTCGGCAAACACTCGACTGTGTGTGCGATGGTCATACATTTGGCAGTTTTTGCATCTTAATGTATATTCAAAGGCTTCAACACGGAACATAACAATCAGATTTCAATGTGAAGGGGATTAATCTTGAGAAACTCACACGAGCTCGGTGGCGATGTGGATTTGGATTAGGTCCTATAGTCCGTCAACGTCGTGCTTGCCGCGCGTTAGGGGTACAGGCATGGCGGGGGCGAGGGAATACGGTCTAGGGGCTGCGGGCGGTGTGGCGGGAGGGCGACATGCACGGCTTCGTATAGAGTTACCTCGTCCCCGCCAACCCCTGTCACGCCGTGGGCATTTAAATTGGCTAGACTAGATTCATTGTTAAAATGGGTAATTTTTTTTAATTTTGATCATACAAATCGCCCTGGAGATTATTTTTCTTTAGTCCTTCCATATTAGTACCTTCTCAGTTTTTATTTTCCCATTTTCTTTTTACAGCTGCTACATTTTCATGATTTTCGCTGTGAAGCTAACCAGCCTTATCTATTCACTCCGATGCGTGAATGTTTAAAACGTTCGTCGGTATAGAGGGTGCGACGCATGGGCGCGGGAGGCGAGGCACCAGTGCGCAAATACTATTGCACCAGAATTTGCAGACCTCTACTTTTGAGCCGCCTTCCCCCGCTCCGTTCAGCCTGTCCTACAGCTGAAGGAGGATGGACAGGTCTAGAGGCGTTGGATTATAATACGAATGGTTGCATACAATGACTGCCAAAGATCGCATCCCCGGGCAACCGCCGCGGCACGTGTAAGCACAGTGCCGAATTTGAACTGCTCGAATTATCGATGCAAAAATATATTTCATTATTTTTTCTTACAATTAACAATAGAGATATTAATGGTTAAAGTCAGGGTCTGCAAAATGGTATTAAAGTGTATTTTCTAAGGTGTTAGTCGTCTATTATGTCAAAGTTTAAACGTTTGTCGTATCTTCCTACGCGCTGATTTCTAATTAAATTGTCAACTAATTTCTGTCCTGTTTTCATGGTTGAGTAACAATTGATTCATTTTATTGTGCGTTAGTACAAAATAATAGAGTAGCTCCATGTTGATGTATGCCTATAGATTTTACGAATTCATTTCCATTGTCCAGATGTTTCATCGGTGATGTGTTAATATCCTCCAAACTATGCATTTTATATTTCATATTATGAGTAAATTTCCTCATTGGATAAATTAGTTAAACTATTATCTACAGACTAATTGTTTACCAGGATATTTCACATACAGAATGAAGAAATATATTATGTTATTTATTTGGGCTGCATTTGATTATAATATGCCCTGAAAATACATTTATTTATGAAATTGTATGTGTGGAAAAGTAGATATTTCTGTAAATTTATTAAGGCTAACAATTAAAAAACTTTTTAATAGGTAACTAATTGTACTTTTAAAGAAAATTGTAGTAATCTACAATTTTTAAAGTAAAGTTAGTTATTAATAGAAAGCTAGAAATTTTATTCTAGTAATTTTTGATTGCTAACTGCGATTAGGTTTCACCGCGGATTACGATATATTATTATGTGAACAGTAGCGCCCTCTATCACGAGTTGACAACTTATTTGTTAAGCGACCACCATATTTTGCATGAATTCAATTCAACGCAGCCTACGAAATTCTAAATCATCCAATGCGGCCCTGTAATCGCATTGTGCGATAACGTCATTCACGCACACAACCATGCGGATAGCCAAAATTTTGTGGATGTATTTTCCTAGTCACGTACAAGTGTGCGTAGCATCGCCGGTGGCGGTGAAACGGGTATATAGAGTTAGGCAGTTGTACGAGCGAGATACAGCTAGCGTTATATAACGCATTATTTTTATAATTAACAGGCAAAAATTGAGAGATACGGCCGTGCGACCCTGGGTGCGGGCAGCGACCTCAACCGCCGAAATTTGCACAGAACAGATGTGGGCGACCTCGGGCGACTAGTTAGTTGCACGCCGAACATACATACACACACATAGACGGAAAATTCTCGACTTCCGCATGTGAACCTATACCCAACGCAGCCTAGAACAATGGGCCTCTATGCCAATTCTAATAATCTATTTCCTATGTAGGTTCGCTGCAAGTATGTTAGCCGTATCCTGTCGCAATGTAAATAACACTTGCAACTTTGACAAGGCACGTGAGAGTTGAAAATTCTGGTAGGTTCAAATATAATTTATTTTCATTTCGCATAGCGTAGGTATAGGTAATAGAAAAAACTTGTCTACGTGTTTGACTATTTTGAAATTAAAACCTAATTTTATTATTGCTAGAAAACGAACTTGATCAAAGTATAAATTAATTTGGTAATGCATTCAGAATTAGCATTGACGCAATTTAAAGTTTTTTTTGTTAAAACCACTACTTTACTGCATGATTATTGCGCATTTAAAATAAACTATCAGCCGCCCGTAGCTCCGCCCGCCCACGAGAAAATACTCGTAATAGGTTGCTGTTGCTGCATATAGGAAAAACATTTTAACGATATTTAGAATTTATTAAAAATAACGTAAATTGTGTGTATGAACTTTTGTAATTAGGCACTACCGTGATTTTTGCAATAAAAAAGCCGGCGGTATTTAGTACTGTATCAAATAATGAAAACATTAAAATTAACAAAAAAATTTAAGCAAACCCCTACAAAAAAGTAGGTAATTAATAGGAAACAGAAATACTTAATTATATATATATAAACATTTTATCATAGTGCCAAGGCTTTATTTTTGAATCATTTAGAAAGCATAATAATATACTTATAGGGAACGATAATTCTGTCTAATTACTTTGTTATTACAAGCACCACAATTTATCTTCCTAGGTAGGTACGGATAATTCATCTGTCTAAGATTATCTGGAAGAGATCGCTTTCAGCTATAACACCGCCTAAGCCTGACTGAGGACTATTCATGAAAGAACGAACGGCGAATTTAGTTTTCCTTCATGGTTCTGTTAAAAGACATTGCCACATTTCAATGGAGCTTTGCCCCACCTACAAAACTACGAGATCATTTAAGCTGTACCTATCATTTTGTTGGGGACTTATTACAGGTTTCATATTGCATAATCATAACATTTTCTACTACTCTCGCAACTCCTATAGAAGAATAACAAAAACAATGAATAAATCGCTTCGATTTCTTACTATTTTCTGAATTCTTAATTAAGCTGTTTTTTTCGAATCGCAACTTGTACAAAACTTTATTTTAAACCAATTTTAGTAAAAAACGGAGATATTTTTACATTTATTCGTTATCTTGTACAACTAGCGGTTGATGGTGGGGCAGAATCTGGCATTGTCATTTACTCTGTGCAATGAAGAATATTAATCATATCCCATAAAGAGTGAAATCTTAATTACACAATATTCAAAACAAAACCTGTTATTAACTGCAAAAAGGAACAATAGCATCTATTCACCACAGACTTGGCTCTATGTTCCTATCAAAATAAAACATCATAATAGTGAACTTGAGGAGTGCCCATGAACCCGCCACCTCCGGAGTACATACGTTGAACGGTGACGTCAGCCTACAGAAACGTTCGGCCAATTGCATAACATTAAAAATATACCTAACCAAACACTTCCTAGCAAACGATACTATATTGGGCGACGTACTCTTAACATCGTGCAATAAAATTTAAAGATTATGAACGTCCAAAAAGCTTTACGAAAAAATGTACTCTCGTGTTTCGTATTAATCTCAAATTTTTTGCAAAAATAAGATATTAAAATTTTGGAAAAATTTTTTTTGTTATTAAATAGTTTCGTCTAATGCAAAACATTTTTTTAAACGATGAAAACAATAAAGAATTTAAAGAATAAAGCTTTATGAACGTCCAAAAAGCGTTAAGAAAAAAATGCATCCACGTGTTTCGTATTAATCTCAAAACTTTTGCAAAAATAAGATAATAAAACTGTGGAAAAAAAACTTTATTAATAGTTTTGTCTAATGCGTAATATTTTTTAAACAGATATTCGATGAAAACTATAATATATTTCTTTTAAGGTGCTCACCGGGAGCATTCGCGTGTAATGTACAGATTCGAGCATTACATCAGTGAGGGAGAAAAACAGCGTCAGTCAGGGAGGTAGTATTGTAATGTAATGCTCAAAGTCGAATCTGCAACGTTACATTACAAGCGAATGCTCCCGGTGAGGGAGCACCTTTATATACAAAACTTAAAAAAATATTAACGATTGATGTCATTTAATAATGACACGGGGAAGCGTATTCAAATTAACAGAATTAAAATACAACCTTTAATACGCATGCTCGTACAATGCTTTATAAGGAAAGATGAACGCATATCGTTACGTTACGTAACGAACTTGAAATCAACGATCACGGTCACGGCTTGCCTTAAAGGTCAGCTCCCAAGATTGCGTCTAACATCAGTGAGAATGATCAATATGTTTAATTATGACATTACTTTTAATACGATCATTATATCTACCGTCAAATACGAACAAATGTGTACAGAACATTTTTTATGGTAGAGATTTTCTCGAAAAACACTTTCTAAACAATTTCTTTTAAGATTACGTAGTCCATGTTAAGAGCTATCTAATAGTAAAACAATTTTTCCAATCGGTCAAGTAGTTTCTGAGAAAATCAAATCTTAATGATATCCATGTATTAAATACCTTATTTCAATGTTTATAAGTAACGATACCCCATGATAATTTATAAAAGTTTTCTTTGTCATTGATAATACAAGTAGACAGTGTGATTCTGTAGTGTCCGCCAAATCAAAGCCTAAACCTCAACGCAACTATCACTGTCACTCATTCATATACCTACTACTACAAAGCGTAAAATTGAGAGTTAAGCGACGAAGTTATAAATTAGACGATACTCTAGAATCGACACAATTAAATATTATTCATGTGAAATGACAATGCCAGATTCTGCCCCACCATCAACCGCAAGTTGTACAAGATAACGAATAAATGTAAAATAATCTCCGTTTTTTTTATTAAAATTATTGGTTTAAATTAAAGTACAAGTTGCGAGTCGAAAAAAACAGCTTAATTAAGAATTCAGAAAATAGTAAGAAATCGAAGCGAATTATTCATTGTTTTTGTTATTCTTCTATAGGAGTTGCGAGAGTAGTAGAAAATGATACTGATTATGATTATGCACTATGAAACCTGTAATAAGTCCCCAACAAAATGATAGGTACAGCTTAAATGGTCATGTAGTTTTGTAGGTGGGGCAAAGCTCCATTGAAATGTGACAATGTCTTTTTGGCCTCTTTAATACTTGTTGGAATTTTATTGTAAATACCAATGATACTACCCAGAGGCATCGCTCAACAATTTTAATAAACAGAAGAGTCAAGACTGAAAACAAGCGATGCTTGTGCCGCAATCTCGACTCCAAACTGCAAAGCATAGGGCGAACGTTGTTTACAGAATTACAAAAATACAATACACGTGTATTTTTTTTATAGGAGAATTTCGGCCCGTGGTCGTCCGACGCAAAAAAAATTTGTACATATATTTCCACCCGCCTGATCCTCGCCTCGGATGACCCCAGAGCTGGCGCCTACTTCAGGCAAAGGCTGAGCCTCGCCAGCGTGCTGGGGTCCCCTGCCGCGCAGTGCGGAGTTAGACGGCGTGTTCGGAATTTAATTGTAAATAGTATTTAGGTATTTATTTTATTTTGTAAATAGCTTCTTTAATAAAACTGAATACACGTGTAACATTTTTACATGTACTACACATGAGCGTCGTTTAAATTGGTGGATAAAAAAGCTCCGCCCACCAATTATAATTATTTATTACATAGAATCTATTTTAAAAGACATCAAATGCCCTAATGGTATCTAAGAAAGCATATTTGCTACAGGTAATGAATGAAATGAAAATCTGGAAAAACAACATTTTAGTACAGTACGAATATTTAGTAAGTACAGATAAATGAATCCATATTTACACGTAGAGTAAACTGAAAGATGATTTGTATAGCAAATAATTATGTTTCAGCTATTTCATGCTCTCATATAAGTTGGTATGACATTATATGATAGATATGTAAATAAGCTATCTAATAGTGAATAGGTACCAAAAGGAACCTGCGACCTTGTCATTCCGTGACATTTTCATTTACGTGATTTTTTCATCATGTTCTAATTTATTCACCGAGCATGGATAATGCGTAATTCAAATTCTGAATAATCAATTTTATTAAAAAAGCTATTTACAAAATGTTTATTACGATAAATACGATTTTTTAAATGCTTATTTATAACGTGATTCAATTTCAGTAAGTTGTAGTTCGCATAATTGCGAAAAACGGCCGTTTTTGGATTTTGTGAACTACTTCTGCGGCCGCCGCTGAAAGCCTCAAACGGCGTAAGTACATTGGGTTTGGTCAAAGCTATCTATTTACGCCGCTTGGCGTCGAGACACTGGGGCCGTGGGGGCCAGACGCTCGACAGCTCGTAAAAGAGCTGTCGAAGCGACTGGTCGAGGAGTCCGGCGACCAGAGGGCTGGCAGCTACCTCTGCCAACGTATTGCGTTGGCAATTCAGAGAGGGAATGCTGCCAGCCTTCTGGGCACCCCCCCAGAGGATATATTTGTTTAAGTTTTTAGATTTTTAGGGTTAGTTTTTAGTCACTTTATTATTTTAGGTTTTAATTTTATACAATTCCTGATTATTAGTCATATTAGTTAAGAAATATAGTACTTATATGAGAATGTAAAGACCATCGACCATTTAATTACATAAAAAGCATTTCACGTGTGGACCAGAGTCGAGACCTGTCATGAATGAACAAAGACATCACATAGAAGTAGAGACATAACACAACAATAAAACCCAAGGTCGTCAAACAGGTAGATACGAAAATTGAGCTAGTAAAAGTGACTATGAAACATTTGAATGCATTTGTAACTGACATTACACCGGACATGGCGACGAAAATATAGTTATTGTTCTTACAACAATGATTATGTAAGTAGTAATGTATGAGTAGTATGTTAAGAAAAACAAAAATTTGATTATTCAGAATTGATTATGGAGAACTGAAATGGAATGATTAGAGAGATCTAATCTATGTGTATACGACCACAAATCTTCATGCAATCATTTAATGCACTAATTTTAGTATTAGTCCTCGTGATTACTATGAAATGGAAATTAATTTAATTAATTTCCATTCAAAATTTTGTACCTAATTAATAATTAGGTACAAAATTTTGAGGATAACTTCTTGAAACGTCTTTTCTGTAGAGTCAAAAACAGAGAAAATAATGTCTCTATACAGAATGTAACCGAAAGGGTATATTGAAGCCGAAGGGAGGGTGTTTAGTATCGTTAATTGAACAACTTTTGTTCTACGACTTTTCGAATAAGAAATGAAAATAAATTAATGTCTCATACAAATCGATTAGCTGACCGGTACGAAATGTATGAAAAGTGAAAAAACAAATTCGCTAAAATCGAAAAGTTGTTCAGTTACCGATGCTGAACATACTTCCTTCAGCTTCATATACCCTTTCCGTTACACCCTGTATAACAAATTTCGAATACAAAGAAAAGATGTTTAAAATATCAGCCATAACTTTTTGAGATAATTTCATCCTTGATGATTCTCCTGAATACTTTTCTCTGTATTAGACTGTACCTACTCGTATATACTCTATGATCCTGATAGAATCTAGCTGCAGAAAATAAATGCTTTGAATTCATATAAATACGACTTCAAAATCAAGAACCAACATTTAGTTAGAATTTGAAATTGAACATTATAATGAATCCCGTTTGAATAATTCTTGCCTACATAATAATCAATAAGCCCAGTTAAATTGAGACCTACCAAATCTTCGCGTCGCCATAGCAACCAGCCCTTTACCAAGCCTTCATCAATTTCCCTACTGACTAGCTAATTACAAAGGAATCCAAACGCAATTCTGGAGTTTGTCGAGTTGAAATGTCTAGTTATCAGAATGTCCCACGTAATGATATCGTTAAAAATTCTATTTGACCTTAAAGCAATAACACGGTTCATTTATTATTCATGCAATATGAAATGAAGTTATGAATCTTTGTGAACAAGTGTGCTAACCAAAATCAGGACCTTTAGAAATGAAAGCATAAAATACATTCTACCGAGTCCGACTCGCCCTTGGCCGTTTTTTGTTTGTTCTACTCTCCTAACAGTTAAACAACTGACCGGACCAACCGGAAAGTTACGAAAATTTTGAAATTTAATCAGTAAAAATTTCTATATTTCAAAATTTAGAATTTCCCTTTGCTGTTAAGTAGGGAAAAAATTAAAATCTCAACTACATAATTTTATTGCATCAATGCATTGATCTCCTATAAACAACTAGATACACAAAGGTCTTACTAAAACAATTTAAAAAAACGTCCAAATAAGGGTCCATTGTTAACGTCCAAATAATGTCCAATAAAGCAAATGAGGGTCCATTCATCCGTTTGGACATTTTTAGAAGGCAGACTGTGTATCTAGTTGTTTATAGGAGATCAATGCATTAATGTTATTCTAAATCCCTGATAGATATTCTACCTACACCTAGTATCTACTTGACGATGTCACCAAGCCCCGAACAACATCCATTTAATGGTTCAAATCTAAATTAAATAGGTATTAAGCGAATCGAATAGCATCTCATCTATCGCCGAAACCGTTGTCGAATACATGAATTATCAGAGGAGCGGTTTGAGTAGTTCTATGGGGGGGTGCGGGGGGCCTCGCGGAGGCGGAGGTAGGTACGAAGTTCGGAGGCCCGGCGCTCACAAATAGCAAGCTGCGTCTTGGCATACAGTGTACTTCACAGACAGGGACGCATTTAGGGCGTTGGTCTAGGATGTGGACAACATTATAAATCGATGGCGAAACACCTCAGGACGGCCATGTACACACGAAGATAGAAAGTATACAAGGGCCACAATAAGGTTGAGATTTTCTCAAGAACTAACTTGACAAATGATTATCTATAATCGGATATCACTCACTTATATGATAATAGTTTGTAGTAATGGCTCACTATAGTTTTAATTCTAAAACTAACTTAGCCTTTGTCACCTCTTCTCTCTGTTAGTTTTCAAGATTTTTTTTTTCATTTACCGATTGTTTTTAAAAACGGTAGAGGAAAAATCACGAATCAAACCCCACATTACATTTTTCATAAATTCCAAGTTGTTGATTTAGAAGGATTTTTTTTTTTAAATTTACATGTAAGTATTATATTTTTAGATTGGGTTTAGTTTTTAGGTAGGTATACTTATATTTTATTGGATAATTTATTTAACACTTAGGCACTTTTATTTTAATAAATTTACAAAATTTTGACTATCCATATCGTTCTTCCATCAACATGCTGCGATAACAATTTGGTTACGTATTATTTAAGCCATATGCCAGTTAAAAGGTCAATGATATTCCGCAAACTCAAATCTAAATCAGTTAGAACAATATTTTAGAAGTAACTAGAGCATAAACGTCTATTGGTCTGACGGAAATTGAATACCCTGTTCCAAGAATCCCAACTAGACTCCAGGGATATATTCTCATATCTAAGTAGGGCTCTAGAATGCCCTTAATACAAAATCACTCGTGCGTGTCTTTATTTGTATTTCTATCAAGCTACAATAATCATCCGTAGGCAATACTGATATTGTAAATAATTTAGGTTTCCCTAAACAAACGACCCATGGACGTCTATCTAATTTCCCCCAAAAAATGTTGGAAGTTTGGTACAGAGCGCTTGGAAAAAGAAATTTCCAAAATCTATAACTTCTAAATAAAATTCTGATCGTTTTTTTTATTGCGGAAACTACATTTTTTAACCGACTGCGAACTTTTTCAAATCTATTTCGGTTCCTTTGTCACCCATTATTCATAGCTACCCAGGTTCTGTGGGGCTATTACGGTTCTCAAAACGATCAAATCATACCATGTCATAGCGGCCGTGAAAGGGACAGTGCTATTGCATTGGTGTAGCGGCGTCTCTGTTTGGCGCGACATGACATGATATAATTTCATCGTTTTGAGAACGGTAATAGGGGGGCAGGTCAGGTTTCTTCTATGGCGACAAGGTTTATATTGCACACAATTTGAGTGGATGATCGCGAAACAATGATTTCTTTTCCTCCGCACACACCCCTAAAGTCCCGCCCTATTTGTTCGTTTGAATATAAAATGATACACGTGTTAAAAATATCGATCAGACTTCAACACGTAGTTTGCTAATTCCTGTGACGTCATAGATCTTAGATAATACCTACCTACATGAATACTGTAATTACTCGTACCTACGCATATTTAAATTCCGCCCAAATTCTGTACATGTTTTACAAGTTCCAGCGAAAACTTCACCTTTACGATAATATATTCAGTTTTCATATTAATTTCAGTATCAGCGAGCCTAGCTCCTCAATAATTAGTATAGTCGTGTCCGCATTGAATATCTTTGATAGAGCTGTCAACGATATTCCTCCATCCGTTCTGTCCTCAGCCTTATAGGCTAAGCCTCAGGGCAGTACCTAGTCACCGAGAGGCCTGTCCCGTCAACGTCTTGACTTGATCCGCCCAAAACACGGAAAGTTTTCTTCGTTACACAGACAATGTAATTTTCCTTATTATCGGAAGCAGGCATTGCCTTTATTTAATAATTATTTCTTATCTGTTTTAGGGGTCTTTCACACGGTTTTTGTCTTTTAATAGTCTCTTACCATCAACTTTACTAATGTTAAGTAGTTTATCCAGATGGACAAACTAAACCTAGAATTTATAGATGACATAGAAAGTTAAGTTATCTTAAAAATTGGTTATCAAGCTTTAGTCCCTAACTAATTAGGTATAATTTTTCAAAAAATGTAGTTCTAGCCACTTGCCCAAACACATTTCCCTTGCAAATGTGGCGTGAATATAAATTTAAAAAAATGTTGACGCGCAAAAATATACATAATGTATTTATTTCATTGCAGTAAACGATAGGTACCTATTATGAATAAACATTTTCCCAATCATCAGCTGTATGCTTATTTTGAAACGGTGGCGAATGTTTCTCATTAAAATTATGAAGCCCTTTTATTAACTGAAAGACACGACAGTAGGCTTACGAAATTCTTACCTGTATTTGTAGGCGAACGCAATTTGCTTTGCTCGGAAACTTAATAATCGTGGTCCTTTTTTTATTAAAATCAATCATAATTAAATAATACTGAGGGATGAGATAAATAATGGGGAAAATGCTCATATTTAGTACCTAATTATAAACTATAGGTAATCACAGAATCTAGTAAGTAAATAATAAGTAAATGTGAAGTTACAGAGTTCGATATTTTATATGTAAAAAATAATATACGGTGATATTTTTTTAATTTCTTCAAGAGTCCTTGTACTTTACAAATATCAATCTGAAATCTTCAACATTGGTGTTGGGATAATATTTTTGTGATAGTATAATCTTATCGATGGCCTTTAAGTAAGTACCTACATGTATACTATATTAAATTCATCCTACGTACATTTAAATTCCCTCCCAATTTTACACACGTGCCACAGTTCAATAGATACGTGACGTGAAACTCCGAACTCCTACCTGACATAATACTAATTCGGCCTTCAGGTAAAGATTTAGCCGCCATTCAGGGTTGAAAAGAGCTTGAAATAAGCGGTGCGGGCGTCGAAGCCTCGGCTCAGACGGGGCTGGCGGGAGTTGGGCGGGGGGGTCGACGTCACTATCGCAACCAGCGCGCGCCCACACGATCGCCATGGCTACCGAAAGAGGCCCGTCGTCGAATACGGCCCTGGGTGGCCTTGCAATGGAATGGGGAGGGCAATAGCCCCGTCTACTTGCAAGCTGCTATCAATTCGCTCGCCAACATTTTTTGGTGACGCTCTAAACACACGTTTTCCGCGTTTAATGGGTACCTAGGAGAGTGACTTTTCAAGGCCGTGCGATTTTTCTTGTGTTGCATTTGTTCGGGATATACGTGACTGAGTTTGGATGGTTCAATTGAAGGTTCTTTTGCTAGTTAACTGATGTTATGGTTATTTATTGAAGTCTTTGGTAGGTAAGTTCGCTGAAAGTATTTTATTTGAATTCATTTGAATTGAGCTTATTCGTAATCGTGTAAAACAGAAATCGAGAGTAGATAGCCCCCAGTTAAACTCGTAAATATTTAGATAAACATTTTAATACGTAAAGTAGGTGGTCTAGTTAACTCAGTGACTTGGGAACCTACCTAGTTTTGAGCACGAACTCCACATGAGCTCACACTTACGACTGTCAAAATTGTATACATATAAACTGACAGTTGTAAGACCGAACTCAAACTCTACGCATACTCAAAACTGTTTATGACTATTGCCATCGTATTTTTGACTTAATTTTATATCCTCGAACCATTTATTAATCTTCTTTTCTGCGATAACTGGACGCTTCTTATTTAACATTTTCTTTAATTATCCATATCGATCAGTTTCCAACTTGTGTTACAATAATATTTTATGACGTTATCTATTTTATTCGCGAGCCTTGAGTGAGTCCTAATTATTTAAAATCTCATTCCAACAGCAACAACATCGCGACAGCAAAGCAATAAGCAAGTCTGCATCTATTCTAAAACGGAAACAACAAACTTTGCTCGCGTGTTGACAAAACCTTATTATCTAGGCGACAATGAAGCCTCTACAATACAATAACTAGGAAACCCTATAAAGATGCCTGGAATCCTGCGATTGCGGTCCTTATTGCTTCATCGTAGAATATATTATCGCCCGTAATAGAGCGGAGAATATCAGATTATTCCATAGCTGCGTCAGGGCCGGTTTCGGGTTTTCAATTTAAGGGACATTCTTTGGACAGCCATTTTGTGTCGAAAATATCGGAAATCCGCGAAAATCTTTTCAATCTTGACATATTTTGAAATTTTTTCAATATAGAATTGTTAATAAATGCTTTAAAAGGGCATATACAATAATATTTTTGTTAGTAAGTAGGTACTAGGTACACCGAATTATTCGGTCTTTATATATTTTAAGTAAAGCGAGATAAACCTAACTAGCGAAAAATTTCTTGGTAGAAAGTTTTGCATTTTGCACCCGAATATTCTTAGGGATTATGTCCTGTAGGACCTATCCGATATTATTTTTTATCAATACTTATGAATACTTTATCAGGTTTTCGCATAAATTTTAATTTTTTTTGAAATCAAATGCAGGAGGGAGATTTAGGGTTTGGTTATCTAGTCACTTATCATTGAGATCTGTCAATGAGCAATGGCTCTGTAGAACTCCTTACGATCCGAGGCCAGTTTGCGTCCAAAATGGCGTGTGACCGTTGCATGCTGGCCGCAAAATATATACGGTCTCCAGCGATGTTATTGCCTGCTAAAGGCGCGATAAGGGTGCTATAGTGGAATATCAAAACTGGACTAGCGTGCGTTTCCGTGCGTGCCTCCCGCCAGTTTCCCGCTATATCAGACTGGGCGGCCTCGATTTTCAGCGCTTATGCCGCTATAAGTTATTCCTCCGCCCTGCATACGATGTAGACCTTTGAACTTTCGTGGCAAATAATTCATCGGAACTGTTTTCTAAGGTAATGAAAGGCCGCAGTAATTGCTGGGTCTCGATTGACCAAAAATAGATTGCCCGGTTTCCCTGGCAAAATCGATATTTTCCTTCCATACGTCTTATTTGGATCGCCAAAGGACTTGTACCTAATAATATTAGCTTCCTAATAACGTCAGTGAATAAAATATTCAATACTAAACCTTAATACTAGTGTTAATTTAATTCCAATCATATCATTAGGCAACTAAGGTAGCAATTAAAAAGTTCAAAATTGATACCACCCTTTCCCAGACTACATTTCACGAGGCTATCTGGGCGGGGATTAGTATTTATTCAGCATCGCTCAGAAAGTAAAATTTATAACCCGTGGCATCATTACTCACTGTACCTATCAATCTGCTAGGCTAGACGGCCCACAAAACCGGCTGTCACCTCTAATAAAACTGTAAGTCTACCAGGCGAGAACGAAAAAAAAGTTCATGTTTTCGGCGTCATGCTTTATCGATGGCACATTTAGCTCTCTATGCGCTCCGGCCCGGGATAAGGGAAAACTGGCGCGACGAACCTGCCACCTCCGCACACCGCCCACCCCCCACCATCCCCCTAATAGTTCCAATACCCCGGCATGTCGGCCTTGCTGACAAATAAGAGCTCTTTACACGAGTACTCACCAATTTTCCGTATGACTGGGAAAATTATACAAAAATCCTTTGACCTTTAAAATACCGCCGATGGAAAACCAAACTTGCTGATTTTTTATCTTTTTTTTCAGGCGAATTGAAATGTTGACTTGGGAAACGGAGGGTGGGTCTCAGAGCTCTCAGAGATCCCGGCGGGGTGGTGTCGGCCACAATTCAGGAGTGGGAAACTGTGCCAATCCAGGATCAAAACACGTGTAGACTGTAGACTGAAGGCCTTCCCCACCTCCAAAACAGGCTTTAGGTATAAATTCAAAAGTAGAACACAATTTATATGAAATAAAGTTCTCATTAGTCCGTCCGACAGTTGGAGCATGCAGAAAGGTTTGTATATAAATGTTTAATATACAATGTACAGTTGTTAGGTAGGCTCTTTGATACTTTGTTGGTACTAAATTACAAATTGGTAATTTCAGGAGGCCTTTAATTTGATGAATACCTATTCAATCTACCTAAATATCTACTTCATCAGTCAATTCAACAAGCGAATATATATTAATATTAGATCACTCACGTGTTTAAATATCATTACGAAATCTAAATAGACTTTAGTCGTGTATTTAATGTTATATCTATCTCGTTTTCAAAAATTAAATAAAGTAGATACCAACATTATAGAGATGAACTAAATGATACTAATAACGAATGATTGTCATATAACAGAAGCTAATGATTTAAACGAGCCCTTTTAATTAACATTTAGGAGTCGTGCTCTTAATTTGGAAACAAATTAAACTTTCGATAGACTCAGCGCCAATTACAGAAGCAAAGGTAAATTTCAAAGAACTTATAACTCTAGGAGAGCAGGCTAGATTCTATTTCGATAGCTCCTAATATTATTTGAATACACAAGTACTTGAAATGTCGAAGAACATTGAGAAATTCGTGAAATTCCTGAGAAGTTTCTCAGAACAGTAGATTTTTAACAAGAGGGCAAGCAATTGTAGGAAATATTGGTCGCTTCAAATTCCTTGCTAAAGAATACACGTCTACTGTAAGTCTACAAAGAAAACCAACAAGATGCTGTTACATCGTTACCTAAATATAAAATTCGAAATTGAAACGGACCCTTAAAGGGTTGGAGGTGTGAAACCGTCTAGACGACCCAAAAGGACGGGTTTTGATAAGGGTGTTGTCGTCGGCCTTGAACTTTGGAATGACTTAAACAAATGAGGCAAGGCAACCCCGCCGTAACAACATAACATACTCACATACACGTTTTTATTCGTATACTGAACAAGACTTAATTTACTAAACGCTACACGAGCTCGAAAGCTTTCTATAAGCGAAACCAACAAATTTACGGGCTAGTGCTTGGCATTCAAACAGAATACATCCAATTACTTATCGTCGCAAACCTAAAGGAATGGAAATGCGGTTATACAGCCTTCAAAGAGCTGAATAACTGAAACTGAACTGCTGTAAACCTTTAACGTGATCGCTCAAAGCCCCTTTGTGGGCGAGCCTATCAAATCCTCGTCTAGTTTCGCTCCGAACACTAGGAGCTGTCCCGGTAAGTACGAAAATAAGTTCAGCCGGTTCCTAAACAAAAAGAAACTGAAATAAACAAGGTCGGGGAATCAACGCCGCCGTCGCCGCCGCCATAAAGACCGACGGCCGTCCTTGAAAAAGGGGGGTCTTACAAATTGGGTTATTACGGTGCGTGGGGGCGTGGGGGGTCGAGACGGGACGTGCGAGCGAGAGGGCGGTGTGTTTGTCACGTTGCTCCCTAGGAGAGGGACAGGGATGGAGGTTGCGTAGGCGTACCTCCGCTGCGCCACCCCCTAGCCCGGCACGCCTTTCCAGGAAGGACTCCCGTCCCAGACTAGGGTTCCGGCGCCGATCATTATAATTACTCTCCAAGGTGAGTCGGGCGCTTGCAACCCCACCACCGGCCTAATCCAGCGAGCAGGCGCCTCCAGGGACCTGACAGATCTGATATTCCCGACATAAAATTGCTGGCACAAACATTAAAGGGACTTTAACATCATCTGCTTGTTGGACGGCAATTATGACGCACAATTAAAAGCTCGTTTCACGATGATTTCTGAGCTTTAATTACCCTTAAATTGGATTTCATATTCCAATAAACAACTTGTCACTTTTGTTCCAACACCTACTAGATTACAACACCTTCTAATTATAGCACAAGAATGAAATCGTTGAACTAACAACGGTTTTGGTACAAGCTATCTCAGTTTACGAAAGCATAGTCTAGAAACTGGCAACGACCTCCAACATTCCTTAAGACGACCTATCCGGCCTAATTACTGAACTTCGAAAAGTTCCTAAACAAGTTCTTAAGACCCGGCTTTGTGCAGTGTCCTTTGATAGGCGGCGACCCTTGTTCAGGTGTCAGCGTCGGCAGCTGCAGATGAAGTAGTCATTGATAAAGGCTAAGCTAGCTTTGAGCCTTTGTTGGATACTAGACCCAATTTGAATGAATCGAGCACACGGCTAGGTAAGAACAAAAGACGGCTCTTGGCTTATTGAGGATTAATAACTACGTAACTAGATTAAGTGAAGAGGTTTCGAGTTTTGACAAAACAAATACTCGACACTGGTATCTGCAATCATAGTAAACTTACGTCATAAAAATTGTTGTCTGACTGCTGTCTCATCAAACATCTTTGACTCATACCAGAAACGATTGAATGATTTTGCATAAAACTATGCTTACGTCAAATTCACTACTTAGATTTCTACAAAAGTTTGATTTTGAGTATTTGTTGTACCTATAACAACCTAGAATTTGGAAGTGATAGGGAAATAAAAGCGATGTTCGTTGCATATATGCTAGGTACACAACTATAAAACCTATAGCAAAAATAAAATAAGATCTTGTCGCAATAAACTCAAAACTCAACGAACAGGTGAGGTGTGATATTTATAGAAATCAATCAAATCAGCTTTATGCAAAGTCGTTTTTCAAACGCAATGCTATTTGACAAAAAACCATAAAAATAATAATAACTCTAGGCTCGGTTGGACGGAAATCCCAAAGACCAGGCAGATGGAGTCCATTCTAGTAACATCAACGGAACGAGACGACATTCCAAGATCATGTACAGTCAGGTGCATATAAGTATCCAGGAAGCTTCTTTAAGATTAAGATTTTCTCAAAAATGTTGTGATCAAATTTTAAATTATTTTACAGAGACCTTTGTCGTCTACTGTGACTCTACCTATATTAACTAAACTCTCAGTGCAAGAATTACTCCAATCTACCAAGTATATTTTTGAAAAAATGGGGGTATTTCTTGTACAAAATTATTTCGTGCATAAATTTTAATAGATTCTGGTACCCGTCCTAATTCTATATTATACGTATCTAAAGTTCTTCGATCTGATCTAGGATCGCGGTTATATCTTACTATTTCCATACAAATTATAAATTAATATTTTGCGGAGTCCGAGATAAACAAATCTTCAACTTGATTTGATGGTATAATTGTGTGAATTGTTCAATACTAAAAGGTATGATTTTTTTAATTAAAAAATATATTTTACGAACTTCTAGTATTGAAGAAGTATTAGTTGCGGTAAAACTGTTCATGTATAACCTGCAATTGTACCGCCAAATTCGAATTCTGTCTCCGTTAAAGTCAAAGTCATATTTCTTCTTTGCAGAAGATTGCAAGTAAGCACGTTGTGTACATTTTTGCACGTCAACATATTTTTAAATTTACATTTAGACCACTTTGCAAGGAAAAGGTGCCAACACTGAGGAGAAAAAGTGGCAAAAATTTAAGGTAATAATTTAATCAGATTCATGTAAAATTTTCTGTACATCAGACTGTACACGGTGACGTAATGGTGCGACCAGTCGGGGTCCGTATATGCGTGAACATCGCCCTAGCAACATAGTGCGTCGTAGTTTTCAAACGCATGGTAGGTGCGGACTGTCTCACCACTATAAACAGAGCTACGAGCGTTATTTCAATAGAACCTGCGCAGTTTGTTTTCGAAAGCGGAACCTGAAGCGAGGTATGTCTAACTAAATTGGTTTGTGAATTTCAAATATCGGAGTATCTACACATTTTTTTAAATGTTGATACCTGCTTACAAAAAACTTTACGTAGGTACTCTATGTGAATTAACAGGACGTCAAATGTCTAAAATTTAAGAGTTAAAATCGAACTGCAAGTGATTAGGCCGTTGTTTGTGCTCTATAACCAAAAAGCAGCTCAAACCCAATAATAAAACCCAGTTTCAAATTCCCTTGCAACTTCCTAGAAGTAGGCATTTTGCACGTGAGGCTAATTTTAACATTCCTAACATGAAGGAAAATAAATTATCAGATAGAGAGAGCCTAGTATATTTTGTATGTGAACAGTTCTCCGCCTTTGTTATCACTCTATAGTCAGAAAGAGACATCTGTTTCCCAATATTCAGGGAACATTATTTGACCGATGTAGTACCCAATAACTTATAAAATGTACGGTGGAACACAGAGATAGGTGTACAGGAGAGTTTTTAAGGTTGAGATTTTCACAAAAACTACTTCACCTATTGCAAAAACTCTTTCACTGTTTGATAGATAAAAGTTAAAACTATGTAGCTGTAAAAGAATTATTACAATCGGTCGAGTAGTTTTTGAGAAAATCTCAACCTTATCCATAAGGTTGAGACTTTGCCTCCAGGCAACCTGTATACTTAGCTATGTCTTTGACTGTACTAAACGTATTTGCAATGTGAATTCAAAGACATTTTGGCCGATGGCATTGGCCCATGCCATAATAAATTTAAAAAATCAATGATATTTCTTTTGATATATCAAACGAATTCTGATGCCATGTATGTACTCAAAAAAGCTTAACAGTGTTATTTAAAAAAAACTAATTCAAAATTCTAAGACAGGAGTGGCAGAGACGCTAAAAGTCATGCAAGAGCGGAGTAACTTACTCCATAGGCCGTTCCTTGCTATATGGTTCCTTAGCATAGGTTTATTGACCTGCCTCCATGTGTTCAGCTCGTAGACATGTGAGCACTGCGTTATTGCCTGGGGGCGTTATAGTCACCACAAAAACTTGCAACCGAGGGGCGATAGGTAGGTAAAAGTTTATAGATCTCAAATTAAGATTGGATTTCTATGTGGGAAGGTAGATTGCATACAAAAAAACTTACGCTAGGTAGGTACAGAGTACATTCTGCTGTTCTTTGTGTACGTGCTGCTGTGGTTCGAGCTGTCGCAGCTTCATGTAACATCTAAACTTATCCGTGAACAATGTTGTTGGGGATACAGTTACCTTAAATATCTTAAGTTTAAGTAATTAAGTAATCCTTACTGTAACCTGTTTTTTGTTCCAACTAAATAAATTGAAAAAAAAAAAAATACTGCTGTCTTATAATTTTTGTATTGTGTATATTTGTTTGTACAGTCGACAGCAGCAATGGTAACACTTTTTACTTTTGACAGTTCTTATTATTTGCGTCGTAAGACTTGAAATCGTACTGCAAGTGTTACCATTGATCTGCTGTCGACTGTACAATAAAGTATATTGAATTGAACTACAGGGTGTAACGGAAACAGTATATAAGGCCGACGGGACGGTGTTCTGTATCGAAAACTGAACAACTTTTGTTCCACGACTTTTCGAATAAAAAATTAATGTCTCATACAAATCTATCAGCTGACCGGGATGATATGTAGGAAAAGTCAAAAAATAAATTCGCGAAAATCGAAAAGTCGTAGAACAAAAGTTGTTCAGTTACCGATACTGAACACCCTCCCTTCGGCTTCATATACCCTTTACGTTACACCCTGTATATACAACATATGCAATTGCACGTGCACGGAAAAATATCCAAAGATCAATTACTGTTTCCTAAATAAGCAAATCTATTAATAATGGCTGAAGAACATTTTTTTTTATTTATTTAAAAAAAACTATTGTTGATTTAAGAAATCGGTACAATCGAATGAAAGGTTCAATATTGGACAAAACAACCGAAACAAAACAGGATTGTCTTTTTTTATTCGTGTAGCTTTATCTACTTCAGTTTAAGATTACAATTAAATTAACACGTTCACAGCTTAATTTAACAACATTGCTTCGTTACACAGTTTAACTGAATTGTCAAGGACAAACCATGGACTGGTTTAAAATCCAACTGAACAAAAAATGTAGATGTGTGAGTCACTATACGGAAATACGAATGCTTCTACGTAACGTTTTCTGCTTAAAATCACGATGCAGTTGTTTGCAAGATAAAAACTATTTATATTAGTCAGTCAGTTTGCTCATGACGGCCGAATAGAATATATTTACAGTCGAAGACTAATGTAAGTATACAGGGGGCCTAAATAAGGTTGAGATTTTCTCAAAAACTACTCAACCGAATTTAATAATTTTTATACAGTACATAGTTTTAACTTTTATCTATCAAACAGTGAAAGAATTTTTGCGATAGGTCGAGTAGTTTTTGAGACAATCTTAACCTTAAAAACTCTCCTGTACACCTTTCTCTGTGTTCCACCGTATTGACTATATATTATGTATGTTTGTGTATTCTGTTCTATTTACACTGGTGGTGCATGTAAAACATTTTATTTTAATAGCAACATAAGTAATACATTTACTTAAATATACAATATTTATATAGGTAACTAGGTACGGACAACAGCATATCAATGGTAACACTTCAGTACGATTTTAAAATCTTAAGACGTTAACTCTTAAGACGCAGATAATAAGAACGGTACAAAGTCCAAGGTGTTACACTTGATCTGCTGTTAGCTACTATAAAAAGAAAGCGGAAAGGGAAGTAAAAACTATTGGTTTCACAATTTTCCGATTTTCGCGAAATAAATATTGACAAAAAAAGTTTTCATTCATTTTGTACCGAGATTACAGATTACAGAATGCCAATTTCAATCTCACCCCAATTTCAGGTGGAAAATACAAAAAAAAAGTGTAACACTTAGGTTTTGGACCGTTCTTATTATTTGCGTCGTAAGATTTAAAATCGTACTGCAAATGTTACCATTGGTCTGCTATTGTCCGTACGCGACATTAATTTATTTTTCAGTCCAAAAAAAATTTGGAAGCCAATAAATCTAGAAAAAAAAACGGTTACCTATACCCCGTTATAAGTATGTTTTTCAAACATTTTATTACATTTTTGGAATTAAAGTAAATAAAGCAAGCCCGTTAAAAATCCTAGGTAGTATTGGATACGACTACCAAGAATAGAGGTAAAGGACCTGCATGGAATCGTAGGGCTATTATTGGTCGGCCGTGAACAAGGTTTTTGCATTGGCCTTGAAGAGGACCCTCGCTCGCAGCGACTACTAGTTTAAATAAGTAGATAGGTACAGTCGAAACAGAGAAAAATATACTGGGAGGCCACATTAAGGTTGAGATTGTCTTAAGAATTACTTGTGGTATAAAATATTTTACTAGTTTATAGATAGTTTTGAAAGCAGAATAATATGGTCTTAACCGTAAGGGGTTCAAATGTTTCTTTATGCATAAAAATAATAAATAAATGTACCTAATTGACTAAAATATTTAAATATCAGTAAATTAATCATTTTATTCAAGAAATCTTACAAACAAATACAGGGTGTAACGTAAAGGGTATATGAAGCCGAAAGGACGGTGTTCAGTATCGGTAACTGAACAACTTTTGTTCTACGACTTTTCGATTTTCGCGAATTTGTTTTGTGACTTTTCATACATTTCGTACCGGTCAGCTGATCGATTTATATATGACATTAATTTATTTTTATTTTTTATTCGAAAAGTCGTAGAACAAAAGTTGTTCAGTTATCGATACTGAACACCCTCCCTTCGGCTTCATATACCCTTTACGTTACACCCTGTATAATAAAACTAAACTAGGTACTTAAAATACATTAAAAACTAAACTATCTACCTAACTAAAAAATTAATCGATAAAATTAGTCAATTAATCATGTAATATTTGCATGTCATTATTATATGGCAAGATGTGTCTTGGACATGTATATTAATTAATGTAACGCCTTCTGTAACACCAATTTAAACAATCTAAAAAAAATCAGAAAATCTCAATGTAAAACATATCTACCTAATTGTTTTTTCTTTAAAAAAATATACACCATGTATTTAGATATTTGCAACAAACTATTTTTGTATTATTTTTTACCACGGTAAAACTTCCCATTGAAACTCTGAAACTAAATGGAGGTAAAATCTATGTAATAATCTAGTATCTTTTTCTCGGTATTTCGTCACCATTTAATTGCACAAAACAAAACACATGCGAACGTATGTACCCATACAATAGTTTTGAATTTGGAAGGTCAGTCAACCGGCGGCGCATGCACATGTTCTTTGTCAGCTATTGCTAGGCCAGTCATCGTTTAAAAATGGAACTGCGCACGATATGCAAAAAGTCGTTGGTAAGTATGTACTTGTGTAATGTAGGTACTATGTGTGTATTCACAAATCGCTGTAGGATCGAAACATTGGGCTCGGTTTCTGCCAGTTTTATAGCCATAGGGATATTGTAATAATGTTAGTAATTAAGCCTTTCTTTTTATCAGTAATTCAAAAGTAAATGTTACAAAAAATGTACCCCTGTTGGATCTAAAAGACATTGCCACATTTCAATGGAGCTTTGCCCCACCTACAAAACTACGTGACCATTTAAGCTGTACCTATCATTTTGTTGGGGACTTATTACAGGTTTCATATTGCATAATCATAATCAGTATCATTTTCTACTACTCTCGCAACTCCTATAGAAGAATAACAAAAACAACGAATAAATCACTTCGATCTCTTACTATTTCCTGAATTCTTAATTAAACTGTTTTTTTCGAATCGCAACTTGTACAAAACTTTATTTTAAACCAATAATTTTAATAAAAAAACGGAGATATTTTTACATTTATTCGTTATCTTGTACAACTTGCGGTTGATGGTGGGGCAGAATCTGGCATTGTCATTTTAACTCAATTATATTTCTATACTAGACTATCAAATGTCTATTTTGAGTAACGACAATAATTTACTTTTCAATAACTAATAAACTATTATTGTTATCAAAACGAACTTCATTCCTTAAGTGTCCTTCGTATGTCCGCGAAATAACTTTGAGATTTGCATTATTCGCATAATTTAAAAACAATTAAATGTACCTACATTTGAAAACAATATGGCTAAAAGTCAATGCATTGGTTTTATGTAAATTTTAATCTATTTACCTACTCATTTCCTGCAATGCTTCTAGAATAACTTTAAAAAAAATTCAATGTTACAATACCAACTGTATAATCATTATACCTATACCGCAGACAAAATCAAGTGTCTTATTTTGTAAACAAATATGATCGTCTAATTAGTAATTACCTGTTGTGATGCAACACTGAGGCAACTGATTGATTGAACCTGTTCATCATTGTGAAAATAAAGTGATGCGATCTAATAATGTGAAAATAACTACGCAATAATCACAGAACATCTTAAAATGTTAGTAGGGTAGGGTAGTTTTTGTTGACAAAATAAGACACTTGATTTGGGCTTCGGTATACTTAATAAATTTTAAGAAAAATCGTGAAACATAATGAAGACAAGCCGATGTATAATGGGATGGTGATACTGGTGTGCTATTTTAATCACATAGTCAAGCTGATCATTGAAGGGACGTGATTAGGTTTTGTCAAATATTGTCAGATTAGTATTATAAACAGACTTAGGAAGCGCTCTCTCAGAGCTTCGGTCTTCAGCCCACCACGCCCACAAACTAATAAGTTGTAATGGGTAACTAACGTTGTACTCAAATGCATGCGAGCTTCTGGAGACATGTTCTAAATGTAAGTATGTAATCTGTGAGCATATAGGTACGTAACTCTTTTTTTCTTTAGGTAGGTAACTCTTTCTACGCAATCGAAGTTGCGGGGTAGGTACAGCTAGTGAAGATATAAAAGCACATAGATAAAAACAAATATGAGAGCGAACTCGGTATGAACTCCGCTTCAGTCGCCTATGTAACCGGGAGTTTCGTAACCAGTTACGAATGAGGATAAAACTGAGATTGAGACCGAAATTCGTTTTGTATTTAATATCACGTTAAATTACCTGGAGTGAACCTGACTGTCGCGAGCTGCTTCGTCCAGAGTGATGACGCTACGGCGGCTCCTCTGGATGAAGACAAGAAGACGATATGATATTTTGAATATTCTGTAACATGACATTGGCAAATGTCGAGTCCATTAATAATACAAACAAAAAATAAATAGTCCACCAGTCTACCTGCATTTTTGAACAGTACATCAATAATGCTACGAAGTGCATAGCTACGCGCATGTGCTACGAATGCATTCAATGCACCGTAGATGCAGCTACGGCAAACACCTACGGCCGTAGCACAGCTACGAAATTGCATGTGCAAAATTTGTTTTCGCAACATCTCGGATTTGCATGTGACTAAATATTTATTTCTTGCAGTGATAAAGATGATAAACAGAGATTTCACACAAAATATTGCAATGGTTGGTAATAGTAAGTAATAGTATAAGTACTTGCGAAAATCTAAGAATAAAATAGTCACAGTGTAGCCCAATAGCTCAATAACAAATAGCTAGGGCGTGAGACTGCGGCGCAAGTGTCGTAGGTTCAATCCCCACCTCTAGACTAATTGTGGTGGCCGCTCCTTGTACCCGGATAGAAAATATTAGCTGGGTTGTGAAGTATACGCAATTGCAGTTAAAACCATTACAAACTAAAGAGACAGCCAAGTGTTTTTACTATTTGTTTTCCTAGCTAGTTTGATTGGTTATTGTTTACAATTATTTGCTGTGACTGACAAGGCTGTAGTTGTTTTAACTTCTTCTTCTTCTCCACTAATGAAGGCTGGCCGTCAGCTCCGCATATCCCTCCGTCTTGCTTGAACCAGTCGTAAAAGCTCCTCGACTCTGGCTATCGCTGTCTACTCCCTCATATTGCGGAGCCACGATTTCTTCCTTCTGCCAACCCGCCTCTTCCCCTCAATCTTGCCCATCATTATGATATGAGTTGGAGGAGTTGGTACCTCTCGTGTCTCAGCACGTGTCCGATATAGCCCACTTTTCTCCTCTTGATGGTGGTCATGAGTTCCCGGGATTTACCGTTTTAACTAGAAATCTACAACTAAGTAAATGACAATGCCAGATTCTGCCCCACCATCAACCACAAGTTGTACAAGATAACGAATAAATGTAAAAATATCTCCGTGTTTGTTAAAATTATTGTTTTAAAATAAAGTTTTGTACAAGTTGCGATTCGAAATAAACAGCTTAATTATGAATTCAGAAAATAGTAAGAAATCGAAGCGATTTATTCATTGTTTTTGTTATTCTTCTATAGGAGTTGCGAGAGTAGTAGAAAATGATACTGATTATGATTATGCAATATGAAACCTGTAATAACTCCCCAACAAAATGATAGGTACAGCTTAAATGGTCACGTAATTTTGTAGGTGGGGCAAAGCTCCATTGAAATATGGCAATGTCTTTTAGATGCCACAGGCAACCAGATTTTTCAGTGTACACAAGAAAAAATATCCACGATCGGTAGCTTCACAAGAAGAGATACATTAAGTAAGTACCAGCTATATTAAATATACAACATAGTGAAAATGTGTACAGCAGATGTGTGATGTTAATGACTTTTGAATTGATCTAAATATATACTTTGCACTGAAATGTTTAAGCAATTGTAGCGATTCCGGAGTGCCACTCAGGAATCGCTACAAGACATTGCCACGTTTCAATGGAGCTTTGCCCCACCTACAAAACTACGTGATCATTTAAGCTGTATCTATCATTTTGTTGGGGACTTATTACAGGTTTCATATTGCATAATCATAATCAGTATCATTTTCTACTACTCTCGCAACTCCTATAGAAGAATAACAAAAACAATGAATAATTCGCTTCGATTTCTTACTATTTTCTGAATTCTTAATTATGCTGTTTTTTTCAACTCGCTTGATGTACAATACTTTATTTTTAATAATAAAAAACGGAGGTATTTTTACATTTATTCGTTATCTTGTACAACATGCGGTTGATGGTGGGGCAGAATCTGACAATGTCATTTAAACATCTCCAAAATAATGAGGGGTTTTCAAAGTTACAGTTGTAAGAATAAAACCGGCCAAGTGCGAGTCGGTCTCGCGCACCGAGACTTCCGCGCAACGTAACTTAACCCCTTAACTTTGCTCTAACGAAAAGATAAACTAGATTTAGAGACCAACTTATCTTTGCCATTATCAAAATATTATGTCCATACATCGACATTCTTCCCATACCGTGAATTGTCACTTTCACACTTAGTAAAATTACAATATGTATTATTGTTAAGATCTATATATGGTGAAAGAACTGTCGTCGCGCCTGCGTGAGGCTTCCGGGGACAGGCGGGCTGGCGCGTTCCTCGGCCAGCGCATAAGCCTAGCCATCCAGCGGGGGAACGTCGCCAGCATTCTAGGCACACTACCACAGGGTGGGCAAAGTTTGAATGAAATTTTTTATTTGTAATTTTTTATTAATTTTACCATTATAATAGTCATTTCTAATTTTTATTGTTATTAAATAAATGATTTTATACGGTACAGGATTTAATAAAAAAAATACTTATAAATAAAAAAATGGACGCCAATTCGCTACCCTGTGGGAGAGTGCCCAAAAGGCTGGCGACGTTACCTCGTTGTATAGCCAGCGACATACGCTGGCCGAGGTAAGCGCCAGCCCTTTGGTCACCCGTCGAGTCAATTAGGCGCGACGACAGTTCCTTGAACACTTAGTTAAAAAAACGTTTAGATATTGACAGAAAGTTTAAACCGTGGACAAACATTAAATAACGATTTTGGCTAACTGTGATGGAGTACAATCATGAGATAAATTCTGCAAATTGACTTATTTTACAATGAAAACTTAAATATGGATACCTTGACCGTATTTTCTATCTCAATAGCCCTTCAAATAATCTCATTCATTGAGCATCTTACAATAACACAGTTTGACAGTTTGTCAAACGATTATCCATCGTAATGTGGCGCTGGCTGTGATTATGAATTTATGAATAATGTATGAGTTAAACTCATTCCTGACAATAATCTCGTACCTAATTATAATAAACATTTTAGGGTAACATTTCGTACTAGTTTCCGCAAAAAAGAAAAAAAAATTGTATTGTATTGATCGATTTTAGTGATAAGTCAAGAACGTCAACATTCAATATGATGGTAATAATTGAAATGTTCTAAAAAGGAGAAAGACCATCTAAGGCCATAGAGCTGTCCTGTTATTGAGACAATATTTAATATTCATTCCATATTTTTATACCTAATTGTAAACATAAATCGAAAGACAACTGTAGGTATTCCAAATATAATTACAGAAAATCGGAAATCGGATAACGTGGTGTAATATTTAATTTCGTTATTTAATCTTAACTTTAAATAAATATCTCTGGCATATGGAGGTAATGGTAATATCGAAAAACCAATATCAGGTGTATTCTCAGCACCATGCTGAATGAATATCGATTGAATCATAGGCAGACTTGAATTAAATTAATCAATTGGTTATTTTAAAACTACTCTTGTTCTAATTAGTATTTACTAATACTTAAATCAAAAACAAATTAAATAAACAACAGTATTTTTCAACCAAGAATTATATTCTTATACAGGAAGGGAATGTCTTGATCTAAGAATTATTTATAGCTGTTTTATTATGCAGTTATGCAGATAATCGATTTACAGTACGAGTAGGTCACCAGTCATTTTGCCCCACCTTATTCGAACGGTGTCGAACAATAAATGTGCAAATTATTTTCGAAAACGTTTTTAATATTGTTGAAAGTTGGAATGCTAGTCCCTCCGATGGCTCGAGCCACTTTTACGAGTTTTTTTTATGGACTCAACAGATTTGCTATTTGCCAATATCAAGAGTTAAAAAGTAACAATATTCTGACGTAGTCTTCGTTTCTTCTACCAAAAGAGCTGCTGAGAGAGGGATCTGTAGTCTCTTGAATCTAGCTCGAAACTGCAGATCTTTGGTTATAATTTATTCGAAAACTCCAACATAATATACATAATTGATATTCGCCAAAATTTTCTGATTATTTTAAAGTGGCATTATTTAAAAAAACAATCAGTGTACAAAATTTAAATTATCAAATAATAAAATAAAGAACGTAGTTTTTCTGAAATATTCAATTGTCTTCAGAAAGATTAATATTGTTGAAAGTTGGAATATAATAGTCCCTCAGATCACTATTTTACGAAATACAGGGTGGCCTCGAATTCAATCGACAAAATTAAATGGATGGGTTAGGCTTGTGACATACATTAATTCTGCACAGCATTTAAGTATATGAAACAAATTGGGGAAAAAAAATATTAACAATAAATTCAACTATTCAAAAAATATATAATTTGATGTGCATCGTTACTGTGCTTTGGAGTTTTTACATTTTAGAGTATTTTTAATTGTTTGCAACAAGTTCCTTCAATGTTACTTGTAAAGTAATTAGTTCAATTTATGGCAGTTTAGATTTACTAAAAAAACCTTACCAATTTAATATTTATCATGACCCAGTTTCAATTTGTCGAATGAATTCAAGGACACCCTGTACTATTATTATTTACGATTTAAATGCTGACTGGCATTATTGTGGTGCAGTGGAAATGAAATGTAAGCACAAATGGGAACTCTACGTGACCGTAATACTTCCTATATTGCAATGCTTGATTAGTAGTAGTACTATTAGGTAGGTTGATATATTGGGTGTACCAGTCCGGTCCTAATCGAAAACTGGTTCATATGGCCTTGGATCGATGGAAGGTTCCGCATGCGGCCCCTACACGACTGATGATGTCGCCGGATGACTTTGGCTGTTATTTAACTTCCCTTAAACCGTGTTTTGTTACTCTCATACTTCGATAAAAAAATGTGAAGTTAAAAAGGAACTGTGACATAATTTTTAAGTCACGTTTATGGATAATAGAGTTTATGTTTAAATTCTCAGTGCTTACCGCATTGGTTTTTTGTACGCACGATGCATTACTTAATACTATACATCATCAGTATTAAGTAATGCGTCGTGCGTATTATGAATACATCTGAAATTAGTTTATCGATACCTATTCCAAATAACGACTTAACGCCAGAGATATATTAATATAAGTACGATTTTGAACATTAGTTCAAAGTCGTTCTTCATCCCTTTTTGTAATACGAATTTAGTATGGAATTTTTATGGAATACAAAGTAAGACGTGACGTCATATTATAATTATAAATTATAAAATAATTCAGAGGCCTGTGATTGTTTTAATATTTTTCTACTGATATCAATTATGTTCCTAGATAATATATTTCTTATAAAAGTTAACAAAAATAAATTTAATTTTAAGTACATATTTGTCAACTACTATATAGTACGTCCGCGTTAAGAAAATAGTGAAAAAAAGAGCACGTCTATCCACGGTTGACAAATTAGATGACTTAGACAAATGTGCCATAAGAAGGAAAGTTGAAAACAAATTTTATTGAACTTTCCGTCTTATGGCACTTTTGTCTAAGTCATCTAATTTGTCAACCGTGGATAGACGTGCTCTTTTTTTCACTATTTTCTAACGCGTACGTACTGTAGTCGTTTTCAACATTTACAATACATTATTTTCCTTATTTGTATTACTTACTCGTGTCTGATGCATTTATCTTCAAGGTTCTTCTTATCGTGCTGCGTAAAAATTGCACACTGGATTACCAAAAATATTCCGTGCGTAGATTACGTTAGGTACAATTTTTATCAATCGTATCATGAGTCAGGTTCCTGTAAATCTTTTTATCATGGCGCTTTGGAATACTTTAGATAATATTAAGCCTATGCACAATTTCCTTATTTTTATGCAATAACAAGGTATTGTTGTCGGAATAAACATAGTTTTTACCCGACTGCCGGAAGTAAGAGGGTAATGTTTTGAGATGTATGTGGGTTTCTTTGTGACCTCTTGTAGTCTAAAATAGATTGATGGTTTTTGATTCATTTTGATGTAGATACGAGTTATATTACTCGTATTTAGTCAGTTTCGTCTTGCTTGATAGTCAGATTTACGATCTTTATGATAAAAACGTTCGGTTTTGTTTCTCCTAATTTTCAGAATATTATAAGATATGCATATTTTGAGAATTTGGAAAAAAATACTAACTCCCCAGGCTCAGCGATCCCAAGTGCGGCTTGGCCTCCGAAACGAAAATGGGCGAGTCGTGAAATAAAACCTATAAAATGGCACCAGCGAGCTTAGTAATTATTATCAACGGCACAGGGAATCCTCCTAGTTTAGGTACGCCATTAGTGTAATGTACCTAGTAGGAAGTATATCTAGGTATTATTTTTCATATTATATAATTGCTACATTTAACTATATAAATATCAAATATCAGTAGTGATACCAATATTTATCGTTCACAAACTGATTTGAGCGAATCATTTGTCTCAAAGGACAATGTTCCGCGTAAGCAATTGTGCCGAAGTTGTGTGAAGGATGGCACAAAGGGACGGACCCAAGCAAGCAGCGTTTTCAAATCGGGCCTTCCTTTATTAATCTACCCTCGCAACACGCTTTTGTCATGCTGTATGCTATTTGGATATTACAGGAACCAGTTTAGATTTAAAAGAAATTGATTAGAATAGACACGCGGATTTGAGAATAAGGTCGCTATTTTAGGAATTCAGATTCATCATCAAATGATCATTAATTATTTATTTGTTTGTAGTTTTTTGTGAAAGGAAGGTTTTCAAATTATCACTATTATCAAATGATATGTGGATATTACTTTTTACCTATTTATGAAATAAGTATTTGATCAAATGAACCACTATTGGTGTAATTTGCTTAAGGTGCTATATGGTTGTTAAAAGCAAGAATGAGACAGAAGATGCCCCGTAGCGCCGGAGTGAAGAGCACGGCGCAGTGCCTCGATATTCGTATTTTTATGAATTTTGGCAGGGAAATAAAAATACGCCAACAAAAATCAGATATTTTTAAAACAAGCTCTCGTATTTATAGTACCCTATATTTTGATATGTATTTTGTATGAACAACTATTTCGGTTTAGATATAATTTTCATTTTAAAAGACATGGTATGTTTGCGATTTTTTTTATATCGAGCGAAGTTTGTCCAATCGTGTATCGGTATTCATTTTATTCATAAATAGACACCCCCAGATTGCTATATATTTTTTTCAGACGATTAAGTTTAGTAGTTAGTGCCGTAGCCTTCGTAGAAAAACTGAAAATACGCGCATACGAAGCCTAGCTATTATTCATATCGTTTATTACAATACATCGATTGTGGTCCGTTTGTAGGTACTTATAGAATTTACTTATTTAAAAAATAACACACCGGAATTGAGAACCTCCTTTTAGAACTCGTTTACAAAGCTCTCTATTGCTAAAACAATGTCACAAAAGAGGAAACAATGCGAGCCGATAGCAACAGTGTCGTAACATTACGACGTAACATTGAAAACCACGACGCCCTTGCCCTTCGCCTTGTGAATAGGCAATCAGGCGAGTGCAAACTTTTTATGAAACAATAGCATTCTATTATAGTTGGCACGAATGGAAAAAAATGTCGGGTGCGACGTTTTTTTCGGCTCAGTGGCAGAAATGAGAATTCAATGTCCACTCCGCAAAACCAAATGACAATTATGCGCAAAACGTGCTTCTTTTAATATCCCTTTCGTAAATGTGCCTTTCGCAAAATGACTTTTTGCAAAATGATCCCTAAGATAAGATAAAAGTATATTCTTTATTGCAAAAAAAAAGTATTACACAAAAGAAATTGGCTAATACAGTTAGTATTACAATTGGCGGTCTTATCGCTCAAAGCGATCTCTTCCAGACAACCTTTGGGTAGAGAATTCGGCGTAACTTTTGACATTGATCCTTTTAACACTGTTTATGCTAGATGGATACGAATTTCCATTTAATTTATTGTGTTTCAACGGTGATTTGATTGAGAGTGTTCTACGTTCCCTTGATAAAGGGATACGGCTATTTTCTAGTTGATAAAGGGCTGTGAGCAACCTCCATATTTCCATTGGTTAGGTACAGTCGAAGACAGAGATAAGTATACAGGGGACCTATTTTAAGAACTCTGGACCGATTTTAAGAGTTCTTTTACAGTTATATGTGTAAAGTTTTATCTATCTAACAGTGAAATATTTTTTGCAATAGGACAAGTTTAAAAACACTCCTGTACACTTTTCTCTGTGTTTGACCGTACGTTTTTCTCTACAAATATGAGAGGCATTTCGAAATAAAAGATTAGCAGGAAAACCTTTTCGGACTAAGCCGAACTCTATGTCGAAATTAGGACCTCGACCCAAAACTAATAGTAAGAGTAAAAAATTATACAAGAATAGTCGTAGATTCATTACAAAATGAGAGATAAGTAAGTGTCATTTAACCAGATCACGTGGAAGATGCGTAGATTTGAACTAGACTGAACTCGATGACGACAGGTGTCGGCGGAATAGAAAAGTTGCCAAATTACACAAAACGACCGTTGAATTTGGACGGGAGCCAAGCAAAAATCAAACACTAGAGTCAATAACGCAATGCAGTTTGTTTCTAGCAAGTATTTTGACATTCACAGCCATTATGTCCGCTTATTAGCTCAAACGGCTTCAAAGGAACGGCCTCGTGAAGATGTCTTTTCAGAAACTGTCGCGTTCAGTCTACGCGTTCAGTGCCCTTCGATTCGATTTGAGATTTATGCCGATAGTCATATGTTTGAGTGTGAGCTGATTTTGAGTACGGTGTTATACCTGTCAAAAGACATTGCCACATTTCAATGGAGCTTTGCCCCACCTACAAAACTACGTGACCATTTAAGCTGTATTTATCATTTTGTTGGGGACTTATTACAGGTTTCATATTGTATAATTATAATCTGTATCATTTTCTACTACTCTCGCAACTCCTATAGAAAAATAAAAAAATAAAATGAATAAATCGCTTCGATTTCTTACTATTTTCTGAATTCTTAATTAAACTGTTTTGTTCGAATCGCAACTTGTACATAACTTTATTTTAAACCAATAATTTTAAAATAAAGTTATGTACACAAATAACGGAGATATTTTTACATTTATTCGTTATCTTGTACCTACCACTTGCGTTTGATGGTGGGGCAGAATCTGACATTGTCATTTCATACAATTTTGACAGTAGTAATAGTGATTATAGATTGCTACGTCCGTTACATAATTAGCGACATCAGGTAGATGTTTATAAATCCGGCGATCCACGGAAGGCAGGCGGTACAGAGTGGTCCTGTCCCGCTGCAGCCAAGCGCTGCGGGCGTGCTGGGTCCGCCTGGAGCGGCCCGGGGAGTGCATATAGCAAGCGCGTGGGGAACTCTGGTGTAGTTCCCAACAATGCGCGGAGGAGGCCACCGTGGGGTTTTAGTCGGTGCGAGTCCGACATAACCCGTCGCTACCCCTGAGGCGGCGGGTATGCACAAGCATTTCCCCACGAAAAAAAAAACAAGGGTCCAACAATATAACCATGGTTATGTCGGCAAAACAGCATGGATATGATTCTCCCTAGGTCGATGTGTGCTCGGTAACCTACCAATTCCGCCAAAGGGAACGTTCTAATTTCTAATAGCATTATTTAGTTATAATTTGCATCACCGCATGAAATGTCGAGTCAAACCGCTAATTATCGAAACATTCCAGGCTAGCGCATGACATGCACGCGATATGTGTCAGCCAGGCGTATGCGGCAATAAATTCATTGTGTAATGGCCCGGTCGCTGTTCGAATTGGGCCGTGCCTCCCTAGAGCGGCCCCGCGCGCATCGCACTTATTATCTAAACAGAAACACGCTTAAGCTACATTCACAATGCACAAAACGCAATTTTTTTATCGCTGTCGGTTTCAGGTTACCGTATGTGGCAAAAAAATTGTCTTGCCACGTGTTGAGCGGCTCAACTTGAGCCTTCTAGAACGGTTCCGCGTGCAGATTTGCTGTTAATGAGGTGCAACCACCATTTTTGCGTTTTATTCTACGTGATTGGTATGAAACATTTGCAATGACGTCCACTGATTGGCTGGCGTGAAAATTGTGACGATATGACGATGTTCTGTTTGATTATGAATAAGTAAATCATTTTTCGACCAAGAGATCGAAGGAATCATTATTATTTTAATATTAGAATAAAACATGCATCCTCCTACCAAGTCCTACCAAGCTTCCAATAAATATATTATACTTAAGTAAAGAAAATGTTTTCGAAAATTTAGAAAATTACGGCGATAAAATTGTGTTGTGTTTGGTGCACCATAATGTGTTTGTGAATGCAACTTTATTCACTGAAACGCATCTTCAGCAAACATCACTACCACGGGCAACGTTCCAATGTCGCGTCTTGCGTCTCTATCTTAACTATGAAATAGAATGGGATGCAAAATGCATCCACTGAAACTTTTCACACCCAAGAAACGCACGCAGATATAACGATCGTGAACTAGTAGCGTCATCTAGGCATATATGTTGAAATTAAAGTACTATCTATGTGGATCTGACCAAATTGATAGTTCGGTATGTTTAGTTCTACATATAGCCGTTGGAGACCACCTTCGTTATAGGTATATTTATGAAGTTACGATTACGATAATCGGTCCATGTATGGAAAAACAGCAACATTCCTTACAAATATTTCCTTACAAATCGATATTAATGACGTGGTTTACCATTAATGAACGAACTTATTTGCAACGGCACCTTTTCATCCGTCAAGGACGTCAAGATGATGATGTGTTATTTGTATAGGTATTCGTACAAGCAAAGGGCTTTCTTTTGTAAAGTGGTGTCATTGTTATTTTCAACGATGACTGTTTTCTGCTGCATACTCACAGTAGAAAAATGACCTTGAACTTTTGCTAAGTTCCTATAGTTCGCTGACTTCGTTTAAAATTGTGCAATACCTATTGTCATGGCGGAAATGTCCAACTATGCAACTAAGGTCATCACAGTAAATATGTTGATATAGTCGAAGACAGAGAAAGGTGTAGGTACAGAAGAGTTTTTAAGGTTGAGATTTTCTCAAAAACTACTTGACCTTTTGCAATAATTATTTCACTGTTAGATAGATAAAAGTTAAAACTATGTAAGTACTGTAAAACAATTATTAAAATCAGACCAGTTGTTCTTGTGAAAATCTCAACCTTATTGAGGCCCCCTGTATCCTGTATACTTATCTCTGTCTTCGTGTGTACCTGCCTACCTATACGTCTATAAAATTTCGGTTTCCAATAGGTCAGACAGAGTCAATTCATAAATAATAATATATTAAAAATAATCTGCTCCAAGTTAATTTGTACCTATCATTGGAAGTATTTATTTAAGTGCCTATCTATTTATTACCCTACGTGTCAAAACCGACAGAAGTGTATTTTATTGAATAGCAAATTATATTACTTTAAGGAAATTGACTTGCATGTTAAAATAGCGGCATGCATTTAAGTAGGTAGTAGATATAATTGCTACTATTACTTGTGAGTTGTGACAAATGACATATAACTGTGAAAATATGACATTGTGATCTGAAATAAATGAATTCGTCAACTCGCGCACCCGCGCAATATTCAAAAACATTTTTTTATATAAAAAATGGACATTGTCAGGACTTTTCAATTTTAACTGTGGTAACCCTAGATGTCAGGTACTACGTGGCGCGCGGCGCACGCAACGCAACTGCGTTATTTATTGGTGCGAGTGTGAGTTGAGTTGTCAAGGATTACTACAGCTGTGTGGGTGTCAACACATTACAGCACACGCACGCAGCATGTTATGAGTGTGCGTACTGCGACGCTCATGGACACATGCGAACAAAGCGCAGCGGTGGCCATGAAATTGTTTATAGAACCTGCCTACTAGAGTTCTTTTGATGTTCGACTTTGGTCTAGGTACTGAAACAGAAAAGATTCGGTCAATATTCCAAATCTCGCTAAAAGACCCTGTCCAAAATATAGAATTTTTATTTAAGTATTTATAACCCGGTTGAAAATTGTTATGAAATATTCTAACCGAATTATACCCTTACCACAAATAATTAGCTGAGTATCAATATTGTAATAAATCTATTACCAAACGCAATTCAGAAATGGCACAATAACTTATTTGTTATTTTAATACACTTCGGTTTCGACTAAAATTAAATCTTCGGGTGGACTCTATTGACTATCTAAAGTGGACCTTCGCACGCCTCCTTCATCTAAAAAATTATATGACCCTAGCGGGGAAACGCCGTACATCGCGAGAGCTCTCAAAACTTTGGTCGTTGAATATGTTTGCGAATTAAATGTAAAAACGAAAAACCTATAAACAACTTCGTAGATTTTTACACCATTAGTGGAGCTACCCAAATGATAAAATAAAATAACAATTTATACGGCATTATATTCATGATGTATTTCGTATGAAACATTTAGCGTCATCTAGTGAAAATTGACTGAACTAGTCTGAAGATAGGCTACCAATAGGTTAATAAGAACTTTTATATGTAGCTTATTTATAAATTCAATTCATGGTCGCAAGGCGCCTATGAGACTGTAGAGGAAATAATAAACAAGTATTTAACGCCAGTAACAAATCAAAGCGTGCGCCATCAGAATTTAAATTAAATGGCGCCAATAGCCACAGTAGACTCGACCAACGCCGCTGCATATAGCAATAACTGCTAAACACGGTTAAACCTTGTACTATTATATATTCTGTGGTTAAACACCAATTAAGTTTAACGTTCCTGTGAAACCTCGTGCTTTTTTCATGGATCGAGTTTTGGTTATGTCGCTCCTGTGGTACGAAAAATGATGATTGTTGGCTAGAAATTAGATTCCTGGAAAAGTGCGGTAAAACGTCATTAATTAGAGCTACTTTTTTTGTGATAATTCTAATAAAATAGTTACCGTGGTGTTTAGTGATTAATGATCACATTAAGTTAATCAAAAGATGTCCGTGAATGTTTCTATAACATGGGAGTGCTCCAAAGAAGTTGTGTGTAAGTTTAAGTTAGGCTCGTCTTCGTATATTTGTATGTATTTATTAGAAAACATTGTTTTAACATCAGACCAGGCTGTATGCTTCAGTTGGCCTTGCCTTTCCCCCTGGCAAGATTTTTTTTGACACTGACGTGAAGTGTGTGTCACTTTTGATTTGACGTTTCTTGCCTTGAATCGCGAATTGCGTTCCGCAAAAAGGAAAAATCTGTTTTCCTGTATATTTCAGCTAGTAAATCACGATGAATTCCGTTGTGAGGGCTGGACACCTGTCCCCTTACTTCAAAGCTACTTCCCAGGTCGTCTCAAATGGCTTGAAACCCGGCGTCGTGGTGCCAATGTCTTCAGAGAAATTGGTGGTGAAGCCCTTACCTAAAACCTCGACAGTGCATTCATTACACGGCTCTCTTCCCATTCAGGGCTTGAAGGCAAGATGTGGACCCAGCAGTAAGTTATTTAGTCCTCATTTTGTTCAAGATATAGGTTATTTATGAAGAAAATTCATGTTACATAACACTGCTGTCAATTTCAGCTGCTGTGCAAGTGAGGTTTGCGCATACTGATATCGCGTACCCGGATTTCTCTGCGTACCGTCGCAAGGAAACACAGGATCCCACATCTAAGAATACTGACAGTATCGATCAACGACAGTCGTTCACTTATCTCATCGCCGGAGGTTAGTTTTTGACGTTTTATTTTCATTTTACAACCGTTTTTTTCTTTCCCTCGAGTTCATAAAAAGACAGCAACTGCTTTTAGTTATGATTATGAATGGTGTGAGTGTTGCATTCTCGAGCAGTGTTGTGCTTTATGCCCAATACACACTTTAACCGATTCATGAATGAAATCTGTTCTAATATTCTTATCAGCATTTCTTTTGATGCAGAGTATTTTTGTAAGATCTCAGTCAAGGGTTATGTATGAGCTATGAGGGTTAGGTATATCTATCTTGAATTTTAGTATCATTTTTAAACTATCAAAGAGATCACATGTTTATAGACTTTCTAGTTTATCCGAGACATCAAACAAATTCAGATACTGACCCTTATTGATCACAATGCATATTATCAGAATTGTAACAAAGCTTTCTATACCACTAAAAACAAATTGAATCTGAATAAAAAACATGCTTAGAAAATAAATAAAGGTTAGAGCTTAGATAATTTGGAATCTTTTATGTGACCTCTTACAATCATCTCATCGCCCATTGCCACTCTTATTGTTAATAACTGGTCCGCTAACCGGGGCGGGACGCTCCTTGTCGTGTGACAAAAGGGAGGGACTCGCTCCTATTGTTTGTCTCGGCTAGGTCAGGCCTATACTCTAGTTTTTAATTTGTTTAAAGTTTTATACAATAAAAAAAATATATATTTACCGAGTGCTTTCAAAACAGTGCATGAAAAATATCGTAAAGAAATCCTGCCTGACTTAGAAGAAAAAAATTTCTAATGCATGTTGAAATCCGCCAATCCGCACTGAGCCCGCATGGTGGACCGCCATGGTCCCAGCTCCCTTGATGTAAGGGAAGGTCTGTGCCCGAGCAGTGTGGCAAAATAAATAAACTGATGATGATGATGATGAAAAAAAATAATGTGGTATAAATGAATTTATTATTATTATCCCATAATCCTGCCTGTCTTTACTTTATTTTATTGTAATCTTTTTTATTAGGGCTACGTATGAGTATGATCATTATTAATATTATACTAATGAATTTCCAGCGGGCGGTGTCGGGGGTGCCTATGCAGCCAAATCAGTAGTCACTCAGTTCATATCGTCCATGGCCCCTGCTGCCGATGTGCTGGCCTTAGCTCAGATTGAGATCAAACTGGCGGAGGTCCCCGAGGGCAAGTCTGTCACCTTTAAGTGGAGAGGCAAGCCTCTATTCATCCGTCACAGGTAATTTTTGCTATATGTTAGGTTAATAGAATCTTGGTAAAGAGCTTGGTGGCGGAGTCCGGATAATGGACTTCTCGAGAGACTTCTAAGGAAAGACCTTACATCGCGGATCGGCAATAGTGGAGACAACAATAGGCTGATCCTAAATAGAATGTGTTCTTCCATTCACAGGACAGCCAAGGAGATTGCGACTGAGAAGGCAGTCCCCGTGGAGTCGCTGCGTGACCCTCAGCGCGACGACCAGCGCACGCAGGACCCGGCCTGGCTCGTCATCATTGGCGTGTGCACGCATTTGGGTAAGAAAGACATTAAAACTCCAGCAATATACAATAAGGCTCAATTCAGATGAAAGGCATCAATCACATTATTTCAAACGCTGGCTTACAACTACATAAACTCGTTGGCTTAGCGTTGTCGTACACTGTAACGCCGCAGAAAGCGATCAACTCGAGTCGTTCAGTATTCTAAAACGAAGCCCAAATCTAGTGTCTTATTTTGTAAACAAAAACTACCCTACCCTACTAACATTTTAAGCTGTTCTGTGTATTGCACAGTTATTTTCACATTATTAGATCGGATCACTTAATTTTCACGATGATGGACAGGTTCGATCAATCAGTTCCTTCAGTGTTATATCACAACAGGTAATTGGACGATCATATTTGTATACAAATATATGGGCTGCGGTATAGGTATGAAACTCCATACTGCAACGCACACTAATCACCTCCGTAACGGCATCGCCTCGCATTATTTTGATAATGATCCCGTGTGCTAAGACCTTTAAAACGCGCGTTAGCACGTGGACACCTACGGCTCAAAACAAAATACATGTAGCTGGAAACGCGCGGTATAAAAATCCGAGCCCTTTCCCTTAAGACCTTTCCTTGTGGGTGGTCACAGAATATACCCTATTCTGTGACCTGTGTATGTTCACATTCATACCTCAAAGTTTAATAAACATGAAAATAGTTACAAGAAAACTAAATACATAGGATAACTTAATCAAATCAATCAATCAAATCAATCAAATACACTTTATTGTACATAAAACAACTTAACTTAAATACCTAGAAGTAGCAATCTAAGTATAGAACAAAATATGAATGTTTTGAGCACTTTCTAACATCAAACCCGCATCTTAGAAAGGGCTCAAACGTGACTCAAGTCTCTGAACCAGCTTTTTTTTTTCTTATCTGCCATCAGTCCATATGGACTTTTATCAGATGTGGTGAATATCAGGTAGTGTGTAGGTGCTACATTAAGCAACGCAGCTCCTGTCATGCGTTACTGCTTGGTGTGACAAGCGAGAAATTCGTTCCGTTTTAGTCTTTTTGGACATCTTGAAGTGTCTAGCAATTCAACAGCAAGTTGCTTTGGATGTCTTCCGAGCCGGTCCTTGTATCGCTCTATCTTGTTGCTAATTTCCTGTCTGACTGTTGGAAAGGGCTGGACCAGCTTTGATAAGTTTAATCCACTTCTGCTAATTCTGTCACACACACCCTACTAAGGTATAGGGTTCGATCCAGGCCAGGGGTGAGATCTATAGTTTACTTTGCCATTGAATGTGTTATTGGTATGCTCCAGTCACTTGCGAATGAGATCCTCTCGATCTAAAGCTAAAATATTTAATCCACAGGTTGCGTGCCCGTAGCGAACGCCGGCGAATTCGGTGGCTACTACTGTCCCTGCCACGGCTCCCACTACGACGCGTCCGGCCGCATCCGCAAAGGCCCAGCACCTCTGAACTTAGAGGTACCTCCTCACCAGTTCTCCGAGGACGGGACCGTCCTACTCGTAGGCTAAACGATCCGACATATTAGACAATTTATTTATCGTTAACATCGCTAAGTGAAAATCCTTTACATCCATTCAATAGTGATCAATAAAATGTGATGCTATTTATTTTGAGTTGTTATTTTGATGGATGAAATATATTGGTGTCTACCTTAGCCGCTAAATCTATCGGTTCCCACTATGTCGTAACGTTTTTTTACCGTTGAACGACTGTCGTTTACAGCTATTATCACGACATCTATATTATTTATGACTGGACTGCGGTACCGTGTCGTTATGCATGTGAACCGCTCCATTTAAGTATACAAGCCTATCTAATACGACATAGTGGGAACGCGCCCTAAGGCCCAGGCGCGTACTATGATTTTTTTCCGCTAATTTTGTGGCAGAACTGTAACGTATGGGTTAAATGCGTGGTTCTTCACTTGGCTATTCGTATTCGCTATTGGATGTTTGTCGTATTTGTCAACTTCTTGACGTAAATACAAATGAAACGAATATTTTGTCAAGAATACCAACTACACATGGCAATTATGACAAATACGCAAATACGAATAGCCAAGTGAAGTGCCACCATGTAATTCACACGTTTTTACTGCGACAAAATTATCTCTCGACACAAACATAGTGCGCGCACGGCCTAAAGCTAAACCTAAATGAAACTGTAACGGTCTCAGCGGCATGTTTCTTTTAGCGATGATTAAGTTTAGCGTACGACATACCAGAATCGACACAATTATTTATGTGTAATACAAAAGTGAGATTACTTTTTACTTTAACCAAGAGACGATGTGTAAATACTTAAATAGGGATGGCGATTTCTGTTTACTCTTTTTGATTTAAACTAAATGTGCTCGCGTTTTCGAAACTAAAATTGTCAACTCTAACAATAGTCATTCTTTGCTTCCCTGAAGAAGTTAAGAAAAGATGGTTATCTAAAATGTTTGGTTAAAACAGTCTCACAGTTCAAAATCTGTGTAATGTTTGATATGTAGGTATTTATTTAATTAGTAATTTATTAAACACTGGATTCGCCAGTTTAGTTAACCGTGTTATTTAACTGTGTTATTATCATAGATCTTCATCATACTTATATCTTCGCTGGATTTTTATATAGACATTATAGGGACGTGTATTCCGATTCGAACCATACTCATACAAAACCTGTAGCCATGCAATTATTAATGAAATAAAAGAAAGTAGAAACGATTTGTAATAATTTTTATTTTCGTTATTTTTTCTTTTGAGTTTTAATTAGTTTTAGACAGTTACAATCTACGTAACATCTAATATAGACTACGAAAATTTACAAACATTTACATTATTTTACTCGTACCTAACTGGGAGTTCTTTTACGCTTAGCTATACAATAAAAAATCCTGAAATAAGTAATTTATAAACAAATAAATTCAAAAGAAATAAGTAAGCATACTTTGAAAATTAGAAAATTAATTTAGTTTCATTACAAACAAAAATGTGATAAATAATTAGGCCTGATTTCTTACAGAAAATGTACATAAAATATATTCAAAAATTAATTGGTGCTGCTGCCATACAAATAGCACTAAAATTAACTGATATTCCCGAAAATAAGGAACTCTTATACATAAATGATATTGATAATAGAAAAGATAATTTCTGCCTAATACAATTTGTACATCTAATAAATTAGAATTTGCTCAATTTCAAAATCTAATAATCTTTAATTAGTTACTCATCGACACTAATATCGAGATTGAGCAATTTTAAGCTCGAGCTTAGTCTGAGCTCGTACTTACAACTGTCAAAATCAAATAGCTTGAGATCTCGGCCTAACTTTTTCAATTCAACCTATAAAAAATCTAGAATATTGTCTTCGTTCTTTCGGCCTAGGGGCCCTATCTAGCGTACATGTATTCTCCAAAAAACATACAACCTATGAAAATTCAAGGGCATAGTGAATATTAAACCTCGTCTTGTAATCAGATAATATCAAGATACAATTTAGTCATATCTTTTCGGGAATATCAGTAATTTCACACCACTCTACTGCAAAAAATAACTTAAATTATCAACTACAAATTAACGGAGGGATGTAATGATATAAACAAACATCAATCGGAAAACCCAGCTTACAAAGCGCCATAGATTACATAGAAATACGCCTTCAACACCTAACTACTTTAAGTAACCGATTTAAGATGACGAATGATATATTTACAGGGAACGGGTAGTGGTTACATTATTTGGCAAAATAATTTAATTACACCTAAATAAATCTAAGGCATGAGTAGACAAGCGATTCTTCTATAGTTAAACATGAATTAGGCAAATCGTGCACTGTCGACGTCATTTGCGATTTTTTCAAGGACTTGTAAGCAAATAAATGGAAAGTAAAGGAAACAAAAATCTTCACCGATAATCCTGATTTACAGGGGAAACCAAATACTGTAATTTTGTTAACTCAATTTGATACGAAAAAAAACATAACTGTTTCAAATCACTTTTAACGGTTTATTGATAATGGTTGCATATGGGTAGAGTATGCTTTCTGCCAATGTTTAGAAGAAGCAGTACCAGGCCATATTGAACTCATGGTTTTAGTCGCGAATAAAAAAGGCCTTATCCATGGGGCATACTAGCGACAGAAAGTCGCAGAACTAAGTCGCACGTATGTTGTACGATTTTTCTATTTCGAAAGTTATGGCACAGAAAACTTAATCGCATAGTTATTTTGATAAATAGGCTCGTCTGCATAGAATATTGTTGATTATTTTAAAACAATTCATACAGTAATTGGTGTAACTAATCGCAGGGGGGAACAGTGCCAATAAATTGACTGCAAGTATAAGCAAGATGTAACTTTAAAATAACTAAGTTCAGCTGATTTTTTTAATCGATGGAAAGTCCTCAAATCTATGTTTCAGGAAAAGCATTTAATAGTGAACCCATACTGACAAATATGTAATTTCCGTGTTCGAAGTTCTGTTAATGTAAATGAATACATTGAGGCTGTTATTCATAAACGTGATTTAAAGTTCCGCCAACGTTTAGGCTCCCTGTCCCTTTTTATCTTAAGAGCGTTCCATGAGCCAACTAGCGCCGCCAATCTTAAAAAAATCATATCTTCCAATATAATAAATTTTATTAAAAAAGCTATTCACATTGTTTATTGCTATAAATATTATTTTTTAAATGCTTATTTGTAACGTGATGCAATGTAGGTAAGTTGTAGTTCACATAATTGCGAAAAACGGCCGTTTCTGGCACATTTGTGAACTACAACTTACCTACATTGAATCACGTTACAAATAAGCATTTAAAAATAATATTTATAGCAATAAACAAAGTGAACGTAGCTTTTTTAATAAAATTGATTATATTGGAAGATATGATTTTTTTAAGATTGGCGGCGCTAGTTGGCTCATGGAACGCTCTTAACCTTTTTTAACAAAATGTGAAAGTATCAACACGATTTAAGGGAAGTGAGGTTTAACCAGGTTTATGAATAACAGCATTAGTTTTTATATTTGAAACTCTCATAAAAATAATACAAATGATTTCCGAGGCTTATATAGATGACGAATTCTAATTAAGACGTATTTTTTGGAATTTATTGGCAATGAATCCCCCTGCGAACAATCAATAGGAATTACCTGTTACACCATGGTTAAATACACTATTTTGCAAAGCAAAATGTCTTCATTTCGAGTCATTCACGAGAGTGGGTATGCTTCATGTTTAAATGAGACGTGTACACGAATATTTTATATAACATCTTTAAATAGTTTTTTTTTACAATAAACATTTAATTATATCTTATCTTTTGAACACAGATTTAATTCACATTCAATTTGTAGACATATTTAAAACATTTCTATCATTCGGAAAAAATATAAATATCTATTAAAATTACGTGACAAAATATCATTTAGCAATTTCGTGGAATATATCATTATATTTTTAAATATATATAACATTTAATTTTTTAATATATTATGAGTATCTCTGATATAATAAATGTAGGTAAATATTATCTAATATTTTTTATATGGTGAATTATTTTTAAATAGTTTTGTGCGATAAACAAAAATAGGGTACGGTGTCTGTCAAAGGTCATTAGAGTATTGTCAAAGGTTTAATAATTCTAAAGGAAACCTGGAAGGTTCTACGAAACAACATAAGTTCTACACAACCTGGGAAGCTCATCAATGAAGATTTGGAGACACTAGTTAAGCCTCCAGGGTCCATTTTGTTATAATTCTCAGATCTTATTTCCACAGTCATTTTGGATTGGGTTGAATTAAACATCTGGGGTAAATGCAAACTTGATTTTATAGGTTGGGTTCCAAAACACATTTTGTATATTCACCATTTGCGAATTTTAAGTTATGGAACGCTACTTTCGCCTGTCAGCTGTCAACATGACAGCTAAGTTAGTCAAAAAATGTATCGAAACCCAGCCTATACCTAATCTCAAACCAATTGTTTTATTATGTAAACAAAAAGTCTACTATTTCAAGCTTTGTTGTGATTATTGCATAATTATTTCTCATTTTTAGATATTTATACAATCAGTTACTTCAATATTACACTAGAGAGGTAGTAATATTTGATTTGTTTACAAAATAAGACATACGGTTTTGATATTAGTAAAGTTAGCAGACTGGCAGTAGACGTCCGGTTTTGGGTCCGATAGTCTGTAGCGACTAACGGACGTCTATTCCCAGCCTAAGGCGCAAGCCAGACAGAAAAAACGCAGACGCGGACTTTTTAAACGACGCTTCTCTAGACATTTGTTTGAAAGGAGCGCCGGCGCCGCATCCGCGTCTTATAAGCCTCGCATCCACTAGGCGACATTTGACGCGCGACATGTTGCTCATCATGTTGAACGGCAACGAGGAACTTGCGGTACCATTAGTCATATTGCGCACCAGCTGGCAACGTCGCGCGTTGTTGTGCAATGATGCCGATCTTTTTGAGCGTCACGTGTTGCGCTAAATTGTTGTCTAGTGCATAAGGCTTTATCTTTTCTGTCTGGCTTGACGCTTAAACATGAACTCTCACGTAGCATTACGCCTAGACGCAACCAATCCCCCTATGTTGTGTGACGTAACTAACAATCAGCAGTATAGACAGGCGCTAGGTCCAGCGTGAGGTGTCTTAACGCCCGATCCCGCGACGCCGAGCGCGAGGCTCGCGACGACTTGATGATCTGAAGCACCATCGCCTTGCAGTCGTGGCACACGGCCATTTGCACGCCTCGGAGGCGCTCCGCCGCCGCCACGCCTGTCATACTGCGGCCGTATCGAGCCCTGGAGAAGAGATACATAGATAAATGCCACAAGGTCAAAAAATTATTAACGTCCTGAAAGAAAAATACCATTTCAAGATTTTGTCTCTGGTAGTCTAGTCTTCTGTCCTATTAGTAGTTAAATTCCGAGATGTAAAATTAGGCATTCCAGAAGTACTGTGAGCATGACGTAGTATGCAAAGGTAATCTAACCCATACACCCAAGTAATACATTGTATTTTTGTTTGTAACACTTTTTCAATGCTTCCGTGTAGTTAGAATCATAATTTATGTGGCGAGTCCGGAAGAAAAATCGCAATGAACACACTCATACAAATACCGAAAACGTCCGAAACATGGGTATTCACCGATTTTGGAACGACACTATTTCAGTAATGTGTCGTCATCGTTACTTACGCCCTTTTTAATTTTCATGATCTTAACTTCACTGTTTGATAGAACAAGAAACGAGTATATCCGCCAGAAGACAAAAGTGGTTGACATTGCTCATAGAATCAGTAAACTGAAGTGGCAGTGTGCTGGTCACATCTGTCGTATAACCGATAACCGATGGGGTAGAAGAGTTCTCGAATGGCGGCCACGAACGGCTAAACGTAGTGTGGGAGGCCCCCCGACCAGATGGAGGGATGACCTTCGCAAGATGGCTGGCAGGGACTGAATGCAGAGAGCTGAGAGTAGGGTTGAGTGGCGCGCTTTGGGTGGACTGATACGGGCTGATGATGATCTTAACTTAATTTTTAAATAATGAAAATTCTTTAAAAATTAAGTTAAGATTTTTATTTTATTTAAATACCGTCGGGTATTTTAATAAAATAAAAATATGAATCCCTTAATTTTACCTATATTTTCATAAAAAAATTGGACCTTGTTTGATGATATCAGACCCATATATACATAGAGATCCCTACACTAGTCTCGACGTCTTGTCAGCGTCCGCGCAGCGTCGACGCGACGCTTGCTCGGCGGTGCCATCACGCCCACGGTGTCGAGCGTTGTTGTTCACGGAAAGGAAAATGTGAAGGACAACGCTCAAAAGACGCCGTGTCGACGCAGCGCGGACGCTGACAAGACGTCGACGCTCGCTCGAAAGACGCTAGTGACATAATGATAGGCGGGACTGACAGAGAATCAATTCTTAGCGCGATCAGTCACTACAAAATTACTACAGCAAGTGTTTCCTCACCTGCGATCCACTATAGTAGGCGGCGTGCACACCCCTACGGGCATGCTATCGGGCCCGTCCACACTGCGCGACATGGCGGCCGGCGGCACGGACAGCGAGTCCGTGAAGCCGAGCGCCGAGCCGCCGCGCGAGCCGGGCGCCGAGTGCGTGTGTATCCGTCGCGCGGCCGCGGGACTGTTGGGTGCGCTGCCGACGCTGTTTTCTACTGTACTCTGGAAAATTACGGTATATTCAGGTAATAAAGGAGTTTCTTTAGTTGTCTGAAACAGGGAGACATAGACTTGGACTTCGCATGTCTGTTGTACTAGTTGATACTCATATACAAAAGTAAAACAACAAAAGAAAATGCCAGGCAATAACTTTGTTGTTTGTAAGGTAAGAATATTAAAAAAATATTAGAACATGATGAAAAAATGCTTGCCGTGGGCAGGACTTGAACCTGCGACCTTGTCATTCCGTGAGTTCCGTGACACGCTCTTACCACCTGAGCCACCACAGGCCACGCCACGCCCACCGAAAATCTTCATCGCTTTATACATACTTAAAGGGTATGTTACAAAAATATATATGATGAATGGGTGTGTCTAAAGGTCTATGTTTCAGCAGGTGAGCAACGATGGATTTCGACAGAACACCTCTTCCGTAGGTACAGTCGACAGCAGATCAATGGTAACACTTGCAGTACGATTTCAAGTCTTACGACTCAAATAATAAGACCGGTCCAAAGTATTACCATTGATCTGCTGTCGACTGTACCAGAAATATACTATGATTAGGTATCCTATATGAGTTGCTATCGTGCAACTCGTGGTTTGCGAATGACCGCGACTTTCATAGTTTTGGTAATCGCTTTCAATATGACACATGGAAGCTATACATTACTGCAATATTTTTGCAAGTTTTAACAATCGACAATGAAACGCAGCAATGTACGTCGTCAAAATGAAAACGAAATCGATTTAAGTCGCAGTCGGCGGTCTGGTTACTTTATATTCTGTAAATGTGCTCACCGAATGTTCCGGCGCCACTAGCCTGGACATGAGGCTCCTGGGGAACGAGGAGGTGGCTTCGTCCTCCGGCGACGGCAGCAGCGACGGGCTCAGCAGCACCACGGGCACGTGCGCGAAGTGCTCCGTAGGGATACGCATCTGACAACACACACATTGCAGGTGACACTTTGATTGGTAATATGAAGATTCAAAACCTGGTTAACTACTTATAAGTCTAAAGCCCAATATAAGATAACCCGAGAGTTAGCAACTAAACCCCAATTCTCTAATTTTTTTGGCACCAAAGCGGGCTTGTGTTATTGATGTGTTATGCTCCCATTTCACTTGGCTATTCATATTTGCTATTGGATGTTTGTCCTATTTGTTCTTGCTGACACTTCACTTGGCTGTTCGTATTTGCGTATTGAATGTACTTATTTTGTCAGTGTGTGTGGCAGCAAGACCCCCGGGCAGCGACTGAAAACCAGCGCTCGCTGAGGCCCTGACCCATTCATCTATACTAGGTATATATTGTTTAAAATAATTAACTAGTTTGTATTTCTGTTTTGTGTTTTGATGAATAAATGTCTTTTATTATTTGTTATTTTATTTATTTATTATGGAAAACATACAGCTTTAATGATACTTATGAATAGAGACTAAAATTAACACATTAGCCAATAAAGTTTTCACTACTAGTTAAACAGCGTACATGATAACGATAACTAAGTATATCAATCAATTGTATAGGTATGAACTGAAATACTTAGTATGTGTTATACTTGGTATGTGTGACAAAATATTCGTCTTTGCCTATTCGACACACAATATGTTGACAAACATATCATACAACAAATACGACAAACATCCAAAAGCGAATACGAATAGCCAAATGATATGGTAGCATCAAATATGATATGTACCTACGAGATATCGTATTAGTATAAGTATGTAATTAAAGGTGCGCGGTGACACGTCGCGGACAGACAACACGCGAAGACAGAGATAAGTATACAGGGGGCCTCAATAAGGTTGAGATTTTCTCAAAAACTACTAGACCGAATTTAATTATTATTTTACAGTTACATAGTTTTAACTGCTATCTACCAAACAGTGAAAGAATTATTGCAATTGGTCAAGTAGTTTTTGAGTAAATCTCAACCTTAAAAACTCTCCTTACACCTTTCTCTGTGTTCCACCGTACTTAGGCTAATACATCGTAACATGTGTGATGTTATTAAGATTTATAGAAAAACTGAAAAATAAACTCACCTTCGAGCAACACTTTTGACAGACAGTCTTTTTGCACAGTTTGCATTTCTGGCCCCACGGACCGAAAATGCCGAATCTGGTCTTCAAACATAAGAAGCATACCTGGAAATGAAATAAAATATAATTTTAAAAGCCTTCCAAGCCAACTAGCGCCGCCAATCTTAAAAAATAATATCTTCCAATATAATCAATTTTATTAAAAAAGCTATTTACAAAATGTATATTATAAATGCTTATTTATAACGTGATTCAATTTCGTTAAGTTGTAGTTCGCATAATTGTGAAAAACGGTCGTTTTTGTCACATTTGTGAACTACAACTGAGCTGGTTTTTTCGACGGAAAAACTTCGGTACATTTACCGAGTGCTCTCAAAACGGTGATGGAAAACATCGTGATAAACCTCGTCACCTCGATGTAAGGGAAGGTCTGTGCCCGAGCAGTGGGGCAATATAAATAGACTGATGATGGTGATGAAATTATTAGACTACTTTTAAAAGGCAAACAAAACGTACCCTTCTCTTCTCAACATCCTCTTTGACCCTGCCCTCTACAGGCAGGACCTCCAGCTCCGCCTTGGTGAGCACGGACCTGATGTGGACAATCTCCTCCAACGTCAGCGACAGTCTGTCGTCGGACATTATCGCGTCTTGCCACTGTTTCTGGAATGAAGTTGGTCATTTTGAACACGATGGAGACATATTTCCGTGATTATTATTATATTAGTACCTACTTGTGTTCTGTACATATTATTAAGTTTACAGTTCTTTCTGTGTAATCGATTGTACCTACTTGTGATATTTGCGTATTTTTTACTATGTACCTCGGGAAGAAACTATTAGTCTCCCACAGAGTATCTTAGTGTGGGGACTAGTGAATTTGTATCTAGAATGTAAGTATCCAATGTACAATTAATAAAATTTCATTTCATCCTGGAACCTTGCCCTTTTCCAAGAGAGATGCGGTGACTCGGATTTGGATGAAATCTTTATCCATATTCGTCTTAGGAATAATAAAAAAATGTTTTTTGGCATCAATATGATTGTTTACATTTTTCTGTAATCGGAGTCTCCTTTTGGCTTTTATGCCTGTGCCAGGAGGCTCCGCTCTTCGTTAGCTATAACAAATATGTGCACAGAATGGTAGCGATTTCAGTAGACGGTAATTTCGCCGATACGAATTCGAGTCCCGGTAGCTCTGTTGGAATAGAACGTACCACGGAATGGCGAGGTCTCTGGTCCGGATCTCGATAAAAACAATCGAAATTTTTTCTTCATTTGGATTTTCATTTCGCATAGCGGATTAGCAGGAAATATTCAAATCGTAAGACAGAGAAACGTTTTCGTCTAGCTAGACCAGGATTCGAACGTGAGACCTTGCCATTCTATGGCATTGTTTTCCAAGAGAGACCGTGACTCAAGTTTGATCTTTCTCCATATTCATCTTTCGGGACTTAAATCATAGTCATACCTTAAAGTTCACAAATTATGGTAAAACAGAAAGAAAGAAATGGTGAATAAGCGAAATCTACATTAGGAAACTAGTCACAGGGTAACAACCTAATTTAGGAATAGCTAGTGCATGCTACAGAAATAGTTTTAGAGATGTTTAGTTAAAACCACAAACTGAATACAACAGGTACTTAATACGTCTTGTTCTAGGTACTGAATCTAGCATTACACAATTAAGATTTAAGAGACAATTTGAAACTTACAGCTTGTAATTAATGTCGACTTTTACTAGGTGTGATTATCTCGTGGCCGCTAAATCTAAACGAAACTTTTACGATTATATACTCCGAAGTTAAAATTTTGCGACACCTCAGAATTGACCTAATAGGTACTATTTAAAACTGTACGTACAGTCGAAGACAGAGATAAGTATACAGGGGGCCTCAATAAGGTTGAGATTTTCTCAAAAACTACTGGACCGAATTTAATAATTCTTTTACAGTTACATAGTGTTCACTTTTATCTCTCAAACAGTGAAAGAATTTTTGCAATAGGTCAGGTAGTTTTTGAGAAAATATCAACATTAAAAACTCTTGACTCATTAACTTGACTATAAACGTAAATCATAATCGCTATCAATGGCAGATAACATGTTTTATTACATCAATTGTTCAGTACAGATCCGTGTATTTATGAAACTTGGTGAGGTGTCCAGTTAAAGGATCCATGTAGCGCGTTTGCATACGTTTTAAAGTCCCAGACCGGTTAGCTTTTGACCATCAATTGCGAATTGGACTAAATGCCATTCAATGTCAAATCTCTTTACCTATAAATTTTTTTGCACGTCAATTTTTTTATTGAATTTACATTTACACCACTTGGACAAGGTTTCAACGCTGAGGAGAAAAAGTGGAAACAAAACTTTCAGCATTCAAACCTCTAATTTGCTGTGAACGGCACAGGTACGTAATGAAACAACACTAGTGCACTACCTAGCGAAACTACTCACATGCGAGCCATGAGTGGGGCTGCCACTCACCGACTTGATGAGTTCGTCCTGCAGCGAGGAGCGCGACCACGACAGCTCGCCGAGCTGCGCGTCCGCGTCGCTGCTGGCCAGGGAAGCTGCACCGGCGCACGACGCACGGGAACCAGGCCTGGAGGACAGCAATGTAATTGATATATTTGGGAGTAGGTAGGTACTTTATTAACAAAGTTTATTTATAAAGGACGCCAAACAGGCTACAGGGACTACCCTGATAGGGGTTCCCAAAACGATGACCCGTTCTGAAAACGTTATCACGAGATGGCGTGCTGAATTAGAGACGCCGCTATACTAACGCGATAGCACCGTCCCTGTCATGCACGCTATTTCGTCGTTTTGATACCCGTTATTGCCCCATTGATACTGCCGTTTTCAAAATTATAAAATAATATCTATGGGCTGTTATGTTTAATAATTATGTAATATTTTCTCACTTACTAACACCGTAGTTTAAAGTGCTACGTTGTTTTCATCGTTATCAACAATGGCTCCCATTACAATTCAAGCCCTTTGTCTCTGACAACTACCTTACGCAGGTCATCCCTCTATCTGTCCTACTTGTCTTGCTCAATGCTAATTCCATTGTCATATATCGAGTGCAAAAGCTGCTCATACTACATGGATCATCAGAATCTTGGTATCCTGAGCCATTTTACTTAAATGTAGATCGTGCTAACCCTGAATTATATGCGTTCCTGTGGAAACTCCTTTAAACTTAGCTTTGGGTGACTTACCTTGAATGTGGCAACGAATGAGCGCCATCGGTGGGAGGGCAGGGCTGGTGCGTGACGGTATGCCGTCGCATCGAGGCACGTCTTGACGGACACTGCGTCGCCAGGTCGTAAGCTGCAATAACCAAATATATTAAAGGAATTGCTATGCTGTGGCTCAAATGCTTTGGCAGAGAAGGATGCTGTGGTTCAAATGTGATAGCAGCGAAGCAAGAAGAGATTCAGAAAGATGTTAATATAAATGAAATAATAAAACTGGTTTCGTTAGATCAAAACGTGAAATCTGAAATGTCGTCAAACGTTGCAGTTATGTAGGAAAGTAATGTAAAACCTTTTGCAGTGATGGTGATATTAGTAAATACTAATTAGGTGATACGAAAATCTAAAAACAACAAAGTAAATAATCAATAACTTATTGATAATGAATATGTATTTACATCGCAAATATTTTGGTTACAGAAGCACATGAGAGATTTATCCGAAAAAATCTTACTAACTCAAAATTCTTCAAAACGCTACGCATAATTTAATCACCCAGTTAGGTCTGATATTATCGTGGCAGCTAAATTTAATCCTAAACCTAAGCGCAAGTCACTTTCACTCATATGCTACATCGCATAAGAATGAGCGGGACGCTTCGCTAAGACCATGTCCAGATGAGGAGTTTTACGTTACACAATCACATCATTGTCGCAAAACGCGCGATATGATTGGCTGAAATGTGATTGACGCGAATCAACTCGCGCGTAAAACGCCTCGATTAAATTTAGCGTGCCACACTTTGGGATCGCCAAAACCGTGGTGGGCATTCACATAACGTCCTATATACGGACAGCCGCAAGGAGCTCAGACTAATGCGACAGGTTCAACCGTGAATTGGTTGGTCTTACGCAGTCCGTAAGATCAATGTCGTAGGTCCGATGAAAACTTCATAAGACTGTCCATGCGATTGTCCGTACGATCGCAACGTGAATGTTTGCAAGCCAATGAAACACTGCAACAGAAAAAGCACGACCGACATGCAATGACACACGGCATGCTGTATGTATTGCTGTCATACATTCCAGCGCCTCGTCGCAGAACTGATGGTATTCGTCGTGGGATATGCGCGTACGTGGTGGCGCTCTCGGCGGTGTACCATCTGCGTATGCCGTCAACGTCATCAACGAAGACATCATCAAGGTGTGCATGAGGGAAGGACAAAGTGCTTAAGACTAATTGGTTATATTCTACGTTTTTAAGATGTCGTAATTGGCAATGAAACTTGGATACAATTTACAATAGGAGCATGAGGATATCTCCCAGCGGGAGAACCCATGGGGCCACGAGAAAGCAGCTTTATCTTCTAAGGTTTGAGAAACAGGGTTAGATTCACAGACAAACAGTATAAAGGTAGATTATTATTAATCAAATCAAATAATGCATTTGGTAACCCATGGAGAGCCGATGGCATTTCAAGGTAAGTATGCCTTAATTTTAGTATAATCTAAAACATATAAAAATATGCAAGAAAACTCATTATGGTTAAGAGTTAGTGAAAAATACTGGACCGAATTGACAATTTCTTCAAGTTTAAAGCTAACTGTTAATTATCTATCGATTGAAAATTCGTCCCTTAGATTATTTGACTAGCCCCCTATTTTAAATTTTAAAGTTCGTAGGAGGAGAACACAAGTACGTAGGAGAAAAACTCCTACTTTGATAAACACCAAACTGCAAAATTGTCTAAGTACAAGGTCTAGAAGGTGGTCTTACCGGTTCTCTTCCAAGGTTTGGGGGCGGGTTGCTGCGGTGCCGTATGCCTCGGGAAGGGTTGGGGCTTGCAGACCTCTGGACTGATGCAGTTCTCTGTGTCATCCTCTTCTTCGTCATCCTGAAGACAAAGATGATGAGAGTTAGGTACATTACATGCGAATGCTTCCATCGTAAACGGAAAATCTTTAGAATATCTAAGTAGTAAAGTTCAGATTAACTTGAGTTAACCGACTCTAGGGCCCGTATTAATAAATCACTCTCAGCTCAAACAAAAGTCAATCTTGAGAACGACCTTAAGATGGCGTTCCTATTAATAGGTAGCTTAGCGTAGCTTAGGTGCGCGTTTAGAATACGGGTATCACGTAAGTATTAGGGTGGAATTCACCGACATTCTAAACAGTTGTTTATAATTTATAAACAAAACTCAGTTCTCAAGAGAACTGTCAAACTCACACTTGAGAACGTATTTGCTGATTGCAGGTGAACCGCGACGTTTACTTGAGTTCTTCCGCTTGAGAAAGACATCGCGTGAGGGCGTACTCAAGATTGGTTTATTTATAAATGACATAATTGAGATGGTGATCACGTGTTGAGAGTGGTATCAGCTGAATTCGCTCTTGAGGTTGAATTGGGTTTGAGCTCAAACTATTACTACGGGCCTAGGATGTGGATTCATCAATGGAAATAAAAATCGAGGATGATATCTGGTTGAGTTAACAGTAATTAGAATAGCCTACACGACGAGGCAGCAAAATATAAGACACTTGATATTAGGTTAGAAAAACCGTCTATCTATAGAAAGCAAAAACAGTGATCTAATTTGGTTCATCAACTGAACAACTTTCAAATCATGACAATCGTGACTAATTAATTAGAGAAGCCCCTACGGTTACGGCCTACAAAAATATACTATTCAACCGCGAAATCATTTGATGAATTTGAATTTGACGTAAGACTGTCTCTAAAAATTCTTGGAGACACTTTTACAGGCGGAAAAGGGGTTCGATTTTCAAGTCGTCTGCACAGTTTTCAAGATCATTCATTATCGATTAAACTATTTCAGATTGTATTAGTTAGGTGTCGTTTGACGAACTTGTTCAGAACTTATGTAATTTCATTCCGTTGGAGGTTCCGGTCCTTTAACCGCAAGACAAGAGCAATTTCAAACTTGCTATTGACACGGCTTTGGTTTAATTAAATCAGTTTTGTTATGGAAGATTATTTCATCAGTTTTAGTTTATGTCACTTAATTAATTATACAATAATGAGATGGATTGTTCACCGATTGTATAGATGAATAAAAAGTACCTACCTACCATAACTAATCATTTTTATTATCTCCGTCTTCAAGAGTTGAAATTGTACTTCGCGTTACCAATTTGATGCTGCTGTTTGCTGCACAGTATTGGAAAGCCTGAATGAGAAATTACCTTTTTTGTAATTGCCTAGCGATTATGTTGAGATCTAGACAAAATAAGTTGACGATGTTATACTTTCATCTTGTTGTGCAATGGACGTTGTTCACTGCTCGTGTTAAATCGATTTTGGCTTGTTATTTTGTTTACTTTCCTTACAATCGAGCTTGGAAAATTCCAGATGCATTGAATTTTTCAGGATTCCGAGTTACGTAAGTCAAAGGTATAGTATAGGTACCTATAGACTTCTACTTATAAGAACATTGTCGTCTTTTGTTTTGTTGAAACTAGATTTTTGGTTGTTACTTTACACTTAGTGATTCCAGAGTGTTTCATGCTAATTTTAATTGTCAATAAGGGAGCCGTCTCGCTCACTCTTATGGAGTCTACACACCAAAGCCGGAGACAACACAGCTGACACGGCCTGGCGGCCAGTCTTTGTCTGGTCTTTGGTGTAGACTGCATTACGCGACGTAAGTAGCATATCTATGAGTGACACTGACAGTTGCGTTTAGAATTAGATGACCACGGCATAATCACACATAAAGATCATCACAAAGATTCGTCGTTATATTCTTCGTAATAACTGCATGTTTTCTTCCAACAACACAACAAATAGGTAGGTATTTGAAATTAAAAACACTGATGACGCAAGGGCATAGCAAACGTATAACCGACGGTTAAACGATGTCGTCAAGCTCGGTTAAAATGATCGGCTGTTTATGGGCTGTAACCATTGATTAGTGTGTGGTGAACATTTAAAATTATTTAATCGCCTGTTTAAATGATAAACAACTGTTTAGAATGTCGGTGAACTCCACCCTAATATCTTTCATTACCAATATTGCGATAAGTTTTTTTTTTGGATAAATAATACCCCCCTAAAAATACGCGCGAAAATAATAATAATACTTAAATACTACAATATAATGTAAATAATGTTATATGATAAATAATGATGACTACATTCTATAATATACATAATGTATAATAATAAATAAGTATAATGTTATTAATAATATAAAATAAATATGGTAAGTACTTACTTATTAAAAGGCTTCTTTGATTTTGTATTTTGATTTTGATCGCGATCAGTTTAGTTGCGATAACATACCTAACAACTTCAATTGGATGACCATTATCTTTGTAAATATTCAAGATCTGTTCCGTATGCATGGCTTCAGCCGACAGACAGCAGATAGAGGGAGAAATGTCGGTAGAGCCTACCTTTAGTAGTGCAGATGTACCGCAAGAAATCGTTAACTTTCCCCTTTCCTCTAAATAGTATTTTTCTTTAATTTAACTTCCTGCAGTCGCGTTCAGGTCGTATTTCAGTGTAAGCCGTAAATTCTCAGCGCAGTTTGGCTTCGTTCCAGTTCATTAGCCGAACACCACCTTCCAGATGGTATTACACTCCTTGCTCTTTCTACTTTAACGTCTTACCTATGCATGCATTCAAAAATAATAGCATTTTCCCCAAATTTTAACCTTCTGTACTTTGTTTTGATATTTTCTTGCATATGCGCTATGCGAAACGAAAATCTAAATGATAAATGGAGAAAATTTTTCATCACGACCGGGATTCGAACCCGGGACCTTCACGATCTTGATACGAATCACGATGGCTCTGTTGGAATAGAGCGTGCCACGGAATGGCGAGGTCCCGGGTTCGAATCCCGGTCGTGATGAAAAAATTCTTCTTTACTTTATTTTCTGTCTTTCCTTTTATTTCAACGTCACTAGTTTTTACTTAATTGACGAAATATTATCTGGCATGAAGCAAAGTCATCGATCTCAATCATATTACCTATGAGGAGATAACTTTTGTTTTTACAAAAACTTCACCACCACCCATTTAAGTTCCAAAACTATTTAAGGGCAACGACAGTACTTGCGAACTTAATGGTAGCGATAGCTGTTTTAACTCTTTCGTTACTTTAGTAAAAGGAAAGGATGACGGCCTTTTTAAATCTGCAAAATTTATGGTCGCCACAACAGTTTTCTTTCTATTCTACGGGCTGGGTACTGTGATGTCACTCAATTGCTACATGAGCGAGAAAATCTCGCTTTGGAGACGAATTTTGGTCACTCTGGCATCGCTATAAAAAGTGTGTATTATAATAGATACTCACTAGAAAGAGCTAACTACAATATTTGTTGGTTGCCTGGAAGAGATCGCTTTTAGTGATAGGGTCGCCAAAATTGTACATTATTGTTTGTATTTTTGTTTCTGTAATTGTTGTGACTTTTATGTACGTCGACAGCAGATCAATGGTAACACTTGCAGTCTGATTTCAAGTCTTACGACGCAAATAATAAGAACTGTCAAAAGTAAAAAGTGTTACCATTGATCTGCTGTCGACTGTACAATATTTTTTTTTAATTTATTCTTAGGTTTTTATTCAATAAAAAATTATAATTAACTTACAAAATAAATTAAAACTACCTAAAATATTTAAAACAACTTAAAAACTACCTCAAAACTACCAAACTAAAAACACTCCATGTACAATAAAGTGTATTTGATTGATATTTATTGCGTCTCCATAAACGTCACCACCAGTTTTTATACCGCATCGTAATACTTTATAATCTCTTATGAGAAAGTCAGACATGAAAACAGCAACCTCAACTGCATTGCTGTTATGTAACGGAATGCAGTGTCTTGGCACTCTGACATTTGCGCCCTTTCCTGCTTTCGTGCCGATGCATCGACGTTCAATGGCGCTCTTTAGTTGAAAGGAAAGTACGGTCTTCACGACCTTCGATCGCTGTTTCTTTTGACATTTAAGTCTTTTGCACCTGTGTATTTTTACTAGGCTGTCGAAAGAATGAGGTTCCTTTGTGGCCTATTGTAACTTAAATGGCTCGATTGATTTTGATGCACAGACATTTTCTCAAAAACTACTTGACCTATTGCAAAAATTATTTCACTGTTTGATAGATAAAAGTTAAAACTATGTACTGTAAAATAATTATTAAATTCGGTCCAGTAGTTTTTGAGATAATCTCAACCTTATTGAGGCCCCCTGTATACTTATCTCTGTCGTCGACTGAACAGTCGAAACCACAGCAAGTATTGCATCGCTCTTATAGTCTGCAATATAAGAGTCCAAATCATACCGTATATACTTCTAAGTTTCCATTGATATGCTGTCGAGTGCGTAGGTGAGTGGCTACGCAAACAAAGGCAATAAACAAGAAAGTTTCCTATTTGCCGCTACCGATCCCTGGGGCACTCCTTCCATTTTCGTTTATTGCGCGGGCCTCACTTGTCTTTACTATTCGTCTGGCTACTCTAGTTAGAGTTAGACATTTATGTTGTCATAACGTACTACTATAATTGCATAGAGCCCGATTCAATGGAAACGTCGTGATAATCGAGAGATACAGATCCTATGGATTCAAAATGTATGAAATTCTCAGGTATTTTACTAAGTTTAATTAGATGTCAAATATAAATCATCATCGCGATAACTACACGTGTGAGCCGTTTGGGGTGGAGAAGGTGGGACCATGGGTGCCACACCGCATCGCGAAACAAACATCGCGGCGCCTGGTCGAGGCATCGTGACCAAAAGGCTGGCATCTACTTCGCACAACGCAGCCTCGCCATACAGCAGGGCAACGCGGCCAGCCTTTTGGGCGGACCTGGGGCAAGTTTTTATTATCTTTAATTATATATATATAATTTGCTTTATAGACAGTGTTAGTCTTAGTTTAGATATAATCATTAGTTGGTTTAGTTTAGTTTTATTAATTAAGTATTAAATAAACAATTGATCACCATTGAATAGAAGAATAGTCAGCCAGCATCACTAAGGCCGTGTCTGTGACACAGTTTTGAGTCACAACTGTCTATGTATCTCGGCCTAGTTTCTTTCCTTGCCCATTCGAATGGATTAATGAAACACCATCATGCTCATCTAATGGCCATATTTTTAAAGGCATAAGTATTATGTGTTCGCGATTGTTATACCTAAGTTACTAACTTTCCATATAATTAAAAATAAATAACGGTTTCGGTTATTTTTCCGTATTTATGTTTCACTTAGCAAACTCAAACTGACATTAATCAAACTTCTGACACTTTTGGGCCGATTCGTGGTCGAATCTTATTAAAACTTCGTAATAAAAACATCTAAAATTCCAAATACCTTTATCACTTTTTCATAGCAATAACGGTCTTCTTTCATGATTCATTAAGGATGGAAATCTCGTTTCTCTAAACTGGGCCACGGAAACCTTGCGAGTGTTTGAACAAGTGTAAAAGTACAAAGTTAACTTTGCAAGTGACCATGGCGCTACTGTCTTTAGAAAACGTGACAGTCCTTGAGTTGCTCAAAGGTTTTTTAGTTCTTCTTTTCACCGTAAATGAGATATCTTGGTCAGAATGTAACAGTTTTCTTTAACAAGCAGGATACGTGTAATTTACGTACCGTTACTGGAGAAATTAGCGTTAGCATCGTAATTAGTAGTAACGTATCTTTCTCGTAATACTGATTTAGTTGTTCATCTTATTTTTGTTGTATGGTCTAATACCGAGAAAAGTGTACGAGGAGAATCCGCCATCATTTTGGAATGGCGAATTGATTTTTTATTTGTTTAATTTCTATTTACATGAATACTCTAAATAACTTGACATTGGCGAAATTATTCAAATAAAAATAGAATAAAGAAAAGTGTACAAAAGTGTCATTGGTAATTTCTCAAAAACTACTCAACTGATTCTTAAAAACTCTTTACAATTACAAAGTCTATCTACTAGTAAAAAAAAATTACAATCGGTTAAGTAGCTCTTGAGTAAATCAACATTAATGAGGCCTCCGGTATACTTTTCTCTGTTTTCTGTTTTTGTTGTTTTTTTACAACGAAGACATCAATGGGACAAAATTTGTACCAAAATTCTAGCAATTTTTTGTCTTATGCCATGTTATAGTGATATTTTCAGTAACCCTGTAAGGTTTTCAAGTAAGGAGTGTTCTCGACAACTTTATGTGTATCGTTGTGAACTGCCGCGAATGGTTTTCCGATACATAAAGCGTGTGGAATGAACCATTGACGACGCGATGTCGTGACGCCAGCTCAGTTTTATAGTAGTTGTAACACAATAAGGGACCCACTATCGGCATGGCTTGGTAGCCCTTAGACTGTCAAGGTATACTTAAGGACGCCTCGCCATGAATAATTACGCCTCGGCAGTCTTCACGAGAATACACAAGTATACGCTTGCAACGTTGTCACTGTTCTAAACTGCAACTCGGGGCCAGGATGCCTAAAGACGCCTAATGCATGGCTAAAGACGCCACGGTATAGCTAAGGACGCCACGGTATAGCTAAGGACGCATCGGTATGCCTAAGGACGCCTCGGTATGCCTAAGGACGCATCGGTATGCCTATAGGACACTTAGTCATGCCTAAGGACACCTCGGCTATATTGTCGTCAGTGTGCCTGCAAGGTACGTAGGTATGTTGAAGGATCCCTTGGCATGCCGTGTCGATAGTGGTCGCCAGGCCAGGTATTGACTAATTGCAAGTGTGTTGCTGATTTAAGATAGGTACAAAATCTAAGACACGGGTTTGCAGAAGCCGAGCCTTAGGTGGACACGTAATGCCACCCGAGGATATTAATACTCTTTCGCCCAAGTGCATCATACGATTCCTGAAGGACGTTGGCCTTGGGAGCGAGGTATAAGAACTCGGTGCGCGACCACAATAGACTTTTGAGGTCGCAGTGACCCTTGGGCTTGTACAGTCGAAGACAGAGATAAGTATACAGGGTGCCTCAATAAGGTTGAGATTTTCTAAAAAACTACTGGACCGAATTTATTTATTTATCAGAAATCAAACAGACTTAAATATAATTTAACAATTATAGATTAATAATTATGTATGCCAAAACAGATTTCATATTTTAATACAATGATGAATAACAGCTAGAAGTACTATTTTTACAGTTACATAGTTTTAACTTTTATCTTTCAAACAGTGAAATAATTTTTGCAATATGTCAAGTAGTTTTGAGAAAATCTCAACCTTAAAAACTCTCCTGTACACACCTTTCTCTGTGTTCCACCGTACCTACACCCTGATATCAAATAATAATAAAAATAAGACACGGGGGTGGATCATAGTCTAAGCTCCCTCGATATGTGGGAAGGTGGCCCCAGTGGGTAGCAATAGACCGATGATGTAGATTGCAATGGCATTGTGTGGGTTGATACGCTGTACCTACATAATTATGTCAAAAAAGCTACATAAAAGCTGACTAAGCAAGTAGAAGCTTATTTTCCGCATGAGCGACTAACCCGTTTTGCGCTTAGACGTTTGCTTTGACATGAAAAATGGAAATACAAATCATTTAGCTACGGTAGGTAGTCGTGGGCGGCGCGGCGGATCTAATTTATTTTTTTGCTCTATTATACTTACATCTAGTAGGTAGGTACTCCGCCTTTTTTGCTAGCGACAAGATGTAGACTCTACATCTTGTCGCTCTACAATGTAGAGCATATAATAACAGCGAATAAATTAACTGTAGGACTCGTCCCACTTGTTGATCAAACCTAGAGCTGAAGAAAATGATATTTCAATACGCTAAATCAACTATTCGTGATCACTTGAGAGAAAAAATAGCTCTTTTGCACACACAGCAACAAAACGAAGAACAAATTCGATATTTAAAAATATCCAATAGGTATCTCGAAAATGAATCACTTTTCTAGAGCTCCGTACGGTATAGGTACCGAAATACCCATTATCGATGGAACATTTCGCCGAAAATGCTCTTAGCAAATACTCTTTATTCAACGAAAAAATCATTCACCATGTGATGCTTCTCCGAAAACATACCTACCGAACGGTTGAAAAGTCCAAAGTTAGTAAGTGGAGACTGTATTTATCATAATGTTAAAAAAACAGCCGCCGCATCATACACACCTCAAGATTGTCAAAGTCGACTTTGATGAGCCTCCGTTGCGGTTGCGCGTGCGGCGTGACGTCACCGCCCCTCCGCGCCTCGCCCCCGCCCGGCCCGCTGCCCGCACCACTCGTTGCTGAAACAAAACATACAAATATTAAAGTTGTACTTTAAAAGTAAAAAAAAATCTAAGGTCTAACACAAAGAAAAGTAAAGAGTCATTAAAGTTGAAATTTTCTCAAAAAGCAGTCGTCAGATTTTAAATTCTTTTTACTATTACATAGTCTGTACTCTGAGATATCTCCTAGTAAAATAATTTTCTCAGTCGGTCAAGAACGAATACAGTCGAAGACAGAGATAAGTGTACAGGGAGCCTCAGGAAGGGTTGAGATTAGCTTAAAAATTTCTGGACCGAATTTAATAATTCTTTTACACTTTTTTACAATTTTAAGTTTTATCCATCAAACAGTGAAAGAATTATTACAATAGGTCAAGTAGTTTTTGACAAAATCTGAACCTTAAAAACTCTCCTGTACACCTTACTCTGTGTTACACCATACGTAACCAGTATAGCTACGAGATTTATGTTCCGACACTGGCCGCTAGGCAGCAACAAAAATAGCACCAGTCATCAAGCTTCATAGCAAAGGTGTTTACGCAGCCGTTAACGAGCGTACTTACTACAACAACTCAAGGTAATGGATGCTGTACAAAATTCAACGTCTATCCATCTTATATTTCGTTGTTTTTCAAATTTTGATTATCAAATACATTATATTTTAAATGACGAAAAATATCTAGCCGTGGCTACCTATTTTATTTCTAGTCTTGCCCACGGCTAGAAATATTCCAACCGGATCTGAACCGAAGCCTTATGCATACCTAAGATCAATTAAATAAACTCGACGAAATTCCCACGGTCCATAATTGGCTTAACCGCAAAATCACGCAAGGACTCAATTCCAGCTGCGGTTATAATTATACCGGCATCTAAAAGTCAGGGGTTACTTGCTATTAGGATGATAAAATAAACTTTCCAGAGCTATTTCTAGCATTTCGTGGGCGTTTTCGTAAGTGAATATGAAAGTTGTTATATTTCATCTAACAGTGGGCGTTTCTTGAAGTAGGTTTGTAAGAATTCTAGGGATTTATTTATTTAGAAGCATGTGGTAGCTGTTCCACCCACAGATAAAACCTCATTGGTCATTAGGTACACCTATGATAGTCGAAGTAAATTGAAGGTGTCTGGACTGCGATCGGGTAGAAGAAGCGTGGGCTGACCACCATCAGATGGTGTGACGACATAAAGAGAGTTGCTGGCCACACATGTGTTTCGGATCATCATTGGGATCGGGCCACATGGAGGATTCATGGAGAGGCATATGCCCAGGAGTGGGCAGCAGTATGCTGAGGAAGAAAGCGAACAGAGATCCTTTGGCTATCCCATTCGGTGTATACTTAAGCGATACCGAGACCTATCGACCAATCACAGTTGTTATCGGAAAGCATGTTGAATTATGATCGAATAATTTTCTTAAATAAAAACACAACTGCTTTTTTGACATAAATTGTGTCCTATGGATCAAGACGTAGATAATTTATACATCAAGAATCAAAATACATGAAGCCGTTTGGTTAGACTACATGAAAACACTCGAGAAATAGAAATTACAGAGCCATGAATAATTGGAGTTTCTATATAAAATAACTTCTTTAATTGTTCATCCATCAGAATTTGTATTAGGCATTATCCATGCTCGGTGAACAAATTAGAACATGTATGACACGGAATGACAAGGTCGCAGGTTCAAGTCAAATTTTTCATATTGTTTTAATATGTTCAACTATTTTGAAGGTTTCTCTAGACCCTACCAGTTCCTAATTTACTATACTTACCTAGTATGATCAATATCAATCACGGTCCCAAGATAATGTTGTAATACCTATTACATTTCTGTCAGGATGAGCCTAGCAGCTTCTCCGTATTTGTTAGGCATGCAGAGGTACACATATATAATTCAGGGAACTGGGTACCTTGCCTACTAAAATATTCTCTCTCAGATATTAACTTTAAGCTTCTGAGCTGAATAGGATATTAAATACGTTCGTAGGTGTATTACACTTGATTACACCTACTTACGTGTAAATGTTAGTAATATCTTCTTCAAATTATTATATATAAACTGATATCACTCACTTATATTGTTGAAGTCGGTAATTAGACCGACAGTTTTGACCGATTTCGACGGTCTTTTTCAAGGTGAGCGCGCCACGCCCGCGTCGCCGGTGACGTTTCTTCGCGCACTAATCGGTAATAGTAATCGGTCGAAACTGTCGGTCTAATTGCCGACTTCAAAAATATAAGTGAGTGATATCCGTTTATATATAATAATTTGTAGTAATGGCTCACTATAGTTTTAATTCTAAAATCTCTTCTTCATTGGGGAAAATTGAAAAGTGGTGTTCACTAATTAATACTATTATTATTTAAAGTAGGTATAGGAAGGGATAAATTTTAGGGCGACATTCTGAAACAAATTTGAATATGAACGAATTCTCTTTTACAATAAGTATGTGATTGTCAAAATTCATAGCATTTTGGCAGTTGTAAGAGCGCACTCACTCACATCAAGCCCGTACTCAAAGACTCTCGGTCTAAGTGTTTCTATCATAATAGTTATTACGAGTTTGTAGGTACGGACAACAGCAGATCAATGGTAACCCTTGCAGTACGATTTTAAATCTTACGAAGCAGATAATAAGAATGGTCCAAAGTTCAAAGTGTTACACTTGATCTGCTGTTAGCGTACATAAGTCAAGAGAACGGTACGTATGTACAAAAAGAAATCAATGATGAAAAATTCGATTTAGTAAAACAAGGTCTGCAACTTCTTAGTTGTAAAACATTTTTGTTGTATTATTATTTTGCAAGAACTCTCATATACAGTGTTTGGTAAATAGTGGACATAAACAATCTTTCAAATCTATTAAAAAGAGTCAAACATATAAGTGTTGTTAGCGCGCGCAAAGAAATAGCGTGACACGATTGAATCAATTAAAGTACTGACTGAAAATGTCTAAGTAACTGTTCATTTGGTAAATAATAATAGAAACGCAACACATTCCCAATACAACGCCCATAGCAAACAAACCTAACATCCTCTTTTGTATAACCAGTGACACAATAAGCGTGAACAAAATGGTCATCGTAATAAAACCAATCACATCATCACGTACGTCGCAATGGGTCTCAAACATGGCTCAAATGATACCTTACCTACAAACGTTGCGAGATCGAGATAATGATCGCAATTTGCTTTCACTGTCCTTCACATGCCCATAGAGCACACGAGTGTCCTAAGGTCTCTGGCCACTCACTGCCTGACACACTATTCATAGTCAAATGTCATGACATTCAATACTTTAATGACTGGTCGAGAGCGAGAAGTAGAGGCGACACTTTGGCCAATAGTCATTAATAGTTTTGAGTTTGAGGGAGATTGAGTTTGGTATTACAGCTATCAGTTTTTATACAATTTTTACCAGTCGAGAGTGGAGTCAAGCTAAGTTTGTGTTCAAAATTGTTTAAGACTATCGTCCTTAAGTGAGAAGAATTAAGTGTTTCGCGCTAGTGCCGGAGGCTATAATCCAGTGTCCCGTTTGGCCCCTTTATTCCCGTTTCATACTGTATGCGCCGGATCATAAGAAAAAAAATTACAGACATTATTTTTCATTCCTATTATTACTCCTATCGAATTTTCAATGTTCATTAGTAGGTACAGTCATCATCTAGTCAGTCATTACAACACTACTCATGAAGTACTTACATTAACAATTTGTTTTGTATTAGTTATCAAAACTTTATTATTTTCATGTTTAAATTAGGTATAGTACGACCTCATGCTGGTACATGAATAATCAAGGTGTTTTACTCGATTTAAACCTACGTGTGTTAACAATCCGACCTGATTTGTTCAGTGTAGTATTTAAGGTTCTGGAATCCAACGAATATTTACGAAATTTGCCATTTTTCGATGACTGAAACTGACCTTTACACAACTTTACTTGTTAAATTGTCTCCAAATTAAACAATTCAACCGCAAATATTTCCTAAATTGCATACCAAACTTCTAAATAGCCGTGGAACTCTCAGAAAGTACCTAAATACAATTAATTTTATTCTTTTTGTTCTTCATTGGTCTTGACAGTTTTTGCCCAACGCCCATTAATATTCCTTTGAAATATCTTACAACATTCCTTTTGTTCGTGAATTCAAGGTGTTTCTGACCTGGTAGTATATAGTACAAGCTAAGAATCTACATTCGCTTCTTACAGTGCTGGGTGGTAACTGTTGACAATGACAACACTCGTGATAGGTTTTCGATATAATGGCAAAATGGAACCTGAGAAGTGGACATACCGCATGTGTATGTATCAGATATCGGATAATACAGTTTCGTTTATTAGAAAGTGAGAGAGACAAGCAGAATAATTGATCTCAAAGAAATACTGGTCTTGAAGAATTTTTTCATGTTTCTCATGAAGCACCCTTTCTTCTGCTTCCCATTTAACTTAGCGTCAGAACTCTTTGCACCAGATTTATCAAAATTAGATTGTCAGCTCGTTAAAATAGCAAGGCCTTCATATCATTTCCAAAGTTGGAACACAACATGATTTTGAGGGATACATGAGGGAAGATCTGATGCCCGAACCTGTGGGAACGTAAAGAGAAAAAAGGCAGCTATTGGGTGTTGACTTTAACTATCCAGGACATCTCAAAAATACATCTAAAGGTATTCCAGAGAAAATTTAAAGTTTGGTTTATACAGGAGTGTTTCTACTCAGTTAAATATTTTGGTTATGAAATGCGCAGGACGTGACCTGCGTTTAACAATTCATTGTATTATAAGATTTTGACATTGTAGTTTTGTCATATTGTAATTGTTTTTATGTTAATAAATAAATAAAAATGTTTATTTCTCACCACAAACAGACACAATATTTTTATATATTCAACAATATATTTTATATATTTTTACAATCAATCATATAATTATATAAGCCTTGTTTGTGGGGAGACTGGTGCCTAAACTAGGAATGAATCTGTATCTCAGGACACCAGGCTCCACCATTACAAAATATACATTAACTTATATACGATTTCACATTATCAGTGGTGGCAGGGGAGGTAGATAAGTAGGTGTGTGAGTATACTATTAGTATAGCTGTAGGTGAGTAAGATATATAGGCGAGTAAATTATATATGTTACAGTTTGCATGCCAAATTTTGGTAGAATAAGATGTGACTGTACCTAAATTGACATTATCTATTCTATAATACCCTTGTTCTATGCGAATAAATGATTCTGATTCCGATTCTGATTCTCTTTTTCTCAATCATTTCCCCTCATGTCATGCAAAATTCTGAGGTCATTGTCTGTACAGTAAAAGTATGTCAAGTGTCCTACTCTCGTTTGAAAGTGAAAAAGGTACATTATTCCACAGGGCCATTCCTCAATTAGGGTTAATAACAGTATGGTGTGGTATGGTTTTGTTGGCTCCAGTAACTAACTAGGTAGGTACTCGTACGTAAGTACCCTTTCTTTGTTTTGCTTTGTTCATTTAATTCTTTTTTTGTGGCATCGACTGTATTTTCATTAGCCTAATATGGTTTTATTAATAATTTGAAATTAAGATTGTTTATTGTAAGAACCTATTCAAAATACGTCTTTTAATGAACTGAAACTACAGATTCGTGACTTCATATGTCCTTGTCAGGGATACAAAATGAAATGCGTTTTAAAGTTGTTTAATAATCAAAAGCACATCAATTGATTTGGATATCTTATTATCTGTGCCATAAGAGTCGAAATCTTACTTTGAAGTATTACCCTTGACGTATCGTATACAGTCGATTCAATCTTTTCAGTACACAAGGTCAATATACAATCTTATAATGGACTTTTCCAATCTAGACGGGTGTAATTTGTGACTATATTCGTATATGTTATAGTGCTTACTTATTTCCTCTTGCTTGATTATGATTATGCACTCGATAGCACGTCAAAATGGTACCTAACACTTGAAGCACGATTCCAACTCTTACGAAGCAGATAATAAGAACGATCCAAAATCCAAAGTGTGGTAAAGTTGATGTGCCTTTGACTTACAAGTACAAAATTCATTGGCAAAGTTGCGTTTATAAAATCTCTAAGTTCATCCACAGAAGACAGTAATAGTACTTACAAGGTTCATCTAGAAGGTTTGAACTTGACTTGCTTATGACTGGTAGGTACGGTGGAACACAGAGAAATGTTACAGGAGAGTTTTTAAGGTTGAGATTTTCGCAAAAACTACTTAACCTTTTGCAAAAATTCTTTCACTGTTTGATAGATAAAAGTTAAAACTATGTAACTGTAAAAGAATGATTAAATTCGGTCCAGTAGATTTTGAGAAAATCTCAATCTTATTGAGGCCCCCTGTATACTTATCTCTGTCTTCGACTATTAGTAAAACTTATATAGGACTTACGTTTATTGTTTAAGATCAATAAAAACATGCTACGTCCACCTAAGATATATGAATCTTTTTGAAATTTCACCTTGATCCTTATCAGTTGGCAAAGACAATACTAAAATGTGTTACCCAAAGTCCATTATAACAGCCTAAAAATATCTACGTGTAACTTTTTACAAACAGTCGATCGTAAATTTAAAAAGCCAATGGGCACATTCGTATGGAGGATGGTGCCTTTTTTTTTTCGCGCGGCCAGAATCAGTTTCATATCTACTGTGTAGGAGACCATACAAAAAGAGAAAAAAAGTTGTTCCCGGGGTTCTAACCGCAGTCCGGGCCGAGATAATAGAGTTTAACTTTTACCAAAAGAGAGGAGAATGTCGCAACTGCCATCTACAATATACTCCCCCTTTGCGACAATTTATTGGTTTCCGGTCTTCAAAAGCGGAAATCCGGTGCACCATGTGCAATATCCATGCCCCCCCCCCCCCCCCACAACCAACCAAAAAGAAATTGTGTTTCCTATTATTCCTTAAGATGTCGCATCCGCCATGTTCAATACACTCCCCCTAGACTTTTTTTTGCGGTCAACCAAAGCGGAAATCCGGTTCAACATGTACATTGAACAATATCCTCCCCCTCACCTAAAAATAAATTGAAATGTATTTTATTTCATAAGGCGTACCATCTGCCATCTATAATACACTTCCCCTTTGATGTTAATTTATTTTTTCCTCCTCCCCCGTAAAAAAACATATTTATTTCATTTCCCATAATAATTATCCTCCTTGGTGTAACTTGTGTCCGGTGTAGTTGAATTCTCCCCGTGTAAACTTGACGAACTGAACTACACTAAATGGTTCCTCAGCATCCTCTGGTTAGGTGATCGATGTACGGTCGACAGCACATAAAGCGTATCACATTGGCACGCTACGCAGGGGTTATACGACGTAGTTTGCAAAGTTTGGTTTTTTGTAGGTTGATGTGCCGTCGACTGTACACAAAAGTTAAGACCTTTTGAAAAAAATACACAGAAGTATAACATACGCCGTAACAAGCCCAGTGGCTTGGTAAAAGAAACCATTGCAAAATATCTTATAACTCCTGCGTATAATGCCAGTGTGATACGCTTGATGTGCTATCGACCGTACATCGATTGTTGCGGCGTATGTTACACTTCTGTGTGTTTGTATGTGTTAGATGATATTTTTGCACACATAAACACTCCTACATATTAAAACACTCCCAAACTCACACCAAACGAGATCCAAATACAAAAAGATACTATTCCTAATATCGTCGATCTGGTTCGAGTCACGGTTTTCAACAGAGCATTAGCTCAACATTAGTTGAAAAAGAATGGCAAGGTCTCTGGTTCGAATCCCAGTCGCGATGTAATATTTAAAAAGATACCGTAAATCACAAATTACACACGGATGATCAAAACACACCCTAAATAACACAAAAATACTGGTACATAAAAACTCCCTTACACATAAAAAATCCCCTAGATATCGTACTAATTAGTTTTGCGCGTCTGAGTATGGTAGTGTATTTTGAAACTGAATGTAAGTACCATAGAGTGTGTTGTGAGTATTTGGGAGCATTTTTTTTATGTTAGGACACGAAAAAATCACAGTTTTCGTTTGTCTATGTATTTTTTTTGGGTAAAGGTATGTTTGTATTTGAGGAATGCGTTGTTGATTCTATGTGTTTTGTGGGGCGTATTTGTGTGTATTTGAATATTGTATTTTGTACGCTAAAGAGTATTTTTGTTTGGCTGTGTGCTTATGCATAAAGATGACTGTATTTTGTGTGTTACAAATGCCTGTGTTTTGTGTTGTTCGTAAAGGTATGTTTGTGTGTAGATGGGTGCGTTTTTGTTTCTAGTTGTGTTTTGAGTGTTTGCTTCTTTTGCGTTAAACAGGGTTTTTGTATCGTAGGGTATGTATATATCAGGGTGTAATTTGTGTGCGAGACTGTAATTATGTTTATCTGGTTGTTTTTCTATTAAGGTGGCGTATTCAAACGTGTTTCAGTGTCTAGGTATATTTTATTATGTTTCGGGGTGCGCTTGGGAGTTAAGAGTTTATTTTTGTGTATGTCGGACTCTGGATATAGTTATATGAGTCAGCGTGTGTTTATATCCAACGTGTTTAACGCTTCTGTATACTTTTCTTTAAATGTTAGGGGTTTGTGATAGTAGCATAATAATTACGTATCCTAGCTAGGCGATGCTGATAAACGACTGAGATCGTCTGGATCCTTTATTGGATGTTTTAGGGGAACCGGAAAAAGTTTTTCTGTTTTGGGGGGGTTTTCCTTACATCAATAGGGAAAAAGGAACCTTTATTTAAAATATTTTCAGTCTCCGCGATATTAGAGTTTAAATAAAATGACAAACTAAAGTAACATGAGAGATAAAGTATTTATTTATAACAGCCGAGTCGTGGCCTTTCGACGACAGTAGGGTCTTTAAAACCATGGGAATTTGCGAGATATTCGGTTTTAATTTTACGTAAACTCAAATATCTCGGCCCCGGATGAGTGGGGAAACCTAGACGCAACATTTTTACGTTCATCGTGAAGTCCGGGATTCTTACTTTCAGTCAGGGTATAAATATTTAAGTTTAAGTAAAGTCATAAAACTTGAGAGGGGGTGTGGTGTAGAGGATACACCGGATGTGAGAGGATTCTTACCTTCCGGGATTTTTACCTTCAGTCAGGGGGCAGAGATATTTAATTTAAGTAAATGACAAACGTGAGAGGGGGGGGGGGGGGGGGAGGATGTGCTCATTTTAGATGATGCACCGGCCATCTAAAAAGAACCGGAGTTCTAGTGGCTCAGTCGGGATGAATTATAACAAAAGTTATAGTAGATGGCCGGTGCACCATCTAAAATGAGCATATCCTCCCCCTCTCTCACATTTGTCATTTACTTAAAGTTAAATATCTCTGCTCTGACTGAAGGTAAAAGTCCCTGAACAACATTTTCTTGTAAACGACCTCATAGTGAATGTAAAAATGTTGATTCGACGTCTCTACCCTCCACCGGGGCCGAGATATTTGAGTTCAAAGTTAAAGTCGAATATCTCGGCCCGGACTGAGGTTACAGATGAGCTGCCATAATATGTTTTATTTACTTTGCCAATATGTACCTAAATAACCATATTTGGTTTCTGGCCGCGAAAATTTCAAAAGGCTCCAAAAACGCCCATTGGCTTTTAGGGTAACTCTATACATAGACCCCCGAGGGTTGATTTTTCGCAGTGAAGTTGATACACTTGTAAAAACTGCTCTGACCCACTTTAAGGCACGTGAATGCGGGCTTATTTTAAGTCTAGCTCAAAGCCATAAAGCCTAGATATGCGCTAAGATAAAACAGGTCCCATGAATTGTCTGGTGCGTGATTAAGTGCTATTATGCAGTACTTAATACATGTATAAGGTACCTATTTAAATTCTAGTACCTATACTTAAACCCAAATCAAGTGTCTTATTTTGTAAACAAAAACTACCCTACCCTACTAACATTTTAAACTGTTCTGTGATTATTGCATAGTTTATTATTATTAGTTTACTTGACCGACTGTAAAATTGTGCTATTAAGAGTACATAATTATCGTTTTGATTTTTTTATCTGTGTACACAGATAAATGATATCTGATCAGGCTTCTGCGCTGCACTAAGTAATTTATACTTTTGCTAACAAATGACAATCAAAAGTATTTGATAGAAATCGCATTATCGTTTCGATCGATTGATTTGTGACGCATTTATTATTGAGGAGATTTAGATTAGTCGAAATGCATTATTAGATTGAAGTGAATTAAATTAACATTTGAGGTGTACATTTTGTTATATAGTTCAATTGTACAGTCAACAGCAGATCAATGGTAACACTTGCAGTACGATTTCAACTTTTATGACACTGTCAATAAGAACGGTCCAAAGTCTAAAGTGTTACACTTGATAATATACTTGATAGTTAATAGCCGTGCAGACCCACGGGGCTAGCATGAGTCGTATTTGCGATCGACGCAACGCCGCGGAGCTGTCAAACGCCTTGTAATAACGTTAGTTTGACAGCTCCGCGGCGTTGCGTTGATCGCTAACGCTGACGCGTGCTACAAGGGTTGAGGTGCGATGTGCCGGTTTGTGTATATTACCTGTCTTATAATATATAATCGAGAATTTCCAAAATCGGGCGAAACCGTCGAAGACAGAGAAAGGTGTACAGTAGAGTTTTTAAGGATGAGATTTTCTCATAAACTACTTGACCTATTGCAAAAATTATCTAACTGTTTGATAGATAAAAGTTAAAACTATGTAACTGTAAAATAATTATTAAATTCGGTCCAGTAGTTTTAAGAAAATCTCAACAATAACCTTTTTGCGTCAATAGGACTCTTGATTTCCTGTTTTGGATTATCCATGACTTTACTCCGTGTCATAACCATTTATTTGACAGGTCCTCAACAACCTTAATGCCACAGTTTATCCAGCTAATTGGCAGTGTATGCAGAGCCCAGCCCACGCGTAACAGATTCACGTGTATTAGTCGAGTGGGTCTACAATTTGACCACTCCGTTTCCAAAGCTAGGACACCGCCCCCGCGTGTACCGCCATTTGTATACGTAATACATGGTAATTAAGCTAACGATGACATTTCTAAATAAACAGAAGGTAGTCAATGAATGACATATTGTCTACACTTACTACCTACTTACATAGGTATTGTTATTTGTAAAAGAAATATATACGTATGGAAATCCTTATTACAAGGATATAAACGAATTTTTAAGTAGGGAAATATAAAAATATTTTATAATTAAGTAGGTACCCTAATTAGATACATTACTTGACATAAAAGTTAGTACCTACCTACTTAATTAGGTGAAATCAAACAGAATAAAGAAAGAAATATCGCGGCGCCTAGTCGAGGTATCACGTGAGCAAAAGGCTGGCCAGCTACTTCGCACAACGCGTTAGCCTCGCCATACAGCGGGGCAACGCGGCCAGCCTTTTGGGCACGCTCGCCCATAGTGGCAACTGGGGCAAGTTTTTTATCTTTAATTTTAATTTTTTATATAAATAAGTAAGTTTGCTTTTTAGACAGGTTTTGTTTTAGTTTAGATATAATTATTAGTTTGTTTAGTTAAGTTTTATTATATTTGTTTACAATAGAATCTTTTTGATTCAAGGGTTTCTAATTTGGGCTGTTTTGTTTGGCTGTTGGGTTTCTAATGTGTCTAAGAACAATAAGGTATATTTATGAATAAGGTATATTTATGATGAATAAGGTATATTTATGAAGATATATGAAACATAATAAAAATCATCGTACCTGCTATATCATGTAAGAGATGAAATGAAAAACATTTATTGACATTACAAGATTAAAGTTCCTCTTCGTATAAATTATAAATTAATCTGTTTCTTTCTTTCTTTCTTTCTTCCTTCTTAGCGCCGGCGGCTATACTAATAATTAATCCGCGGTTTTCCGTTTGTATCGGTATTTTTTATTCCCGTTTGATCCTATAAGGCGAGTAATTTATTTCCATCACGAACTAAATATTGATATTAGGGCCTTGTATACAAAAACCACTCTTGGTCGGACCATGTTCTGTCATCGTTAACCATCATGGCGCGTATTCATAGATGTGATTTAAAGTTACGCCACCGTTTAGGCCTCCTGCCCATTTGTGAAAGGGATAGCAACACGATTTAAAGGAAGTGAGGTTTAATTAGGTTTTTAAATAACAGCATACGTATACTGTTTATAAATATTATTGAGATTCTAACATGGCTAAGACAACAAAGCAAAGTCAGTGATGTTATAAAAAGAGTAGCAAAGCTGAAGTGGGAATGGGCTGGTCACGTGGCACGCAAGCAAGACTCCTGGTGTAAGGCAGTAGTTGAGTGGAGGCCGTGGGGAGAAAAACAGGGAGGCCACAGGTGAAATGGCGAGATGACATCCGAAGAGCAGCGGTTCGAAGTGGATCCAAGTGGCGCAAAATAGACGAGAGTGAAGAAATTTAAAGGAGGCCTACACCAGAATGGTAGAGAATGGCTAAGAAGAAGTGAGAAGAAGAAGATTGAGATTCTAACATAATTTCAATAAAAATGTTGGTACGGTGGAACACAGAGAAAGGTGTACAGGAGAGTTTTTAAGGTTGAGATTATCTCAAAAACTACTTGACCTATTTCAAAAATTCTTTCACTGTTTGATAGATAAAAGTGAAAACTATGTAACTGTAAAATAATTATTAAATTCGGTCCAGTAGTTTTTGAGAAAATCTCAACCTTATTGAGGCCCCCTGTATACTTATCTCTGTCGTCGACTGTACCATTGCTGGAGGGTTTGGTAGTACCACGGGGAACTAACGATGTTGCCATATTTAGATACTGATACGTTGTCTAAAACATGTAACAGAGTAAATATTAAATTAATGTTAACGTCAAACAGCGTCCCTGGAAACGTTTTCATTATTTATGGAGCGGAGTTAGCAATTTTCGCGACGAGCCACGGATGGCTGACGCAAATTAAAATGACCCATGACATTTATACCGCGATGTGGTGTAAATTACGAGGTATAGCTCAATTACACGTCAATTTCCACTTAGAATATCTTCATCGTCCCTTGGTTACCCATCCAGATATCGATCTAGCTCAACTTGTACGATCGTTTTTAACGTGTACTCGTAAGGGGTTATGAACCCCTCATTCTTATTATTATTATACCTATATAGGTACTAAATTACAACTACAGAAGATTATAGGCGAAACAGTCTTTAACACTCCTAGTTTAGATACAGGAGGTGTAACGAAAAGCTTCAGCTTCGGACGATAACTAAAAGTCGTAGAAAAAAAGTTGTTCAGTTATCGATACTGTTGTTACGGCTGCTTAACTACCCGTGTGGTACACAATACACTTGAGGTGCTCTCAACTGTACAAGCTTTTTACGAAGTACCTAGCAGTCAATAGATTTAAAAAGTCTAATCTCAACCCCAAAAAGTACACCCTTCAATTAAGTCTCGGACATCTGCCGGAGATTTGCGTTGGTTTATTAACCGTTTAATTTCGCGCTCAACATAATAAATTAAGTATGGACGTGACAGGGAAAAGCTTTCCGTTGAAAATTAGGATCAACCCGAAGAGATAAATTCGTTTAAGACGACATGGTTTAAGAGGTGTAAATTATTATTCTCTTTATTCAATTTATCTCTTATTTAATATATTTATACATTTCAATATGAAAAACAAATAGAAAAATATATAAATATAAAAAATAGCCACCCACCGACAGCGGGATGCATGCGCATCCAAGCTGCCGGAGGTTAGGATCCCAGAGTGAGGAACCTCCTCACAATGCGTGCCGTGTCCAGCACTGCCTTCTGCATCCGGCTCTTGACCCAACTGTCTAGCGAGAGTCTCTTAAGGTGTTGGTCAAAATTATTATTATTATTACATTTTGCGACTGGACGTTAATATAAAATTCATGGTGCGATTCCAGAGTGTGGCACGCTAATTTTAATCGTCACTATATTAGGTGACCTATACTCACTCCTATACGATACGTATTTGACAAATGCGACAAACATCCAATAGCGAATACGAATAGCCAAGTGAAGTGCCACCATTAAGGTGCTCCCTCACCGGGAGCATTCGCGTGTAATGTAACGTTACAGATTCGAGCATTACATCAGTGAGGGAGAAAAACAGCGTCAGTCAGGGAGGTAGTATTATAATGTAATGCTCAAAGTCGAATCTGCAACGTTACATTACACGCGAATGCTCCCGGTGAGGGAGCACCTTAAGAGTTAGGTAGTGGCCGTGGGAGAATCACGCGTATTATCTTGGTTGGTTTTATACTCTGTATTCGTCACATATCACAATTTTTTTTCTTAATTTATGTCTGAATTAATAAGAAACGAAAGCAAAGACGGCATCCTCCGTATTTTCTCGTTACAATTACTACCGTAAAGTGGCAGGTAAGTAGTCAAGAGTCATAATGGACGTCACTATACCACCACAAGCAGCCAATTACGAGAAAATCCTTTTATATTCTCATGCGACCCGTGTATTGTACAACACAATGAATGCATATACGACTGCAATTCTTCTATACGCACTAGAAATTACAACGCACGTTAATTTACGAGTAGGTACTCTACAGGTTGCTTAGGAACGAAGGCATGAGTCATAGAAAACTCAGCTCGTTTAATCATAGGGGTTCATTTAATTTCATGCAAAATACTCATGCTATAGTGGCTACCTATAGCAACAAATTTAAAACTTAAAACTTTAAAAAATAAATTTATTTTAGTTTAAAAAAATCTTTCATAACAAGAGGTTTAAAAAAAAATATTGTTACGATATTTTTCTTGCTGTGTGTGAAATACACTAGAAAGCCGTCAACCGTTTGAGTATTTTGATAAGTTAAAGTATAGCCTTGTGGATACAATGTCGCGTGGAAAGGCATCGTAAAAATATACACGTATGACAAGGTTTAATAGCTGTAATATACTTGATACGACCCTCTTCGAAATTTCTCATAAGTTTCACCAAAGTCAGTAACAGATCATTACTTTGTATGTCAGTGTAATTAATTTGGACATTGTAAAAAAGGCCCTTAAATAAATAATTAAAAATAACAATTTTTAAAGGTCACGATAAAATTGCTGAAAATAGTTTTAATATAATAAGATTTTTACTCGTCATAGTGGTAGCAACGCTGCCCCAGTAAGCCTTGTCCTGCGCGACGTCCAAAGCTTGCTCCTCTGGACTCCTCACTGGCTCCACCAGCCCGGAGACTGGCCGCGTGCCCAGCAGCAACGCGGCTGGAGAGACCTTCGAACGACGCAGCTTGACTGCTGGGCGAACTAGGCGGGAATAACCACCCAGACAGCGCGAACGAGGGATTTTCGAACGCTCTGAGAATAGGCACCCGCGCGTTCTGGCGTGAGTATTTTTGAATTTAAAACGTTCTATTTTTGAATTTTTCCGATATCAAAATTCTAAATATTAACGGTCTATACTTATTTTGTTACGTTCATTAATTTAAAGATGTTTTTTTTGAATAGCGAGAATAATTATCTACTAATCACAAGTTACTAAAGTAGACAAATAAGTTTTAAGTAATGTTGTCACTTAATTAAACAAGTATTTTGTGTTGAATAACACAATAATATCTTAGATTGCTTTAAATACACACTAATTATAATTAAAAAGTGGCAGTAACGCGCTTTTTGGTTAAAATAATTGACATTTAACAACGCACAACATTGACCTATTAAACACGACCCAGCTTTACACTTCACTTTATCAAACACATGATCGCACTGCGCCAATACTATGTCTATTAAATAACGAGTTTAATTCATCTAAATGAAAAGAAACCCATTCTAGATTACAATTCATGGCACAAAGATCGCGTTTTCATTCAAGAAAAAAGGAAAAATAAAATTTCTGAACGTATAGTGGATGTAAATAGAACAACGCGTGCTCGACTTGTGGCGATCGACGCCATATTGGATCAGGAGGGAGGGTGGCTCTGGTTGACGCATGCGCCTTCACCCCTCGAGGGTTCTTTAGTCAAAATACCACATCGTTTCGATGATAAACTGGTACAGCCAACCATTGCGTGACCGTTTAGCGAATTCGAAAATGGTTGCAAACAAAAGAGATGATGAATGGTAAAACGGCAGCTTTTTACGAAAACTTGCTAAAGTTTTTCGCGAACATAATGCAGGTCAAGGTCTGAACAATGACGTAGTAGCCTCGAGCCTGTTGTCTGTTTATTTTGAGGCTCACGAACCTACGTCAACCGCAGACGGTTTGTGCAATATTTCAACTGGAACTAAATGAAAATGTTCAGTTACAAATTACAACAGTAGATTTTTTAATAAGTAGGTAAATACAAAATTATCTATTATTATCAGTTTTATTTTAGGTATGTTTTCCTGTTTCTATATGGCGATTCTCTAACTTATGTAGGCTCTTTGGTCATACTTATGTAATAGCATCTAATCCGCTGTTTGACCATTTCTGATAAAGTAGTTCGCAAATTCACGCAACCCAGTCAAGCGTTTTGGACTTGTGTCGAAACGCGTCTGTCGCAACGCAACATTTATGGCGTTAATAAGATTTTCTCGCGATAACCGTACAGTATATTAGGATAACAATGGAACATATCCAAGAGTTTATAGAGCAGCCTTGAAGTAAACTGTAGATGGTATCTTTAGAATTCCTCGCCTCCCGCGCCTGAAAGGCTTACGGAGTACCGCGGGGGAAGCTGGTCAATGCAATGGCTCAAGCAATTCTGGTGGAATTAGATTTCAGATAAAAGCCAAAATAAAGTTTGCTATTGTAGAACTTATGAAATGAAATATACGCATGTACCACTCGTAGTATTTGTGAAACGGAGCGAATACAAAAATTATTGCATACTTTTAACGAGACACTTAAGTTTCCAGTTGAATAAATAGCATCCCTCCCTACCGTATACACTTGGTGGCTGACGACCAGTAGGGTTCCAAGGGCGTCAAAGATACCACTGGCTGAAAGGAACGAAGTTCCACTTTTGATCGCTGACCTAGCAGAGTAAGTAAGCAAACGTACCTCCATCCATTTTCTATAGCGTTACTACGTTTTACAGTCAAAATCTAGAATGCAAGGAGAATACCAATAGATCTAAGCCTTGACAAGCCAAGACTGAAATCGTGCCAATTTTCTAAAGTCTCCAACGGCACTGCGATAAGCACTTATTCAATACTTAAAGATTAATTTCTTTATTCGGTATATTTCGGCATACTTAACAATGGGTTTGTTCCATTTGTCTTACGTCATTCGACGCTAAATGTTTCTTTTTTGTTTCATTGAATTATTTGCATGTTTTGTTTACTTATTTGTATTGGATATAATGTTGGGTATGACCTATTGATACCTACGCTTTTGTTTTAAGGGCCAGCATAGAGCCAACTAGCGCCACCAATCTTAAAAAAATAATATCTTCCAATATAATCAATTTTATTAAAAAAGCTATTTACGAAATGTTTATTACGATAAATACTATTTTTTAAATGCTTATTTATAACGTGATACAATGTCGGTAAGCTGTAGTTGGCATAATTGCTAAAAATGACCGTTTTTGGCACATTTGTGAACTACCTACAACTTAGCTTGTCGCAATTATGCCATGTATTGTATATTGATATAGATATTGTATATAGATAGTGTTTTATTTAACAAACGTTTTATTCTATGAAGTAAATGTAGCTTTGATGTGCTCACTTGTCTGCATTATTTACAACACTTTTTCGAAGTATCTACACCAAGAGGAAGTTCTTCAGAATCCTCAATATATTTTCATTTTGTTTTGCATTAATTGTACATAAGCCAATTGGTAACATGGTTATTGTCTTGAAGACAGCTAATTCATGTACATTGAAATACATACCCGCATTGTTGTAATCTTCAATCTCAATTATAAAGATTATGCCTGAGAATATTCGCAATCTTTCACGGAAGCACTAAGGTTTTGCAAGATGTACACGTCTATGGCATGCGAGGGAAAGTTGACACACGCTTACTTCACTAATCAACTTAACCACGACTAATTGCATTAAAACATCACAATCGGCGTCTAGAAGCAATCGTAAAACTTTATCTTCAACATCAAAGTGAAGGTTTGTACGAGTTTCGTCTTGATAAACAAAATCATTTGCTTCATTGGCTGCAATATCAATAACAGTTAATACTTCTTCAGTGTTTTTATAGTTTCCTGGTCAACAGCTCCGTGAGAGGTTCGCCTTGTCTGCGTCCAGTCGTGTTGGTATTTAGAGCTGCAAACCGGTCGTGCACTTTGCGTTTGTCAGGAGAATTGTCATTAAAGTTTATGTCCTATGGTTAGTATTTTAAGTTATTGTTTTAGGCTTTCAGATAGGTATACAAATTCATAAAATACCATTTAATTTCAACCTTCATTCACTTTGATTATAGTTACAGGAATTTGTACTTTATTTAAAAAAAAATCCCAGATTTATATTTTTAAAATGAACTCAACTCCTTGTTTGACTAATGTTAGCACTTAGCAACCTTGGATTTTTTTTTGTAAATATTTGCAAGTTAAGCTTAATGCTCAATTTTTCTGTACCCTTTTGAAACATTATTATATTCTTTGTTAACGTGAAGCTTGGAACATTCAAAAGCTTTTATTTGATTTCATTATTTAACCTTTACAGAAAATGTACATAGGTACTTATACCTACTTCATTCTTTGATGTTTCACTCGTAGTTATTAGGATTTTATTTTTTTCATCTACCCACTTAATGCCCTTTAATCTTATAATTAAAAAAACCTTTGTTAGATTAAAGTTATAATTTTTGTTAGTTTAATTTGTCAATATTCCTGAATAAACGAAAGCCTCTTTCAAAAGAAAATCATAAGCAATTTCATAAAAAAACGGCATGCCTTGGCAAGGAAAACCCAAGATCTAATAAACGTACTTAGAGTCTAATGATGCAATCATTCATCTCTATTGTACGCAGTGCAAGTACCTACTTCCAACTCAAAATGAAATAACGGTACTCTTCACAGTCAGATGGTCCATTCCACTCGGATGTTTGTCCAACAAAAGTATGCTAAATGAGTGAATGAATGAGTCCGTTCGAGCAGGCCAATCACGAAAACCCCTCGGTTGTAGATACTGGTGTAGCAGTTAGCAAAACGAATAGGAATTGGTAGAAAAACTATACTTGCAGAACGAGTACAAGTATCACTTGGTTAATTCGTCCAAAATATCCACACATAAACATAACACCAAATTATAAGTACAGAGATTTTCTCAACAAACCCTTGACCGTTATTCTACAGTTACAAAGTCTAAACTATGAAAGATGAATTTTATTTTTATAATCATCCAAGTACTTTTAAAAATCTTTAAAGGTTACCTTCTTTTATATTATGTTTATATATGTATTGGATGAATTAACTAAGTGCTAGTCGTACTACCATGTTCAGTAATTAATAAGTACCTATTTAGTAAGTACGAAATAATAAAATTGAAATTAAAAGGGTCAGTTTATAGCTCAACCGAACAAACAAACAATCACAAAATGATTACAATCTAACCGGTATGAGAATCTGATAAGTGCTCATGTGACCATCTTTCGGCTGTAAGTATTTAAGACAATTTATTTCTACCAAAAAAGGAGAACGTAATAAAGCTTCCACCACACACCACCAAAGCTACATCAAGCAAATAGAGTAACGGTACTTACATCTTAAGCTAGATTTAAAAGTAGAGGACCTAGAATGTAACCTTGGAGCAATCCAAGAGACTGGCTGGAGCTTAGTCTTTATGTAATTATTCTAACCCGAATGCGGTTGACGGGATAATTAACTTCTCGACTAGAGACGAGGCTTGGAATAAAACAAGATTTTTCTGAACACGCAATGTTGATAAATGCGTTGAAGCGTCTAAAGAAATCAGTAAAATAAAAGTAGGTAAGTAATTGATAAATAAACAATTAACAAATTACATCAGTCCAAAAACACAAAGAGAAAGTAAACAGTAAACGGACAAACTGTCAGATAAATAAACCAGACAGACATAGGCTTAATACTAACAGTATATGTATAAATACAGCATACACAAAGATAACAAAATTGTGTTTAGATACCTATGTATTTGCTAGAAAATACACATTTATGTAAGTACAAGTAATATGGAAATAAGTGGCGCGATGTCAAATAAAAGCGAAATCGAAGTACAGGCTGGTATACTTGTTTGTAAGCTGATCTATTTTTAAATAGCGAAAATAAAGAAAAGCCATAACTTTCACAAAATACAGATTTAAGTAGTAGCTATAAACTACATAAGGATGGTTCACAGTGGTTGAGGATTTTCGCTTCCGCCCTGAACCCGCTTCTGATTTATACTACTTAAAAGATACTAATGTTTGGTTTCGATAAAAAAAAGTAAGTAAGTATAAAATAAATAAGTAAGTGTAAAAACGCTTTAAAAACTTTATAGACATTGCAAGATTTTTAGACCACCCAACAAGTTGATGGCAAGATATCACAATTACGTGAAAATCATTGTTCACGTACAAACCACAGTGAACAATAAAGAATGCCGATATAATCTGCTGTTGCAATTGCAATATTCTCGATTACAACATACGAAGCCACCCATTGACTTCGCCAATCATATCGGACGTGTGTGGCAATAGCGACATATGTTTTTATTGCTTTCAAATTCACTTTAACATTTGCTTATGACGCCGATATTTCAGTAGCCTTGTCCTCTTGTCCTACTGGAGTTTTTGTTAGACTATAAAATCGATCGTATTTTTTGTTAAGTGTGTTTTAATCGTTTGGTGTGTGTAGATACTGAGTAAATTGGCAAAGAATTTATTGAATATCGAATAAAATGCAAAACTGGAACGATAATTGTAAATTAAACGAACTTACCTGTTGTGAAGTTCAATTATAATTGTATATCTTAGTCACGAATGTTATTTACTTGTAAGTACGCCGATCTATCGCGTCTCTGCTCGCAAATTTCAGAGTCCATAAAAAAAGAAAAAAAGAAGTGTCAAGTTCCGCCGCCCCACCCAAACGGCCATTGTAGTTCAAAGTATAAGTATAACTGTTTCATGACAAGTTACTAGGGAGTGTTAGGGGTGGGTGGGACTATTCATATCGTGACTAAGATATACAATTATAATTGAACTTCACAACAGGTAAGTTCGTTTAATTTACAATTGTATATCTTAGTCACGAATGTTATTTACTTGTAGATGTTGAAAGTGTCATCTATCATGAAACAGGATAAATATTCTAGGGCAACTATGTTGTTTTAATTAAGTATTTGCTATATTTACTTCTTCCAACATAATGCAATATGGTCGTTGACGACACAAAAGTTATGAATTATTATTACATGAATGTATGTCCATTTGCACATCAATCAATCTACGTTATCGTTATTAATTGATAGGTATGAACCCCGTAAATTCCAATTTTGTAGTGTACAACATTTGACGGCATGAAGTCACTGAACCATTTAATATGATATTGTGCTGATCAGGTGCAGTAGCATTGTGTATAAGCTAAGGTGGGATTGACAAGCTCTGGCAATTTGAATTATTGGAGTGCAATACGTCTCCATCATAAAATTTAGTGAATGTGTGTGTGATGAATCTACACAATCATTAATTTTAATAAGTTATGATCTAATTGAATATATTGATGTCAAGCCATTTCGCAGCTGATGTATCAGCATGTCTAATGCTTTGAGCAGTAAATATAGATCAGTTCACACCACCAAGGTATATTTGATCTGCTAACAGATTATGAACCCTATGCCTATCAAGGTCTCTTGTGACTTATTGTTAGTACAGTATCAATTTACTTGCGAATTAAACGCGTTTAGTTGAGATAGGTACGCAATAACTATACCTAATAGGTATGTAAGCAATATATAATATTAGCAATATTCTGGATTAAAATGAAAAATTAAATAAATTAAATTTAAATGAGGTTAAGTATATTGTTATAGGAGTGGAACTATTTCTTAACCATTGGTTAGGCAGGGTTTCAATAATTCACACCTTTATTAAGGTCTGCACCTGGAGTGCAAAAACTATAAGGAGTATAGTATAAATAAAAACTACTGATTTTTTGCAAGAATCTCCAAAGGTCTCCTTAGAAAGAAGAAACAAACAACCAAAAAATTAATGTTTCAAGCCTGTGACTGGATTCTGGATCCCAGGCAATATGTTGTTAGGTAAAGGCGACATACTGAAGAATCAATCCTAAAGAATTACTTGATCAAGTCGCTATCGTTATTAATTTGAGGGCGTGGTAATTTGGGTAGTGCTGATTTGGCACAATTTAATGAGCTAAGCATAATGGGCTGAGCAAACATACAGCATATTCAATAGTGATCTGTGAAATAGAGGTATCACATGAATGTATCCTCATAAATGCAACATCACAAGCCGCTTGTCAGAGGCATGTATTGTACTGTTTTGTACATATTTTGTACTGCTTTGCTCAAACTAAATCCTGAACTATGTGAAGTACTTGGCCGATTAATTCCCATCAGCGCACCCCTGGTTATGGTTAATCCAAGGTTATGGGTAACCACTGGGTCAATAAAATCACTTTTCATAAATTAATAATTAACAAATAATCAATAATTGATAAATTAATAATTAGTCTGGGCATTAGCACTTAACGCCTTGTATGTACCACATGCATGAGGCAATAAATTGATTTGATTAGAAATCCCTGGAAACAGAGTTTGTTCTGAAATCATATTTTGATTGTTACCTAAATTGAAAATAACGATAATAAACGTAGTGGAAATGTACATAATAAAATCCCATTTCGCATTGTTTTGACTGGCAAGTCTACGAATCCGGTTCGGCGTGCCTGTTTTCGGTTGGATTCGGGGTCTGATTAAATATTTTCTTCTGATGACATTATATATATGTATGTCACACTACACCTTTGTGGCCGCTGTGACCCTTTGGCTTCTACCAATACCTCAATATCAAATAATAATGTATGTAATATATATGTCACTATATAGTTGCCACAGTAGTTTAATAATGTGATTAAATGTGGGTAGGTCCCTAATTGTGTACCTCCCATATAAGGCTCTGGCATGCTATGGTAAAGGTATTGTGAACATTATTTTCATCTAGACATGTGTCCAGCATACGTTTTTATAGCAAGAAAGTTTGAAAGGATTTAAAATACTTAATTGTTGTTTTTAAATTCTTCCCAGTGGGAAAGGCAAGGCCAACTAGTGCCTACAGCCTGGTCTGATGTAAATAGAATGTCTTGGAAATCGCGTAAATACGCGGGCCTCACCGTAGCAACCCTAGGTCGTTTAATTTTTAAAATATTTAATAGGCACAGAACTTCTTCTGATGATCACTGACCTATCTATTCAAGTGAGTTACTAGTCGAAATCATCTTGTAACTTATGTGGTATTTATATACCTAATTATCTGATAATTATCTTTATTTTATAAGAGTCTATTGTGCTTGGCCCATTCAAATATCTTTGTATATAGCCAACCAACCATAATAATTTTGCAATGCATGCAACGGTTAATGGTCCCAGTCAGCGGGCCAAAATCTCATATTTTGCATTTATTTTGGTTATAAACCCATTATAACATTATGCCAGTAATTTTAGCCATTTTCCTTGTGGAAAGCTAGTGTGGAATCACCTCTGATACAGGGTTATGCTTAAGGGCGGAACAGTTTTTGAAGCCATGAAACATCAATTGTTTGCATTAATACATAATAAAGCCAATTTTCATAATGCTTAAGTTGTCAGGGTAGCTTTATTCAAATATTCTGCACATAAGCATCCAAATATTTGAGTTTTAGTTTGTTTAAAATTGCATACATAATGTCAAAATGTATGTTGATTAATTATTAGGTATTTTGATATAACATACACAACACACAGCACGGCACAGCGATATGAAATGATATATTTTGCATTTCATAAAATTACAATAAGGGAAAGTCATTTAAGATTCCAAATAAACTGTAGAGATAAGACCTAGTGATCCTAGGTAACATATCACTCATTACATAATTTTGGGCCCCCTCAAGACACTGTATTTGAAACTGAAGGAATTTCCGGTGTCTTTTAAATATTTAAGTGTATGCACGCTATAATACAATGTCTATTAGCTTTACAAGTATGTATCAAATTATTTGAGATACCTATTTATTTATATGAATTAATTAAGGCATTTAAAGTGAAGTATCTTAGAAGAATAGGTTTACCCTTTCTCTATTAGATTTGGTATTAACGAAATGAAGGAAAAAATTTGGCCCGGAGTTGGCCTATGCAACTTGTACGGCCAGGGAGTAATTGCCCCATCAGTTGAAAGTTATCCTGTATGCAGGTGAATTTCACACCTCGCATACGATTGTATGAAACGACTTGCATACCTAGCGGATATGCAAGAAAAAATCAAATGAATAATTTCACATGTTTTTGATTTATTGACATTTAAATATGTATTATTGATATTTAAGTATGTATGCATGGCAGATTCATCTGTGATACCTGCTGTTTAAGGGGTATTTTATAATCCTCAAGTCATGACAAGGCCGTCTTGTCATTAATAATAATAATATATTGTATAAATCATGTATATAACAGGCACATATACCCGTGAGCCTACCTTTGGGCTAATGCGGGTAGGACTGGTCTGGTGCCGTCCTTGCTGCTGTGTGTTCCATCCAATACTGGTGGTAATACAGGCTTGCTGGTCGTCGTGCTAGGCTGTTCTGGTGTGCCTAGGTTCCACAGAAGATTTTAACAGATTCTTGTTGAATTTGTTGGCTAGGTATAAGCAGGTCACGGAAATTGAAAAGTTTTGATGTTGGTATAGCCAATATGTTAGAAATGTTCACACAATTGCTTGCATTCATTCAATTTATCAGACAAGTTATATTGCAATTTGCAATGATATTTATCAACTGCATCGGTGTCTAAGCGTCTAGGCTAGACACATTTTGTAAGTGTTATCGGTATAACAGTCAGCCAGCAACACTGATACAATAGTGTTCAGGACTTTAATCGTTCCTTTTAGGACGAGATTAAGAGCAGTATCCACTGCAAAAGACAACACAGCCCATATGTTTCTGCTTTATTAAATCATCATCAGTCTATTTAGGTATATGTCTCCGTGCTCGGGTACAGACCTTCCCTCACATTGAAGGATATTTATTAAATAATTAGTCAAAATTAAAATGTACATATATTATTTCTGACATCACAGCCTTAGTATTTGAGTTGGAAATAGGAACAATGTATGGCATCAGGACATCTTGTTTCATTTCTTTATCTAGTGGCCGAGGTATTTTTCCCCATGGGCACCGCTGCGACTGTCTACAGGGTCTGTCTGTTGTTGGCGTTGTTCAAGAATGGACTGTGACATGTCGTCCAGTATGTATTGTAAGAAGGTACATAGTCATACGATCTACTGTACTTTGCCTTTCTATGATTCATTTTAGGTTAGGTTATGTTAACACACTAAACGCCAGACGTGACCTGCCTGAGGCAATACATATCGATTGTTCGCATGTATATCGTGAAAGGAGCCCAGGCTCTCAATACAGCCTCTCGCTGGGAGTGATAGATACGCATCAAATTGTTTGCACGTATGGTCGTGGTGGAAATATCATATATATTCCTCACCCGAGTTTGGACGTTAGACGTCACAACTATCACTCCAAATTACAACCCATCGCATGGGTGTACACTGTACAAGCATCACTAGAAGAAACAACTCTTCGTCACTCAGGTTATTCGTAAACTTCACTTAACCTCACGGCATTTGTTCGATATCTTCTTCTCATCTTCCCCAGGCGATATCAAGCCGTTCTAGCCAGTTCTAATAACTGATCGAGTACGAAATTTTTCGTTTTCAGCAAAATTTTCCATAAATTGTAGGAAAAACACTCACGCGGCATCGACGCAAAGATTAGCAATGGCCGTTTGGGTGGGGCGGCGGAACTTGACACTTCTTTTTTTCTTTTTTTATGGACTCTGAAATTTGCGAGCAGAGACGCGATAGATCGGCGTACTTACAAGTAAATAACATTCGTGACTAAGATATACAATACATAAGTATATCTACTATCTAGCAAGTTCCATAGTTGAAACAGGGATATTAAAAGTCAAATCTAAAAGATTTCTATACAACTTTTTAAACATTTTTAGTCGATTGTTGGGCAAAGAAATCCGCTTCTTTCTATAAACAAATTGTTTGTATAACGTAATTACCATCAAAATATGTTGTGTACTCTTACAGCTTTACCCAAAAATCCATTGTAAAATAATAATTGTGCAATAAATTAATTATCAGTTACCTTTCCAAATTCTCAAAAAAATTCCTCATCAATCTCATCGAAATCACAATTTTCATTTGTTTCCTTTATTATTGTAGCTAAATACTCGTATTATGTTCATATTTAAACAAATGAACAAGTTAATTATATGCAAACTGTCATTTTATGTCTCTTAGTTTACCTATTTGCGAATGATTACGGAATTACCACTGTTAACTACTTGAAAGCATAACATGGATTTTCCGATTGTAGTTAATACAGTTTCATACCGGAGAGCCATCTGGGCCGGCAAGGAGAGCGGTCGTGTCCCTAGACGAGTCCGGCCCACGAAGCGGCCCATAAAACGCCTTTTGTCCCAAACATATTTTTTTTTTGTCCGGGCCTCCAAGCCTGCGCCGACGCAGTGACATCGAGTAAACTGTAACCGCTTGGATTACAGTCCAAAACAGCGCAATCTCCTCTCTCCATAGAAAAGTGCAATTCTGTGCAAAAACTAGTGAAACAGTGCTAATTTTAAGTAATTATATTTCTAAAGTGAGTGAAGTGTAGTACAAGTTTCATTTGAATATAGTGATTTGGTTAAGTGATTTATTTAAGACACAGTTAGATCATCGAAGCCGGCTGAAACTCTACTAACAGGCAGGGTCTACAAATCGGGTGAGACCGTTTTAATTATACGCATGATACAGCACTTACACCAACCTAGCTACAAGAACAGCGATCGGAGTTAAGTACAACGACGGAATTTTATGCAATTGCAACAGGACATAGGGACACAATCACTACTATTTTTGTAATAATGAATGTATTTTTGCTCATTATCAAGGCAACAAGGCCACGCCAAGTGTACTTAACTTCCAAGAGCAATGTAAGCGTCCCCCAAAACTAGAAAAAAAACAAGGCAATACGACAACCTCAAATGAATCTGTCTAGCAGATGTTGCGACTTTCTCCGAATTGGCTTGCGTTGCGCGATGCGACCCTACCATAAAAATAGAAGACAATAGGATACTACCTACGACGCAAGCCATCTAAAATAGACCGCCTTGAATATTTTTTTGGAATTCCCAAAACTATGCCCGAAGCATTGAGCTATTATTAATATTAGCTCAATGGCCCGAAGGAGGGAAACTTTAGCGTTGCTGTGTAATTCTGGCTAACACTTAGGTTTGTGATTATATATTCGAGTGTACCTAGTGTCGGTATAGGTGTATAGTGGTTGATTACTTTAAAGTTTACAAAAAAAATTAAGGACGGTGATACAATCACCGTAACAATACCTACGAAGAGACGCTCAACAACCTTACTGTGCTGAAACAGATGTTATCTACCTATTACAAACCAGTCTCAATATACTCCCTAAGGCAAAAGAAACAGGTGCAACAGCGTAGCTACTGGAACAAGGCAAAGGAGGCACCTACTACGAACTCGACGACAGCACCATCGACAAACACGCGGAGTCCAGAATGAAGCACCAGCAGAGCCAGCGAACAACGACAGCAACGTTCTCGCACAGCGAAACCATGACAACAAACTAAACCACGCCTCTTCGCAGCACGAAGATACTCAACATAAGATAAACAGAGGTATTTTATTGCAACAAGCGGGCTTGTCACTGAGAGCGATCTCTTCCAGACAACCTTCAGGTAGAGAATTTATTCTTTTGGAAGAGGCGGCTTACAGTGCAATACGTGGAAAGGAAGAAATATATGGATATAACAACATAATTATGTGGTCAGGATTAAGTAGTTTTTAGTGAGTTTACTTTAGTGATGTGTTTGTGTAAAATATACTAGTGAATTATGCTTGCGGGTCAGTGACGTCAGGTGCATCGTTTGCTAATATAGTAGTGAAGATAAAACTGCATTGAAGATATAACTGCATTGAAGATATAAATGCATTGAAGATATAAATGCATTGAAGATATAAATGCATTGAAGATATAAATGCATTGAAGATATAAATGCATTGAAGATATAAATGCATTGAAGATATAAATGCATTGAAGATATAAATGCATTGAAGATGGTAACTGTAATAGAAAATTGCAGAAAGCCAAAACTACTAAATTAAATCAAGGACTCACGAAGTAATGAACAACGGGCCTCGACTCGACACACAAACACGTGCGACAAAATGGACAATGCAGGAGCCGCGCGCCCTCTCGTTCGTACATCAAACTATCATAAAAAAGGTGCTAACTGTTGGCTGCCGGAGAAATGCCACCCCATACAAGTTGTTATTACGACCAACGATTCAAAAGCAAAGAGTGTAATTTCAATTGGTTCGTGGTTCGGAATTGGGAGTCTCTGCTCGATATGAAAAGTATAGTATACTTTTCATATCGAGCAGAGGCTCGTGGTTCCGAACTGTGAACCGATTGAAATTACACTCTTTGTTTGAGTAGAGACTCGTAGTTTTGAACTTAAATGTAATGAACCAGACAGCAGATCAAAAACGCAGATTTCGCGGGTGAAGAATGCAAAAGAAAAATGAAAAAACGTCGCGACGCCCGGGGCCGATCTTTCCTGCCTACACGTACCAAACACGTAGCGAACATATCCTAAGACCGCAGCCCCACATTCGTTAAGCAGCCATCATGCATCGCGTGAAAAATACTTCAAGAGGAGACACTTCATCTACTATAATTAAGTACAATCATAATGGAAGGAACCTACCAGGGACAACCATCAACTAAGGACAGCTGAATACCAAATCTACTAAATACGCGAATCCGACACTGGAATGGACACTGCGAGACGAATGAACAAAGAATGATTGCCACGTGAATCCTCAGAGCTCCGCCGTCAAGAGATAAAAGAAAACCAGAGAAAGAATTCGAAAATAGGCGACCCACGGCAGCACCAGCGGCATCATCATCAACGCTCACACCCATCCCTCCTAATTCCTGCTGGCGCTAGATTGCATAATCCGTTGGCTGTGGTAGCCTGGTTGCGGTTGGGCTACCTTCCTTCCCATCCCAGAGCGTGTCTCCCCCATACAAAATCAGTGCCCTCCGGTGCATCTGGATAGTCCTCGGGCTATCCGGGTCAGGCACGACCTGGCTGGAGTGGTGCTATATGTTCATGTTCATGTTCATGTAGTTAATACAGTTTCATACCATTATCTTTACGATCTATTCGCCGAATAACTTCTCGATTGCCGTTATCTCGTGTTGTTTTCACATGTTCATTGATAATGATAATTTAGATTGTGACACCGTTTGTATTATGTAAGCCTACATCATGACTTCTTTAAGTAACTACGTATAGGTGGGAGAGAGGAATGTTTTCTTAAATATCATTGTCTTCTTGTACTGCCATTGCCTCATTCAATAATATTATTAGAAAGTATAACATGTCTCGATAACCAGCATGTATCTTCGGTTGATCGTGTGTTTGATACTTGGTAAAAATAGGATAATCTGTATACCGCAGCCCAAATCAAGTGCCTTATTTTGTAAACAAATACGATCGTCTAATCATTGAGGGCATTGCGGATACCATGGACAGTCCGATTCTGAGACACTGGGTGCACTTACATGTCCCGGGGTCTCGGAGTCGGACCTAAGTCGCATGTCATAGCGCGTAATACATCTCCTGTAAACACTAACATGGTTTTAAGTAGGCACTTACTAACACTTATATGGTCTTTGTGACTGCAATAAATCGTTTGAATTTGAATTAATCACCTGTAGTGATGTAACACTGAAGGAACTGATTGATTGAACCTGTTCATCATTGTGAAAATAAAGTGATCCGATCTAATAATGTGAAAATAACTATGCAATAATCACAGAACAGCTTAAAATGTTAGTAGGGTAGGGAACTTTTTGTTTACAAAATAAGACACTTGATTGGGGCTTCGGTTTAGATGTTGATATACTTTTGTTAATAGAGTCTTAAAACCTTGACTTTATTTATTATATAATGGCCTCGACAGGTTTTTGTTATCTGCTAATGTCAAATTAAAAAGTAATTAATACTTTATCACAGTCTTCTTTTCTTCCTCCAGAGGAGTCTCTCGATGAGACTGCAACGATTACAACAACAATACAACTGTTTTGTAACGATTTCTTTCACTGGAATTTGATCTAACGGTCATTTCTAAGGTCATTGGTCGCACTTAGTTAAAAAAATTTGCAGTTTTGATTTACTTAAAATATTTATCATGTACACCCCCAGTTGCAATTTGTCGAATGATTTCAAGGTATAATTATTCAAATTTTCCAACATATTGATGTTCGCGAACATTTTCTTACTAATTTAACGTGACATTAAACACAAAACAACCACTACAAATAAGCAAAATAAAATAAAACATTTTCTCACAAAATGCGTCTACCTATTTCTGGAAGTAAAACTGCCTTGGGCATTGGCAAGCTCCCAAAACCGATACTCCCTTGACCAGGCGAGCTTTTTATCGGATGATGGATGGAAAAGACCCGCCTAATCGATCCGACACTCAAACTTTAACAAAAGATTTCGTTTTGAGTCTTTTTTACTCTACAGTTCGGCAGTTTGGGAATAGACTGCCAATTTTAATACACACCCTGGCAAAAGTGGAACACTACTTGTACAGTTAACAGCACATCAAGTGTAACACTTTGGACATTGGTCCGTTCTTATTGTCTGCGTCGTAAAAGTTCAAATCGTACTGTAAGTGGTATATTTGCTGTCGTGTGTACCATACGTAAGTATGTATCTAATTCCTATAATTTTTCTTTTTTTTGGGGGTAGCATCTAGAGTTTAGGTACAGTCGAAAACAGAGATAAGTATACATCAGGAGGCCTCAATAAGATTGAGATTTTCTCAAGAGTTGAAATCGTACCGCAAGTGTTAAATACCATTGATATGTTGTTATCCGTACATTACAGCCAATCCCTACGGTTGAATTAGGTTTACCAAGGAGGTTTTATGCAACTGCGCGGGAATTGCAATGCAGTCTATATCTCCTATATATTCTGAAGTAACTTTCCCAGACTACGTCTTGCGGTTAGCATAGCACCGACCCTATTTTTTTGCTTGCAATATATTTTTGCAACACCTCGCTCGCTACTAAATGTAAATTAGTTTCTTTACAAATAAAGAGTTCAATGTCTTCTTTTTGCTTCACATACAGAATGAAAGTTTTAACTGCTGTTAAAAGAAGATGTTTAATTGACACAAATTCAAAACCTAACCTAGTTAATCAAATATTTTTTATTATAAGTTCTACACAACCAAAATACCTAAAACCCTAAAACCGTTGCCTTCATTTGACAGAAGCTGACCCACATAATACTATACCGAAGCCCAAATCAAGTGTCTTATTTTGTAAAGAAAAACTATTAATAACATTTTAAGCTTTTCTGTGATTATTGCGTAGTTATTTTCACATTATTAAACGGGATCACTTTATTTTCACAATGATGAACAGATTCAATCAATCAGATCATTTAGGTTGTTATTCATAATAAATGCCAAAACGGTGGAATAAACCATGGCTTTGTTAAATCCAGTTTAACTACGAAAAATGCCAAAGTCTTCTCGTGATGGGAAAAATGTCCTTCAAAAGCCACTCGCAGATCAATTATCTCAAGAAATACTTCGTGACTCGTCTCTCGCGTGTCTCACGCTTACCATTTATCACTTGCGACCTCATCTACAATATATAATCGACAACACATCGACCTACTATAAAACATTGCAGTCTAGACCGTATTATCATGACGCAAGAGTTCAAGGGACCTTAGTAGATATTTCCCGGCTCAACGTTCGTCTAGGGTCGTTGCATAAGCTCACTTAGGCTGATTCGCAGACAGTTTTGATTGCTAACTGAATTTGAACTCTGTCTCACATTTTATACCATTTTGTCAGTAGTAAGATCGAGCTCAAACTAAACTCGCACTAAAACTGTCTGCGAATATCGATCTTAGGACACTAATAGATGTTTATTTCATAAGGTACAATATAAAATAAAAAAGAATCATTCAATATTTAAAAAACCTAATCTAAACTATTTTTTTAAAACTTAGGACGCAAATAGTTTGGATGTTGCAGTCACTGTGAGAAGTACAGTACCTATAACTTATAAAAAAACTGTTCGATATTGATAATATAAAAGTTAGGTACGGTGGAACATAGAGAAAGGTGTGCAGCAAATTTTTTAGGGTTGAGATTTTCTCAAAAACTACTTGACCTACTGCAAAAATTATTTCACTGTTTGATAGATAAAAGTTAAATCTATTTGTAAGTAACTGTAAAAGAATTATTAAATTCGGTCCAGTAGTTTTTGAAAATCTCAACCTCATTGAGGCCCCCTGTATACTTATCACACAAAACAAAACAAAAGACAAAAGTGGTTGACATTGCTCATAGAATCAGTAAACAGAAGTGGCAGTGGGCTGGTCTGGTCACATCTGTCGTAGAACCGATAACCGATGGGGTAGACGAGTTCTCGAATGGAGGCCACGAACGGGTAAACGTAGTGTGGGACGCCCCCCGACCAGATGGAGGGATGACCTTCGCAAAATGGCTGGCAGGGACTGGATGCAGAGGGCCGAGAGTAGGGTTGATTGGCGCGCTTTGGGAGAGGCCTACGTCCAGCAGTGGACTGATACGGGCTGATGATGATGATGATGTATACTTATCTCTGTCTTCGACTTCGAAATTAGGAACAAATCATAGGAAAATTTAAAGTAAAAAATTGGAAGTTACATTTAACATTTATGATATGCATAAATGCATTCAAATATTTCAATATTTATTTATTTAGATATCAAACCAACGATAAGTTGACGTCCTCCTGAACTAAAATAGTTTTATTATATTCGTTATTCAAAATTGATTAGAATTACAAATCTAAAAAAATTACAGATAAGTAATCCGTTTCATACAATAATCTATGCTAATGTTAATCCGTTCGCAGACGGAATGCGTTCTAATCCGATCAGTGAAATAAATCCATAGATACAACTACTACTATTTCCGTTACAGTAAAGTGAATGTAACTAGCAAGTATGTAATTAGAGTACCTACTGTACTCGTAATTGATTGGCCAATATCTGTCAATTCAAATTTGTGTTACCTAGTACCTACCAATAGATGTTAGGTAACGTTATTTAGAATAAGGTCTTGCGGCAACTCTTATTGGTATAGTTGCAATAAGTGGAAAGGTTTGCAACTTCTGCAATTATTATTTCTCAGAATAAAGTTATTATTTCCCGGAAAGCACAAGCATTATTTGCAGAAGTTGCAAACCCTTAGCAGACAGTTTTAAATTTGAAATAAGTAGGGATGTTCATTTTGTTAAAGAGACATTATCAAAAGTTTTTCGCATTGTAGATATTTTGCGGAGACTTTTTTTATTTTGGGGTTCTTACTAAAATGGAGTTTTTGGTAGTTGTACGATTTTTTGTTTACGTTGTTTTGTTTTACATAGATTTTACGAAGATTCTTTGAATTCTTTGATTACAACTACTATTCTCTTAATACCTCAATCTTTTAAGCAAAGGTTGTCTGGAAGAGATCGCTTTGAGGATAAGACCGCCAATCGTGATACTAACTGAATTAGCATATTTCTTTTGAGTAATTCCTTTTATTTTGCAATAAATAATAAGATAAGATAAGATAAATATTCTTTATTGCAAAGTAAAAGGAATTACACAAAAGAAATATGCTAATACAATTAGTATCACAATTGGCGGTCTTATCGCTTAAAGCGATCTCTTCCAGACAACCTTTGTTTACAGAATTCAGCGGATGAATAATATTTATCTTATCTTATCTTTTATTATATTATTTGGTATCAGGGTGAAGGTTTAAGCCCCAGCGTCACTACGACCTCAAAAGTATATTGTGACCGCGCCGCGCACCGAGTTTACCTATATCTCGCTCCGAAGGGCAACTTCCTTCATATTATGATGCACTTGGGCGAGAGAGTTTTTATATCAAGTGTCCACCTTTTTTTTCGTGGGGAAATGCTTGTGCATACCCGCCGCCTCAGGGTTAGCGACGGGTTATGTCGGACTAAAACTCCACTGTGGCCTCCTCCGCGCATTGTGGGGAACTCTGTTGAACTACACCAGAGTTCCCCACGCGCTTGCTATACGCACTCCTCGAGCCGCTCGAGGCTCAAGTGATTAAGAAGAGATCAAGTGTCCACCTAAGGTACCACAATCTTTACCCCTTTGTAACAATATCACAACGCCAACAATCAATAAAAACGTGCGGCCAACCGCAGCTGCGCCCGGTGCTAATTTAAAGCGTATTAAACGTGCATTTTCATCGAAAGTCCACTTGATCCGTTCTCACTTTTCTGATGAAATCGTTTTAGTTCCAGCTTCCAGTCCAGTAACGTAATGACCCACAGCCAATTGGTGCAAGCAAAAACGGGGCTCAACTAATTGAACTTGAGACGATGTTTTCTCTTGGGAAAATCGGGTTTCCCTTTCTTTAATACATCAACATCAGTCATAAATCTGTACTGAGATGGCGCTGTGTTATGATTATATGGTACAGTGAGCGAGGCATAAGCTCATGTTTGCATTTGTGTGAGTGCACACAGATAGTGTAGAGTGATATTCGGCCTGAGGCGCGACGCGTCCTACGCATACAAATTTATCCACAGCGGGACGCCATGCGCCACCCTGCCGCGCACGCACCGCACTTCACCTCTTGTACCGCTAGCAGCTTGGCGATCACTCACACAAATGTAAACCTGAGCTTACGCCTCGCGCACTGTACGTGATATTGTGACATCATATCTATGATGTTATATTTTCTATTTTTGCAGGTTGCTAACCTAACCTCATGTGCGTTCATCGTTCTATTGCTGTTAGCCTATCCCCCTTCTTGGGATTGAGCGTGTTGGGCCTTGAGGTTGCCCTCGTTGCCCCGGCAGGATCTTGTCAGCCAACGGGCCGACAGAAGGTCCCAAGTTTTGTGGCCCCTCATAAGGAGGGGGTTTATGGCAAATGTTCTCGCACGATTGATAACGATACTGTAATGCAATATTGTGTATATGCAGTTTACAAGCTCTTTTCTTCTTCTCCGGTTCTTTTGTTTTTGTTGTTTTGTATGTCCCTTTTTTGTGGTGTTTTTTCTGCACACAATACTACAACCTCTCACTTTCCTTAAACCGTGTTTTGTCCCTTTCACACTTCTTTAAGAAAAGTTAGAAAGGGACTGAAGGCTTAAACCGTGCTCTAACTTCAAATCACATTTATGGCTAACCCCGTATATCTCATAGATTATTCATATAGGTACCTACCTACTTAGCATTACCACCAATACCACAAAATCATTCTAATATGACCAAAGAGAATATAAATCGCGGTCAATTAGGACGACGACGTCTAACCATTTTACCAATCATATTTCAGGTAAAGAAAAAAACAATGTTTCTGAACTTAGTGAAATTATTACCTAAATAGAAATCTAATATTGAATCCTACTAACTAATCTACTACTTATTATATGTACGGTGGAACACAGACAAAAGTGTACAGAAGAGTTTTTTAGGTTGAGATTTTCTTAAAAACTACTTGACCTATTGCAAAAACTCTTTCACTGTTTCATAGATAAAAGTTAAAACTATGCAACTGTAAAAGAATTATTAAATTCGGTCCAGTTATTTTTGAGAAAATCTCAACCTTATTGAGGCCCCCTGTATACTTATCTCCGACTTCTACATTGATATTTTACTATGCCCGCCCGACAGCACGAAACCTTATCAAAATGTAATCAGTGCCAAGCCAACTAGCTGACTAGTTGAAGTGTTTTTTCACGTCAAAATGTACTTACGACTTATTTCCATGGCCAAAGTGTTAGTCACGAAAACTCCCATCATGAAAAAACTAACACACACAAACTTTTTTCTTCTAAATCAGTTCAATAAATCCACAGATTAAAAATACACTAGGTACAACGTTAGTTAAGTTACTAAATCCGTGTTCAGTTAACAGAATCTTGTTAATAAATCGGAATAACCGTTAAGGGTTGAGAAGCCAAAGAAATGCGCACTTCCTTTATCTAATTAAGGGTCACTTCACATTCATTCCGTCCTCGTGCTCTATAATTAAGTTTTTTTAATCCACAAAATATCACGCATTTAAAATTCAGTCACTGAACAATATTTTATCTCGAAAATATTATTTTTGCCTTTAAAAACTATCGTCTGTACTGTACGCACAACCGAACGTTAACGCAATCGAACTGTTACTGCGGCAAGACAGCGAGATTGTATGCCATGCTTACCGATATCGTTTCTCAAACTTTTCAATGAGGTATTTTATTCGAGGGAAAACGTTCATAATAAATGATCAAGAGATGAAGGTTGTGTTTACCTGCTTCCTAAATCCGGTGATATAAAATAGGTTATTTCAATTATAATGTTTGTGATATTATGGCCTAAAAAAATTAAACAAAGACGTATGACGAAAGCCACAAATAAAAAATGAATATGACAAGTTGAAATAATTATAGATATCCATTTACATAGATACCGTATCATCGAATGTGAAAAAAATGGTTTCGAGTATTTCGCAATTCTTTGTTATACTTACCTAATGTACAAAATATCCATCACTGTCAGAAATCCAAACTTGCATAACGTCTTGCTTGGCATACATTGGCATTTTACCTATGTTGTCAAAGCTAAATGGCTTTATACTATTAAAAATAAATTGATACAATTTTGAAGAAGTTTAAACCTAATGCCCACTTCACTTGGCTATTTGTATTTGCGTATTTGTCATTATTGTCATGTGTGGTTGTTATGCTTGACAAAATATTCGTCTTATTTGTATGTACGTCAAGTATTTGACAAATACCCAATAGCGAATACGAATAGCCAAGTGAAGTGCCACCGTCAGATGCAGTTACTGAACCTCAGGCCGATAAGTAGACCAGTTTATGCAACGCGCGATTACACTTTTTGTGATCCGCTCTCCGCTCTATTGTAGTCCACAATGAGCACATTCCTCTTATTTTACAGCGTTTTTAACAATGTAGGTATACCTATAAGTAGGTACATCGTGCTTGACTAAAATTGAATTTCGAACATCTTTTGAATATAACAAAGCAGTTGTGTAAAGAAATAATTGGATATGTTGAGAAACTCTGCCTTTACCTTTTAAATAGTCATTCATTACGTATCTATAGTACTTTGTGAAGGTTAAAATTATAAGTTTCATTTAAATTGTTCTAAAATTACGTTCAGAATATTTCGAAACTGTCATAAAATAAGTTGTAGGCAGGTATTAGGGTTAGGTACTCGTACTTATCAGTGTCGCTTCCGGGATGTCGCGCGCCAAATTTAATAATCGCGCTAAATAACATTTTATTACCCTAACAATTTATTATTTACCCTAACATTTTATTGACCCGCTTACTCTTACACAATCTAGTTTTAGAGTGACCGTGACAAATTCATTTAGGCTTAGCTTCATATTATGAGGATATATATTAATTAGGTTGAGATTTTCTTAAAAACTATTGGGCCAGATTTAATAATATAGAGTTAGACCGTACCTTTTTAATTAGCGTTTCAACACCGTTTGTTAGTCTGTGTTCTCGTCTATACCTTTGGCCTTTGCTACTGTGTAAATAACTATCTAATGGCTTTTGTTTTTAAAAGATTAAGAAAATACAGTCATCGTACTAAATAGTATGAGATAATCGCCTTTTGATTGCGCAGCTCATGATAGGGCTTGAAAGGCGCCGCTTAGATCATTTCGTGAATGATGTAAAGAACATGATTATTGATGGCATATCTACCTTAATCATTGACAAAATCTTCAAAAATGTAATGACTTAACAAGTGAATTTATTTCAAAAAAACTTGACAGCTTTTTTGGCAAAGATGTACCTTAGCTTAGGTCAAAGGCTGGGTGTGCGTGGATTTTCAGATTTTCTATGAAGGCTAATACGGCACTAACTACTAAAATTAAACGTCTGAAAAATATATATAGCAATCTTGGGGGTCTGTTAGAGACTGATGAATTAAAAAACGAATAAACTAAAACGATTGGACAAACTTCGCTCGATGGAAAAAAAATCGCAAACACAGGATATGATTGTGATTTTTTTAAATGAAATTTCGATAAACAGTAGGACTTGCATTTAGCCTGGGGTTAAATAAGATAAAATGTATAAATTTAATACACTCCGTTTATCTTTTGGTGGAAATCGGTTACAAACAAACCACCGAGTCTCTGCATAATTTGTGATCGCTTTAGATTATGTCATCTGGACCCTACACTGGAATCCTAGTTTGCGGCACGAGTGTAATATCTTATTAATTTTTAGGTAGTACATAAAGTATTGTATGAAATGCTTCTTGAACGAAAGGAATCCTAAACCAACTACTACGTAGGTAGGTATAAAATACCTTGACATGCGTGAGGGCATCAGTATGCGGGCCACGCAACCTCGGCTGGATCTCCGCAATAAAGGTAAATGGATCACGGTGCCGACTCTTGAAGTAATCTCTTTCTTATTGCGATGGCAATAGCCTTCGCATATGTAATAAGCGATCTCTCAAATTATCTTTTGCTCCTTAGACAAATCCAGATAATTAAACAACTGCATAGATTAATCAATTTCATTCAAATAATGCGAAAATCTTAAGACTGGATTCACAATGACAGCCTAAACCTACATTTCACGCCACTATTTTCAATCACCCGACGACGGCATTGCCACGATTTGAAGTCAATATTATGGCTATTTCGAAATGTTTTGAGATTCTAGATCGTGATCTGACCTTACAACTTTAACACACACGATTTAAACGAACTAAGTCAAATTATCAAATGACAATGACGCTTATTGGCTGGCATGAAAATTGTGGCGAAAAACGCGGTGTTATCTATGATTAAAAATTTAATTTTACTGTTTTCCAGTTTGACGTATAAATAAGTGGCTAATAGTGACACATATATAATGACATAAATAAATGGTAGGAGTGATGTAATTTTTCTACAAAAGACAACACAATTTTCTTTCATGAATGCTTCATCAAGGATTTTGTGGACTTCAGGATTCGGGAGGAGGAGGATTTGGGATCTGGAACAAAGACTCAGTTGATTGAGAATAGGACAGGCAAAGCTTCTCTGTCTAAAATCCAAACAGTCTACATTTTCAACTAGAGGGTGAGCCGCAACGATTATTACTAGCGCTCGAATCATGTCAAAGTCTGACTTTAGACGAAAAATAGTTCTTCAATAATTCGATGATATTCGCGAACATTTTTTGATTAATTTAACGTGTTAAACTATTAACAGATATTAAACACAAAATAAACCACTGTAGTACAATACAATGAAAACCATCAAATAATTTTGAAACCGTCGTTTCCCGTCCTTTTCAAAAAACCTCATAAAGTCGTAGTCACAGACCACTTACGCCATAGACATGAAATCGATACAAATTTGCAAGCGAAACATTGTGTCAACGATAAGCGCATAGACACGAAGCGAGGGACAGGCAGGGGTGCACTCGTGCGCTCATTAAAGAGAAGCGTCCATGTCGATAATATCTAGGTTACACGTGACGCGAAGCAATTTTGGCAAAAAGGCAAACACGAACAGACACCTCCTATTACAGGTCTGTGGTCGTAGTACATAAAGGTGTACTCACATAATCGTCTGGAGTAAGGCGTCGGTCTGAGCTGCCTGCCGACCTGTATGGAGGCGAGGAGTTGTTCGCGAGGAGTCACTTCCCGTCGTGGCGGAGGCAGCTTGCGTTCAGACGCCTGATGGAAATGTTGCTTTTATAACACCAGAGAATATTGCTGTATCATTCGTCATTATCTAAGGTTTGTGTTAAATTAAATGTGGTTTAATAAGTTGGTTTAACGCATTCACTGCCGGCCGGCAACGCATATGTGCGTTTTCGTTACTTTCCTTCTAAGTTTACTACTTTCTAATAAGTTCCTTACCTTTTTGAGTGGAGGTCTACTTCTAATAAATTCGAGAATCATGGCGTGTGCGTCTTTCTTTACACTGCGAACAAAAACATGGATTTTATTAATTATATCGGTCGGTACGGATAACGGCTGATCAAAGCTAACACTTGCAGTACGAATTCAACTCTTATGACGCAGATAATAAGAACGGTCCAAAGTGTTACACTTGATCTGCTGTTAGCGTACATGAGATAAAAAAATAAAAGAGAGTGCTATAGGTATGTTTCCATCATAATCACCTGCAAGTATTATGTCCCTACGATTGGGTCATAGATCTTCCCTCATATCAAGGACTCATTACGGACTCCGATTGCTTTCAAAAAAGTGAAGGAAAACATCGTGAGGAACCCACTTAATTCTTGAGAATAGTGTAATAATTGTTGGATAGGGCGTGCCATAAGGTATGGCGAGGACGTTCGATATTACCAGTAGGTAATTAGTATATTGAGAAAAATAAAAATCTAAAAGTGTAATTCACCGATCGGGACTCGCCCAATCAGAGGGAGTTGACGGGTTGCTCAAAGAGGGAGGATCTGTCCAGGGACAATTATGACAAATGTCTTAGGTATATGCTTTAAGCAGGCTGTACCAGAAAAAGGTATGAATAAGGTAAGCCTAAGGACCCCTCCCTTCCCGGTACATCCCGTATACACTTTACCATGGGAAAATATCTGGTTCCTAAAGGAAATTTTGACAGACTAATATTGCTAGCGCGGTCTACTTACCTTGGAGGTATAGCGCCATCAACCTTCCGCAGCGTATACCTTCTCGATCTGATATCATCCATCAGAATCTCATAAGGTGTGAGCTCGTATTCAATCGGTGTTCTTGAGTAGCAGACTTTCTTTAACTTCACGCCCATTCGGAGTTCTCCGATGACTTGCATCCAAAACCGAGCCTGCGAAATTTGAATAGCAACATTATTAATCGGATAAATGGCATTGCTCCGACAAAAGCAGCAGGCATATTGTTTCGGGCATACAAAATAATGTATGGTTTTATAGCAAAAGTTTACATAAACGGGATAGAAATGTCTATAGTTAATTAAATAACTAAAATGAAGATAAAGTGTTGCATGCTTTAAATAGGTATGTTCCTTCTAAGCACAATGATAAGTTATAACAAGTTTTATAGCATACAGGAAAAATAAATATTTAAGTGGGTGGGTATACATTAACAACGTTTAAAAGCTGTTTCGTTTCCAATCTACATACTTGTAAGGCTCTCCATATCCTTCGGTTAGACTATAATCGAAAAACCATACATTAGAGTTTGATATCGCAAAATGAGGTACCTATAGATAGATACCTGTATCGTTCAATACAATTATAAAATAAACCATCATTAATGCATTTCAAGATTCTAAGTATAGCTGAAGTAGTGACCGTTGACGTCACAAATAATAAATATAATTAATTGAAACCGGAATGATTTATAATATTGTTATTATGACTTTACTATAAGTTAGGAATAAAACCTAAAAAGATAATTGGTTGTATTAAGAAAGTTATAGACAGAACCTGAAAATCTTATTACCAATAGAACTACTCTGAACAGAGCAGAAAATAATGTCTTACATCGCAACTAGGACTTTTTCAGAAAATCTTTGTTGGTAACTGGTTGCGTTAAAGAAGAAGACTAATCGCAAAGAGTTGCCATCAAATAGTATGAAATCCTCTATCGCAACTGGTTGCCAAACTCAGTTGCTATGGCAACGGACTCATTCTGGATTTCGAACCGTAGGTATCTTCTTAATTTCAATATACTAACAACATTCCTCTTCCTGCGAAAACAATTTTTTTGAATTATAGCTTTCAATATGAAATGTTAAGGTGACAGCTCTTAAAACTTCGATGAAAATCTTTTAATTTAAGTACTTAAATATTATTTCTATAGCTTAGTTTAATAAGATAATTATAATAAGCATGTCAGTTTACAACAGGAATTTATATGAGCCAGGTGTCGTAAACTGTTTATAGTAGGCATATTTGCGTAATGCAGCGGTTGTCAACATTTTATATTATCTATATCAAACAAAATGTCTAGTTCTCAACGTGCATCGGCAGACTGTACCACCTGTCGTGAATAAGGGCTCATATCCGTGCATGACTCTTTGATAAACTCGCAAGATATAGGTAAATGCTGTGAGCATTGATCTCCTATAAACAACTAGATACACAGTCTGCCTTCTAAAAATGTCCGAGCGCAAAGAAGGTCCAAACGGATGAATGGACCCTCATTTGCTTTATTGGACATTATTTGGACGTTAACAATGGACCCTTATTTGTACGTTTTTTAAATTGTTCTAGTAAGACCTTTGTGTATCTAGTTGTTTATAAGAGATCAATGTCTGTGAGTCAATAATAAAAACTTTTACTCTTCTTTTACCAGTAGGTACGTCTCAGTCCATCATCTTCAACTGTGCTGGCTTCTGGCGACGGTGACCGTTTACCATCAATTGACCCACCCGCTTGTTTGCCGACTATTAATTATAATAATAAAAAATGCCCCAATTTTACATGTTAGCCGTATACCATCATCATCTTCATCTCATTAAACCTCAGAAAAATACAACATAAGACATGACTGTATGGGCTTAATTCCTTTTGCCTTTCCCTATACCAGAGAAGTCATTATCATCATAATGTTACCCAGACCGACAATGGTATTTCGGCACGTGGCAAAAATCGGAACTAACGCGGCCATCACGTAAAACGTCACCTTTCGTTGCGAACAGCGCCCCTCTTTAAAGTCATCCACGTGCCAAAGACCCTTGTCGGTCTGTAGTTGAGCACCACTGCATTAATACCCGAGAAGCTCCGTTAATATTTACATTAGGTGCACTTCGCGTGCACCTGCGCAGTCGGGATCGTTGCACTCCATGGCAGATTAGTAGGCAGTTACACATAAGTGATCCTTTGCCTTGGCAACTTAACATTTCTTCTTCATTTAATGCCTTAATCAGATCACATACATTATGTCTGTGACTCTTAAAAATAAAATGTTAAGGCTAGCTCTGAAGTTCCTAGCTCCACCTACTTTGGAACATTGACCCTGGCGAAGTAGGCCACCAGCTCTAAAACATAGGTATCCAAGCTTGTGGGTCCAACATTTATCTACAATTTCAGGTACGTACCAAGTCCGAAAAATGTAACGTATCAAAGTGTGTGACAGGTGGCTTTGGCTCCATGGTTCATGGCTGCTCCCACTCTGACCCTAGCGAGGAAGGACATCAGCTCAAATGCCTAGGTATCCAAGATCTAACCAATTTCTGTAGAGTCAGATACATACCCAGTCCGAAAACTGCAACGTATCAAGGTGTGTGACAGATGCCTCGGTGGCCCCGAGGTCTCTGGCTCCTCCGATTTTGACCCTCGCGAGGAAGGATGCCAGCTCCAATGCCTCAGCGACCAGCGCCCGGCATACTGCGCGATAGTGAGCCGCGGCGGCGTCGCGTGCGCAGCGCCCGCTGCCGCCGCAATGCCAGACGCAGCGCTGGAAAAGAGATAGAAGATTTATGTAGCACTTGTACTATTATATATTCTGTGGTAGCACTTTATTATAGCACAACTAAACTATAGAGTGCTACAGAGTAGCTTAGTGGTGAAAATTCACATGTCTTAGGGGCAGGCACGAAGCCAATATATATTTTTCTATCCAAGTCCCGTGCAAATACTACATTCTAATTGAACACCATTCATATAATATTAGCCAAGCAAGCCTTCATAGTGCTTATGACAGGGCGTTCAAATCGTTCAATAGCAACCCTAAAATACCTAAGTCTATCCTTGGGCTTAGTACAGCTAACAGCAGATCAAGTGTAACACTTTGGACCGTTCTTATTATCTACATCGTAAGATTTAAAATCGTACTGCAAGTTTTACTATTGATCTGCTGTTGTCCGTACATGTCACGGACAGAGATATAAAAATTGGCGGTTTTTACCTATTACATTTCTAGAAGAGTACCTTACATAGGTACCTTAAAACAAAACTATATCCAAAAATAGATGTCCTTTTTGACTTTAAGGAGGAAACATGTGATATATCAGAGATCTTAATAGGACGCATGTTTGCAATCATAAGAACACACTTCGATTGATAAATTGAAGATGGTTAAAATAACCAGGTTCTCCTTCTTATTTAAAATGAGTCTCAACAGTTTTCTAAGGTCTTGAAGACTTGCAATCGCATGGTCAATCCCTTTCAAAATAGCCAAGGACATTGGATTAGTTAGGAGACATGAATCGCGTTTGCATGTCTGAGCATATCGCACGAGATGCAGTCAGCGCAATTAGTAACGAAGTGCATTTCGAAACTGTATGACTGTACAGCATTCATTTGTCATTCGTTATTATCTAGCTTGGCTATTTATAAACTGCTGGGACTCAATATATCGTCGGATTGCAGAAGTATTTTATGTCAAAGTTATTATTATTATATTTGGGTTCTTTTCCAAACCAACCCATCTTTAGCGATGCAAACAGTTTATCTCTTGTTTTTCTCTTACAATACAATATTTACAACTTAACTTTCAATAGATATTTTGTTAAATACGACGACAATAAAATTAAGTCCGCCATTTTGAATAGTTGACAGTGACCTATTTTTATTTTATTTTCAGCCAGCATTAAATTAATTCCTACGACGACGACGATGCAACGCTACAGGTTATTAACCAAGGAGATTTTATGTGCGGGTAGGTACAATTTTCTCCTTATTTTTTCTATAACTACTTATATGGCATTCCGTATAAAATCACTTAATGAATTTTAATGTATAAGATATCGTTATATTATATTGATACATTTTATGCCAAAAAACAGTCAGATTTTTTGTTGTTGTAATAATTTGTTCTTAATTTACAATGACGTTTCAATGCGTTATGATTACAACCTTATCAACCTCATAATACGTAAATTACAAACATTGTAAACCAGAATACATGTCACAAGAACTCAGAAACAAGTATATTTGTGTGGGAGTGCTTATAGTATGCCAGTACATAAATCGGACTACCGCACCTGTACCGCCACTAGTAACTTAGGTACGCTAATAATTTCAAGCCAAATTCTCATACTTGGAAATTAATAACATTGTGCGCGAGTTCTGAAATCTTATGTTACGATGACGTAGGTACACTACTTAGTAGTATTAAATATTTACTTACAATATTCACTGTAATTTATTCAATTAGGTTTGATAGTTAAATTAAGTAAAGACATTATGAATTAGTAAATTAATTATGATAGGTCTAAGTAGTATTTTCAATATTTACTCACAATTGAGACGGTCAGAATGTCTTTAGAAAGATGTAAAACCTAAAAGTGGGCATTTTGATTAACTAACAAAAATGCATGGTTAAAAAAATATTTTTACTTACCTACTATCTAGCTAATGGTAAAGAGAATACCTATAAGAAAAAAATCCTTCGTAACTTATCGATGTTAAACACCATCCTTTCGACTTACTATATACACTTTCGTTACACCTTTGTACGATGGAACACATACAGGAGAGTTTTTAAGGTTGAGATTTTCTCAAAAACTAAACCTATTGCAAAAATCCTTTCACTGATAGATAGATAAAAGTTAAAACTATATGTAACTGTAAAATAATTATCAATTCGGTCCAGTAGTTTTTGAGAAAATCTCAATCTTATTGAGGCCCCCTGTATACTTATCTCTGTCTTCGACTGTACCTAAATACAGTACAATTTACGCCACCCGTCGTATTTCCGTTTCTACTACATTCATCTTACTTACAGATTGTTAGTAAACAGACTGGTCTAGTGTTTGTCCCATTTCATTGGCGTCAAATTCCTAGCCAGCTCTCCTACGCACCGCATTCGTCTTGTTTAGCATTTAACTGTCGCAACACGATACTACTCTGTATAAATAAGCCTTTCATAAACTCTAAATACAATGTTTAGATCGTAATTCACTGGCTCGTTTCAGAATTTGCCAACTTTGTTTACTTCAGAATAAACTGATCCCACGATTTCTGGGGTTTATCCGCGATCGTTGTTCAGACCATAAGCGAATGCGCTGAGCGAAGATTGGCTTTCGATTCACAGCCTCCATTGAGACTGCAATCTTCTTAATTTGGATCTCAGGATCATTCATCCGTGTCGCTTTAGACGCATTGAGTAGGGCGCGTGCAACTCAATTCGTCATAAAGATCGGCGCGTATGATGGTAGAAATGAAATACTACACAAAGTCATTGTAGCTATGAGGTTTTTTCCAAGGTTCTATAGTCTTCAATTCACACTGGTTTGAAATGAAACCATTTTCTAGCACCCCATTATTTTCAGTCTATTCTAACAACATGCTGTATCGAATACCAATGTCTGTCAGGCAAGTAAATGCATCTTAGAGATACTTACCTAACGATAGAATAGGTGGAGATAAAGAACGAAGGATGCGGTTATAATAGCACACTTATTAATCTTTAATTTCTCCAGCTCTCATGCTTTCACAATCGACAAATAGTAAATCAAGAACCTACGCCAATAATGTATGTGACCTGTGGTCATTTTTATTTTGCAACCTAACCTTGAAACTAATACAATAAGAGAGACATTATGACAAAGTTCAAAAGATACGTGCAATGGCGTATTATTATTTACCTATTATGAAGGTAAACAAGGGAAATGACTCAACATGTCAAGGCTAGGGGAGACGGGGCAACACGAACCCTTTCGCAAGACAGCTTTGATTTGACAACATTATAACATTGCAGCTACGAATACTATAGTACGGACAATCCGTTGAAAACTAATCGATACTTTCATTAATACCATAGTATAGTTTTATAATTTATCATATTTTTATGCACTTAGGCCAAATTAGAAGAAGATGGAAGAAAAGTAACATACGATTGTGGTGAATTTCACTACATTCAAATATTTTTGGCGAAATTATGTTTCTCGTGTGTAAGTAAATAGGTGTAATTCTGTCGTGGCCCCCAAATCTAATCCTGTGGGGTTATTATTGTTCTCAAAAAGATCAAATCATATCATGTCATATCGTGTGTGACAGGGACAGTGCTATTGCTTTGGTATAGCGGCGTCTCTGTTCGGCGCGCTATGACATGGTATGATTTCATCGTTTTGAGAACGGTAATAGCAAATATCGCGGAAAGAGTAGGCGGGAACGCCTCGATTAACGACGATTATTATCGTGCCACAATATGACTGCACTTGGCTGCCCCCTTACCATGAACTCTTATAGCAGGATTACTTCAATAATACTTTGTTATATCGTACAATGACGACCTTAAAGTAAGCTTAATAAGGTCGTCATTATATGAAGTAACAAAGTATTATTGAAGTAATCCTGCTATAAGAGTTCATGGTAAGGGGGCTGGTCTTTTCTATAGCTATCATGCAACCTCATAAAAAGCCGTCAATGAACATCGAATTTGACCGTCTTTGATAAAGATTTTGACTATGTCAGAGTAGTTCAAAAGTACACTATCATCAGTCTATTTATATGCTACTGCTCGGGCACAGACCTTCCCTTACATCGAGGGAGCTGGGACCATGATCCAACACGCGGGCCCACTCCGGATTGGCGGATTTCACATGCCTAAGATTTTTTTTTCTACGGCACGCAGGTTTCAGGATTGTGAAAATTATTTCACTGTTAGATAGATAAAAGATGGTCCAGTAGTTCTGAGTTCTGAGAAATAGTCAACCATATTGAGACCCCCTGTATACTTATCTCTGTCTTCGACTGTACATGGCTGCCCTGGGTGGGAATCGAAGCTGGGACCTCCGTATTGCAAGTCCATTGACCCAATACTGAGCCATCTAGTTCAAAAGGACATGACTGACCAAACATTCATGCGGTGCCACTGTAGGTATCTTTGTTTAGTTGGGTTAAGTTAGTTGCAGTTCCGCAACAGCCAGCCGACAATCAGCCGACACCCACCGAACAGTCATTATCGTGCATCGCTTGTAATCTAATAAATCTCGGATAAACAGTGAATTATGGCTGGCACAATTTGAATTATTAAGACAGGGAGATATTTTAACTGTAAATGCCGGCCGGGGCGTTTGTCGGCCGATCGATATAGGTAGGTATTAAGTTATCGCAAATCAATGGCGAATTTATGGTGTCGGACGCCGAAACAAGTCTTAATTGTAATTTATTCTTCGACGCTTAAAACGGCGCAAAGAGATTTTCTGAGCTTTCGTTTGTTCAATGGAATTTAAGTAAGGCTTATTAGGTAGGCTTCGGGGAGTAACAAATACACAGACATATTGAAATTATCAAAAATGACATATTCATACCAGACCATGAAATAGGTAAGTAGTGGGGTACTTCCCGACCAGATGGACGTAGATGAGCTACGCAAAATTACTAAAGAGACTGGCTGGATGCAAAAAGCCAAGCATCGGGATGATTGACGCGCCTTAGAAGAAGTCTACGTCTAGCAATAGACTAATACCGACTTGTTTACGTGACGCTAGCGCCACATCGGGTCTTGGGAACGAATGCCCGAGATACGGAGCCATGAGGCTGCAGCTCGAGTTCGAGATTGATGACCAAGTCATAGTCTCGAACTGGTGCTCCCTCTTGGCGGGGAAAAGTTCAGGGCCCAAATTTGTCGATGTCATGAAGGCGGTGGCACGGTTGAATAAATAGATAGCACACACACACACACACACACCCTCACACACCAAACAACAGTTGTAACAATGGTTTATATTAATATTCAATGGGACATACAAGGACCCCGAAATATATCAATCGGAGGTAAAAATTAAGTAAAATCGAAAAAAAATACTAATACCGACTGGCCTGAAATAAAATTGAGATTGCTACTAACACACATAAGATATGTTTCTCCTCAAATATAAGTTCACAAGTTGCCAGAAACCAACGAAGGCAACACACTTACTATAATATTGATGAGGGCCCCGTGCTCCACTGACCCATTTTACCCGATCTCCCCGCAGACATAGCTCGCAGAAAAGTAGCGGGAATTCAGCGAGAATGTTTTCCTTTCTTGAGTGGTTTTCTTTCATTCAGAGGCTACTTTATTATGCGCGCGCGTATAATAATTCCTTTGAGACAAAAGACGCCAGGTTAATTTAGTTTTGGCATGTTTATTCACGAAAGAAATATTAGAGAGATTGTTGGTGGTAGTCGGAAATATTAGCCGAGGGGTAGGCAGGACATCTACGAAAATAAGTAATGGTTTAAAAAAAGTCGAAGTGCAGTTATACTATAAATAAACCGACATTTATCCCTTGAGGGTTAGCTAGACATTCTATGAGGACTTTATACGAATCTAATAAGATCTACTTTGTGACAAACTCAACACTCGTAAAGGACAGGTATTTACCATCGCCTGATACACTTGAAAAGGTTTGTCGAAAATTTTCTAAGTCCCAGATCCCTTAGCGTGGACCAAATGCGAATTGGACCTTTTGCGAATTGAATTGGGACATTGGACCAAATACGACGACTCGCAAAATTTAATATTATTTAAGTAATGTTAATTTGCTTCATTTTACGACAATATTTTCGCTATCAAAATTAAGAAAACAAACAATTTCATACAAATAAAGCAATAACATTACGATTTCAACGTATTAATTGCCGAACATTTAAAACATTGTATGTGACACTGTCTCGCATTTTTGCGACGAAATCTTGTAAAATCGGTGAAAGGAGACGAATTTTGAACAATTAACCAAGATGTCCTCAACCGATTGACTTTCTACGCTTTCAATTCATATATCAGTGTAATTAAAAATAATTTAATGTAAAATTGTTTGTTCGTCGTGTCGTGTAGCTTTCGGTTCGATTTCATTTCCGACTTTCTTAGTCATTAATTTGATTAGTGGTTTCGGAAACTTGTATGATTTCAGGGAGATTTTTTTTAGAAGGATGGATTGATAAATAATCGAACGAGCCACTTGTATGGTAAACGGTAAGAGAAGAAGAACCCCACACAATTTTATCTCAAAAAATCATTGAAAAATTACGCTGTTGACCCAAATTAACCGACCATTACGAGAAAAAGCGGCAAACCCTAGTTGACATTGACGACAGAAAACTATGAATAAATGGACGTGGACATTAATCTTAAAAATACATAATATGTGTACCAGCCTTTTTTTTTTTTTTTTTTACTTGGGGAAATGCTTTTCGCATCTCACCGCGCCAATAAGGAGGGGCGCGCGGTGAGTATGTGGGACTCCCGTCACAATACGGTCCTATACCCACTAAAACCCCAAGGTGTTCAGCTCACCGCGTTTGGACGAGGTTGTGGGAACGCAGCGCCAAATACCACAACCTCGTCGGCGGCCGCCCGCGTGGGCCCGTCTTCGGGTTTATACCCCTAAACCTCCGCTTAAGGCGTCTCGGAACACAGGACGAGACGCCTTACAGCTCGGGACCTCTAAGCGAGCGCCGGACCCCCCGACCCGACGCCCGCAAGTCCCCGTTAGGGCGGCAGGCGGCGGACGTACGCCCGTCGCCTGCGGCCCGCTCGCCGTCGGCGGATCGGATGCGAGAGAGGGTCGACCTCGCGCTCCCGTTCCGCCGACTCTTTCGCCTTCATGATGGTGGCGCAGAAATCCGCCACCATCTTCCATCCTTCCTCGCTGCCCATTGCTCGCACTATGGCGGGCAGCGAGAGGTCGCCTCCAGTGGCGGCCGCGATGTCTCGCCTCGGCTCGGCCCATGCGGGGCACACGGCGCGGGTGTGATGCGCCGTGTCTACGTCAGCACCGCAGTGGTGACACCGGGGGTCCGGCTCTCGACCCAGCACCTCGCACAGGTACCTTCCAAAGCAACCATGCCCCGTCAGGACCTGCGCGAGGTGGTAGGTCATAGACCCGAACTTCCGTTCGACCCATGGGCGTAGCACAGGTCGAACGGCCTCCAAAAGTTCCCGGCTCACCACCGGGTCGACCATTCTCTCTGCCCAGTCGCGGAAGAGGCTATCGCGCGCCAGCTCGCGCCAGCGTTTGACCTCTTCCGGGAGTGGGGGAGAACCCTCCTCACGCGCTTCCGCGCAACGCCGGTAGACCGTCTGCAGGACCCCGGCCTCTAGGTCCCACGGCGGGCTACCGGCCAAGACGCACGCCGCCTCTCTGGAGACGGTGCGGTACGCTCGGGCCGCCCTGAGCGCTATGGCCCGCTGCGGGCGTCGCAGCAGGACCGTTGTTCGGGCGCTCAGGGAGTCCGCCCATATTGGCGCTCCGTAGAGTAATATGTGTACCAGCCTAGCGACGGTCCAGATCAAACATTTCGGACAGAAAATAAATTAAAAGAGCCGAATGGGACAGTACAAAGAAAACTCATGACCCCAAACTGCTTCTCTGTGTACCTACAATATGTCAAAAAATATACACAAATAAATATAGCTTGTACGTACAGTCCTTGTCAAATATGGAGGAAGATTTCGCCGATTCCGGTATCGATTCCGATCGGAGTCCGGTGGCCTCCTAGGATCTCCTAAACAACTAGATACACAAAGTCTTATTAAAACAATAAAAAAACGTCCAAGTAAGGGTCCATTGTTAACGTCCAAATAATGTCCAATAAAGCAAATGATCCATTCATCCGTTTGGACCTTCTTTGCGCTCGGACATTTTTAGAAGGCAGACTGTGTATCTAGTTGTTTATAGGAGATCAATGCCGATGGCACTCTTTTCCCTGAAAATTCTGGAATCTTTAAAAAAACTGGATAACGTCGCGAAGCAGCAAGATAACATCGATGTAGAAACTCTCATTAAACTTTCTCCCAAACTCGCACATTAAAATGATAACAAATCGAGACCTCATATAAAACACAGTCGATTAGCTAATAGCCAGATACGAAATGAGGTAAACGACCACTCACCGGGCAATCATGAAGCGATGATCGCATATTGGAATAATCAGATTCACTTTACCGGCCCATTGGAGTTTAAGGGTCAGTAAAGTTTATTAGTTTCAAAGAAATGTTTGACATAACATGAATGCGGCCTACGAAATAGGGATTCTCTTTATTTCGGAAACCAGTGAAATACCAATAGACAACGTGTTTAATACAAATGGTTTTTTTTATTAATAGAAAGAAATTATCATTTATCAATAGGAAGAAAGAAAATACAATCCCAAAGAAGGTACTTACACCTTTGAGAGACGGGAGTGAGTTTATCTAAACTTGTATGTATAAGAAAGTACTACAAAGCAGTTTAATTTAGTATTCTTAAATCGACTGGCCCTTAACTATAACCCTTAGCCAGCGGCCGGTCTCAGTGAACTCACTAATAACTTCCTAATAAGTGATGCAGTGAAAGCAGTGTCATCACATCACATCGCCCACAGCTGGGTACGTATATGATGCAACTTGTCATATTGTGCTCTAGCTAGGTAAGGGGCGGTACTCAAAGGTCACTGTCACGTTGCCACATCTTAAGAATAATTTGTAATAAATGGTCACACACAATATTAGGCGTGTTCGAGATTTGTCTACTTCTTATTCATCAGCATAATACAGCCCAAAAGCCTGGCCATATGCTTCTCTATGTATATTCTTCTTGGCAGTACTTCGGCTCCACGATTACTTCTGCCGATCTTCCTAAATAGCGCTCTGTGCGTTTTGGAGTGGCTCAGCAACACAATCCTCGACGCGCCCGAAATCGCATGTTGTCCCCTCGGGTAGTCTATGCCTTAAGTCTCTCCGTGTATCCTGCATGTGGCCCTATCCCAGGGAATTTCGGGGCTACATGAGTCGGTAACCTTCTTGATATCAGATTGTCTGGCAGGGTGGTATGCCTTCAACCCGTCCTGGGTTTCCACATAAGAATTCACTTACTCCCTCGACAAATTACAATCTTTGAAAATTTACCAATCCCCAAATACGATGTCAAAGTCAAATTTCTTTATTGCAAGTAAGCACGTTGAGTACATTTTTGCACGTCAATATATTTTTTGAATTTACATTTACACCACTTTGCAAGGAAAAGGTGCCAACGCTGAGGAGAAAAAGTGGCAAAAAACTCTCAGCAACACATCTTTTAAAACAATGATAATACAATGATTACTTATGATTATTTTGTGATGTTTAAGCTCGTCTTCGTCATCAGTATATTTTTATGTCCTCAGTACTCACTGTTAGGACATAAACCTTCCCTTAGATCAAGTGCGGATTGGTGATTCTCACACCCTTTAAATGTAAATTTTTCGGCATGCAGATTTTTCTTTACCGTTTTGAGAACATTCGGTAAATAATTATCATTTTGAAAAATAGAAGGTCCTCTTCAGATGACCTTAATTCAATGCCATGTTATACATTATACACGACATTCAACAGTGAGCACCCATCCTAACTATCAACTATGTCAGTTGGATAAGGATCGTGATCATCCCGAGTGAAAGTCGTATGTGGTTTAATGTGGCTTCTTCAAAGTGTATCAGATATGGAAGCAATGTGACCCAAAATCGGTGGAAGTTCGTGGACACTTTGTGAGAAATGTCACATGAATATTGACCTAAATATTTACAATATCAAATACTTATGAGTAAGTACTTTTGCTAGAAACATTAATATCTATCCCAGAGGGCCGAGTGGGTTTGCCTATCGTTAATGCAGTCGAATGGAAAGAAAATGTATTGGATTGACTTGCTTTTTCGTTAGAAATGCCAATGCCATACATTTTTCTATGATTTATCTCGACGACGTTATCAGTTTTGGACCTTAGGTGGGTACTTTCTTTTTTCTTGCTTTTTGTGCGTTGGAAACTAGTCTGACAGTATGATGTCAGAATACAGTGTACCTACGGACCCCGAAGTTCCATTGTTTTCGTTATCATTTTCACGTGTCAAACGTGTATGATATACATGAGGTACTACGTTTCTTTATCGTTTATCAAAAATTGCAAAAATATTGCAATAATGGATCCCATCCACATGTATCAAAACGACTACGAATACGATAGAATCTCGCTCTCTACCATGAGATTCCCAAAAATCAAGTTCCTTACCTCCACAACATCTCTGAGCATGAACCGCCTGCGCCGGCGCCGGCGCCGTGGCGTGGGCTCAGCGTCCCTCTCGATACCCTCATCATCAGTATCCGCTCGTCCCCCCTCGGATGTCTCCGACCCTGACAGGGCGCAGCATTCGTCGTCATCATCTAGAAAAGAAGATACATTGCTATTAGGATCTGAATTTCAAATAGTGGAGGTCGGAGGTCAACTAGGATCGTTTAAACTATTCACTTATTTGGTTGCAAAAAAGTTAAAAGCAGTAGGTACCATTTATTGACAAAATATATTCTTAAAATATATCTGTGCCATACTAGAATTCTCTGCAATAAGCATCAGAAGGATGACCTACGCAAGGTAGCTGGCAGGAACTGGTTGCAAAAGTTCGGCAATCGGGTTGAATTGTGTGTCTTGGGAGAGGTCTACGTTCAGTAGTACGTAGTACTGATACGGGCTGATTAAATAATGCGAATAGGTACTTAGACTCAGGAAAAGTGTTTTGGATTTGGATATAAGAAACCACTAAGAAACTTAACAAGATAAAGAAGCAGCTGCGAATACAGGAAAATGGCAAACCAGAACTGGACAATTGTTGGAAGAATGAACGACAACTGATGGCAAAATTCTAAAATGTAATATACCTTTATAATCAGAAAGAAACTGTTTCAAATCAGAACAAGCATGACAGTAGAAAAGGTCAAGTTCTTAGACTTAACCTCTAGCCATTGGATCAATGTTGAAATCTATAGAGCTAACAATCCGAGCAGTCGAGCCACCCCAATAATCCTTAATCCGATGAAGACCTTGACGGACACGTGTGGTCCGATTAAGTATTGCACACAGCTTCGATCACGATCCGTTACACTTATTGACACCCGACGCCAACGAGCCGATCGGTTGCGTAAGTCATCGAATTATTAAGCGTAAGCGCATGTTTGCGCTTTGAACGCGCCGCCACTGCGCCCGCGCCGCCCTGACGCCGATATAATTGCAAAATGTCTGCAGCATAAAGCGCTGACAATGCCACTAATCTAGTAAATGATTTTAATGATTCATCATCACTTCACTAATGTACGTAGGCCTTCTCAAGGCGCAACACTCAGTTCAAAACGTTATTGCTCAATTTACAAATAAATATCTAGAATTTTTGCACACATCATTATAAGCAACAGGCTACGAGTATATAGCCTCATAGGAAACTTGAAAACCAAGTAGCTAGTATAATTAGTAAATTGTAGGTATATTGAAAGTCCATAATAAATATAAAAGGTAGACAATGAACATAATGACGGATTTGTAAAGATAAACAAAGCAAAATACTTCACTGACGAATAAAATCTCCAGAATAGGTGTGATTCTGTCGTGGCCGCCAAATTTAATCCTAGACCTACATACAGCTGTCACTGTCAGTCATGCTATATGTATCGTGGAAGAATGAACGGGGTGCGTCGTTTATCGACGATTAAAATAAGCCAAAGTCTGGAGTCGCTACACATAACATGGAAATAATTTTAATCTGACTTGGCAGAAAATCCAAAATAATATTTGAATGTGAAAATAATGTTCTAGAAATCAGAAACAAAGCTATATTTAGCGCAACAAAGACTGGAGGAGGTTATCAACGCCGCGGGGTGATCGATCGGCAAAAAGCTTCATTCTTGACATTGGTCGCGGATAATATGACAATGGGCCATTATGGCAGGCTGTAGTGTAATTATTGGTGCTACGGATCATGCAATTTTTCAATAACATTAATTGCATTTGTTGCGCTAGACTGGGCGGTTGGAATTTATATTGACTGGGTTCATGGTCAGATCGATGTTCTGAAAGCATTTTAGACACTATTGAAACACCTAATCGGATAAATATATAACATGACGTGAACAAAGAACGACCAACGGTTTATTTTTAATATAAAAATGATATGCATACGTTAGCCAGTAATACTCTACTGCTATCCCACGTATAGGTAATATGTTTGTTCTGAGATTCCTCGATCAGCTATCCGTGTGACTGTTGAGTTTAACCGTCCACTTTCGAATGAATCTACTCCGACATCAGTATACTGCATAGATGATCTAGCCTCATGAATGAAATAAAACAAGGCTCAAAACTATTTACGATCATTCATCAATCAGCATCAACACACAAAGGATCGTATCAACGCTTTACAACTTTGTTCATAAACACATCTCTGACCAATTAGAAGGTGGAAACGAAGACGTAGGCAATAAATTTTATTATTATGGCTTAGTGAGCAGTAAAAGGGACAATAGTGAAATAGTAGCGCTTATGGACCATGTTAAAGATGAGATGTATCAGGTAGTGTGAATGGATTATGGTAGCACAATGTTGATAAAATGCATATTCAATAAGGTTATTAGTAACAGAACAATAGCTCAGCAGCCATTGACTTCGATGTATCATTAGAAGATAGAGGTAGAGTCTGGCTAACGAAAGAGTGACCTGAGAAAACGCGGCAAATTCAAAAAATCTACATGTGGTATTACTGACTATAGTAGGAGAAAAATGTTTTGATACTTGAGTATTTTTTTGTATTTACGACTAACAATTTGTATAATAGTTGCTTACGAAATTAATTTCTAATTTAAGAAACACACCAATTCTTTAAATGTGCATAACCTACATGGTTAACACCACATTTCAAAATGTCGTTTGTTTATAAAGGCTGTGTTTGGTGCGTCGGAGCCTCGACTGTTATGGATGTGAGTAAAAAAACGAGTGTGTAGATATTTTTTATTAGTATATACATAATATTCACCTACTTAACATTCAGTTCATTCAATTTCTTTAACAACATGTTTAATAGGCTGATGATGTTTAATCATCGTAGTCAAAAAATTCAACCTTTAAGGATTCTCCTGTATCAGTGGAGTCGTCATCACTTGCACTTATTATGAATTCTTCCAATACTTCTTCTGTTATGTGATCTCTTTGTTTGTATTTATTTTCCACAATTATTACATGGTCCGCCATTTTTTCCAATTTTCTGCAGTTATTCGGCCAAACGAGGTTTTTATAATTTTTTCTTTTTCTTTTGCGGGCAGATTAACTGTCTTAATTAGATGCCGAGCTTTTGTGGGGGCGTTTTTTTCTGGAGTGCTCCACATCCTTTCATTCGCAGATCCTTCCTTTAAATTTTTTTAGTGTCGTGACACCAACCTCTGCAAAACAAAGTATAAAATGCATACTTAATAATGAAATTTGATGACGTCAAATAACACAACTTTGTGAAATGGAACAAACAAATAAAAAACTCTAAACCGATGCATGCAGGTACATACCAGTTAGTGAAGATGAAGATATTTCTTCTAAGAACATAGTCTTGAGTTACTATTAAACATTTTTACTCCAAATTTCTTAGCGTTCCAACAATGTTTTTAAATTAGCAGAGTCCTTCAATATCTCCAAGATTATCTATAAACATAAGAAAAAGTATAAACATATCGTAAATATATCTAATATTCAGTCAACAAGGATCAAGATTACAAAGTCATACTAACCTAAAAAGTCCGAGATGGCACCTAAACATTGTTTATTTTCATGGAAAACAACTGCTTTATCTTCTCGTTTTTGTTTAAACTTACTGATCATAGTATGTAGCAGCTTTCGCACGTTACTTTTTATTGTTTTACCCATATTAAAGCAATGATTATTGAAAAATAAATCTCCACAACAGACTTCGAGATGTACCTTTGACACTTGACTGACAGCTTAATATTGTTGCCAGATCAAAACTTTTAAGGAAACTCCAGGTCACTCTTTCGTTAGCCAGACCTTAGCTACCATAACAATAAATGATCTATGTTTATTGCTAGTCACTATATTTTATTAATGGACTCGACAGTTCGTCATTTGCCAATGTCATGTTACAGAAAATTCAAAATATCATATAGTCTTGTCTTCCTCCAGGGGAGTCGCCGTAGCGTCGTCACTCTGGGTAGCCGCGTCTTCATGTTTTCATCCAGAGGAGACGCCGTAGCGTCATCACTCTGGACGAAGCAGTTTGACAGTCACGTTCACTCCCGAGCTTGTTGTGGGACTCTTGATAAAAGCTTGAAACTTCAGATCTTGCGCAAATTATGCAATAAATTCACCATTATGTCATTCGCGAACATTTTCTGATTAATTTATCGTGATATTAAGCACAAAATAACCACTGTAGACAATAAAATTAAAAATTATCAATCAATTTTGCAACTATCGTTTCCCGCCATTTTCAAGAGAACCGTCACTATATTTAGAACAGTGAAGGCATAATCTTGGTACAAAGAGGATCCTATTCTATTACAATCGTAAACAACCTAATAGAATCTCTGGAGGCTATAATATAAACGATAAATGTGATGAGTCATATTTAATTTTGGGCAGATTTAAAGCACTTGATAACTTAGACTGATTAATAACTACAAGCGATTACTTTCCATACATAAAGTATAAGTTAGTAGAAAGTATAAGTAACAGTCAGTTGACAAAAATAGAAACCAACCTATTGCTCAAAATAAAATTTATAATAGTGACCTTATGCAGTATTTATGCAACTAAACCCTTACACATACTTATGTAAAATAAAACCTTTGCATAATATGACGATCAGTTATTATTAACGATTTCCGTGTACGTTACAAGATAAATGTGTCGTTTAAAGAAAGCTACTTCATATAGTACCTACATAACATCACCGACCGTACCGAATTGATTTCGCAGTAGACTGGTTTGGATCTTATTCTTATTACATTGTCAGCAATAAGTATTATATATCTGACAGACTGACAGAACATTGCAATAAATTTAACTTACTCCCAAAAAGGAATCTTCTCCGAGATGGTTTTATCAATATCATATTCCATCACAACAAGTAGGTAGGTACTATTATTAACACTTTATTGTATACACACTTTATATTTACATTGTAACATAGATAAGAAAAGACATATACAAAGGGCGTAACTTATCTCTATCAGAGATTTCTTCCAGCAAACCCCATGAAGCGACAATTTGAAATGAAAGGTAGGCATACCGGTGTGTACCGTTATAATAATAAATAAATACTTATACATACTTACAAATGTAAAACTATACCTACAATATAACATAATACTATATATTATATACATACTCATATCTACATACATAAATACCTACATGCAATAAATAAATAAAATATACATAACTACTCCTACAAACCTACGTTTCCCTTCCCCACGTTCCTAACGTCCGCTTCTTTTGTCGGTCATTGCATTGGACATCACTTTCCAAGGGAATCTTTGAACATATCGCTTCAGACCAATGCGTCTTCAATCCTTGTTGATTTAGAGAACTACCTACAACATTTCTCTCACTCACTATCCTGAATTAATCCAGTAATTTCATATTTTCATCAGACGTGCTCCTTTCTCTGGTCGCTACCATCGGTCAAGTTTCAAACCAACAACACTAACTTCCATCCACTTCCTGTCACCCTGGTCATTTTCCTTATTCATCTTTGTCATTCCCATGAGTTTTCTAACTTCGTTTCTAGTGTTGTCACCGCTGGCGCCAGGCGCTCTCGCCGGCGGACAAATCGCGTAAATCGCCATAACCGGCCGCAGACGGCTTGCGTAACCGATTTATGTCCATTTGTTACTATACTCTGACTCAGCCATGTTAGCCTGGTACCCCTGGTAGAGCGATCCTTATGTATCCTTTGTCTTTTGAAACAATAATTTATTTGTGTGCAGTCAACGACAGCATAGGCTTTATTGAATTATTATTTTGATTATTCCTAGACCATAAACTAACATCAGGTCAGAAGATTATCAAAGAATTATAGTTAGGTTAGGTTATTCTAAACAGTTTACTTTTTAAGATAATCCTAACTTCATTAGCCATTATTTACAATTCTGTTATTTTTTTTTACTTGTTCTCTCAATCTTTGTTTTGTTCCATTTTTAGCACTTTGTAAACACTGTTCACAAGTACGTAATAACGATAATCGTGCCTTATCTCATTTTCTTCCAATCTCATTACTTTTTACCGCGCCTCCATTACTTTCTTGCACTGAAATTCGCTTCGGGTGCTAAGACCAAGTTTCTCACGGGACTGGCTGAGAGCTTAGCAAATGTGTGGTCCGTAGGGAACTTTGCGCGTAGATTGATGAGACAGCTACGTCGGCAACAGGAATGGGGCATCAGCAATATCCCAGTACTAAATAAGGTAGCTTTCTTTCTTTATCTCGTGTGGTTTAGTGACCAAACCTATTTGTCAGAGTTATTCAGGCCGCCCATAGGCCTCTGACGTGGCCTAACGACTGCTGCCGAGCGACAGCAACCGGGACCAACTGCTTAACGTGCTTTCCGAGGCACGGAGGGGCTCAGATGAAAGTGTCACTAGCGGTCACCCATCCAGGTGCTGACCTCGCCCAGCGTTTCTTAACTTGTACGATCGTTTTCAACAGGTACTCGACTACGAGCCCCTCTATCTATAAAGGTAGCTTATTGAGATAAGTAAGCGCTACCTTCCCGTATTTCATGTGCCATTGCATTTGAAGTATCAAAGTATTTTATTTTCATTGGACAAAGCAATACATTTTGGTCTATTAAAAATATAATCATCCTATTTCAAATTAATGACTATCTATTAAAATAGGTTGTCATTAATTTGAAATAGGATGATGCAGGAATCAAATCGGATTCTTCAAGTGGCACACTAAGATTAGCCATAAAGTGCATGAACATTAAATTTTAACAGATAATAGGTACAGCTAACAGCAGATCAAGTGTAACACTTTGCGACTTTGGACCGTTCTTATTATCTGTGTCGTAAGATTTAAAATCATACTGTAATTGTTACTATTGATCTGCTGTTGTCCGTACTTACTACTTTAGGCTATTTTATGTTTCATCGAAACCAACTTACTACCTCATACATATTAAGAAACATCACAAATCATCACAAATGGGCTTATGTTATTAATCCCCTAACAAATTCCGAAATGATTGACATAGGGTAAAGGCGGGATAGATGCCCCACTTTTTGAAATATGCTCCTAATTTAAAAAATATTAACTTTATATAAATAATGTCTATATAAGTAACTAGTTTAATCCTTTATGTTTAACTGTGATTTGTCTTTTTGGACCTATATATTACAGATTTTGCATATTTTAGCTTTTTGTGGACCTCCATTTTTGAGGATAGATGCCTACCCGTATGGATAGTTGCCCCACCATGAAAATACTAACGAGGATAGATGCCTGCGGCGCGGGATACATGCCCTTCATACTGTATAAATTATAATATTATTAATATTTTATTGTGTCTTTATTTTATTTATAATAAAAAGCATTTTGCAGTTTTTAAAATATTTTAATTGTCATTGCTAAAATTTAATTCTAATTATGAGATCAAAATAAAATTATAAAAGTATTTGTTAAAAAAAAATATGAATTCTAAATTATTAAGTTTCAACATGCATATTCATAAAAAACATTCTTAAAAAAAATTAAAATAACACGATAAAGATCTTCATCTTGTAAAATTCTACTGAAATGATATTTAACCGGATAGTGCTTTCAGTTTTCCACATCTTGAGCAAAAATTTCTGAAAAGTGTACAGGTTTCATGTAGCCCCGTGGTATTTCTGTCCATTTCCTCGAAAGCTGACTGCAATGGTTCTGTAGTCCAAGAACATACTCGAGCTCGCACTTCTTCCTATCTTTTGTATTTTCGTGGCATAGTTCTGCTACAATCAGTAAAAAGTCCAAATACAAATATAGGTACATAAACACATAAAAAATATAACAAAACACAAAAATATGTTCAAAATATATATTCAAAGCACATATAATACAATAGGAGTATACATGGTGTATGGATGGATAGATGCCCCTAGGGGCACCTATACCGCGAAAAATCAGGGCAACTATCCTTTTTGATAGGGATAGATGCCCAAGTATTTTTTAAATAAATAAAAAACAAAAGAACAACTATTTACATCTAGATGCACACTTGATGAATCAGTATATTGACGTAATAAAAAATATAACGGAATTAATAACTACTTATAAAGTTATACAACAGCAAATACTTACCTTTAAAATTTTTACGTGTTCGTTAAGTTCGCCGCGGATATGAATCCACACACGAGCGAAACGAATCCTCACCGCACGACGGCAAGTGGCTAAATCAGGTGCGGGGTGGGGTGTCTGCGGCTCTTAGTTATACTATTGTTTTTTAGTTGCGAGATTGGGAAGTTAGGTTTCTTGAAAATGAGGCATCTATCCTACTGAGGCATCTATCCCGCCTTTACCCTAACGGGAGGCATCTTGTATGATATCTTGTCGTTTTCACGTCTTCTTTTACAAAACTATTTGGCAATAGTTATATGTTATGGTGGCACTTCACATGGCTATTTGTATTTGCGTATTTGTTATATTGGACAAATAATTACCATGTGTGGATAGTACGACAAATTATTCGTCTTATATGCCTATTCGACAAACACACCAAATACCAAATATATAAAAAAATTCCGCGCGCTTGTCGGACGATGTTTGTTGGTTTTAATATTTGTCTCTCATGCGTGGACGGTCGTATTTGTCTGTATTTGCATATTTGTATATACGTCAAATATTTTGACAAATACGACAAACATCCAATAGCGAATACGAATAACATCACAGACCACTTACCCCATAGACCTGTAACAGGAGGGCGCCCGTGTCTGCCCGCATATGAGCGCAAAATTACTTCGCGACACGTGTAACCACGTATAACCTAGAGATATTATCGACATGGACGCATCTCTTTAATACGGCACCGCTTCGTCTCTATTCGCTCATCGTTGACAGAATTTTTCGCGTGAAATTTGTACCGATTTCATGTCTATTGGGTAAGTGATCTGTGCGCGGTATAGATCAAGTGTTGCATTTCCTAAAGCGGTCCCTTCCATCTTCGATAGAAATCGTACCTATCTCTCCTTGTTTTTATGGCCTTTGATACTCCATCTAGGGTTAAGGAGAAAGTCTATGGCGCCAGCCTCCTCCGGTGCATTGCGGACAATGTTATAAATTGTTATTAATAGTTTTCCGCTCCGCGTGCCATAGTATATGGGGTCTATGGTGATTTGCTCGATTAACACCTCTTTGTCTGGCCGCTGATCGATGGTGGTGCCATGGTGTTATGTGACTTCGTTTGCGCTTCCGGAAAGGCAATGACATGTCTCTTTTATTCATCGAAATTTAAATTTCGTGAAATCGAAACACCCATAATATCGGGATCTATCCTTTCCGGGAACGGTATCCAAAGGTTTAAGATTTGCCGGTTACCTCGCGATGTTTTCCTTCACCGTTTTAAGAACAATCCGACCTGGGTTTTGAACCCTGGTCTAGTATCCTAACCATAGCGTCACCAAGGTCTTCTAACGTCATAATAACGTCTCATATATTACAATAACTACATATTGCCGTGTCATGTTACATTCTAGAACATTTTAGAAATACAAAACTAGATTTTAGAATTAAACATTTTTGTAATTCAAGATTTTGGGATTTAACATTTTGCGAATTAAAAATTTTGGAATTCAACATTTTGCGAATTGAACATTTGGAATTAAAAATTTGGGGAATTCAAGGTCTTGGAATCCAACATTTAGGAATTCAACATTTTGCGAATTCAACATATAGGAATTCGACATGCTGAAGCTGAATGAAAATCCGAATGCGGTTATCGCTTATGTTACCTATATGCGACAGACCGGTTGTCGGTCCGCCTTTAGTAACCGAGACATCCTATTGGATGCTAATAGCAAGTGTCGATTTATGCACATTAGAACACGAGACGGGCGGGGGCTCGATTACCGGCAACAATGCTCGCCCGTGGTCGATGATTGATGTGGTCGGCGGTATCGCGGAAATGTCTATTAGCATATCGCAAGATGGATATGCTCGTTGTGGGCTGGGACCCGGATATGGACTGATAAGACTTAGTTCCTATTTTCAGCTCTCGGTCTATTAAAAGTCTTTTACAGCCATAGACCACTTACCCCATAGATATGAAATCGGTACAAATTTGTAAGCGAAAAATTATGTCAAGCGATAGGCGCAATTAGACGAAGCGGGGGGCAGGAGCGCCATATTAAACCCGTTTCAATATCTCAAGGTTACGCGTGTCGCGAAGCAATTTTGCGCTCATGTGCGGGCAGAAACGGGCGCCCTCCTGTTACAGGTCTATGAGAAAAGTGGTTTGTGTTTACAGCTAATATACGCAGCGTTGAATCGACTGAGTGATCGCTATTATCTCCTTTGCAATGGCTTCAAGAATCTGTTCATTGACAATCGTCAATAAATAATCATCATTAATTGGTATCGGTTTTTTGGGGTTCCGTACCTAAAGAGGAAAAGAGGAACCCTTACAGGATCACTTCGTTGACCATCTGTCCGTCCGTCTTTCTGTATGTCCGTCCGTTTTTCTGTCTGTGAAGTTTTTGTTTTGTTTAATTTTACTCCCTCATTTTCACCATATTTGTCGATTTAGATGATTTTAGGTAAATGTGTTGCGAAGATTTACACGTTAAGTACTATTTTTTCCTCAACCACAGAAGCTTGGAGCGACCCACAACTTTGTCCAGAGATTGTCTGTGCAATTCTCCTTGCACGGGGCTAAAATATGCACAGATCTACCGGAAAAGGCGCTGCATTTGTCTAGGTCTAGGTGCAAGCCCTTTTGCACATTCGCCGACACTCACGCGCATTTGTCAGTTCATATCCTTTAAGCCACCTTACTTGGTACCGTGTAAATCGAGTTAGCACTATCGCCGACGCTTCCGTGACATTGTGCTTAGACAAAATGGGACGATATGCGTTTACCGTAACTTGGTAGGTCTAAGGAGAATCTTGTGTATTTCTCAAATATCTCTAGGGATGTCCATACGTATTGGAACTTAAATAATTTTGTCAATTTTACAAATTAGACATAAGTTGAATGTCAACTATGGAATTTGTTTTGGTGGGATAATTAGATTATCTTTAACGTGTATCGATTCCAGGGCTAGATTTAACCTTCACTAAAGCAGGCGTCCAGCTCACTTTCACGGGATGTAGCATATAAGTGACAATGATAGTTGCGTTTAGGTTCAGGTATTAGATTCACACTTATTGTAGTCATACAACAAGACCTTGTAGCCATCGTCATCCGATATATCGGGAGTTCAATCGTAGCATAGCGCTCAGATTTTCCCGTTTTATTTCTAATACATTATTTTATTCCTTCTACCGAATTAACTTTAACATGTTATATAACTGTATAGACCCCCCGTGTCCTTGTCTCCGTATGTTGGGCTTTCTCCTCCTTGATAAAGATCTCTAACTGTTAAACCATGGGGTCCCGTGAATGCTATGCTTACGGCTTGTAAAGCTCATACATCCACACATTCCTTACAACGATCATTGACTACCTATCTACATACCTACCTATGTCTGTTTTCGACTGTTATTTAACTTAATAAATGACAAAATTAATTTATTTTTAAAGTTACACATAAATGGGTGATCAACTGTGGAAACATGAGCGGTTGAAAGTAAAATAACTACCTATAAGTACAGGCATTTGAAATTCTGGAATTCGATCAAACTCCAAACTAAATTATTATTAGAACATGATGAAAAAATTCTTGCCGTGGGCAGGACTTGTTGCGACCTTGTCATTCCGTGCCACAGCAAGAATTTTTTCATCATGTTCTAATTTATTCACCGGATAATACGTAATTCAAAGTCTGAGTAAATTATTATTTGTCAAAACGGTATGCAGCACGACTTTGAACATTAATATCGAAAAACTAATTTAAGAAGTACTTTCAGTATGATCATGTGAGTTAATTTATGCAATAAAGTGAAGTCAACTTTATCATTGCATCATTTGTATGCGACTAAGTTAATAATTATTAAATGTAAGTTTTAGAAAATATATAAGTATATCGCCTTAATGTATCTTGATTCTTGACTAATTGTAAATTAAACGAACTTACCTGTTGTGAAGTTCAATTATAATTGTATATCTTAGTCACGAATGTTATTTACTTGTAAGTACGCCGATCTATCGCGTCTCTGCTCGCAAATTTCAGAGTCCATAAAAAAAGAAAAAAAGAAGTGTCAAGTTCCGCCGCCCCACCCAAACGGCCATTGTAGTTCAAAGTATAAGTATAACTGTTTCATGACAAGTTACTAGGGAGTGTTAGGGGTGGGTGGGACTATTCATATCGTGACTAAGATATACAATTATAATTGAACTTCACAACAGGTAAGTTCGTTTAATTTACAATTGTATATCTTAGTCACGAATGTTATTTACTTGTAGATGTTGAAAGTGTCATCTATCATGAAACAGGATAAATATTCTAGGGCAACTATGTTGTTTTAATTAAGTATTTGCTATATTTACTTCTTCCAACATAATGCAATATGGTCGTTGACGACACAAAAGTTATGAATTATTATTACATGAATGTATGTCCATTTGCACATCAATCAATCTACGTTATCGTTATTAATTGATAGGTATGAACCCCGTAAATTCCAATTTTGTAGTGTACAACATTTGACGGCATGAAGTCACTGAACCATTTAATATGATATTGTGCTGATCAGGTGCAGTAGCATTGTGTATAAGCTAAGGTGGGATTGACAAGCTCTGGCAATTTGAATTATTGGAGTGCAATACGTCTCCATCATAAAATTTAGTGAATGTGTGTGTGATGAATCTACACAATCATTAATTTTAATAAGTTATGATCTAATTGAATATATTGATGTCAAGCCATTTCGCAGCTGATGTATCAGCATGTCTAATGCTTTGAGCAGTAAATATAGATCAGTTCACACCACCAAGGTATATTTGATCTGCTAACAGATTATGAACCCTATGCCTATCAAGGTCTCTTGTGACTTATTGTTAGTACAGTATCAATTTACTTGCGAATTAAACGCGTTTAGTTGAGATAGGTACGCAATAACTATACCTAATAGGTATGTAAGCAATATATAATATTAGCAATATTCTGGATTAAAATGAAAAATTAAATAAATTAAATTTAAATGAGGTTAAGTATATTGTTATAGGAGTGGAACTATTTCTTAACCATTGGTTAGGCAGGGTTTCAATAATTCACACCTTTATTAAGGTCTGCACCTGGAGTGCAAAAACTATAAGGAGTATAGTATAAATAAAAACTACTGATTTTTTGCAAGAATCTCCAAAGGTCTCCTTAGAAAGAAGAAACAAACAACCAAAAAATTAATGTTTCAAGCCTGTGACTGGATTCTGGATCCCAGGCAATATGTTGTTAGGTAAAGGCGACATACTGAAGAATCAATCCTAAAGAATTACTTGATCAAGTCGCTATCGTTATTAATTTGAGGGCGTGGTAATTTGGGTAGTGCTGATTTGGCACAATTTAATGAGCTAAGCATAATGGGCTGAGCAAACATACAGCATATTCAATAGTGATCTGTGAAATAGAGGTATCACATGAATGTATCCTCATAAATGCAACATCACAAGCCGCTTGTCAGAGGCATGTATTGTACTGTTTTGTACATATTTTGTACTGCTTTGCTCAAACTAAATCCTGAACTATGTGAAGTACTTGGCCGATTAATTCCCATCAGCGCACCCCTGGTTATGGTTAATCCAAGGTTATGGGTAACCACTGGGTCAATAAAATCACTTTTCATAAATTAATAATTAACAAATAATCAATAATTGATAAATTAATAATTAGTCTGGGCATTAGCACTTAACGCCTTGTATGTACCACATGCATGAGGCAATAAATTGATTTGATTAGAAATCCCTGGAAACAGAGTTTGTTCTGAAATCATATTTTGATTGTTACCTAAATTGAAAATAACGATAATAAACGTAGTGGAAATGTACATAATAAAATCCCATTTCGCATTGTTTTGACTGGCAAGTCTACGAATCCGGTTCGGCGTGCCTGTTTTCGGTTGGATTCGGGGTCTGATTAAATATTTTCTTCTGATGACATTATATATATGTATGTCACACTACACCTTTGTGGCCGCTGTGACCCTTTGGCTTCTACCAATACCTCAATATCAAATAATAATGTATGTAATATATATGTCACTATATAGTTGCCACAGTAGTTTAATAATGTGATTAAATGTGGGTAGGTCCCTAATTGTGTACCTCCCATATAAGGCTCTGGCATGCTATGGTAAAGGTATTGTGAACATTATTTTCATCTAGACATGTGTCCAGCATACGTTTTTATAGCAAGAAAGTTTGAAAGGATTTAAAATACTTAATTGTTGTTTTTAAATTCTTCCCAGTGGGAAAGGCAAGGCCAACTAGTGCCTACAGCCTGGTCTGATGTAAATAGAATGTCTTGGAAATCGCGTAAATACGCGGGCCTCACCGTAGCAACCCTAGGTCGTTTAATTTTTAAAATATTTAATAGGCACAGAACTTCTTCTGATGATCACTGACCTATCTATTCAAGTGAGTTACTAGTCGAAATCATCTTGTAACTTATGTGGTATTTATATACCTAATTATCTGATAATTATCTTTATTTTATAAGAGTCTATTGTGCTTGGCCCATTCAAATATCTTTGTATATAGCCAACCAACCATAATAATTTTGCAATGCATGCAACGGTTAATGGTCCCAGTCAGCGGGCCAAAATCTCATATTTTGCATTTATTTTGGTTATAAACCCATTATAACATTATGCCAGTAATTTTAGCCATTTTCCTTGTGGAAAGCTAGTGTGGAATCACCTCTGATACAGGGTTATGCTTAAGGGCGGAACAGTTTTTGAAGCCATGAAACATCAATTGTTTGCATTAATACATAATAAAGCCAATTTTCATAATGCTTAAGTTGTCAGGGTAGCTTTATTCAAATATTCTGCACATAAGCATCCAAATATTTGAGTTTTAGTTTGTTTAAAATTGCATACATAATGTCAAAATGTATGTTGATTAATTATTAGGTATTTTGATATAACATACACAACACACAGCACGGCACAGCGATATGAAATGATATATTTTGCATTTCATAAAATTACAATAAGGGAAAGTCATTTAAGATTCCAAATAAACTGTAGAGATAAGACCTAGTGATCCTAGGTAACATATCACTCATTACATAATTTTGGGCCCCCTCAAGACACTGTATTTGAAACTGAAGGAATTTCCGGTGTCTTTTAAATATTTAAGTGTATGCACGCTATAATACAATGTCTATTAGCTTTACAAGTATGTATCAAATTATTTGAGATACCTATTTATTTATATGAATTAATTAAGGCATTTAAAGTGAAGTATCTTAGAAGAATAGGTTTACCCTTTCTCTATTAGATTTGGTATTAACGAAATGAAGGAAAAAATTTGGCCCGGAGTTGGCCTATGCAACTTGTACGGCCAGGGAGTAATTGCCCCATCAGTTGAAAGTTATCCTGTATGCAGGTGAATTTCACACCTCGCATACGATTGTATGAAACGACTTGCATACCTAGCGGATATGCAAGAAAAAATCAAATGAATAATTTCACATGTTTTTGATTTATTGACATTTAAATATGTATTATTGATATTTAAGTATGTATGCATGGCAGATTCATCTGTGATACCTGCTGTTTAAGGGGTATTTTATAATCCTCAAGTCATGACAAGGCCGTCTTGTCATTAATAATAATAATATATTGTATAAATCATGTATATAACAGGCACATATACCCGTGAGCCTACCTTTGGGCTAATGCGGGTAGGACTGGTCTGGTGCCGTCCTTGCTGCTGTGTGTTCCATCCAATACTGGTGGTAATACAGGCTTGCTGGTCGTCGTGCTAGGCTGTTCTGGTGTGCCTAGGTTCCACAGAAGATTTTAACAGATTCTTGTTGAATTTGTTGGCTAGGTATAAGCAGGTCACGGAAATTGAAAAGTTTTGATGTTGGTATAGCCAATATGTTAGAAATGTTCACACAATTGCTTGCATTCATTCAATTTATCAGACAAGTTATATTGCAATTTGCAATGATATTTATCAACTGCATCGGTGTCTAAGCGTCTAGGCTAGACACATTTTGTAAGTGTTATCGGTATAACAGTCAGCCAGCAACACTGATACAATAGTGTTCAGGACTTTAATCGTTCCTTTTAGGACGAGATTAAGAGCAGTATCCACTGCAAAAGACAACACAGCCCATATGTTTCTGCTTTATTAAATCATCATCAGTCTATTTAGGTATATGTCTCCGTGCTCGGGTACAGACCTTCCCTCACATTGAAGGATATTTATTAAATAATTAGTCAAAATTAAAATGTACATATATTATTTCTGACATCACAGCCTTAGTATTTGAGTTGGAAATAGGAACAATGTATGGCATCAGGACATCTTGTTTCATTTCTTTATCTAGTGGCCGAGGTATTTTTCCCCATGGGCACCGCTGCGACTGTCTACAGGGTCTGTCTGTTGTTGGCGTTGTTCAAGAATGGACTGTGACATGTCGTCCAGTATGTATTGTAAGAAGGTACATAGTCATACGATCTACTGTACTTTGCCTTTCTATGATTCATTTTAGGTTAGGTTATGTTAACACACTAAACGCCAGACGTGACCTGCCTGAGGCAATACATATCGATTGTTCGCATGTATATCGTGAAAGGAGCCCAGGCTCTCAATACAGCCTCTCGCTGGGAGTGATAGATACGCATCAAATTGTTTGCACGTATGGTCGTGGTGGAAATATCATATATATTCCTCACCCGAGTTTGGACGTTAGACGTCACAACTATCACTCCAAATTACAACCCATCGCATGGGTGTACACTGTACAAGCATCACTAGAAGAAACAACTCTTCGTCACTCAGGTTATTCGTAAACTTCACTTAACCTCACGGCATTTGTTCGATATCTTCTTCTCATCTTCCCCAGGCGATATCAAGCCGTTCTAGCCAGTTCTAATAACTGATCGAGTACGAAATTTTTCGTTTTCAGCAAAATTTTCCATAAATTGTAGGAAAAACACTCACGCGGCATCGACGCAAAGATTAGCAATGGCCGTTTGGGTGGGGCGGCGGAACTTGACACTTCTTTTTTTCTTTTTTTATGGACTCTGAAATTTGCGAGCAGAGACGCGATAGATCGGCGTACTTACAAGTAAATAACATTCGTGACTAAGATATACAATGATGAATTTTCACAACACCTTTTATAATGTGTGATTATAAATTTCTCATAGTAATAAAATATGAAAGTATCACGAGTTGTGAGCGCCATTAGTAATTGGATCACTACTGGTCTCTAATGATGTGGAGCAATTGGATTTAGATTTCTAGAAAGTCATGTGCAATGCGATTTTTAAGCTTACGAATACGTAATAGATATACAGGATATTTGCAACGCTCTCTTTATAAGTTAGGACAAATCAAATATAGTTTATCCGCATACAAATGACACCTATTCATATGCTGAATTATCTACCCAAATGTTGTCTGGAAGAGATCGCTTTGAGCGATAAGTCCGCCAATTGTAATACTAACTGTATTAGCCTATTTCTTTTGTGTATTTTTTTATTTGCAATAAAGAATATTTAAGTATCTCAAATGAATACGGCCTTACAACTGTCAGATTTCATACAATTTTGACAGCCGGAAGAGCGAGTTCGTGCTCAAAAATGTATGAAAATGAACCTTAGACTTTATTTTCCCATCGCCACCACGATTCTTCAATACGGTCTCTCTTTAATAGGGGCATCCCCTGTCCATCGATTGAAATATTCCTGTTAATATCAATGCCCGGTTTCCCTCGCAACAGTCAAGATGACCAGACGTATTTGATTAACTTATCGAGGATTATGAACTGATAAGGCGTAAAAGAATAGTAGCAACCGGATCTAGTTTAGATCATTCATACTGTTTGCTTGCAAGTAATAGTAACTTTACCTTATGGTTTACGCGTTTTATTTGAAATTAAATATTCGGAGGTAAACGGCTACTATGTGCGATTCAGTCGTGGCCGCCAAATCTATTCCCTAAACCTAAACGCAACTGTAACTCATATAATTTTAACCATATAAGAGTGAACGGTACGCCTCGCTTAGCAATGATTTTTAGTATGCGATACTCTGGAACTGATACAATCACAATTATCTCTTACGCAATGTTGATTAGACAAATCATCATCTGCCCGTATCAGTTCATCGATGGACCTGCCTCTCCCAAGGCTCGCCACTTAATGCCCTCCACACACAGCCGCGACCTAACGCCGGCAGAAAATGAGGCGGGGCATGCGTTTCAACTGATCGCAGAACGCAGGCCGCGGCTAGGTCGCGGCTGTGTGTGGTCAAGCTCAACACGATTCTCGGCATTTTCTTTTTGCAACCAATCCGTTATCCCCTGCCAGTCACTTTGCGCAGGTCACCCCTACACCACATTTACCAGATTATGACCTCCATTCGAAAACTTGTCCACCCCATCGGTACTTAGACTTGTCAAATTCAGTTTAAATTAGAAAACACAAACCAGAATCGCTATCAACGATGGTCTTAACAAATCACCATCAGATAAACGCACAAAATTCTAAATAAGCTGTTCTGTAGCCGTTCGCTATACAAAAATAGCCGCCGTGGGAAACTCGTGAGGATGCTTTCCTAGATCAGCACAAAAAGCCGCAGATAGCGAAGCAAGCGCACTTTTTTCGTGGCTTTTTTTCATAGCGCAAGGCCGCAAACGCGCGCATTCTTTGCGGGAATTGTTGCGCCGGCGCATTATGGATTACCATCGTTAGTGTAGAATTTGAAGAATGGATATACAATGCATGGGTATAACAATGCTCGTAAGATGTAACGAGGATGCAGGAAAGTGTTACTTATGAAAATAATGAAGAAAGGTGATAAATAAAAAATACTAAAGAGCAGAAAATTATGTCAACATATTGTAATGTACGAGTAAACAGAAATTCGACCACACTTAACTATAGTAATAACGATGTTGTCAAAAATATAGAGGAATCTTCGTTCGAAACATCCCGAATTAATAGATGACCCATGTCTTATAATTTACCAACGTTGTACAAATTACGTATAGAACAGAAAAGCCAAAGCCTCAGGACAGGGAACAGTACAGAGCTGGTAGAAAACCTTGTAGTAGTGGAGAAGTACTTCAAGAAGAATACACATTCTGCAAATAATAAAAAGTCGCCACTTAACAAATGCAGAACCAATACAAACGACCTCGAATCTACGCAAGTTTCATCGATCACCAAACGTCAGATCGATAAAGATAGTGTCAACATTCGTCCGATTCAGTTAAAAATAGTCGACGTACAACAATGGGCCTCGCATATCATCCCATTGTAGTCTCGAAATCACCTGCCCAGAGCGTCCCACTGACCCCATCTATCGATCAGTCGATAGGTACTTTCGATTCGATACGAGCACTTGTAACGAAATAAACAGTTACATGCTGGAGAAAACGAAGCGACCGTGAACTTGTCGAGATTTACGATAGCCTTGTCGGTCTGGCGGCTGCAGCATCCGTCTTGTAAAGGGCTAGGAAAAGTATGTTTATCGTTTTCGTGGTTAGAATTAGCTAAACCTTATCGTTTATCTGAAGGAAATGCTCTTAGGCTCACGTTTCGAAGGTTGCCGTGATCCGACCCTTTGCGAAACATAGACGATGGTGATGCACTAACTAAAGTAACCTGAAATAATAAATAAATGGAACCCAGTGCTATGTTATTCAAAATGTATGTTAAAATCCAGAATTGATCCAAAGAACCTCTAATCACTAGCATGGAGTAATCATCGAAATGTTAAAACTTTCATATGAACAACTATTGACGATTCCTTCAATGTTTTATCTATCTAAAGAACACTCGTTGTGGTCATTACTTCTGTACAACATAATTTATTTTGTAACTCCTAAACAAGTATCATAAAAGTCGAGTTGAACTTGCAAGACAGGTGTGTAGATTTTTGATTGGCACAAAATTACAGGGCAATATAAAACGGTACGCCTTCCGGTGTGGGCTATTAAATAGCTATAAATTCATCACGTCATACGGTCCGTAGGAAATATCTTCCAACTGCTTGCTATAGGAAGCTAAACGCCGGAGAAATTACTAGATTATGAATCGAGTCGTCTCGATGCGGGCGCAAAAACTGCCTCCGTGGAGAAAAGCAGAAAATATGACAAGTTAATTTAGATTGAGCGAGTCCGTGAGAGTTGGAAAGGGAGGAGAAATGCAGGCGGAACGAATTGTATCATGTCATTGTCAGCTAACACGGTGGGAGGCACCCGAGACGGTGTAGGTGCAAAGGTCGGCGATAACCCAAATGTCATCCATGTAGACAGCTTGTCTGCGGACGATAACCTGCATGTATTAGAGGGGTGACAGGCGACAATGTTGATAGAAACTATAGAAATTGAAAATTAACAACTCGCTGGTACCTGCCACGTTGCACAACTAAGTGCGCCCCTAGATAAGCCGGCGACATGAGCCTGACACACCCAGGGCAAGGCTCATAAACAATACGATGATACTTGATAGAAAGCTGACGCACGCATAGGACAGAAAGATTTCTGTTTATCTATTTCCTCTCACCTGGAGTTGTGTCGAATTGATCGCTGTGGGTACAAACCATTTCTGTATAAGTATCGTATTTTGTGCAATAAAGTATTTATCTATAACTACTGTTACTTATTTAATACCAGCTATTAAAGTACAAGTTATCTCATCTAAACCCAGATAAAAAGTTCCTAATTCCACGCAGCTTTACAACTTAACAATGTGAATGGTGTCAGTATATTTTTGGGTCTCAAATGATACAGTTAAGTTAAACCAACACCTCGTTACGGTTAATGATCAGAATATAACCGGAAATCACATGAACGTTCCGGAATGTAATGGGAATATGTAAATTTGTGGAATTTTCTCGCTATTGTACTTAAATGAGACCCATCTATGTAAGTATTCCTCTTACATAGTCATACAGTCGTTTTATCTCACGGAGTAACAACTAGGTACGCGAGTCTTCTTGTCATTAGGCGCACATATCTGAGAGGAAAGACGCCGAAGAACAAAGCAAGAAGAGTAGGGAAAACTAATGCATTTAACTAAATGAAACCCTAGCTTACTTAAAATTAACATGATATACCATCAGAAATTATAAAATTTTCTACATAATTCACTAGCCTACGATTACAATCAAATAATTAATAGTGAAATACAAAATTAGGGAAAAAGAAGGAAAACATTAAACTAAACACTAACAATGGGTCTTATTGGAACCGTAAAAATACTAATAATGGCTAGCCCGATAATGACAAAGTCCATATGACGTATGTAAGTACGTAACATTAAACTCGACGTGAAACTTGACGAATTGAAGAACAAAAACCTAAACTTAAATGATAGCCCAATGAACTAAGAAAGATATCAATGAAAAGAGTACACAGCCCAACGGTATGATCACAAGTAAAAACGTAATTAAACCCGACCCGGATCCGTACACGCACCACAACAATAACCAAGCAATAACAATACGTATGGGTAAGCAGATGTAAAGTAACTGAAGAGTTCCCACGCACCCGATCCCATACGTCAGGTGATCATCTTAAGGCCAAAGACACGATACGTTTTAATTAGAAAAATAAAACAGAAATAGTGATAAGGACTATGACAGTTTAGATAAAATTCAAGTTATTGAAGTCGTTGAAGCCAAGTTTACAAGAACCAGTTTATCCTAACATCAAGTCCAATTAGACTGGGTACTTTAATTTTATTTAACAAAACAACACGTAACTATAAAAAACATAATGGATTACAGTCGCAAATAAAGTTATTTAATGGAGTCGGATGTTATTTTGCGGAAATATGTAATTTAATGATAAAAAGACGAGGTAGATGGTATCCGCTGAGGGTAGAGAAATCTTTTTACTATTCACTGGCAAATCAAGACGAGCTGATTAAACAAACACGTACTTATAAGAGACCTAGCGGAACGACTGCAAAAAACGAGTTTGCATTGCACGTCGATTCATCAAAATCTCAGCATGAAAGGATTTATGAAACCATTCAAGTCACGATAAATAGAACCATCGAAGATGTATCAGTTAAAGGCAAAACGACCGATTTCCGATTTACAAACCGCTGTACAGTTCGTACTTTATCGGACGACGTGACAGAAGCAGAAAGGTCAATGGGGTGAAAGTTCAGCCGCTAGAGAAAACGAAATTGTGCATTCTGGGCCTACGTAAGGCGGCTATGAGATCATTGTTGGCTACTGAGCTTGTTCTAGTGATGACAAGGAGATTCAAAACGACGTTTCTATATAGCAGTTGACAACTTGACATACGTCATCAATGTAAACTGCTTGCACGAGAAAGGATTTGTCATAAAAAGTGAACGAATCCGAGAATAGTTGAAAATTCTGCAAGCTAACGCTTCGATTATTATTATACAATCCCATGTCATAAAAAATTCCCATCGTGATCCCAAGCCATATCGCAGAGAAAGATAATTTGGAGAAATCGCTTGTTGTTCAACGTCATTGGAAAGAGATCGCATGGAGAATAACCGAATCGTTGGACTGAGCCTTGAATCAGACGGAAACAGATGGAGTTCGGTTAGAAGCTCGATAAAGGATTTTCAATCCAGGCACGGACCTTCAATTGGAGAATACAACTAAGAAGCATCCAAGAGGAAATCCTTAAATTTCCAGATTTTATTCAAGTTCTCAATCTTACCTGCTGTATCACATGCCGTCATCTCACTGATGAGGCCCTCGAGGTCCGGGGAGATGAGCCGCTCTTCATCTTCAGAATGCGTATAGTCCAGAGCATGATATATCACCAGAGCTAAGTTCACCACCAACTGAAACAAGAGATACGTATAGGTTAGAAAATTTTCAAGGAAGATATCATGGTTTTTGGGAGTCGCAAAAAGATGCGACAATCCATGGCTCAATATTCAAAGTACCAAAAGGTGACTTTAATCCATTAGCGGATCTTACGAATGAATTAAAAGATACAACGATTTATAAAGAAATTTAACTTAAAGAACAAGAAATGTTACTACGACGACATAGGATCATTATAAATTATGAAATGTACGTAGGTAGGCATTTTCTATTGACCTAGGTCAGCATTTTAAAGTGTTACAAAGATCACAATTTAGCACCAAACATTACTAAACAAAAGTCCCTCTGACCAATAATAAACGCAATTTGGAAATTGGCTCAGCCATCGCGAAATTAATGAAAATTTAGTTACGCTGTAGACAGAAAATAAATACGAAGCCATTACATGCCAAAAATTTGGCAACCAAACGCGAGCAGATGATGCAATTCGAAATGCAAAACCATACTTTTCGGTGAAATAAGCTATCAAGTGTTATTATCTCGGGCACTGCCCCTGTTACTAGACCTACTCTTGCGCAACGAAGCACACCTTTGTATTTTACGGTCTGAAGCAAAAACTATAGCGATATTTGTTCCGAAGATGACTCCTGACACGGGCTAATAAGAAGTCTCTCTAACGTGTACTACTTACCAGGGAGTAAAATAAGCTCACATTAATCATCTTTCAAAATCCCTGCTGTGGTTTCAAAAATTAACGATATTCGAAGCACTAGGCAGCAATTTATAAAGATAAAATTAATGTAAGCGTAAATATTGACTATCTTTGAATTAAAAAAAAATCAGTACACAGACAATTATAGACAGCCATAGACGAAGGATACGACTGCTTCGGAAAATACGATTTCATTCTACTAAAGCATTATTACTTCACTACCTCAAAATCAGAGCATTTGAAGCAATAGCCACTAGCTAACCCACTCTGCCTCTCGCACCACACATTGTAGGATGCACCCACTGTGACTATCAGCGGCAGCCTCCGGAACGACCAGCCCATTGTGCGCATTGCCCAACAAATCTGAATGCAACCGCTCCCGTCCGCCGCTGCAACGCTACACTCCATTAAACGGTGAAGAAAGAAGATTAATGGGAGCTGATGCTTAAAGCACAATTAATGCTGATGGTGTAGCCTAATTAAAATATGTAATTGTTGCGAATGAATTAGCGCCTTGAATTATGGCTTCAATATTCAATAACAATTTACGAAATGTACGAAAGCAAATTAGGTATGTGTGATTGCGAACTCAAAGACATTCTTTGAATGTAACAAGTACATCTTATAAGCAACGAGAAGAAGAACATGACGTAACAAGATAGCGGATCACTGCTCACGCCAAAATTACACAGTAGCCCAAATCCATACAAATATCATATTACTGTCTCATTATTTCAACCAACCAATAACCGAATATCGAGAGAGCATCTCTTATCGGCGGCATTGTGTGCAAATCACGTGCAATATGAGCTTGCTGTGAGTTGCGCAAGCGCACGCAACTTCGTAACAAACAATGTGCTTAAGGACGTCTGCATACCTACATTCGGATCGATTTGTATGAATTGGACACGGCATTTTGTCAATGGCCAGTGGTCATTTGGGCTGTAACATCAACTTCAAAATTGCTTTCACAAGTACATGTGTTGATGATGGAGGTGATAGCATATAATCGAAGATCGAGTTTAATGGCACCCCTTGAGGAGCCTCCGCCCAGCAGTGAACTTAGACAGATTGACGAAAATTGTGAACTTAGCAATTATTTGCTAGGAAGGCTAATTAATAAAAATATAAAGTAACATCTTTGTAAAAGTAAATTATATTTAAATTTCAATGTGACAATGTATAAGATAAATATTATTTATTGCAAAAAAAAGAATTACACAAAATAGGCTAAAACAATTAATATTAAAATATCAATTATGTAATTTTGTATCTATAAAACTTCTACTTTTAAGTATAAAAATATTTGCACCCCGTCCTTGTGGCAGAATATGCTGGTTGATTATATTTAAGATCCATTGTATGTACCATTATTCTAGCAAATAAATATTTTGACTTTGACTAATATTTCTACTTAATTAACAGACTATCAATGCTGGAATGTTATGAGTACGGAAGTAATATAACCCTGTGGGTAAATGAAGGATATATTAATATTGCTAAAGGATATTCTCCTGGCTAGTAGCCAAATTGGATAGCATGTAACGACCCTAACAACATCCGATTTATGACGGCAACTATACAATGAAAATCCTTAAAAGGTCTTAGGATATGAGAGGCTGTTTGGCAACATTGTTCTAAGATAACCTCCATCTAGACGGGTTTAATTTGTAACAAACCGTATAGACTTTATACATTCAAAGTCTGATATAATTACTTTGTGTTTTATTAGATCGTTTGAAAAGAAACCACTGATAAAGTCACTGGTAGTTGTAGCTCAAAAATGACTGGGCTGAATAATCAGGTGACGTTCCATTTTACATATTATTCAGTAACTAGTGCAGCCAACGTTTACATCTACAATAAGTTGAAACCTATTTTAAAATAAAATGCGTTACTGGTATGCAAATAAAAATAATATCAGAATTAATATCCCCGCAAAATCAATTAAATATCCGGATACGGAATATTTATTATATCATTATAATAAAGCCGCTATCGTTAAGTTGCTTCTTACTAGTGCTTAATGTGACAAATGTGACGTTAATGTGTGTAAAAACATTGTCTAGTTAAGCTAGCGGCATTCCACTTGCGTTTAATACAGTCTGGGTCATTACGATCGTAAGTATAAAATATCTATCAGCTGTCCGTGGGAGACTGTGCAATGTTCGTTTAATGACCTCTGCAAATCTATGGTCACAGTCACTCAATTCGCGCCGGGGTGCATCAGATTATGCAATCACTTAGTTGGAATAACGCATTTGATTGCTGTTTGTAATTACCGTGCTGTATATTCCGGTAGTGTGAAAGTGACTGATCTTTTTAAGTTTACTGAATCCGCGTTCTCCGCCTTCGACCTCACCGTCAGTTAGTACTCCTATAGTTCAAACATCATATTCGTATATTTACTTTCATTCTTCTTCTAATATAATATTTGTTTCAAGGCATAGTGGGTGATGTACATAATTATGTCACTGATTGCTCTCTAATACTGATATTAAAGCTTTCTTTTTTACTTGGATCTTAACGTCATATTTGTACAAATTATGTTTCGTCTGACAAGCAATTTACATATGGATTGTCCTTGTATAAGCTAAATAGTATCTATGTATCTATTTCAATCTGATTACAGTCTCTCAAGTCACATGCTTCGGCACCTATAGGTAAAGCATTAAACGCATAGCATGGCATGCGCGTGCGCAATGCCATTCATAAATAGCTAATCCGACGCACCTCTATTAGCGGCGCTCACACTATCATCGTAAGTGTCATAAGTATAGTGCCCATTGTCATACGACATTTTGTTACATTTTTCGTATTAGGTACATTCATCTGTAAAAATAATTTAATAACGATTTGGTGATTATAATTATTATTATTCGGTTGCCTAATTTTTTTTGTCTACTATAACGCGCAATATTGCTATTTACTTACTTCCTGTGGGAGTTGTAGGATTACCGCAAGGCTTACATCTTGGCCCCTAACTATTCTTACGTAACTTATCAGTACTTACATATCCCACATCGCGTATAAGTGTTCTTTTAAGACAATATGTTACCAATTTTATAAATGTAGCACAATCATTGCTAAAATATTTAAAGTAGCAATGGAAACGCACATGCCAGTGACACAATTGAATGTTGATGCGCGCGAGTTGAGTGACACAGTGATTTAATGTTATCCAGCTAGACAATTGACTCGGAATTAGCATTTATCTAATTAGCATAAGCATTATGTCAGTGCACAAATAGCATTACCTACTGACAAGTGTTATTATCATACTGTTTGCGTGCAGTTTGTGACTTGATCGTGTAGAAGATTGTACATTTGATGATAATGAGGTAAATTGTGAGGCGTTTGATGATTCAAACGCTACTTGGTAGAAAATACCAATAATAAATTAAGATGGAACCCAGAATTTGTATTACGCATTATCCATGCTCGGTGAACAAATTTAAACATGATGAAAAATTTCTTGCCGTCGTGGGCAGGACTTGAACCTTCACTGACCTGAACCTGCGACTGTCACGGACACAAGATCACAGGTTCAAGTTCCTTAAGAATTTTTTCATCATGTTTAAATAAGATGGAACCATCAAGTACTAAGTGTTGTTAGTAAAATATCTCACAATATAGTTAGGATTGTATGTTTTTAATAATGTTACTTATGACCGTTTTGTAGACAATAATAATGGTATAATAAGTAGAGACTGAGTAATAAATGAAATAATTCAACAAACCGACGGTGATAAATCGAAATAGAACAAAACAGTTCTGGTTATTTTGAGAAAAGCTACTTCGGATACTAACATAAAAATTACATAAAAGAAAGCAAAACCAGTTGAAACCATGGCCGTTACATAAACACACCATAAGTAAACAATAAAATAGTTTGAGGGACCCAACTTCAATTACAAAGTTCAATAGCAATAGAAAAGCGTCATAAATTCACTGATAATTGGACGTTACGTCCAATGGTGGTGCGTACGCGCAGTGCTCGGTACCGCCCTCAATACGAACCGTTTCCAAGGAAATAGTATCGATTATAAACAGATGGAATTGCTGGGATATCGATTATAAACGGCTGAATCGATTTGTTTCAATGTTAAAATTAGATTTGTGCTTTGCAATTTCAATAAATTTAATAGCATAGAATTAGGGATTGAATGGAGGTGAAATAGTCACGTCTGCTTTGATAGAAATGGAAGATGCAAAAATAAAAAGTAAGAGCCTACATTTGAAGTTGGAACGAAGCTACTATAATAATTAATATACGTACATGTTTTTCATATATACGTGCTATGTCGTTTCAAAGTATAGAAAAATCACAATCACTTATTGGCTGACACAACATAAGTTTTTTTTACTGTAATACAATTACATAATATAAATAAATGGACATACAATGGAAGTTAGAAAGAAAACACGTTATGAAGACAACGTAAGTAACCTCAAAAAAATAAAATGAAGATAAAGCTGAGATGCATGGATATGCATGGAGTATGGACGACCAAACCAGATTGATTGATTTACGAAAATATCACCCGGTGTTTCAAGTTGGTCCGGCCTGTTGTACCTGCTTTTTACCCAGGTAAAACATGCAAGATCATGTGTCACCACGCCCGGGGGAGCGTGTTGCTTATGTCGGGCTCACCGCCCTGAAGGGGCAGCATACCGACTAAACGTCCTGGGGTGTTCCACCTCGTGCCATTCTTGCCGAGACACGGGAAACTGTGATACATCCGCGACCCGACTGGCGCCCCGAGCACTCCCCATTGTGGGCTGTACTAGCCCACAATGTATAATCCATCCGGCCTGTTGTACCTGTCTACCCAAACGAAATGACGAGACGGTTGTGGGATGTATATCAACCTATTTCACTTATAAAACACAGTATTGTGCTATTATGCAGAACTCATATTATAATTATTAAAGAACGAAGAACACGGATGTGCCGTGCTGCGATAAATGCAATATGTTTAGTGTCACTAAGCAAATGAAATGTAAATGATATAATAATACTGAAATAAATACAAAAAAAAAGATAATACGAGTAGAAAATACAAGTAAAACTTGCATGATATTAAACAAGAATCTGTATTAAGTTCTAAGATCCTTTTACCTCCAAACTCTCACCCAAATTGAACGGATTCAAGCCACAGACCAATTCAATTGTGTGTGCTGATGCCCCAACTATGATAACCTTAGCTCTCTAGTTGCCGTAGTTCAGGCGGTCACCGGTTCCCAAGGAATATTGGGTCCAACCCTTAAAAGGATAGAAGAGAAAGTTAGGTACCTATGCTTTATCGTTGGAGCAGGTACTAATGAAATTGAAAACATAGGGCAGTTCCTCAATTCTCATTGTTTATAAATACATACTCGAGGGGCTAGTAGTCCAGATGCGATACCTATGCATTGAAAACGATCATACAAGTTAAGCAACGTTGAAGGAGCTCTGTGTCTGGATAGGTGACCGCTAGTGACATTTTTATCTGGACCCCTCAATGTCTCGGAAAGTACGTTAAGCAGTTGGTCCCGGTTGTTGTCGTTCTGCAGAAGTCATTAGGCCATGACAGAGATCTAAGGGTGTCATCAACAACTGTCAATTGGTTTGGTCACTAAACCACACGAGAACAAGAAGACTACACTATACATAGGTTAGTAGGTAAGTAATGGAATGACGTAAAGAGTATTTCTGAAAGACATGATCAATTCTATATTTAGTGACGTTATTGATAATTGAAAGGAAAACTTGACTTATAAAATATTAGGGTTTTTACTCTTAGAAACCTCAAATGATAAATACTAAGCAAGTACATTTGAAATACATAATGTATACTCACAATCAAATGCTATAAATAGGAATAGGTGCGGCGAAGATAAAAAATAGGAAGTTCACAGAAAGATAAGGACAGGCAAACATTTCCTACATCAGTCAGTAACAGTAAGCCTATCGTAAGGTTATGAAGTAGCTTCCTCGTCCGGAAGGAAGCCATGTGCAAGGCAAATGTAAAAACCGATAACTGACGGTAACTAGGTGACAAGGTTTTGTCATTATTTCTCATAGGCGTCGATAGATGCATAATCCGCTTTCAGAGATTCACACGTTAGGGGATTTTGCATTGTTTAAAATCATTCTGGTAATCTAAATTACTTACTAGAAAGTAATATAGTCTGTAATAGTTTATTGTACGATTCCTAATGAAGCTAAAATAACCCTTGAAATAGTTACTCATTTAATAAAATAAAATGTATACCTATCCATCATAAATGAAATACATACAGAAAAGACGCAAAATCATAATTCGTAACGACTTACGATACGAATAATTGTAGTTCATCTATCGAGGGCGCTGGATCGAATATTCGTGTGGTCGAATGCCAATTGGTTCGAAAATATGTTAACTCGATACACGTAGAGCGAACTAATTGGTCAGTCGAAATTGGCAGGCCCACATTTTTGCAGGGTGGCTTGTGAGGCACAAACCTCTGTACGATATTGGGCCGCATGACTTTCGACTCTGCGAAAATTTCAATCTAAAAATGTTGATCCGATGGGGTACAATCTGTTCGATTCGAGTACTAACAAGAGAACGTGACTGGTAGCCAGGACAAGACATTGTGTGCCCAATTCGACTAACGCAATATAAGTTTAGAATCGCGACCTGCGCCCGCGCCACCCACGGCCCGATGCTGTTAATTAATTTGATTTGTCGCCTGTCCACAACGATGATTGCGCATGCGCATACAACACATACTATACAGGATGGTGTCGGAATAGTCTTCAGAAATCCTCTTGTAGCCTTTGCACTAAATAACATCGACAACGAATCGATTGCGAACTCACTTCGAACTATTGCATGATAATGTCAATGATAGGCGCCACCTATCGGCGTTAATGACACTAGAAATTGGTTTATACTACCGTTTAGTAAACGAGGACTTTATGAACCTAAAGCTAGGTCTTATTGAGAAACGACAGATTCCCAACTATCATCATATTATTATAAAAAATGTGACAAAAAAAATCCTAAAAGAATATACGACTAGCCCGCTAGCGATAAATACCGTGCGTACAACACTTTATACAGTATAAAATAAAACAACAAAAACATTGACATTTCAAGTGCATCATAATTTTGAAATGCAGCCTAATTACATGATACCCAAATACCAGCAAAACAAATTCACATTATGCCATGTTTATAAGCGCCACTACTAATTATACCGTTTCGTGTAATATTTCCACATCCCGTGCGCACGCGCAGATGTCCTAAACCAATTTAATTGACTTGCCCTACGCGTTTGAGGCTGCGTCGTACGAGTATGTCCAATTACATTATGCCGCTTATTGTGGTTGTAAAACGCGTGTGTAATTGCTAAGTAAACACCATTGAAGCTGAAAGACCAACAAAGTCGATAGATGCGTTAAATATGTTTGCAGATTATTATTTATTTACCTATTTTAGAATTAAAAAGTATAGTAAGCCATTACTACAAATTATTATATATAAACGGCTATCAGTCACTTATATTGTAGAAGTCGGCAATTAGACCGTCAGTTTCGACCGATTTCGACGGTCTTTTTCAAGGTGAGCGCGCCACGCCCACATCGCCGGTGACGTTTCTTCGCGCACTGATCTATTTCTATTTTATTTTTATTTGATATTCGCGCGTATTTATTTATAAACTCACGCCTGATTCCCGTAGGGGTAGGCAGAGATGATGGACTTCCATCTGCTACGATCCTGGCACACAACCCTTGCCTCCTCCACATTCCTCAATCTCTTCATGCATGCTCGTCTGTTTGTAGTAGACCGTACTTGACCCTTTTTCAAGACCTCGCCAATTTGGTCAACGTACGATCTCCTCGGTCTACCTCTGCCGACCCTTCCGTCAACATTAGCTCTGTGTATTTCTTTCCTACGATTGTTATTTAGATGGAAGTAAATACTGTAAGTAAGTAATACTGGAAGTAAATACAGTGGATACTATTGGTTCAGGCTTGTTGGTTCATATTCATAATTCATTTATTCATTGCTTTATGTGGTAACATGGTTGTTAGATAGTACAGGAAGTGCTCACATAAACCCTGTAAGGGGACCGCAACACTAGATACCTACTTGAACAATAAAAATTCAATTTTGTCAGTCAGTCAGTCAATAATACAAATAAATATAACAATTAAGACGTAATTCTTATCCATTAAATAAAAAATTAAAATTGTCAACATACATATAAATTAATTTGCAAAATCATGTTCGAAAAACTCTTGCAGATTGTAAAAACACCTATCAATTAGTAATATTTTCAATTTTTTATTTCAGATTTGCAAACCGTCATCAGCAAAACGTCCGATTCGTGGCACATCCGAATCGCAGAACATCCGATTCTGTCCTTTTCTCCACATCTCGTTTGCTTGCACCAACTTGAACCTGCTATATCGTCCAAAACCTTGGCTCTTATTGGTATAGGGTCTATACCTATAAGAGCCAAGGTTTGCGTGGTTAAATAACGAGGAATCTCCATTATTTCATTTCTATTGCGAGTATCAAATTGTTGCAAATGATGAATTGTAAATCTACAAAAGATACTAGGTACGTACTTAGTGGCTATTTTTATTAACAAATCCTGCAATCTTTAGTAAATGCAGAATCATCTTAGTGCGCATCTCACCTACACACCTTTTGGTCTTGGAGTGATTTATTAACTACCGTAAAACAATGAGAAAATTATTATGTAAAGTAAACCATATACAAGAGATAATTTTAGCACGTCAAGCTGCAATTTATTGTTGAGTTCTGTTGGGAGTGTTCCTCTTTGTCCCGCATGCATATCCCCACGTGAGAACATTTAGAAATTGTCTGCCTAAAAAACTTCTCATTTAGGCATACAACACATACTACAGTCGCCTATACATAGGCAGAGGATGAGGAATTTAAAAGTTCATGTTCCTATAACTTCATTCGATTTTTGGCTCTTTAATTTTTACCCTGTTAGTCATAAACATTACTTTAACATTATTCCAAAGCTATAATTTTAAAGCTATCGGTCCCTTTCTACCTTACCGTTTTTTAACGAAGTATGAAAGTGACAAAACACATTTTAAGCGAAGTAAGGTTAAACTAAGTACCTACTATTGCTGTTATTCATAAACTTAGTTAAACCTCACTTCCATTCAATCGTGTTGCTGACCCTTTCACACTTCGATAAAAAAGGTTAAGATAAAAAGGGACAGGGGGCCTAAACGGTGGCGTAACTTTAAGTCGATTTTATGAATTCGCGCCTATATGGCTAACAACAATAGAGATTTAGTCATACCAATACGTTCTGCAAGTTAGTAACACATGTCATAAACTCACACCTTTCCCCGTATAGACAGACAGACACTATGGACTTCCATCAATCTGCTCACGGAAGTTTTGTATTTTGTCCTTCATCCAACTTTCTGATCATTATATATATTGGCATAAATAACCACAATTACATTTCCGATGGAAGGCGTTAGTAATCCGTCATACAGTTTTTTAAACTAGTACGGATGCTATCGTTTCCACATTCTTGAAACAAATGTTAGTATAATAATTGCCAAATATGTATAGTGTACCTATTTTCAAGAAGCACTGATCATTATTTTTGTGTCAATAAAAATCTTTTATCTTATTTATCTTATTATGTTTTTATGAGTCCCTAAGGCGTCCAAGCCATAGGGACAGATGACGTAAAAATTCCGAACCTACCCCACACAGGTAGGGGCAACTAGTAAGTTACAGTTGAGAATACTCCGTTCTGTTGTCATTGAACGAAATGGGAGGACGTCCTCTGGAAAAGATAATTTTCATTTCAACGTGTGCTCACTTTGTGATGCAAATTAGACGTTTAAAGTTATACTAATTTGCAACTTCGTCAAGGAAACAGTAGCTAGGTATCTACTTAAAAAAACTGACTGTAGATATAAGCATTGTGACGTGTGAGATATGGACTAGCGATAAATAAAATTATTTTAAATGAAATTACTATCGTGTAGAAGTTTCGCAACTTTTTTATTCAAAGCCATTTTTTCCCTCAAGAAAATATACTTATCAAAAAAATTATATCGTAAAAATAAGTTCGTGAAGACTGGACTGCAGATTGATGGTAACACTTATATTACGATTTAAACTCTTATTAAACAGATAATAAAAACGATCCAAAGTTAAAAGTGTTACACTTGATGTGTTTTTGACAGTAAAATTGAAGATTTTGTTTACGATTTCGCCGCCATTTTGGGTAAACTTAAGTCTGTCTGCAGATAAATGTCTACCTACCTATTACGATTAAAATTAATTTAAGTTAATAATAGATTTTATTTCAAATATGTACTCATGGTATAACGTGTAGCCTGTAGGTAAGTACTTATCTATTTATTTTTAAATAAGTATAGACAGTCACCTACTTATTTTAGTATTTTATTTCAATTTTCACAACCTAACTAAACTTAATAACTCGAAAATCATCTGGTTTTCTACAACTCCTGAATCTGTACAATGTAAAAGATAATAAAATATTAATAAAATCAATAGTTACAGGAAGCTGATCTCACGAGTCGCATCCCATACAAAAGAAAGTCAACCAACTGGATATTAGCATACAAGGTGATACAACACCACAGTAGCTGAAAGGCTACTGAATATTCAAGGGGACATAACTCACGACTGTCACAAGCAGCCGACTGAGTACAAGGAAGGTAATGTTTTATACAATAGGGCATGATTGAAAACGTACATATGAACATCTTGTTGAGCCTTGGACACAAATGGAGAATTCTCGGAATATAACGGGTGTGGACTAGCTAGACCAGAAAACTGGAATAACTGCCTTATACTTGCTGTATGATGATATACGAGTAAGTATACAGACGCAGAGTAGGTAATCCTAAATTAGACTGATTCCATGACCTTTAATTAACCATCTCTGCTATCGCTCGACGACGCTTGTAGATTTTTGGAGTATTTATTCGTATCGTCACTCATAGCAAAGATTTGTTAAATGACAATGCCAGATTCTGCCCCACCATCAACCGTAAGTTGTACAAGAAAACGAAGAAATGTAAAAATGTCTCCGTTTTTTATTAAAATTATTGGTTTAAAATAAAGTTTTGTACAAGTTGCGATTCAAAAAAACAGCTTAATTAAGAATTCAGAAAATAGTAAGAAATCGAAGCGATTTATTCATTGTTTTTGTTATTCTATTATATGAGATGCTAGAGTAGTAGAAAATGATACTGATTATGAATATGCAATATGAAACCTGTAATAAGTCCCCAACAAAATGATAGGTACAGCTGAACTGATCATGTAGTTTTGTAGGTGGGGCAAAGCTCCATTGAAATGTGGCAATGTCTTTTGTTTTTGGCCATAGCAATAAGAAATACAACTATTTGTGTAGACTAAACTCACTTAAAACACTTAAAAGAGCTCGGTGGCCCAGGTTAAATTCCCAGCCAGGGCAGCCATGTACCAATGAGTTATCCTCGGTTTTTTCGACGGAAAAACTTACGTACATTTACCGAGTGCTCAAAAACGGTGAAGGAAAACATCGTGATGAAACCTGCATGCCGTAGAAGTAAAAAAATATATGGCATGTGTAATCCGTCAATCCGCACTGGGCCCACGTGATGTATCATGGCCCCAGCTCCCTCGCTGTAAGGGAGCCCGAGCATAGGGCAATATAAATAGACTGATGATGAAACTCACTTAAGACGACATATTGTAGCCAAGACAATAGATGAAAATGGTAATGATGGACAACCCCATCAAACAGTCCATAATGCATGATAAGAACCAGTTTCTCCAGATGTCAATCTTCAAGAACGAAAACATGACGACACTGACAGTTAGTTACCGCATAAACATCTCCACAATTTACATGACCGTTGTCATCTCAACGGTTTACGAGAAAAATGACCATACCATGGTCTTTGTTTACACAAAACAATGTGTAACAAGCTGAGTCTTGCATAACAGGGGTTCTGTACACCGCCATCTAGCGGAAATAGAAAGTGCACAACAAACGACGGGTGAATGGACGTGGACGTCTGTCGCGGACTTTGCTTTGGACGAAGCTTCCTCATGCAAATCTTGGCAACTTTTGTTGTAGCTGGCGCAAGTTGTGAACTGATTAGAAGACAAGGCAAGCCGGATAAAAGGTGTGCAAAGTTTGGAAACAAGGAAATAATGTTAGGCCTCATTCAGATAAACATATTGCTGATTTCGAAGTGTCATTGCGCAGTAAACGGTAGAGATGATACTCGTAGTATTAATGAAAAGAGGGACATAAAAATAAGTCCTCAAAGATGATACGCAGATACTATAGAGTCCAGGGCAAACGCTACCAACCCTAATAAGGTTGTAAAACTAAAGGTAATAGGGATTACCGTTCTCAAAATAATGAAATCATACCATGTTACGGCGCGCCGAACAGAGACGCCGCTATACCAACGTAATAGTACTGTCCCTGTCACGCACGTTTTGAGAACCATAAGGGTATTATAATACACAGGTTTTTTAAAAGAAAAAAATGGAAAAGCATTAGTCTCCACAAAAAGACGAAATGTCGATGAAAAATAGCAAAGTGTAAATAAAGTCAACCCAGATGAGTATCGCTATCGCTTACAGCTTGTTGAAAGCGCTGCTAATCCTATTGAACAAGTACAAGAGCGTAACAAAACACACTGCGTGCGAGAACGCGGGAACGCTGTCTTGGACGTGAAATGTTTAGTTTTAGCATGGTTTTAGTTAAGATATTACGGGCATGTTGTTCGTTTAATGGTCTTCAATTATATGCCAGATAACCTGGCAATCAGAAACCGTGAACATTTTGAAGAATTATCTACAATGAGATACGCATTAACCTCTGCAAAGACAGTATTAGATGTTCTAAGTACTTATTTGAACTGTAAAAAGGTCAGTTAGATACCAGACGATAAATAGCCAATTAATCTCCTCAAAAAAATTATCCTCAGCGTTGGCACCTTTTCCTTGCAAAGTGGTGTATATGTAAATTCAAAAATATGTTGACGTGCAAAAATATACAAAACGTGCTTACTTGCAATAAAGAAATTCAGTTGATGATACAATGACGTTCCAAAGAAAAATTGACGAAGGACGAAATCAAAAGAGAAAACGACAAAGATAATTAAAAATTCTAACAAAATGATCAAGAACCTGCTGCATCTGTGTCACTCAAAGTCATCAGGTCAATGTCACCGAACTAGGTCGTATCGTAATTAAAGTCGATCTTTAACGATCACGGTCGGTCGATCGGCCGACTCGGACACTTGGAGACGATCCGGTCGAGTGCTGATCAGAGATCATCTGTTACAGTTATCAAGTAATGTGGGTTAAAAGGGTCAGACAAAGTCTTAAGTAGGTTAGTGTCGGTAAAGCTGGGTAATAGTTATTGATTAGACAATTAATGTCAGCGCGAGCAGTAACTCAAGTGAAAACCGCAAAAGTGTTCTCAACCAAGAGCTAAACTGAAGAGCAGCTATGATAAACCCGGCTCCGTAGAACTTATTTTACAGTTTACTCGCTTTTGAAGATTGATGAAGGATGGTTTAAGCTTGGAATAAGTCCATGTTGTTTGGTGTTCAGTAATGGGACAATGCATTATCTGATACTGCAGAAACGAAATATACACGAAATTTTACCTAATTATTGACACAAATAATACATACCAGCAGAAGAACCTGGAACCTAGCTATCTTCATTATTAGAACCAAAACCCAATTTGCAACTTCCTAAAATCGCGTGACTTTAAAAAGCGGGTAATGTTGATGTACTAGAAACACTACCATTATTAATAATATATGTCACTAGGCTCATGCCAAAAAGAGGTTTTTGCTCTGAGTCAGTAGGTGTGTTCAAAAAGCAAATAAAATCGTTACAAAGTCAACGGTCGCGGCGACCGTTAAAAGTAAAGTTTAGTCTAAATTGGCGTCGTCTTTAGTTTATATTTTTTGTTGCTATTTATTTTAGTTTTTATCATTGCCGTTTTTGCTGTTATTTAATACAATCGCTGTCATTTACTTTATTTGAGGTGAATGATCTTTTTCAAATATTTGTCGATGAACTTAGCGATAATCTCGTGCTGTCTTTAATTTGACTGTCTTCCTCTGTTCCATTTCTTAAATTAGGTATTATATCATCTTCATTGTCTGGATGATTAAGCTATGAGCTGGTACTGATGCTAAACTGACCAGTCAAAAAGGGATAGGTATATCATCTACCTTTTTTGCTTTCCTGACATTTCAATATTGATCTTCATTTATCAAAATATATTGCATCAGCATATGAACGCCATTTACGAAAACTTTTTGGCACCTCTATTTCAATCGCCAACGCCAACTATGGATCATAATTTCGCAGTTAGCCAATCAAAATGTCCTAATATTACGATCAAAGACTAGCCTTGAAACTGACACTATTATGATTTTGCTACTGACTCGCATTATATTACTTACGGCTACAGAGCGTGGACTATCGATTTTTGCCCGCGGTCATTGATACATTGATACTAAAGAGTTTTTGTCATTAGGCTACCCGCTGCGACGTCGAAGATATTTCGATTCGCTAGGTGTATTCGATTCGATTCCACAGCAGGTTGGCTGACTGGCTTTGAGGCAGATAGTCTAAACTGTATTGCTGTTATTTTTGTCTATCTTACCGATCAGGTGCCAGCGTGTTGCTATATTTCTTTCACAGGTAGATACTTCTATAATGCCTTTATAGATTTGAGCGTCACATTCACTAGGGTTCCGTGACTCAAAAGGATATAGGTTCACTTTGTTGTCCGTCTGTCTGTATATCTGTCTGTCAAGACAGAAACGCGTAGACGGATCAAGTTGAAATTAATAGCAAATAATAGCATCAAACTTCTATTTCTGTTTTTGACATAATTATATTCCTTCAATGTACCTAGTGATGAGCTAAACCTCGTAGAATAATAATTCGAAAAGAATGTAGAATGATGGAGTGCGCCGTGATCTGCCGGGAGCTTAAATCATCAAACTGGATCGCCTACTAGTAGGTGATTCTATAGGCATTATTAAGACACATATCCTCATTGATGACTTGTACTTCTCTGAAGCAAGTTCTGTTAATAGATTGCATATGACGAATACCATTTCATTTGAAGTTTTCTGACAAGAATTGACTTTCTGTCTCCAAGTTAGATAGTTCCCACAACTGTCACATTTCAACTTCACCCCAAGTTTGATACACGAACACAACACGCTCACAGTTCTATTCCCTGAAGGGACGTCGCTGTCACTCCTCCATGACAGCGGTATAATTGAATTCCTAAGCTTTCAGATGTGACTTCACTCGTCGAATCAACATTGTTCATAAGTCTAGATACCTAGAGGATTTTGAAATAGACTAAACCAAATAACATTAGCAATAGCCATAGGTGTTGACAGAATCGTGAATCTACTTCAGCGACACCGCCGCCTGATCCATGTCAGAGTCTGTCTTTTGCAACGATGTGCCGAATTATCCCCGACCCTTTTGTATTTCCATACATGACTGATAGAGGTAATCTAGTCAGATTTTAAAAAAAAATCCAAAGGTTTTTGACATTATTATTATTCCGCGCCATTTCGAGCGACATAAAAAGAACAAAATAGAAAACTCGATATGGGAAGAAAATGTTAACGAAAGCTTAAAAACTACAATCAATGTAAAGCTTTTATAACAGAATCGTAACGTAACTGAACGCAACTTTCGTCATAAAACAAGCATTAAACCTTAAGGCAATCTACGTGAATGTGAACACACGTAACGTAAAAATAACAATACACAAACAAGTATCATAGTTTTATTCACAAAAACCGAGACAACAGCCACTTCCGTCAACAAAATTCTATAAGCACGAAAGGGCATTCTAATTAAAATAAAATATGATTCAGTAGGAGAAACTGTTTCGTAATCCGACATCACCATGTAACACAATGAAGTCAAAATTAAAGTTCCAAATGAGCTGCGGTCACAATGTCTCATTTTTACACCTCTATATTGTCGGGGAGGATATTGTTCCCACGGCGAATTTGAGCTGAATAGTTGTGCAACAATGCTGTTAGGGAAAGGTGAATGTGAAATTAATGTTTATTTATCATTTACGCGAGCGAATTATCAAGATCGTTTTTTTCTCGCACGGTTTTTGAATGAGTTAAGCGGCGTTCTCAGACGATCAGTGTTCTGGCGAATTTTGTAGTCTTTTTATCAAATCAATGATTAATGGGATTTGAAACGTGTACCTATTTAGGTGTTATGATTATGAGCATTGTTTAATAGTACATATTTTAACTAGTATTGTTGGATTCCTTACCTCGTCTTTATCCGCTTTAAATCTGTACTTCCAGAAACAAAATTCAACCTCTTCCTTGATATGGCCATAGTCGGTTCGGCTTCATGGCCATTTATGGAAGTTATATCTTCTTCTTAAATCAAAGCTTCATAAAAAGCGTTACTTACGTTTGATCTATTAGAAGATTTCTATTATCCCTATTTCTATTAACTACATAAATTGTGGAGGTAAGTAGCAAGTTGCTTAAACCATAACTTGCCTGTGATCACCGCCTTATGCTAGTCGTTTTCATTAAACTATCTGCTTTCTCGTACGCTTATGTATGGTACGGTGTTCAATTTACTAAACAAGATTACTTACCTGTTGTACACTTACTTTAATTATTGTCTACCACTTATTGAGATGAAGTACTTTCTGCTGATGACTTGCAGTTCATTTGCTAGTCAGAAATTGTAGCCGTAAGCCTTCTGCGGAGTAACAAGGCAGGTGGGAATGATGCCATGTTCTGGCAAGAACTTATAGTTACCGAAACTATTGAAGTTGGACCTCTTAGGAAGAAAATGCAGGTAAGTATCGTTACAGCTACGTTCGTGTTCCAGACAAATAGGAAAGTCAGTTAAAGAAATGAGACTGATGGATGATGATAATCTCTTGTATGAGTATCATAGCACTGTATTGCGTGTCCGCTGCGCGCATACCAGGGACATCCGAGGGACCTGTGGGGAGCTCATGCCTGACGCTACCCAATGGCTGCAGCAACTGGATGTCGCCGTCTGACAACTGTCCGGATAGACAATGATTTCTTTCCTTTTCCTACTGCGTCTTTGCGCCATACGCTTAAATAAATAAATAGCACTGTATTCAACAAGCAGATGCACGAAAACTGGGTCTGTTCTATCTTTGATGAGCACGAAATGGTATGTGTACCCCCATTTTATGCTCATCACGAAAGTCCAGGCATCGATTTCCCGTTTGTATAATATGCATCACAGACACCACACTTTTCTATATTATCAGGCATTAAACGTTTCCTCACGATGTTATCCTTTACCGTTTGATAGATTTCTGTAAATGCACTTAAATCCTTTGAAAACAACAGGATTCATAGATACATGGCTGACCGGGGATCGAACATGCTACCTCTAAATCACAAGTCCAGTGTCCCAACAACTGCGCCACCGAGCTGTCTTTTATTATTTTGGCAATTCGCGACCCCGCAATTGAAGGAAACCTACGCGGAAGTAACCAAAATCCATAACAGTAGATCACGAATCTTCAACACTCCCAAACATTACCGATCTTAAAAGCCGGCATTACAGCACGATTTCGCAATAACACCGCCGGACAACGGATAATGCACATCGTTATGCAAATAAAGGTTTTATTGTATCGGTGATGCAAGCGACCATCTCAGACGCGTTCATATCAGCGCAGCAGGAGTGCAGAGACAATGGACAAGAATATCTCAGCAGGGCGAAATTACTGGCGGAATAGTAATGGTTGCTGCTTTCTATAACCGAAATTGATGAACGGATTATATTTAAAAGACTATTGTATGTCACAATCGGAGAAGATCCTGTTGCGGACAATGAAACAAACTTATTGAAAACGTAGTCAATGGTTAAACAGCTAAGGTAGTTGTTGCAGATATTAAAAGGATGAAAATGGTAAGGCTCTCTTTAACTCATTGGCCTTTTTTCGTCGCGGAGATTAAAATTATATCATCATTCAAAGTCAAAACAGTCTTCGGGATACATTTAAAGATCATCCCGAAGACTTACGGAGAAATTAGGTTCGGTTAGTCTAAGACTTAGGCAATTATCGTTCATACTGAGAAATAACTAAGCATCAGATTCAAACCACCTACAATGTTCCGACATTTCTAAATAGACGACCGAAAGAAAAAGGAAATTCAATTATAAGTTTACAACCTAAAATTAAACTGACCTGACTAAACATGATTATGTAGATTCGTCCTACGCATTCTACTCAAAATGCGATTGTATATTATTTGCCAATTTTATTGCCAGCGAAAGTGGACTCTCGCTTTCTAGGCCCAAAACTTTGCTTTGAGAACTACTGGATGTCCCGTGCCCCTATGGCGTGGGTGGGTCTGTCAGTTTGGGGGCAACTGTGTCGATATGGCCTCGCGATTCACCCACGCTTAAATCGATTAACAGACACGAAATGGCAGGTTGTACACTTTCGATGTCGTTAAGGAATTATTTATGAACCGGTATTCTGATAGACCTAATATATGACGAGCTTCTAATATCCCGAAAACTGAATATAGACTACTATACTGGCGTTAAATAGCTGGCACTAAACAGATAATAGGTTAAGTGGAGCACCTTGAAAGAGTCCTGCTTACAGAAGTGGACTGATACTGGGTGATGATGGTGGGTTGATGATGGCAATGATGGAAGACAAGTATGAGTTAAGAGCGGAATTGGTAGGAAAGGCACACAAGCAATAACAGTTTTAATGCCAGACCAAAGATAATAGAGAGCTTTTTTTTCGGGGGGAAAATCATCATATCATATACCTCCTCGCCACTGGGAGCGAGGATGATTATGTCGGACTCTTACCGACTAAAAATCCCTCAGTATTCCGTCTCGCCGCCTTATGGCAGAGACACGGGGAGGCTTGCAAATTCTCAGGAGTATTTGACCCCATCTGACTGTTTGCAGTGTGCTGGAACGCCAACTAGAGGACCTGTTACCGAGCGTTGGACTACACCGTGTCCACTCGCCCGGAAGCACTCATTATGGGGAGAGGTTTCGGGAAACAGGACCTACGTCAACTTTCTAGACCCGTATTAGAGATATTCCGCAAGAAGAACAGTAACTGTTGTGCCAAATAAAAAATATGCAAAGTCCGCTAGAACGACATTGAAAAGGAATTTGCAGATACACTAAAACGTGCCCCGATTTCATTGTGCGAGCATCGGAATTGCATAATGGCAGTTAACCCGGTTTAATTGGGACACAACGGCCGGTGCACAATGCCTGCAATTGATGCAACGCCATTGAATTCGACGTATCTGAGCAGGGTCTTCTAAGATGGAATAAGTTGGGTATCGCTACCACTACTGCGTCCTACACTAGGAACAAGGAATATTTATACTACGTAAAACAGAAGATTATCCTCCTCACAAAATATTCTGCGACATCTTCAAAGCACGCCTTCGCTACGTAGTAGGTTAATACAGCAAATATACCTATTTCTCAATCCGTGTGATCCTCTAGATGTTTTCCTTCACAGTTTTGAGATAAATTGACTAACTCGTATGTTTAGACTTCGAGAAAAAGTCATTGGTACTTGCAGATCGAAATCAATAACTATTATAAGTAACTGAAGTTCTGTAACTTTTAGGAAATCGTAAAAATATCACATCTTTCGGCTCAAAAGATTTTTTCTTTCATCTTGCAAACTGAATTAATTTCAGCAATTCGCTTTCAGATAAAATCGGACGAGCGACTGTCCCTGGCACTCAAGGAGAACGCCCACGACATAGAAGGTCTAATCTATTTAGAGCTCTCTTAGGTAACTAACTTGTATATGAAATGGTATCATCACTTGGCTAGCTAATTAGAGATTCTAATAAGATCCACTTTAGAACCTACCTACCTCATAATTACTCCACCAAATGCAACCAATACACTATGCAATTCATAATTACAGTACGCGCCAATCTTTATGACGTATCTGAACATAGTCACACGCTCCACCTGCTACCTCACCCTCGCTGGTATAGTACAGTCTGCAGCAGATCAATGGTAGCACTTGCAGTACGATTTCAAGGCTTACAACGATGCAGATAATGAGAACGGTCCAAAGTCCAACGTGATACACTTGATGCTGTCGACTGTACATAGCCAAGAATTTGTACTGCGTCACGACTCGTCACCATATAGTGACGTACGCTCCAATCCCTATGACGTATCTGAATATGCATATTCAGATACGACAAAGTTATACATTGGCGCGTACGGCACCATCGTGTTGTGTGCGAAGCATCCCTCATGAGTTTATTATCTCAAACTGAGTCTTGATTCTCTGAAATTAACAGTGAACTCCAACCATTAAAATTTGACAGAGATAAGTATACAGGGGGCCTCAATAAGGTTGAGATTTCCTCAAGAACTACTGGACCGATTTTATTGATTCTTTTACAGTACATAGTTTCAACTTTTATCTATCTAACAGTGAAAGAATTATTGCAATAGTCAAGTAGTTTTTAAAAAAAAAAAATCTCCTGTACACCTTTCTCTGCGTTAGACCGTACCACCAGACGAAAACCTTTTTATAAACAACTGTTTATACACATAAAGGTAGTACTTAACACGCATGACCAGAAAGTTTTCGCGAGTACATATTGATTTTTAAACGGTTTCCAATAAGTTAGAAACTCTTCCTTTTATGTTTGAAATTGTTTTGAAAGTCCCCGTAGGTAAATAACGTTATTCAACGAGCTCTAGTTTCACTGTACTTTAGGTATTTTACTTTCGATTGTTCGTTGGTGTGTTATTGTCCAATTTAGCGGATAATGGTGCGCCCACGCAGCTCTTTGAGTGATGTTGCACGTACGCTGTAATTGGGTGCGTTCGTTGAATCTACAATTAATGCTACGCATACCTTGTGTGTTTAAATGCATTTTGAAGCTTATTCGGACTTTTCTTCGTGTTTGGCGTTAGCGAGTTACTTATAAACAATCTGCGCATGCATTCCAGTACTTATTGCATATCGTGTACGTATGCCGTACAGGTACATAATTCTTCAATGCATAGCTCCAATGTCTTATATTTTTGACAATTGAAGGACTGAGCTTTCACGTTAAGCTCGCCCTCATTTCTCTCTGAATCTTGGTTTAAGCCTTGTATCTAAGCTTGTCTAGCTTATTCTTTTTATCTTATCTTGTTTACACCTGTTTCATTCGCATGAAGTTTACAATTTTTTTCTCACACCAAGCGTATTCGACGGTGATAAAGCGATAACAGAGCATTGTGCTCGCGAAAGTTTTAATTTTATTATTATCTCTGTCAGTCCTTTATTGCACTCTTACTGTCATCATTAATACAGTAAAGATTAAGAAGTTTAAACCGACATTCACCTCAAAATACGACAGTTTTGGAAAATGCCGGCCCGTTGTAGTCCACGCTCGGGTATGTAATGTACCTATCTAATCTACCTAGGTTTAAAGAAACGCTGCAGTCACTTAATCCCACTAGTCTCATAATCAATGCAAAGCTCATCATCATCAGCATCATCAGTCCGTATCAATCCAGCATTTGCACCAATCTATAATGGTGCAAAGTCTGTCCATAGCGATTCAACGCCGTGAACAATCATCGTGGCCTCTTTGTATCATGTATTTATTTACGGTTTAGCTAGTTTAATTATTATTTCGTTACTTTTTAAGTGCAACATGTTTTAATTACTTAAATATTTTACAAAATGTCATTAAAATAAAAACAGTTAATCCATTTACGGATTGGTTTAGTTTGGTCATCTTTCGAATCCGCCAACACTTATCACAGCTAGTTTTGTTTAATGCCCACACACCAATCACAATAAACACCGGTCACTGACCTTCGTAACAGCGAAATTAGATAGTAATATAGATAACAAGTTGCTATAATGATTGCATTTATTATTTATCAGTAGGTAACGAAAGGCATACGTAACGTTACGAGCGAGGCGCTTTGTGAGGGAACTTTCGTCGAACTATTGTGCTCGGGTCCAGTGGTAATTAATACTAGTGCCTCGAGGCGAGGTGTGAGGCTGCATTCGTTTGAGATTAGAGAGAAAACTTCCCAGACGTTTTCCCCTTTGAAGTAGATATACTTAAATGATAAATGGAGAAAAAAAAATTTTTTTTTCATCACGACCGGGATTAGAATTTGGGACCTCGCCATTCCGTGCCACCCGGGTTCGAATCCCGGTCGTGATGAAATTTTTTCTCCATTTATCATTTAGATTTTCGTTTCGCATAGCGCATATGCAAGAAAATATCAAAAAATAGATATACTTAGTCAAAAACAGAGAAAAATATATATGGGACTTCAGTACGAGCCGACAGACATCTACTCGTTTCGGAGACCAAGATTCATTAAGTAATAATAATATTACGGAACATACTGTCTATATCTAGAAAACATCAACTCCAAAAACCACTTACGAGTACAAGCTTAGTTTTACCATGTTGTACGAAGAGCCAAACGTCGTCGCTTTGTCACTTACCTGTAACAATTTAAAATCGCATTAGTTTACCTCATTATTAACCTAATTACAGATATTACCAGCGAAAGTTACCAAATTATAGGGACCCTCTGATGTATAAGTGTCGACAATACAACACCTCCGCTTACGAGAGCATCACTCTCCCTCTCATTGACGTGAGTGAGCTCAAAACGCAGCCTCAAATTGTACTTGTTGTGTCCTTCATTTGAATCGAAAGTGAACTCGTAGTCCAGTTGCGAGTACACGTTGGAAACGATGCAACGTTGGGCACTGTCAGTACCTGGATGGGTGACCGTAGTGACATTTTCATCAGAGCCCCTCCGTGCCTCAGAAAGCACGTTAAAACAGTTGGTCACGGTTGCTGTCGCTCGGCAGCAGTCGTTAGGTCACGTCAGAGGCCTATGGGCGGCCTGAATAACTCTGACAATAGGTTTGGTCACTAAACCACTCGAGAAAAGAAAGAATCGAAAGAATATGTTAAGGAGGAGGGATCCTAGACAATGGATGGTTTTCGTTAACGCTAATCTAAAGAATTAAGTTAAGACATTTGCTCACGAAAAAGCAAATGCCAATCCAATCCCATACATTTTTTATATTCTATGTACTAGTTAGCAAAATGGCTAGAACCGCAGCAGCCCAAATCAAGTGTCTTATTTCGTAAATAAATACCTATGATCGTCTAATTACCTGTTGTGATGTAACACTGAAGGAACTGATTGGTTGAACCTGTTCATCATTGTGAAAATAAAGTGTTCTGATCTATTAATTAGATAAAACGGGAATTACCGTGTTAAACATTTATTATTGATTAATTATTGGTAATTCCCGTTTAATCTAATAAATATGTATACAAACCGTGAAAGTTTAAAAAGTGATGTTCTGATCTAATAATGTGAAAATAAATATGGAGTAATCACAGAACAGCTTAAAATGTTAGTAGGGTAGGGTAGTCTTGGTTTACAAAATAAGACACTTGATTTGGGCTGTGGTATACGTTAGTTAGTAGTAAGATGTTCTCTAAAACTAGAAGCACCCAAAATTTCCAGAAGATCATTTAAAACTCGTATCAACATTTTGAAGACAGACGAAGAAAAGGCAAACTATATCAAGAACTTAAATGAAAAATCGTCAATGTTATTGAAATATATGCAAAATACTAAGGAAGCACAAACCCTCCATGACAAACTTGAAGAAACAATCAGAAAAAGTCTAACACAAAATGAAGAGAATAAAAGTAAACAACACAAAATACTAAGTGATGAAACATTAAAGCTAATATCCAGGAGAACAGAACTACTCTCTATAAAGAATAAATCGAAGGAAATGCGAGAAGAACTAAAACAAACATTTAAAAAAAGCAACAAATCAATAAGAAAAGACTACGAAACCCACAGAAAAACAATTATAGAAAGGAACCTAATATCATATAGAAGCTCAAAACGGGCTTACAAGGAGCTGATAACACACAAGAGTTGGATACAATGCCTAAAGGACGGAGAACATGAAGTCAAAGAAAGAGCAAACATCATAAACTGTGCCACAGCCTTTTACAAAGATCTGTACAGTAAACCACCACAAGAAATGGAAGATGCAACACGACACACTAACCGAAATGAAGACGAATCAATAGAACCTATTAGAAAAACAGTAGCGCCAATAGTAGAAGGAGAAATACTAAGACATATAAAGAAACTCAAGTATGAAAAAAGCCCCGGACCAGACAACCTAAGTAACGAAACTTTGAAAATCGGAGCACCAATATTGGCCACATTTTTAACTAAACTCTTCAATATGGCATTAGAGTCAGGACAAATACCAAAGCAATGGTGTAGATCTAACATAATTCTTCTGTACAAAAAAGGGAACCCATTGGACATTAGCAATTATAGACCCATTAGCTTGCTATCAACCATCTACAAATTGTTTTCATCAATAATACTAAGCAGAATAGCGCCAGAAATAGACAAAAGACAACCAATAGAACAAGCAGGATTTCGACCGAGTTACTCAACAACGGATCACATACTAGCTATAGAACAAATAACAGAAAAATTTAAAGAGTTTAACAAACCACTATACCTAGCATTTGTGGACTATTCTAAGGCATTCGATAGCATAACACATACCTCTATTTGGAAAGCATTAAGAAATAACAATGTGAACGAAAAATACATTACAATCATAAAGAACATCTACTCCAAGAGTGTTAGCTGTATAAAATTAGAAAGAGAAGGAGATGAATTCAAAATAGAAAGAGGTGTGAGACAGGGAGATCCACTCTCTCCTAAACTCTTCATAGCGGTTCTGGAAGGTATCTTCCAAAGCATAGATTGGAAAAACCAAGGCCTATGGATAGAAAACAAACAACTCACACATTTAAGATTTGCAGATGACATAGTCCTATTTAGCCATTCTGCTACAGATGTAGAAAAGATGCTTAGCAGTCTGGACACTAAGAGCAAACATGTTGGGCTACAAATGAACGCAACCAAAACCAAAATTATGACAAACAGCCTCCAAAAAACCATCACAATAGATGGGAAGATAATAGACTATGTGGAAGAATACATATACTTGGGAAAACTTATATCTTTCAATGTCAATAGCAATGAGAACGAAGTAGATCGTAGGGTAAATACGTCTTGGAAAAAATATTGGGCGCAAAAAGAAATATTAAAAGGAAACTATAGCCTCAAGATGAAAAAAATTATAATGGACTCCTGTATCCTACCAAGTTTAACCTACGCATGTCAATCTTGGGTATATACTGGCAAAATAAAAAACAAAATCTTATCCTGTCAACACGCTATGGAAAGAAGTATCCTAAACCTAAGAAGAATACAAAAGACCAGAAATACGGAAATAAGAAAGAAAACTAAACTAACAGACGCCCTCCAACAGGCCATGAGTCTGAAGTGGAGATGGGCAGGCCATGTTGCGCGATACCAGGACAAAAGGTGGACCAAACTAACAACCAATTGGCCAGGCCCCATTGGCAAGAGAAGTGCGGGACGACAAAGAAAAAGATGGGCTGATGATATCGTGGAAGTAGCTGGCAAAGACTGGATGATAACAGCACAAGATAAAGAAAGGTGGAAAGACATGGAGGAGGCTTTTACCCTAACAGGGACCATACTACCTAATAACAAATAACTAACATAGACATAAACACAGCTAAGGAAAAAAAACTAACACACTAACATCATTTGAAATGTAATAAGTATAAGTATGAGGCAACAAAGCTAAATAAATAAAATAAAATACGTTAGTTGCGACGTTCGGGATTAGTAAGATTTTAGTACTGACAGCTATAAGTGCAACAAAAGTGACTGTCGGATGTACGCCTAATAACATTTCTGTATGACACCTCAGAGTTAGTAAATGGTAATGCCACAATATTTGCGAGATAATCTCGAGAATTTGGTAAAAAGATGGCACCTTCGCGTGTCTGACGCCTTTCTAAGCATTTTTAAATAGGATTACGCGAAAATTGCTATAAACACATTATTTCGGCGTAATAATAGTGGCGCTGTAGGAGTCGCAGTAACAGTAACACTTACTCTCGCACTTTCAGAAATACTAGCAGCAACGTTTAGGAGACGGTAGAAAGGAGAGGTCGTTTCAGACTTCCTAACACACGCAGAGTAAGAAATTAATGATGATAAGAAAGACCAAGCCAGAACTCACCCAACCTAAGGATTTGTTGTCAAGAAACGTGCACAAATATGAACAATAACCTACCGTTTTGATATTTTCTTGCATATGCGCTATGCGAAACGAAAATCTAAATGATAAATGGTGAAAAATTTTCATCACGACCGGGATTCGAACCCGAGTAATTGCACAATTACTGGATAGATGTCGCTACCGTCCCTCAGACGAGAATATGGAGACAAAATTCACGATCTGGATACGAATCACGGTGGCTCTGTTGGAATAGAGCGTGCCACGGAATGGCGAGGTCCCTGGTTTAAATCCCGGTCGTGATGAAAATTTTTCTCCATTTATCATCAATAACCTACCGACTCAGAATTAGTAGTCATCAAGAACCTTGCTTTCTGCACTTTCTGATCTAAAAGGTGCTTGATCCTTTTAGATCGGAAATATAACCAGGAACTAGCGCAGAAAGCAAGTAGGTACATCGACTTGGCTAGAAGATCGTCAATATAGAATCGTGCTTACAAATCTAATATTTTATTCACAACACTCCATTTCTCTGACATTTACCCCACGACCCTGTCCGAAAACTTCGAAACAATGACAAAAGTGAAATTACCGCCTAAGTCTAACCGCTCAATACCGCCCGTCAATGCCCCATACATAATAAAACATCGGTCCGTCCGTTGGTTGTACATGAAAGCGAACTCAATCACTTTCATCTCAGCTTTTTGTACAAGCCGTAATGAACATCACAAAAAGATATTTGCATCTATGTGGCACATCGTTGTTGTTTTTTCACTCTCAAAATGTTTGGGCGCCTTGAATATTTCTGGGGGCTGGTGGTGCAACAATAGCTATACGAATATACAGCAAAAACTGGACAAAACATGTTGAAATCACAGTTAACTGTCATTAATTATGTGGGTGTTAGACAGCGGAAAGGCGAAGGCCTGAATCTAATAATGAATTGCAAATTACAATTTACTGATAAGAAGAAGATGCACTGGAACACTTGAAAATACATACAGTATAAGTACGGTGGAACACAGAGAAAGGTGTACAGGAGAGTTTTTAAGGTTGAGATTTTCTCTAAAACTAAGTACTTGACCTATTGCAAAAATTATTTCACTGTTAGATAAAAGTTAAAACTATGTAACTGTAAAAGAATTATTAAATTCGGTCCAGTAGTTTTTGAGAAAATCTCAACCTTATTGAGGCCCCCTGTATACTTATCTCTGTCTTCGATCATACGAGGTATCCCACAAATCGGTCCTAGGATGAAATATAGGAATTTTAGCCACAATTACTACCTTAAACTAATGGGAACAATAATAATTTAACACATCAACGCGAATATAGGTAAGATGAACTGCTGATTATTCCACCATTAACCAGTTGAAATTCTAATAGTAGATAACATTTTCAAATAATAGTAATTAATCAGACATATATTACAACAAAATGATTACTGTTATGTTTGTTATCATTGAGAACTATTTATAGTTGTTACATTTTCAATAGCTAACATTATCGCTCCTTCGATATTAGCTTAGCTAGTAATGGCTAACGAACATAAAACCAAACCAGTTTTCTCCGTACCTGCTCAACTCCATCAATCAACTGTTGAACAAAAACATCACGTTTGATTACACATTGTACGTTCATTTACACTAAACCCTCACGTTCGTATTATAAACGATTTGTTAGGAAGTTTAACAAGATTCCTTTGGAATTATTTGGGTCCCTTTAATTTCGAGACGGAGCTGGAATGTTCGTGGCAGAAATAGTACGATGTTTGCTTTCAATAACCAAGCTAGCCAGACTATGTCGATAAAACATTTTTGAAACTACAGTTTATAATATTATAGCAGTACCTAGTTAAGTGAGACAGCATCAGAATATGGACGAACTTACTTCTAAGTTTCGTAATGATACTAATGATAAGACAGAAGGGCCAAGGCACAACAATTTGAAGACGTAAAACTAATGGTTGACAAGTTGTGGATACATGCTACGGTTGTATGTCCAAAGCATATGATATCAAGTTGCAGAGATTTAGTGGAACTGTACTTATCCAAACTAGAGACAAAAGAGCTGATAGAGTGAAGATGACGTGAGTCGTGATGGGTGGTGCATTTGCATTGCATACAAAGTTCCTACAGGCAAATTATTCGAGACCGGCAAAAGTGGAAGGTGTTTTGTGTCGCATACCAAGAGTCCGGTTGCTAAATCTGTAGATTAAGTTAGTGTAAAATCAAAGTAGTCCTATAATGTAAGCAATAAACACTCACAGCTGGTGTCAACTAATATCAGTCAGTATTTTGACCTATCAAAACCATTAAATTTTCAAATCCATATAACCGCAAGGGGTCATCCAACTCAACTTTTCGAATTTATATTTACAATCCTTGTCTATGCGTAAATAAAGCCATGAGTCACACAGGCTACCTACAACCGTGTCAACGATCGGTGTCAATATACTCCATGGGGCATGGGGCCGCCACGATTGGGTCACGATTCGATGGGAGCCCTTGTGCACTTCCGCTGCGTCTACGCCGACACGCGACGCGTGCGCAGCTCACGATGCAGTTATTATTATACAGTTACCGCCTCATAGGGTTATTGTGAATTTATGTAGGTTACAAATTACTTATTGAACAGTGTTTGTTTACAAATTGATGATAAAATAGAGAATTCGACAAAGGGCAGGTATCAATTATAACTGTGAGTCGGTACGACACGAAGTGGGAAGAAATTTTTGAGCTTTCTGCCCAATGAAGTTGGGCAAAAATCACGCTTTTTCTGTCATATCAACCTATCCAACGCCGTTTATAAAACAGCAGGAATTTCCGGCTAACACCTACCTACGCTACTGAAGGTTAGACCTCTTCAGAAGACCTATCGATCGTCCCAGATAAACAAGAAGCAATAGATAAGCTAGTTTTGCAGCACGATTTTCTGTCATTCTCTCAACGTGTCCGAACCTTACATGAAGGCATATATTATTACATTTTCGTGAGCGGTAACTCCCACAATAGGAATTGCTGCATTGTAGGGATAAAATACTTCTTCCAAAACAACCAGAAAACCACAAACTCGTCAGAAGTCCAATGTCCGAGTTCTCTATCTTCAAGTGTCTTCTCTAAATTCAAGTATCCTCACAAGAATCAGGGTGGAGCTGTCAGTAACCGCATAAAAGCTTGCTCTACGCTCTCTAGAAGCGAATTCCTCGCGTTCATTTACTCGGAGACGCCATTAGCCATTTTTATATGACAGCAGAATTCACGCGGCCCGCTGACCCAGTTCGGCGTCACCTTGCTCGCGGCCGCAGATTCCGCCCGGTGAGAGTTTACTCGAAATCAACAATAAATATGGAAAGTAATTGTACGAGAGACTTTTAATAAGCGATCGCCGAAGTAGGCCCCGTATATTGTTGCGCACTGAGCGTCTTTTTTCCACGGGACCCAATGACCCACTGGCTGGTGAAGGTTCTTCTAATTGCTTGCTGGTAGGAATTACTTGCTGTCTGAAAATCAGCGCCGCAGCCATGTCCATGCGTGGCTGCAGCATTATGCTGAGGCAGTTGACCCCTTCCGGCGCTGCACATCAACGGAACTGACACAAATTGTTTTAAATGTTTGTATGTAATTTAAGTAAAGTAAGTAAGTAATCCGTTAATTTCGCAATTTAAATTCAAATTCAAATACACTTTATTGTACATAAAAGACACACACAATTACAATACAGAAATACAAAACAGCATGTACAATTTTGGCGGCCTTATCACTAAAAGCGATTTCTTCCAGGCAACCCACAATTAACAGGCAATTTAATTAAACTTGTTTGTATCTGAATAAACCTTCTTCTTCTTCAGCTCAGATGTATGTGGGATTTTACCAAAAAAAAATCTCTCGAGATCGCTTCCTACATATGGATCACGCGGCAGCGACAAAAATGACACCGGACTTAAATCCAAGACTGGGTCGTATAAGGGACACTACGCGTTTTCATTCAAGTATTGCCCGGCGATATATTTGTCGCGGATGCGTCGTTTTGGGTATTCGCGTGGTCAGTTTTAGTCTGTTAATAAGCGTAATATTTTTTTTTCATTTCCTTTACCTTAACATGTGACGGTATCTCTTATGGTTGCATTTCGCAATGAATTTGATACTTATTGTTTTTACAGCGTGTAGCTGAGAATGCTCTAACCCACAAACGTGTCCAACCCACACGAAGTGCATAAACAATAGTGGCGATTGCACCGCACAGGGCAAGTGGTCGGACGGGTTGCAGAGAAGTGGTCCGGCTCGGAGCAACCTGTAGATATTTGGGCACCCGGTCACTGGGTTGCGGGGATCGCGAGCGACGAGCGACAGCGGATGGGTTTTGTTGTAATCAAACATTTTTATGATAAACATACTTGTAAATTGAGAACCTCCTCTTTTTTGAAAGTCGTTGAAAAAAAATAACTCTTCGTATCGTTACTTGACGGAACCCATTGATTTAGTGTTATGTTGATTTCATGATAGTACATACTCTAAAATCAATGGAATTTTAGAGTATACTATCATGAAATCAACATAATGAATCGAAACAGGTGTTTTATTTGAACTATAATTGCAGAAAGAATGAAGCATGACCCAAAATTTTATATCATTATTTTTAATAAACAATGTAAATTATTATTTTCACTCCTTACAGCGTTTGTTTCTTATTTCAATTTATTTGCTGTAATATAATTTTAACTGTACCTATAGCTCGCGAATCTATACAGCGTGTAACGGAAAGGGTATATGCAGCCGAAGCGAGAGAATTCAGTACCTGTAAGTGAACAACTTCTGATCTACGACTTTTCGATTAAAAAATTAAAATTAATTTCTCATACAAATCGATCAGCTGACCGGTATGAAAAATCAAAAAATAATTTCGCGAAAATAGAAAAGTCGTAGAACAAAAGTTCAGTTACCGATACTGAACACCCTCCCTTCGGCTTCATATAGGGTATATCCGTTACATCCTGTATAATAATTATAAACATTTCATAAAAGCTTGCATAATATTGCTGGTTTATTTGAATTTACATGGTTTTTGCAAGTACCTATCTGTGAAAAAATCCGCTAGATATTTGAATTTGAACCCTGTAACAACCGTAATCATTCTGCCAAAATTATTCAAACCGTATCATCAGCTACGACGAGGAGATAATTAATAATAATTAAATTAATTCTCTGAACTTAAAGCTTATCTTATAGCAGGCTACTCACTAATTTACTCCAAAATATCTCCAAAAAAAAACACATTCCCACGCCTTAATTTGTATGGAATAGGTGTAATTTAATTTGATACGGGCATTTTCGTAGGAATTTCAGGTCAGTTTTTGTCGCTATTGTTGGTGTTCCACTAACATGAGCATTTAATTTTAAACTTGACTTTTATGTTTAAAAACGTAACGTCTTGACAGCAAACTCCGACCTATATATTTATTTTAAAAGCTGAAGGTTTGATGATGATGTAAATGTGTTTAGAATTTACAACTACACCATAATCGTTCAGCTTTAAAAAATCTATATTAAAAAGGTGCAAAAACTTTTAATAGATTTTTTATTTTGTTCATCCTTTAATTAAGATAAAGATAAATTTTATTGCAAAAGTATTACACAAAAATTGCATATACAATTAGTATCACAATTTGCCGGCCTGTCGATAAAATCTTATATTTACTTTAAAAACTTGTGACATAAATTTATGGGTTTACTAATAGGCATACCTATACACTACACCACAATCAAACTAGCATTCCGTGTAATTAAAATTCCACAATTAAAGATAGACAATATAAAATGATTACGAGTATAATTCACAAACTCAATAGTGCTGTCCATCGCGGCTGTAACTCTTTCTTTATACCACACCTCGGCAGTGACACACATTGGACACTAAATTATGCCATAAATTCTCATCGCATACAGGTTGCGCTTGCGTCTCTAGCCCCTACCACGGTCACTTGTTCACATTCATGCAAATTGAAGAATTATTTATCCATCTATCATCTCTAAAGCCGATAGTCATAGACAGTTTTGAGTACGAGTGGAGTTTGAGCTCGGTCTTACAACTGTAAATTTTCATACAATTTATACATTCATAATTATGATCTCACGCTGAGTTAGTGCTCAAAAATGTCTATAACTATCGGTATTAGATAGATCGGTGTTTTTATGGTCGCAGGTTCAAGTCCTGCCCACGGCAATAATTTTTTCATCATGTTCTAATAATATACAAAATTTAAATAACTAAATCTGAAAATGGAAACTTACCTTACTTTAATAATTATTATATTTTATAGCATTATTGTAACAGGTTCAATCGATACTCTCAAGTATCTATTTTCATATTTTACAGAGCTTAGATTAAAACGAGGTCACATTTAATAGAACAGAGTTTACATTTTAATAGCATAATAAAATGAACTGTTTATCGATTGATACAGACGTTTAATGTCTCTTCTTATTGCTGTTCAACTCAGAGAAATAATGACGGGAGTACGCAAGCGCTGGCGTTCCCCTCTGCCGAGGTACATGCACGAATCGTTCATCGCCGTTTATAAAAACTAGTTGCTGCGACCGGCCGTCATTTTGCTTCCGTACGTATCGCTGAACACAGCTCCCGAAAATGGTTAATTGTGCAGTGGTTTCATGTAAAAGGCGATCAGAAACATCAAATTTTAGAAAAGACGGTGTTTTTGATCATTCATTAGCAATTTAATTATGAATTTATGCTACTAAAACATCATAAAACTCATTTTGTTTTTCAAGTCTAAACGCCGAAAATCTCTTGGTACGAGGATACAAAATCTCTTGGTACGAGGTTGCTTAAGAGTAGTGATGGGCAACACGCAAACCAATAAATGAACGAATGAATGAATGAAATGAATGAAGTTTAACTTGAAGTAAAAAATATACATTTTACCTATACTTATTACTGTTTCATTGCAATGAAACGTTCATTACCATTAGTACCTAAACGGCAGTTCTTTTTGGGGCAACTACTGATGTGGATTGTTGCGGATGGATCAGGCAAATGGAAACTCGGATGAATCGAAATACTATAATAATTAAAATTACAATGAAAATGAAAACCTGTCTCTATTTCTACACACTGACAACTACCTAACTTTATAAAATAAACAAGTGGGTTTTTTTCTGTGCCCGCGGAACCAACCAGTCGACAACACGTATGGTATAGGCAGTGCTTCCAGATGCATCTACTGTAATTTTGACTGTTTTACTGTATACTGTAATGATAAAAATACAGTACATGGGTCTACTGTAATTTTTATTTAGGTCATTGTAACTTATTTTGCCTAATTTATGCCCAAAAAGACTTGATTTCTGCAAAAATGTACGAAAACACGAACAAATTATTAATTATTTCCTCGTCTCACTCTTTCTCTCTCCAATTGGGTCGTAGTTCATGTGATTTTTTTTTAAATTCCATTTTTTTTCTTCAAATTTATCAAGGGATAAAGTAATACATAATGTTTTCTTTCTTTATATACCTTATCCAACGTCTAAAGTACTGTAATTTCATTGTAATATTATTTGGAAATGTACTGTATTTTTTTTAGTCAATCGAAAGGTCACACCGTGACCGTTCAAGGATTATGGATTTATATATTTATGTGGGCTGGATTAGCATATGGATACTTTGTGTTCCGGAAAAAAGTATAGTTCCCTAGGAAAAATGTATTTTGAATAGAACATCTATAACTGAAATTCACGTAGGCAAAGCCGCGAGAAAAGCTAGTACAAACTACTTAAAAGACCAAAAATAATAATCTATAATCAAACTTGGTACATCAATTTCATTCGTTCCTTCACCAATCAATTCAATCGTTCTTTGTACATAGCACAACACTAATTTTTCGTTTGTGGTTGTCGTAAACATTAGTGTAATTACGACGAAATGTTTATTTGTGTGCGTGTTTCATCTTTGTGTGACGATATTATTTTCGTGTGCGTTTATATGGACGTGGCAAATTTTGTTGCGAGTGTGCAGCAATGTGCAGATGTGTGCTGTACGTGTTTACCTCACCTCCCCCAAAAAGTGGCAGAAAAATATGTACGGCTAAAGATAGGTAAGGCAACTCCCGTCCTTATTTCTCTGAGCTGTTCAAAGTCTTCCAATCAACGAACATATAAACGCTTCTTTTATTACTATTGTTTATTTTATTACAATTTAAAATACCTTCATAGATTTTAACATTATAAGTCCTCAAAGACACGCAAGTAAAGTGCGGATAAAAGTAACATATTTTTTTTAGAATTTAATATTTTATACCACTCGCCTAAATGTAAGGTTCAATTATTACTAACATAATGTAAAATGGTACAAGTAATATTTAAAGTGTAAGTACTTACTTATAGATAAGAACTTAAAAAAATAATCAAAAATTAATTTAATTTCGTTTATTTTGTAACAAGGGAATGTTCAATTGTTCATGCACACTCATGGTAGGGGATCGGACAGCATCACAAATCTACACGATGACGGATAACGGTTATCGACCACCGAAAGCGATGCAAAATATAGTCTACCTATTTAAAATAATTAAGTAGGTAGGTACTGAAGTTAGTATGCAGAGCTTTGGTTTTTTCACGATCGATTGAATTAGACAAAACTTTATTGTTAATTAAAATTATTGATTTGGTATTTCCGGAACATTAACAGTGTTTTAGAATATCAATTTGTAATGTCATTTATTCGTGTGTACAGTAGAAAACAGAGACAATATACAGGGGGTCTCAATCTGGTGTCAATAAGATTGGGATTTGCTTGATTGTAAAAAAATATTTTAGTAGTTCCTAGGTATGTAGATAATTTCGAGTGCACATTGTGTGTAATTTAACAAATCAGTCATACAATTTTTGAGAAAATCTCATCATTAATGACTATCCTGTATATATTTCTTTGTTAGATCCTATAAACATATTGGTAGGGTAGATAATACCATACAGTTAGCTAATGTATGTAGAATGGAACTGGCTCGAGGGCGCATGCGTCAAAATGGTTATATTTACTGGTTATTTACGATTTCCTAGCACGCCTCCTGCCTTCTGCTCGATTTCTAAACGATTAGCTCAACCACCACGACTAAACTGTATCACATATAATAATAATACTCTAGCTAAAGGAACAGCTGACAAAACTAAATATTCAGAAATAAATTTCATTAAATTCGTGGTGTTCTTGCTTACTGAACCAATCGTAACAAAACAATAAACGAATAAAATCAGTATCATCAGCCCGTATCAGTCCACTGCTGGACGTAGGCCTCTCCCAAAGCGCGCCACTCAACCCTACTCTCGGCCCTCTGCATCCAGTCTCTGCCAGCCATCTTGCGAAGGTCCCAGGTTTACCCGTTCGTGGCCTCCATTCGAGAACTCGTCAACCCCATCGGTTATCGGTTCTACGACAGATGTGGCCAGCCCAGCCGAAACGTGGACATTGACGGTGAGACTGGCCCACAAGTTCAAAGTCGTTCAGCGAGCTATGGAAAGAGCTATGCTTGGCATTTCTCTGTTAGATAGAATAAGAAACGAGTATATTCGCCACAAGACAAAAGTGGTTGACATTGCTCATAGAATCAGTAAACGAATGAAAGCATACACAGAAATATCACAAAGTAAAGAATAAATCTTAGAAAATAATCAATACAAAATAAGGTGCCAAAAAGGAAGTTAAAGGGAAGAGGTAAATCGAATAGAATAGAATAGAAATATCTTTATTAGGCAACAAAATCCGGTCTTAAATAAATACAAACATATGTGAGTAGTTAACTGTACAGATATGTTAGTATACGTAAGTATATACTCCACCTATGTGAGTAGGTAGGTATATACATTGTGGGTTTTGATGCTAAAAGGCCCCACGCTCAGCATAATGCTGACGGAGCTGACTCCGCCGAGCGCTGATTTTCAGCATGGCCCTTTTCCTGAAACTAAACCCACCCCGTGTCCCTTTATTGTGTCTGTCTACAAACTACAACACCGATAGACTCATCGCCGACCACACCACTTATTCCTACCACGACCTGTGCCGCAGAGGACATACGGTTGACAAATCTATAAACTAATAACCGTGCTTATAGATATTGACGAAGAATAACAAGAAGCGAAAGTGATGTTTCATGATCACAGTTCGCAGCCTATGGAAGTTCAACTGGCAATATTTTATGTAACGTAGATACGGTGGAATACACAGGTGTACAGGAGAGTTTTTAAAGTTGAGATTATCTCAAAAACTACTTGAGCTAATGCAAAAATTCTTTCGCTGTTTGATATATAAAAGTTAAAACTATGTAACTGTAAAACAATGATTAAATTCGATCCAGTAGTTTTTAAGAAAATCTCAACCTTATTGAGGCCCACTGTATAGTTATCTCTGTCTTCCACTGTACGTATGTAAAACTAAAATACCAAAAGGAAAGCCACATTGAAACAGTCACACTTGAATGTAAAATAAAACCGTGTGTATATTCATGGTAACCTCATTGCACTAAGCGTGTGCGCGCGGCGATCTGATTGCTTACCGATGCTCACTTGTAATTGTTAATGACCACACTGGAGACACGGAACGAAAGTGGAATGACTCGGAAATGGAAAGGCTGGATAGTGGAATTCCAACGAGATAAGCAAGGTTTACTTAATTGAAAGAAATTGTCAATTAAGAAGAACACAAGATATAAATAGTTACCTATTTCAACATCACTGATGATTATGGTTTGTAAACAAGGTGTTTGTTACAGATAGGAAACAAAATAGAAGACTAATTGAGACCAGTGAATACAGAAGATGGGAGTGTAAGAATTAGGAAGAACTATGATATTGAAGATGAATGTCCGAGCTAATTAGGCCGAGATGCAGAGACATTTTTGAACGCGAGCTTAGCATGTGCTTATGCCAACATTTTCGAGTCTTGTCTAACTTAGGCAGTGGCGCAACTGCCTAAGTTAGACAAGACTCGAAAATGATCATATTTTACCAACAAATCACTTACAATAACAATCAATAAATTATAGACTCACACCTAAACACTAATACTGGCTTGAAAAAGATTGCTAGAGGTCAGCTAAAGAACAAAACTTAGGCAGATGTGGGTCAGAAATAATTAATAGTTCCTTTTCCAATGCTAAAACTAATTACTAACTAAACCCTACAATAACCACAACATCAAAACACAACATTGTAGAAGCAGGTGCATCAGCCGTGGCGGGCGACATTCCACCGCGTCACCTGCCGGTCGCCAGACTGCGGCAAAAAGCGTAATCGCCATCATTGCCCGGCACGTGGCCAATGTTGATGTTGCGATCTAATACAAAAGAACAGCAACTATGTTGCCACAGTTGAAAACTGCTAATGTTGCCAGAGAGTTTAATAACAAAAGAACAACAACTACAGTCAATATTGATGTAGTTGAGAGGTAAATAAAGAATTGAGTTTACCTACTTTGCACCTTGCACAGGTTCGTAATGACTTAGATATGAAACTAATAAAATGACGAACTTACATAAATACACAATATTTTACTTGCAATAAATGATATGAATCTGAATCTTTGTCCGGTTCACACAATATAATGTTTACAACAGAATAAGCCATTTATAAAACGCCAAAAATAGTGACGGTAAATATAAAAGCAAATGATTGACGTAAAGATATAAAGAAACATACATATTGTGGTAGATAACGAATGATATGCTAAATCAGCGGAAATGCCAAATATCAATCTTAGCCATATAACTAATCCAGTAGCTTAGAAGTTCTAAAATATCTAAATAACACTTAAAGTATGTGATAAATAACTCTGTAGTACCTACTTATAGGAAATCAATACGAAATAATCTATTACAAAAAAACATCGTATCTAAAAAATAATCTGTATACTTTTCCTTTATCTGCAACAAGATTCTCGTCAACGATCCAATTACTCGTAAATTAATTACAGAGGATGTGAAGAAAACACCATAAATAAACGCGCAACCCACCATAAAGCTTACGATGATAACAAGGTTTATAACAGGCAGTAAATAGTAGCTGCGTAATATTATAAAAGCCTAGTAGGACATAACTGATATAATGGACAACTAAGTACACAATACTAATGCAGTCTTCAAACATTTCACTGATTTACCGATGCGACTAAACAATGGGGCGAAAATAGATGTCAAGTGTGATAGTGAGGCGATAGTAAGTGATAGTATCGTCTAGCTGGCACGACGACGACGGCACAACAATTCGATGGAAAGTCAGAGGAATTAAATTGCCCTTTACAATGCAAAATTGTGGAAAGCAAAACCATTTAAAGGTAACTTTGACATTTATGTAGATAAGGGTTTTATTTAATAAGTTGGAAGAGTACAATAAAGGCATTGTCAAGATAATGAACATACTTAAGACGCAATACGAAAAACAGTCAATAAATGGAGAAATGACCCGAAGAGGAAAATTAATATAGCGTTATGTATAACTGTTAGATTTACAGCAAATTGTCAACATTGTAACACTCAAATCACTGAACATAACATTGGCATAAGCTCATGAAAACAGTAGTAGTGACTCAATGCAAACATTTGCTCATTATCGGCCAGATGCAAAAACCGATCAAACATTCGAAATTATCACGTAAACGCTAGCGACCGATAAACTTTTAACGGTCACTATTACAACCGGTTTTAATGCCCAATCACGGCGATATTGACGATATATCAATGACCGGAACCGGTTTCAAAGTTCGTTATTTAACGTAAACCGTCTTAGAACCAAATCTGCGTACACAAATCATTGGGTTAACACGTTTGGAAGCGTTAGTAAACTCGATACCTTCAATCGATTGAACAGGTTTAGAAGATCTATTTGGAACGTGCTGGAATTCCGAATTGGTCATATTCATATGTGATACAGAAACAAGTGGGTTAGAATGTTAAGACATCGATTTGGATGAGTGGAGATGATATGACAAATGATAGGTATACTCATATAGATGTGTGTACGTGGTCTAAATAAATAACATGAATTATAAAGGTTGATTTGAACAAGACTTTCATAAATCAAAGCTTTCCAATATTTACAGAAAGACATTATGACTAAAGTACCTATATCTGCTTTCGCCAATTTTGGTCGAAATAAAAACGAAAGTATTCTTAAATTAAGTTCACAAAATATAGAGCAAGCGAGTGAGCTTTTATCACGAATACGTCAATCATATTAGTATAAAAGTAGAGTAATAAATGTAAGAGCACCTACAAAAAGCTTTTATTGTGATCCTTTATACACAGATTTGTCTCGATCTTTTCGTGACCTTTCTATGCTTCCGAGAGTCGAGACGGTTTTTATTCACTTATTTTATATATTGTTCGAAAATTATTTATTTAATAATGTTATAATTATGAGTGAATACAAGCCTGCAAACAACGTTAACGCTTATACATATTTGTACTTCAATACCAACGTAAGACAGTGAGTAGTAGGAAGTAATGAATGCGGTTAAGTGATCAAATGATATGCACCAATAATAATAAGTGTTACTCTATTACTGTGGTCGATCTATCACGTGGATAGAACCGCAACCGCGGAAGACATGGGCTCGTCTTTAATTTCATCACGTTTATTTTATCACGTGTGTATAAGTAATTAATTGATGAGTTCGTTGCAAAAGATATGTACATCGTACATCTGCTCAACACATTTATGAAGTAGGTAGGTATAATTCCAATAACTAGATGATCAGACATAAATAACACTGGCGCGCCCTGCTAAGACCGTTAGTATTAGAGGCGTCTTCAAATATGGCCTCGATCGCACGATAATCGTGACGAAGCCTCTATCGATGGTCTGATAACTGTGTGAAATGGATACCAATAAAAGTGATAGGCTTCTAAAATAGTCATAGATTCAGAGAATATAATTCCTTATGCATAATGTCACCTCACGGCGAAACACAAAACAAGGGTCAATAAAAGTAATATTGAGATGAAGACAACAGTAAAGGCGTCTATCCATAAAGGAGATATTCTATGATGTAGTTGGATGTGAGAAAGAAAATGTAAATAACGTATTATTGTAAAAACAAACTGCTTGGGTTTCATGATTCATATAGACATGAATAATATTCATTTAAATTGAAATGTTACATTGAATACATTGAAATGTTATTCCTAACATACTAGTTCAAATCATTCATGACTACGGAAAATTTCAGAAATTTTAATTATAGATTTGTGACAGAATGCAAAAAAAGTATAGTAACAAAATGGTTGCATCATAGAAATTAAAAACGTTTTAATGATTCTTAGAAGAAGCACCTTTTGATGGTCTTCATTGAATTGAAAAATATACCCATAAAGTCTCCTTGTAGAACTTAGAAAAAAAATGTAATAAAAATCCAATAGGTTAATACAAAAATTAGCATTTTATTACGTTTTACAGTGTTCACTCGTTGTGCCGGGTTCTCATAAAATGGAAAAAGAATTGCCTGGGGTGGGCATAAAACCTACGTCATGCTGTGCCCACAGCCACACCTTTTTATACACCTGTTCAAGCAATATTATGCTCCTATACCCGTTGGTATGCTTCAAACTTCAAACTTCAATATTTATTCTGAAAATAGATCCTTATGAATACTTTTTCATGTCAAAATATAATAAAAATTATACAACAATACAAAAACTTAAATTAACCAATTTCAATATTAAATATAAATTCATTCAATTAATTATAAATGTCATTCAATTAAAAATATAAGTCTATAATATTAATAAAAATAGCTCATCTATAATAAATCAGAATATACTTGTATTAGACCGAATTCGGGGAGCACCACGCTTCTTTGTCAGTAATGTAGTCATCGGTAGTATAATATGCTTTTCGCATTAGGGTTTTCTTTACATGGGATTTAAACTTCGTTTCGGTTAGGCATAAAATATCATCAGGAATCTTGTTATAGAAGTTAATCCCATTACCCATGAAGGAATTTCTGACTTTACTCAGACGAAAGCGGGGAATTGACAATTTGTTCTTATTTCTAGTATTGTAATTGTGAGTATCAGCATTTGTACGATACAAGTGGATATTTTTTCGGATGTTCATTATGTTTAAATATATATATTGTGACGCCACAGTAAGGATTCCGATCTGCTTAAAAACTTCCCTAAGAGAGTCTCGGCGCTTAAGTTTGTAAATTGATCGCACCGCTCTTTTCTGCAAAACAAAAATCGTTTGGATATCCGCAGCTTTGCCCCATAAAAGTAGCCCATAAGACATAATACTATGGAAATAACTAAAGTATACTAATCTTGATGTTTCGACATCAGTGAGTTGCCTGATTTTCCAGACTGCATAGGCTGCGGAACTAAGCTTTCCAGACACTGCTTCAATGTGAGAGTGCCACTGGAGTGTTGAGTCTAATGTTATTCCGAGAAAAACAGCCGATCCCGCAAACTCTAATGCATCACCATTCAATATAATCTCCGGCACAATACTCTTTGTATTTGGCATTGTAAATTTGACACATTTTGTCTTCCTTGCGTTAAGTAACAGGTTATTTGCAGTAAACCAATCTGATAACTTAGTGAGTGTATTGTTTACATCGTCAAAATAAACCTTATTTCTGTCAAATTTAAAAATTAATGATGTATCATCAGCAAACAACACTATTTCACACATATTATGTAGGAAAAAAGGCAAATCATTGACGTAGATTAGGAAAAGTAGAGGCCCCAATATTGAGCCCTGTGGAACTCCCATCCGCACAGGAGACCCAGAAGACTGCACGTCGGCGATGCGCACCGTTTGAACTCTGTCATGCAGATAAGACTCCAGTAATTCCAGTGACCTATCCCGCACACCATAATAATGCAACTTCGTCAAAAGGGTTTCATAATCAACGCAGTCAAAAGCCTTTGACAAGTCGCAAAAAATGCCAATAGCGTCAAGAGAGCTCTCCCAAGCCTCATAAATGTTCTTGAGGAGCAAAGTACCTGCGTCGACAGTTGACCTTCCCCTGGTAAAGCCGAACTGGTGTGTATGGAGCAATCTGTTGGAACCAAAGTGAGACAATAGTTGGTTGAAGATAATCTTTTCGAAAATCTTACTCAGTGCCGGTAGTATGGAGATTGGCCGAAAGTTTGCAAGATTGTTTCTTTCTCCCGATTTAAAAAGAGGAATGACTTTACTGTACTTCATCAGATCGGGAAAAACTCCATCGTCAATACATTTATTGAAAATAAAAGCCAAATGGTGTGAAATTATGCCAATCACGTTTTGCAAAATACTGACTGATAAGCCCCATAAATCTTCGGTCTTTTTTATATTGATAGTTTTAAATGTCTTTATTATATCAGTATGTGTAATATGCCTGAATTTAAATTGTGTGGGGCATTCTTCAGTGTATGTGTCAGTTATGTTGTTTTATGTAGCTATTCCTGGTTCACAGGAATTTGTAAATAACTCTTCGATACTAACGAGACTTTTGGTTTACGATTTTTATTATCATCGCGACAAAAGAAGACATGTGTTTCTTTGTGTCATAATTGCGCATTAACCTACCTACATATATGTCTGATCCCATTTTGTGATTGAACCGATTTCAATGCGGTTTTTTCAGTGTCTTTTGTAATTTTCCAGGGATCGTTCTTAGATAAGTATTGATATTCATATGTACGTCAAACTTTTCTTCTGCCAAGCAATAAGGTTTTAAGGTCTCAGGCAGAAGGCTGCACTTATGTAAATGTTGGTACTTATCGGTGGTTAGAAATTATCATGGGATTCAACGCTTGCAATACATCCGATATACTTAAAATATTTAGCTGTATTGCGTGCGATCTTGAATAATATTTTGTATTTTATAGCTGTTTCTTAAACAAACATTAAAACATTGTGATTGACTATCATATCGCAATGTTTAAAAATAAACACAAATAATTATCTCTGTTATTTTACAAAATGTTTCACATCTATTATAATAAAACAACTACCTATAAAGCAAGACAGTTATTACTTATTTAACTCTACGTTGCAAGTCCAATTAAAACTTGTGGTCAGCATTAACTATCTAATAACCAAACGTCACAACAGTTAGAACTCTATTAGGGACAATCGAGATAAATGCCCTCAGAACCAGCTTTGGTAGATACTATTCTATACCCCAGGGGTGCCCAAGTCAATGATCGCAAGAGTAAAATTGCAGCTTATATGGTGTTAACCGGAATGCTCCTAATTCAACTTCAATATAAAATTATTATGTGCCTAATTTTTATTGGTAGTAAACACATACGTACATTTGGTGGTAGAGTTATAAAAGTAAATGATGGTATTTACTTACATGTTTTTAAATTTAATCTTGGACCTGACCCAATGTCGCTTATCTCGCATGATCTCTTCTCCTAAAAAAGATGTGCTGCTGAGAGTTTTTTTTGCCAGTTTTTCTCCTCAAATGTTGGCCTTTCCTTGCAAAGTGTTGTAAATGTAAATAATAAGAATTTACTTGCAATAAGATTCTGATTCTCTCACTCTTGATGGAGATTATTTTATTAACTTCCGAGGTACAAAAACAAAACAAATAAATTATAACAAAATGCTTAAATACTTTCAAATTTTACCTTAGCTTGTTTAGTTTTCTTAATCCGTATTATCAACAGGGAATTGCAATCTAAGTTATGTTACATTTGAATCCACATTTGTTCTCCTGCCCGAACATCTTGAACAAGCCCATCCCTGACTTCATGTATAGACCTAAATCTAGGTTTAACTGGGCGTAGGTCCGCGGCCAGTCACGGTTCACGGTGTCAGTGGCACGCGAGAAAATTCGCTGCGCGCGCGCACCGGCCGATGCGATGCTTAGACAAAGCTATCGCTGATTGATTTCCTCGATCTGACCGTGAGAACGAGTGTTGGATATATTGTAGTTTGTAATACAGTTATGGACGATAATGATAACTCAACAGCAGCAGGTACCTACAAATCGAATGGAGACAATGCCATGTCTATGCCTGATAGATGGGAGAAGAGCGCAGATAAAAATGCAAAAACAGCAGCTAATGCACACAAAGCTCCGATTTATTCAAAAATCCCCATAAGTTACGTTAAAAATCGAGCCAAATTTTACAGTCAAGAAACATCTGAAACTTTGTATTATTAGTACTGTACAAGGAGAACATACAATAAAATGGTGCCTCACAATGAATATAATCGCGCAACTATGGAATTTTTTGCCAACAACATTTCACCTCACCCAAACACTAACTTTGGGTGAGGTGCCCAAATACTAACGAGAGAAGACCGCGAGACTGACAATGAAATCAGTAGAATTAATATATTTTGAATTATATACAAAAACATAGATAGATGGACGTTGGATATTTTGATAGATGGACATCTATCGGCTATCGACTCAAAAGGAAAAGGAATGATCATGACTTCATACTTCCAAGATTTGTGATTTACACATACGTGGTCATCTAAGTCTTCAGCCCTGATAACAGGCATAAGTAGGCGCACAAATCAAACCGATCTTCAAATCTGCGTTTAGTCATTATTACTATGCTGGACTGCTTTATAGTCTACGTAGACTTAAATTCAAGGAATTTATGAAGACCATAGGGTCTCCATATGCGAACTCCCCTAAGCATCAACTATATCTGATCGTTGATGTTTCGCAATGTTTATTAGTTTCTTAATGCAGGCATAGGGTCAGGGACTAGCTAGTAGATACGCAAATATATTTAATAGATGAGATAAATATTATCCTCGTGCAAACTCCATCTAATCTTATCACTATATGGTGTCGGTAACCTCATTTGATGTCTCAGATAAAGATAACGTCGATTTTGCGTCGTTAATATGAATAGTGAAGACGCTCGCCTATCAAATGGACTTGCTGGATAATTGGTTGTAAAATTAGACCACTGAGTGAAAATTATTAAAAGCACTGGTTTGTTTCGAGCAAGAGGAAAGAAGGCTGACATAAAGATGGCTTAGGCAGTATAGTGTTGTCAGTTAATGTGGGTTTCCAACAAATTGTATTAAATTTTAGAATTACATTGCTATTTAATGTCGAGAAAGTTTGCCTCAAAGAAAACATACTAAGGATTTGCAATATAATGCTTCCCGAATATAAAGAGGCATACAATATGATGAACCGTTTAAAGAATATCCGATAAGTACCTACCTACAACAACGTTATATTCAAATGTATGTATCGTATGACGACGATGAAGCAATTACAGGTATTGGTTGGTCATTTAAATTCAACGGTTCGCGCCGCGCATTTGAAACTAGCTAGCAAATCGGCGCAGGCGCAACGGGCACGCGCTCAGTCTGCGCGCGCGCACTCGGCCCGTGTAATCGGTAATCTGCGGTCACGGACAAGCACTTGCGGGAAGGGCGGGACTACTAAACAGGCATAACAGGAATAATAGCAATTAGAATAGCTCGCTGTTGAAAGCTTTAGTTGGTTCTAACGATAAGGGAGTAAGGACATGCAAGAAAACAATTCTCGGTGCGATTTCGAGTTTTTAGGAAAGTCCTCAAAAGCCGCGATTTACTGTGTACTGAGTGATTCTCTTTAAAGCAGACTTACCCCCTTAGGCAATACAGGGCCTAAGGGGAAGTCTGCTTTAAAGAGAATCATATTGGAACCGCAAAAGATACTAATATAACCTTTGAATAGCCCTAAAAGTGATAGGTACATTTCGTAGTTTTAGATACTTATACATTTACTATGACGAATGGGTGACTTATGCATATAAGTACATAGGTTACCTAACTAACTTTTTACCACATATGAATCAAGATTACTACGCCTTTTACTATATGTAAACCCATGTATTAGATATGATGTTTGTTAGAAATACCCAATACAAACACGTGCTGATAAGATGGGTGGATAGGACGTGATTCACAACGTCCTATCCACCCATTTCAGTTATTGATAAACGAGTGGGTGAAGTATGTGTTAATAATATCGTATTTGCATAATTATCTCCTATTCAATTACCTACTGACCTTTAGGACTTCAATTGCCCTTGTACACAAGCATCTCTCATATATTATGTCTAAATTAATTTATAGCTGAAGGTTCTCTAAATTATGATATCCTGTTTTATGCGTTTTATACGAGTAATTTACGTACACCCTCTAAAGTCTCATTTATTTATTCTACTATTTCTAAATACAGTATTTCTTACATTTTCTGGAAAGCTTTTGAAAGGTCTTATTTCTAACTTGATTTGCTAAAACCTGCTAATTATTATGGTACTGCCCGTAGCGGATTAACATTAATACGTAGCATTAGGCTCTATTCAGACGGACCATGCGTTAGGCTGGAGTCACAATCGGTTCACTAATGTTTGACAAAAAACGTATGACAAATGATCATTTTACAAATTATTTTTGAAAAAGTAATCATTTGACAAACTTATCATTTACTAAAGTGATCGTTTTAAAAGTGATCATTTGACAAAAATCCATTTTATAAATATTTAACATAGCAAATGTTGTGAATGCTAAACCGTCATTTTGCAATTGATTAAATGACCAAAGTATTCCTTTTGCAAGGTCGCCATTAGACAAAATATTGGGTAAATAAGTGGGTATTTTATATGTATAATTGTTAATAAATGAACTTGCTTTTTGAATGCAAAAAAAAAAAAAACCTAACATCGAAGTCTCTGGCTTGGAGCGAAGCTGCGCTTCGCTCCAAGCCAGAGCCTTCTGGACCTAAACATCCGTGTCGGATCTGGTTAGAGAGTTGGTCGGGGTGTCCCTTCATTTGATAAAAAACAAATTACAAATTTATGTATAATTGTTAATAAATAAACTTGCTTTTTGAATACAAAAAAAAAAAAAACCTAACATCGAAGTCTCTGGCTTGGAGCGAAGCTGCGCTTCGCTCCAAGCCAGAGCCTTCTGAACCTAAACATCCGTGTCGGATCTGGTTAGAGAGTTGGTCGGGGTGTCCCTTCATTTGATAAAAAACAAATTACAAATTTATGTATAATTGTTAATAAATAAACTTGCTTTTTGAATACAAAAAAAAAAAAAACCTAACATCGAGCCTTCTGAACCTAAACATCCGTGTCGGATCTGGTTAGAGAGTTGTCGGGGTGTCCCTTCATTTGATAAAAAACAAATTACAATTACCAAACAATGCATTTTGTCAAAGGTTTTTATGCCTTGCGTTGTTTTATCTATTAACGTATATAATAAGTGAATAGTTTGTTAAGTGATGTTTTGAAGAAATAAACTTTGTCTCGTAATTGTTTTGTCAAATGAATTATTTATAGAACCATTACTTTGTACAAAGATGAACTTATGAATCATGATTTTGCCAAACGTTGTTTGTGAAATGAATGGTTTGTAATATGTTTTTTATCAAATGAAGGGACACCGTCACAATCACAGCTAGAACCCGCGTTTTCGTGTCACAATTTTCATACCAGCCATCGGACAGCATTGCCACGATTCAGCGCAAATATTTTGGCAATTTCAGAGTTGTTGTTTTTTGTGATTTTGAATCATATGACAGTGGCAAAAATGTCGCTGAGCTCAAAATTCAAATTGCTTGACTAGCTAGCATACCTACTCGGTTGCACAAGGCACGTGTGGCGTGTATGTTCTATTTACGTTATCCTCTGCCCGGAGACAATTTTGTCGCTGTCATAGCGTCCGTCTGAATAGAACCTTAATGTACAGAGGTCTATAAAAACAGTCGTCCATCCGTCCGTTAACGAATTCTCAGCAGGAAATAGGTAAAAAATCCGCGTAGTCTTCCTTCGAGTCGGTGAACTTTCGCGCCGGTATCGATAAAGCGAACGGTTAGCCTTGACCGTGCGCTTGCGCACGCCTCAGCACGGCTTCTGCGCGTTTTATTTACTCTCCGAGGCAACGCGAGGACGCGGAAAAAGTGAATGAAATGGCTATTCATTTAATTCATACTTCTGTTGGTCCATGCATGAATATATATATATATATATAATAGGTATATCTTACAATAATATTACCTACTAGCGACTTTGTCGCGTGTTTTCTAATTATAAGCTAACTTTGACAGTTGAGAAAGTAGTGCTATCCTTTTTTATAACTTTAGGGTTGGAAAAGGACGCAGTATTTTTATACTTGTCAGATTTAGTTTTTAAAAACCACGCATTACTACCATTCATTGGTTAGCTCTGTTTTATGTTTACTTAAAAGTGTGTTTATAACATAACGGGTTTGTTTGCTAATTATTCAAAAGAATCCACAGGTGATCTCTGTTAAATGGGAAACGGAAATAAGTTGGGTTAACGTACTCTTTATGTTCGGCAAACATTCATATAAACCTAATACTCTCATGCTTGTGTACGACTTCATTGTCTGAAATCAGATGAGGCTACAGAACAATCCACATAATTGTTTTTTAAAGCTGTAAACATGTCTACCCTTAACACCTTTGTGTCAAAGGCAAATGATAATAAAAGTATTTGTCTAACATAAGGGAGCATCAAGCGTCGAAGAACTGTAACCTAACTCAAGACAGAGAGAATATGTGGAGTTGATGGCCAACCTTCAGCAGTGGAGAAGCACCGCAAGAAGGAAGGCAGATGAAAGATTAAATTACTGACATTATTGTGTTTTATTCTGGAACACAAGCAGGTCACAACTTAAACAAAATGGAATGTGAAATCCTAGATCTCCATATTAAGAGTTTCACATCCCATTTTCTACTTACCTATCCAATCTAATTACTCACCTATGAAGCGACAGGATAATCACATGTGATCTATCGAAGAGATGCAGTGAAATCTTGTATAGCCATCGGCAATTTTTCCGATAAAGCGGTAAACGGAAGCCGCCAAGCCGCCCCGTCTCTAGTAGACGTTAATTGCGTTGAAGTTAATAAACAAATTGCGGGAAACGTCACATCACATCGTTAATTTGCACACGAGTAATAGCTTTCACGGGTTTTTGAAGTTTCCGGTCCAAATAACATTCCTGATATTAAAAGAGATTCACTAAAGGAAGACCCGCAGAAAGAAGTCTTCTGACCACACTTCAGAAGATTAATGTATCTAAGTACATTCCGAAATGAAAATTGTGAGTGTATATGAAACGAACAAAACCACCACAACTTTGGGATAATAAACTATAATAATACCCATAAACCCAGAACCCCCCAAAAGAAGTTAACAATACAGTAACGACACCAAAATTAAGAACAAGGTCAAGAATTGTCTCAGGAGACAGGAACGGACAATAGCAAACCGTTTGAAGACACAACCGTGGGAGTTAGTCTTTGAGAACCTTAGACAAAACGTTGATAACAATAGTTGTTCTGGAACTATCATTGCAAATTTATTATAATGCCGCTGAAATAGAACTAAATAGGTACATAAACAATACAGCCGTTTCAAAGTACCAGGGAAGCAAAGACAATTGCAGATGGATCCAATTCGAAGACGCCAAAAATGGCGTTGAAGATAATAAACGTCAATTAGTTAAAGACCGGCCGTGACAAACGCAGCGATTAGATGATCGTGCGCTAAAATTTGGTGGTCAATTAGTCATGCCTAGACTACAATCCAGATGGATAAAATATATTAGTTTTAAATTCAAAGATCCTAGAAAAATGATCCTCTCTTTAAATGAACCCAGTGCTGATTGGTGGGTTGGGTTACGTGCTTTAGATTTAGAAAAAGGTTTCTAAGAATTCCGTGAACTGTCCAGTATTCCATTAAAATCCTCAATTACAAATTGATTAAAGACTTTTAGACAAAAATCCTTGTCTGCATTTGCAAAGTTTCATTAACAAACGTCCAATTCATCAATAACCGCCACTTTCAAATGTCAAACTGTCGTCTCCTAGTCCATTTAACTTTATTAATGGATTTGCATTACATTCAATTAACTTTAAACATAAAAACATGCTGTCTCATTCTGAATATTTAGTATCGTCCGTTGTGCATTGCATTTTTCAAGCTATTTTGACTCTTTGATCATGATAGAAAAAGAGTTTCCTTAACTAAGATTGGTGTAATGAGAGTGCTGTTAGGTCATTTGGTATGAGCAAAGACCATGTAACTGTTGAGTTTATTACAAAGCAGCCCCTATGCTTGGAACCTATTAAAGTTTCCTATCAACACATAACGGTTTATCTAACACTATATAGCGTTTTATGATCGAGCTTATCAAGGAAGATACTGTGGTTACTCGATCGTATTACGTAGCAAACCTTACAAATGGTGACAGTTATTGCTGAAGATTGTGTTAAAAATGTAAATAGAACAGAAATAGCCTGCTAAGAGGGGAATACAAAACAAGAAAGAACTCATTTCTAGAAATATGAAAAACCTTTACGATAAAGGATCAGTGAACTAAAAGAAAATGTAACTGACTCTTCAAAATATATTGGATATAGGTGAAAAATTTAACTTCAGTCAATTACGAATTAAGATTGAGAAATAAATTAAACAGTTCCACAGTGCAATGATGTTAAGACAGAAGCTTACTTTAATTTTCCGCAATTTGCAACAAAGTGAGAACTTGTAGTAGCCAGTGAAGCAGAAGCATCGAATGAGTGTCAAGTTCAAAGCCGCCGAGCCCCCGGGGCGCCTAGCTGCGCCTGCGCAACTACCCAATAACTGTACGCAACTGCAATCTCTTCCAGCTAATCGTAAAACGTAACGGCAGCCACTGAATTAACCGATTTTCAAACTATGAAAATTGAAAGAGCAATTTTGTGCAAGCTTAAATTGGCAAAGCTATCTACGAAATCGAATTATGCATTTGTAACAGTAAGTCAGGCACTGCATAAGGTAAAGTAATAGAAATAAGTAGTTTATGTAGACCAATAAATGGTACATGATAATGTAGATAGTGGCCCAGACTCTCGGATAACCAGTGTTTTGAGAGTAAGTTCCTTCTGCACAATATAGAGTACCTAGATATAAAACATATAAGTACATTATTGGAATAATTTTCCAAATAAGAACATAATATAAATAAGTGAGATTGATTTGCCGTAATGATACTTGAAGTACTTACAATAAATAACAGAATCCAAAATCTTTGCAAACGATTTTTAAAACTAAAAGCACACAGGTCACAATTTTACATACATGATGTTGCTGTTATAATTTTGCAAACATTCAATTATTTAGTTTAACAAACCGCGAACGAATGCGTCTGAAGTAAATTCGTCGCAGATTTATCGCTCGAATGATTATGCATATTTAATGATTAGGTACACGAATGGACAGGTTTTCTTTAGGTATTCGCAAAACTCACTGAAGCGAGGTCTATAATCTATGTATTCATGCAAAGTAGCTGGTGCAACCAGAAAGAATGCTAATTACATTAAACTACGACACACAACTACTGCAGCGAACTTGCCTACAACTAAAAGTTGGCAAGAATCGAGCCCTGGATGTCCATGACCTGAATTAATTAGTTAGTGCAATAAAGATAAAATACCAAAGAAGGAAATGATTTTGATGAACTCTTTAGCTTCCTTACTCGTATAAAGAATACTCGTGACATAATTGTCCACGAAAAATGATTGCCTTAATCTTCCAGACACCTTTCGAGGTCTTCAGGATAGTTTGTCAAATCATTGATTCAGAATTGCCAAAAAAGAAAAGAAATTATTATAATATATAAACGGATATCACTCACTTATATTGTTGAAGTCGGCAATTAGACCGACAGTTTCGACCGATTTCGACCGTCTTTTTCAAGGTTGGCGCGCCACGCCCGCGCAAAAAAACACCGTCGAAATCGGTCGAAACTGTCGGTCTAACTAACTATTCAACTGGCTCACACACAGTAGCTTCACATCTAACGGAATCACTATGATATCTGATTTATAATGTCTATAAACTAGTAGGTAATTTAACTGGCATCGTATCGTATAGCAGTGCTATTCAGTAGAATGGAGACATCACCATAAACTAAACATGCAACGGTCAAATTAACGCAAATCCCTAATGCTGGTCGTATTTAAACGTCATTGGGGCCATGTCGAGCCGTGGGACAAGAAACAACGAATATACGGAACGCACAGCACAATTAAACACTTGAGTTTCTGAGTTTCAACTGAGTAATTTGGGTTTTCTCACAAGAAATTGCGGGCCATACGACGTTACTTTTACGGTACATCTTCTCACATTTTAGTTGAGGCTTCATTCAGTACTCCGTGATAGCTACTGTTTTTCTTTGTACAGTCGAAGACAGATAAGTGTACAGGGGGTCTCAATATGATCTCAATATGAAGGAATACTGGACAGATTTTAATAATTCTTCTACAATTTTTTCATCATGTTCTAATTTATTCACCGAGCATGGATAATGCGTAATTCAAATTCTGAATTCTTCTACAGTTACATAGTTTTAACTTTTAACAGTGTAATAATTTTTACAATCGGTATAGTTGTTTTTCAGAAAATCTCATCTTTAAAAACTCTCCTATACACCTTTCTTTGTACTTAACAATTTTATAATCCATCAAATACAATTATAAAATCTTTATTTACTAAAATAATTACAGCGAGTCAATCCTCTTCATTTAAAAAAACCTTGGTTACATGAAGTTAGTAGTGTAATAACAAAAAAAATATATTAGATACCTACTCATCCCGCAAAATAAACGAGCCATCAAAAAAATCATTTGCCATAATGCCAAAACATTAACAAAAGTGGCATTTTCAAATTGAACCTCCCATTGTTCGGTAGGCAATTGAAATCAGGAAACGGCTGCTGGCATGATGCAGCCTGTGATAATGTTACCCCATCATGAATCACAATGTCAATGGTAACAAAAACAAAACATTTTATAACCGGTTACGTTATTCGTATTTCATTCATTGTCTAACTCTATTAAATGTTTACATTTCTATTAATTGTGCGGTGTTACATCATGAACTATTATATAAAATTGATAATAAGGGTCCAGACTTTCAGACCCACCAACACCCCAAACCAATCAATGCAATTACTGCAATAGTTTATGCACCTGACAGGATCTGCTGTCATTGAGTGTATTCAGATGCGCTCAGAGACCCCGCTGCTAGGTACAGCTTACAGCAGATCAAGTGTAACACTTTGGACTTTAGATCGTTCTTATAATCTGCGTCGTAAGATTTAAAATCATACTGCAAGTGTTACCTTTGATCTGCGTCCGTCCGTATGTACATCACATATCCCTTTAAATTAATGCTCTCTAAGGGGCCTCTACGCGTTGAACCCATATCCCCGTGCAAACCTTTTTGAAACCCGTGAAACCTTAGGGTCCAGGAAAATTGGTTTTCTGTCACTGTATTATATGGGAACAATATTTCTTTTCCATCCCATACTGTTATAGGTATAACGAAATAGTTTTATTAGGAGTTGCATTGCATTACTCAAAAATAACGAGTCTTGTATTTTTTATTAATAGGTAACTCATTGATTTGTCTTATCTTATTTCTAGACATACAATAATACATTCCTTTTCAGCTTTCACAATTTCATGTTCCAATCAAATTGATTGATGGGCATTTTTACTAACGTCGATATGAATATAGCAGTCCATTACATGAGATGTTGTACGCTATTTTTTAAACATAATAACTTGTAAGCTCCATCGTTTATTCATTCACTTAATAAGGCTTCTATGTCAAAGCTAATGCGTAAACCCGTAGTTCGGGTTCCGCACAGCAATCGATCTACGAAGCTCGTCTACTATGCGTTTGATAAGTCCCTCACTAAAATCCCACTTGATGAATAATAAACCGTTATCATGTGGCGTTTTTAGTTTTAGTTTCGAATTGACTTTAGCTGTTTGCTCTACCGGCTTGCACAATCTATCCAGATGATTTCTACGCGGCAAGAGCCTTTAAGAGGTTTTATTGTAGCTACCACCACCACCATTGGGAATATGGGTATGACTTTGGCAGCATCAATATGAGACGGAATACTACTTTCATGCTTGTCATTGACTAGATATTCCTGAGACACTTATTCATTATCATTCATATCAATATTTTGAATTCTAATGTAACGCTACCGATGAGACTTTAAACGATATGACTAAAGGCCTTTCTATCGCCATTTCTTTTAACAATTATTAACAATCACCTTTACAAGTAAGTGTTCTTTAAAGGCGCTGTCAAAAATAATGACGCAGTAATTCTCCCGCTACTTCGCCAACGAAATATGGCTCTCATAATCGAAGATCGATACCAACAATCGATTCACTTTCGCTCGAGCGATTCTTATCGCAAAAAGTAGCCAGGCGAGCTATGCTAGCCACCTCTGGCTTGTTTCCTTTGCCGGTTCCTGTTCTCTATCGAACCACGCCAACTTGTAAAGCACCGGCTTCCTTACTTCGTGCTATAAAGGGAAGTTGTATCGCATTCGGTTGGATAGTATTTCATTCACCGCCAGCGATGTGATTGAACCCAGATTGCTGGTATCCTTGAGAACAAGTAGCGATTCAATAGTGTTATATAAAGGCAATGTGAAAATATTCATTTGTGGAAGTTTATTTCTGTTGCGGCGAATAACATGCATCCGTAGGAGCTTATGTAAGCTATAGTTTAGTTACAATACGTTCTTGGTAGTAGATTAGATGTTCATTGATAAAATCAAATACATAATTAACTCTAATCTGTTACAATCAATGGTGGTTGTAATACTTGTAACTGTTATTACTGTGAAAGACGGAACGGTCAATAGGTATTATACAACGATGCAATGCAATGTATGAAAAAGCACTGGTAAGGTTAAAAATTAACTATATGGAACTGTTTTCAAGGAATGCGAATTTTCAAAGTATAAACTATTCAAAATATTTCCAAAATTCGCAACTGAAAATTTATGCTACATGTTCACCGGAGTCGAAAATGTACTAATTGTTAGATGTTACTTTGTAAATACGATGATATAATATATACGAATGAAATTAAGATAATAATAAATATCATATTGTTTAGTAGAAAATGAGGTCCGTAAAACAGATCTGAGTGTTTCTAGCTCGAGGCAAGACGGCACTTAGCTACGAATGCAGTCCAAATTTACGATTCGAATGCGCTTGCGCATAGGAGTGTCGAGATCCGTGTGAACTACATACACGCTGGTATTCTCTGATTTAATGTCTTATCTTACGTTTTATGTGTTCCATTTAGTTTGGCCAGTATTTTAATAGGTAGTGAATATTAATACAGACTCATTAGAAAATGAATGAAGTGTTACTGACTAGTATTGTTTATGGTAATTACATTTACATACTTATGATATTTATATGGCTTTAGAATGAGATCGTGAGGAAACCCGCGCACACGGATTATTATTGTACTTACATATATGTGAGAAAGGGCTGCTAAAATTGTCTGCCAAAAGCCAGGACACACTGTGCCACCTGACATGCTTTAGGGTAGAGCTTGGCAGAAAGTAGATCTTATTAGAATCCTCTGTAATCTCTGGCTAACCTATCATCATCAGCCCGTATCAACATAGGCATAGGCCTATGTGGCGTGCCTTGGGATAGCCCAAGGCACGCCACTCAACCCAATCCTCGGCCTTTTGCATCCAGTCTCTTCCAGCCATATTGCGCAGGTCTTCCATCTGGTCGGGGGGCGTTCCACGCTACGTTTTACCCACGCTACCCATTAGGGCCTCCGCTCGAGAGCTCGCCTACCCCATCGGTTACACGATAGATGTGGCTAGCTCATTGCTACTTCAGTTTTCTGATCAGACGACCAATTTAAAAATAGTTTAGTTATCTGGCTCTGGCACTATACTCATTTCTTAATCTATTCAACTGAAAAACGCCAAGCCCTCTTTCCATAGCTCGCTGAGCGACTTTGACTGGCTAACCCGCAAGGGATAAAAGCTGTGAGTCTCTCGATGCATCTTCACTAGTTGTTGCACTGTTTCGCAAACTACCCGCACCGCAACGGTACTGTGAGTTACGGGGCTCGCTGGCCGTCCGTCAAAGTGATCGATGCGCGTGAGAGCTCTGTGGGGATCCGGCTACGGCTGGGTATAGTGGTTATTGTCAGCTGAAAGCTTTATTTCGTCTTGTGTCGGCCAAGAGCTGGTGGCGGTGTTGTCAGCGAAAGAGAGACTTGGGAGGTATTCGTGGGAATGAATTTGTCTTATAGGGATCCAAAAGATGCATCATCTCACTATATCGAGACGTTTGATGTGATTTTTTTCCTTCACACTCAGGTTTTGACTTGATTTCATACTAAGATGAAACGGCGCAAATATGCTGTCCTCAGTCAGAAATCAGAATTATACATTTGAGCCGTTTGGAGTGGAAACATTATTTAATTATATAAAATTTCAATAAATTGTTTATACATTTGCACCATTTCATTTCCTGTGGGTCTTATGCAACGGCCGTGGCTCCAAAATCAAAAGTGAAAAGTTCAAAAAGTGACGGATATTGGGACAGTTCCCTTACTTGTATTTTTTTCTCCGAGACGGTTTAGCAAGATGGCAATTATAAACAGCTAAATATAACGAAGAAATAGATAATATGTCTTTAAAACAATTTACAAAACCTATCAGTTCAGTCAGATCTAACGACTATTATTTAGAACTTAATAATTTAATTTTAACTAATTTAATTCAAGCCAAAACGTTGAAATTCTTCACGCTCCGCGGTCTCCTTCGTCATTGCGTTTATAGGATGTTAAAATAACGTATTCACATGCCACATATACGACCTTCAGTTTACATTTATTACAAGTCAGGTGCAACTAAATGGTGACGATGAAAAACTAGATATAATTACAGCTTAACAAATTAAATTGATATCCATCCAGTCATGGACACGAAGACTAATAAATTGAAATTTTTTATCGAATTACGTCTATGTTTTTGCTGAGCAAGTAGTCTGTGGTTCAAAGACACTGCGTCGTTCAATATCAATTAATAACTACACTACACATTGAAACAAAACAGCCTTTATTCGCATCCCAAGGTAGTACCTATACTGAAGCCCAAATCAAGTGTCTTATTATCTAAACATAACATAACTAACATTTTAAGCTTTTCTGTGATTATCACAGTTGCTTTCATTATTAGATTGAATCACTTTATTGTCACAATGATGAACAGGTAGACGATTATATGTAGACAAAATTTATATACTTACTTAAAATAATATAATTATTACATAAGCACATATTGGGAAGAAGTCGCTACGACACAGGGAATCCTAGTGTGGGGACCAGAGTGGTAGTTACACTCCTTAAAACATCAATAACTATTGTATCTAGATTTAAAGTACGAATATCATGTTTGCATTATTCAAATAATAAACCTACGAGTCCTACGACGAACTGTAGCGTATACGTTTAACACCACAAAGCCTGAAAACAAAGTTTTTGAGTCTTCAACCAGTGTGTCCTACCAATAATGACGTACGAAGCTGAAATCTGGACACTTACTAGTACCTAAACGTACACACGAAGACAGAGATACAGTACAGGGGGACTCAATAAGGTTGAGATTTTCTCAAAAACTACTGGACCGAATTTAACAATTCTTTACAGTTAAGTACTTACATAGTTTTCACTTTTATCTATCTAACAGTGAAATAATTTTTACAATCGGTCAATTCAATTCAAATACACTTTATTGTACATAAAAACACAACAATTACAGAAACAAAAACAAAATAAATAAAAAAAATGCAAAACATAATGTACAATTTTGGCCAAGTAGTTATTGAGAAAATCTCAATCTTAAAATTTTAAAGTACGGTGGAACACAGAGAAAGTTGTATAGAAGAGGTTTTAAGGTTGAGATTATCTCAAAAACTATTTGACCTATTGCAAGAATTCTTTCACTGTTTGATAGATAAAAGATAAAACTATGTAACTATAAAATAATTATTAAATTCGGTCCAGTAGTTTTTAAGAAAATCTCAACTTTATTGAGGCCCCCTGTATACTTATCTCTGTCTTCGACTGTATACCTTTCTATGTCTTCGACCGTACAAGTAATTGCAGTGTTTGATGACTACATGCAATGCTGAAACTATTCACGTCTGTTGTTGTAACAATGATGTCAATTAGCACCATTACCACCACATTACGAAGTCGGTTCAATGTTATGTTTACATAACGAAACGTAAGTTAGTTACTGAAACATCTGACAAGGAGTACGATAGTATTAAATTTGTGAGGTGCGTAGAGGTGCGTAACCTCTAAAAATATTGTTGGAAATGACAATGCCAGATTCTGCCCCACAATCAACCGCAAGTTGTACAAGATAACGAATAAATGTAAAAATATCTCCGTTTTTTATTAAAATTATTGGTTTAAAATAAAGATTTGTACAAGTTGCGAGTCGAAAAAAACAGCTTAATTAAGAATTCAGAAATTAGTCAGAAATCGAAGCGAATTATTCATTGTTTTTGTTATTCTTCTATAAGAGTTGCTAGAGTAGTAGAAAATGATACTGATTATGATTATGCAATATGAAACCTGTAATAAGTCCCCAACAAAATGATAGGTACAGCTTAAATGGTCACGTAGTTTTGTAGGTGGGGCAAAGCTCCATTGAAATGTGGCAATGTCTTTTTCTTTGAATTATATTTTTTAACAGATGTCATTGGCCAGTGATCATGACCTTAAGTTTACGTCACAAACATGCAAATCGCAATGCGCCGTCGCGTCGGTTCAAAGGGCGGTAAATATATATCGGTGTAAGTACCTATATATCATTCATTTGCATCTAATTAATTAGACAGTTTAATAACACATTTAAAACCGTTGATAATTTTTAAATTAATTTCGTTAAAGTTTTGTTCACAAATGTACTGTGTCAGCGCTATTTATGTAAAAATATGGCTGGTTGTCTATCAGGGAACCAAAAAGTACCTGAGCAGGTGCCGAAGACTGAGCAGGGGACGAGTAGGTACCTTAAAAATAAATTAATATTGCCTCGTCTCCTGCCGGGGGACCAATGGGCACCTATATAGGGTCCGAATCTACAACTTTTAATCCGGGGGACGAATATTAGGGGACCAATGGGTTCTGACCCGGATTTGCAATATAAATGCAAGATTTTTGAGAAAATATGTATACTTAGGTAAGTTAAAATAACATAAGTACCTGTTGTTCTGACGTAACCTCTTCTCTGCTGCTGTCATCTGCAACAATAAAAAAAATTAAATAAGTATAGAAAATTGTACATAGTTTTAAGCTTAAAGTAAGGGTAGGTAACTCACTGACTCACTGGCTAGAAAGCGAATGAGTCTTCTGGGGTCGGCCTATCCCACAGACCACTTACCCAAGTAAGTGGTCTGTGGCCTATCCGGAACCAGAAGACTACAGGCTCCTTCCCATGAGCTGCATAGCGGACCTATTGACTTATATCTTTAGGGAGGAGGAAGGAGCATAAAGCAAAGGGGAGAGCACAAAAGATCCCAATAAGTCGAAGTGCCGCCACATTGGCACCCAATCAGGATAAGATAAGAAGGTAAGGGTAGGTAAACCCAAATCAAGTGTCTTGTTTTGTAAACAAAATAGTTTTTGTTTACAAAACCCCTACCCTAAAATGTTAGTAACATTTTAGGCTGTTCTGTGATTATTGCATAGTTATTTTCACACTATTATATCGGATAACTTTATTTTCACAATGATGAACAGGTTCGATCAATCAGTTCCTTCAGTGTTACATCACAACAGGTAATTAGACGATCATATTTGTTTACAAAATATAGGTAAGTACCTACTTATCTAAATATAATTTTATTAGACAACTTTTCTAGAGATTTCTACCAGTTTTACATCAATGCCAATTTGTACTTCTAAGACAATAGAAGGCAATAGACAATGCTTAGCGTAATATTCATATTACTTTGAATACCATAACTACGCTACAGTCTACTAACCATCACTTTGAGATGTCACATATTCTTCCGTCTCGTTCGTTAGAGTTCGTTGACCCCGACAATTTCACGGTTGCACACAATGCAGTGCAATTTAGCGAATTCGCGGAATAAAGTACTGTCGTGGTGCATGATGGTGGCTGAACCGAACATCATTGGCGAAATCAAAGGAATCTCGACTCTGCGTACTTACACGTTTAGATAGCCTTTATGGATACCGCTTACCCAATAGACATGAAATCGGTACAAATTTGAAAACGAAAAGTTCTGTCAACGATAAGCTCAATAGACGAAGCGGGGGGCAGGAGTGCCGTATTAAATCCATGTCGATATCTCTAGGTTACACGTGTCGCGAAGCAATTTTGCGCTCATGTGCGGGCAGACACGGGCGCCCTCCTGTTACAGGTCAATGGGGTAAGAGGTCTGTGGATACCTACCACACATCCCACAAACCGGGCCGAGGGATTAAATTGGAATATCGCCCTGAAAACCGCCTAGGCCTTTTTTTTTTAACCCAGGTAAAACATGCAAATCATGTGGCACCACGCCCGGGGGAGCGTGTTGGTTATGTCGGGCTCACCGCCCTGAAGGGGCAGCATACCGACTAAACGTCCTGGGGTGTTCCACTTCTTGCCGAGCCACGGGAAACTGTGATACAACCGCGACCCGACTGGCGCCCGAGCACTCCCCATTGTGGGCTGTACTAGCCCACAATGTATAATCCATTTATCCCTCTACGCCTAGGCCTACCAACTAAAATACCTGAGGTGTTCCGTATTCCAACCGCCACCATGCCTTCGCACACGACCACAACCTGATAGAGCCAAAGATTTAAATCTTTGGATAGCTAGCAGAGAGCAGTTTTATTTAAACCTTACTTCTAAAATTTCGTACCACCACGTCCTTAAAATACGCTTATTTTAAAATTATGCCATTGTAAATCATTTTTGTTCCCAAACTTCAACAATATGCCAATAATCGTACTTACCATATGCTATCTTAATTATGTTAATAATTTATCGGCACAAATCACGTGTCTAAATGATTAACCTCTCACTATTAAGAACTTTTAGTCGCGACCCAAACTAAATGAATGAATTCAGCAAGACGTTCAATCGATAGATTTATTTATACCTACCTAATAAGACCAAGGTACTTACAACTGAGAACAAAATCTGTTCATAAAACAGAATTATTTATTTTAAAGAAGAAGATGAAAGCGAAGCACAGGTACAGAGACCACCCGTCTTCGTATAAAGGTAGCCAGTAGCCACCAATAATACCTACATAATTTGAAAGGCTTTTAGCAATGACATAAAAATTAGACACTAAAGCTAACAGCACTGGTTGAGGTGAAGATATACGGCTCATACCTACAGCACGACAACATTTGCACAGAGCATTCACCCTTGTGTCGCGCGTGACAAACCCATCCCGCCATAACATTTTATAACATACAACTTGTATGTAAACCGCCGTTTACACAACAGAGAAATGTCTCACTACTTTTATGTTAATACGAGTACAACTCGCAGCCCTCAACATAGTAAAGGGGGGCTCGTGGTCATACAAATTAAGAAACTTTGGGCGAGGTATGTTCCTGGCTGGGTGACCGCTAGTGACATTTTCATCTGACCACCCCTTGCCTCGAGCTCGCTACAGTACACCGAATTACCCTCCATCGGTCCCGTTTATTGCCATTCGGCAGCTGAGGCGGCGGTCTGAACAACTCTGACAATAGGTTAGTTCGTCTCTTCTTCTCCATCCTCTTCCACTTTTCTGTGCCATGAACATTCTCTAACCTTCCTTCCATATGAATTTTGAGTTGAGATCATATATCTACCTTGCGCATGGGTCTATTGAGATCGTTGACCATCTCGTAGCCGTAGCAAGGCTTTTTTCAGAATTTTGCTGGGTATGTGAACGTGACTTTACACTGCCAATTTTACACCAAATGCTTATATCATAAATCCTTAAAACAAGACGATAAAGCACATAGTCCCATGAACAAGTCGCGAATATTTAAACCATATAATGAGGTACAAATTCAAACTTGCGGCAGATGTCAAATAAATTGTTCCTCGTTCCACGATCTGAGCTTTTTGATTGTGCAAAAAATAAATACGCACGTTTTAGAATAACGTGGTTTACTTTACGGTTATATTAATGTGTAGTTCAGTGTACCCTGTTTCGTTACCTACATCATCATAATTAAGTTACTTACGTTTCTCGTAGTTCACGTTTTTCTCTATTTCATTATGAATCTAATTTCAGAATATACGTGGTTCATGTTTTACGTGTTCTACATTATTTTTCTTCTAATCTACATTAGGGTGTTATACTTGATTTTCAAAATACATACAGTATAAATTCAAGCATGTTTCCGTAGGGGTAAGCAGAAAACATCCTTTCTGTAATCTGACCATATTCGCTTCTGTAACATCAATATTTTTATTCATGCTCGCGGATTTTGAAATAAATCGTAGGTACTTGGTATTTTTAGAACCGATTAGCAATCCAATTTGATCGAATTGTTTTATATGGTTTTATTGAGAAAATGTACCAACCATCTTTCACTTTTGCTACGTTATCTGCTCTATTATCAAAATAATAGCACAAAATAGTGTCACGAAGTTTCTTTAAAAAGCCTTGCGTGACAAAACTGTAGGAACCTTGGCCACGAACACAACGGTAAATTAGTTGTGCTCATTGCTTTTTTCACAATTATTACGAAAGTTGTACAAAGAAAGGGATAATTTATTACCTTAGCCCCGCCCCGGAAATTTTGCCAACAAAAAATCTTTGGGAACAGGTACACAAAGTACGCCAAGATGCGGTATGAGATGACAAATAATAGAGCGGCATGCGCCGGACAAAAACTGTGGAATGAACTCACGTAGGTAAACTGGCGTCGGAGGCACGTACGGACCCGTAATGACGAATAATCAATTTGTGCTCTTGGAACCTGGTATGCTGTGATGGATTCTCCGGATATTAGAAGGCATTGATGAGACGGCAGGATGAAAGATGGAGACGAGAGAGAGAGAGAGAGCGAGATTAGTGACTTCAAACTGCGAGAAGAAACACTAGAAGCTTGAAGAGCTCAAAGAATAGTCGGTCTAACTGATGATGATATTCAAATGTAGCTGATATGATATTCAAAAAGTAGCCTAGGAAGTAGTCGGATAAATGGACTTAGATTACGAGAGACGCATGTTATGGCAACAGTTAGAGGAACTATGTTCAATATTGGAATATTGTAGAAGATGGAGAGGGATATAAAAATGATTCAAGGCAAATGTATAAGGACGCTACCAATGTTGGGAGAGGTCAGAACCTGGATGGGTGACCTAGTGACATTTTCATCTGAGCCCCTCCGTGCCTCGTAAAGCTTTTTCTCGCTCGCCAATAGTCGTCAGGCCACGTCAGAGGCCTACGGGCAGCCTGAATAACTCTGACAATAGGTTTGGTCAATAAACCACACGAAAAAAGAAAAAAACACGTAGGCCAGCATTAAATTGCTTATACATCATCATATGTCAAAGATAAAACGATATGCGTGGTTGTGCAGTGAAAATAATTATAAGCACCTTTCGTTTTGTGAACTTTGATCGCATAAAAAGAATTTAAGTCCTAAGCAGCATCGTATAATCATAAACGTTATAACTTAGAAGACATGTAGTGAAATATAAAAGTAAATTGACGACGAAGAAATTAATCAATTAACAAGGTGTAGGCACACAATTAAGTATCGTATATCTTGGTATGTACATAGCTCATTAAACTTAATAAACAAAAGTAGGTAGGTACTTACACGAAAGGATTTTTTTAACACAGAGCAGCACCCTATTACCTACCTAAAAATCGACACTTTTAGTTTATACAAATGTTTGCGTTAAAAACAATGTAATGGAGCAATTAATCCTGCCAGATAGATAACGAAATTCCAAACTGTCAGTAATACCCTGATATCAATCAAAGTACGATTTTGCAGCGAATTTAGAAATATAATATTTACGTAGAGAAGACAAAAAACAAAACTTAAACTCCTCACCTCAGGTACCTCAGGATAATGTAAAAAAATTATGGGACAATTTTATGTTAGCGTCATGCATAGGTATTTTAATGTGACGTGCATATTAGGGATGACAAGTTTTTATGGGAATTAGGTAGTTTAGAAAATTGGTTTCACGAAACAGTAATTTCCTCATCATCATCAGCGTTAGACTTATAAACATTAACGGTTTCATTGTGGTAAGTTCTGTAGTTCTCTTAAAAAATATAATGATTAGCAAAATTCTGTTCAGGTTGTTCTCTCTAAATTATTATAGCCATTTCACGATTAATCTATTCGCGACCCTTTTTGCTAAGTTTGAAGAAAAAATCTTTGGGCTTAGTTTCCATCAAGTTGTTACTAGAAACCAAATTAGAAAATAATTTTTCTATTTAAATAAGTTCTTAGTCTTCACTGGAATGTAAGATATGTATGGTTTTAAGTATAGTTTTGCAGGTTATGGAATCACGACAATTATTTCTAAGCGAGATTATACTATAAACATATTTTACATCGAATCCATTCCTCATCCATGCTTGGTGGTACAGCCTATCGGTGCTCTTTGGCTAGCTTTTGTTTTGCTTTATAGTTACTGACTCTATTCACTGAAATTGTAATTGTATGTCCATTTCTACATGTCGCTGCCGTGATGTAAATCAGATATTTGTTTAAACCTGTCTAATACTTGACTAATGGTCATGATGTCATGTGTTTTGACATTATATATTGTTATATATCTGACAGATTGTATTACAGTATTATCTGCACAGACAAGTTTATCTATTCGACGAATTGTTTGTTCATTCCGTTGGATTTTTCAGCTCGTATTCAGCCCACGCATAGTTTTACGACGTCATTGCTTGGAGAGCAATAAGGTAGGCGTTAGATTGCTCATACTGTTGCATTGATTTTTGCTAATATAATTGAGGCTCCCTAGGTTCTGTAGTGCATCAGGAATGTTTGCAGATGCAGCCGTCGACGGCTTTCATGCCATAGTACGCAAAAGAGTGGCGTCCCTGATGCGAAGAGTAAGAAACAGCCCTAATGTCATCCTGAATGCGGTATCAAACAAACCATGCTGCGCAATCTGGAGGCATTGGGCTAAAACTCATATGCCTTCAAATTGCTTTGCAACTGAAAGATTATTTAAAGTAAGTTCTAACATAGTTATTAAGCTTAATGTATACTAACACACAATATGGACACGTCTGAAATTTGAATAATTAATGTAACCTTGGATACAAATTCAGATTCAGTGAAACATTGAGGATTTAAAAATAGTAGGACATGATATTCAACCATCAACACATTACCACGATGAAGCTAAACTCTGTTGGGATCACGATTTTATCTTCTACATCTACAACAATGATGTTATCAACTTAGTTTTGTTTCGGACAAAATCAAATTTTAGTAAACTTACTTATCATTGTAATACACCATAATCTAAATTAAATGGAGCATAATTTTCTTCGCGGCCGAGATTGAACCAGGGACATTTCATAGCACATTTATTTCCAGCAAGACTAACGGTGACTAGGATTAGATTAGAAGCATCTTCCTTCATATTCATCTTAGGGGCGGCAGCCAGGAATACCCAGAAAGATTTCTTCGATGTCGACTTCTTTGGTTTCATTTCAAATAAATTAACTTGTTTAATTGCCTAAGTATTTATAGCATATCGTTTATTACGCACTCGCCTTCATGTAAGTACTTAATTTTAATTGTCTGCCCAACTGATAAGTCATCCAGTCTAGAAAGATTGGATGACTAATCAGTTGGGTAACTTGTAACTAAGGCGTTGATGATCTTAGTGATACTTCTGTATCACTAAGACCTTATTTACAATTAGTCCTAGCATTTGTTGTACATCAGCTAATCTTATCTTAGATACTACGACTAGTCTGAATCAGACAAGACGTAACTATGTACGGTGGAACACAGAGAAAGGTGTACAGGAGAGTTTTTAAGGTTGTGATTTTCTCAAAAACTACTTGACCTATTGAAAAAATTCTTTCACTGTTTGATAGATAAAAGTTAGAACTATGTAACTGTAAAATAATTATTAAATTCGGTCCAGTAGTTTTTGAGAAAATCTTAACCTTATTGAGGTATACAGGGGTGTATACTTATCTCTGTCTTCGACTGTACCTACAGTTTGCAAAGCAAATGCATTCAAATTACCTTGACGATAACTTATCTGTTTACCCAACGCATTATGTATTTAGTTTCATTCATTTCATCATTTATCTCATTTGTTTTGAGTAAATAGGCTTTTTATCTCAATTATCTAATTATACTTTTGCTTATCTGTATAATAACTACCGTTCTATGAATATGGTTATGAGACTTCAGTATAAGAATCTGCCACGTTAGTTTTTGATCATTATCAATAGGTTCATCATACTTTACATCGGAGTTTTTTTTAAATTTATTTTTTACAAAGAATGCAATGTAATAGGTCGCCAAACTGCAATGCAGTTTGTTGGCGTAGCTCTCTTACTTATTAGTTTTACACTGGTAGCACACTTGACAGCACGACTTCAGCTTCTATCTAATGGGACAGATAATAAGAATAGAATAGAATAATCATTTATTTGACAGACAAACAGCACACCTATGCGTACACTTACAATATAATATTTAAAAGAGAAACTAAATTTAGTTACATTCATGAGGTAAAATAAGGACGGTCCAAAGTACAAAGTGTTACAGTGTTGTGTTTAGTACTTATCATTATGGTTGTAAGGGAATTCCCCGAGAATGAACTTGAAATTGTAGCCTCTAGTAGTACATAAACTACATACATTATACACGCATGTTTCCCATAGTGATAGAAAGAGACGATGGACCTCCATCCCTTCGACTCGCTCACATTCATCACGCTCTATCTCTTCATGTACGCTCGTCGGTTTGTTTGTAGTAGACCGCACTTGACTAAAACTGCCGACTCCTAAGATTTAGGAATGGGTCGTTCCCAAAGGTCCATGAATTGTTCACCTTTTCCCAGTAGGTCCACGGTAAAATAAAATTGGTTTTCATATCTCCATACACGAATTCCCAGCAGGTCCACGACATTTATTCAAAGTACAGTTAGTAAAAACGATTCAGGAGCATTGCACCGGCATTTAGGTTAGGGGGAACCTTGTGAGTACCTACTATTAGTTAAGACCTTCAGTAGGTACCTATAAAATTAGTAAATAAATATAACCCTGTAAAATGTAAGTAACCTATTTATACGTAAGTACTTAATTAACTTTATCAAAAAACTTTATTGCTGTAACCATCTCTCAGATATACCTACCTGCCTACTGCTTCCTTGATAATGACAAAATTGTAACCTACTTACCAATCTTCACTATCACTAACTTTAATCCCCTCACCATCGTATGCTATTTCATTCACAGCTCCGATTAACCAAGGATTAACAAGTAAACACATAATTTCGCCACGCGACCCAAATGCGCGGTTTTATTATCGAGATTTCGATAAGAATATCTCGATATTACACTTTATGGTGTAAAACGGCCCCGTCCCCTCGGGGTTCTGTTCTATTACTGATAGAGGGAGGGAGGGAAGTCTTTTTGAATAAAATAACCGCTGCAATATCCGTTTGTTTACGTTTGATAGAGGCGTGTGCGCAAGGTCTTTTTGACCGGGTCGGTAATTAATGAATTACAGAGATAAGAATATCGACGTTTCTATTTTAATGATATTAAAATTATTCTGGTTTATATTCTCATAGGATCGGCAAGCGAGGTGACAATGGACAGCAAAAATTTGGTTGAACATTGAACATTTTTTTAAAAAACTACACCACGAAACCTACTGATTTTAGACATAAAATGTATGCTATGTCAGTCCCAATATTAAGACGAAACTAAAGACATCTCATATAGCAGAATCCAGCAAGTCGTTTAGGCTATAGGAGGCCACAAAAGATCTGGCATGACAAACTTTACCATCTACAGATTTTGAATAGCTAGTGATTGAAATTACATAAGAGTACATCTCTCTTCCGTAGGCGTTGTTGAGAGTCCATTTTCATAATGATGGCCAACCTTCTATCAATCATCTACTATATCGTTTAGATGCCTAACAGACCACCATAACGTCACATTAATGTGGTAGGTGCAGCCGGGTAATTAGGCAAGCCATTGGACTCTATTGGAACACTAGGAGTGGTCCGGTCCACAAAGTTTAATGGCTGTTTGGGGAGCAGGGTGTGTTCGTTGCTACGTCTAAATGTGTTTGGAAACAGAGTAGGTAGGTTAAGAGGTAGTAGGTACATACATACAATACATGTACCGAGTGGCTCGAGGCCCGGACGAGGAGGAGGAAGGTGACGGATGAATGGATGATGAAATGTGTGGGCTATTACAGCCCACAATGGGGAGTGCTCGGGGCGCCAGTCGGGTCGCGGATGTATCGCAGTTCTCGTGGCTCGGCAACAATGGCACGAGGAGGAACACCCCAGGAAGTTTAGTCGGTATTCCAGAATTATATCTGTCTCCTTCATGCTGCACAAAACGGCTTACCGCACCTGCTTTTCGTCATTGCGTGGGCCATGTCGTGATGGGTGGAACCTCATCGCAGTTTTTAGAGCACTTTAGATTTACTTAGTTTCATAGACCAAGATAAGTACCCGTAGTCCCACGAGTACCTTCATCACTGCAGAAAATAGACCCATGTTAAGCTTGACACACACAGCCGCGACCAAGCCGCGATTTGTGATCAGTTGTAACGCATGCCCCGCCTCATTATATGCCGTCTTTACCTACTGGACGTTAAAATGCCCAGAAAATGAGCCGGGGTATGCGTTACAACTGATCGCAGATCGCGGCTAGGCCGCGGCTGTGTGTGGAGGGCATTATTTTGTTTCTCGTTCCCAGGAGCTATGGGGACGAGAAACCATATTCCTGACGTTTGGCTGTAACATGGGTCTATTTTCTGCAGTGATGAAGGTATACCCGTACTCGTGGAAGTACGTGGTATACTCTGTTCGGAGGTATAAATAAATACCATATACAATCTCTAGGATCTTGGTTGTCAAGTTCTTGACCCTATCACAGTATATACGCGTGATCCAGATCGCTCCGATATTATAATGCTGTGTGATCTGATCAATATCAATGACCTCACTGCCCTTACTTTCACACAGTTCTACCAAATACCTTAGTATATTTGGTAATATAACTTAAGAATATGACGAATGAAGTCCAAAATATTTAACACTGTAGAAATCGTTCGTTCGTTCCAAGTTGAAGTCGCTGAGAAGAAAAAAGTCCGTCAGCGAACTACCTATACCGCAGGCCAAATCAAGTGTCTTATTTTGTAAACAAATATGATCGTCTAATTACCTGTTGTGATGTAACACTGAAGGAACTGATTGATCGAACCTGTTCATCATTGTGAAAATAAAGTGATCCAATCTAATAATGTGAAAATAACTGTGCAATGATCACAGAACAGCTTAACATGTTAGTAGGGTACGGTAGTTTTGGCTTACAAAATAAGACACTAGATTAAATCTAGTGTCTTATTCTAGATTTGGACATCGGTGTACGTAGATACCTAGTAGTATACACTAATATTTGGTTTTACATTATTATATCGGATTACTGTATTTTTACAATGATGAACAGGTTCGATCAATCAGTTCCTTCAGTGTTACCTACATCACAACATTTTTTTATTTTTATTTATTTATTACAACTACAATATCTTCACAGGTATCCCCAATACGATAATGTATGCACAGTCATTTGAAAAAAAAGGTATACAATTAGGAACAAACACAATTAAACTAGGTGGACAGGTGGCTCAGGGCCGCGTCTGTGAATTCCGTAAGCGAACACTGCACCAAATCAATGGACAAGGACACTGCGTTCAGTACACATGTAATTAGACGATTATATTTGTTTACAAAATAAGACACTTGATTTGGGCTGCGGTATAGTAGGTAAATACAGTTTTCGCTCATCATTTTACGCACATTGCCATTATGACTTCATAAACATAAACCCCCAGCATAAAGTCTAGTGCCGCTATTCGCGATACGTTCCGATCCGCTATCGGAATCTTTACGATATCGTAACAGCTCTTTATCAGTTAATTAACGCTACTTGCGTGCCTCTAGTAGCCACTTGCCAGCCACACCATGAAATTACGTAAGTTTGTTTTGAAAGTCCTGATTAGACTAACACCAATTAATTTTCGGCCTAGATTACAAGTACCTTCAACAGTAAAGTTTTATTCGTTTTCATATTCAGGGTAATATGCATCATCTGTCGCATGGATCACTTTGTAAGCACCCACCGCTCTTAGTTCTAAGTGCACTCTTTAATATGTTCCGGACCGTCCCCCGTTCAATGGACAAATTCTATTCTTATATCCACCAGTTGTTTTTAGGGTTCCATGCCTCAAAAGCAAAAAAGGAACCCTTATAGGATCACTTTGTTATCCGTCTGTCTGTCTATCCGTCTGTCCGTCTGTCTATCTGTCAAGACCTATAACTCAAAAACGCGTAGAATTATCAAGTTGAAATTAATACCAAATACTCAGGTCTGAAACCTCGTGCAGTCGTGAAAAAATCAAACTTCTACGTCAACGAAATCAAAAGATATGGCCGTTTATGCCGCATACCCAAAAAACCGAAACCAAAACCTATAGGGTACTTCTCGTTGATGGCAAGAAGCTGTCTTAAGCCAAGGATACATTAGGGGACAAATGTCCTGCGACACGTGTCGCCAGGGACGTCGGGTGAAGTAGCGCGACGTTGCCGGACTTCGCGCGACATGTCTGACAACCTGGCGTCGCTACGGACATAAGTCGCGCGATGTCGCCAGATATGTCAGGCGAAATCGGCCGGCTTCGCTTGACATGTCGCCGATACATGTCGTAGGACATTTGTCCCCTAGTGTATCATTGGCTTTATAGCACAAGTACAGGAAAAAATCCAAAAATTTAAAATTTTGAAATTACAACTCCCCAAAAATATTTTATTTTAGTAAATTGTGATGGCACTTGTCATTCAGATTCCCGCTTGTCGAACGCATTTTTATTATTTTATTTTTCAACTATTCCATTTCCACAGTTAACCTCCCACATATGTCTACATCTCCCTATAATTGCTACCGTCGTCTCGCTATAGAAACCTAATTGTACCACCTGTGAGATTCTCCTCAGTCACATAACTTGAGATTGCGAAAACAAACAAGGCGCCAAAGCGTCTAGCCTGACACTTATTACCTCTTATTATCTTGCCCGTCGCCTTTACTGCTCCATATGATTACAAGATTGCAAGACAGAGCGCGTAATTACCGAGCTACTCAAGCCAAGGCAGAAGCTTTGAAAGTTAATATTAGTGACAGCAGAATATAGGCCGTAGGCTTTCTCCTAGGGGCGATCTTGCTCTCAAATCAGTGAAGGAAAACATCGTGAACATACAAATCTTGTTGCTATAGGATAGGATAGATACCTAGATTAAAAATGCTACAGAAGCAATATGGACCACTGTTTGTTCGAAATTAATAAACAAATTAAATTAATAGGCGTATTAAGGTTTAGTGACCAAACCTATTGTCAGAGTTATTCAGGCCGCCCTCTGACGTGGTCTAACGACTGCTGGCGAGCGACAACAACGGGTACCGGGAACGGGTCTAGTTCACGACATCGAAAGTCGCTATATCGAAAACGCTACATCGATGGGTCACTGCATCGACAGTACTCAATATCGATAGTACACTATATCGATGGTACGCTACATCGGCAGTACACAATATCGATGGTACGCTGCATCGGCAGTACACAATATCGATGGTACGCTGCATCGGCAGTACTCAATATCGATGGTACGCTGCATCGACAGTACACAATATCGATGGTACGCTACATCGACAGTACATCATATCGACGGTACGCTGTATCGATAACTTAGGGCCGGCGTACAACGCCACGGCGCGGCGCCGTGCCGTCGCATGGCGCGGCGTGTCACGGGCGTCTCGTCTTCCGGCACCGTCTACCGGAGCACGATGTCGGCCGGCGCCGGTCACAGGCGGACAACATTCGTGCCGGCTGACGGCGCCGACCACTGGCGCGGTACACGGCGTCGTCCGCCGGCGCCGTTCTGTTGTACGCTAGCCCTTAGGTGGCAGCTCAACCACACAAATCTCGGCCGATGGTCGAGTGTCAACTTACCTGAGCTGTTAGTGGTCGAGTCGACCTAAAGCTCGGGTTGACAATCGGGTTCATATCAGGGTCACTAATCCAGCGGAGTAAGTAAGGAGTAATAGATATAACAAGGTAAATTGAAATAAATAAAACATATATTCGATCAAGATTAGAGATAAGAGCTCAGTTACTACGTTTGCGTGTTAAAAATCTAGTCTACAATCAATACCTAAGCAGACTAAGTAAATCCGTACCGTAATTACAGTGTTACATAACCGCCAAGGCCGCACGTAAAGCAGCATTTTAACCCCATGTTTACAAGCAAACGTTACCGTTGCAACGGTTATAGGTATAAATGATGTGATAAAATACACCGTGAAATTTTTGTGATGGTTTTCCCGTGCTCAGAATGATTTGCCCTCAATACAGTAGGTACGTTCGAAGACAAAGGAAGGTGTCCAGGAGAGTTTTTAAGGTTGAGATTTTCTGAAAAACTACTTGACCTATTGTAAAAATTATTTCACTATTAAATAGATAAAAGTTAAAACTATGTAACTGTAAAAGAATTATTAAAATCAGTCAAGTAGTTTTTGACAAATATCAACCCCTGTATACTTATCTCTGTCTGCGACTGTACTATTGAATCATAAATTTAAAATAATAAAAACTTTGGTTTTTAATTGTTTTTCCCGCTTGAAAGCATGACAATAGGAAAATATAGTACCTAATGTATAATATAAGTAACATACGGTGGCTAAAATTAGATTTGACTTTGTTTAAATTCCTAACATTTTACGAACTACTGTTTTAATTTAGACCTACTAGGACTTATTTAATAAGGTCGCAAATATATTTTCCATTAACAGATACGTTTTTTTAATAAACCTATAAATTGTCCCACTGCTGGGCAAAGGTCTCCCCCCTCCTCTTCCATCCACCCCTGTCCTGAACCTCTTCCATCCACCCATCCCTGTATCCAACGATATCGTCTCTCCACCTACGCCGAGGTCTAGGTAACAGATAGTTACCTAGCAATAATAAAATCCTAAATATATTGGCACCTATTTAGCCTGTTTATCATAAGTATTTTTTTTAAATATAATACTTATAAATAAGTAATTATTTAGATTACTTGTAGTGGCTCAGAAGAGGTCCGAATTACAATCCGCACGTACATTCACTAGGTACCTACATCCTATAATAGGCGGTCATTAAGAAACACCATCCAATTGTGCAAACATTGAAGTCCAGTAACGAAGTTTCATTTTCTACGAACAAACTATGGCCAAGATCTGTGAATAAGTCACGAAAAAACAGACGCCCGGGGTGATCGTGTGGTCAGCGTTTCCTGGCTGACCTGATAAGGCGAAAGTTTACACTAAACAGACTTTCATTGCTCTTTTTGTATCTTGCTAGCTACAAATATCAAAGCCGAATGAGGTAATGGATATCGTGTAGTAAATTAAGTACTCGACGAAAACAATTGTTATTTGCAACCTTATGAAACAAAATCTAATTAGGAATTACGCAAAATATGGACGTACTCATTGGTATATCGTTGTGATTGCAATATTTACAATAGCTTATTGGAACTTTTATCTAAAAGTCATCGGATAAGTTTTAAAAGTCAATGTTGAAACACATATTTTGTTAAATATTCGTGACTTGTCGTTCAAGGGGCCCTTTCAAAAATGCAAAGGTACCCCTATCGAAGTACAAACGCTAATTCTATGTAATTATCTACCTAACCTATACAATTTTTTTTTTTAATCCCATATGGAAAGGCAAAGCCAACTATATTCATACAGCCTGGTCTGATGTTAATATAATGTCTGAATTCTTATAAATACATATATCTATACGAACACACAATGATGATGACATGAATAAACATAATAAACAAACCTATACTTTTGATAAACTTATCATAAAACAATTACTAATAAAAGATTAGATTATGATCAATTTTCACACATGATAAGCAAAGTGGGTATAATTAATTACATTTACCTTCCTGATTCCATTTAACCTATTACCTACCTACTAAGCGGGGTAATTTCACATACCTAAAGACAATCGCATACAGACACATCAGTGCACATAATAAGTGTCGACACAACGGTAGTTTTTGGCACATTGTTGTCCAAATGCATAACTGTAGATGACTATGTTTAACAAGCAATGTATGTGTACAATGGCAAAACTGAAATTATGTTTCCTTTCATTTAATAAAACACCTCTCAAGACTCACGCTCATTTGTTTGACATCTACCTTGGGTCACTGAGCCAGTAACTGAACAGCTTATGACATTAAAAAAGCTCTGTACCTACCTCACAGATGGAAATATAAAAGGGTTGAAGTTGAAGATGATCGCGATAACGAGAGCCCGGATATTGCAACAATGAAGCCACCCAATGATATCCAAATTCACCTTACCCACCGCCCGGCTGACAAGCGTAAAGAATCGATTAAAATCGAAACATAACACGAACCAACGGTTTTTCATACAACCGCAAAGCCCACCCGGCGGCGGTCAAACGAAATCGAAAAGCGGAGTTTCGAACAATATCTGGCCGCTAATAAGGTAATGTCGTGAAAGTGAGATCGCCCGCGCAAAAACTCGCGTCACGAAGTCTGACCCGAGATCTTTCTGAAGCGAACTCACATTGTTGTGGTCGTGGGCCAAAGAATGACCTGGCTTCTTTCAGGGTCACGTAGAGAGGGTTTGAAGTTTGTATCAGTTGGTTAGCTGAGACATAGGTACCTACGTGAGAGGTACGGTGGTCATTAAAGAAACTAAGCATATGTAGTACATAAGTACATATTATGTACTTATGATTAAGCATCATAAGTCATTAAAAGCTTTGGTTAGGTTAGTTATAAGAATAAGAAATAATAGCTAACTTACCTACCAAATAAGAAGAACATTTATTTGACAAAAACAATGCGCGAAATTTTTGAGATGATGATAACCTTGGGTACCACTTGTTCTGTTCAGGATATTGACATTTTCATATCTGCATTTTGTGAAGATTCACCTGAAGCCTCTAAAAATGATGAGACCGTAATTAATGCCTTACAAGTTAATACTACAAAAACGCTCCTTGAAGAAGCAGCTGCCGAATTATTCTTCAAGTGAACATAAACTAATATGACACGCGAAGTTTCTCCCGTAGAAAACTCACTGAGTACGATATTGATGGTCGTTTGAACTAAGTGACTCTTAATAACCGTTTAGAAAGTGGTAATTTTATCACTACGCCTGATAATTTTCACTGTCGAGGTCAACGGTTCGTGGAATTTCGCGCTTCCGTGCTTACCGACCATTATGGACAAAACAAATATATTTCACATCGTAAGTGCAAACTACTTGAAGTCAAGAAGTTGTGCGCTAAATCCTTTGCGCACAACAATAATAAATAATACAATACAAATTCTTGTTTGCATCTACGGTCATTTTTGTGGTAAATCACTGGCTGTCCCCAGTTTATGTGGAACCATAGGAGTAATGAAGAACGGAGGAGATATGGGGTGAATGAGGGAGAGAGAAGATGTGAGCCTTGAACGACCTTGCGGGAAAACATCTTGTGGATGACCAATTAACCAAGTGAAGGGAGTGGTGAAACGACCGACGCCCAATGGCAAGATACAGTTTTACTAAAGTTACTGTGGTCTCTTAATAATGCAGTAGGTCGGCCCGGAATCTAATCGAACATCCCTGCTTCGTGGTGTAATGAACTTCTCGACAAGCTAAGTTGTAGTTCGGATAATTACGAAAAACCGCAGTTATGGTTTGGGGTCGTCATTTAATTCGAATATAGCTATTAAGCAAAGCTAGTAAACTGCACTACACAATGCTTAAACATACCCATATAACACTGTACATACTTTAGAAAGCGAGGCTAGTTAATCATACAGAAAGAAACAATTTCACCTATTAGACCAAAATGCTCTATTCCGAAGGTCATAATTTAGACGCGATAAGTCCGAACTCCGTTAGAACAGCACACGAACAATGGATCATGAAGAGAAAAAATGACGTGTAATTTGGGAGGCATTTGCGGTAGGTACACTACTCGAGATTGCTTTCAATGGAGGCTAGTAGAGAATGTTATCGGAGCAAGTAAATTAGAAATTGGTTACGAGAAATACATTACAGATTTGTAATGAGAAGCAATAGAGACAAACATGAGACAATGAATGAAGATAGAAAAGCAATGGAGAAGAAAAAAATAAAAATACCTATCTCAATGAATAGGCCTTATTTTAATACTACCTTATAATATGTAGATAGCAAAGAGTACTCGGCTAGTGCAACCTATCATGCATGAGTGGGTGTACTTGGCACAAATATCGTATCGTAGAATCAATAACTCTCGTTAGATACTTCATTAAATTAAAACGTTCTGTTTTCTGCAAGTAATATATAATAGCATTGCTCATGGTTAGTGAACCTATAAAACTAAAATAGGTTAAAAGAGAAAAAAAAAGCTTTATTTACGGAAATGCGCATACTGAAAGTGTCAACATTCCTGCTCAAACACGACACATTCTAGAGACGAGACTAGATAGTCAACAAAGCACTTCCATGTTTAACAGCATAATAAACTTAATTATACTTTATACCATCGTAATGAAGAGAAAATAAGAAAACTGAAGCTGTCAAGAAAAGCAACAAGTCAGTTAGTTTAATTGAAAGGCGTCCTAAATACAAGCCGCAAGCAATTCCTTCTATTTTAATAAAGCGAAACCGTCTGTCCATACGTATATATAATTAGTGAGTAAGTATTATGATTAAATAAAACTAGCATTATACACAATCAACATTGCTATTGTTAGAAGGAGACGGTTCGTGGCGCTAAATATTGACCGAACAAAGAGCGACGCCAATCATTCTCACTTGGCGTGTACCGGTAAACTTTGAAGTCATTGTCAAAATCTGCAAAAAGCCATTGTTTAATTTTGAATGTTACCAGGATAAACAAGGAAATTGATTCACAAAACTGATCTTGAAAATTTTGAGAGTATTAGAAATCAGATCCGAATAAAATGCTAATAATGGAGACGAAACATCGCAGATTTCATCGACTATTAAGGAAGAAATAACCAAAACTGTAGTTCGTATTGAAACAAAATCAAAAGAAGGAAAAATGTCTGATCACATTAATTGTTTCGACCTAAACTATAAGCACTGACATAATCCATACAACATTAGCAAAGAACTGAAAGTAAACAGATGATAATCCGAGAAACGTGTGCGGAACTCTACACGAATTAATTTGTTCGCTGTACACCTTGGAGCTAGAGAAATAACAACTTTGCCGCTTAACGTTAAGATTACAAATGTATTTGTGTTATTGAAGATGTAACTTAGTAAATAGAAAGAACAGTTTATCCGTGAAGAGAGCAATTTCGCTAATTTGTTAAGCTAAAGAGAGCTGGGCTTAAACAGGAACACAGTTACGACTAAGTTGTCGACGATATGTACATAGATAACTAGATACACTATTAGGACAATAAGCATCTGCTTACTGAAGTAGGTACCAGATAAAGAAAAAATTGCCCCCTTGTCTTAGATACCAAAGTCAAATCTTTAAAAAGCAATGTAACAAACGATGCAAAGGCTAACAAAGTCCATACATAATTAATGAAGAATCCAGCAGACACCTGCATCCCATGGGAACTTTCGCAGACAAGGGCGTTCCGCGCCACGGGACACCATGGCGGAGTTCACACCATAGTCATTAACCCGACAAGTGACCGTGAAGGTAAAAGAAACTAGGGAGATGTGAAGAGTCATGCAGTTGTTATAAAGACTCTAAATAGACCAGGATACACAATTACTCTGAAAGCAGAAAAGCTTTGATATCATATGAATCGACTTTACGAGTCAATGACCGATACGTTTTCAAATCTAAGTCTTAGACAATGAAAATAATTTTATTGACGAAAGAAAGCTAACGATTTAAATAAGGTTGGTGTACGACCTTCACAAAAAATATGTAAGAATCGTAAAAACACAGTGCAAATCTAAATATTTAATGGAAAATGCATTTAATGAAAATCACATAGATTCTCATAACAGGATTCGAGATTTAAAATTGAGACGAGAATAGAAAACTCATTAATCAAAAGCGGAATATCGTGTTCACCAGAAAAACTGTATCACGCGACCGATAAATAATTACTGAAGTAAAACTTTGCCGCAGCGCGAACGCCTAAAGTTTTCGTGATTTAGAACAATTTACCTACGTAATTTCCATAAATGACGTTGAAGAATTTGGGACATCGTAATGTAAAAATTCAAACACGAACAATGTTGAAACTGCAGACAAGACGCTAAAATTAATAAAATAATAGTTATTCAGCCAAAGACGTGAAACGTACCTACTACAGTGGTAATTTGGTCGACCATGAAATTAAATTATACTATGTAGTTAAGAATAATAATAATAATAAAGCTTTATTGAATTCTATACAAAATTATCTTAAATAATATTAATATCATAAAAAAATGTAACAAAATTAAGAATTAAGTAACTCAATCAATCAATAATAATAACAATAAATATCATGAATTGTCACATGCATAATGTATTTTATTTATTTTGTATAGACCCCCTTAGGGTAAAAGCCTCCTCCAAGGAGTGCCATTTGTCTCTATCCGAGGTTTTAGATAGCCAATTGTTATTATTATTATGTAGTTAAGAAGATAGCTTGACCCAAAGATATTAAAGTTATAAGTAAAGGGTTTTATATCGAGTCGGTTACGAATACCGCGAACAGTGTCAAGTGCCATCGATCGGCGGGACCGTGAGAATATCGATTCATGTGTGGGTGGTTAACAAAACGTCATAATTAAGGCGATAATGTTCGCCGTTTATTTAGAGATTGTTAGGAGAAAATGTGTGAATGAAATTGATAATCTGTTCTAAAATCGGTCAGTAGGTTTCATTTCGATTTCATTTACTACAATATCGAAATGTGATTAAAGCACGAACGATGAACAATATCGAGGGAAAAATACATTGGACGAATATAACATGGCAAACGTAATACGTTAGTTGAAAAAAAAGTAGTAGTAAAGTACATAAGTAATGCAATCTGAATTTAATCGAATATGGACATTAATGTAGACGTCAAGAACCTACACAGTCGTGATCGCTCTGTTGTCGGAAGAAAGCAAGACACCGAATGGCAAGGTCACAGGTTGGAACCTTGGACGACGAACATTTTCTTCTACATATTTAATAAGCCATTAGATAGACGTGTTTTCACTTAAGCTGAAACGATGTCAGAACTAAACTAAACAAATAAAAATGCAAAATAAATTCAAATTTAACAGCAAAAACCAGTCATTACGAAGCAGAGGCCGACATTGGCATTGAAAACCCAGCTATTACAGCAGCGGTAGTTTCGTAATTACTGGCTGTCATCAACTGTGAGCTCTTTGACAGCTCCATTGTACAGAGAAAAGTGTTTGATAGGTTTGTTCTTAAAACAAAATTACGCTCTAAAATTTTAGGTGATGTCTTTACTTGGGGTAATATCTGTGTTATAAAAATCTGAACAATGAACGAAATCATTTCATATCAGACACTAAAATATAGATACTCTTATCAAAAATTTAGAATTAAGCATTTTAGCAATTAGTCTGCTAATTGCTTCTGGTATAAACAAATCGTCGTGAATGATAAAATGAGATGACACTTAGATGAAAATGAATCAATAAATATTAGATACTCGTAGCTATCTAATTCGTGCAGCTTTTAGTACAGGGGTTCAGGTTCATGTTTGGGTAACAATAATGTCAATCTAGACTGCTAAGAATACGACAACGACAGGAAACAAATAGTAAAATGGTCATTATTTTGCAAGTAAATATTGCCTATTTCACTTGGTCAACATAATTATGTTGATGAATTAGTTATTGATGGATCCCAACTCAGACGTGGCGAACATGCTATTTTTTTAAGGGAAAGTGGAAAAACTTTGTTCTGGAACAAGCCAGAATAGGAACATGAAATTGACCATTATAAAGATTGTGTGTAGGAATAACCTAACTGATCATGTTATCAACTAGTAGTTATTTTCGAATACCTAAAATGGTATTGAAGAATTAATGATCGAAGCCAAAAGAAAAACCAAATTAAACGTTTATCTCAACAGTTCCAATTCCAGCCTGCTCGTTACCAAGGGCCGGTCCATTCCGCGATTCAGCTCAGAGACAAAGCTGAGTACCGTTACCATCCACTCGGTGCCATTGGAAAGTAACACAAGTGGAACAACCATCATCTGGCGTTAATTGAGGCTATCCGTCATTCGGAGATGAAATCTTTATTATTGTATCTAATAACCATAAAGAAAAATCGAAGAATACGAGTGTGAATGAATTTCGTGAGCGCAGATTTGATTAAGATGTCAATGGATTTTGATTTGGAGAATGTTCAATGAGAACCGGAAATAAATTCAGATTCAGAAAATGTAATTAGCGTGAACTATGGAAAAAATAAGCCGTGCAGTAATACAACATAGAATAGTGTTATGCGATATGATTAGGTAGGTACACAATTGAAACTTAAAGTAGGTAAAGCACAGATAAACTTTTAAGTACCTACTCTAACATTTTGACGATTACCGCACGAATAACAGAGTCACAGACATTGGTAATAAACGACAGCAATCAACTTTGAATTTAAAAGCATAGTTCCTTCCAAAAAAACTGGCAATGGTAAGCTCTTTAAACACGACACCATCAAAATTTCACGGGCGATTTGAGACAAGACAAAAAGCGGTGGCGGCTCGCGACTGATGTGGTTGCATTGTAACTAAGGGTTCTCGTCTCGATATCGACTCGGAAATAGGTACTGCAGGTATCTATCAACTTTGGTTATCGTAAGAATTTAATAATATAAGGAAGTTATATGTAGAGAAATACTCCTACAGAAACAGGTTGAGGGATATGGGATGTATCTCATAATAATCGCAGTACTATTAACGATAGAATACCATAATGATAAATCAGTATCGAAGAATCCAGGAAAAATAGCTGAAATTCAAATTCGACTTATCAAAGTAAGGTACCAAGCTCTGGTCATCTCTGGTACTAAAGGGCGCAAAACAAACGTTACGCAAGACGAAGCAAGTCGGACGACATGGCCACGGCTGGCAGCGGGATTACCTTGCGGCTTCAATGACGTAACTAATGGCCAGTGACATTGATTTTGAATTTGGAAGTTGACGGAAGCGACAAGTCAGCTTAACCGCCCACACAGGTTTCTGGAAACAATTGTGAGGTAACACTTTGGTCAATTATATTGATTAGTAAGGAAGCACAAAATGTTTGGAACAGAAGGTTAAAGTGGAACCCACTGTCATAGCCAGTGTCCAGGAAGTAAACTAAAACTACTAAAGCTTTTTTGTGAATATTTTACAAATATTTGTCACTTTATTAGATCGGATGACATTATTTTCACTAGGATGAACAGATTCATTCAAGCAGCTCCTTCAGTGTTTACATCACAACATGTTATTTTATTTCATATTTGTTTACAAAATAAGACACCAAATAAGCATAACGTCAAACAACTCCCCAAGTAGCTGAAGACAACGCCTATAGGTAGATAGACTCTAAGACTTACAGAAGATGCTGAAGACGTATAAGAATTTCCTAAAGACTTACTCGAGTCTTATGCTCTGTTAGAGCTAAGACTTCTACTGATTAAAGCTGTTAGAGACTAATGGCATAACTCTTTCGAGTATGATATAAGAAAAACAAAATTGTATTAAAATCGTTTGCATTTAACAAAGTGTGTGGAAACAATGGGATAATGAGCTCGTAACGATAAGCTTTATTTTATTACATAACCCCAAGGTTAATGCCTGATGTGATCAACTCTTTCAAGGCCAACATGTACCGTTGCACCGGGGATGTGAAAGCTTCCCATCCTCCCTTTAGTGAAGGTTTGTCAGAACCCCGAGGGGAAGGTTGTTCAATTCCATTTACGCTTCAAATGGTGGTTGTGCATAATTGCTGATCCTCCCACATAGTAAACATACAGCAGCTAACGACAGTTTGCTTGACATTGACGGTATAATGAATGTTTCGATTAGCTGCGTCATCTCATTGGCGTATACTTCGGGAGGATATTGAAATTTTTTGCCCGAAATGTAATCGTCGGTATGATTTGCAAGTCGTACTGTATAATTACAAGATAAGAAACAAGTTTCTTAATATATTCCTCATTAATGTTTTAAATATATTATAAATACAAATACGCTGGGCTGGGCAGCGTTTGGGAAGCTACGTCATATCTTCTCGTCTTCAATACCACAATGCCTAAAAACTAAGGTCTTCAACCAGTGTGTCCTGCCAGTGATGACCTACGGTGCCGAAACGTGGACATTGACGGTGAGACTGGCCCACAAGTTCAAAGTCGCTCAGCGAGCTATGGAAAGAGCTATGCTTGGAATTTCTCTGTTAGATAGAATAAGAAACGAGTATATCCGCCAGAAAACAAAAGTGGTTGACATTGCTCATAGAATCAGTAAACTGAAGGGGCAGTGGGCTGGTCACATCTGTCGTAGAAGCGATAACCGATGGGGTAGACGAGTTCTCGAATGGAGGCCACGAACTGGTAAACGTAGTGTGGGACGCCCCCCGACCAGATGGAGGGGTGACCTTCGCAAGATGGCTGGCAGGGACTGGATGCAGAGGGCCGAGAGTAGGGTTGATTGGCGCGCTTTGGGAGAGTCCTACGTCCAGCAGTGGACTGATACGGGCTGATGATGATAAATACAAACTACGCAGATAATTTCTGAAGAATATGTGCGACAAAAGTTTCAAGGGAAGAAATTGTTAGCTGCATGATGAAATCCAATCGATCCTTAGGCAATAAAGTTCGAGATATTTATCTGGCTTCACATTTAAATGATGTATCGACAGCCGCTACTCTGATTACTAGATATATGGTGGATGATGTATTATTTAAATATCAGTTATTATCTCTATCTCAACCTGTCAAATCGACCTGTTTGACTAGGCATATTTCTGTATCTATAGAATCATCTTTTTTCAAAGTTTAAACTAGGATTACATTTATCTGAGTCGTCTTCATTTGAAAATCTCCAAAGATATAATTCCTACACATACCTATGTCGCTAAATCGTTCGTCATTAAAATGCCAATATAAATAATTGATTAACCTAAAACTAAAGCTATCATATCATAGAATATAAAGCCAGGCAATCTCACAATCCTAGTTCTGAAGATATGAGGAGACGTATTGGAGATAGCCTATCGAGTGCCTAACGCTGTCCATCACGAACGTCCTTGCGGTTTCCTAGCCGTCATCGCCGCATCGCATTTCGGTTATATCTTCGAGTAGACGGTTGTCTGCCTCATTGCGTCTCAACGATGCTACGAGAGCCACAACCGCTAACCGCACGTCTTACAGTTTGCAAACTATACTGACTCATATCGATGTCAGCAAATAACATGTCCAATTGGATATGAAGGTATTAGATCCAGACCATGAAGTGAAAATTCGCCTTGATCCATGGAGAGAGCGTAATGTACATTTTGTATTGAGACAGGTCTTCGCCATTGTCGTCACTCTCGTACTTCAGGACGAGACATCTGTTTTTATACGTTCGTCTTCTATTGAAAATTCAAACAATGGAAAAACAAGTCAAGTGGATACGGGATGATGATGATGATGGAACAAGTGAGTGGCAGAGACGCGACAAATTGTCATGCAAGAGCGGAGTCTACGATGTAAATTGGCTATCTCCATCGGCGGTTCCTTGCGTCATGATGCAGACAAACAATGTTCAGTTATTAAAACACAACTCATTGCAGTCGAGAGTATTTATTGATACGATTATGTGTGTATAGCCTTGTTTTGAATTTACTTTGGACTCACGATAATATCCGTCGTATACCTATTCTATTTATGATTTTTCATGATTATAATAGGATCTACTGTGCCAATCTCAACCATCAGTCAGTACAGCGTATATCGTTGCTCTTTACTTAGGTACTTCGCTGGCTCAATGACCCGAAGTGGATCTTGACCTCCGCAACGAAAAAAAATGATCGTAAACAAATAAATTAAGATTCCTTGAAAAGCGCGCGAAACGCCATTAGCTAATTTTTTGTGAAAATTCTAATTAAATAGTTTCCGTGGTATTTAGTGATTAATGATCACGTTAAGTTAATCAGAAGATGTCCGCGAACGTTTCTATTAATTGGAGTGCTCAAAAGAAGTCGTTTTTGTGAAGTTTTGTGCTCTTATCAAGGATTCCTTGCATTAACTCGAGGATGGCTTGGATCGTTGAGTTATTTCGTTTAGGGGTTTTGGGGGGTTGTGTGTAGGTTTAGGTTAGGTTATATTCGTATATATGTATGTATTTATAAGAATTCAGACATTCTGTTAACATCAGACCAGGCTGTATGTAGTTGGCTTTGCCTTTCCCTCTGGGAAGAATTTAACACAAAAAAAAAACGTCATTAGGTTCTTTTTTGTAAAATTATAATTAAATAGCTACCGTGGTGTTTACTGATTAATTATAACCCGGGGAAATCATCTGTTTTCTCAATACATTGTAAACAATTCCAATTTCAACTAATTACGATATCTTTGTTGTCATCTTGAATACTTCCCGTTTCTAAATTACCTAATTAAAGTTAGATAAAACAGCAGTAATCTCCCAAAACTGAATGTCCAGCTGTGAGAAAATTCAATACTGATTGCATGGTAACATCATTAGCATGATAGTAATTTAAATTATCGATAGATCTCCCTATCCGCGCTGCATTACGTTAAAAAATACATTCTTAATAATGATTGAAGCTGGACAAATATTTATATTATTTACTTTAATTAAGTAAGTAGGTACTTTAATGGTTGTCTATTGACTAAATCTGATGATTTTAATGAAGATAAGTTGCGATTAACATTTGCTTTTTCGTTAGCTAATTGCAATCCTAGGTACATTTTTCTTGGCTGGTATTTTCACCGACTTCTTGTTCGATTAATTCGTGGACGAAACCCGTTGCTCTCTCTGCCAAGAATCTGCCTTATAAGTCTAAAGGTATTAAAAATAATAAGACTGTTTAGAGGCAGGTTGATAAACAAACTAATTAAACTTTCCTGGACGGAAGGGATTATCGCCGAGTTGTGGCAATAACGTCGCACCCGTCGGATTAACCAGTTTATAGATAATACTATCATAGCTTAGTTGAAAATAGAAAGATTAATTTATGTAATAGAATCAATATTAGGTGGTTCACCCTATAAACATGTTTCAACTTTGATGTCAATGTCTTTACACGTGTTACTATTTTATAAAATAATTGCGACAATTTTATAATGGAGAATCCAATTATTCCTCTGCCTCGTATATTCCCATTTATTTCGAGGGCAGACTTTTAATCATTCTTCTCCAGGACGGTTTGTCTGGGGCCATTTGTGGCGTTATGTCTTGGCCTTCAAGTTTTCATTGGTAGAGGACATCTATGTAAGAGGTCTACCGCGTCCTTTGGAGTGATAATGTGATCAGGTGGTCGTCCCATCACATGTCCACCTGAGACGGCTAACAGCTTTTCTGGGATAGGTTTATGAAGAATTGAAATGAAGGATCCAAAAAGAACGATTACAGATTGACAAAGATTGAGTTGGTAAGTCAATAAATTAGCAAAACCTAAGCGATACGATTGCGCAGATTTATTGATCCCTTGAAAACGATATCAATCTGTTACCTCAATGAGCATCGTAAAGCGTGCAACATATCAAATGTCAAACCGCCCACGAGGTCCACACCACAAATCCTCCAAGGCCGAACACCTACGGTCTAGTTAGGAGAAAGGCATCCATTGTAGCCTGAATCATTGTCCGCTGCCAGGACCATTATTAGGTCCAATTTAGTAGATTCATTTGCAAATGCGCTATTAGGATAATGAGATACTTGTTTCTGAAGACTTGAAGGATTGCTTTGAAAATTACTGAGGCGGTTTTGCGCGATTGGAAGTAGAGCACGTTTAAATTTGCAAGGATACGCGACCTGTTGGCGTGCATTACATTACATCTAAGGTCTCCAACCTCCAGACGTCAGACGTGTCCAGATTGTGCCAGGGAATGAAAGGAGAATACTTGTTCATTATGTTTGCCATAGGTATAGATACGTATTTAGCAATGAGTGTTTTACATCACATATTTCGTAAATTATCATATAAAGCAGCCTGCCTTCTGGTGTTTGTGGTTTCTAAAGGAGTACACACTATACACCTAGGGTGTAAAAGTGCTCATAGAAAAGCAGCCAAATCTTGCCAGGCAATAAGATGAAAACTTATTTTTGTATCAGGAATCTTAACATGCCAGAGTAGGATGAGAATGAGAGGTTATGGATCAACCTGGATATCTCAGAGATCTTTAGGGTTCCAGAAGACTATTTAAATTTATTACTTCGTCTGTGACCTAAGGTGAACTTAAAAGCCAGAACCAACGGGCAAATCCTGCAGTGACTTAGTGGAATGCGTCGTGTTCGCCGTCCTTGATCCAAATCCGTCATCGTGTGTTCAATGACATTTGACAGCTCGGCCTTGAGCCCGCGAAGTGCGGTGCAGCGCTGCGCACGCGCCGTTGCGACACAGCCAGTTTGCGATCTTTCTATTGAATTCTGATCTATTGTGTGCGCATGATTCAGGCTATGCGTGTGGGGTTAAATAAATACGTCATATAATAGGCTCCTACGTATATTTTGAGTACATTGCACGATTGTATGAGTGATCAGAGGAATTTGCAGATTCATTTGTCTCTTGAAGTTCTGATTCTAAGTGAACAATGCGTATTCTTGATCATCTACTCGTATGCAACCAAAGCTCGTATAATTAGCAAGTTGAAGTGGCAGTGGGTGGTTGCAGAACCTAATTGGTATACTCACGGTATACCTGAGCTTAATTTACTCACACAGTCAAAACCGCGTTTTCACGCCACAATATTCACGCGAGCCGAAGGCATTGTAGCTTTTCTGCGTCAATTTAGATGTGAATCTGAATTCACTTTTATTACGAAATTCATAGACAATTTTAATCTCAAGCTCGTTTTTATGGTATATGTCTACCGGTGCTGATGCGTTATGCTATGCTAACTTCGTTCTTTTGAGATCTTTTACGAATTTAGTTGAGTCCGCTTTGTACCAAGCATAACCCTCATGCAGGACTGTACGCTGCTTTTTGAAGGATAGTTTACATTCAGGCTGTGTAAATTGAATAAAATAGGGTTTGGTTTCCGATCAAATGAAATTTAATCTCAGTTTAATAGATAAAATATCGACCTTTCGGAGGATCACGACGATAATCACGGTGTAAATAGATAATAATCTCGATAGAACCCGACCCGCCGGTCGATACGTCTCATCTAGTAGACCACCCATCTTGACTGTGTCTACAAGGATTAGTTTATCTCCACAGATAAAAGTCACATATGACCTTAGAGGTAACCGCACGTTCACGTTTTTCGGACATTTCCTAATGCAATAAACTTTGAATAAGTAAATCAAATCGACAATTATGACAGAACACCACAATCACAATTGGCGTAAAATCGTAGAGTGAGATGCCCCCGACCAGATGGTGATATGATCTGCGTAAAGTGGATGTCATGGCACGAAGATCAGGTCAGTGAGTGGCGCACCTTAGGACCTATATGTATACGTCCAAATATGGGCCAATGCGGTGATGAATGATGGTGATGATGCGAAAAGCAACGCGAGATGAATACCATCACATTTTAAATAAGACAGACAATAGGTGTGATGTGATCCAGTCATAGCCGCCGAGTCAACCTAAACGCAACTGTCATTCGTCACATCACATGCTACATTGCGTACGAACGATAGCAGATCAATGGTAACACTTGCAGTACGATTTCAACTCTTACGACGAAGAGAATAAGAACGATTCAAAGTGTTACAGTTGATGTGCTTTGGGCTGTATCTAAGAGTCAGCGAGACGCCTCGATTAGTAACGTTTAAAAGTGTGCTATATACGCTCTGGAATCGTCACAAATTCTGTCTCGAAAAAACCAGTTGGTGTGTCTACAAGCTATCAGATCCGACACAACTTCCACAATCTGATGACGTGGGTACCTGATTCTGCCCAGATACAGTCAGCCGTCAACAAAAACATTGAAACAAGATGGAAATTAACCTTGATAAGCCATGATAACACTCTGTTGCATGGAACAAACAAGATGACCTTTATAGCAATCCATCATCCAATTTGCGGTAGATAAGACAATTGTTTACTTATTCTGATAGCAGATAGGTACGTAACTTACAAGATGAACTGTTAATACTAATTATTATTAAGTATTAATAAAAATTCGTGATGATAAAAACATAAATAGATAAATATTAAAAGAGGAGAACGAGAATATTGTTGAGCGATTTATAGAACTCCAAAGTTTGTCTGCAAAGATTATTATCTGGCTTGACTAACTAAGGTTAAGTCAAGTTTATTCCAAGGAATAAGCGAACGCTAGGTGCCGAACTCCTTAGTTCTAAAAGTAGGTAGGTGCCTACGTCTTCCTATAACAAGTAAGTAAGTAGGTGTTTTATAACTGACATAGTAAAAGCATCCACAGAATGAGGAATGTCCGCGGCATTCGGTAGTAAACTGCAGGTTGACATCAATTTTAAAGGGGTGCCGTAATAAATTACGTTTACGGGACGTTTAGCGGCGTGAGAATGTTGTAAATTAAAATCTGTATTGTTAATCTAATAGTTAACAAAATTGTTAAGGGATAATAAAAACGGGAGAGTCCATAACAGCTCAAAGCTTTGTTGCCCTAAACATGTAAGGATTCATGCCGTAGAAATAATGTAAGGCATGTGTAATCCGCCAATATGCACTGAACTCGCGTGGTAGATCATGGCCATAGCTCTCTCGATGTAAGAGAAGGCCTGTGCCCGAGCAGTAGGGACACAAAAGTTATTCAGGCCTCTGACGTGGCCTAACGACTGCTGTCAAGCGACAACAACCGGGACCAACTGCTTAACGTGCGCCCCGAGACACGAAGGGGCTCATATGAAAGTGTCACTAGCGGTCACACATCCAGGTCCTGACCTCGCCCAACGTTGCTTAGCTGTACGATCGTTTTCAACGTGTATTCGCAACTGGCCTACTACCCCTTATTCTATTCTAGTTTCAAAAGTCAAAATGTTTTATTGCGATCATATGGTTAATTCTAGGTGTTACATAAAAATCCAGTACTCAACATGAACCCTGTCAGGGCAATGCAACATAATTTAAACTTATATACTAAACAAAAACTATTCTAAAGTTAGCATGCAAATCCTAGTACCTATTTCTATCACAAAATATAATTGTAAAGTATAATATCAAGCAAGACTTCATAGAAACAGTAGAGTTTTCTACTGTTTCTATGAAGTCTTGACTCGCTATTATCGTCTAAACTCTGACAAATGTTGTTTTTGTTTCCATTTCAATGAAAGGAAGGACTTTGTGTCTTTTTATAGCATAAAAAGGTATGATTTCTTAAAAAGCAAGAACTTCTTATGGATTAAGGTCAAACGTGGGTTTAACTTAACAAAATATAGCATTACAAGTCCATTTGCAGCACCCCAACCAGCACTTTTGAAGTAATTACGTGATGCTATCAGATCAGATTGGCATCGGCACAATTTGCGCCTCTCCTATACTTGTCTATACTATCATCGTCGCTTTCCCACGGATGCAAATTCGCTTATTACAATATCGGCTTACAAGTTAAAAAGAAAAAAAAGCTATACCGCTGAGCTAAGGATAGTGTACAGTGTACATAGTAAAGGATTTGATACGGTACAGAGAGTGGAATCTAAGCAAAAGTCTCTATATTCACAGTTGATCGATAGACTTCAGTAAATCCTACACATTGAAATTGCATTACAGTTAGACTATTTAAAACTAAAGTTATACTTATCAAATATAAAAAATAAATGCAAAATAAACAAAGCCCATCAAAGTGTTACAATAAATACGAGTACTTTCGTGTAGGTACTGATTTCCCAAAGGTAAGGCATTAAGTATTTGTAATTTTCAAGAATTTGCGAACAAGTTCTTCAATAAGTCGTCGAATATCATTCATTATGAACATATTAGGTGATGTATCACGTTTACATTTCCAGGACCCATTGCCATTTTCGCTGACAACGCGCTCGCATCGAAGTAAATTGTCCCAGTAACTATACTGTACCAAGTAGGCACACATAGCCCGTGGTTCTCATGGCACAAAAGATGGGTCCTATCTGGACGGCGCAGTTACGAAACGCACAATTTCATTAAATTATCTTCACTAGATATTTAAAACAGGTTCGCTGTGTTCAAAATTATTAACTCAGAAACCCAGGGGCGTTGTATTTCCTAATGATTAAGATGGAAAAAGCCATGTTGCAATGGAATGAGTAATTGTCAATGTAAATATCATTTTGTCGATAGTGAAATGCGATTGTGGAACGTAATAGCGTTTAAACGATGTGAAATGTAACGTGATGTGGGCCATGTGTTTTGATTATCATATAAATAATAATATAATATATAAATAATACTTAACATAATTCTATAAGAAATTGGCTCATCTTATTGCCAAGGATAGAAGGGATTTACGAGCAATAGGTATTTAGCTTAGCTGGAATATCATTGTCTAAAAAAATTAATCGTGTAAAAACTGTACTTTTAATGAGATTTATTACTTTAATAGGTGTGACGTACATGGAAGCATTCCAAGGTGTGACTTAAGTCTACTATGATCAAGGTGGAAGAAGCCTTTCATCCTGACTCTGACATACAGTTTCATATTGTTAGAGTGATAGGTAACAACAGATCAAGTGTAACACTTTGGACCGTTCTTATTATCTGTGTCGTAAGATTTAAAATCGTACTGCAAGTGTTACCATTGATCTGCTGTTGTCCGTACTTACCTGCTGAATAAAAAAATTCAGTTCTTTTATAAGTAGCAAATTTTCATGTTTACGATCCCTTTTGAACCCTCGTTAAGCCTCTCCTTTAAGGTATCTAATGGGTACCTGTCTCAGATCAGTTAATAAGAGTACCTAGAGTCTCAGATATGTTAATACTTTCACGAGCTCTTTTCAAATGCGCGTCGCGTATTTCTAAAAGCATAAAGTCTGAGTGCGCGCTCATAAAGATGTCATTGTTATCATTTCGAACATCACTCATTTTAATTCGAGTTTAGTATCGGATCAATTCGTGGATCATCAATTTAGTAAAAATGCCTCATTACATACACTTGCGCAAGTCTAAGGTCCGGGGTCATCGCACCGCATTTCTCAATATCGAGTGCATGTAATTTTTTTAAATACGATGCAACTTTCGGTGCATCGTAAAATACGAAGTGGGTACTCGAAATTACTTAATACAACATCGATGATCATGATCACGCACGATTAATAAACGTTCAACTGTTTCGTAATCGATAATAATAAGTGTGTGTGATGAATTAAATGTACGGCGTTTGATTTATATTTAAAGGTAAAAGAAGGTAGGTACAGTCGAAAACGGAGAAAAGTATAAGTACAGGGAGCCTCAATAAGGTTGAGATTTTCTCAAGAACTTTTGACCGATTGTATAAATACTTTTAACTTGTAGATATTTTAGAGATTCTTGTAGATATTTTAGAGATTAATGCACTAAGTTTTCAAAAATCGGTCCGGTAATTATTGAGAAAATCTCAACCTTAATCTGTTTGACTTATACTGAATTTCTTGAAAAGCGAGGGAATCGATATTAGCATTACCTTTGGGTAAATTATAATTAATTGCACGTGGCGTAGTTTGGTGTTTAGTAGGCTTGCAACGAATATTCGGCAACTATTCGGTATTCGGCCTATTCGGCCACTTTTGTCCTATTCGGCCGAATACCGAATACCTAGGCACTATTCGGCGGACTACCGAATACCTAATATTTCTTGTAGTTGGATAAATGTTTAATAAAAAACGATTGACTTTTTGTCTTGCACAAATTACACACGACTGTTTTGGGATCATTTTCATCGTCGTCAAAATATGTCTATATGGACTCTAAAATGAAGTCACCTATATAGGTGACTTAGAGGCCATGATGGATTAGGCTCAAAACTTCAATTTTTAACTACTTAACTCAATACGACGCGACGAAAGACAGATAACAACTGGACTTTATTTATGCGCAATGAGATTAAGCATGTAAAAATCAAAAGACGTGTCGCAACAGGCGGTGTAGGAAGAAACTACGCTCTCGACAGGAGAGAACACAAACAGCGCCAAGCCGGCCGAATATTTTTGCCGAATATTCGGCTATTCGGCCAGGGACCTGCCGAATATTCGGTATTCGGCGAATGGCCGAATATACTATTCGTTGCAAGTCTAGTGTTTAGTGATATCGATCACGTTAACTTAATCTGGAAATATCCTCGAATAATTCTATTTATTAGAATGCTCCAAAGAAGACTGTGAAGATTCGTGTCATTTTTTAACTGATTTCAATTATGTTGCCAAAGTTGATCAACCAAATATTTAGTAAAATTACCGAAATTGTATTTGGTAATTGGTATTTCGTGTGTAGGGCCCGTATTAATAGTCTGAGCTCAAACCCGCCCTCAAGATCGAATTCAGCTGATACAGTCCCAAGACGTGATCACCATCCCAAGTATGTCATTTATTAATAAACCAATCTCGAGGGCGTATCACGTGATTTCTTTCTCAAGTCGCGATTCGCCTGCAATCAGCAAATACGTTCTCAAGTGTGACTTTGAGTTTTGTTTATTAATACGGCGTTACTCACGTGATATCCGATAATATGAACGCCATCTTGAGGTCGTTCTCAATATTGACTTTTGAGCTGAGAGTGATTTATTAATACGGGCCTAGGACATTTTTCAGTTTCAATTTATTAGTTTCGCGTGAAAGAAAGTATGAAATTGTTAATCTTCTTCAAAATAAGCACACCTCTTTTGATTAAAACCTTATCTTTCTGGCTGTTCTATTCCATAAACCTACATAAAAATTTCTAATGCGCAGGTAGTTTTAAGTTTAGTTAAGTACCTACATCCTATACTTCCAGTTACTGGTAATCAAGACATCATCAAACTAATCTTTGAAATCTAAAATACTTTCACTAAGTTCCTGTTTAGACTAAAAAAAGACTAGATTGAGATGCTTATCAGACTTATTGAACGATTATCAACTTTCTACACAACGTTTAATTGTGTTTTAGTGTAACACTAGTCGTTATCAGTTGACGCTATCTAGATTATTTGAAACCTTTGCGCTGATAAAGTAATTTGTATATTTAGAAGCATGTATTCATAATTTAATAGCGCCAATAGCGGATAGGCTAGTAGATTGTTCGACAAGGATGTATACCGAAGCTCATATCAAGTGTCTTATTTTGTAAACAAATATGATCATCTAATTACCTGTTGTGATGTAACACTGAAGGAACTGATTGATCGAACCTGTTCATCATTGTGAAAATAAAGTGATACGACCTAATAATGTGAAAATAACTATGCAATATTCACAGAATAGCTTAAAATGTGAGTAGGGCAGGGTAATTTTGGTTTACAAAATAAGACACTGGATTTGGGCTTCGTTTTAGGTACGACTTTGCACGGGGTCCTACCACTACTCGTGGTACGTGTTAAGCTATGATTTTACAGTACACACCTGGACTACTGCAAATCAACAACATTGCAAAGGTGTACAAAAAAACCATTTACACCTTATAGCTTTATTGGATTACTTTAGAATCGCATTTGGTTGCCTTTTAGAGACATCGAGATTTCTAAACAACATTGTCCAGATTTCCCCTCTCATTAGTGCGTCAATCTGACCAGGAATAGGTGCCTAGGTGTTGCCAGGTATTGCCAATGTAGACCTTAGAATTTTCTCGGGCCGCATAGTTTCAGGGTACATACCGACCGCGAAATTCAATCGTATTCGTTATCGTTTGTATTTCCACAAATGGACACGATACATCAATGTATAATACTTATTTTCGTAAGTTTCAATAAATGATAAAGAAACGTATTGCGTTCTATTGTGACTCCGGCGCCCAGACATAGTCAAAATCTTTGTCAAAGACGCTCAAATTCGATGTTCATTATCGGCTTTTTATGACGTCGTAGTTATAGATTGCGTACAAAGTTGTCAATGGTAGGTAAATGTTTGCAAAGACGCTCACATGTCTGGCGCCGGCCAACCCCCCACACTGGTGTCTTCCTAGAGTCGCGCCCACGCATGCATCGTCGCGACGCATGCGCGGCGGCGGCGTCACTCTAACGACGTCTTTCGAGTGGTGTCGTCCTTCACATTTTAATTTTCCTTGGACGACAACGCTAAAGACGAAGCGCCGCCGCGCAAACGTCCCGTCGACGCTGCGCGGGCAATGACAACACAAGACGCAAACGCTAGAAAGCTACTGTGGGGGTATCTGTAGGTATATCATCCATGTGTCAAAATGAAACGGTGGAAAGTCGTGGACGCTGAGGGAGACAATAAAGGCCAATTTTAAAAAAAATACTCTCGGTTTTCGCTATAGCTAGATACCTAGCCCGTATTGAAGTTGATAAGCACTGTCGTAAGGTGCGAATAGGGAAGGCATCCTAATCGATCGTATACGATAATTGAGCGTACGTGTACACCCGACCTGTCGCGTGCCCGAGCCGCCATTACACGAGGAATGCGCTAAAGGCTGTTACACACAGACACCTGCTGACCACAAGAACTTGTAATAAAAATGAAGGCTCAAGTCGAAGTGTAATTAATTATACATGATGCTAATAAGTAGTAATTAATTGTTGGAAAGAGCAGACTCGACATAAGTAGGAAAATAAGACAGATGGTTCCCTGAAGGCATATGTTTGACTTGACTAGAGATTATCAACAGACAATGAGTTTATAAGCATTAGTTCTCCAATTTACTGCGAAAATATTTATGCCATAAATATGGCTAATGCACTATAGCCTAAGCAGAATGGAATCACCGAAACAAGAATATGAGGATAATTCTCTGTCATATTTCAAAAGAATAGAACATAATATGACTAAAGCAGAATAGGACGTAACCAAAGCAAAATATGTGACATGACCAAATCAGAATGCCTTATAGAACACCGATGTGAAGTTAGCGGCCAAAAGTAGCGGCGGATTATAACCCGACCAAATTAAGAAGGCGCATATTTTCGCAATTGGAGACGATTTAGGTACCAAATGGGGGGGAAATGAAAGTTACTAAGTTACCCTCTTTGGGGGTCTAATGAAACAACGCAATTGCAAAAAAACTGTTAGATAGATAAAAGTTAAGATAAAGTTTAAGTTAAGATAAAAGTTAAGTCTTTGGTCCACAGTGTCTTTGGTCCACAGTGTCTTTGGTCCACAGTGAATGAGACTGAGAAATAGTTAGTCAAGATATGAGGATGAGATAAGCAGTTCCGCACAGCAGGTTACTTCTCATTTGCCAAACGCCAGTGTAACATAAGCCTTAGTGTAATCCCATTTAGAAACACGACCACATCAACGTGCGAAAAATGTCGATAAGTGTCTGCGGGACTGCTGTTAAAATACTGTACAAACACTTTGTACATATTAAATAAAATCTCAAGTGGCTTTGACTGTCGTTAACGCTATAGGCCGATATGCATAAACAGATTTGAGCACGAGCTCAGCGTGAGGCGGGTGAGCTCTCTCTTACGAGTCTTACGACTGTCAAAATTTTATGAAATCTGACTAGTAAGACCGATTTCAAATTCAGCTTGCCGGCAAAAAAAATTATGAATATCGGCCTAGGATAATAGATAACAAAATGTATAGGACTGACTTAATTTGCTAACGAAAAAGCAAAAATACTTTTTTTTAATCTAGTACAGTCGAAGACACAGATAAGTACACAGGGAGCCTCAATAAGGTTGGGATTTTCTCAAAAACTACTGGACCGAATTTAATAATTATTTTACAGTTACATAGTTTTAACTTTTATCTATCTAACAGTGAAATAATTTTTGCAATAGGCAAGTAGTTTTTGAGATAATACCAACCTTAAAAACTCTCCTGTACACCTTTCTCTGTGTTTCACCGTACCTAGGTAGCAGCGTTGCCAGACGTCCCGATTTCGGCGGGACGACCCGATTTTTAAATGAAAATTAAATGACCCGCGCGGGACAGGCTCAGTACCGCTTTTCGGAGATTATAAATAATTCTACTTAACTATCTATATTTTTATTTATGCTCAAGGAATGCCGAGGATGTCGATGTATGGGCATAGTAATATTTTACGAATGGCAAAGATCCAACTTATCTTTGCCATTCGTAAAATATTACTATGCCCATACATCGACATCCTCCTTAAATATTTTCGTTAGCGAAAAGTTACGAGGTTAAGTTGCGTTGCATTGCACGGAACCCTCGGTACGCGAGTTCGACTCGCAATTGGCCGGATTTTTTACGGTCCCGCTTTCGACAAAAGGGACTCTTTTGTCGTCAAAAAGTTTCAAAATCCCACTTGGCCCCCAAAAAAATCTGGCAACGCTACTAGGTAGGTAGGTACTATAGCGTCAACTAAAGTCAAAAGCCACTTAGTGAGCAGTTGTTTATTTGCATTTGTGACTATCGTTGTTAATCCGAATAATTTTGCACATAATAGAGATGAATGGAAGACTCGGGGGACTTTACACAGCAGTTTATCTGTTGTCCACAGATAAATAAACATGGTAGGTACTAATAATAACATTGGTGTTTTATCATACAATGAGTTACTATTTTATTTCATGATTCAAAGTTATTATTTACGTCAGTAATTTTATCAAAGCCAATGTCGGCATGATAATTAATAGTCATTATCACTTATTTAACTTAGTTGCCTGTTTATTTTGAGATCTGATAGCTTACAGTCGACACTGTGTGACCCCGGACGGTTAGATACGAGTAAATCAATAACCCCGTATTGCACCCTAGTGCCGTTAGCCATAAACCTGGGTTAAAACAAGGTCCTTTCCTAAGTTTTTACGAGGTATGAAAATGACAAAACACGGTTTAAGAGAATTTAGATTAGCTAGTTTATCTCAAGGTAGAAGGAGAATATCATGGCTCAAGAACTTACGCCAATGGTACGGCAAGAGTACCAGGTCTCTATTCCGTGTCGAGAGTGCAGATTGCCATAATGATCGCCAACCTTCGTAAGAAGACGGCACCATAAGGATAAGAAGTTTATCTCACTCCCCGTTTAACTTAGCAAACTAGGTTTATTCAAAGTCGCATTCAAAATGAAATGGAAGTCGATATGAAACTAATTTATTTGCAAATATGAATTGAATGAATTCCTAATAAAACGAGCTAACGTGTGGTAGAAAATGTGGGATAATAACCTCAGAGCAGTTATCTGATCAGTTTTATTCCCTGATCTGAGATAATAACAGTAGGTACAGCTCTAATTAAGGTTGGGCCTTGAATTAACATTCTCCTTTACTTCACCCGACTTTGCAAGGACAAGCACCACCTCAGTAAATGTGCCAACGCCGCGCTGGGGAGAAAAATGGCAATCGGTTATTGGTATTTATAGGTAATTGGTATAATATGTATGTGCCTCTAGATACACAAAGGTCTTACTAAAACAACGTCCAAATAAGGGTCCATTGTTAACGTCCAAATAATGTCCAATAAAGCAAATGAGGGTCCATTCATCCATTTGGACCTTCTTTGCGCTCGGACATTTTTAGAAGGCAGACTGTGTATCTAGTTGTTTATAGGAGATCAATGCAGTGCCTACGTAAAATAAAAATATTCTTATGGTGTAACTCGTACGTTAACATAAATAAATAAAACAATAGTTAAATAACTCCCTAAATCCTATAAATCAAGTTTATTGTACATCGACAAGACAAATCATATCATGTCACGAACCCTTCAACCGATTAACTTCGACATCCCTTATAATGGGGTTACTAAGTTACCCCAACGGAAACGGAAAGTTTTCATCCGGATGTGACGTCACGTGGCACGGCGTGTGACGTCACGCAGGGCTGCTCATCGATCGCGCGACCTTGGAGTAAGGACGTCGACACCCCTAGCAGTCGTAGTTATAGGACTTCGTATCTATAGTTAGGTCGTGGTTATTTATGGATTGATGGAAGTTTCCTGTAATATTCTTTCATCATCATCATCAGTCTATTTATATTGCCCCACTGCTCGGGCACAGACCTTCCCTTACATTGTGGGAGCTACCTAAGGGACATACCTAAGTATTCGAAGATTTTATGGGAAATTGTTTTTCCGAAAACATTAGGGCCGTTATTCATAAACGTGATTTAAATTTACGCCACCGTTTAGGCCCCCTGTCCCTTTCTATCTTAACCTTTTTTAACGAAGTGTGAAAGGGATGTCGCCGAAACGATGGTAGATGGAGTAAGTGCGTTCTAATGTGGAGACCCCGGACGGGTAGAAGAAGCCTGGGCAGACCACCGGCCAGATGGTCCGACGACATAAAGAAGGTTGCTGGCTCGGTGTGGACCAGACACCCTTGGGATCGGGCCACATGGAGGATTCATGGAGAGGCATATGCCCAGGAGTGGGCTGCGGTATGCTGAAGAAGAAGAAGAAGTGAAAGGGATAGCAACACGATTTAAAGGAAGCGAGGTTTAACTAGGTTTATGAATAACAGCATAGATGTTTTATTCTTTAATTTACAATAATTACAATCATAATCATATCTCTTTATTGCAAGTAGATACATTAATTGTGTATATTTTTGCATGTCAACATTTTTTTTTAAATTTACATTTTACATCACTTTGCTTGCAAGGAAGGGGTGCCAACGCTGAGGAGAAAAACTGTCAAAAACCTTTCAGCAGCACATCTTTTCATTATATTTTAAATGTCATAATTTTTAAAAACTTAATTTTATAGCTGTGTCATCATTAACACTTCATTGCTGCCTGAGTGCGGTCACATTTATTTATTTTTCGCCTTTAAATTATATTTATTTTCACCATAACGCCAGCAAACGCAAACACCCGTGACATTTTAACACGTCCACTGCTTACCTACCTCAAGCAACCTTTCTCAGAATTGACAGGTATACGAAGATATCTCTAACTCTTTTACTAACAAATTAAAGTCTAAAATCGTTTAAAAATTCAACAAGGTTCGGTCCTATTGTCGTCTTCCAATAACTTTTTTTTAATGCTCGGAAGCAGTTCGAAGGTTCCATATTTATCGATCGGTTGTAAAAAGGATTCCTATGTAAATTTATTTTATTCGAACTCGTCAAAGAAACCGCTCCGGTTTTTGCCCAGTTTCTATGGAAATTTATTGGCATAGAAAAAATACTGGTTTATATCGGAGAATTTTAAGGCATACCTGCATAAATGGTTATTGTAATCGGCTAATCTTAATTATTTCTCAATCAAGTTAAAAGCTTGACCTCAAGACGAAATGTTAAATAAAAATGATTGCAAAGAAAAATCAAAACACAGATTAAATTAGGAGGACTTCCTTATTCAAAGTTAGGATGAAAATAATAAAATAGTATCCTCAAAAACCGTTATTCGATCGTAAAAGATGAATAATTTCAAACGACGAAATAAAAATTCCATAACATAATCAAGTCACTCCAGTTTCTCATTTTCTGTCATAAAAGTCGTTCACGAGGTAACATAGACCCTCCATTATTTAGGGTTTACTTTATGGTGTTATTTAGGATAATGGTATTAAAATTTATGGTACCTATTACTGTATTGTTCGTTTAGATTTGGGTCCTTACTACTTACTTAAGTATGAAATTAAAAGAATGTTCAATCAATATATAATTTATTTTCTCACCACAATCATAAATATCAGGTAACAATTTCAATAGTTGTACATTGACATTTGTGGGAGACTGGCGCCTGACCTAAGTTAATAACTTGTATTTCAGGCCTCCGTCCCGAGGTATATTAGGTACAAGAATATTTGAATAGCTTACTTATTATAATTTATAAACTATGTTATCTAAGTACGTTGGTTTGAGCACTTACCTATAACCAATGAATGACAGGACAAGAGAGTTACAAAAAAGATAGAGTTAAAGCCGGCGCCAGACATGTGAGCATCTTTGCAAAGTTTAACTACCATTGAAAGCTTTGTACAGAATCTATAACTACGACGTCATTAAAAAGCAGTCAATGAACATCGAATTTGAGCATATTTGCCAACATTTGCGCACATGTCTGGACCGGGGTAATATTAGAAAGGTCGGTACTTTACTTCTACCATCTTCAGGTAGACCGAGAAGGAGATACCCTAGGTACATTAGGATATAGTGGAAACGAAAACAGAATCGAAACAAGGAACGACAAGTAAATACAGTTAGGTAACTACATAAAAAGTTAGGTCGCCTGGCAAGAGCGCCCCGGGATGGAGACACTCCTGGTTGATAAACTGGTTTCGCTGTACCAGTACCACCTCCTTATTTAGATTAAAGCTACGGCATCCAAATCATACAAAGTTGACGTTGAAGATGCTGCAATGTCTATCTCCGATGGGTGTGGAGCTCCAAAGCTATAGGTACAGTTTAAACTTGGAATGGCACAATTGATATGAATTAAGAGATTGAGAATTTTCCCAATCGACGAAGAACTGGTCCTTTGTATGGATGACGATGTTGCAAGTAAAGCGGTTGGAGGGATGTGGCCTGTGGAAGGTCTTGCAAGAGACCGAAATGAACAGGCAGCGTGACTGATGAATATACCTTATTTACTCAACACTGGATTACAATATTATGATAAGAATAAAATTAGATTTTTATGGTTCCGTACCTCAAGAGGAAAAAAGGAACCCTTATAGTATCACTTTCTTGTCCGTCTGTCTGTCCGTCGTCTGTCATTATGTCTGTCTGTCAAGACTTTTTTTGAGAAAAAACATAAACGCGTGGACGTATCAAGTTGAAATTAATACCAAATACTCAGGTCTGTACTCTCGTGCAACCGTAAAAAAAATCAAACTTCTACGTTAACGCAATCAAAAGATATAGGGTCGATTTAGGAATCTAGTTTATCTTTTCGTTAGAGCAAAGTTACGAGGATAAGTTGCGTTACACGGAAGCCTCGGTGCGCGAGTCGACTCGCACTTGGCCGGTTTTTATTATCACTGAATATAGGTATTATGATTCTACCCCTTGGGTTCAAAATTATTTAAATCGATGGGCGCTTGCTCGAATTCGTGGGGTCGATTGCCTTTGGCTCTAACATTTATTGTGTTGATACACGTCGAGTGGACTTTAGTTCAGTCGAAATTCATAAGCGCGAATTATTCTGCGTCTGATCAATAGATAGGTACAGTAAGTCTTCTTTCCGGAGCGAAGACCGACGAAGGCCTGTTTCTCACGGATAGAAAATACGATCTCTGACTGACAGAACAATAACTCAGATCGCGTATAAATGTTGCTTATACGGTACGATAAAAACGACTAGAACGATATTTATGGTTCATTAACAAAAACATTGTCCTTCTTCGCGTACGGAGTCGGGTAAAAACTAGATATTGTTTGCCGCGAAAGTATTACGACGATTAGTGATTAGATCAGCCGTGAAGTGTGAAAAGTATCTATTGCTGGTGTTATCATTATGAAGGGGTAAACCTAGAAAGATGGCTAGCGTTAGGGGTTTGATACGAAGTCTATAATAAACTCCGACACATTTGAATCGTACCTTGAAAAATGCAGGGCATTTTCATGTGTAAACATTCTAAAGATGCCTAGGACACAAAAACATTGTCATGTCAATTTAAAAAGTTTTTATGCAGTTTTAAATTTGAATTCATAACTTTGAAAAACAAAAGAAAGGCTGAATCATTTTTAAAACAAACAGTTATTTAAAACTTTCTTTTGAATTTAACTCAAACGCTGTTAACCATAAACGTGACTTAAAAGTTATTTCACATTTTCCGACTTGAAGTTTTTTAACGAAGTGTCAAATTGAAAAAAACAAGGTTTAAAGTGTTTTATGGCTAACCCCATCTGAAAAGTGAAACCCAGAAATAGTTAACTTACAAAGAACTTCATTATGAATAGTGATCGCCAAAAATTACAATCTTTTGTGACCGCTATAAGGGCAAAGGTCACTAGCGGTCACCTATCCTCGTTCAGACAGACCTGTACGATCAATTTCTTACCGTATTCGCAAACACGGACCCCTCAGTTCCAATCTAAAGTACCGTACCGTATTATCGCAAGCAAAACAATGCACCTGAACATTGCAGACGGTAAACAGACGTTGATAAGAACTGTGAAAACGGCATTGAGTAACATGAACTAACGTCAGTCAATGACTTAACACTTTGGTGACAATTCACGTAATTTCAACTTCACCTTGAGTAAAATCTGAGGTGCATGGTTTACTATTTTTTTACAGTTGCTTATGAGACCGGTCTCTAAAATCTTTGGCAATAGTTGTGGAAACCAAAATGACACTACAGGGTATATAGGTAAGATTATCGTCCGTGTTCGTAACTGAGTTTTGTAACTGGCTACAACTGGTTGTTATATTTGAATAGTTTTGAAACCAGTTTACGAACGAGGAATGACTGCATTCTCCTTTTGTAGTTGCAAAGATCATTTGGTCACTGTATCGAAATAGTTAGCCCTTTTTATGCTAACATCCACCACGCGGGCCCAGTGCGGATTGGTGGGTTTAGTTAGGTATAATGTTATTCTGAAGTAGGTACTACACAGGATGTTTCTTTCACCTTTAATTAACTCATGGAATCGAATCTGGGACTTCCGTGAGTCTAGAGAACTCTGTGTCCCATCCACTGCGTCACCGAGTTATCATAACTCCTCGTAACATATTTATTGGGGTAGAAATCGTGGGTGTATCTACGTCTTATGTACCCCTTACAACTTGGGAGTTACGGATAGAATATCTAATGATTTTCTTAAAATAGTTCAACCCACTCTGTCGGAGTAAGTAAGTAAGTAAGTAGGTACAGTCGGTCTTTTTGATCACATGGAACAGACAGACTCGACATAATATCTGCAGGTAGGTCACGTAATTTCCTTCGGGAAAGCCTATATTTTTTTGTCAGTTTCCCAGCAGAGTAAAAACAATAATTTATTATTATTATTTAATTATGGGCAGGCAGCTCAACGCTGATATGTCCATTTCACAGTGTTTGTAAAGTCTATCACTTAGTGGTTATTATTAATGGTTTTTAAACAATTGTCAAATTTGTTTTTGAATGCGTTAACCGAGACGGCAGAGACAACATCTAAGAGATCATTTCTAAGAGAGCTGAAATTTTTATTGCGAATTGCTTGCAAAACAATTCGAAATCAATGCAGAGTGACGTGACTAACGAATACCTACTTCGATAGATAAAAGTACCGTTATCACAAGGTCGTTGAAATAATTAGCGAGCGACCTAACGTAATCTCGCGTTTTGTACGATTGCGTATTGTCCACAGTTTGGTACCTATACTTACATATAGGTACGGTACGGTAGGGCCTCCGATAATGAATATTCGAAGATAATGGACACTCGATCGCTACATGGACGATTGATAACGCAAAGATACTCATTCTGTTAAATAAAATGTTACATTTTCCCTATGTTCAGAGTTATCGTAAAGAAAATAATTCTACATTTGGTCCTTCAAGTTACTTTAGAGATACTTCGAGATCGATCTAAGTATACGGAGTCTCTAGCTTAGGTAGGTGCTGCTTAGCAGAATACATTGTTCCTTTACTTAATTAAATACTTCTAAACTTATTCCATACCTTTGATATACATAACTATTTCAGAACAGAGTTGAAAAATATCCTTTAAGATGGAACCCTATAAATATAATTGTAGGCCAGTAAGCAAATCGATGTTAGTAAACTAAGAAGCCACTGACCTCCAGTATATAGCAGCGTGGTCGGGTGCACGCTTCCATCCTTATGCAACAACACATGCCGAGGCTCCTTAGCCAGATAGCAGGTGACCCCTTCCGACAGGCACTTCTGGAAGCACCTGGCCGCCTGGAAGAACAGCGCCCAGGCGTGCTCCTCGCTGATAGTCGAGTTGAACGCCTTTAGGATCTGCTGGAGGTTGATGCAGTCGGCAGCGTCCAGCGAGAACTCGCTCCCGCCGGTCGCTCCGGCGACTCCCTTACGCATCATAGCGCCTAACCCTCGGGAGACACACAACCCATTCTAAGTCACTTTGGTTCTCCACGATCGATCGTTTCATCAACTTGTTATTTTTAACTATAAGTATTAAGTTTCGTGGTGTTTAGTTAGGCACTGCACTGAAAATTTAATGGAAAAATCACGTAAAATTTCAACAAATTGTGTTATTGTCACTCCCCCCAAAACGTCACTGTCACTTCGTTCGCAAAAAGGTGGGTGGGTTTCCTTTCGTGATGTTTTGTTCGTTGCTAGGATCGCGATCGCGCGTGCGCGGGTGCGACGCGAGCGAGTGGCACGTGACGTGCGCCCGTTTCGGCGGATGGGCCCGGACTGGCGGGCGGTAGGCAGGCTCGCGCGGCCGCACGCACTACAGCCTCCGAGCTGAACATACTTCGGAAACACTTCCTAGTCCTGAACTTCCGAACGTTCTCACGAACAAGCTCATGTAAATAGAGAAACAGGAGACGGGAGTTTTACTGGGTTGACCTACTTGTTCCCTTACAATTTAAAGCTCAATTTCATTACATGTTCAGGACGGACCTTTTTGAAAACTTACATCAGTCTTTGAACATTATTGCTATGTTTACGTGACTTCATGTTATCATATTATCGTAATATCTTAATCAAACAAGTAGGTAGGTATGTAGCTATAGATAGGTTGTAATTACATGTCTACCTATTTCTGTTATTAGTGGACCCTAATAGAATCTCCGACTAGCTAAAACAATTCGATTTGTGTACACAAACAACTTATTATTTAATTCTGCGAACCATCCAATACCACTGAATCACCTTGCAAGTGACGAGAAGGTAAGTATTTACTTAATTGGTTACAGTCAATATTTGGGCTATCTATGAGTAATCTACAATAACAAGTCATCAATGTAAACTAATAAAACCATATTAATTCAGTCCAGTTCATTTTATTTAGTACGATATACAATATCAGTAGGTATCTATCTATAATAAAATAATACTAAACTAAGGGTCGGACCCTATCTGACCGCATACGGAGATGCAAGCGTGTTCACGTATCTCTCTTTCTGTCGCCTAGATTAGATAAGTACATCATATAGGCTGTTATTCATAAACGTGATTTAAAATTACGCCACCGTTTATCCACCCTGTCCCATTCTATCTTAACCTTTTTTAACGACGTGTGAAATGGATAGAAACGCAAAATTAAGCAAAATGAGGTTTAACTAGGTTTATGAATAACAGCATTAGATTTTAGGGCGAGAATATAGCTTCCACGCGGAATCAGCTCGTCAATGAGGTTTCTAAGCGAATGAATAAGGGAAACCGCTGGTCCAATGGGATCCGTCCCTAAACCGTGGAATAAAGTTGATCAATAATTACCATTTTTCATTTCATATCAATTCATTCCAATATCTACAATTACTCAATAATTTTGCGTCTATACAAATACATGATGTAGATTTATTGGCAAATACTAAAAAAAAGATAAAAATATACTTAACATTTTTTTTCTATCGCTATAGTAATTATCTTTACCGCTTTTCAAAGCTAAGATTGTATGTGAATTATTTATTTTGCTATTTTTATTTGATCGGAAATCTCACAACGAAATATGAATAAATAAGTCAAAATTTAGAAACTAAGCCATTTACAACATTATCGCATATAAATACATAAATTAATCATTTCAATTAAATCAACACCATGTATTAAATCTAATTATGTATAATTATAAAATATATTAAATAGCATGCCACTAAGATCATTAACATTATTATCTTATATTCGTTTAAATAATTAGATAATAAAAACTACATAATAATTATGGGAATGCAAACACTACAATTGGCATTTTTTTTGTAAAAATGTAAAAAAATGACAAATGTTACATTGTTCATGTTTTTATATGTATAACATTCAAGTATTTGTGGTCGTAGATTTAATTCCTTCTGTGGCCGTTTCACTTGATAAAGGTATCGGTGATGTTTAATATGAAAACGCAGATTTTCAATTAATATAATTTTCAAGTGGTTACCCTTAGTTCGATCGTAATATGTTTATCCGAATGACTGTCCATACAAAGACTAAGCCCACACAATGTAGATTTAATCTGTTCCGAGTTCATAATTCATAAAATACAATTTAGATAAATGCGAAACTCAGAATTTATTATTCGTACTTACAAACAACACCTATAGTAGCGAGTCCATTCATGTATTTTTGATTCAATTATAATAATTAATTAAATTCATAACGATGTAATACGATTTTAATACATTAATTCATTTATTCGTTAAATTTTTTGTGTGTTTTCATTCCTTGACTTGCCAGAAAACGATAAAATTCGCGACCGACCCGGTCGCGAATTTTATCGTTTTCGTAATCATTTTGACACATGAACTATATACTATACATCACTGCGTTTCTTCATCGTTTAAACTTGTAAAAATACTGCAGTAATGTATCCGCATACATTTGTTAAAATGAAAACAATGAGAGTCGCTGTTGATTCTGGTCTTGTCGACAAGATATCGCTCGACCTATAGCGCCGATCACACAGCGAGCGCTCTAGAGTTCTGCGTTCCGAGTAGATACGGATACACTCCACAGACAAAAGAGGCCAGAAATAGCGCTGACGAAGAAGAAAACCGACGTGGGATTAGCAGGGTTTTACCAAATATTAAATAGTAAATAAAACCCCAAAAATTAGACAGGAGGTAGCAAAATAACATTAACGTATTTTAAAACTTTAACAACTTAAAAAAGTGTTGCCAAATAAATGTTAATTAATTTTAGCCACGTCGGTTCTCTTTCCGAACAGATTCTACGAGGGGCTACGCTACCGCGTCTATGTGGCATTCCTAGTACACACCACCAATTACATAGCATCTATCGTGTGTGTGTGAAGATTAGGCCGTCACATAGATTATAACGCAGAACTCTGAACGTCACTATGGGATCGGCGCCTATGCCTGGGATCAGCACCAAACGTTACCAATTCAATCTGAAGCCATAATGAGAGGATATGTCATTTGAAGGCCGTAAGTTTATTTAGGACGAACTTCTGAATTTTCAGTGTAAGGCGCTTGTTACACAGGGTATATATTAAAACTTTCACTGCCCCTTTTAATTTGCCCAGTTAATTTGCAATCCTATCACCATACATCTAATAATCTTTGATTTGGGATGGTATTATGGGGTTATCTTTGAGGAATTTAACGTAATTCGCATTCTAATTTGAGCACACAAAATACCTACTTGGATTTGAACGCCCGATCAACCGCAAATTATGTGTATCACAAAACCCAAAATGTACGATTCTCCTAAGTATTGAGTCTATTGCCTTATATCTAATACAAAAACATCGAGACATCGTTTACCACGGATCATGAAATTACAAAAACTAACTTACTAAAGCATATCCTCTCATTCTTCACATTACTACCTCACTTTTTCTTCAAGCTCCAGAGCGGATCTAAGAAGTTTAACGGGTCCTTCATATCCCCACTCGTGAGTCCTGGCGACTGCTTCATCTCCTCGAAGGATTCGCGAGAGAACTTCTGCGGCTTCTGATTGGAGGCGGTAGGAGTGGGGGTCACGGGGGGGAGGACCGAGGCACCGGTTGGCATGGAGACTGCTTCGCCGTTGAACATTGTCGTGCCTGTGGGTTAACTGATAATCAACGACAACGCAGAAAGAGGATAAAGATTCGTAGAGGACTATTTATCTACCTATAGATTCCTTATGACATCACCCAAAACGACACCACCGGAAAGCCTTGAGGTATGTCTGCCCGTTCATTCCCCACGACACCCCAGTGGGTCATTTTGGCGTTGTCGAGGGATAAAATCACAGACGTAATAACCCCACAGATTTAATCAATCTGTTCCTTCAATGTTATACCGCAACAGGTAATTACTTAATTGATTACCTGATCGTCTAATTAGACGATCATATTTATTTACAAACTAAGAAACACAGACCTCTTACCCAATAGACATGAAATCGGTACAAATTTGCAAGCGAAAATTTCTGTCAACGATGAGCGCATAGAGACGAAGCGGGGGCCAGGGGTGCCGTATTAAAGAGATGCGTCCATGTCGATAATATCTCTAGGTTACGTGTCGCGAAGCAATTTTGCGCTCATGTGCGGGCAGACACATGCCCTGTTACATATGGGGTAAGTGGTCTGTGGATACAATGTATTTATGACAAATTGTATTTGAGACACAATTTACTAATAAACACAATAATGAAAGGGAAAACAGAGAAGGGGAATATCGAGCGGGACCGTTTGCACAATAAAACTTTAAATATAATAGAAGGAAAGGTAACTTTTTCGGCAATACTTCACGTTTTGGAATGTTTAAGATAACGCAGACTCGGAAAATATAATTTTGGATTGGATAAATAAATTCCGGTATTCAGCACAGTTAATTTTTTAAGGCAATAATTCAGTCATGATTTCTTTCACTTACCGGAGCAGAGTACTCCTTGCACGTAGAAAAGAACAGTTCTGTACGCGTCTGCCAAGTATTTTGTATCCTCCAAAACATTTGTTCTGTTCTTGCATAGATTTATACATCCGGTGTCCAGCATATCTAGAAAACAGTCTTCTATAAGCACCAAGCATAGACGGTTTCGTCCGTTTTCACAACTGAGTTTTGTAACCAGTTGCGAAAGCAGAGTTTTATCGATTTTTCCAGGGCATTCGGTTTATTCAGCGCGAGCGGCGCTACCCCTCCACTGCCGACGCTTGCGACGTCGTTGTATTTGGCCCAGGGTAACAAAATACCTATACTGAGCGAACAGAGCGCGCATATTTGTACAGTGACAATGTTCGACGTGTAGTATTGGAATACGCGGGACTAGAACACAGAGGGTTCTCTTGAAAATGGCGGGAAACGACGGTTGCAAAATTATTTGATAATTTTTATTTTAATGTCTACAATGGTTATTTTATGTTTAATATCACGTTAAATTAATCAGAAAATGTTCGCGAATGACAGTGTGGTGAATTCATTGGATAATTTGAGCAAGATCTGAAGTTTCAAGCTTTTATCAAGAGTCCCGCTACAAGCTCGGGAGTGAACGTGACGTTGCAGCGACTCCTCTGGATGACGACAAGAAGACGCGGCTACCTAGGGTGAAGACGCTACTGCGACTCCTCTGGGGGAAGGTAGAAGACTATTATATTGTATTTTCTGTAACAAACATTGGCAAATGACGAACGGTCGAGTCCATTTAAATGAATATAAATAATACGACGCAGAGATGGGGCCGAGGCGCGTGTACAGGGCGAACGTCAGGGCGCGCGCCCTGGCCGCTCTGTATATCAAAGGCCTAGGAGTTCGCTAAAAATATTGTACACAGATTTTTTTTCATCATAAAAGAGCACTAGAAGAACAAGGGGTATCCGCATAGAGTACTCACCACACAAGTCTAGTTGTCCCGCTCGCACCTGGCACATGGCCATTGTCAGCAGAGCGAGCACGGCGCTCCGGCCGGCGCCCGCCCCGCACTGCAACCACGCGCCGCACAGCTGGTTGCTGAGTCGATTGTCGTACGTCTGGTTGAGGATTTTGTCCGCCAGTAGAACTAGGGGGGAACAGACGATTCTGCGAAATATTTTTGTTATTATTTTGATGTCCAAAATCACACTATAACCTCGCCCCAAAGCAAGTGTCTTAGTTTGTAAATAAATATGATCGTCTAATTACCTATTGCGGTATAACATTGAAGGAACAGATTGATTGAATCTGTGGGGTTATTACGTTTTGGGATTTAATATTTTAGGAATTCAACTTTCTGGGCTGGAAGGCTCAATACGAAGAAGTTGTGTTATGACATGGCATGCCTAAAAGGGTCAGTGCTATCGCGACGTAATATATATAATAGACGATATCGTTAGATACAGGGATGGATGGCTGGAAAATGCTCAGGACAGGGATGGATGGAAGAGGAGGGGGAGACCTTTGCCCAGCAGTGGGACAATTTAAAGGTTAAAAAAATTGAAAAATTATTGTGATGTACATTTATTATACTGTGGGGCTCGTAGTCCAGTTGCGAGTACCCATTGAAAACGATCGTACAAGTTAAGCAACGTTGGGCGAGGTCAGTACCTGGATGGGCTTTTACTGTGATGTCCCACAGCTGGGCAAAGGTCTTCTCAAATGTAAAAATATAATAAATTAGCATTTTTACTAAAAGTTTCTTTGAAGAAAAAAAATTCTCGCTTAGCAAGGACTAAAGTTACTCACTTAGCTGGGAATACATTGATCTGATAATGCGTGACATTCAGAACTGTCTTTCCTCTGGCCACGTGCAGTTTCCTCTCAGTCCAATGCACGGTGCACGCCACGTCTTCCAGAGTAACCTTCACATCATCGGACAACTCCAGCGATTGGCCTATCGCTGTTGGCCAGTACGTTTTACCTTGCATCTGTGGAATATAAAAGATTTTATATACCTATGTTGGGTTCAATTAAAATGCAGCGTTTTCTTTATAATAATAAATTTATTTATTGCTACATTAGGTACATTTTTACTTAAAAGGGTCTAACATGAGCCAACTAGCACCAATGTATAACAAAATATATTCCAATATAATCAATTTTATTGAAAAAGTTATATAATAATTGCGACAAGCTAAGTTGTAGTTTTCAAATAGCCAAAAACGGCCGTTTTGGCAATTATACAAACTACAATTTACCGAAATTAAATCACGTTATAAATAAGCATTTAAAAAATAGTATTAATCGTAATATAGATTTGCTTCATAGCCTTTTTATTCGACTGCGAAAGAAGGAGGGTTACGTTTTTCCAATGTATGTCTAATTCTTTGGCACGCCTATGAGGTGTCGTTAGATTCGTCTTGATTGTAGGAGTGATATAGGCTATAAAAATTTAATCAAAGCGGCCTAAATTTTTGGCAGTCGGGTTATTTTTTAAATTAATTTCTGCTTGTTAATTAATAAAATGGATTATATTGGAAGAATATCTAGTGCCTCCCAATTTGCCGTCTCTTTCACTCACCTCGATATCGCTGAGCAAACAAACGACGCAGCTAATCTTATTCTCTAGCACCGCCCGCCAGAACGTGCGGTACTCGCGCTCAGTAGGGCTCTTGGATATCACTAGAGGGATACACCACGAGGCCAGTTGCTGGAAAAAATAAGATACACCAGCCATGAAGAAAAAAATTTCGTTGTGCTCTATGGAAAAATAATAAAGTATATTTTATATGGGACAGCCCGTGTAGAACACGTCAGCGTTAGCAAACTGTCAAACTGACATTATTACGAGGCGTTTGACATTAGTTTGACAGCTCCGCGGCGTTGCGTCGATCGCTAACACTGCGCGCGGTTCTCCTGACAATGGCAGGAAAGGACGGTTGCAAAATTATTTGATAATTTTTATTTTAATGTCTACAGTGGTTATTTTGTGTTTAATATCACGTTAAATTAATCAGAAAATGTTCGCGAATGGCAGTATGGTGAATTTATTGGATAATTTGAACAAGATCTGAAGCTTCAAGCTTTTATCAAGAGCTTCCGTTTACGAGCTCCCGCTACAAGCTCGGGAGTGAACGTGACTGTCGAGCTGCTTCGTCCAGAGCGATGACGCTACGGCGACTCCTCTGGATGAAGACATGAATATGCGGCTACCCAGGGTGAAGACGCTACGGCGACTCCTTTGGAGGAAGATTGAAGACTATTATATATTGAATTTTCTGTAACATGACATTGGCAAATGACGAACTGTCGAGTCCATTAATTAAATAAATAATAACACTGCGCGCGCTAACCTGTCTCCGTCCTTCACTCACTTTCACTCTCAAAAAATTAATTATAACAATTCCATTCTTACTTTATAATACGAAGCGTTGATATAGGCGTCCGGATCAGATTTCAAGGTCAGTCTCGAGTCATCAAAAGGCACTACATCAGTCAATACGTTTCTGCCAGAATGCTGCGTGGCAATTCTTTTAGATCGATTCATGTTTTCTTTGGCCTAAAACAAAATAAATAACATCTAAAAGCATTCTAACAAAATATAATAAACGAACTTCAAACATATTTATTTATTTCACACCTGAACATCCTGAAAATTCTTCCATTTTGAATCCAAAACCGTCAAACCACCAGCTGTCTTGTTCGTCAAGGAATCCGTCAGTTTCTGCAAATTCTTCACCTCTTGCGTGAACTTGTTCATCAAACTGGGATCGGAAAACAAGTCCATCTTAGCCGGTCTCTCGATCACCTCCTCTTTTGGCACTGGTTTCATAATTAGCTCCATTTTGGGAACCACTGGTTTCTTGATGGCATTTTCAGATATTTGAGGCACTTTTATTTCAGGCATCAGAGGTTTTACTTCGACAGTGAAGTCTATGTCTGATAGAAGATCGAAGGTCGTTGGTTCAGGGTTTGGCTCGGGTACTAAAGTATCTGTTGATTTGGTGTCTTGCACTTCTTGTGATGAGGGTTTCGTTTTAGCAACATTTTGGTTAATCGATCCGTGGTTTTGGTTAATTGGCTCAACATTTTGGTTACTTGATCCAGTGTTTTGAAAATTTGATCCATAATTTTGACTATTTGGTCCAGTGTTTTGGTTGTTTGGCACATTGTTATGTATATCTGTACCAGAGTTTTGGTTATGTGATCCAATATTTTGGTTACTTGGTTCAATGTTTTGGTTAATTGTTGCCATGTTTTGATTATTTGATCCGATGTTTTGGTCAAAATTAGGAGGTTCAGTCACATTCTCTATTGGCGAGGAAACTAAAATATAAATATTATGTTAGTTCAGAAATTAAATATCTGCAAGGTTTTGAAATCAAACATCGATTACTTAGAGCTTCTAAAATGGAAGTGTATTTATATTGGTTTCTAACAGCACAAATATTTAATTCAAGTATTTACAGCGTTTCCATTATAGACTCTCTAAGATTCATTAAAATTAAACTTACATTATCATTGTGTCAGTAACAGAAGATTACATGAAAATAAAAACATGCGTATAAAATCAATTCGTTTATTCAACAGAGATCAATTAGGGCTGCGTTAAATCTTACCTTGATTGCTACTATATGTTACGCTGGTGTCTTTTTGGCCAGATTGCATATAAGTCGACTGATTCATATCGGCACCGTAATTAGTCGGAGCGGATAAACTAGCCGGTGCTACGTCATTTGACTGGTTAATAGCTGTTATATACCCATAAGGAGTATTGTAGTAAATTTGACTGTTAGGTTGATCCGTAGAACTTGGTGGCATTTGAGGCGTTTCAGCTGAAGGAGACTGCACAGTTTCGCAAGCTCCTGCGCTCGTGTAGACACCGTGGGGATTCCAATTTTGTTCTTGACCAACTGCCTGAGAGTCCATATTTGGTTGACCAGGTTGCCCGTAACTCGTGTAAGACTTCTGAGACCCATAGTCATAATCGTAGCCTCCGCTAGCAACGTTGAAAGCATAACCAGGATGGTTTTGGTAGCTCTGAGCGTAGGTTACAGGAGGAGTTTGTTCTGCGTACGTACTCGTGGCTACTTGATACGTTTGTGAACTAGTTTGTGGATAACTAGGTTCGTTGGCTGGCATGGTCGTTTGGTTATACGCCATAGTATTCTGCTCCATTGGATTCGGATAATTTATAGCATTTTGATCGTAACTTTGATAGCTCGAGGCATAGTTTATGTTTGACAACGCTTCACCAGTGACATGAGATTTTATAGGCGTATCCATAGCGTCTAATTGAGACAGAGCTGCCGCATTCGGGAAATTTATATCAGGTTCGTTCGAATACGTGCTGTAGGGCTGTGCCGCGCTCACAGAAGTCGTCAGAGGTGCGTTTACCATGCTAGTGGTAGATGTTATTGCGCTGTCAGTATTTGTATACAGCGTATACCCTTGATCGTATCCAGTATAGCCGTACTGTGAATCAGGCATACTGTAGTTAGTTGCCGCAGTAGATTGACCATCGACGTAAATATTAGACGTATGAGACATGTCTGGTTGATTTGCAACGTAAGGATTTTGAACATTTGCTTGCCCCGCGTATTGATTGGTTGGATCTGTCGAATATGGGTAATGTAAGGAGTTGTAATCCGTTGCAGATTGTGATGTAACAATATTCGTATTGGAGTTCTGAATTGCGTGACTGTAAGTTGCCATGTTAGGAGTAGATACCTGAGGATATTGTACATTGTAAAAAGTATTCGAATACTCCGAACCGTAATTCATTGGCTCACTTTTCGGTGCAGTAACATGCATTTGAGCAAAATTCGTATTCAATTCTGGTGTCATTTGGTTGCCTGTGCTATAAGCTGACATTGATTCCGGTATATGCCCCATGTGATTCTGTGGCATTTGTGTATGGGCGTAAGGGTCATTATAGACGTATTGATTATTAGTGGTCATACTGGCTTGATTGCCGTTACTGATAGGGATCTGAGAGTCTGTGACAATTGTACTGTTGTTTTGGGTACCGGAATAGTACGGGTTTGAATATTGAGGGTCAGCGATTTGAGTAGAAAATTGAGGAGGAGTGTACGAAGTAGCATATCCATAATTAGATCCGTCGTCAGGTTTCTCATAGCCTTTGCTGGTAGCTGGGTAGGCGTACGGCGGTACAGAATAAGGGTCAGTTTCGTTTGGCGCGTAAGGGGCCGTGTAGCGATTGTATGGGTTCACATTCTGCATTGACGGCATTACGACCCCATCCGGCAACTTCATTTGTGTCAAATCTGAAGCTAGAAATATTATAGATTAGGTTCGTGCGGTTGAAATACGTTTTTGAGATGGTAACACAATTCGGACATGCCCTATGCATATTAAGGCGGTATTGAGTGCTACACTGACGGTCAGCGCGTGTATCGTATTGTATAACCGTACCGTTTCGTCAAGGTAATACCTAGGCCGAGATTCAGAGATAATTTAAAGCAGTCTTTCTCAAAGTGGGCAATAACGCCCACGGTATTGGCTTCAGAATTATTTTAGAATGTAAGTTTAAACTCCTGACCAGACTAATATAGCACAAATTAAATTTATTAAAGTAATAAATGTCATTGTGGTATTTAAACTATGGTAAAGTAAAAAAATGGAAAAAGAATTGATTTTCAAAGAGGGCGGTAGACAAACAAGTTTGAGAACCTCTGATTTAGAGAATGAGCTTAACGACAAAATTCTAAGAAACCTTTTACCAAATTACCTCTAAATATCAGCCTAAATACACTGGATATATTCTTAAAATAATATCCAGACGATCGACGTGAGGCCCTTCAGTGTAGCGCTGAATACCGGCCTTATACTACAAAATTATTAAAAACTTAGGAATACTATTATATTCCGCGTTAGTTTAGCAAAAGTATTTGTAAGCAGATAAACAGATTACCGCGATAGATGACTACTTAGTACGGAGTCCGCTAGAAAAAAATCTGAAACATTTGGTAATAATTTACTAAACATACCTTCAGATCCAACTGGGGTCGGTCGAACGGATGTTGGATAAATTGATTCCGGGTAGTAGGCGTCTGAGGGAATAGACTCCACTTGTGCTGGAACAAAGTTTTTGTCTTTATAAAACCAACATGTTAGTCGAAACATCTATTATCTTAAAAGTCCACAGTCTAGCTGTTCCAGGTGTAGTTCAGAACTTGGCCATACCCACGCCCTGTATCCTCCAGTGCTTCAGCACTACTCCTAACACCTATTAGCTTACAAATCTACCATCCAGCTGTTCCAGGTGTAATCGAGAACTTGATCGTATCAATCACGTTACACGTGCCGGGCGACTTGTGGCGTCCAGAGCAAAGGAAGCTCACGCTCGTAGCCACTCGATTCATATTCCTATGCACGAAACCGAATTCCTATGCCGTAAAAAAAATTCTAAGGCATGTGTAATCGGCCAATCCGCAGTGGGTCCGCGTTGTGTATCATGGCCCCAGCTCCCACGATGTAAGAGAAGGTCTGTGCCCGAGCAGTGGGGACATATATATAAAGTGATAATGATGATGATGAAGTACCTTGTGGAGTAGCGTTGCGAGCCATCCCTCTGCTCTTCATGTACGGCAGGTAGTCCTTCAGTTTGAGGGTGCCAGTGCCGGGGGTGGCGGGCTGCGGGGCGGGGGGCGGGGTGTCCGACAACTTCACTGATGCGGGCGGCGTCGGCACTGGCGTGGCGGCTGTGGTGTAGGAATATGTTGAAATTAGGTGTTAATAATTAAAGTTAGCATCTAACTGGTGCTAACTGTAATTGTTTTCACGTTTTGAATCTAGCTCGAAACTGCAGAACTGTTCCGAATGCGATGCGATACAAGACCAAGTGTTACTATGTGTTGATATGATAGATGTCCTCCGCACTTTATTAAGTATATTATTAGGGTTCAGTGCCTCAAAAGAAAGAAAAAACATTATCCTCCTTCTGGGGCAGTCGGGTAAAAAGGAACCCTTACAGGATCACTTTGTAGTCCGTATGACTGTCTGTCTGTCCGTCCGTCTGTCTGTCTGTCTAGACCTATATCTCAGAAACGCGTGGACGTATCAAGTTGAAATTAATACCAAATACTCAAGTCTGTAAACTCATGCAGCCGTGAAAAAATCAACCTTCTACGTCAAGAGACAGAACGTAGAAAGAGACTGAAACAGTACACGATGTATTGTAGCTGACGTCATAATGAGGCAGCACCATACAAACTTCAAAGACCGTTTTGCTAAAAAGAGATGGAGCATCCCCCACCATTCGACTTAACCACTTAATATCTTCGGTTTTAATTGAGATATCGAAAAACTGATTTAACAGTTCTCCTCAGGAGGAAAATACTCTATTGTATTTATTCCCTTAGTAACTGCAATACCTATTACCTTTCGTGTTCTGTTTGGCGAGCATCTGCGCCCTCTCCTCCTCGTGCACCTGGCACGTGCCGCGCAGCCGCGTCAGCAGCTGGCCCACGTTGGACGACAGCTTCTTGTAGAACTCCAGACCCTTCTGCGACTTGCCCAGCAACTCCTCGTACGTGTCGTACGAGGTTATCAGAGCTGTGAAAATAAAATACCCATGTAGAAGATGTGTAGACGAGTTTTCGAACGGAGGTCACGACACGAGCGTCCCAGAGGTCACATCAAAATCCTTCCAGTAGTTTTGGCGTGATGTCTGAACAAGTGAACATCTACACAAACTGACAGATAAGCAGACAAGAATTCTAAAAATTGGTGTTTTGACATCAGTATCGATCCTAAGGCCCGTATTAATAAATCACTCTCAACTCAAAAATCAATCTTGTTAACGACCTCAAGATGGCGTTCCTATTAATAAACGTAACTCAGGTGGGCGTTTAGGAATCGGGTGTCACGTGAGTAATGCAGTATTAATAAACAAAACTCAGTTCTCTCGAGAACTGTCAAACTCCCACTTGAGAACGTATTTGGTTATTGCAGGCAAACCGCGACTTGAGAAAGACATCACCTGATCAAGACTGGTTTAATTAGCTCTTGAGGGCGGGGTTTGAGCTCAGATTATTAATACGGGACTAAAACACATTTCAATTTCTCTTTTCCAAAAATATCAAATGTACAGACTCGACTTTTTTACAGTCTTATTATATGTATAGATTCTAAGATGCTAATAAAAATCACAGTACTAACCATTGATAATTCCATCTCTCTTGCGCAGCACGTCTGCGAGCATGCGCCGCGACTCGCCGTAGGACGCGTACAGTGACGTCAGCCGGTTGATGATGTTCTCTTGAGCGGCCAGGTTCTGTTCGATTATTTTCACCTGAAACAAACACATTACAATGACGTACATTACCCATTCCTGCCTACATAAGTTCTTTATTTCCTCGTGTCGTGACGAAACCTATTGTCAGAGTTATTCAGACCGTCAGTAGGCCTCTGACGTGTCCCAACGACTGCTGCCAAGCGACAGCAACCGGGACCGACTGCCTAACGTGCTTTCTGATGCACGGAGGGGCTCAGATGAAATTATTCAGGTCCTGACCTCGCCCAACGTTGCTTAACTTGTATGATCGTTTTAACGTGTACTTGCAACTGGACTACGAGGACCCCTCATAATATAAGTTATATAATAATATATTTATGGAAAAATAGATAATGGGATCTTACCAAGTAGGTTAACAAAACTGTAGGGCTGTTACTATATGCAAGGGGGTGAAAAAAAATGCAGTCGGGTTCTTTTTTTTAATAATTTCTACTCGTTACGATATATTGCTGTACCTTTGGCGTATGTTTCTCCAGCTCCTGTTTGAATATGTCGTCAGCTGACTCCGTGCTCCTGGCGAGGAGTTGCGGCGTGATGTCGTCGCCGGTGACCGCGTCGCGCAGCTCTTGAATGAGCGAGTCCCGCTGGGTTTGCATCTCGCGGGCTTTGCCGACCACTCGCCGCATCTCGGTCATTACATCGCGGTCGAGACCCTCTGGGAAGATAGTATAGAATAGCTAATTCTGTAGCAATCACTAAGTTGAATCATAGATATAATAATCTTGAACGCAACTGTCTCTATTGTCGTATATATATGTTGTGTAATACCTAGTTTTTAAGTAATTGTGTTATTATTATTTTAAAAGAGCTGTTGAGAGTTTTTTTGCCACTTTTTCTCCTCAGCGTTGGCACCTTTTCCTTACAAAAGATGCGTAAATGTAAATTAACTTTGACTACTTTGTGGACTTTGAACTCACCAATATTGTCTATGCTGGGTATCTTACTACACAGCACATCTAGCGGTTGAGCCAGCAGTCTTAGATTCGCGATGTGAAGTGTCATAGCTTTGTGAAGCACTTGGTTGCTCTCATTGGTTCGTGTGTGAGCCTCCTGGTACTTGTGGAACTCTCGAGACAACTCCGTCTGGACGATGGACGGCGGACGAGGACCCATTACCTTCTGATAGTCCTTCTCTTTTAGGGTTTCTTCCTGTGAAAAGAATTACTGGTTCAAGTTGCAAATAAACGATGGAACAAAGTTAGGGTTCTAGGAGCAATTCATGGATGAAAATGTTGACAACTTAATTACAGGTAATTTAATCTGTAGTTTTTGGAGACAATTATCACTAATTGATCTAGTATATTCTGAAAGCACTGAGTACGTCGTACAACTTGATGATTAAAGTATTTATTGTGATAATGATGTTGACTGTAAAAAAATCCTTTCAAATTAGCGGGGGTTATCTGCGCCGATTTTTATTAGCGCTCATATCCTGTCAAAGTCAGTACCCCACCCCCACCCTCCACTCCACTCCCCTCTAAATTCTGCGTTTTTGAAGGTACGCAATCCAAGTTTCGGCGAAGTTATTTATAATAGTGGAATTAGAATCTCAAAAAATAAATTTGAAATCATTTGATTTTGTTGATTATTTTGAACGCGATCCGGATCACGATAAATATCAATGTGTAAACGTCGCCTATGGATACACGCTAACAAGATAAAAGAGCTATAAGTATAAAGTGCTTCACGTACGTGAATGAAACTCTTGATATCCGCAAGCGAGTGTTCCACGTCGCTGATGATTTCCGCCAGGCTGTTCATGGAGTCCACTAGAGTCTGTATGATGTCAGATTTGGCGTTCATTGCGGCGCACCGGTCAACTATCTCTTGGGGCATCCTGTTTCCATAAGAAATAAATATAATAAATAAGCATAAAACAGAGAGACAAATAAATAAATCTATAAGCATTATCATCTATGTTCATTTTACGATATCTGGCAGTACACTGTACTCAAAATCCGTCAATGCGCTGCGACCCGGCCCGTCACTATGTGCTAAATAAGCATTTTGCGCTGCGCTGCGGCCCGCCCCACCACGCTGCAGCCTGGCATAATGTGCTCGAACCTTTAGAGAGGCTACCTATTTGGAAATTGTATTAAGATCTACAATGTATACGTTAATTCACACAATAAATGATTACGCATTAATGTGGACCAGAAAGCCCTGGCACCTGGAGTGGCTTGTCCAGAAGTAGGTTGATGAAGAAGAAGACAGAAGACTTTCTAAGACAAATAAAGCATTTGTATCTGAAAGAAGAAAAATGTAGTCCAAACTCACTTCTGATCAGAATCCATTACATCCAGCTGGTCCAGCTGTAGCGAGGACATGAACTCTGTAAGCTCGGTGTTCTTAGCCTCCGCCTGGCTGACCACGTGGCGAAGCAGCTTCGCTTTCTCCTCTGAGTAGACCGAGGACGCCTCGTGCGCACCGATGGGGACCAGGCGGGAGAATATGTCTGGGCCTGACACCTGTGGGATGGACAGGAATATTAAACGACACTGGGAACTAATAACTGGGTTGAAATATCAGAAGATAAAACGGGAAATACCGCGTGTCAAACATTGAGGAACAGTCGCGGATTCAGCCCTCAAAAAAAGTTGTCAAGACCGAAAAGCCAATTCTGCTGCCAATTGCATGAAATATTTTAATTTTCATTCATTATTATGTATTACTTTTTAAATGCATAAAAATATTTGAGATGATTTGAAAATCGATCATGTACGAGTCGGAGAATGAACCAGCTCCTGGTCGATATAGTGCATTCTTATAAAGGAGATCTTCTTTAACGACAGTTAACATAAGTACCTATTTAAGTCACTTTTATATTTTTAAATCTTGAGACACATCTTGCTATCTATAGGTGGAGATTTGTAATGACATTATTAAGTAACCTAAAGTTATTGTAGCTGTAAATCTTCCATAAAATAAATAAATAAAAGATGTTATATGACGATATATGACGAGCTGACCAAAATTTTGTACAGTGTCCCATCAGCAGTCTATCGACCTCAATAGACCGTGAAAATGTGACGAGGGTTGTGGGCATACCCATCGTGCCCACAATGGTGGATCCGCGCTTGTTGAGGAGAGAGGTCTCGATATATAACGGACTCTACACATCAATATTTATCGTGATACGGATCGCGATCCGCAGTGTGCGTTCAGAATTATGAGCAAAAACAAGTTTTGACGCTAATATTGTGGCAATTTCAACATTTTTGTGATTCTGAGGCCAGCATTATGGATTCACCTAAAAGCTTGTATTCAGAATCTCAAAAAAACGCTGAAATTGACACAATAATTATGGACAGTATTTTGGCTAATAATTCTGAATTGCACTCATTGGATCGCGATCCGTATTACACATGAACATATAGCACCACTCCAGCCAGGTCGTGCCTGACCCGGAAAGTCCGAGAGAGTCTGAGACTGTCCAGATGCACCGGATGGCACTGATTTTGTATGGGGGAGACACGCTCTGTGATGGGAAGGAAGGTAGCCCAACCGCAACTAGGCTACCATAGCCAACGGATTATGCAATCTATCGCCAGCAGAAATTAGATCGCGATCCGTGTTACGATAGAATATTGATGGGTTCGCCTTTCAGCAGAGTTGCAGCGATCTTCATTCATTCATTCTTTGTTAGTATTCTAGTGCGTGACTACGATATCTGCAATGCTGTTGTAACATCGAGACCTCAATCATCAATTTTACCTTAATTTTGGTGAGTGTAATTGCAGATTTTTTTAAATATAAATGTAGCGAATAAATGAGTATGAGTAATGTGGATGAAGCGAAAGATTTGTGGTAGGATCACAGCAGAGTTGTAATTTATTTATTTATAAAATGACAGTAGCGAAAAGGCCACGTGGCCGTCCCCGCAAACGATGGCGAGACGAACTTGACGTTTTTATGAGAGATGGTCTGAGTCTGCGCAGAATAGAGACGATTGGAAGGGTTGGGGGAAGGCCTTAGCCCAGCAGTGGGACATTGTAGGCTATTAAATAAATAATAAAATAATTGACAGTGACATACCTCTTTATCGTTGAAATTGATCGGCAGCGGTTTCACCAAACAAACTGGCTTCAGATCCAGTAGCAAATCCTTGTCCGGCACCTCCTCATGATAAATGAACTCGTTTTCATTCTTGGCCGCTTTCCTCTTGCCTTCGACGACATCATTTGTGAATGTCAGAGCTTCCTGGGTGGCTTGTACTGGCTCAATGTACTTTGCCAACTTCCTGGCTTCGGCAAGTTTGTCGACTGCTTGCTGGTAGAACGCTACACGTTCACCCATTTTTTGTTGTTCTTCGGCATTCAGACCTAGAGTAAAATCATCATCATTAGCCCGTATCAGTCCACTGCTGAACGTAAGAGACGCATCCAGTCTCTGCCAGCTATCTTGCGAAGGTCATCCCGCCATCTGGTCCCACACTACGTTTCGTGACCTCCTTTCGAGAACTCGTCTACCCCATCGGTTCTACGACAGATATGACCAGCCCACTGCCACTTCAGTTACCTTATTCTATGAGCAATGTGAACCACTTTTGTCCTCTGGCGTAAAATATAGTTTGTCATTTGTTTACTCTGACTGAGTGGAGCAACAAAAGCAAGTGTGGATTGATGCGTACAGTGCCTCACGATCTTTGAGTGACTCATTGGAGGTGATCAAGTGCAACAGCAATGGCGCGTCAGCGGCCTAAGAGCGGCAACCGCGCGGCATTCAGTTTGTCATCTTTCAGAGTTTGATAAACATTTATTATTATAACTATTACATTATTGCATCACAAATTGTGAATCCTCCATCACAAATTCCAGCATCAACATCAGAATTTAGCCTGATAGAACTCAAGGGCCAGGTCTATTTTATTTATCGTAATACTAACTGTATTAGCCTATCTCTTTTGTGTAATTCTTTTCTTTTTACAATAAAGAATGTTTATTTTATTTAATCTATTTTTATTTAATGACTTCTCCTATTATGAGAGCCAGGTCACTCGTATGCACCATCCTGACACTAATATTTATTTCACAGCACAAGATTTAAAATCATCTTACCTTGATACAAGCAAACAATGCATCCAATGTATGACACCTTGAACGATAGGTAGCGATACCAGTAGTTGTAGAGCTTGGTGCCTATGATCTCATGTATGTTGTCAGTGCCTGTCGAGGGCCCCAGTAATGCGATGGAGTTGCGGTAGAAGAATAGCACTTGAGTTGCCACGGCACCTGTAAAAAACATAATTTGTATAATGACCCAAAGATACAGACATGGAGGAAGCGAGAATTGTGTGCCAGGATCACAGCAGATGAAAGTCTATCGTCTCTGCCTACCCCTACGGGAAGCAGGAGTAAGTTTATGTATGGAGATCTTCTACATTTATCATTGTTTATGCTAAGGATGCAGAGGGCCGAGAGTAGGGTTAAGTGGCATGCTTTGGGAGAGGCCTACGTCCAGTAGTTGACTGATACGGGCTGATGATGATGATGATCATTATTTAAACTAAACTGTCAGTATAAATATCAGCTTCAAGCAAAAAAGGAAGTGTCACCTGTATGTATTGTACTCAAGGTTAATGTGTTAGTTTTTTTTATCTTAACTATGTTTATGACTATGTTAGTTATTTGTTAGTTGGCAGTAGGAGTTTCATTAATAACATTGCATTCAAGGGTTATCAAATAAGAGCTGCCTACATTTTTATCTGTCTTGCAGTTATGCAGGGGATATCTAAACTATTTACCTAATCCAATATTCTCTATGATTATATTCATACTTACAAAATTAAGTTATAAAGTGTGTATGTTTATATTTTACTAAGATTTTATTGTGTTTCAAAATCCAGAAGCCAAATTAAACTCTTTCGGACCGATCACCTTCCTTGTCTGTCTCCCACAACCAATTTGTCATTGGCAGAATTCTATGAAGAAACACCATACCCCAAATAAGAATACTCACCAACAACACTAGGTTTCCTTGTGTCTTGTATGCTCTTATCCAAGATACACTCCTGAGCTTGAGCAAAACAGATCTCTTGCAAGAATCTTAAGATATCCGTACATATATCCATGCCAGGAGGTTGTGGATAATGTTCCCTTGAATGCAGGAAAGCCCAGGCGGCATTCTGGTAATGTGTACATGCAGCCTTAAGACTCTCTGGAGTTGTACGGGCCTCTGCTGCAGCCAATTGGGTGTGCAAGGCTCCGATGTTATATAAAATGCAAGCCATTTCGCAACGGATGTCAGGCATTGAGCAGGTCAGGCTTGCATATAGGTCTCTCCTGAAAATTAATAGTGTTTTAGTATTTGAACATTAGCAATGGTTTCACATTTTAATTTCCTCATTGATTGCTCTTAGTATGGTTAAAATAGGTATCCTGTGTATCAAATGTGTATCTTCTTAAAATAACACAATATCCTATGTTCAATTTTACAAGAAATCAAATCTACAATGATTTGAAAAGTTATGTGTCCTTTCCATGAACTGTACTAATAAAACAGAATATTTTTGATCAATGCACAAGAAATAATTTACGTTATGAAAAGTGCATTGTAAGCAGTGAACTTGAAAGATCATTGTAAGCTTTACAACAGAACTAAATGATTATACTTCGTAAACAGCAATAATCATTCAGGCAAAAGACATTGACACATTTCAATGGAGCTTTGCCCCCACCTATAAAACTACGTGACCATTTAAGCTTTATCATTTTGTTGGTGACTTATTACAGGTTTCATATTGCATAATCATAATCAGTACCATTTTCTACTACTCTCGCAACTCCTATAGAATAATAACAAAAACAATGAATAAATCGCTTCAATTTCTTACCATTTACTGAATTCTTAATTTTTTTTTCGATTCGCAACTTGTACAAAACTTTAATTTAAGCCAATAATTTTATTAAAAACGGAGATACTTTTACATTTATTCATTATCTTGCGGTTGGTGGTGGGGCAGAATCTGGCATTGTCATTTGACTAAACTTATCAATAGTACGTGCAAAACACTGATGAATCAGATATCAAATCTCTTTACAGTCATGAATCATTCATGAAGTTCATTCTGTGGACACTAATTAGATTACTTACCAAACAAAAGTACACGCTACAGGTTGACCCTTCGACATTGGAAATCGGCTTTGCATAGCTCTGAGCTGGCAGAAGTATCTGGTCATTGTGGTAAGACCTGACGCGTCCAGCGCAGGCCTTACGGCGGTCGCTCGAAGTCCTTCCAACTGATGGATCTCATTGCCGTAACTATCGGGATCCTCTCTATAAGCTTCCCCAATGTACTATAACAATAACAAGGTGAAATCAAGACAAAGAAATGCCTAGGTCGAGATCAATGAGATTAGAAGACCTATTTACCTGCTTGAGTTTCGGCCCAAAATGTGTAGTCTCCGCACTTGCTTTCAGATCGAAACTGATCATGGGTAATTTTGGAACGGCCTCCATGGCTTTCTAAGTTTTATTTACCTGGAAAACTTTATAATCACTCGATAAAACAATTTCATCTTTTCAGGAAAAGAAATGTATTTATTTTTTTGCTTGGGGGTGGGACCAAAATGTCACGTTACGATTTTGATTGTTATCGGTTTTTGAGCATCGACTAGAAATGTTCACAATGTAAAATCGATTTTCCAAAAAAAAGTGTCGATTGATTATGATTGACAAGACCCCTCTACTTATATCTGTCAAAATGACCAAAAATCTTGTATTCAGGCCAGAAAACATGTTAAAAATATTACAAATAAAATGGCCGCGGCTTGTTTTCGTTGAAAATGCCGTAGCTGACGGTTTGTTTTTTACCGCAATATCCTCATAATTTAGTTAATTTTGACTGTCGATGAGTATTTTAACGTGCTCAAATCGTGGCAAATCATAATAAAATGAAACTGAAAAAATCTAAAATGGACACTGAAGAGGAGGCCGAGGTAAGCAATGTTTGAGTAAAGTTTGTGGTTATGATAATATTGCATATCGCCGATTCCTGTAAGAGGCTTGGCTTTCGTAATGTCCTCATTGTTTTCCGCAGGAGGTAGTCCCACCTCAGGCGGAGATTATCGAAGCGGACCTATACAAGCGCTCCTACTTTGGTCCTGACGTGCCGACACTCGACCTTGAATGTTGGGAGGAGGAACTGTCTGAGGTCCAACTCCAAGCTTACAAAAATGCCGACGATGAATACAAAAGTATCCAGAATAAACTGGATGAGATGGTGAAGGACACAGGCGGGCAGATTGTGTACAATGGTGACCAGTTTACTGCATACCAGCTCCTTGGCAAGTGAGTATCATTTGTTTACCTGATAACATATAACCACAAAATCTATTGTATCTTAAGACGACTTGCTTAGGATAACATGTTCTAGAATCAGCAGCCAGAAGCCAAATTACGTATTCGGACCTGCCTCGTCTCTCCCATATCCGACTCGACATTGGCAGAATTCTATGAAGAGACGCCAGAACCCAAATAATAATAATAACATTAGAGTTATAGACTTAACCTGATTAAAAGGAATAGATGTTTCAGGGGATAAGATACTAAACTCGGGTTATTGGAAGTGAGCCTGTTGTACAATTTTTAATCATCATAAGTCAACCATTCAATGAAAATATGTCTAGGTTTTTATGTAGCCTAATAGTCTTTGCTCTTGATATTGTATGTAATTCGAAAGCTAAAAGCACAGTAAGGGCTATGGTTATATTGTCACAATGCAGATTCACACATCTGGTGTTTTAGTGGGGCTGTCTCCACCGATCCCAGGATCCGTTTGGATTGGAAACGGATCCGGGCAGTTTGTCTCCACCGATACCGGGATCGGTTTCCAACACAAAAATCAATTAATGTTTGTAGATCCCGGTATCCGTGGCTACAAGAAATAAATTATATTAATTGTGGAAACGGATCACGGTTTACAAGAGATAAGAAAGGAATTATATTATTTTTCCAAAAAAAATCTTTTCACCTAATTTTCCAAACAATAGGAAGTTATAAATAAAACATATTAATTAATTTCATGAAGTTATACAGAATGTTGTTTTGATTAACGACGAGCGACTAAGGGGTGGTAGTCTAAATAATCTTAGTTCCAAAAATTGTGTTTATATTCTTTTTAATTAACATAATTACTTTTAGAATTAAAACTATAGTGAGCCATTACTACAAATTATTATATATAAACGGATGTCACTCACTTATATGGTTGAAGTCGGCAATTAGACTTCAACAATATAAGTGAGTGATATCCGTTTATATATAATAACATAATTAAATTACTATTAAAAAAATTAAATTATCGCAACGCATGGATACAATATAATAAGTAAGAGATCCTTTATTTAGGTATGTGACTGATAATTTCTGTGATTTTTGATTAAGTATGTAAGTTAAAAGATTTTATTGTTAATTAATATACAGGGTGTTGTTTTGGTCAACGATGAGCGACTTATGGGTGATAATATACACGACACTAATGCCAAAAAAATATAATAAGTATACCTTATTTTTTTTTAAATCCACAAATAATAAAATTTGTTGTCATACATTCGTGGGCTATGGCCGGGCCACTGACAGCGTGCGTCGGGCGTATTTCTACCGCACAATGACACACACTTGAAATTATCGCGGCGCCCATGCACTGCGAAAATTTCAAGAGAAAATACTTTTTTTAATAGTAATTATGTTATTATACAGGGTGCAACGTAAAGGATATATGAAGCCGAAAGGACGGTGTTCAGTATCGTTTTAACTGTATTAACTGTTTGAATATTGTTCTACGACTTTTCGATTTTCGCGAATTTTGTTTTGTTACTTTTCATACATTTCGTACCGGTCAGCTGATCGATTTGTATATGACATTAATTTATTTTTATTTTTTATTCGAAAAGTCGTAGAGCAAAAGTTGTTCAGTTATCGATACTGAACACCCTCCCTTCGGCTTCATATACCCTTTACGTTACAACCTGTATATAAACGGATATCACTCACTTATATTGTTGAAGTCTAATTGCCGACTTCAACAATATAAGTGAGTGACATCCGTTTATATATAATAATTTGTAGTAATGGCTCACTATAGTTTTAATTCTAAAAGTAATTATGTTAATTAAAAAGAATATAAACACAATTTTTGGAACTAAGATTATTTAGACTACCACCCCTTAGTCGCTCGTCGTTAATCAAAACAACATTCTGTATAACTTCATGAAATTAATAATTATGTTTTATTTATAACTTCCTATTGTTTGGAAAATTAGGTGAAAAGATTTTTTTTGGAAAAATAATATAATTCCTTTCTTATCTCTTGTAAACCGTGATCCGTTTCCACAATTAATATAATTTATTTCTTGTAGCCACGGATACCGGGATCGGTGGATACAAACATTAATTGATTTTTGTGTTGGAAACCGATCCCGGTATCGGTGGAGACAAACTGCCCGGATCCGTTTCCAATCCAAACGGATCCTGGGATCGGTGGAGACAACCCCGTTTTAGTAGACTGCTAGTTAAGCAAAAAACTATCAATTCTTCTCTTTAAAATATTATATCTATTTCAGACAACCTGTCCTCAAGGACTTGGAGAGGCAAAGTGCAGAGATAATAAGATCAAGGTCTCGTTCGCTGTCTGTAGCCAAAGAAACGAAGAAAAAAGGTATTGTCCTCCAAGAAAGATAATTTATTTATTTATTTAAACAATATTGTCACAGCATTACAGTCATTTAACCAATTCGCTGTGCAATTCATATCATATTATTGTATTATACATCACTAGCCTAATTCAATTATTAATATAGTTAGTCAACTTAATTAAATGATTATTATTATTATTAAATATTCAATAATTATTCACACTAAAAGCATGTAATGTCATTTTCTAGCACTAGCATTTGAAACCATCTTGCACATTTATTAGTGAGGACCTTAGGAGGATTATTGGCTCTCCGATATTATTCTATCATTATTCATATATGAAGCTGTTGGTCTTCCAAAAATTGTAAAATAAAATAAATAAATATTACAGTTGTTGTTACATTGCTTTTGAATACAAACAAAGTCAGATTAAATTATATTCAACCACCATACAAAGTTGTTTACAAATGTGAACTACAATTAACTAACATTTATAAATTGCAGGCCGTCCAAAGAAGCATCGCGAGGAAGAGCGCGCACACTCGCCAACGCCCGAACGCGCCAAGTCGCCCGAGACGCGACACAAGAAGAAGAAGAAGGACAAAGACAAACATAGAGAGAAGGACAGAGAGAGGGATAAAGACAAAGATAAGGAAAAAGATAAGGATTCCATCAAGACCAAGGACAAAACTCTGGCACCTTCTAGTAAGTTATTTCTCTGTCTTTACTTGGTATGTCTTCAATTCCAAAATCCATATTAATTGCATTCCATATGATTGCATAGGGAATGTGCTCACAAGTTTTCGTCGAGTTTTCCGAAGGAAAAATTTACGTACATTACTGAATGCTGTCAATAGAAGGAAAGTAAAGTAGGGAAACCAACATTTTTTTTAAGCTTTTTTTTGCCGCAATCACAGGGACATTCAGCTGCACTTTATGAATTTATCCATTGGCTAGCGCGGTACGAGTCCAGTGACTATAGTATGACCGTCTAAATCAGTCTTCGCCTGCGCGGTACAGGGACGCGGGGGTATGACGACAACGGGGACCGAGAGAGGTGCGGGCGGCAGCCGCATTTCTGTTACCCCTGCTGCGAAACTCAAAAAGTTTCGCAGCAAATCTTGTGGAGCTTTCCTCTTCAATCTCCTGACGACTCTCCTCCTGCGCATTAGGCCAGTTGCTAATCTGTTTGGGTGGTTCTCAGTTCTGGTTGCATAGGTTTTGGCTCTTGCTGTTATTTCCTCACAGACTGTTTGGATTCTTAAATCATGATGCAGTTGCTTGTTTGTGATGTACCACCATCACATGATCCATCAATCTGCACTATGTCAAATTTCTTTATTGCAAGAAAGCACGTTGTGTATTTACACCACTGTGCAAGGAAAAGGTGCCAACACTGAGGAGAAAAAGTGGCAAAAATGGCACTAGGCCCGCATAGCAGATGATGTAAGGAAAGAGTCCGCTCCCTTCATGAAGGGGCCTTGAAGGGAAGATCTGTGCCCGAGCATCGTGGACATAAAAATAACTGACAATGAAATCGAATAATAATCTTTATTCCAAACAGACGTGCACAGTGTGGTGACAAATGTGCGTCCATCGGAAGCCACGGCCATCGGCGGTCTGTTGACCGGCAGCGCGACAAAGACCACTGCTGTTGTGGACTTGACCAAGGAAGAGGGCAACAAAAACGTGGCTGACTCTAGAGAGGTCTCCTTCAACAAGTTGCAAGGTAAGATTAAACAATACTTTTGGCGAATTTTAACAACCCAGAGCTATTTTGCTATGTACATATATAAAAATTTGTAGATTAGATTTATTTATCACAAATTATAATGTCATTTACATATGTACTTATCTACTATTATCTAAAAGTCATCCTTAATTGGATCGTCAGTTTTGTTAAGAAATAAATTAACACTCTCACCGCCATGTTGTCTGCCGGCCGCTCACAAAAATACAATTGCAACAGGCCGTTGCTGCTTTTTTAATTTACAATAGCACACATAGCGATCCTGACATAAAATAGCATACAGATCCGTGGGCAGACACATACGGGCGAGTACTCGCTTCACTCGCCAGCTCAGCGAGTGGGGAGTGTCGCCGGGCGATGGGATGTACTCGCTCGGCGACAAAATAGCCGAGCGAGTACTCGCCGGCGGTGTGAACAGTCGGCGATTGTACTATTAATATATGCATCTCTTTTGTTTACACGGAATGTAGTATCTTTTGTACGTTTCTTGAGCAAGAAAGTAGCCGGGATTTATTCGCCGGCGGTGGGGCAACTGTCTTAATCTTCAGTTTTTTTTGTTCATGGCTATTATATCGCTAGATCGTATAGCTGATTCGGCAACTTTCCAGGCAAAACCTTCCCATCACTCGTGGTGGTGGCTCGTCCGTACCTGCGTTCCAAGGACGTGCCTCCACCGGCCGACCGCTCTGTGCTGGACAGCAAGGTGAAGTCAGTACTGATGCACACGCCCATGAAGTTCACCGAGTGGCTCATCCAGCAGGGGCTGGTGCGCTCCGAGCAGTGGTGCGTCATACATTCTGGGAACAAGTTGAAGCTGGGTAAGAATGGCTTTCATCATTATCATCAGCCCGTATCAATCCACTGCTCTACCTACGTAGAAAGGCCTACGCCTCTCCCAAAGTACGCCACTCAACCCTGTGTTTTCATACAAATATACGCCAAAATTCGACATAAACGGCCATATCTTTTGATTGCGTTAACTTAGAAGTTTGATTCTTTCACGGCTGCATGAGGTTGCAGACTTGAGTATTTGGTATTAATTTCAGCTTAATACGTCCACGCGTTTCTGATATATAGGTCTTGACAGACAGACAGACGGACAACAAAGTGATCCTATAAGGGTTCCTTTTGAGGCACGGAACCCTAAAAAGAAAGAAAATAGATTTATTCTGGCGCAAACACAAGCAAATACAAATTTCCGACTTTCCACATGTAGAATTATGACGTTTCTTTCCAGGAATGTACTCCGATGTCTCAAAATTCCCCTACTCCGGCGGCTACGTCTGGATATCCGAATGTTGTCCCACGCGATTCGTCTCTGTATTCTCAAGTTCAGTCTTCGAAGGGGCGACGTTCCCTCCAAGCGTTATCCTCAAACTAATCTACCACTGGGCATGTCAGACCAACGTACAAAACGTCGTCCAATGGGTCAAAGTGGATAACTTATACGTCAAAAGTTTGTTCACTTGGTTGCGAGCGATCTGTACCTCGGCTATCCATCAGCATATGAACCTTTTGGGAGGTCAAGGGAAGAAAGTGGAAGTGGGGGTCATATCGTTGGGGACGACCAGCCATGATGGCACGCAGAGACAAGTGAAAGTTGAAGTCTTGGGTGTGCTCGATACTGCTGAGAAAATGGTGAGTTGATTGAGTGAGATTGATAAATACTATTTTTTTAAATGCTTATTATCAATGTGATTCAAGTTCGCTAAGTTGTAGTTCGCATAATTGCGAAAAACGGCCGTTTTTGGCATATTTGAGAACTACAACTTAGCTTGTCGCAATTATGATATGTATTGTATATTGAAAAATAGTATTTATCCTAATAAGGATTTTCTAAGTAGCTTTTTTAATAAAATAGATTATATTGGAATATTTTTTTTTGAGATTGGCGTCGCTAGTTGGCTCATGTCAGTATAAAAGGGATGACCTTCACACAATGGATTATCAAAATTATATAAAAAAATATATATTAGCTAATAAGGGCAATTAACGAGCTGCTATTTCACAGATCCGCCTTCGCGCCGTCGAACCTCTGGCGGAACACGAGAAGAACTACAAGAAACGCTTCCAGAAGATTCTAGAACCCCTCACCAACTGGGTGCACCCATCATCTACCATCCTAACAGACCTGACCGTGGACAAGGGAACCCTGATTTCCATGGGCTTCAAGCACGTTCAGCAATCGTCTTCCCATGCCGAGCAGCCGGCAAAGAACAGCAATGCTAACATCATGGAGTATTTAAGGAGGATTGTACCAAGAATGTTCCAGAATACCCTATCACTGCTGTCCAGGCAAATTATACAGCAGTTCTTGGATGAGCTGGTTTGGAGGGAGAGGTAAGTGCTATTATAAATTACTAATGGACTCGATAGTAGGTGGGGTACTAACCAGACAGGGGCGCCGGGATTTAGAAAACCTCATGGGTGCATGCGCTCATTTGATGTCCCTTTCTTTCAAAACAAGAAGTTGATGCCATTCAAGAAGAATTTTTAGGTTTCGTTTTGCTCGCATCGGCATCGCGCATAGAAAAACGAACATTTTGGTAACGGATACCGGCATCAGTAAAAAGTAAAAACGTCCATCACTATAAGGCGATTACTTTTTTTTTCTTGTTGTCTATTCTCAGGGGTGCTCGGCACCCACTGTTTTTTTTTTAATTTATTTACTCAACAATAATTTTACACATTTTACTTAGTTCTAAGCTTCGCCAAATTGCATAACAATTTGTTGGCGAACATTTGCACTCAGTTAACTACATGTGTCCATATGTCACAGTCAGACGGGCCCGGCTAGACACTTCGTAAAGCGCCGAACTACACCATCTAACTACGACATTGTACACTTTGGAAAACAAAATTTTTGTTTGCTTGTTGAGATATTAGATCCAGATACTGATGTAATTATTACCTATGGTTACTACATTAAAACATATATATATAAGTATTACAAATTTAAGTTCAGTTTATCGTCGAATGCATCTAACAGCAGTTTTATAACTGTATTCTTAAACATAATTTTGGTTATACATTCTCATGGGTGCTCGAGCACCCACGGAAGCGGCGCTCCTACCAGACACTGTCATCTAAACAAGCATTCATACTAGAGGAGTGACTGATAGTCCTCTGTGCAGGCAGAGGTTGCCTTGACGACGACGAGACAGTAGAGCACGTCTTGCTTAACTGTCCAGCTACCGAAGAAACCCGAACGGAGATAGACATGAAGAGATACAAGCCTATCAGTATCAGAAAGACTGGAATAGTGGAGATGTCAGCCGGCAACCCTGCTGCGCTCTTTCGGTGAGCTGGGGTGGCTGAGCTGACAGCGCGAGGGAAATGCACAAAACCTTCGTGGATTCGGTGCAGAATCTCATTTAGTCATTGTATCATATTTTTTGTCATTTTTAAGGTTCCGTGTTTCAAGAGGAAAAATCGAACCCTTATAGGATCACTTTGTGGTCTGTCTAGACCTTTTTCTCAGAAATCCGTGGACGGTTCAAGTTAAAATGCTCAGGTCTGCAACCTCATGCAGCCGTGATAAAACCAACCTACTACGTCAACGCAATCAAAAGATATAGTCGATTATGTCGATTTTTGGCGCATATTTGTATGAAAACGCAAGAAACTCAAAACCTATAGGGTACTTCCCGTTGACCTAGAATCGTGTGGCAAGAAGCTAGGTCTTATAGCACAAGTAAAGGAAAAAATCTGAAAACTGTTTGAATTGGACATTTGTCTCTTCATACACTAAGGTTCAATATTGTCATCCAGGTTCGGTGTCTCCCCCGGCCAAGCGTTCGACAACATAGTGATTCACCTCTCGGAGCAAACCAAACTGGACGCAAAGGAAGTCATTACTGTACGCCTCAACAAGATCGCAGCCAACCCATTCAAGATATGGAAATATCCTACTAAGGTAAGTTCATCGTAAGTTTAGGGAAAAGCGCCGGAAAGGGTAGGCGCCGCCTCGAGTCGTTCAGTATTCTCTGTATGAAACTCCATACTGCAACGCCATTGATTTCCTATAAACAACTAGATACACAGTTGGCCTTCTAAAAATGTCCGAGCGCAAAGAATGTCCAAACGGATGAATGGACCCTTATTTGCTTTATTGGACATTATTTGGACGTTAACAATGGACCCTTATTTGGACGTTTTTTAATTTGTTTTAGCGAGACCTTTGTGTATCTACTTGTTTATAGGAGATCAATGTGCAACGCATACCAATCGCCTCCGTAACGGGATCGCCTCGCATTATTTTGACAACTTTTTGACCGCGAGGGGCGAAGCGGTCGGTGCCTAGTGGGTTCGTTTGCTACAACGCTAATTCGTGTATAATTGGGAAAATAAGTTCTAGTTCAGTGACCAAACCTATTGTCATAGTTGTTGAGGACACCCGTAGGCCTCTGATATGGTCTAACGACTGCTACCGAACGACAACAACCGGGACTAACTACTTAAGGTGCTTTCGGAGGCACGGAGGGGCTCAGATGAAAACACTAGCAGTCACCATCTTAACGAAGCTAGACCATTGTAAAAATCAAATTGCATGACTTTTACGTCACAGACCACTTACCCAATAGACCTGTAACAGGAGGGCGCCCGTGTCTGCCCGCACATGAGCGCAAAATTGCTTCGCGACACGTGTGCCCTAGAGATATTATCGACTTAGATATTATCGCATTTCTTTAATACAGCACTCCTGTCCCCCGCTTCGTCTCTATGCGCTCATCGTTGACAGAATTTTTCGCTTACAAATTTGTACCGATTTCATGTCTATTGGATATTTTCATATCTGTGTTTTACGTGTACGGACATGAAACCAGCGTGAAACCCAACTGTTTCCTTTAGAAATCTAAGAGCGAAGACGTGGAGCCCGAGCCCATTCGCGGCAAGCGCGGCCGCAAGAAGAAGGAGCCCACTCCCGAGCCGCTGCCCAAGAAGCGTCGCAAGGGCAAGACCACGTACGTCATCGATGACGACGACGATGACGAAGAGGTAACTGATATTTTATTATAATACTAGCCGTTAGCGAATCTATTTTTAATTACGTTACAATTTTCGATTATTGCATTAGGAATCAAAAGTTACTTTGTATATCGTCATATTAGTTTCTGCTCAGCATTGGTGCTACTTTGCATTACCTATAATCAATTAATCACGTTATATAATTATCTCAAAACAGACTACGTATAAAAACCATACATAGGTACGAGCGACAGCAGATCATTGGCAACATTAACCGCAGTACGATTTCATCTCTTCTCCCGATTTCATTCTACTACATAGAGCGCGAGCGGTCCAAAATGTTGCACTTGATCTGTTTTTAGCTGTACCTATCTCCATTTAGTAAATATGTGTATATATGTATATTGTTTGTTTGTAAGAAAACAACTGTAAGTACCTATAGAAGCGTACTACTGTGCGCCGTCACTTATTGTGAAGTAACCCGTGGTTAAAGGTGTTGGTGGCACAATAATGTTAAGGTGCTCCCTCACCGGGAGCATTCGCGTGTAATGTAACGTTACAGATTCGAGCATTACATCAGTGAGGGAGAAAAACAGCGTCAGTCAGGGAGGTAGTATTGTAATGTAATGCTCAAAGTCGAATCTGCAACGTTACATTACACGCGAATGCTCCCGATGAGGGAGCACCTTTATGTGTATAACTTACTTATAATTAATATTTTATTGTGAACACTGTTTGTTAACCCAAATATATAGAAGAAAAAATCCCTACAACAAAACCACATTGATTTCAGATCCCGCTAGCCCTCCGGCGCACTAAAATCAAACAGGAGAAGGCCAAAGAGGTGAAAGACCCAGAGGCAGCCCCGACGCCGCAGCGGGGCCGGCCGCGCAAGCAGCCGCGCACGTTCGTGCCAGACGACGACATGGATGACATACCACTGAAGAATATCAAGAAGGAAAGCAAGCCAGAGGAAACTGTGTCGATGGAGAGATACTACTTCGGACAGTTTGGGGGCAACGGGGAGCACGAGAGGATGGCTATTGCTGTAGAGGTAAGTTATTTATAGGGTTCCGTACCTGTAAAAAGGAACCCTTATAATATCACTTTATTGTTCGTCTGTCTGTCAAGACCTTTTTCTCAGAAATTTGGCGCATATTTATATGAAAACGCAAGAAACTCAAAAACTATAGGGCCGTTCCCAAAATAATATGCCCATATATCGACATACTTGCAGACTATTTGGTAACAGTAAATATAAGTTTGTAATAAGATTTTTATATGTATAGATGTAAGTACAATTTTACAGTTTTCGGATTTTTTCCTTTACTAGTGCTATAAGTCCTAGCTTCTTGCCAAATTTCATGATTCTAGGTCAACGGGAAGTACCCTATAGGTTTTGGTTTTCTTGCATTTTCATACAAATATGCGAGAAAATGCGACATAACGACCATATCTTTTGATTGCGTTGACGTAGAAGTTTGATATTTTCACCGCTGCATGAGGTTGCAGACCTGAATTTCAACTTGATCCATCCACGCGTTTCTGAGATATAGGTCTTGACACACAGACGGACAACAAAGTGATCCTATAAGAGTTTCTTATATCCTTTTGAGGCATGGAAATCTAAAAACACCCAAACCAGATAACCAATATCTGCGCTCATCAGCAAACAAACATTTGCCTGGTGGCACTTCACTTGACTATTCGTATTTGCGTATTTGTCATAATTGCCATGTGTGGTTGGTATTCTTGACAAAATATTCGTCTTATTTGTATGTACGTCAGGTATTTGACAAATACGACAAACATCCAATAGCGAATACAAATAGCTAAGTGAAATGCTACCATTACTCGCAAAAACAAACATTTCCTAATACTAATACCAATGAAATTGCAGTGTCCAATGTGCCACATCGAAATCAACAACAACTGCGAGCTAATGCGCCACTTAGCCGCGCACGTGACGCCCGCGCCCGCAGACGAGACGGCGCTCACGCCTGCGCAGTGCGCGTACTGCTTCGCGCGCTTCCCACACGACGACGACCTGGCGTTGCACCTTAAGCATACACATCCCAGCGATACCAAGTCACCGGATCTGTTCACGTATGCGTGCTTGATATGTGAGGTGAGTTAGAGCTGCTTATAATGACATTAATATATAAATGACATAAAATAACTGTATAATTGTTGGGTAATGAAGATGGCAGCCGAAACCGAAACTGAGTTTGAGAGCCTTTAAGAAACTAAGCCGAAGCCCGTTATTTGGCCTAAACTAGACCGAAGGTTGTCTGGAAGGAATCGCTTAAAGCGATAAGCCCGCTTGTCTGTACACTAGCTAATTTTGGTTTTATAATGTAACTGATATATTTTCATTTGTGTGCAAATAAAGTATATTTGATTATTGAAATTTAATGTGTGGTATGTTTTTGTACGCAGGTGCGTTTCGCAGCAGTGCTGACGCTCGCGTCTCACATGCAGAAGGCGCACGCTCCACTCGAGCTGCCATACGCTTGCAGCGCGTGCGACTACCGCGCGTCCTCGCACCGCGCCACCGTGGACCACTTCATGACCGCGCACAAGCATCATAACACCGTGCTATGCCCGCACTGCCTCAAGGTAAGGTCAACAGTATTTTAGCTTGCCTCAAGGTAGGAGCAACAGTACTTTAGCTTGTCTCAAGGTAGGAGCAACAGTACTTTAGCTTGTCTCAAGGTAGGAACAACAGTACTTTAGCTTGCCTCAAGGTAGGAACAACAGTACTTTAGCTTGCCTCAAGGTAGGAGCAACAGTACTTTAGCTTGCCTCAAGGTAGGACCAACAGTACTTTAGCTTGCCTCAAGGTAGGACCAACAGTACTTTAGCTTGCCTCAAGGTTCCAACAGTACTTTAGCTTGTCTCAAGGTAGGAGCAACAGTACTTTAGCTTGTCTCAAGGTAGGAGCAACAGTACTTTAGCTTGTCTCAAGGTAGGAGCAACAGTACTTTAGCTTGTCTCAAGGTAGGACCAACAGTACTTTAGCTTGTCTCAAGGTAGGAGCGACAGTACTTTAGCTTGTCTCAAGGTAGGAGCAACACTACTTTAGCTTGCCTCAAGGTAGGACCAACAGTACTTTAGCTTGTCTCAAGGTAGGACCAACAGTACTTTAGCTTGTCTCAAGGTAGGAGCGACAGTACTTTAGCTTGTCTCAAGGTAGGAGCAACAGTACTTTAGCTTGTCTCAAGGTAGGACCAACAGTACTTTAGCTTGTCTCAAGGTAGGAGCGACAGTACTTTAGCTTGTCTCAAGGTAGGAGCAACACTACTTTAGCTTGCCTCAAGGTAGGACCAACAGTACTTTAGCTTGCATCAAGGTAGGAGCGACAGTACTTTAGCTTGCCTCAAGGTAGGACCAACAGTACTTTAGCTTGCCTCAAGGTAGGACCAACAGTACTTTAGCTTGCATCAAGGTAGGAGCGACAGTACTTTAGCTTGCCTCAAGGTAGGAGCGACAGTACTTTAGCTTGCCTCAAGGTAGGAGCTACAGTACTTTAGCTTGCCTCAAGGTAGGACCAACAGTACTTTAGCTTGCCTCAAGGTAGGACCAACAGTACTTTAGCTTGCCTCAAGGTAGGACCAACAGTACTTTAGCTTGCCTCAAGGTAGGACCAACAGTACTTTAGCTTGCCTCAAGGTAGGACCAACAGTACTTTAGCTTGCATCAAGGTAGGAGCAACAGTACTTTAGCTTGCCTCAAGGTAGAACCAACAGTACTTTAGCTTGCCTCAAGGTAGGAGCGACAGTACTTTAGCTTGCCTCAAGGTAGGACCAACAGTACTTAAGCTTGTCTCAAGGTTCCAACAGTACATTAGCTTGCCTTGAGATAGAAACAACAGTACTTTAGCTTGCCTTGAGATAGAAACAACAGTACTTTAGCTTGCCTCAAGGTTCCAACAGTACTTTAGCCTGCTTCGAGGTAGGAGCAACACTACATTAATTATGTAATTGTTGTTGTCAGGTGATAACGGTGTACAGTGACGGTTACGAGCTGCGCGTGAACGTGCTCGTGTACGTGGACCACCTGCGCGAGCACCACAGCAAGGAGCTGGAGGTGCGCTGCAACAGATGCGTGCTCAAGTTCGTGCACCTGGGTGAGTGGACATAGAGCTGAGTGACAGATATTCCCTGGGGGGCTCAGCTCTGGGTCTCTATACACATTAGTTCAGGGAATTTGGGCTACGGACCGCCGTCTGCTCACTAGATTGGGTCCGTAGATCGATGCCGCATAAGATTGCAAACGAAACTTCTGGGCGCGAAGCGTTATTTAAAATGGCGACGCGGGGAGAGGGGGGGGGGGGGGGGGGGTTACAGGGCGAAACAGATGAAAAAATATCGTGATGAACTGGATATACCTATGGGAATGTATGTGCCCGAGCAGTGGAGGACATTTTTGGTACATTTGAAAATTGCGGGAAACGACGGTTGCAAAATTATTTGGTAATTTTTGTTATAATGTCTACAGGGGCTATTTTGTGTTTATTATCACGTTAAGTTAATCAGAAAATGTTCGCGAATGACAGTATGGTGAATTTATTTGATAATTTGAGCAAGATCTGAAGTTTCAAGTTTTTATCAAGAGTTCCCGCTACAAGCTCGGGGGGAATGAACGTGACTGTCGAGCTGCTTCGTCCAGAGTGACGACGCTACTGCGACTCCTCTGGAGAACGATAGACGACTAATAATACATTGAATTTTCTGTAACATGACATTGGCAAATGACGAACTGTCGAGTCTATTAATTAAAAAAAGACATTTTTATATGTTTATTATTATTATGTGAAGTTAATTTTTAAGTTTTGTGCACAGGTCAATTGAAGGAGCACCAGGTCCGCGACCACCAGACCGTCGAGGATGCGACGCCGCTTTGCTCCGAGGAACATCTCGTCAACAAGCCGAAGGTGAGCGCGACGTTAACTAAATACTTGGAGAAATATGTATTGCCTACTTGGTCCTATAAATAAATTTAATAGATGTGCCGAGAGAGTGAGAGCTCACTGGCTCAGTGGTTGAGTAAATGGACTTGCGATAAGGAGGTCCCGGGTCCGATTGCTAGCCATGCACCAATGAGTTATCCTCGGTTTTTTCGACGGAAAAACTTGCGTACATTTACCGAGTGCTCTCAAAACGGTGAAGGAAAACATCGTGATGAAACCTGCATGCGGTAGTAGAAGAAAATCTAAAGCATGTGAAATCTACCAATCCGCACCCGCGTGATGGATCATGGCTACAGAGCCCTCGATGTAAGAGGTCTGTGCCCGAGCAGTGTGTAATATAAATAGACTCGTGATGATGAGACGTACCGAGCTACAAAACTATACTCGCTGCTCGCCCACTCGTTTTATAGTTAATTAGCTCTACTCGCTTATCGCCGGCGGTGAGACAACTGCCTAGTAGTGCCGCAGGTGTACAATCGCGTCCCGGAGGAAATCAAACGAGCTCCCAGCTTTTGGAGCTGTAAAAATAGGTTGAAGAGTTGGCTTGTCGAGCAGTCCTTCTACAGTTTTAATGAATTTTTAGAATTAAAATACAACAATAATGTAATAAATTATTATATATAAACTGATATCACTCACTTATATTGTTAAAGTCGGCAATTAGACCGACAGTTTCGACCGATTTCGACGGTCAATATAAGTGAGTGATATCCGTTTATATATAATAATTTGTAGTAATGGCTCACTATATAGTTTTAATTCTAAAATAATGTAATATAAATATTAATTGAATAATGGAATTGAATTTTTAAGTATTGAATTACCTATTGTATTAATTGATTTATTTTATTTATAATATAATATTGACATGTAATGAACAATTAATTACCAATAAATAACTATGAACTATCGATCCTAAAACAGTATATTTTGAAAATTACAATTATTATTTTCAAAATATATCCAATGTACAGACTCTTTTTTAAAGTCCTATTATTATGTCTTTAGTTTGATATTGTTTGCGTTTCTCGTGTTTAGAACAAGGCCCGTCCTCCCGTGAAGGACACCACGAGCCACAGCATCGGCGAGACGTTCGAGGGCGTGACGCTGGTGCTGCCAGAGGGCGCGCTGTGCCGCGAGTGCGACGCGCCGCTGGACAGCGACAAACACTTCCTGTGAGCAATCGCACATTGAAATTATCATGGCAACACTTCACTTGGCTATCGTATTCGCTATTGGATGTTTATCTTATTTGTCAAATACTTGATGTACGGTGGAACACAGAGAAAGGTGTACAGGAGAGTTTTTAAGGTTGAGATTTTCTCAAAAACTACTTGACCTATTGCAAAAATTCTTTCACAGTTTGATAGATAAAAGTTAAAACTATGTAACTGTAAAAGAATTATTAAATTCGATCCAGTAGTTGTTGTGAAAATCTCAACCTTATTTAGGCCCCCTGTATACTTATCTCTGTCTTCTGTACATACAAATAAGACGAATATTTTGTCAAGAATACCAACCACACATGGCAATTATGGCAAATACGAACAGCCAAGTGAAGTGCCACCATGAGTTACAGCAGAGTGCAATGTAGCATTTTGCCGTGACTTGCTGCAAGAAATTAGCACCGATACTAATCATTATTAACCTCTAATATCGTCTGGCGCGCTCTCGTTTTTCATCTCCATAGTATAGCCTGAAGTAAACACCGGACGTGATCGTATTTATATAAAAGTATCCATATTTTCCCTTGGGAGCATTGATCTCCTATAAACAACTAGATACACAGTCTGCCTTCTAAAAATGTCCGAGCGCAACGAAGGTCCAAACGGATGAATGGACCCTCATTGGCTTTATTGGACATTAACAATGGACCCTTATTTGGACGTTTTTGAAATTGTTTTAGTAATTGTGTATCTAGTTGTTTATAGGAGATCAATTCTTGGGAGGCACTAAAATAGCAGTTGTTATCGATAGCCTGGTACCTTACGCACAAAATAAACGATAAATCATTGAGATTACGTGATATATTTATTCAAACTAATAAGCATAAATAAGCGTCTATTCCCACTAGTTCAGTTGTCCAGTTGAATCGACTGAACTAGTGAGAAAAAAAATCCCATTTGTTCACTTGATTGAACTAGTGGGAATTATTTTTCTCATTAAAAATCAGAGAAAACACAAAAGATACAAAAACATCCCTAGACACACGAAAATACACTCAAAATATCTCTATAAGGTTCATATTATTTCGTTCGTTCAATAGTTGTGTGTTTGTGTAGTGGCACGACCAGCTGCAGCAAGTGTCCGTACATGACGTCGTGCTACCGCGCCATGCTGCTGCACAGCGGCTGCTGCGCCGGCCCGCACTCGCTGGAGGACGCGCCGCGAGCAGCGCCGTACACGGTGCACTGCGTCTGCGACTACAGCACGACAGTCGGTGAGTGAGTGGGCCGCCTACACCATGCGACCGGGCGGGACTACATGAGTGGACTACAGCACAACTTCCCGCCGATGCCACTACGTTATATACTGTATAACATCGATATCCTAAGTGCAATGCGTGTGCGACTACAGCATGACAGTCGGTGAGTGAGTGGGCAAGACGCATACACCATCAGGGTTGCCAGATTGAGGGTTTTTCTCGCAATTTTGGGGAAAAATTTAGCTGTTGGGGAAATTTTGGGGAAAAAATTTCCAGTTGTGATCACATAACAAAGGTGAGATATGGCTTAAAAACCCGTGGCAGATGGTTAAAGTTTCAGCCGACTGCTAAAATTCAACTCTTAATACGTTAAATATACAATGTGTGGCTTTTTCACAAGTCTTTTCTCGTTTTTTTAATAACCTGTAAAATGTTATTATAACCAATTTTGTTCGTAAAAACTTGAATGAGGATTTTTTTAAACATACTCATTTATTCGGCCTTAGGTACACTATGGAACACTTGGTTACGTCACGTTTCTTACATATTATATGTTTGTACACATTCATTAATTATATTTCACATCACATGGCTGGGTGATAGGAGCGCAAAGAGCAGCACAGTAACACAGTAAAACGTATCTTTATCGCTATAAAGGGCGCCCCACTATCAAATTCTGCCCCGGTTCGAATAAATCTAGCAGTCTCACCGCTTATTACGCTACTATAACCGTGAATACAATGTGTGTTTCAGGCACCGACATGCTGACCCACCTGTTGATGTGCGAGCGCAAGTCCGCGTACAGCTCGGAGGCGGAGGCGCGCAACAATACGCTCAAGCACACGGACGAACAGCAAGACAAACAACCAGACGACACACAAGATACGGTCAGTAGACTAGACAGTTCGTCATTTGCCAATTTCATGTTACAGAGTAACATAACATTAAAAATAATTAAACTAAAAGTACACAGGATACATTCCCTGTAATGGTCCAGACGCATTCCTCTTTTTGTTATTATTATTATTTATTTTACCCCAGCTCTCGCCCCACACCGCGAACGAACACAGTACGGGATGTGATGAAAATCAGCGCTGTGCCCAGTCACCCCAGTGGATGGGCACAGCATTTCAGCTGATCACAGACCTATTACGCATATTATTTTAAGTTAGCTCTAAGTGTATAAATAAGGTCACCTTGTATGTGTAATAAATATTTTTCATTTCATTTCAAAGTTTAATGCGAAAAGGCCACGTAGCCGCCTCGTTCGTCTCTAGACGAACTTGCCGTTTTTTGAGAGGGTGGTCTGAGTCTGCGCAGAATAGAGATGAGTGGAAGCGTTGGGGGGGAGGCGTTTGCCCAGTAGTGTGACATTATAGGCTATTAAATAAATGTTAGAGTCTTTCATATCTTACATACATAAGCTCACGCCTTTATTTCCCGCGGGGGTAGGCAGAGACGATGGATTCCCATCTGCGGCGATCCTGGCATACATGATGATGTGTTCCTATGGCTCCCAGGTTGAGCTAAATACCGCCGATGTATTCTTCCACTTATCCCTGTCCTGCACCGCCTCCGTCACCTCCTCCCAAGCGAGTCCAACTGTCTTCAGCTCGGCTGTCATCGACCTTCGCCAGTTCTGCACAGGACGACCTGGCCTTCTCCTGCCGCCGGGCTTCCACTCAATAACACAAACTTCGTCCAATTTGTCGAACATCCCTCTTCTTCTTATGGTGCCGTCTTCTTACGAAGGTTGGGGATCAGTATATCAACACTACTACTGCGCATCACTTATGGCACTATTTATTTTCACCGGAAGGATTGCTGTACCTACAACACAGGTTTCCCTAGTGTAGGTACAGCCGCGACACCTGCTACAAGGCCTGATCGCATCAAATATTGTAACTACACTACTAAATAATGTACTGTAATAGTATAGATATAATCTTTAGTATTAGGTTATAACTTCTTTTTGTTTTTGCTAAATAAATACATTATTAGTAGTAGTAGTATGTCACTCTGCACTCTCTACAACGGAATAGAGACCTGGTACTCTTGCCGTACCATTGGCGTAAGGCATTAATAAAACTAATAATAATGTTTGTCGTCAGCCTGTGGACAGCGCGGCTGACGTGCGCTCTATGGCGGACTACGCGCCGCCGTCAGTCCTCAACACACAACTGTCGCTCGACGACCTGGCGCCGCCGTCGGTGCTTCAGACGGATCAGGTAACCAGTACTTTCATTATACAGGGTGTCCTTGAATTAATTATATATTTGTCACTAACTTATATTATTATATATACATATATATTTATAAGTACCTACTGTGCACATTATTGTTATGGCTAATGAAGAGCGGAGCCTCCTGGCACAGGCATAAAAGCCTAAAAGGAGACTCCGATTACAGAAAAATGTAAACAATTTTATTGATTTTAAATAAATTAATTATTATGCGCGTATTTACAGTTTTTCTACGAAGGCTACGGCACTAACTACTAAAATTAAACGTCTGAAAAAAATATATAGTAATCTTAGGGTATCTATTTAGAGACTGATGAATACCGATACATGATTGGACAAACATCGCTCGATAGAAAAAAATTGCAAACATACCCCTTCCATGTCTTTTAAAATGAAAATTATATCTAAACCGATATAGTTATTCATACAAAATATATATTTAAATGTAGGGTACTATAAGTACGAGAGCTTGTTTTAAAAAAATCTTATTTTGGTTGGCGTATTTTTATTTCCCTGCCAAAATTCATAAAAATACGAATATCGAGGCACTGCGCCGTGCTCTTCACTCCGCCGCTGCGGGGCATCTTGTGTCTCACTCTTGCTTTTGACAACCATATAGCGCCTTAAGAACAATAGGAGAATCCTGTATCACAATGATCCTAATAGAATAATATCCGTTCGCAGCACGAGCAAGAGCTAAAGGACGCGTACGACCGTCCGCTGGCGACGCCGCGCCATGAGGAGCCGCACTATACGCTCGGCGACTTCGAGCCGTTGCCGCAGGAGCCGCCGCCGCAGCCAGACTTCGAGCAACTTTAAGTCGACCACGTCTAATAGAACATAGTATGAGGGACGGCATTACTATCGTAAGACATATATTCTCCTGTATACTGAAGGCAGAGAACGGAATCCTATCTGGAATCCGTGGTCCACCAAACTCATAGTATCTCGCATCCCTCCACGTACATTTAAAGGCTGAACACAAAAAAACAGCGGCAGTTTTTCCTTAGACTTCAGTCGCCTAAATCTATTTAATATTCTATATTGTCCTCTTTATATTTAGACATTTTTATACCTCGTAATTTTTCTTTATAAACGTTAGCGACCTAAATCAGTGGTTGTAATGTATGAAACACTGTAAAAGATGACAGACTGAATGCAGCAACAGCTTCAGCAGCAAAGCAAGGGAGCTGTCATCTTTCATAGAGTATCATACATTACAATGCCTTGATATTTTCTTGCATATGCGCTTTGCGAAACGAAAATCTAAATTATAAATGGAGAATTTCATCAGAATTTCAACAAAATTCACGACCTGTATACGATATCACGGTGGCTATGTTGGAATAGAGCGTGCCATGGAATGGCGAGGTCTCTGGTTCAAATCCCGGTTGTGATGAAATAAAAAGTCTTTTTTTCCATTTATCATTTACATTACAATGCCTTTCTGCTGCTTTCTGAACGTGTTTCAGCCTTACTGCAGCAAAGTTGTTTACCGCCCTTTAGTGGACCACGGCTTGGTGAACCTGATCACAGTATTTTGATAGCACTTTAGATTTACTTGATCTGATGAGTCCCACAAGTACACCTCATCATTACAGAAAATCGAACTAAAAGACATTGCCACATTTCAATGGAGCTTTGCCCCACCTACAAAACTACGTGACCATTTAAGCTGTACCTATCATCATTTTGTTGGGGACTTATTACAGGTTTTATACTGCACAATCTTAATCTGTATCATTTTCTCTCACTCACGCAACTCCTATAGAAGAATAACAAAAACAATGAATAATTCGCTTCGATTTCTTACTATTTTCTGAATCCTTAAATAAGCTGTTTTTTTCGACTCGCTAGATGTACAAAACTTTATTTTAAATTTAAACCAATAATTTTAATAAAAAAACGGAGATATTTTTACATTTATTCGTTATCTTGTACATCGAGCGGTTGATGGTGGGGCAGAATCTGGCATTGTCATTTCAATTATCAATCAACCAAGATTGACTTTTTTTCTTACATTAATAATGAGCATGAAGAACACCGATGTGGTCTTCACGTTAGACATTTTCTATCTACAATAACTATGAATGTGTGAAGTCTCTTAGCACTGATATAATTATTGAGATTAGCTCAGATTTACTTAAGACATTGAATTAGCTCTAGACTTAAAAGTTTTATTAATTAGGAAATATTTCTATGGTATAAACTGGTATAAAGTACACTTGCTATCACAACTACTGATCCAACCCTTATAATATATTTTATAAACAAAAATAGAAGACAAAGTATGACATTAGAAAGCTCAAAACTTTGGTGAAAATCATCACCATAGCAAAGATGCTATGCATTTTTATGGCAAATGTATATTAATTAGATAAAACGGGAATTACCGTGTTAAACATTTATTATTGATGTCTCGATATTTCGACAGCATTGCAGCCATCATGGTCACGAGTAGACTGAAGTCGGTGAGGTTTTATCTAATTAATATGTATACAAACCGTGAAAGTTTAAAAAGTGATATGGCAAATGTAGTATGCAATAATTGCATAATATTTGAATGTTAGGTTTCATCAAGATATAAACAATTTATATTTTTAACTGACGATAAATAAACACTGCTAATTATCAAGTTGTTTTATTATCTCTTTTTCTTCCTTTTCTTAAACGTTAAAGTCACCTTATTCGATACTCCGTACTCATCTATACTGCTACAGTTGTTATCAAGAATTATGCCATCAAAGTTGAGGTTGTAGGTCCTCCAGATGTAATTCCAGGATATCTTTACTTTGCTGCCAGTTCTTTTCTGGTAGATCTCAAAATGTCTGGCTATAGCCTTTTTTAAGTCCCTCACTGTAGAATTCTGGGGGACCTATTGAGAATTATAGGACAGATTAGATAGTGGCTAGTTATATACTGAAACAAATTGTTAAATAAGGGTCCAAATAATGTACACAAAGGTCTTACTAAAACAATTTTAAAAACGTCCAAATAATATCCAATAAAGCAAATGAGGGTCCATTCATCCGCTTGGACCTTCTTTGTGCTCAGACATTTTTAGAAGACAGTGTATCTAGTTGTTTATAGGAGATCAATGCCCTGAGGTGAATAATTTGCAGGCTACTGTTTGCCTCCCATATATTTTATATGGAGCATTCATATACAATGCATAGATTATAATTTTTTTGATAGTACAGTTTTGACAATCAGCCTCAAACTATTCGCGATGGGTCCACAGCCTAACTCCGGATATGTTGGAGACGAACCATAATTAAATTAGTATTTAATGTAGTCGGTAGATTGAGAGGTCGGTGGCCCTGCGGTTAGTACACTAATCTTCTGTTATAATATAGGCTTGGGTTCGAACCCCAGGTCGCCCATTGTGTTTTTTCTAAGAAGTTCATATATTTGGTAGTGAGACTTACTATAACTTTCAGCATTGGCTCATGTTCTCTGGATATAAAGACTGTTATTGACTGGCCATGCTCGACTGCTATCTGCAAAATAAAGTGTAATCAAAATATGTATGGTTTGTATAAGTGGCGGAAACAATGGAGGGAAGTACATAGGCTCATAAGGCATTAAAGCGTAATCCTCCGAGTCCAAAGTGGCTATGGTACCGGCAACTATACTAGACTTATTGATAACGTGTAAATGCCATCAGGTGGCCTGTTTGTAGGGGAGTAGCTGACTGTTTTCTTCCTCATATCTACAAGATTGTAAACAAACACCTCATAAACTTCGTCACAAGACAGAAAGCAAGGGTTGATAAAGCAAAACATAATGAGACTTACCTGAGACAGAACTTCTTCGAGAATTATATCAGAGGGGAGGTCCGACAGTAAAGAATCACAACTCATAAGTGTACATAGTGAAGATTTTGTAATTTCAAGCAGTTCATCGTGAGATAAAGTGCTAGCTACATCCTCCATTTTTCCATTTTGCAATGGATCAAATACGAGACGAGATAAAAATTCAAAACAAAAACAACAAACTGACAACAAAACAGAAAAAAAAACGTTATTTACTTTTTCTTACCTCGGTTTCATGGCTAGGTTACAAATACAAAATACACTTTTCCTATCTAAAAATCGGAATCGAACCGAAATGATTAATCGCGAAATTGAAAACTCTACAAAAATGATGATGCTATTTTTATTATTCCATGATGAGACAGGCAAAGGGATATAGCTTACAGCCAACACATCAATCAAGCTGGAGCGAACGAGAAACATCTCTAATCATCAATCAGTGAGCGGAATTTTGTTTGAGGTTATTTTCTTCTGTCAGAGTGTCAGACATTACGATTTTTAATGTTAGCTAAATTATAGGCAAATTGGATAATAAGTTGCAAAATGGACACGTTATCCACCGGAACACTTAGCGGCCCACAAAAGGAGGAGTTAATGGACCAGGTGAAGCAGCAAATAGCGATAGCAAACGCCCAGGAACTCCTCACGAAAATGTCCGAGAAGTGTTTCAAGAAATGTATCAATAAGCCTGGGACGTCGTTGGACAATTCTGAACAGAAATGCATCGCGATGTGCATGGACAGGTATATGGACGCATGGAACCTTGTGTCGCGAACCTACAGCAGTCGTATCCAAAGGGAAAGAAGCAACATGTGAACCTCGTGAACCTTCGGGTTATTAAGCTATTGCAGTACTGTAAATAATAGAAGACTTAGTTCTACAGCATGTTTCAAATTGTGATTTGCGGCTGCCCGTAACAGTTATGTTGTGTTCAATAAAACTATTTTAGGTTGTTGCTCGTTTTAATTAGAATTTGTGTATTACATAAGATTGAATAAGAAATGTAAACACATTAGTTTTACAATAACCAACAACACATAAATAATCCAACTTCTACAAGTAATCCGTTTTTTGTAGAATACCAACGATAAATACTCCGAGCCTTGTGAATGAATGAGAAACCGAATGATATGTATCTTAATTTGTGTCACCTCATTCTCATGTTTTGAGGCCTTGTGAATGAGACACTGGACTGTACCTATGGTTCTCACATTCTCATGTTTGAGGCCTTGTGAATGGGGCACTGGAGTTCATCTATAGTTTTCACATTTTCATGTTTTGAGGCCTTGTGAATGTGAAACTGAAATGCATCTATAGGTCCTCTCATTTTCATATGTTTAGAGCTCTAGAAACCGAAATGCAGTGCATTTACAGTTCTCACATTCATTCACATATTATGGGACCTTGTGAATGAGAAACTGAAGTGCACTGTTCTGTGAAACACATTTTAATAAATTGAAAACAAATTAAGTTTATAAAACATACACTGAAAAAACTCTTGATTGTAAAATGCAGGTCGTAAATTCTCCTGGATGTTTGTGTAATTTATTGCAATATGAAGAAAATTGTCAATGTAATAACAGTAGTAACTGATTCTGTAAGAGAACAAGTTATTTAGAAAATTAAAGACTAAACTTGTTGACTAAATATTACATTTATTATATTTCACCCTTCAACATCCTCCTCCTGTATTGGTAAAGCTTCTTAATCCACATTTCTTTCAGTTCTTCCTCATTTGGTATTTCCTGAAAATAACGGGTGAAGTAAAAATAATAATTGGAAAAAAGTTTTCATCGTGACCAAGATTAAGAATTTAAATCGTATCTAAATGGTAAAGTAGTTTATTGAAGAAGAAAAAAACATGTCTCAAATAAATGGAAAAAATTCCCCTCCTCAATTTTATATAACATTTGTTTTGTTTACTCAATATCTATGTGGCTGCTTTACATACATTAATATGTGCCTAAAGTGTATGACGAATGCAATAAGACCAGTGTGTCCTAGTAGTGGAGACATAGCCTTAAGTACGGGCCATTATATAAGTCATCAATCATCATCAGTTGCAGGCCCATGCCTAGTGCAGATTACACATGCCTTAGATTTTTTTTCTATGGCATGCAAGTTTCATCACTGTTTTCCTTCACCATTTTGAGCATTCAAAAATGTACGCCAGTGTTTCTTTCAAAAAACCATGGAAAACACATGGCTGATCTGGCCAGGGATCGAACCTGGGACCTCCATATCGTAAGCTCTTCTTATAATAAGTCAACTTACATCCAAATTAATAATGGAATCATCCTTCTGCTTTGCTTCACTGTCCGGTACTTTCACAGTTTGTGCATCTAAGTCTATCACAATATTTTTCTTGCTTCTCGATGACGTAAAAGATCTTTGCACAAAAGATTCACTGTTTAGCTCGGCTATGAGGTTTCTGTCCTGAATAGATGGCATGTCCTCTTTTACTGCAACCTCCTTGTATTCATAAGTAGGTATTTTGGTCATTGTCAATCCAGCGGCTTCAGCTGCCTTGATAGCCTTCTCAACTTTGCTCTCTGTGTCATCAACATGATACTTTTTGTGGTGTAGTGGACGTTCTGTAATGTTATTTTATTTATTAATTAGATTAATAATATCATAATAGACTGAAAGATATTGCAGCAACTTGGCTAAGAAATGAAAATTATACCAGATTGTCAAGCATGCATTTTAAAAATAGCAAACCACTGATCCGTTCATTACCCAAGTACTGCTCAAATCTCAATGCTGATGTAGTATAAATTCTTTTTTTTATTATTGCTACCTACACCTGGAGCCAGCCTCAGTTCAGGGGCCAGCCTCCCCACAAGCTAATAATTGTTAAGACTGTTAATGTACCTACCCAATACTATGTTACCTGTTTGTGTAATAATGGTTAGGTTTCTAAAGACGGTTTAGCAGATAGGCACACATAATTACTGATTGATTCTGGCCATGTAAGTACATTCGGTAATGGAAATCAGCTGATAAGCTCTCCCTCCACAGAAACATGCAAAAAAGATGTTAACCTCACTTGACAAAAATGCAGTCTTTTTACACTTCAAATTCAAGCTCATAAGCGAGTCTAATATACAGCTTAGCTCCTCAGAATAAGGCTCAGTAGAGTTACCTATATCGAACGAACTGGAACTGCTGTTAGAACGCGATCTCTTGTGCGATTTCTTACTCCTTCCGTATTTAGATCTACTTTTAGAACTGGATCGCGATCGCGAGCGGTCCCTTTTAGATTTTGACCTGGAGGAGGATCTTCTGCGAGACTTTTCATAGCGATCCCTTGATGTACTTCTAGAGTAACTTCTACGCTTGTGCTTGGAGCGTGACGTAGAGCGTCTTCTTCTATGACTGCTAGACTCCGACCGATCTCGGGATCTGGAGCGCCTTTTATGTTTACTTTTGGATTTTTTCCTATCGTACGAGGTTTCGGAGCTGTGCGATGAACTGCGCTTTTCGCGATAGCGACTTTTTTCACGAGGCATTTCGCTTATATGCTGAATTTAATGTAAAGTGAAAGAAAATATAAATTAAAACCTATTCATATCATAACCTCAATCAAAGAAAATAATGCTAACAGACCGATGATGATTTTTAGAAAGGCTAAGCTAACTAAACTTAACCATACAGACAGCCATAAATATTAAAAAATAACTCATTACGGAGTTTGGAATATATCCTAATTTATTATTTATTTGTTTTATACCTATATTTATTCACAAAATTTAAAATAATTAAAATGGGGTAAATAGAATATTACAAAAGGTACACGTACTCATTACGTGTATTCTCGCAAGATAATCTATATCACCTAATTAGAGCCACTTGCATAAACCTCGTGCATGTGCTTCACCCGTAGAGAGATCCTCTCTCTACAGTTTGACCCTTGCTTGAGACCCAACAATATAAAAAAATTTATATAACAAATCGTAACAAATAAAAGAACGTTATCTCTTTGTAAATATATACCAAAGAATATATACCATTTGTCAAGCAATAGGTTAATCTAAGCTAGAATCTATTTCTTCTTTAAAATATTAAAATAAAATAAAAATTAATTATATTCGTAGACTGTAGGTTTCTCTCTCTACTTTATACAGCATGTTTTATTTGTTATTCACATTGAGATGTATTTATTTATTTGAAATTATCTTTACTTTAGGCTTACCACAGCTTACGATGGTTTGTTGAAGCATCACAAAAAGCCTCCTTATTTCTCTGAGCAAAAAGCACAAGAAAACCGTACATTTTTATGATTTACCTTTAAGTTAATTATGGACTATAAGGGACTAGGGTTAACCAAACTAGCCTGCCGCGGTTAGTGCAATTTGCTCCAAAAAAACAAATTATTGTCAAAGAGACTCCAAGAAAAACTCAATCGTTGATTTTAAATATCCGGGAATCTCAAAACATATAGGCAATGATAATTAATAATTTATTTCTAACGAAAAATTCATACAAATGAAAGAGTCAATCAAACGCCTCTCGTTTATCAAAATATACGCTTGTCGCTTCTCATCTCATTATAAAATTATGGAATCGATATTATAAGTAATACATCGATTTATTTTTATTTATTTATTTATTTTTCGTATGGTCACGGCGACGTGACAGGAGATCAGACCGTGAATGGGAGGCTGTCCAGCCACTCAATCACGTCTTCGTCAGCCTTATGGATCTTGACAAGACCACCCTCAATTGACCATTGCGGACAGTTGTCGGTGACGTGTGACATGCTCTGGATTTCGCCACAGGAGCAGTGGGGGTCCGACCCGAAGTGCCATCTGTGCATGAGTTCTGCGCACCGGCCCTGTGATGTTCGAAAACCTGTTTATTTGGCTCCAATATTTCCGAGGCAGGTTAATTCCGGGAACTTGGGTATTGGGGTCCGAGATGAGGTGGCAATTCGGCGGCCGCTCCCTTTTCCACTCTTCAGACCATTTTTCTTCAGCCGATCTGCCATCGTTTATATATTCCCGGGCCAAGAGGCCAAAGGATCGCCTCGATTTTAGGCGCAGGTTCGTGCTCGTTGTGGCAAGGTCTTCGCCGATTGGCAGATGGGGCATCCCGATTATTTTGCTGTATTCTTTGCGCACCGAGATCTCCCTACGCAGCTCCGGAGGTAAGAGATGGCATAACACAGGTAGCCAGACGGAAGCAGTAGGTTGAACTGTACCAGAGATGGTTCTCATGGCGGAATTCAGCTCGACATCCACTAAGTTGGTGTGGTGGCTACCTGCCCAGACTGGCGCACAGTATTCCGCCGTACTAAAGACCAAGGCCAGTGCAGAAGTTCGCAGCGTGGGCGCCTTACATCCCCATGAAGTCGCCGCAAGCTTGTTTAGCAAGTTACACCTGCTGGATACCTTTTTCTTAACCTTTTGCAGGTGAGCTTTATAGGTCAGGGTTCTATCCAATGTCACCCCTAGATACACCGGATGGGGATCTGGTTTGATGGGTTCATTGCAGAAGATCAGCCGAGCATTGTCTTTTGCTTGTCTGTTGTTAAGGTGGAAGCAGCAGCTTATCGTCTTGTTAGGATTTGGTCTCAGCCCCCATTCCCCAAAGTATCTTTCCAGTTTTAAAACATCCGTTTGCAGTGATGTAGCGGCTGCCTCTATGGTGGGTGCCTGAGCAGTCGCCGCGATGTCATCGGCATACATAAACCGGCGACCAGAGATCTTTGTGTCCTGAATGTCCCCGAGGTAAATGTTAAATAGCATTGGGGCGAGTACAGACCCTTGCGGTACGCCATTATTGAGAACTTTCGCCTTACTCTGGACTCCATTCAGGCTAACCTGTAGGACTCGGTTGGACAATAGGGCATCAAAAAGACTGTAGGTTTGTTTGCACTTGAATATTTTGGTCAGCTTCAGGAGTAAGCCTTGTTTCCATACTGTGTCGAATGCTGAACTTAGGTCGACGAACACCGCTACTGTCTTAAGTTTCTTTTGAAATCCCGATTCGATATGTGAGGTGAGTGCAGCGACTTGATCACAGCAGCTTCGGTTTGGGCGGAATCCTGCTTGTTCAATGGGGAGATGTTGTTCGACCAGTGGGGTCATGCGCGCCAGTAGAATTCTCTCAAAGACCTTGTATGTGGTACTGAGAAGTGAGATCGGTCTGTAGTTCGCCGGGTTGTCAGCAGTTTTCCCTGGCTTAGGAAGGGCTATGACTTTTGCTTTCCTCCAGAGCTTCGGGAGTTTGCAATTGAGCACCACATATGAGAAGAAGTCCGCCAACCACTTTTGCGCGCGAGGGCCTAAGTGTTTTAGGAATTCAGGTAGCAGGCCATCGATTCCCGGAGATTTGCTATTCTTGGTATTTTTGATAGCGTTAGCAACCTCGCAGAAAGTAACAGGGCGCATAATGTCCGTATGGGGGCTACTTTCTTCTAATAGTTGTTTGAGTTCGGTTTTGACCCTTGCTGTAATATCGTGTTTTAGTGCAGGACAACTATTTTTCTTCAGGACGTTTGCCACACTGTTTGGTGTTGTTTGGGGGGCAGTCTGCGTTGGTTGCTTTGCTGCACCCAGCCTCCGAACCATCGACCACGCTTGACGACTCGATCTACGGAAGTCCATGTTTTCCGTCGCCTCTCTCCATCGCGTTTCGCGCGTTTGATTTAAGTGTTCTATTAGCTCGTTCGCAATTTCAGGGTCCTCGCTTTCCTCAAGCGCTTGGCATAGTAGATCACAGTGAGCATCCCAACCAGGTATGTAGTTTCTTGTGAAACCGCGCGGTATCGATAGCTTTGCCGCTTTCGTTAGAAGTCCAACGAATCTTTCATAACAGGCGGCAACAGCGGGTATCCTGGGCACTGTGTTTTCTATATAGGCGCTGAATTTGTTCCAGTCTGCTTTGCGCAGATTCCATCTTGGGGCTGGGAAGCTCCGAACTATCGGGATGGTAGTGCCCAGGATGATCAGCGCTGGTCTGTGCTGGCTTCGAGGAAATATAGGTAGTACCTGTCGGCTGGATGAAATCGGCGTGTTATTACCAGTACTGGATACGAAGCATAGGTCAGGGTTAGTCCCCGTCTTCCACCTAGCGGATCTGAAGGATGGTTTCGCTTTGGGGTCGTGGAGCAGGTGAAGATTGTTTGCGGATGCCCAATCCACGAGTTGGCAGCCAGCCCCATCACTCAGGGAATATCCCCATGAGGTGTGCCACGAATTAAAGTCACCGATGTAAACTGTGGAATCAACAGGGGGTGGAAGAACATGTGGAGGCCATGGGGTTGAGGGTGGTTTGTACACGTTATAGATGGTCAGGCCGCCCACAAGTACGCCAATGTAGATGTCGCTCACGTCGGGCAGCGTGGACGCAGAGTGCGACAGTTGAGAGTGCACATAAGTTGCCAGTCCATGTTTCTTGTGTAGTTTGAAGGATATGAGGTCGTATCCCGGGACAAGTAAGCGTTGGTTAGTATTGGTCTCCACGTGTGTTTCCTGGAGCAGTAAGACGTCCGCCTTGTGTTTGGATGCCAATTCTGTGAGGACTTCAATTTTTGCCTGAGACAGCCCTTCCACATTTATCTGTATAATTCTCAAGACTGGTCCAAGACATACTTGATCGTCGCTTTGGCCCTTATAAGGGCCGTTGACTTGATGTAATTGAGATTGAGAAGGCATTAATGTTATTGTCGCCGTGTATGCCGAGAGGCCCGGTTAAGTTTCAGGGGCGTTCGGCAACCAGTTTGTTGTTCTTTTAGCACCACCCAGAGAGCACGTGTGGATTAAGGAATCCCACGGACGCGAACAACAAGGCTCTCCATACATCTCAATACATCGATAATCGATATTCATTAAGTATTTCGGCAAGTATCGGTTTTTTGTTTCTGACCCCCCATTAGTAACGTATTAGTAAGGTACCATCAAATGCTACGAGATGGCGCTGAATGTCATCTTCGCGTTACGTTTTACGGAGTTTTTGTTTAATTTAAAAATGATTTTCAAGAATTTCTTGCTAATTCTACTGCATCAGCTGATTAATTTGTTCAAATTGGTAAAGTAATTTGTTTTTCAGATTTTTTTTTAAACCTAATGTTGTTGGGAATGTACTTATCAGAGTATTGAAAATCCAGAAATGCGTAAATAGGAATGTTGCATTAGGGCAGCGACCGTCAAAAATCGGCCGCGATGACGGAATGTGTGAAATTTTTAAGATGGTGAAGAACAGTGTTTTTCATATAAATATCTAGAGAAATTACCGCTGGTATTTTGCTTAACTTTTGAATTCCTTAAAATGTGTCCAAATCTGTGACTACGGGGAGGTACCGACTTTTCCGTTGGCGTAGCTGGCCCGAGCCCCGAACGTGTTTGGTGCGACCATTGACATTGTTTCGTTAGAAATTGCGGAGCCCATCGCGATTGTTATGTATAAGCTGTTATTGTGTGGATTTTTATCGGCGAGTGGTTCATAATATAGACGATTCTGATGTTCCCGAAGTCATGGAGCGGCAGGATCGGACTCACGCCAATATGGAGGCCACAGACACTACCGACACAAAACAGGTGAGTTCTACTGCTGTAATTGCCGGTTGTTAACGATTTCAACTCCGCCTGCACATGTTGCCTTGGTACACGTAACGTTTGCGTGGAAATGTTTCCACATGAAATTGCTATCTGTACTTGTTTCCTGATTTATGGACAAATTGTTTCTGATCATTTTCCTAGCCATATTTACTATTTTTGGGGATTAGAGATGGTCAGAATCATATTTCAAGTTATCCTTCTATGGTATCCCGGTCCTATATCCACCAGAACTCATATAAAAGTGACCGTGTCACCTTTTAAATCAAGGCTGGCTGTGGGCGAAGCCGTCAGCCCACACGGCTGATGAATAAATTATTGGTATTAGAACATTGTTATGTGCCATACAAGTCATATTAGATGTGGTAGTGTATGCAGTTTATGATGATGAGATCATTCTGTCAATTTGGCTATCATTTAATATATTGGCTATATTGCTTTCTTTTCTTGCATCATCTGAGAAAGAATTTACCAGATTTTCGTTTGTTTCATAGATTTCATAGACATAATGCTGGATTTCGAAACTTGGCCTCGACTACAATCATTTTAAAAAGCAGAATTAGGTAGTCCGACTTGTACCACAAGGAAGAGGCTAGAAAAAGTAAATAAATATTTCAAAGAATTTTATTCATTGTTTAACTGGTAAATGAGTCACTCACTACATTACTGCACAATAATACCATCATGTTTAAAATAACCTAGACTTGAATATCAGTATTCACCTATTAGGTAGGCACTATAACATTAAAAGATTTTGTTTTATAACCGAACATATAGAATTCACTCCTCATTTCACTTGTTGTGCAGTTTAATTTAGTTTGACAGTGATTAATTTAGATGTAAGGTTAGCAGCTGGTCAGTGCAATGTGCCAAAATGCATTTGATTTGATGTGAAAATATTATACCTAGTTAAAAATGTTACTGTATATAAGACAGACTCAAACTAGGATCTTCTCAGGGTACCATGAAATTTCATTTTGACAAGTGTGTATTACATTACTGCAACATTTTCGCAAGTTTTAATTAACAATGAAGAACTCAGTAATGTATGTACACCGAAGCCCAAATCAAGTGTCTTATTTTCTAAACAAAAAACTACCTAGGTACTAACATTTTAAGCTTTTCTGTGATTATTGCATAGTTATTTTCACATTACTAGATCGGATCACTTTATTTTCACAATGACGAACAAGTTTAATCAATCAGTTTCTTCTATGTTACATTACAACAATCAACATAGACAATCATAATTGTTTACAAAATAGACACTTGATTTGGGTTTCGGTATAGGTTCCTTTATCGGTTATGTGTCAAAGAGTCGGTGTTCTGTCCAGATAAATTGTGAACAAATACACAACAGAGTCTTGGAAAATATGGTTTAAAATATTATTCAATAATAATAATAAAATATATTTTTTAATAAATTTTCTCTTGCTATTATTATTAAAATTATAAATCAAATTCCTAATAAAATCAATCGAGAAAAGACAAGAAGAGATTGTACTATTATCTACCTACCTAGTTAAAAAACTACAAATTTATTTTTAAATTTAGCTAGATGATGGCCACATAGGACCACCCTAATAAATTATAATATACTTAAGTTTTAAATAATTAAAATAAACCTACTGTTATTATACTGGAATCAGACTATCAATGGAATCAGAATACAACTTAATAAAATGTATTCAGATTTATTTATTACCTTATATGCCAAAGCAGTTTTCTCTCAATATTATAGTCAACAATGTTTAGGTATTGTATAATGTAGTTGAGTCATCTGGACTAAAATAGGATACATGTATTGATCTGTTTAAGAAGTATGTTTGCTTTGAATATGGATAAACATAACGAAGAAGGTTAAAGGTGAAGCCTACAGCTTGTTAGTTGTTCTGAACTAAAGGCTGTATGTAGTCCACTTATTACCAAGAAATATTACTGCAACACAATTAAATTTTTTTGGATAATATTATGTTATGGTAATTAATTACACATAAGCATCTAATCACACCAAAAAGAAAGTAAATAGATAAGTTACATAGTCGATGAAATTTGTCAAGATTTGTGTCTGAAACTGGGCAGTTAATGATGTTATGTTAAAATGGTTTTTTAAACTAATAATCGGTATAGGTATTTATAAATCCAATTTCCCCTAAATGCATGCGTCTTTTAAAGTTTTTCTGTTCCTTCTACTTCTCCTTTTCTATTTATAATAAGTGACATTTAAACTCTGAAAAAAATATTTAGTAATCTGGGGGTGTCTCTCTCTGTCCTTCGTTAAACCGTTACAAGATTGTACATATTTACCCATTTTAATTAGAATTTAAAAAAATACATAACTTATTTTATATTTAGATTGTACATTGTACAAACTTCCCTCTATTGCAAAATATCACAATCATACGCTTTGTGTCTTAACTAAAATAGTGTACCTATATCAAATCAAAATGTAGGGGTATTATAAACACCAGATACTCCAGAAAATTTATTTTAATTGGCGTTTTTTATCCCTGCCAAAATTCAAAAGAATACAAACATCAATACATTGCACAGGCAATGCGCTATGCCTTATATTGTGCCGCGGCAGGACATCTTCTGTCTCTCAAGATCTACGGACGGATATCGCCGATAAGTTTGTCGTTGTAACTTGGTAGGGGGGCGCCCAAGCCTGAGCCCAAACCCAGCGCGCAGTTGAGACGCGTCTCGCGCGCAAAGCGTGCGCGCACCACACCGCGCCCGCAACGCCCGCGCAAGTGATGTCACCAGTGCCCGTGTGATTGATACTAGTGTAGTGCTCGAGTACTATGGTAGCGATGGTGGCCTCCGCGTCAGGATACGGCACTCTGCGCCGGTTCATGAGCGCCCCGGAGGGACAGCACGGAGCAGGGGAGGCGGGCGTGCCCAGCGCATCCGTAGCCGTCTCGGTGAGATACTACCTCCCACTTATTGACATTATGGTCGCTTCCGTGATCTAGCCAGTAGCCGAATGTTTTATAAAACCTATATTCTGGATTAGGATGTAAGTTCTTTGCCATTTGTGTAGTTAATATACCTTACATGCGGGGGTGAACAGTGGAACTTCCTTCCTATTCATCAAATAGACATTATTCTATAGGCACTAGGGTTCCCAATACCACTACGCTTACACCCTGAATCGGAAAATGTTGTTACATCTTATGGGAGGGAAATATATTGGGATTTGGAACCCAAAACCCATCAATATGCTACAAACGGTAAAGTAGAGAGGGACGCCCACCAACCAGATGGAGGGATTATCTGCGTAATGTGGCTGGGATGGGATGCGAAAATTCGAGAATATGGTTTAGTGGCGCCCCTTAGAAGAAGCCTACCAAAGAGTACCTCCTATACCTCCTGCACACTGGTAATGATTGAAAGCACCATTTTTGGTATCTGAAATCATTTAACAATTCTGTACTCGTACATTCCATGGCGTCAATTCGAACTGTGGTTAACACGTGAAACAGTTGAAAAGTTACGGTTCAAAACTGTTATGTTGCGGCACGAATACGAACGATAGCGTTATGCGCCAGGAATGCCGATGATTAGCCACATGTCGGACGACGCACTTACGTCGCGAAGGTGTGTCCGTAATAATAGCGTAATATATGTAATCAGCGGCACCTACACGGATTGATAATGATAAATTAATAGCAGATAATAACAATAAGACTACACAGTACCTAATGTAATAGGCCAAACTAGGATTCCCTTCTGTGCTATGCGTCCAGAGTCCAGAGACACAGAAACGATGACAAGTTACACCCAGACTCGCAAAAAGTGGTTATACATGAGGTACGAACAACAGCAGATCAATGGTAACACTTGCAGTACGATTTCAACTCTTATGACGCAGATAATAAGAAAGACCCAAAAGGTGTTACACTTGATGTGCTTTGGGGTTGTACCAACACCTTCCCGGCTGGTATTCGAACCCAATACTCCTTGTACACAAGGCAAACGCACATAAGAAGATAGTCACTAAGCTAGATAGTCGTCTTATCAGATAAATGATAAAGTTTCGTCGGTTTTTTGTTATTGACAGAATACCCTAAAATCAAGAGTAGCGATATACTCTCAAAAATCAGAAATAATACACGTTCTAATAAGCTACCTAACCACAGTAGATATAATTTCAAAGTATCCTATAACACTTCATTTCATGCCTTGTCTGTGAATAAAACCTTTTTATTTATTTATTTCTTTTCATTTTTGTAGGAAGATATGAATAACTGAACGAACGTTGAGTACTAGTAGGTAATATGCAATACAATGTCTGAGCACAAAAGCTTTAGAAAGTTGCGCATAACAGCTTCCAAGAACGCCAGATTGCCTATTAATATTTGGCGAATTGCTACTTGCAAAAAAGGCTTCTAGGGTTCTCGGTAAACTTGTTTGTTTTGAGGTGTTGAATTACCTAAGTCTAAATTACTTCTAATTTCGTAGCTAAAAACGTTAGCTAAAGCCCAACTTTGATTTGAGATGTATATTTACCACAGTGGCTTTTTACTTTCATTAACGCTCTAGAATAATAGAATGAAAAATGTAAGGGACAACATTTGCTTTTTCGTTAGCAAATTAGCGTTAACGAAAGTAAAAAGCAAATTTAGATTATCGTCGAACTCGCCCTTAATTTCGTAGCCCAAAACGTTAAAACCCATCATTCTAATTCTAACTACAGTGGTATGGTAGCGGTCCACCCAGGGGTCAACAACCTAACTTTCCTTTTTATTATTCCGTGCCGTGTAATATTTAGCATCGACCGACATTCCGGCCTTGGCCTGGCCACTGAAACCGGGCATTTTGTCGATAGATAATGATATCCTCGTGTCCGGTGACGGGACACCAACTCCTTGGAAGTTCGAAGAAGCTGTCAAATCTAAAGTTGCGTTTTCTACACTGAATCCCTTATATACTGGCCAGGCCACATGCATGCTCCTTGTATGCATGGCAGTCGCTTTCGTTTTCAATAAACCAATTAGTACTAATTTTCAAATGGGTGGTAATTGGCAATTATCATTCATATGAAAATCATTCGTCAATAGTTTTCTGTGAGAGGGCCGATAGTTTTCGTTTCAAACCACCTATTAGTATTGACACAGCTATGTCATTATCATGGCGATTAGAATACATGGCCTACTGCGAAATGTAAATGGTTCTAGCAATCGTTTGTTGAAAAATAATCTTTCAATAACATCCGTCAAATAGAGGTACAAAGTTGGTCTAAAATTTAGAGATTCGAAGAGCTCTAGTCACCTTTATTGCCTGCTAAACGATTTCGATCGCGTAAGTCTGATGTCACCGTCAGGAATACGCGGGATACGGCCAAGGTTGGGCCATCAGACCGTGTCAGATGCTCGCAGATCACGGCTCGTTGGTGCCGGGCCGCGAAAGGAGCCGTGTGGCCACCGACCCAGATCCGACGGCGCTTACTCGCTTTTTACCCTCTCAAGTTACGACTAATGTGGAACGCACAGACTTGGTCGCAAATTAAATTGAAAATGACCCATTTGCTCAGCGATACAAAACACTTGTTATTGTTGGTGTGAGTTTAAGTGGTTTTTGGGATTTGGGTTTCGAAAGTGAAATCATTTTTTGTTCAATCAGTATCATTTAGCCGGCATTTCTGTTTACATTTTATAATAACTAATAAGACATCACTATAATTGCCCAAACTAGAATTCTCTCTGCTACAGATCTAGTACACAGAAATTATCACAAATAACAGAAATCATGGCAATGCCTTCTGCTGATTGGCTGGCGTAAAAATAATGTCATGAAAACGCAGTTTTTGGCTGACATTCTGAATCTAGCGTTGATGTAGTTTCAAGCTGATAATAAAATTGCAGTGATGGATAAGTATGATAAATTCAATTCTTATTAATTTCACCATTCAATATCAGTCGAGTCATAAACTAAACAATAAAGTCGCCTTTCCATAGAAAAGCAATCCGACCAATACGATCCGCAGATAATAACTCTACCAATATGGCAGTCGAGAGAGTACTCAAGCAAACTTGAAGTCGATTGTGTGAACGGTTTCCATTCCCACCCGTCTACTTTTTCGAGATATAAAACAGTTCGGATTTGAATAGGCATGTATGTCACTTTCGCAATTCGTTGGGAGATTATGTCGCCATGTAATATGTACCTATTGGTCATCGTGCATTGTTAACCCAAAAAGGTGGTCTTATATTTGAGAACCACGTTAAGTTTGTACTGAAAAAATAACTAAAAACCAGGATGATTTGCAGCGAAATGAAATGGATGAGGCAACTTTTGAGATTTGTGGTCGACTTCGTGAATTTTGAAAAGTTTGGACAAAACCGAGCGCTTGTTCAACCTACAAATACCACGAAAGACAGAAATAATATTTTGATTATGTAACCAACTTAACCAGTTAACCACAGACATTGACAAATGGTTTATACCTAAGGCACGCGAATGTTTAGAAATACACAAGTTATCGGCTCTAGCACTTCAACGACAAACTGGTTTGTGTCCTTCGGTCATTTGCGTATCAAATGAGAATTGAGTACATCGCTGGCAAGTCTGGCTTGAACACCTGCATTGAGGGGTCCATATACGGTACGATTCGTCGTTACGATCCGTTTTAGTCTGATCGAAACGACGAATCGATAGTGTACCTATGTGAATATCCTTAACGATTTACTTAGTCAAAGACGATATCGGAGATCGCAACCAATCTTGAATATCGTAGCGATAAATCGACAGTGTAACGATAAACCCCCAAAAAGAGTAGAAAGAAGTACAATCATAAAAAAGCTATGCTGAAATCGGAAGTAGAGAGAACGAACTTTGTAAAGTCTCTATCCGAAAATATCTCAGAAAAAATGTGTTTCCTTGATCCCGAGAAACAACAGCCAGTACAAAAACAATATGATACTATTGAGACGGCTATTTTGGAGAGTCTAACAAAATCTGTAAATAAAGGATACACAACAAAAAACAAATTTAAAATTGCCGATGACATAAAAGAATTAATCAAAGAGAGGCACATACTACAAAACAAAAAACCATTAACCAGGAATGAAAAAGAGTACTTAAGCTCACTATACAAAGAAATTAACAAAAGATTGAGCAAAGAATACAGCGAATACAAACTAGAAATTTACAAGGATTGGATTGCAAAGACAGGAGGATTTAAAAGAGCCCAAAAACATTTATCCACCAATAAAAAATGGATACCAAAGTTAGCCGGAAAAGATGGTTGCACAGAAAATAGAGACAGTATTATTCAGATAGCTACGAACTTCTACCAAGACTTATACAAAGAAAGTGACAACCAGCAAGATAATAACTACATTACATACTCAAACAAAGACACTGCCTACTCAGATTTTACCTTAAGAGACATAGTAGAAGGAATAAGACGACTACAGAATGAAAAGAGCCCAGGTCCGGATCAAATTACTAACGAAGCAATAAAAATTTGTGAAAAAACTTTAGCTGGACCTCTATGCACAATTTTCAACAACATCTTGAAAACGAAACAAATTCCGAGTCAATGGACTGAATCTGAGATCATCCTTCTCTATAAAAAAGGAGACCCAACCAATGTTTCCAACTACAGGCCAATAAGCCTCATGTCTAGCACTTACAAGCTTTTTTCATCGTGTTTATTACGAAAAATTAACAGCGCTATTGATGCAAAGCAACCGAAAGAACAGGCTGGTTTCAGGTCCGGTTACAGCACCACCGACCACATCCAGGTAGTTAGCCAACTCATAGAGAAATATAAAGAATATAACTTACCGCTCTACATTGCATTTGTGGATTATCGAAAAGCCTTTGATACAATTTCACATGACTCTATATGGCAAGCTCTTCAATACCACGAGGTCGAACACAACTACATAGAAGTTATAAAATTAATCTATCAAAATAGCAAGAGCAAAGTCAAACTTGAACAAACTGGTCAGAGCTTCAAAATATGTAGAGGTGTAAAACAGGGCGATCCATTGTCTCCTAAATTATTTATCGCAGTCTTGGAGCTCGTCATAAGTCAAATAAATTGGAAACGCAGTGGCCTTAGAATTAACAATTATTACCTCAGCCATCTCAGATTCGCAGATGATATAGTTTTGTTTGCCAATACGGCCGAGGAAATTCAGCATATGATGCATCAGCTACGCGAACACAGCTGGAAATGAACTTAGACAAAACAAAAGTAATGACGAACTACATTAAAACGCCTATATGCGTGGATGAACAAATAGAGTATGTGGAGGAGTACGTATACCTCGGCAAAATGTTGTCTTTCCGCGAAGTGGACAGAGAAGAGATAGAGCGCAGAATAGCCATAGCCTGGAAAAAATTTTGGTCAATGAAAGAAGTTCTAAAAAGCAACATGAGCATAAAACTGAAAAAGAAAGTGATGGACACCTGCATCCTCCCGTCACTCACATACGGCTGCCAAACGTGGACCCTCACAGAAGCCAATGCCAACAAGCTGTTGCTATGTCAGAGGGCTATGGAACGGAGTATCCTCAAAATACGCTTAATAGAAAGAAAAAGAAGCGAATACATCCGTAACATCACCAAACTCACAGACGTGCTGGTTCATGTGCGGAGAATGAAATGGAAGTGGGCGGGCCACGTAGCGCGCCTGGAAGACGGAAGATGGACCCGAACTGTGACGGAGTGGATCGGACCGGAGGGCGGGCGGCGGCGGCGAGGGCGGCCGCTCAAGCGCTGGGCGGACGATATCGCGGCGGCGGCGGGCGCGCTCTGGACGCGGAGGGCGCAGCATAGAGACGAGTGGGCCAACTTGGAGGAGGCCTATACCCGGCAATCGGGGACTCTCGCTATACCAACATTTTAATTTTTATTTTACAATTATTGCAGTTATTTATTTATTATTTAATCATGACTATCGCTATTGAAAGGAAATTTATTATGTATGACAACAAGAATTATCAAATTATTTTTATCAATTTTATCTTAAGAACTCAGAATGGACAATTATTATAAAACGTAAGATTAAATTAATATGACAACTTATAAGATGTAGAATGTAGAGTCAATAAAGGCTTTTTTATTTTATTTATTTATTTAAATCGACAGTGTGTGGCAATCGTAACGGCCAATCGTCGATCGTAACGATTTTCTTTCGATTGATTGAAGCGACGAATCGTACCGTACATTGGGGCTTTAAAGCCGGTCTTTACACAGGTGTGGATGAGAAATGGAATGTTTTCCCAACTTTTCGTCTCGCGAGATTACTTCAAAGGATTGTTTACGTTAGAACAGTCGAGGCACTTCAATTAGTTTCTACTAGATTGTGTTTTTATGTACCTACTTTATTAGTATTATGGCGTCGTCGGTGACATAATAATGACGTCAATTTAAGGTCATTTGAGCTTATGCGAAATAATTACTATAAATTAATAAAACCGTCCAACTCTTATTCATTACGACCATTCAAATGAGCCTTTGCTGTATGTTGGCGATGAGCTGGTGTCCTACTGATTCCATGTGATGCTGCAACATCCTATCATGGTTATCATGTTCTTACAATATAACTGAAGTAATAGTACAGTCGAAGACAGATAAGAATACAGGGGTCCTCAATAAGGTTGAGATTTTCTCAAAAACTACTTGACCGATTCTAATAATTCTTTTACAGTTACATAGTTTTCACTTTTATCTATCAAACAGTGAAAGAACTCTTGCAATAGGTCAAGTAGTTTTTGAAATAATCTCAACCTTAAAAACTCTCCTGTACACCTTTCTCTGTGTTCCATCGTACACGGGGGTTAAATAAAATTTCTGCTTTGGTTATTTACTTGACTCGAAGTGAATCTTGGCCTTCGCATCGAAAAGACGATGGTTTAAAAGCTCTTACTTGTCAATTATAATTTATTAATCCCTTCGTAATTAACTCAGTAATAAACTCATTGCATATAATTAAAGTCAGATGTCCATAGTACTGGAAACGATAAATGTCGTTACCGGTTATCCGAGCAGTAGCGATTGCGACACTGCATTGTGGTCTGTTTTGTCGGTGCATACTTCCGCCCACGACGCCTCCTATAAGGCTGGGGCCTTGTTACCACTTCTCGACGTAGGCACATCTAGATATTTTGCAACGTTTATCGTTGGGATCACCTTGTCGGAAGGTTGCGAGAGTTAAATTCGCCGTATCTCCTAACTTCTCGCGTTGTTTTGTTTATTAATTTAATGCGTTTTTGATTTGATGGGCCGTGTTTTGCCTTGATTTCCTTTTAAGAGTATGTTTGTGTGTTCGTTTTTACTTGATCGGTTCTTTCGTACTACCTGCTATACCCGTATCCTATAAACGGCTTGATGTTTATTTGACGCCGAATATTTAATTTAATTGTCATTTCTTTTTTATCACTGCATTCTTCGGTTATCAGTAATGATAAGTAAAGTCGGTGTTTTCCTTCAAGGACGAAACTTTTTTGGCAAACCATTTGCCGACCCCAATAAATACGGACAACAGCAGATCAATGGTAACACTTACAGTACGATTTCAACTCTTATGTCGCAGAAAATAAGAACGGTCCAAAGTGTTACACTTGAGCTGCTGTTAGGTGTACCATAAATATTATTTATGGTCTCTACTTTCTTTATCTACAAGTAAATCATTTGACCGATTTACTTTTAAAGTTAGGCTAAGTGGCAATTCATTTCATAGTTAAAATAATCTAAAATATGGCTTGCATTAAACAGTAGCGTCTCGTAATAAATCAAAAGATGAAACGGAAAGTTTCGAAATGATCGGAGTGAATTGCATTATACATAGACTCTAAGTTTAAACCTCAGCTCACAATCAGTGACGTCCATCATAGATTATCAACGCTTTGCAATATACGGTCACCGTTAGATCTTAGATATAGACTAGAAAGAATTTCTTAGCAATTAGTAATTATGTGCAACGTACTTATATTTTTATGCAGCATAGCTGTGCCGTATGTGATACTGTAGTCGGAGATATTTTATTACAATTTTTACTATGTTAATAGTATTAACTTTCTTGTTGAATGTGATTGAATTGAAGAGAAAATACAGTATACTTGTCATTTCAGACAGAGATTTTATGACTAGTCAGATAGTTTTTTTTTCGTTGGGAAATGCTTGTACATACCCTTCGCCTCAGGGGTAGCGACGGGTTATGTCGGACTCGCGCCGACTAAAACCCCACGGTGGCCTCCTCCGCGCATTGTGGGGAACTCTGGGCTCTCGACAGCACATCAACCTACGTAAGACCATTACAATCTAAGCCGTCTTACCATCGCATAGTTAACATCACTCTTAATGTGATGTTAACTGTACAGAGACCTAGGTAATCAGGTTTAACATAATTCTAAAAATATATAATTTGTAAAATAACTCGCTTAGTAAAGTTATATTTTAACGTAGTGAATTGCAATTTGCAGCGGATTTGGCGTCCCAATTCTGTGCTCAATAAGTCGTATGATCACCATTTAAGGCTTGGCAGGTATTACTTAATGGTGTTTGCAAACCATTTATCAAATTCTATGCGCGAACTGAATAGCCAAGACGTTTAGTCATACTGGCTGGACATCTTAACTGGCAGCTGGATATGAAACAGCTTGTATTATCATTTCTCTTGTAGCGTATTGTGCTTTTAGTTGACATTGACACATACCATATGTTCTAATGTATTGTTTTAGTATATCTAAAATTAAGTTCAGCGAGTCGAGACGGTAATACTTTTTGATTATTAGCTACTCGTAGTTGTGTCGATTCCGGTATCGTACACTAAATTTAGTTTTAGCTCAATAGGTTAGCTCAATCTTACGCGTTTAGTATATTACCAGTTCCAGATAAGTTTAAGTTAGGATTAGGACTTTTATCTTGTTGTATTGCATTAATTGTTTAATATGTTCATTATAGATAGATTCACGTTATCCCTTGTGGTCTAACCAGAGATTCTATTTTAATATTTTAAGTCTTATAGAAAATAGGTACACATTTTTGGTGTCAAGGTCATCCCTCATACATGACAATAGAAAAATTCAAAGTTTTATATTCATGAGTTTTTTTCCATGTACACTAGAGTTATCATTATGTACCTTTCAGGAAACATTTACGATGAATATTTAATTACAAATGCGGCTTCCATTACTATTATAACTTAGTACTGAGGCACTCGTACACGATACTCTTTGATGGGCAGAGAAAGCTATAAGAGGAATGCTTGGGGCTTCGCGGTCGCTTTCATGTGGCTTAGCTTTATATTACGTAGGCCAGTCGTTCCCAAAGTAGGGGTCGTCCAATATTCGCTTATTGGGTGGGCTCTGAAACTGATAGGACGGTCTGACGGTAGTCACACATCGACTAATAACGAGGGATTTTCAAAGTGACATTACAAAGGAAAAAAACTAGCTTTTCAAATTGATAATAGATGGCGTGGCAGGAAGTCACTAAAAATACACAGGGACCATGAAAGAAATATTGTTAATGTCAGCTGAATAATTTATTTTTTGGTTTGAGTAATTTTAAACAATACAATTTAATAATTTTAATATGTACCACACAAAAATAGACATTATATTAATAAACAAGGTTAGCCCGTGCATTGATGCTCTTTAATTTTGTGGTGCGAAGTCGAGAAATCAGTGCCATCTACCCGAGCTATGGGTACTATTTTTGTTTCTTAAATGTAACTTTGAAAAACCCCTCATTTTAAAAAAAGTTATAAGTTTTTCTTATTTTTTCAATTAAAAATCTTGATGAGGAATTACGACAAGTATTAACGAGTAAATGCTGTGACAATATATCGCTCCTTTTGTTGTCTTCCCGACACGGAGCCGCCCCCCTATTACCGTTCTCAAAACGATGAAATTATACCATGTCATGTCGCGCCAAACAGAGACGCCGCTACACCAATGCAATAGCACTGTCCCTGTCACGGCCGCTATGACATGGTATGATTTGATCGTTTTGAGAACCGTAATACAAACACAGGTCACGAACTTTGAAACTTTTTATAGATGGGTCGCGGTCCAGATATCTTTGGGAGCCACTGGCCAATGAACAAATTGCATTCTCAGTACGTCTGGTCAATGGAGTTAATAGTGCTTATGACTGGTTTACACTGTTCCTTTGCGTAGATAGAGATAGTGTAATGTATGTAGTGAAAGCCTAATAGCCGATGATAGCAGGTTGGGCGTTCTAGGTATCGTTGGAAAGATGAATGCTATCAACCACAGTTGCGTTCTGTCTTATTAAATCCTGGGAGTAGTCTTCCTATCTGTTTATTCCCTTCTATTCTGTGTAATGTCGACAGAACTACTACGATTTCCTCCCACTAGTTCTGTGAATTATGACTTGAAATTGTACACTTGAATTTCGATTTCCGCGAGAAAAATTACATTTCATAGATTTTGTACCGATCAGCTGATAATTTGTAGGAGACATTATTTTTATTTTTTACCTGATCGTCCCAGATGTGGGTAATGATTTTCGGGTGTATGTATGTATGTCCATTCCTTCCTGCCATCCTGTAGCCTAACCTGCTTGATGTACTTTGGTGTATCAGATATCGTTAGATTCGTCGTGATTACGGGAGTGTCATAGCATATAAAAATTAATGAAAAGGGGATAGTTTTTTTGCAGTCTGGGTTTTTGTTTTTTGAAATAATTTCTGCTTGTTATTCAAAAAGTCTTAGAACGAAAGTTGTTTACCTACTGATACAGAACACCCGCCTTTGGCCTTTCCGTTTCCTGTATACAGCCATTAATAAAACAAAACAGTTACAATAAAATAGTACTAGGAAAGAAAACTAATGTCTATGTACCGTCCATACATTAGTTTTCTGATCACTGTTTATTACACGACCACGGAAGCAAGAAGGCATGGGTTATGGTTAATGGTTATTTATAGTTTTTTCCACTGTCCGCCCATGGGTGAAACCATGAAGGAGAAATATAATCCGCGCTCTTCTATGCAGAGAGTTTAAATTATATATATGGCAGGTAGTGTGTAGTGTGTGTGTGTGTGTGGGGGGGGGGGGGGGGGGCAGGTAGGGGCAGCTGCCCGTTTTAGTCTTTTTGGACATCTTGAAGTGTAGACTGACGATGATGACTTTTAAACAAAAATTATTTCGAAGCGTAGTTATTTTCTTAATGAGTCTTGAATAAACCGGCCTCTGGTTTAGACCCTTCATTGCCCTTGACCAGAGATCAATAACTTACCATATTTAAATATCATTTCGACCTCAATCTACCTTAATATATGTTTTTTAATTACATTATACACACATAATGTTTGGTCGAGCATAACATGATCCAACCATGTTTGTATCTCCGAATAACGTTGCGAAAAGTGAAATTGACAACCGGAAGCTGTCTGTGTGTACCTAGTTACCTACCTAACCTAACTAGCTAAAGTACAGTCAGTATCAGATATACGTGAGCGAATGATGTGACGTCTTAAAACAAGAGCACTGTTTAGGAAACATAAGCTAGCATTAAATCTCATTAACATTACAAATAAACTTGACGGGGAGAGAAAACCTCTTGGAGAAACTTACATGTCTGAGAATAAAAAATCTAATGGTATATTTAAATAGGCATCATCATCATCTGCCCTGCTTCATCAGCATCACTGCTGGACGGCAAGGCCTCTCCTAAATCACGCCACTCAACCCTACTCTCAGCCCCCTGCATCCAGTCTCCGACAGCCATCTTGCGAAGGTCATCCCTCCATCTGGTCGCTTAAATAGGCACGATGACCAGAAACTTTGGTCCTTCGCACTGGCGATAAGGACCAATTTAATTTTAAACCAGCTGTATTACCGTTCTCAAAACGATGAAATCATGCCATGTTATGACGCGCCGAACAAAGACACAGCGATCCCAACGTAATAGCAGTGTCCCTGTCACGCTCGCTATGACATGGTATGATTTGATCGCTTTGAGAACCGTAATAGCCACACAAATTGTCGCCTGAGAAGGCCGAGATTCGCAGACAGTTTCGAAGGCAAGCTTATCTCTAACAAACATCAAATTTTTGGCAGTTGTGAGAGAGCTCCTGCTAAGCTACCGCTATCCGGTCCAACTTCAGAGCTTTTAGACGCTTCTGCCATAGTTATTATTGGCACTATTACAGAAGATATCCTTCTGCTACGGCTCACAGCAGTGAGCAACATCTTCTTCATATTCTATTCTTCTTTCTTTTCTTTAAATAGCCGAGGCGACTATGTAACGTACGGCATTTTAGCCCTATTGTGTCGCTTAAACCCGTCACTGTATGACGGCCCAATAGTACGCCACTGTTGATCCCTATCAAACAGGAGTTACAGTGGGAGAGGGGAAAAAAGCTCCCACTAAGGTCGTGCTCAAAACCATCTATGAATATCGGCCACAGACACATTGCACGGTTATCTCCAGATGTATCTACTGCTGAGTGTACCTACTTTTAATAGCATCTAGTTGTTAACCGATGAATGGACCGCTCTCTCCATTCGTGTGTATCGTGTGCGTTGTATTGTGGGCTTAGAGCGAGCGAGGGGGCAGGGGGGTATTGTTACATATTCATCAATGAAAGGGAATGTGGTTCAGATGAGAAACTGTAACGATGCTTGTTGCGCTCTGACATCTGAAGTCCTAGTCAAGTGACTTTGACTTTCATTAACGCTAGTAGAATGTACATTTTTCTCTCTATTTTGCTAGCGTTAACGATAGTCAAAGCCCAAAGCCACTTTGTAAGAAAAAAATACTTCTTAGATCAACACAGTATCAGAAAGTTACGAGTAGATCTAGATATAAGACACTGCCCGACACCAAACATACCACGGACAAAAATTAAGAAACATACTTAAAAAATAATAATAATAATAATAATAAATTTATTTAGGTACCATTATTAATTACAAAATTATCTCTTATAAATTATTGAACATTACAATTAATTAATTAAGCTAAATAAATTTGAGACTATGTGAGCTCTAGCTCCCACACTAGGATTCCCTGTGTTGTGGGAGCTAGTCTCTTCCTGGTTGTATTTATATACATTTGATTGGGATTGTGAACAAAACATAGGCGTAAAAAAAAATAATAATAATAATATATATATATAATATATGTTAAAGGAAACCATGCAATCTTGACATGCGGAGACTGAGGGTGTGTAGGTGAGTGTGTGTGTGTGGGTGCGAGTGTGTGTGAGTGTGTGTGTGTAGGCGTGTGTGTGGGGGGCGTGTGTGAGTGTGTGTGTGTGTGTATGTACGCGTGAGCTGTTTGGAATGCTTGCGTTAGGTGATTAGGTGCCAGTACCGATGATTTCTTCGGTTTGGTCATAGTTTAGGTCGGCTAGCCAACCCTTTAGGGTTTTTTTGCAAGAAAATTTTGACAGTTTGAGCAAATTTAGTTTATTGTGAAGTTTAGTATAAAGAAAGGGGCCTAAAAAGCTGAAAAAGCCATGAGCAAAGAATGTGCGGGTTTTTGGGGAGCTCCATCTTAACCGGCGCGCGGTAGCTTTGATTACGGAAGATTGTGCTGTTTTGTGGAATCTCAAGACCGTGGAGAGAATGAAAAGCTGTCGTATGCGTAATTGCTTGCACTCGCTATACAGTAGGTCCGTAGAATATCTGAAGGGTTTCCTGAAAGCTACTTTTAGTACTGCTCGTTGGGCGCGCTCTGCTTTTATAAGGTGGGATTTGCATGCCGCCCCCCAGACAACCACACAATACTGCAGCACCGACTGACAAAGAGATGTGTATACCAGTTTGAGTGTATCCGGGTCTGCTACCTCTCCCAGCCGTCTGAAGATGTGCATCAGTTTTCTCGTTCGGCCGCTGATGGACTTTATCTGATTTGTCCAGGACAAGCGTTCATCTATCATTACGCCAAGGTACCTGATGCAGTCGACTTGTTCCAAGATCGGGCATGTGCAGGCGTGCCTTCCACGATTCACGCACGAGTGTAGGCCAAAGCGTAGGGATTTTTTTGGGGCTGTCGTCTGACGGATTCTGAAGCAAATTATTTTTGTTTTGCTTGTGTTTAAAGTCAGAAGACTATTTTTTATGTAATGTTAAGTTCGCTTTCTCCGAAGTAATCTTCCGAGATACTGTTATCAAATCTTGTCGTCGGATCACAACAAGTGTCTGACGTTATCGTGATAATAGAAATAGTCATAATAATGAAGTAAACTGCAACTCCATGAAATAACCTATACAATACACTATGACATTCAAATTGCGACATCAGTAAAAATAGACCAGAGGAACTGATCGATAAGTTACATTATTAATTTGTGTCACCTAATGCCTATACAGTAGCATTTGTTTTATCCACTAGGTACCTACATACTGGATATATCTACAATATAGATAGGTTCTTTTTAAAATCCATATGCTGTCTCATCGCTGAAAAAATGTTTCCCTCCTCTACTAATCCCAGTCAAGTCAATCCATTAAAAACTTGCTCTAAATTGTAAAACATTGACAAGGCCAAGGCCGTGGGTCGGTTCTTTGCCCTGTTTCTCTGTTCGTACATCCAGCCGTAACTTAGTTTGTATTCTGTACCTTATATTATTGTAAATTATTATATTATGTATGACATAACCAAGTGTTCCCTAGAGCTCCTAAGGTTGAATAAATGAAGTATTGAAGTATCAAGGGTTCTTCCGAAAGCTTGTGGATAACTTCCGCTGTAATATATTTTTACTGAATCTCTTCCTCTCCAATCGTTCCTTTATGGCTAAAGATGGAAGTCAGCAATCATTTTGGGATGCCATTATTCAAGAGCTCACGAACGATTTCAAATTCTGCTTTACCTATTTGTTCAAAAACTATCCTGTCTGGGTCAAATAGCCAGGAGTGCAATAAGATAATGCCTTAGCTTTCCTTCAAGTTAGATCTGTTATTTTAAACAAATTACCTATTATTGTTGAACAATCTACAGCTACAATAAACAGCTTGCAAAATGATGGGTTATCCAAATAGCCAATAAACATCTAAACAGTATCCAATCTGTGTAACTTCACAATGGAGCATACCGCTCAGATTGAAGATAAGATCCGTTTTATACGTATTATTTTGTAGCCTATTCCCACGTTACAAAACGGATATGTCCTAATTGCATGGGAACTGCGAAAAAATAACACAGGTTGCCTAAGAAAGTCCCTCGTCTAGATTCTTGTGTAATCGCACCGGTCTAGGAATCCTCGGTAGAAATGACGTCCGTACTTGAAGTATATTTGGCGGCAGAACCTTCGTGGGAAATCTTGGAATACGTGCATGCATAAGTAACTAGAGCGCAGAGACTAGGTTTATCAATCATTTAGAAGGACTCGACTCTGAGATCGATTCTTAATTGAGTTGGTATAAAGCCGTAGTCCCATTTGGGTAGATTGTGTAGCAAAACTTACATAATTTGAGTTGATATGGACTCTCAGTATCGCCTTCTATTAATAGGGCTATAATATGCTTGGATAAGCTTGTCTTGTCCTAATATTCTGTTCCTACTTCCTAATATACAATCGACAGCGCATTAAAGGGCACAAAGACGGAAGAAATACAGCCTAGATTGCCACTTTGTAGTTGATAAGTTGTCTACATCGGATCCAATTTTAGGTTCGCAGGAAATAGGAAATTTTCGTCAGACCGCTTTTGGCTGCACTGAAATACTATGCCAAATAAGTCTCTTGTGCACCCAGTCGGCTGTTCCGTTCGATAACTCGGTTTGCGGTTAGATCGATCAGTGTTTCCATCTAAATCCCAGACTCGATTAGAGGCTTCACATCTCCATAATGATGTTTTGATACAATATTCATCTGATGTCGGTGTTTGAGTGTGTTTACTTGTGTCACATTGTGGTGAAGAATTCATATGTCTCTCTTACGAAACAAATATCTCTCCTTAATTTTTAATATTGAATTCCTCCCACACAATTTATATTTCCGACCTCCGTCCTTTACTGCTAGGTATATCGCTGAAAATACAAGACAGGTTTTAATGAAATACTCATACAAATACATACATGTATGTATGAAAGTTTATGTTTTCTGTGATCCTAGTTTAACATAACGCCAGAATACACCTACATATATTTTATTTGGCAGTCGAACAGTGGTCTGTGTTCGATATTAAAAGTTATCATATTGTATAAAAGATGTTTGAGGAAACGCCCTTAAAACTAGGTGTTTGCATTGATAAAAATTTGGACATGACACCTTGAAATCGACGCAAGTTTGTGTGTAAACATTGAGCTATGTCGTTACGCCCACCCACTATCTTGTGTGGCATGCGGCCGCAAATGGATCGTAATTTTATTTTTATCGTCCATAAGAACGTATTAAATCGTCCAATTTCTACAATATTTATAATCTAGGTCACGTTTTGCCTCGTCGCGTGTGGGCAAAGTTGGACGAAAAGCTCTTTTAGCCAGATGGTGTCGGGTGGTTAGGCTCAGCCGCCGACATCAGTGCTTTAAGGATATAATCTAGTAACGTCTTATGCCAAAAATAATGCTAATTACGCAAAGACCACGGGCGTTCCTAACCGACCACCTGAGTTGTTGGTAATTTGCCTAAAGCTACATTTACATTACAACCAAAGCAGTGTCACAATTTTGTCGTTTGTCGGCAATACCTTTTGGCAATTCTGATTTGTCAGAAGTCAATATAGTGACAATTTCAACGATGTTTTTCAACTGGAATGTAGCTTTACATTTTCTAATCATAAAGCTGCGTCATATTTCCTAAATTAAGTGAACTAAACAACTTTCATTGCCTTCGAATATTATTCCCAACCGACCAATAATTTTGGAGGTCTGACGTAATCGACTATGTAATGTCCGACCGTCAAATATGTCGTCGGTTCATATCGATTTGCAGCTGTTGTGCTGTGTAGGTATCTATGTTACGAAATGTTTATACTACTAGGCGTCTACAGATCTTGAAATACCGTTAAAAAGTTTGTAACATTACTGCTTGACGAGTTAATGTTATTTTATATCGTTTTAACGTTATTTTATACTTGTACTTAGTAACGTTAAAGAATGCAGCGTTTTTACTCTGTTTATCTGACTGCCGATACGAGGAGGGTAGAGGTTTTTCGAGTGTATGATGGGTCCTTTGTGGCCTGCTGTAGCCTAAACAGTTTGACGAATTTTAATGCATGAGGTATCGACTATCGATAGATTCATCTTGATACATTGTCTCAGAATTTGTTTTATGCATTATGCCATGCTCGGCGAACAAATTTAAGGTGGTGGCTCAGTTGGTAAGAGCGTGTCACGGAATGACAAGGTCGCAGGTTCAACTCCTGCCCACGGCTAGAAATTTTTCATCATGTTTAAATTTGATATATTTTATGCCAAGAAACAGTCGGGTGTTACTTTTTTTATTAATGAATTTTTCATGCTGGCCAAGTAAGGTTAATAAAAAGTTATGTCATAGGCGCACAGAATGCTAGCGTAGGTCATAGTATCGTTTTTACGTTAAATTAACTTATTACCGTTACGTAACGTTATTTGGTGTTAACCAGCCCTAGTCTGCAGTCCGCCTCCCTTTGAACACCACCACTTTCACCGCGACGAGATAGCCTACGCTAACTGGGTCACACGGCTGATGCTAATGGCAGATAGCTTCAAACCAAGAATGCTCATTCAGTCTTAATGAATCGAGATTGATTTCATTATTCCATTGCAATTCAATTAATATCTATTAACTTTCTGTCGGGGTGCTGATTCTGATTGTATATTGTTGAGTCGGTCTTGATCACATAACATTTTAGTTGTTTTTCGATTAGCTAATGATTTTATTTTTCAAAATAAATAAATTGTAAATAATGGCCCCAGAGTGGCTGCATTACGGACAGTATTATATTAGGCTGTTAAACAAACCTACCTACTCGTTTTAATTTAATATCTAAAAACACTCGCAGAAACTACGATCGTTGTTATTTTATTCTAAAATACTACCAGTATACATATTAAAGCGTTATTAAGTTAAGATTCATTGTAAGGTGACATAATTTAATTTATTAAGAAACGAGTTTTCAATCTTAAAATTGGTAACCTTCTTGAAAGTTTCACGATCACAACGCGACGACGAAAGCGAAGGTTCTGGAATTAGCTAACTGATAACTTATCAGGGCTTATCTTGGGCTTATCCTTGGTGTTTTCCTTATCTTTGACATTATGGACTGACTAGCTGAACCTTCTATATTTGTCAATGAAATTTATCTATTTTAAAATCATTTTAAAGTATATTGTTTCGTTCAGGCCCAAAGGATAATGAACAAAGCAAATGTTTTGTAGACGTGCTAAAGTAAGCTCTAGAATTTCTTCTCTAGACTCTCGAGAAAAAGCGATAAGGCCTACAAAATTGTACATGCTATTTTGTAATTTTTGTCTTGTTTTTTGTGCGTATTTCTTTATACTCTGATGTATGTATAATATAGTGTATTTGAATTGAATTGAGACTTGACATAAATCAGTGTTTATTTCTGTAATAGATATTACCTCACCTCACTACGTTGCTTTCTTTAAAATCGGTGCTTCCCGGGGTCGTTCTGTAGTCTTAGTTTAAATGACGATGAATGGCGTGCTTCCTATCTTCCTACATTAACTAGACAAGGAGCCTTGACAGTGCTACGAGGCGTAGGCTTAGAGGCCATGTATCATTGCTGATCGCGTGTATTTACTAGTCAACTGTACAGTCGAAATCACATCAAGTATAACATTGGACTTTATTATTTATTCTAAAACCTCGTATTCACTAGGCAACACGTGACAGAAGATCGTCAACGTTGCACAACAAGGCGCGACGTTGCCAGCTGGCGCGCAACATGACCAGTGGTACCAATACCAATGCAATGGTACCTCAAGTTCCTCGTTGCCGTTCAGCATGATGAGCAACATGTTGTGCTACATGTCGTGCAACATGTCGCGAGTCAAATGTTGCCTAGTACGCCACATATTATTATCCAATTTAATAAAATTGCGCTTCTGCAATGGGCGTATATATCTTTAGGATATTTTGAAAAATAGAAAATCTAAAGCAGAGGAGAACAGTCGTACTAGTTTACGAGTGTAACGACTTATGTTATTAATTGTCTTTTTTAAATAAAAAGCGCCACACGAACCACCCTCGGTACTCGTAGCGATCTTCAAGGTGTTACTCGCATCGCTATTTTTTTTATCTCTCTCTCTTCGTGTTTCTGCTTCGTCGCGATCTGCAGGCTTGGCTGCAATTAACGACTCTTGTGTCGGACGGTTAGAGTCTGGTACTGGTCGCTACTGACCTTGAAGATGTCACGTTTCTTTTAAAGCATCCCTTATTATAGCTCTATGGAAAGGTGTCAGGGTCAAACTATTCCATACGTCTACTTAGGAGATGAAATAGTACTTTAAACTTTGACCTACTGTCGACTGTACCTCCAGCACGCACAATCATCCATACAATTGACGTAAAGTATAAAATAATTGCTGTCATTTTCAAATAATTGTGTCGTTTCGGAACCTCATATTATCTCAATTTATAATTACCGAGTAGTAAAGTTTAATCTGCGAGCCAAGGGCAACACGAACGATGAAGTCGTGAAATATGCGACCGAATCGGTAATGAAACCATGATGTTACGAATAAAATATGACATAATTTTTCCAACCGTGGAATTTGCAAGGACAGAAAAATACCGCTAAACTGTATTCCACGTTCCTTTGGTATTCGAGTATCTAGTGTTACTTTAGTTAGTTTTACTTTCTAATTCGTGGGCAATTGAGTAAAAGTTCTTTGAGTAGGCAGCTGAATTATTTTAGCAACTAAGTGGACGATACATGTTTCTTATTGGTGGAGTGTGGTCATATAGCGTTGCTAAGATGGAGCTTACTTGAAGACGAGACAGGACGTAATGAGGTATACCGAAGCCCAAATCAAGTGTCTTATTTTGTAAACAAAAACTACCCTAACATTTTAAGCTGTTCTGTGATTATTAAACAGTTATTTTCACATTATTAGATCGGATCACTTTATTTTCACAATGAGGAACAGGTTCGATTAATCAGTTCCTTCAGTGTTACATCACTACAGGTAATTAATCGATCATATTTGTTTACAAAATAAGACACTTGATTTGGGCTGCGGTATATGTATGACCAAGTAAATACCATTCTAAAGCTGTTTTAGTGTTAATATATAATACTCCAGGTTATGTAATCATATGGAGGCACGATAGTGCGCCTTAGTTGTATAGCGACCAAGCTCTTCAATAAAGATTTTAAAAAAAAATCAGACACGAACACTATAGCTAAGCACGGCTTGCTAAGCGCTGCCTGATGCGTCCTATTCAAGTCCCATTCAGACATTGATCCTAAAAGTGGGTCCACAAGGTCTCGTTGAAGTGTTAGATATTAACTCCTATCGCACATCAAAATGTTTATTTAAAATAATGTTTTAATTCATGTGAAACCTTTACCATTTTTAGGTATTCTGTTGCAAATCGACATAATACTTCTGCTAAAGCCTCATCAAAGCTTAAACATGTCGCCGTTCGCCGAGGTTGCGTGGGCTTGATATTTATAGTTGTCATTAGTTATGACTTCATCGCATCGCTTGCTGTACTGTTTACTTGCGTTGAACGGACACATTTGTCCTTTACCGTTTATTAGTATAGTACGAACATTACTCAGTTCTTTGCTAAATCGTTCGCTTATGTAATTTTTTTACGGTAACTATATCAAGGTCACTTATGGGTTTGCTTTTAGGTTAGTATCAGTCAAAATGTGTTTCATACTAACCTGGTTTTAGTTGGTTGCGTTGTGGAAAAGCGAAACGAAAATATCCTGAGAAAACTTTGCGGGCTAGTCGATTTATAAAATTGGGGTGGCAAATTATACCTCATTTATTCTGCTAAGAGATTTATGTGTCCATAGCAATAGATCCAGAGCTTTATAGATAGGTACATACTACGGAATATCAAGGTCGATCATTACCTGTACCACCTTCGTTCACCACCAGAAATTGTTTACTTAGAAACTGACTAACGATCGGTCAGGTGAATCAAAAATTGCAATCTCCGAATGACTCAGATAAGTCCCAATCATTTCTGACTTCCTGAGTTGTAAAACTAATTGTGTATCCCATTAGTTCCACCAGACGCGAAAGCTGTAATGTTACGCTTCGCTATGATTCTGTGGAATTAACCTTGACTTCAGGCGAGTTAGTTTTACCGGGAAAGATTGACACATTTAGCTTCTATTTTCTGAGTTCCGATGCCAACTTCCTTTACCTCGAGGCGCCACACTGAATCGCCAATAACTCCTTTCGGAGCGTAAATGCTGATCACGTTTCTATTGTGTTCTATTGGCTGTTTATTCTATACCGGTATTCCACTTGCTCGTTTCCTAGATACCCATAATGGAGATCAATGTATGCCATTGCAGCATTCTTGCAGGTTAGAATTAGCTCGGACTGTTTCCATATCGGGCGATTCCAATGATGTATCGTGTATGTATGTGTTAAAGACCATGTGGAATTCTTTTTCGCTTTGCCGCACGTTCTTGGCTCCCTTATTTGGTGTCGTGATTCATTTCTTGTTCCGTTCTTGTCAAACTTGTTGTTTGGTTTGGTATAGTTTTGGCAGTTGGCTCGCGATGAAGCTTTTGTATTGTTATGTCTTTCCAACTTCCTATGCCTTAAACGTTTTAACATAACCTTTTAAAGTTATTTTAGAGACAGACATATGTTGCGTTACTGGCAGCTGGTTGTATTTTCAATTTCAATCCAGATGTTATTCCAGTATTCAATAACGGTACACACAATGGTATCCATATCACCTGGCAATTGGCATCCACCACGGCACGAGCATATGCCGATAAGAACCGGCTCCACCTCCACCGTGCGCTACTGCATTGCACTTATCAATTAAAATACCGGTGGTGGTGCATCCGAGCATGCCATATGCAATAATTCTAATTAAATTCTGCGCACATGCGACGTTGCTTGCTTAATTTTATTATCGTCCACATACAACCACGACCTTTATTAGTTTTAATTGTTAGAATAATCAAAATAAGAGGAAACTCTAATGTAAAGTCGTTCCATTATTGGAATCTCTGATATTTTCATTTCTACCGTTCTTAACTGGTATGTTAATGTGTTTACTTGTTAAAAGCTTTTCAATGTATTTAAAATGTGACTGGCAAGGCATTTAAAATACTCTAGCAATAAGTATGTGTGAGAATATCTCTCCAACTGCCTCAAATACGGTTAGCGGTTGTCTTTCCAAATTATCCCAGTGCAGCATTATTTCAGACCTGTTTAGCAAACATTTCAATCATCGGATCAAGTGGGTGTCTGTCAGAAACCCATATTGACTTAAGTATGTTTAAGTTTGTTTCTACCTACTTATCATGCACGTACATAAGAAAGCAACGTAGAACTTTTAGCGTCTGAGTATTAAGTTACAAGACCTTATTGAATGGTGATATTGAATGCGCATCCCTCCGCGATGTATCCAGAGTCGTAAAATGGGTTCCAATGGACGGTCACAGAATACCGTGGAGGGACGCTTTAACCAAATACAGGGCTCAGCTCAGGACAGGGATCAGTGGAATAGGACCTGCGAGACTTACCCCAATGTGCAGACAATTTAGAGACTGTATTTGAATGAAACTCCTCGAAGCTTCAGACAAGGGAGGGTGGGGAGACATTTTACAAGCTGCTGTTATAGTTGTGGAGGCGGCGTAGGAGGTTGACCTCAGTTGCCTCAGTGGCTCGCGTGGGCTGCAGGTGCCAACGCACCTTTCCAGTTAGCACGCATCGGCTGTTCGACTCTCCGATCCGAATCGACGATAATCGACTAGCCGTTCTCGATTGTTTAATCACCCCTGACCTGTTTCGGCCTGCTAATTTGTTTTGTTCCTTCATTCTTATATCGTTCAGTGATCATTATTTCACGCTGTATGTGTGCTGATTGCTTTGATAACTTTATCTTCATTGAGAATCGTAAGAACTGCTTTGTATAGAGGTTTTACAATCCCACTATTTACAAAATACTCAACAGTTCTATCATTATTCATGTATTGCACCTCGAAACCTTGTTTTACGTCGATATCATCATATTGGCTATGTTCCTTTACAGTTACTCAACATAAATTATGGTCTGGGATATCCGATATCATCGGTGGCAAGTTGCAGCGCTTTGTTTCAACCAGAGTAGGGTGTCTGCCTTTTGTTATCGATATCCACGCACACAACAACGAGACCACCATTTTCAGTGTCTGTACTGTCGTGACCATGTAAAAGATAGTCAACGTATAGGTACCTATTGTAAATTGTAGTACCGTAATACACAGAACGTTATTTGAGACGCCCCTTGCTGTCTTATGTGAAAAGTGTGATGGGATCGCATTACCCGGTTGAACCGAGACGGTGGCGTAAATGATTGGCGAGCATACTCATCGTGCAACTGACAATTTGAGAATGATGAAGTTAATTTTGATAACCACTCCTGGGTTGCTGTGCAACTATTTTATTGTTACTAATGAAACACAGCAATTTTTTTTTCTATTACCATTCATGTACCTGTCCTCAGTTACACAATACGCTGTTCTTGGAGGTAACTGTTTTGTTTTCGGGTATAAATAGCACAGACACTTATGTACGAGAGCTCAGTGGTGCAGTAGTTAGATACTGAACTCATGATACCCACATCGTGGACTAGAACAATTAGTTTATGAAATTCTAGAATATACACAATTCCTAAATGAGGAATGAAAAAAAAATCTGAAAATTTGTTTCTAATTCGGCGTCATTACAATATGACTTTTTTCGAGACATTAATTCTTTAGCACTGACACCTACCTTACAAGTCTGCCTATAAACTGACTGTAGCGTCCCATTTTATGTCAATAGCCTGTATCGGATAGTCCATAATTCATAATAACATTTTATGACGCCAAGGCTCTTTATCCGCAGAAATGTGACCTTATTAATCTTACTCGTATTTCTTGTAAATTCAATTTGCGTAACAACACCTACGTCTGAACAGTTCTAAGGCTGCATTGTTAATGACGGAAACGCTTCCGGCTTCCATTGACTTCTAATGAAGACCTCCTGCACCGGAGAGAGTGAAATGCTGGGTGGCGACTGGCGACCGCTAATTACCCAGCAATTAAGCACTACGAATTCTGTAGAGAGTGGCCTGCCCGCTCCACTTGCTATATGTTATAGCGTGGTGCATGAAAGTACTTAATAGCCGCCTCTGCGAGCGAAACGCTCCTAGCTTTTGCAAATTGAATGTGTACAGCCTGCGTTGTGTTTGGTTTTTAAATTGGATTCGTCTGGCAAAGTTTTGCTTTCATATCATTTTTGTCCTATTATTGATAAAAGGTCTCTTTTCCCACGTAATTCTGTCTTGACCTTCTTCTGTCTGTTCTCTTAAATAAACGCCCTGAATATGGGTCGAGTGCCACCTCAAAATTATCACTGATTTGTCCCCGACGTCTTTTCACGGGATGCCTAAAGAGATCGTAATGTAATCGTAATGGAGCTCTTCAAGCTCGTCATCGAACCAGGAAAACCTAGAGTGGCGTATCTAGCTTGTCATCAGGTGGCTTATTTGCTTGTATCTCCTTTTCTCATAAAAGAACATTTCATGTTTAAAGACTCAACATCTGCTTTTGAATTTTTTTTTTGCTGTTGACTATTTGAAACATTTGTGAATCAAATCAAATCGTGTTACACTTAAACAGAGAAGTCATTGGACATCTGACCTACTCTAGTATAGATAATTTTAATGTATTCACCTAACCATGTGAACCTTGGTAGATATTAATTAAAAGGCGTAACGAATACATTAGCATACGTAATGTTTATAGGCGTGTTGGTCGGTTCTAATTGACGCCAAAGTTGTTTACGCACAAATCAGTTGGAAACGGTCTTTAGGTCGTAAATATGATGTTGAAATAGTATTGTAGTGGTATAACGGTATCGGTAGTTATTGCCTTGCGGCTGAGCAACTTTGTAGATGCACTATTCAGGGAATCTGGACCGCGAAGTAGGCGGTTACCAGCTGTAACATATTCAACGGAATTCACAATCATTAAATGAATACTTGGAAATATAATTCGACAATCGAATAGGTTATTTAATTTTAGAACTATGAGTAGACGTGGAATGTGGAGACATAGAACGTGGTTTTGGTTCTCCTTCCAGGTATTCCTGTGATAAGTTTAAATGAATTTTCGCTGGACTGAATCGATTCAAAGTTGCACCCGTTTTGTTTCTCTCCGCCTCGCTGAAGCTGCAATAAAGCAATCATATATCTGTTTCTAACGGTATTTCAGCTAATGAACGACTAATTGCTCTGAGTCACGAAATTAACTCCAAATCTAGCACCAAACCTCGGTTGCAGACAATGTTTTGTCTGGAAATCTACTGTACATTGGGCATGTAGTAGTCGAAATATGAGGGCAGTTTGTGCGGCAGTGATACGGCCTAGATTGCAATTGTTGATGTGATTAGAGAACGGTGTGGTCTGATAGAAAATGTAGTAAATAGGATTGAAAAGGGTATGTTACGTTGGTTTGGGCACTTGTAACGAAAGGAATACACAGTGAATGCTGACGGAAGGGTCGGCAGAGGTAGACCGAGGAGAACGTACGGCGACCAAATTGACGATGTCTTTAAGAAGGGCTAAGTGCGGTCTACTACAAACCGACGAGCGTGCATGAAGAGATTGATGAATGTGGAGGAGGCAAGGGTTGTGTGCCAGGATCGCGGAAGATGAAAATCCATCGACTCTGCCTATCCCTACGGGAATCAGGCGTGAGTTTATAAATAAATAAATGATGTGCTGACGACTGTGCTTATCTTACAGGCGAGGCGACACTTCGGACCAATTGGGATATTTTGTCTAATGTGTACTTACTTCATTTATCTACGTTGAAGTGTTTACAAACAAAAGAAAAGTCCTTTCAACCTCATAATAATGGAGCTGAAGTTTATCAGTCGTTTAAATAGCTTTACGTAATGCTCGTGGAGCGTTGTTTATGACATTCATCAGCGATCGAGGGCGCCCAAGTGGCTTGGCTTCCTATTCGGGACTATTCGGGAGTGTCTCTGCAACGGCCTATTTTTAACTCGGCTATGCGACGGCACGCGCGGCCGTTTCGGCTTTATGATCTGACGGTATGCCGATGTTAAATAGTAATGTAGTGTTACTTTTTTGGCCAAAAAGGGCCTAGAACGGTTTGATACAAACGGACTAGCATGCATGAAGAGATTGATGAATGTCATGTGTGTGTGTGTGGGAAGGTGGTATGCCAGAAACTGAGTAGATGGACAACTTTTCAAAACGGACATTTTCTATAAGAAATTCTTAGGCTTTGAAGAACCTACATCTCAAAACGCCCATGTCAAGATAATTTCTCTGAGTCTCAGACAGACTGTACCTTCTGTTATTTCAGAAGTCTCTGTTTTTACCCGACTGCGCAGCAAGGAAGGGTTATGTGTTTAACAGTTTATGTTGCTTTTATTTTCACATTTTGTGATTCATACATTAAAACTTTTGTTTATAAAGTTAGGTATGAATAATTAAATATATTTGAAAATTGTGCCATAATCCATCAGAGAAAGGATTTTGAGATAATGCCAGAGTGACACTTTGAACCATTGGGATCTTTTGTGCGCTCCCTTTTCCAAATATGGGATACATGAGACAGTCGTTACGTGTCATCAATAAATAGATTTCAGTAAACATAATTAATGTTGACAGCATAAAGTGTACGTGTGGACATGTTATAATTCCCGTCACACGACAGATTTCTCATCAGCATCACGACATTATACTAACGAGGAGTAATCATCGTTTACTGCTGTAATAGAGAGTGTTACGCCCAGATGTACTCCGATAAAACGTGTTGCGTGAACACTTTCACACTTGCGTGCTACCAATAACCTCCATGGAATATTCAATAGTTCTTCACAGATGGAGCTATTCAGCCGATGAACGGTGGCGCTAGCGGTAAACATTGCCCGTCATTGCTACATGGAAACGTATAGTTTTCTCATTAGTTCCGCATTTCGCCACCGAGCGGAAAAAAGTTAGTGTAGTGTAACACTCGGTAACGGTTTTCAGATGATCCAACTGGCCTTGACATTGGATGATCGTGACATTCTAGATTTTGTGTTGTGGAGCCTTGAAGTCTGTTTTGATGTTAGATAGTCATAGTTTGGCTATTTGCCAAATGTTGCTGATTGTGGAAGGTGAACTATTTGTTAAACGATTTCCATCTTCTTTAATTATCATTTAATGGATAGCACATTGACCTATACAAAACCTTTGCAATCCATATCATGTTGGCTCAGGACATGACTTGTCTACCGTGGCGTAGTGCCCAATTGGGATATACCTTCTTGATGTGCTGTCGATTCTACTAGCTTTCCTCCTCGCTTTGAGTTTCCGATATTTTCCTATCTGTAGTAAAAGGTTTTGGGGTGTTCCGGACTCCTATCAATAATGGTCTGTATTTGCCAAACTTTCAGATAGTTATTGGGTCCCAAACTCTAGCATTTATTATATTAACGACATTGTATTCTAGTCCTGCTTGAATAAAACATCCGGCGTTCATCTGGTTTGTTGTATCGTTATTTTACCATAACTAAAAGTATAATAATACTCTTAGTTTCGTAAAATAGGTCACATATAGCACTTATTTAATGAGTCCGCCCCATGTCGGGTCAAGCCACATTTCGCAGTCCATATATTCCACTTATTACTGACATGTAGAGTTCAGTTCCTAACACCCCGCTTAATTTCAATTTCGTATTTCAATTAAATGCGTACATTTAAATTGCCATCGATGGTTTTACCATTGGAGTAGTCAAATTAGGACAAGGATGGCGGTTCCATTACTGGGCTGATTAATGCGTTCACAATAAGCGGACGTTGCCATAACCATATTGTCGACGACACAATCGGCGCAGAAGCACTCAATGGGCATTCAACTTGCGTCGAGTATCGTTAGTTACTTGTCAAACAAACTGTTAGTATCTTTGGTTCAATGGAATTAAATAAAGAGATCAACGAGTTGGCAGTGTTTGTCCACCACTTTACCATGTTTGATGTTGCGAAATCAACCGATTACATAATTATCTTTTGTTCTGTTTAGGTGATAGGGCATTTAAACTTCTAATTTCTTAGAATTATAGGTTATATTAAATTCTATTTGTTTTGTTTCAGTCGAAGCAGCGTGCTTCGATCAAATGGCTGCTGTCGAAGGCGTTCAACAACAGGGTGCCGGAGAACCTGCAGGAGCCCTTCTACAGGGACCACGAGGTCAGTAGCTTTCCTATGGCCCAGGGTGGCACAAATTGACCCTGAAGATAATCCTACATTCGCGTGGTTTTAACTATGTAACTTCTTTGTAGATATTTGACGACTGATCGCGCAACAATCGAGACGCGATCATCGCTAGACTCTCTGTATTATTAACAGGAGTTGCCAAGGTAAGTTCGCTCGATAGCGACTACGTAGACACCTTCGCTGAGACGTACGGGATTGGCCGGACGTAGTTCAGCTACTGGCGGTACAAATCCGACCAATCCCGTAACACACACCGTATTTACATTGGCAACTCGTTGTAAGGATACTGATGAGTTGAATGATTGAGTCTCCATTAGATGTCCTAATTGCAGCTTGCGCGATCTGTGGGGCTATTATGGTTCTAAAAACGATGAAATCATACCATGTCATAACGGCCGTGAAAGGGACAGTGCTATTGCATTAGTGTAGCGGCGTCTCTGTTTGGCGCGCCATGACATGGTATGATTTCATCGTTTTGAGAACGGTAATAGGGGCTGTTTCTTTTGAATACCTATCTATACATATGTTTCATCGCGAGAATAAATCTTGCTGTAAAATCTGAAGTAAATAAATAACTATTATGTCACAGAAAATTCTTCTCTAAAAGTTGTTTTTAATAACTCTATATGTCGTTATTTGCTAAGAACTCTTTCAGAAGTCTAAGGCCACGACTCGTGCGTGGCTCATGCATTAGGAACAGATTGGACTTTAGCAAACTGTCGCAAAGCCGTTCCAGTTTGTTTGCTCCAGACTTTCTGTTTATCCCGTTACTGAGAGCTGGAAACTTTGTCCACGACTGAGCCTGACGTACAGTCCACCCGTCAGATATTACTTAACAGATTTGTGCTCGAATCATATCAGTCGGAAACAGAAAAGTATACAGGGGGCCTCAATAAGGTTGTGATTTTCTTAAGAACTGCTTGACTGAATGTAAAAAAATATTTTAATAGTTTTGAGTACCGCACTATGTAATTGTATAGAAATTTAAAAAATTAGTCCTATACACACCGTACCTATATCTAACCCTTCAGATTGAGAAACGATTATTTATATCAATGTTATTAAATTAGTTGTAAAGAAGATAAACAGAAATTATTTCAAAAATCGGTAAAAACCGACTGCAAAGAAACTATCCCCTTTTCACTAATTTTTTATACCCTATGACACTCCCGTAATCTATACGAATCTAACGATACCTCATACACCAAAATCCATCAAACCGTTTAAGCTACAGGATGGCAGGAAGGAATGGACATACATACACCCGAAAAACATTACCCTCCTTCTGGGGCAGTCGGGTAAAAGATAAACGGGTAAAGAATACCCATCATCCCCTCAACCTATCCAAGTGTACTTTCGTTAACGCTAATATAATAGAAAGATTTGCTGACGAAAAAAGCAAATGTCAATCCCATACTTTTCTCTTTCTATTCCACTGGCGTTAATGAAAGTAAAAGCTACTTGGCTAGGCCAGATGTTGAACCTAGTTTTAGGAAATACCACGTTCCCACAGGAAACATAATACTATGAAGCGGAAATCCATTAATAGCTGTTGCGCTTTCGCTACTAAACTAAATTATAGCCAAAGATCGTGTTCAACATGTATTTCGCAATTCGCATACATTATTTATGATATAATTTGTCTCGTCTGAATTTATTACACGACGGGAACAGGATTTCTCTTAATCACCGCAGATACTCGAACACAGATAATGGAACGTTGCCCTGAGACATGTGTAGTGAGATACGGTAGTTACACTGCCTTCTGTGTACTTGGCGTCGCGTCACGATGCTGCATTGAGAACCGCTGACAACGCTGCGATTTGTTTGTCGCCGTTATTTTTACGCTAGCAAATAAGTAAAGGACACATCCACATTAACTGATTGGTCAGCGGAAAAAGTTGTGATTGTGACAATGATAGGCAGTGTTTTCTGTAGTTGTGAATGCAGCTTTACTTGTATAAATACAATCATGACATGATACCGAAAACCACGGATATTCTGGTAGCGCAAAAAATATAAGACTTTGTATGCAGTTTCTTACCTACATCCTTACGCCATGTGTATTAGGATTTAAACAATTTAATGTAAATCATTCAGTCATTTATTATCAATTCAATTGTCCGCAAAAACTATGCATATGAAGAGTTTCAGGGAAAGCACGATAAACCTATTTTTGTTCGATGTATACTAGGTATACTTTTTTTGGCAATGATATTATATTAGTTCATGTTTATTTATCCGGAAATATGAAAGTATTCATTTGATCATTCTCTGTGCCTTACCGAATGGCTTTAAAGTAACTGCAGGTTATGCACTATTCCTATTGCCGCACTAATGAACGTACATGAGCATTGTGGGTTAATTAACGTGCAATCTCAGTGCAATTGAAAATGCGTTTTCATAGCGTGCTGTTCGTGAGGCAAGCTGCCTAATTTTAACTGAACTTGCTGAAATATACCTCGTATAGCCAGTTATCCTACTGTATCATTATACGGTGTCAGAATCAGAAGGCACGCTCACTCAGTTCTCACGAACAATTTTCACTCCTATTGTTGTACCTACTAGGTACCTATTTGTTTTTTTTCTATTAAGCTTATTTGTATAGAGCTATTAGTAGACACGGTAAGCTAAGCTCTTAATTATTGTTAACAATTATATAAGTAACGTGTTCTTTGTTTACTAAATAAAATACATTTGGTATTTTACAATTAAAATATTGGCTCAATCCATAATTTACATACATTCTCACTCCTGTTTTATGTCGGGGTAGACAGAGTCGATTGCCTTTCATCTGCTGCAATTCTGGCACAACTCTCTTCTTTCTTCCTCCACGTTCATGAATTGAAAGAAATTCTAAGTCCGGAATTCAATTGTCCAAACAAAAACTAATTGACTTCAGACTAATTGCTACAAGTAGTCTTATGATTGACTGAACGAGCTTTCTCTTCATAACAATAAATTATTTTCATAAACATCAGACGTCGCTTGTGTATTTTTATAATTCATATTCTATCTCATATCAAAAGCGAATGCAGTTTATTTATGTGTGTCGGGATGATTGATATTTTATGTCTCGGCCGCTCCATTCTGATTGTGTAACCGGGGCCTTATGTCTTAGTTTAACTGTGCATTATTTAAATTTATTTTCTCTGTCAGCGTTTGGTGTTGCATAAACCGATTATAATGCCCCAGATATAAATCGAATTACAATATTTATCGTTTCCTTTGAACGATAAATGTGTATTTTGTCGGGTAATACTAGAGATAGCATGGTCGGTTTGTATGGCGTCCAAAGTGTCCAACTTATGTTGTTTTATTTAATTCGGGTAGGTTACATCAATGTGCATATTATAACTTATGCATAATTACTCTGGGTTAAGCAGAAATTACTTCAAAAAACAAATAAAAACCGACTGTAAAAAACTATCCCCTTTTGATTATTTTTATACCCTATGACACTCCCGTAATCAAGACGAATCTAACGATACCTCGTACACCAAAATCCGTCAAGCTGCAGGATACAGGACGGAATGGACATACCTACATACACCCGAAAAACATTAACCTCATTCTGGGGCAGTCGGGTAATTACAAGCTTCCACAAATGTTAAATATGTTCTCATCATTGAAGTTCGTTTAATCCAGATTTTTTATTATTAAATATTTGATTAAAAATAGTAAAATGAAGCATTATATTAAAATAACTTCAATTTCGCGTAATTATACACTTTATATTATTATTTGATAATCAAATTGTGTGCGTACGTGTTCAGTAATAAGAGTTCTCTGTAAAAAAAAAACGAAGAGAGAATTTGATGAGAAAATCAACTCAATTATAAACTTCTGTCTCGAATTTCCAATTCCAGGAAATTCTAGTCATTGTTACATCACAGATCTCTCCAGTCTCGGGATTAAGAGATCCGTTGAAATGCCCGGGGTTATAAAAGAGATTGCCTAGGCCGCCCAACTATTCACCCTCCCGGCCGTTCGTTGGAAACCTTTTTGCTTCCATTTCTGTTATGCTTTGTTTAACCTCTGCATGTCATTGTTATGTAATATGTAAACCGACGTCTGCTACATTATTTATTACCAACTAGCTGTACCCCGCAACTTCGTTTGCAGGTAGGATGGAGGAGATCAGGAGGCAGATCTTCCTCTCTGGATCCTTGTTTCCACATCACATACCGCCATGGCCTATGAGCTATCCGGATATTTCAGCTATATCCTAGTGAAACTCCCATCAAAATCCCTTCAGTAGTTATGGCGTGATACTTGCACAAAGTCACAGACAAACAAAAATTCTATAAATTAGTGTTTTGGCATCAGTGTCGATCCTAAAACACATTACAGTTATTCTTTTCAAAAAATATCCAATGTACAGACACAACTTTTTTACAGTCTTATTATATGTATAGAACCTTGTCGTTATTGGTAATCAAACATTGTCGTAATTTGTACACCGTTTCAAAGTTATCTCGACCCACCATTCCCAAAACGTGGCATCGGGTACTCATCGTCTTTAATATAAAAACTAAATATTTTTAGCGATTTCACTTACGCTAATATAGCTAATATTAGCGTACGTCCCGCTCGCTCTTACGCGAAGTAACATGTGAACGTTTAGGTTTAGGTTTCGGCCACTTAGTACTTTCCCACAAAATCGTTTCTTTTGTATGCTACTTTTTGGATTCAGTATTATTGATGGATTTATCAATCAATGAGTTATGTACCGATTATTCGTAACAATTATGTAATTTTGTTGATTATAGTACACTATAATTAAGATAAAAATTACAATTGGAACGTTATTATCATTTGCCACCGCATTTTACGTTGATAATAAAATAAGTTTATCTAATCATTGCCATGCAAATATTCGGTATAATTCCTAGATTATAATTAATTCATTAAACCAGTCCGAGTTTCTACCATTAATTTGCAAATGTATCTTAATTAGTCTTACATCTCGAGCTTTCATGTTCTACGTTTTGTTTAAATATAAATAGGTATACAAAGAAAATAATAGAATCTCTTTAAATAATGTTATTTTGTCCACCTTACATCACCCTCATGTTTGTTGAGAAATTCACGTTTTGTGCATGGCATGGTAGACATTTTGCGAAGTATACATTCTGAGCCTAGGCGTGTAACGAATGTAAAAACATAACCCTCCTTCTTGCGCAGTCGGGTAAAAGCCACTTAACTCTAGTATAATAGAAATCAACATGTATGGGATTGACATTTGCTTTTTCGTTAGCAAAGATTTGTCTCTATACAGGCTACATTATGGTTGAGATTTCCTCAAAAACTACAGGACCGATTTTAATAATTCTTTCACAGGTACATACTTTTAGTGTTTATCTATCCAATAATGAAATAATTTTTGTAATATGTCAAGTAGTTTTTGAGAAAATCTAAAGGTCAATTCATGGTAGGTACAGCAGAGTCGATGCGCATCGAAGGGTCAATTTAAAAGTTAACTCTTGTCTCCACATCGTAATGCACATATTTGTTCTGAGATATCAAAAAAATATGTGCATTACGTTGTGAATATAAGTGATAATTTTTAAATTGACGCTTCAATGCGCTTAGACTCTACTGTAGCATAAATTGACCCCTTAACCTTAAAAACCTTTACACTTTTCTCTGTGTTGGACCGCAGGTACAGCTAACAACAGATCAAGTGTAACACTTTGGACCGTTCTTATTATCTGCGTTATAAGAGTTGAATTCGTACTGCAAGTGTTACCATTGATCTGCTATTGTCCGTACTAAGTATTCTTGTCTACTGGTAATTTCACCAAATCCCATCAAAATGTCGGCATGCCTGCCCTTGAATTGAATGCCTGGTTCCGTCTGCTCCATGTTATTGATCCACGGGCTTGGTGTCACGCGAGCTCAGTGCTGGCTGCCGACCGCCACCAGGGAGTGCCTCGGGCTTGTGCTAATGGCGTGGTGATGAGTGATTTAATGTAAACTAACCCTTACGTGATGATAATATGTGAAATACTAACGTTTCGGCTGTGATTAGAAATACGAAGAAAAAAGAAGGGGATATCTTTGGGGTTGCTTTGATTAGATAATGATTCTGATTGTGATTTTTTTTAACTTAGGTAATTTCATCTAAATATTCTGAATCTTTGCTGAAAGCGTACCGCTGAGGTCAGTCCTATTCATCTGTATATGTTATTTCTGTATGTAAGACAATTATGTACCTACATACAACACTGTGCAGATGAATAATTGTCTCTTTATTTTTTTTAAAGCAACTATTTATTATATATTATATAACGATTATTTTAGGCACGTCACATTTAGATTGAAGTAAAAAGTAGCGTTATCTAATTAACCTAACGTTATAGTTTTCTTTAGGTTAGGAAATAATAATTGTATTGATCTAAAAATAATTCAAATTCAAATATTATTTCCGTCCACATTCGGTACATTTTACACCTTTTGGTGGAAGCTAGGTATATGGTTATATAATAATAAATATATTAGATTGTCTTAAATGAATAATAGCTTATTAAATACATAAATGTAATTTTAGACAACCCGTCTTGATGTATACCTAATATGAATTATTTTTCTTGGGCGTTTTATAACGGCGTCGTCTATTTTTAACTTCAAATCCATCTACAAGAAAAACATGATTCCTGAATGATTAGCAAAGCTCATCAAATTGTTATTTTGATCTAACTTCAACCCTATTTCCAAGAATGATCCTTTGTCAGCGTGTTTCCACTGTTCAGCGGATATACATTAACAAATGTTATTGCAAACGAGTTCATTGAATGCTGTTTACGGCATAAACCAGAACAGAATGTTACATTTTATTTATTGGCCAAAGGTTAGTATTCTAATTTCCTGGGCTAGTAAATAAACGCTATTCCTGTAACAAGTATTATTAGAATATATATGTATAAGTAGGTAGAGCCCATCACCAGTGTCTTATTTTGTAAACAAAGATAACTACAATTTTTTAACTTTACTGTGATTATTGCTTAATTATTTTCATATTAGAACAAATTCTTGCCGTGGGCAGGACTTGAACCTGCGACCTTGTCATTCCGTGACATATTTTCATATTATTAGATGGGATCCCTTTATTTTCACAATGACGAACTGATTAATTAGATCAGGTGATTAGGTATTATATGTATACTTAAGCCCACAGCCAGTGTCTTACTTTGTAAATAAATATAACCGTATAATTACCTGTTGTAGTGTAACACTGAATCACCTGATTTAAATAATCAGTTCGTCATTGTGAAAATAAATGGATCCCATCTAATAATATTAAATTATGATAGGATTAATATAGGGAAAATATGATAAATTAAGTTGAGTTTTTCGAGTTCAACTTAATTTCTCCTACCTATTAGGATTTTCCTTGGAATAAGTTTTAAGAGTTTCATTGGAAAGTCCATATTTGTCGTAGTCTTGTTACTTTCACTGTTCATTTTGCCGCAGGCATATAATGACCTAATAATACTCTGTGGCTAAATTGCATATTAATAATCAATATACTGTAAAAGTATAGGATTCTAAATACCTATATTGCATGCATGTCAGTTCTATTAAGACATCAAGATTCATCTGTGTTGGAGAGGCCACCTGTCGTAAAGATTATTATATCAATACACGTTGGAATGGATCTCACGCATAAGGACATAATGTATGTACGCGGAATAACATATATATTATATATAGAATGCTACTGCGACTCCCCTGGAGGAAGATAGAAGACTATTGAATATATTGAATTGTCGGTAACATGACATTGGCAAATGACGAACTGTCGAGTCCATTAATAAAATAAATAAATATGTAGAATGACATAGTGTCGCAAAATATGGACGGTCACATAGTATCCCGAAAAATTCAATCGAATCTGAAAAAAAGAAATAGGTTCTTTCCGAAACAAACCGGCTTGTTATGATACGGACAACAGCAGATCAATGGTAACACTTGCAGTACGATTTTAAATCTTACGACGCAGATAATAAGAACGGTCCAAAGTGTTACACTTGAACGTTAATTATGTATCATCAAGGAACTTATAATTGGAACCGAGTTGACAAGAAAATGGGCCAATATTATTATAAGACTGCGGTAGTGGTAGTTGCTTGAACTTTAACAAGGATCGATCAATTTTTACTGCTTTCTGTGAGGTCAACGACCTACTAGCTGCTTTAAATAAACAAGTAGAACGATTTGCCTACATACATATATTTACATTGGTACAGTGAAGTCAAGAATTTCATGACCGACCTCATTTTTTTCTAACCCTTCATTTTTGCGGCTATGGGAAAAAATGTCCCACCTTCCTTATACTGTTTCATCATGATTCTGCACATAGTTGGCAGAAATATTTCTTTAATATCAAAAATATAGGTAGTTTTTAATCCAGATCTCGCGATCTATGCCCTTCTTGCCAATGATAGGGTTTCGCATATTGTATACAATGTATTCGCTTTGGTAAAAAGAGATGATCATACAAATCAAATCAAAAAAGTTTATTGCGTCTTGTGCTACTCGTATATAATGCTCCCAATTTACTTGGCTATGCGTATTTGTCATAATTGCCATGTGTGTTTGGTATTCTTGATAAAGTATTCGTCTTATTTGTATGTACGTCAAGTATTTGATAATGGCACTTCACTTGGCTATTCGCATTTGCGTATTTGTCATAATTGCCATGTGTGTTTGGTATTCTTGACAAAATATTCGTCTTATTTATATGTATGTCATCATGTTATCGGTAACGGTTACCCGAAATGTGTTGCGGTACTTCGGCCATGTCATAAGAATGGACCCTTCCAACTTGGAGATAACTATACTGCTCGGCAAAGTTGAGGGGTCTAGACCACGTGGCCGGAGACCAGCCCGCTGGACTGATGTGGTTGGCAGAATCCTCGGCGTGCCCTTTGAAGAGCACAAAACCGTGTCTCCTGGCGCCAGTTCATACATGCCAAGGCGGCACCTGCTGTTGAGGGTCACGATCCTCAGCACTGAGGCAACGATTGGGGTGGAGGATATGTATGTCAAGTATTTGACAAATACGCCAAACATCCAATAGCGAATACGAATAGCCAAGTGAAGTACCACCATAAGATGATACATTAGGTATTGTTGGTTCACAAATGAACCCTGTAAAGACACTGCTTATAATATCATAGGCTAATTTTACAATTTTGTCATCATTACATCCCTTTTGAAATGTTATCCCAAGTTCTGCCACGTCAAAATCTCCTCAAAACATTTTTCTCGATCGAAATAGCCCTTGAACGCGCTCGCTTAAAAGCTTTAAGCTCCATACATTAATTCCAAATGCGGATTATTCTGGACGTAAGGTTGATATTGGAACGCAGGTTTAAGTGGGCAAATATAGAACTGTCGTTCTGTAAAAATAGTCGGCGCCGTTTCCGCCTTCGGGAAACGGAGATCTTTTGTTCTTTTCGCCGTTGAACGGTGACTCAGTTCAGGTGGATTTTGTTGGACACATTATAGGTTTCCGATTTTTGTGAGGTTATAGTTATAGTATTTACATTTTCTATTTATAACGTTGTAATTCCGAATTGTAATCAGAGATAGGCAGGTATGTAGTCGATCATAATCAGATGCACTACTCCTGGAGATGTAACATCACTACTTATACCTTACATAACATTTTTAATGGACTCGACAGTTCATCATTTGCCAATTTCATGTACAGAATATTCAAGATGTCATTGTCTATCAAGATAACCCCTTACATATCATAATGTCCAACGATTAACTCGTTGTGTGGTCCTGTCTTTGAATTCGGAACACAACAAATGGAGTTAGTATGCAAAGGGCACTAGTTCCGTTTTATTCAGGCTATTCTCAAATTCCGTTCTCAAAACGGTGAAATGATACCATGGAATGACGTGCATAACATTGATATCGCGTTATTATTGGTATAACGCCGTCTCTGTTCAATATGCCATCTCATGGTATCTTATCATCAAGAACGGCAATAGGCCAGCCCCCTTACCATGAACTCTTATAGCAGGATTACTTACTTTGCTATTTCGTACCATTACGTACTTACAGTAAGCTTATTAAGGACGTCATGGTACGAAATAATAGTTCGTTGTAAGGGGGCTGATTATGCAGAGTACATAAGAAGATACCTAGATAACTTTACACATACCTAGTATTTGCAATATACCATTTCAGTATCTGGTTATTATAATTACCGTTTACATATTTCGATTACTGATTCCGAAATCTTTGAGTAGTTAAGAAACTTAATTGTGCATGAAATATCTTTAAGCAATGTCGACGACAAAAAACGTTATTATTTTAAAGTAACATAACTTTTCTCACGTTTTTGTGAGTCGATTAATGAGTCAAAGCGGTCACTATCAATCTGACTCAACTTAAGCTATTGTATTTCCACTTTTATGAATCATTTGCAGATAGTGTTGTCGCGAAAGTCGAGATTACAATGGATTTGGAAGATTATTTGTATTTTGAATTCCAGTGAAAATACTGCTTGTACCTTTTTTGAAAAATATTCGCCTCAATAATTCGATCAAGTTGCGTTATTCCGATTGTAATGTAATATTTATTGCTCTATGTACAATCAGTATCAAATTCAGTAGAGTATGAATTAAATATTTTCGAAACAGTACATTATCAATAAATAATATCTGAAGGAAGTCATATTCTATTTCCTTTTCTATTTTGCATACTTGATGCCCCTTACAAAATAGAATGGCTATTGTTTTTATAATATTACATATTTGATGGAACGGTCCGCTTAAATAAATATACCCATACAGTGTGGGAAGACGGAGCAAAACCGGCTATGCGTTAAAGTTATAGGAAAGAGGGAATTTAGAATATTAGAAATTATGGAGGAAAAAAATCATGAAATCGCAAAAAATTGGAAACTAACGTCAAAACGGCTAAAGTTAACCTGAGTAACCTGAGTTAAATCACAAAAATATATGGCGTTTTAGTAGACAAAATGATTATTAAAACCACGATTAATCGGAAAATCGGGGAAGGTCATACGGGAAAGTATTCGTTGTGATACTATCACACACAAGTATCACAACGACTAATTTCCCGTAAACTTGTGTAATCGATCCTGACAGTTCCACGAGGAAAATTTTCAATGAGCACGTATAATTTCGGAAAATAGTGCAAAAGTTCCGCCAATGCGCAAAGCAGTGGACAAATCTCGCCTTTCTCCTTGACCCGGCGACTTGTGTCTGTGCCGAGGCGTTGTTTTGTCATGCCGCTCGCATCGTCTGCACCAGGGACTGACAGGGGTGTCTAATACACGGGCCAGAAATTTTACCAATAATAAATAAATAGAGAGATATCTGCACCAGGCCAAGGTCTCAAAACACCGGCCCCACGTACACCAGCCAGTAATCGTACACGAAACGTTTCGAGCCACTTTTGACCTCTCTACCTCGGTACCTATGCGATACACAGATGAAATTGAGTATTATCATGGCCCTAACCTCACGCAGCATGTTAAATTCCATGAATTTAAGATTTTCGTAATAAAAACATGTATTAATTAACCCTAATTTCGACAACCTGCCAAATTTAAAGAACATTATTATTAGAAGTTACTGCTTGGAAAAATACTTTTCAACTTGGCATTGACGTGGAATTAGATAGAGTAGTGAAATTAGAAATTTTTTCAGGTCCAATTTTCTCAGGATCTAGAGAAGCTACTTTCATGGAATTTAGTATGCTCCGTGAGGTTGGGGTATGATCATGCTGGTGCAATTTCATTTGTGTATCTTAAATAGGTACCGAGATAAATGGTGGTCAAAAGTGGCCTGTATGTAATTGAAAAATAAATAATCTTATATTTTAAATGCAGGTTTAGTAGCCCTGGCACTAGTGTAGTAATTGTGTTGCAGGCACGCGACAAAGTTCAGACAGTGATGTCTGTAGTCTGCGCGAGACGAGGGTGTATGTCGAGATCAAACTTATTAGTGATAATTAGGACCTCGTTCGGAATGCCGTGTACTTTCTACTTTGTGGACACTCTGTATCTTGGAATTAGAGCACGTAAATTGAAGTAAATTCGTAATAATAAGTTGTCTGTTTTAACTTAGAATGGAGTTTGTATAGATTTAGATACACGCGGCTGACGTTTGTTCTTACCACCTAATTTCCGATTTTACAAATGCTTGTAATATATTTTTCAACTGATTTAAATTCTGTTTCCACAATTGATCTTCAATTGTAATGTTTATTTTATAAAATTGATTAAAATTACTATTCAATTTGTGTCTGTGTAGGAGTTCAAAATGATTACGAACCAATGCTTTTGTTTGGTATTTTTTTCAAGGATTCCCGTTTGAGTTATTTATCGCAAAATTAATTAAAAGATAAGGTGTTCGGTTGAAAAGTCTGTTTTTGAGTCTCTCATTAGTATTCTGAAAGCAGGCGACGCCATGGGGCAGGGCTATTATCTGGCGTCTGTAATTTGGACGAGCAACGACCTGACTAGTTGAAGTTGAATGACACGTTTGTGACAATCGTTTCGACGTTTGTATTGTAGTGTCACTGGAAGTGGTCTTTGCGACTATTGTCGCAAACTACTATCTATAGGCATGGGTAATACACAAGTCAATGGCTCAGATACAGTGTTCGCATTATGTAGAATATCAATATTTTTAACCAATAATCAACATGTGTACTTTGATGGTGACACTTCACTTGGCTATTCGTATTCGCTATTGGATGTTTGTCGTATTTGTCAAATACTTGACGTACAGTCGATAGCAGATCAATGGTAACACTTTTTACTTTTGACAGTTCTTATTATTGTCGTAAGACTTGAAATCGTACTGCAAGTGTTACCATTGATCTGCTGTCGACTGTACATACAAATAAGACGAATATTTTGTCAAGTGAAGTGCCACCATCAGAGTTAAATGTTTTTATAACATTCATATATTAATGTTGATGAAATAAACCTAGAATATAAATATTAACCACTTGTAACTACCGTAACTATATGCGCGCGCACACCCACACCCATTATTTAATTTTAATTTAAGTTTTAATATTGTGACGTAAGGCTTAATTGTTAAATTATCATCATGTCCCCAATATAGTGTAGCTACTCGTATTTATAGAGGCCGATGTTGAAAGGACAATAATGTATAAATAATGAAATTAGGAAGAGCTCTGCGTAGGTGTAATAGAGTTTGTGACTGAAGTCTAATGTCTTGTTATATCATATTACTTATAGGTAATTCACTTTTACTGTGTAAAACGTCTAAAAATAGTGTTCTTTAATTCAATAATAGCGTGGCCTAAAATCCCCTTACTGGTTGTAAAGTGTTAGTCAATTAACAGATCAAGTCTAACCAAATCCGAAAGTGTTTACTTTTACTACATTACATCCGAGTGTAGAAGCCAATACCAAACAGCTGGTTACGATACGAGTATTTTTTGTTATGGCTACTGACGATAATTAATGTACACTCAACATCGGTGGGGTAACATGAAGGACGATTTCAACCCTTATGACACAGAGAATAATAGCTCTACATTATTCAAAGTCCACATTCGACGTGGTAGACTAGTGTCTAACCGAATGTATAAGGTGTGGTATTCGACTTTGCACGGACATAGACATGAAATAAAAACGACTAAGAAAGATTTGTTTTGCGTAGGTACTGAATAAAGATACCCTAAAAACGCTTCCTTATGTTTTTTTTCTCGATAAATCTGCAAAAAGAGCCTGAATTTCGTAGTTTTTTTAGTACCACAAGGTTTTCGACGTTTTAAACTATTCTCAGGGGTCCAATAACATAATAAAAAATCGTAGATGCGTTTGCGATGTTTGCCTGTTTTTGTGTCCATTTTGGCTGGCCTAAATCTGAAACAATCTAATGTAGACAGTAGTATTAAGCTAAGATTATAATGAAATGGATATTTAATACCCTCATTAATCAGTTCTTATCGATGCAACCGGCAATCGGTCATCATTTCACTTTCTACGGTCAAATCTGCGTTATAGCCGTCAAAATTGTCTTTAGTACACAACTCGGCCATTATGGGGCCTAAAATACAGGGTGGCGCAAATTTCCCGGTGACGTCATAATAGCGTCTGTCTGACCGCGCCTTGCCCACAAGGTTATGCTCTCCTCTATATGACGCAATGCTCATAACACACTTGTAAAAATGATGACCGTAAGTTTGATTGGGTAGCTGACAAATATTGAAAATTTAATTTTTTCGAAATCTACATCAACTGTGGAAAAATAGAATGATTACAGACATTTGAAAATCAGGACTTACTAATTCCATCCAAACCCCATACTAAATTAGTTTTACCAAAAGGGGTGAACTTTGATCATTAATATAATTAATTATCTGTCGTTAATTGGAATATCGAAAATCTAATTCCATATGTATCATAAGCATGATATTTGAGTAGATTTATACAATATTATTATTTTTATTCTATTATTTATTTTTGTCAACGGTCTAGCACACCACTTGCTAAGTTCTCAATCTTAACGAACTTATCGTCTTTTTAACTATTATCAGATCCCTAAGAGCCACTAAGTAGTTTGCCCCATTTTTAAAAAGGGGTCATGACGTCACTTTCAAGTAGCCCGATGCATCGCGGAACATTAACTTTATCTGCATTGCTCATATCGTCGTTAATGCAACAGGTCGTAAGTAAACCCAGTATTGTTTCAGTCTGTACATGAAATAGAATTGTGAATTAATTTTAAAGACATTATTAAGTCTTTATTATTCATATATTATCTCAATCTTAAAAAGTACCTAAATAAGAAATAATCTATATCTATTCAAATATTCTATAGGCTACAGGTGTCGACAAAGAACGGGCATAATCAGCTGATCGATTTGTATACGACATTTATATATTTTTATTATTTATTCGAAGATTCGTAAAATAACAGTAATTGTAAATACAATGGCGACTCTGAACACCCCTCTTTCGGTTACACCCTGTATACAATGGTGATCCTATTATAACCGTAAATAGATCCTGATAAATTCTCTTAGTCAGCAAGTTAATTAATGTACCATACGACTACATATAGATAGATTAGTCGAAAATACATCTAGTATTTTGTGTACTTATTTTGTTATCAGACCAAGTTTCGCGACTAATTCTGTGAAGTCCATCGATTAGAGTGGTCTGCAACCTCTCCGCGACCTTGTCGGGTTCATTGATATGGGTATTGCTGTCTGGAACTGAACGTGGCATCCTGCACTCCGGGCTAAAGTCGAGTCAGGATTCAGATAATATCTTAAACTTATTGTATTACTAGATGAAATGAAACCTTAGTTCGGTGCCAAAATTCTCGTGCCCATTAGGTTTTATTTCACCGCGTATTTACTTGTTTGTTTTTCTCACTGTCGATGCCAATTTCTCGTATAGTAGTAAATACTATCGATTGATTTAACAAGGATTTACAACTGAGTAAAATGGGATTAAGGATTTCGAATATAATACAATCAATTTTAATTTACTGCCAATTATAGCCGCTGACATTGCAGTTTTATTATAAATTATCAGGTTCGGTATGCAACATATAATACGAAATCAATTGAAACCGCCTGTTAGGAGTATAATTAATAATGACCTTATGGTCTTATGGTATTTATGGAATTATTTCCATAAATACCTGAATCGAATCTGAATGGTAAAAGGTCTTACTTACCGTACTGATTCACCTATCGCGGTGATTATCAGATTAACACCATTTATAATACGCCTAAAACTTGTTAGCGGATCTGAATATAGTCACACATAAAGATTGGTGCTTATCATAAAGGAAAACATTTCGCAGCGTGTTCCTTGCTTCATGCAAAGGCACGTACTGTATTAATTGCAAAGCTTCAATCATGGGTTATGTAAACGTCTCTTCCAATGGTTATTCTTTTCTTTTCCAGGATCAAGAGCACCTGAAGCCGCCCATATTGGGTGGTCTCGCCAACGCTGAACTGTACTGCCTCGCGCTCGCCAACATGTATTCAGACCCCAACTACCACAGTCTTAACCATTGGAACATCCTGCAGACCTTCGCGCGCAAAGGCATACACGTGCCTGACCCTCAAGACTGCGCTCTCACGGAAACCGTGCTCATACAGACCAACCCGCTTAAGATGGTAAGACTACAATCAACAGGAGTGCAATTAACTTAACACAAACATACAACTTAAATTCACCTTAAAATTCAGTTGACGGCAAAGTTGTAAGACCGTTTGCGCTTACAGAATAGCACTCCTCATCTACTGGAACGTTGTCAAGACTTTCAGATGTTTGTCTTCTTCTTTTCGTGTAGCCAAACCTGTTGTCAGAGTTGTTGACGTCATCCGTAGTCCTCTTACATGGCCTGACGACTGCTGCCGAGTGACAGCAACCGTTACCAACTGCTTAGCATACTTTCCGATTAATACCCTTTAATCGATGAAGTTTTAAATCTCTCTGTCTATTTGAATATTTACTCACTCCACTGGCTCAGTGACCAGAAGTGCAAAGAGGCTCTTACTTTCTGTTACTAGCAGTCACCAATCTAGATACATACTTCGCCCAATTTCAATGCGTATTGCCACTCCAAGACCATAAGCATAGCATGCAAGGATAATGTCTACAGAAGTTTCTCGGGCTGCCAAAAAAAAGAACGTTGAATTGACTCAATTTCTAGAACAAACTGCTTAAAAGTCACTCTTCTACAAATTGCAGAGCGCACACATGTCCGTAATGGAAGCGCTGATGGTTCTGTACGCGCGCGAGGTGGTGACGCTGGACCGTGTGTCGGCGGCGGCGCAGCGGTTCGGCACCAGCCAGCCGCTGCCCGCCGGCTCGGCCATACCGCACGAGGACGGGCTTCTGTGCTGGATCAACGCGGCGTGCGCGGCGCTCAATAAGGCTGAGGTATGTTGATGACATTTATTATTAGGCTTTATTTATGGGCTTGACAGTTCTTATCATTTGCCAATGTCAAGTTAAAGAGTAATATTACGTCCTAGTTTTCCTTCAACGGAGTCACCAAAAAGCGACTAGCCCTGGATGATCTCGGCATTCCACGTTCACTTCTGCCTGAGCCATGTGGTTGTCTTGAATTTAGCGTAGATGTTGCAAATTGTTATTCAAAAATTCCAACATATTGATTATGATGCGCACAGAATATTTCTGATTAATTTATTTTCGAAATAATTTGGTAACTGTCATATTATTAAGTCTATCCAGATTTCTATGACGGTATCAAGTGTTTCTTCACAGTGGTAATAGCGAACTCACGCTAAGATCGTACTCAAAACAGCATGAATCTCAGCATTAGACGCTGGCTTTCGAATCCACTCCCTTATATTACGGAGCCACGATTTTATCCTGCCAACCCGTTGATGTGGACGGCATACATCTCTCTACTCTCCTGGAGCGTTGGTCTATAGGCGACGGTAACGAGTTACCAACAGTTCACGCTCCAGTATGTTTGCCTCTATGAATTGGATTGTGTCAAACTCTGAGATAACACAATCTCTGCTATAATTCCAGGAGGACACCACATCACACGTGCCAATAGTGAAGAACCTCCAAGAGTTATGTGACGGGACCGCCCTAGCAGCACTCATATCGTTCTACTGTCCCGAAGAGTTGCCCCGGTCGGCCGTGCGAGTGGGACGGATGGCGTCGATACAAGACTGCTTGCACAATCTCATGCTGGTGTGCGATTTCTGCCAAACCTGTCTCCCGCACAATGTGTTCCATATGATGCCTGAGGATGTCACTTATATGCGAGGGTGAGTTGATTCTAATGTTGTGCTGCTTAGATGTATGGGTGCGCTCTGGTGTGCAAATGGCATATCTCAATTCTGCTAAAACTTTTGGGTCGAATGATTACGTAGCCAGTATAAGCTGGACCTACCCAGGTAATCGTCATGTTAGCGTATACTGGTTACATAAACGTTCGATTCTGTTCAATCCAAAGTCTTAGTAGAACAGGGGGTGGCCAGTCTATTGTGTAACTGGCAGTTGAATGATGGCAATGGGAATGAAAATCCTTTTTGATAACCATTGCTGGCTTTCATTAGAAACGTTACAATTTTTAACGATACAATTATGACAAACACCCGACTGCTTTTTAGGCACAAACAAAAACTATTTTACTACAGGATATCAGAAAGGAAGCGATATACGAGGATATATACGAGTACACTCGTCATTTCCATTAACATCTGCCAGTTATACAATTAGGGAACTGTTACTTACCGCTGGCTCAGTGAACAAAAAAGATCTTAACCGCTTATTGCAAAAAAAATACAACATTTTTCTTCGAATTCCAGGTCGATGCGACAAAACCTAATAGCTATGCTCGCCGATCTCTTCAACATGCTGGAAGTTCACCCCGTGAAGTCAGTCAAGTGTCCGGGGAGTGGTGAGTACATAGCAACGTACACCCGACAACACAGCCTCTTGTATGGCGGGTAATAAGAGCGATACAAGTTCAAAGCTGTGTTGCCCTGTCTCCTTGTAATTTGTGCAAGGTGTGACAATACTTGTATTTATAGCGGTACTTTCGATTACCAACATTCTTCAATCTTCAAATAATCTTCATTGTTTTAGTAAGAGTGAGAACATTATGAATGACAATTTAGTTCATTGGTCTATGCATTATGATGTCTATGGGTAATGGAATTTTTATTTATTCAACTCCTTTGGGTTGTCTATGGATGCAAATTATTCCTTAGCTGTTAATGTGGTATTTGAAGCGATGTGTTTTTTAAGATATTTTATTACTTGATCAGTTTTAGTCAATGTCTGCTGACAATACAGGTATTTTGTCACACTTTGTACAAATTTTACCCAATGAACTATTATGCACTACTACAACATCGGACTATCAATCGATATACTATCGATAAAACAATCGATAGTATGATGATTCATGTCAGAACTATCGATAATCGATTTTTCGACTACACATTAGACAAAAAAAATTGCCACAGTAAAGTGAAGAATAGTAATATACTAAAGCAACTTTGGTCTCTTTATGCTGTTATTGTAAATGTACATAATACTTCAATGGTTATACCCGAGTATTGCATGCTGTAATAATGGGAGTATGTGGTCATAATATCAAAGATTCTATTGCCTACTAAAATTGTAAAAACAATTAGGGAGGCGGTGAAGTAATGCTTTTAATTTACTCGCCACAATTATTTTATTATAGTAAATAAATAGGGGCAGGGGCAAAATATAAATAACATATTTTATTTGCAAATTATAGAATAAGAAACTCCTGTAAAATACACTGTTTTTTAATACATTTCAATTATACTTTAATCTTAAGAAATCAAAGTGTGTGTGTTGAGGTAAGTTTGAATTTAATCGATATTTAACGGAGGAGCTTCGCTGAGTAACGTTTTCTTCCTAATGTTGTCACCCTGTCTTGCTTTTGCAGTCTGCGTCAATTATTGCATTGGAATTACATACACATATGCTTCTACGCTGCCGGCTTATTGAGGCTATAAAAATCAATATTTATCGTGATACGATCCGATATTGTGTGCATTCAAATTTATCAGCGAAAACCGGTGTTTTTGCTCCAATACTGTGGCCATTTTTTTGGAATTCTGAATCCATTCTTAGCTGAATTTAGAATGTTGAAAAACTGTCACAATATTAGCATGAAATTGACTCAATGAAAACTCTGGTTTGGGCTGATAATTATAAATGCACCCATCGTATCGTGATAGGGATCACGATAAATATTGAAGTGTATCGTCTGCCTTATACTTACTTGAAAGTATGAAACGGTTTTTTTGCTGCATTTAATTATAATATGCGTTTTAATATTGTCAAAATTACCGTCGCGGGCGCAGCATGAAACGAATTACCTATCAATATGGTAGTTGACTATATATAAAAAATTGGAGTTTGTATGGAATTCGAGGAAAGTCGAAGTTTTTATTACGGTTTTGCAATTACATATTTTGATATCTTTTCTACCCGCTTGCTGTGAAGTTTACAGAGGCCTTAGTGTGAGTTTTTGTACAAAATCGAGAAGCTTCAACTGACCATAGAAATAACAGTTAACTTTCTCGTGATCGAGTATCGAATGTTACACACAGATACGGCTAGGGTTTCGTAATTATCCATATTATTAAGCAACACGAAACAGTTCGCGGTAAGTAAGACAGGGTGACGTAGGCCCGCGTTAGGGCGAGCGCACACGACGCGGCTGAGACGCGTGGCGCGTGTTAATTGGCAGTGGCGCGCGACTGCAACGAGCACGGTGTGCGGCACAAGCGCTGCCTGCCGCCGCCGCCGCCCGCCGCCATACCGGACCTGCGCGCCGACCACTCGCCACACTCGCCGGGCGGCCAACAGCAGCCCTTCGCAGGTACCGCGCGGCGGGTGTTCTCTGTGTAGGCCTGGCTTTATCGGGGGAGCGACTCGATTGTGGCGGTGGAGATTAGGGACCGTAAATTGAATAAATAAAAATAATATGTTTTATTTTAACTACTGAGTGTCTAAAAAGGGTGATTCAATTCAATATATTTATTGCATTCCATAAGTTATAATACAGATGTTCACATACTTAACATTAAAATGTTACAATGTTCTTTATGGACCTTGTTTAGGCACAGCAATATAAGGGAGAGACGACATTTTTTGCTTAAATATAATGCAATTTGTAGTAACTAAGAAGTAGGCAATACTTGTTTATTAATTTTTCTCATTTAGAAATTCAATATATAATGTGATTGCAGTTTATATCCGAAAATCATAAATGAAAAATATATAATTTCATAATTTTATTACTATTTGTAAAAAGTACATACAGTGGAAAATTTACTACGAAAAAATTATGTTGTCTAAATGACGTCCATTATGATTTTGACAGTCCTCATGTCGTGGCCGTAAATCGCCTATGACACGTTCACATAAACCATTAGTGAGTATCGTTATTTCACTTGCAATATTGTTCTTCAATTACTCAATGGCATACATAGACGCTTGTTTTAAACTAGGAATAAATCCTATACTTAGGAGCCAGCTCTAAATCATCAAAATGTACCAAATTAACATTCATCACCTAGTTTTGTGTCGATTTTACATTTCTAAGTATTGGCACATTAACAAAGGATGTTGACATCATCCAACTTTAAAAAGAACGTATTTACATTGAGATTTCCTACTATGGTATATAAAATCTATTCTATTTTAGGAATACCTTTTCTCTTTTTTTTCGCAAATCAATAGTAATTCAAATTCAAATGATTTATTGCAGTCACAAAGGCCATATAAGTGTTAGTAAGTACTTGAAACTATGGTAGTGTTTACACGAGGTGTATTATGCGCTATAACATGTGACTTAGGTCCGACGCTGAGAAACCCCGAATAATTGAAAATAAACCTGATATTTGAATACAAGCAATAAAATATAATGAAATACAGAACACTACTTTCGTATTAAACTATTAATATACAGTACTACTTCCATGCCACTGTTCTGAGTCGTTTTCCCGATTTATGTGTGTTGTGTCTTCGTTCAACGTGTGTTGTCACTTCATCTTTGCATCCTCGACGATGACTCGTACTGTCATCGTTATTTATATGTTTGTTGCGTGTGTGTGTTGTGTTTGTGTGTCTTTGTATTTGTGTGTCTTTGTATTTGTGTGTAATTTAGGCACGATTATTGTGTGTTTAATTAAGATTTCGAAATTATAAACATGCATAGGATCTTCACGTAAGTTTTGTTAGTACCTTTTTTATATCCGCGTATTTATTGCACTTCTAATATTTTCTAATGATATTATATATTTGGCTTGTGGTTTAATATCAATACATAAGGCTTTGGTTTAATGCTTTAGCATGATTCTTTTGTCAGCTTTGAGACACTAACAATAACAATGGAGTCATTGAACTTATGTCCTCAGGACTCCCACTAACACAGTACAGTCGGCAACACGGCAATCTACGCAAACCACTACATTACTATTGAATACTGTGCCATTCTGTGCTGGCGACTGTACAATCATGATAGCACGGTAGATACAATTGTTGCCATGAGTTGCCAACGTAAGTACGCTCGCTATCGACTACGTAAATACCTTCTATGAGGCGCACGGGTTTGGTGGGGTACACAAATCCTGTACGTCCACGCTGTGGTTTACGCAGTCGTTAAGGCTGGGTGTGCGCGGATTTACAGTTTTTCTATGAAGGCTACGGCACTAACTACTAAAATTAAACGTCTGATAAAAAATATAGCAATATTGGGGTGTCTATTTAGAGACTGATGAATACCGATACACTGCTGGACAAACTTAAATTCGCTCGATAGAAAAAAAAACGCAAACATTCTATGTCTTTTAAAATGAAAATTATGTCTAAACCGAAATAGTTATTCATACAAGATATATATAAAAATGTAGGGTATTATATATACGACAGCTTGTTTTAAAAAAATCTGATTTTTGTTGGCGTATTTTTATTTCCCTGCCAAAATACATCCAAAATTAGTAAAAATACAAATATGTGCCGTACTCTTCACTTGCGGGACATCTTCTGTCTCGCGCTTTAGTTTGACAGCTGGCATATAACTTACGTTGGCAATTCAAGGCAAGGGTACAGATTTCGGTACATATCTTGAACTCTTGAGTGTTTTTTTTCTGAAGTCGAAATAAGAATTATACAACGGTCCTTTTCTAAATTCATCATTATCAGCCCGTATCAGTCCACTGCTGGACGTAGGCCTCTCCCAAAGCGCGCCACTCAACCCTACTCTCTAAATACTACTACCTACGTACCTTTTCTAAATTAACGTTTCATAACGAAGTGTGAAAGCACGGATTAAGGGAAGTGATGCTAAACTATGATTATGGCTAACTGCAATGATATGATAGGCCAATGATTGAGACTAGAGACTATGACGCAGCTTTCGCAGGTTCAATTCCATTTAACGTACTGTAATTGTATTGATTATCTCCTTTTAACTTAATTAGAGTGAATGAGAAACTAGTAAAGTATAAACATTCCTAATCTTCTATATTATTTTCTCACCGTCTAAAGGAGACTCCTATAGACACAGACGCGTATTCATAAACGTGACTTAAAGTTACGCCACCGTTTAGCCCCCCTGTCCCATTCTATCTTAACCTTTTTTAACAAAGTGCGAAAGGGATTTAAGGGAAGTGAGGTTTAACTAGGTTTATGAATACCAGCAACAGCGTTCAAGATATGTACTTTAGTATGTAGATGACTGTAAACTTAAATGTGTAGATAGATTTTGTTTGTTACATTCATAAGTATATTTATGTTGTAATGTTTCTGTTGTAAAGGTATTTTTAGATATTTTGATATTGATCTTTTTAAATTTAATTTGAACTTTACGTAGAGTTGATATTATCTACATTATACATATACTACTTTTAATTTGTATTCAATATAATTATGGTACGTTTTCCTATATTAGGCAGTTAAACCTGTACTATTTAAAAACTGTGCATTGTTATTCATTTGCAGTCTATAATAATTGTAACTCAATGAACCAATCATTTTCTTTGTCTATTGAATGCCCGATCTGGGTACATTGGGTGTGTTTCAACACGCAGCCGTAACTGCTACTTTATTATACCTTACAGAGTAAACGAACGAGTCTAATTCATATTACAAAAAAACCACAACCAACGGCAGCGATCCACATCAAATTATGTACATTTAGCGGCTGTAAACAGGCCTTGTACATATTTTATGATGAAGTATAAGTAAGCCATATATCACATCATACATCATCGACCGACCTCTCACATTCACCGCAAACACACACACGTTATCTATACACATACATACAATCACACAATAAGTAACCATTGGTTTGACATTGGAAGCTGTGAGCTTACCTTACGTACGTACGGTACGATGCTCCTTTATATAACCAATTTGGAGCCCAGGCGTGGGCTGAAAACCAGCGCTGACACACTCTGAGTCAGCATCAGCTGAAGCCTAAACCTTTTGCCTAAGTTATAATAATAATAATAATAATAAAGGTTTTTATTGACTTAAGAATTTAAGAACAGAGTTTCTTGATTGAAAACTTATAGCTATAACAGCATTGTTTGGAAACAATTTACAAGAATGTGAAACGATAGCAACCGTACTAGTTTAAAAAACTGTATAACGGATGCTAACGCCTTCCAATCGGGTTGCAATGTCGCATAATGTAGTGTCAATGCCAAAAATAAGGTAATTAACTTGTAAATGACTAATAATGAATAACTTATATCTAATAGAATTCTGTATGTTGTTGGTGTGTGTGTGTGTGTGTGTATGTGTATGTGTGTGTGAGAGATAGTAAGAGGGTGTGTGTGAGAGTGTGAGGGTGTGTGTAAAGGTGTCTCTGAGAATGAGAGGGTGTGGGTGTGATGGTGCGTGACGGTGTGTGTGTGTGTGAGAGAGAGAGCGTATCGTGCGCGCAAACTCGTATAAGATGGTGTGTGTGTGTCAGATAAATGAGTTTATAGGAACTAGCTAGGTGATGATCATTGCAGTTTATGTTAAGTGAGAATATACTGTTTGGCGAGAAAACCCTGATATTTTAGATTTAAAAAGTAGCTATATTGATATTTTTAGGATTTTTTCTGTTTCTTCATAATTGAGGGTCTTTAACCAAACGGTGACTTCATTCTTACACTTCTTTAATTGGAGAGGGTATATGTTCAAAATTTGGTTAAGTTTATTGTAAAGGAAGGGACTCAATGAGTGATAGTGGCGCTTCGAGAGAGCTGTTCTGTGGGATACTGGTGCACAGACTATATAACTTCGGCGTAAACCGGTTTTGTTAAATTTGTCAGGTTCTATTGGTACTGAGACATGTTTCCGAAGTATCAGTTGGAGAATATATAGCTGTCTCACAGTTAGGACGTCACAGTTACGGTAAAGTTGTATAGTTGGGAATCTAAAAGGTTTTTTTATCATTACCTTTAAAACGGCTCTCTGTGCTCTTTCAAGCTTCAGGAATTGAGTGGCACATGCGCCTCCCCAAGCTGGTATACAGTAAGTTAGTATTGACTGTACTAGAGCAGAATATACTAATTTTAATATCTCAGCATTAGCTGAATTCCTTAAATTTTTAAAGATGGAAATCATTTTACGAACACGTGATACCAGTTTCTCTAGCTGGATGTTCCAGCTGAGGGTACTGTCCAGGTGAATCCCAAGGTATTTTATCGTTTCTGTGCGAGTTATATGTAGGCAAGAGCAATTTTTCCGTATTGTACCGCAGGTGTGTATTTTTATATAAGATGAGGTTGTTTGAGGCTGTGACATTTTGGAAGCAGAGAATGTTATATATTTAGTCTTATTTATATTTAAAGTTAAAAGATTTTCAGTGAGCCATTCGGCAACAATAGCAAGAGCGTCCTCAGATCTTCGACGCGCAATATCCCAACTTTCCCCTTGCACGAGAAGCACTGTATCATCCGCGTAGGTAATAATCTTGCAGTTTTGGAGGTTTAGTCTGCAGAGACTATTTATATATATGAGAAACAGTGTTGGACCCAGTACGCTTCCTTGTGGAACACCGTAGTCAATTTGTTCATCAGAACTGATGGTAGATTCAATTTGGACACATTGCCTACGATTTGTGAGGTAATCTTGAAAAATGTCTAGGACTAGGCCTCTTATCCCAATTTCTTGCATCTTATTAACTAAGATGGGGACAGATACAGTGTCAAATGCCTTTGACAAGTCTAAGAAAATACCTATAGTTTTTTTCTTTTTATCAATGTTTTTAACCACATCATTTACTAAATCCATAACAGCGTCTTCAGTTGATATACCACTTCTAAAGCCGTATTGGTTGTCTGCTATTTGTTTGGTTTTGTTTAGAAAGTTAACCAAGCGACTATTTAATATCTTTTCGAGGATCTTTGAAAGGGAGGTAAGAACTGAGATCGGCCTGTAGTTGCCGACACTGCATTTGTCCCCGCTCTTGTATATGGGATGCACTAGAGCCTTTTTAAATGCATTCGGGATAGTACCGGTTCTAAAGGACAGATTACAAATGTGAGTTATGGATGGGATCAAAGAGTTTCGAGCATTTTTTAGGATAGTTGAAGAGATTCCATCATAACCTACAGCACAGTCATTCCGGAGATTGATGATTATTCTTTCTATTTCAGCTTCATCTGTTTCCAGCAGGACCATGGAGTTACCAGAGGGGTTTGTATCTTGAGTTGCGGCCGGCAGTCGTTGCGGCTGTCTTACTGCTAGTATCTTAGAGGCCAAGTTTCTGCCTATGTTGACGAAGTAGTGGTTGACTTCGTTAAGCGATGTCTGAGGGTCAGTGGTTCTACTCAGTAGCTCTTTGGATGGAAGTGAAGGTGAACGGGTGTTTGCAATTTTTTTAATGACGTTCCAGGTTGCTTTTGGGTTATTTTTAGCTTTCTGAAATTCATTTTGTTCATGAATGCATTTCAGCTTTTTTAAGAGATTATTACAAAAATTTCTATACCGTAAGTAAGTTGTTTTAATGATGGTATTTTCGGGGTTTCGTCTGACCTTTTTGTGCAAATTGTCCCTATTTCGAATACATTTAAGTAATCCAGGAGTAATCCACGGTTTTAGAGTTCTTTTCCTACATGATATTGTTTTCTCTTGAGTATGAAATTTTAAAAGAGTTGTAATTTTTGAGATAAACATTTCTGCAGCATGATTAGGATCTGTGGATGTCATGACTTCTGTAAAGTCAGTGGTTTCCAAAGCAGTTACAACAGATTGTATATTTACATAACTTTGCACTTTAGGGTGGTACAATTCCTTTTGAAGGCTGATAGATGTTAAAGACGGGACATGATCAGTAATGTTACAGTCAAACAGTAGTGTAGTAATGCTTTTAGGAGTTTTGATCATAACATGGTCAATGCAGCTGTTTTCGTGTGTAACACAAGTGTGAGCAGGTGTCAGAGCGTGGGATGCTAAAAGATTAAGATAGTTTTCTGGTTTGGGCTCTTGTTTGTCAGAAAGTAAGTTTATATTTATATCTCCTATGATAGCTATTGTACTGTATGACGATAAAGAGTTTAAGAGTTTGTCTAAACTGCTAAGGAAATTGTCAATATTTCTGTTTGATGGAGAACGATATATCCCAACAATGGCGGTGTCTTTTCCATAGGTTAGGGTCAGGCAACTGGCGTCGGAAAGGTTACCGATTGATACCGTACAAATGAGATCAGTTTTCACGTATATTATAACTCCATCGTTTTGGTTTTGAGTTGTCGAGCAGTGTGATGTGAAGCCACTAAGAACAGGAACGTTTACCACCTTACTAAGCCAGCACTCGCTCAGGATAACAATATCAATCATAGTATCCATTCTTGCTAAAAACACGTTTAGCTCGTCAAAATTACGGTTTATACTCCTAATATTTGTGTGTAGTATTTTTAGTGAGGTCTGACTTGTGTCCAGATGAAGTTTACAATTTATGGAGCATGTGACTATATTGTGCCTATAAAAGTTGTCTATATCATTACTAATTTGGTCTATATTATCCATAATAGATGAAAAGAGTTATCGATGTGCCAGTACAGGAAATCTATGGGAAAATGTGTGTATGGCCAGACAGTGTATAGTTGCGGACTTACTGAGTGTATGCGAACTGAAGAATTACATTTAGGACTTTTTATAGTTATATGTTTGTTAATTGTCACTGTAATTTATTAAGACTGTTTTTATTTCTTATATGTATATACTTAATAGGCAATAAATGTTATTCTATTCTATTCTATATAAAAACATTATCTTTTCTTCATGTAATACAGTACATTATACCTTGCAGTGCCCCGTTCGCCGTCCGCGCTTGCGATGCGCCCGCGCGCGCCCGTCGGCCGGTCCGCGTGCTCGACGCCCGAGCGCCGCAGCTGCAGCCCGCAGCGCGACGAGTTCGTGGTGCACCGCGGGCGGGGCGTGCCCACGCTGGCGTCAGTCGCGAGAAGGGACGACGATAATAGTAAGCACTTTTAATTAAACCTATTGAATTAAAACTATTGTGAGCCATTACTACAAATTACTATACAGGGTATAACGAAAAGGGTATATGAAGCCGAATGGAGGGTGCTCAGTATGAGTAACTGAACAACTTTTGATCCTTTTCGAATAAAAAATAAGAATAAATTAATATCTCATACAAATCGATCAGCTGACCGGTACGAAATGTATAAAAAGTCAAAAATAAATTTGCGAAAATCGAAAAGTCGTAGAACCAAAGTTGTTCAGTTACCGATGCTGAACACCCTCCCTTCGGCTTCATATACCCTTTCCGTTGCACCCTGTATATGAACGGATATCACTCACTTATGTTGAAGTCGGCAATTAGGTAAAGCGACAGTTTCGATTTCGACGGTCTATCTCAAGGTCTCTCTTTAGATCTTGTTTGAAAGGTGATTGATTTGATTGAGATTCGTGGCAGTGATTATTTGAACGACGAAAACGCATCGTTTCAATCTATCGTCAGTTCCGCATGAATGATTAGGTTTTGATTATTGTAATAGTCATGTAATTGAAATAATTTCAAAAGATGACTGCTGAGAATTTTCGTCTTTTTCTCCTCAGCGTTGGCACCTTTTCCTTGCAAAGTGGTGTAAATTTTAAAAAACATAGTTGATTCGGATCCGGCGGGTGACCGCGACTTCAATCGTTTTCGTTATCGTTTCATTTTGACACTTGAACGATATACATTGCTGCGTTTCGTTGTCGTTTGTTAAAACTTGCAAAAACATAGCAGCAATGTATAGCGTCCATGTGTCAAATTGAAAACGATTACGATAACGATGGAAGTCGCGTTCACCCCAAGTGTTAATTTAATGTAATTATTTTGTGTTTCAGTGTCAGTAGACAGTAACGCGACCGCGGCCGGTCGTCCGTCCAACTGGGCCGACACGCGCGACGCGTCGTTCGCGGGCCGGCGGTCGCGGCGCTCGTCCGTGTCGGACGACAGTCAGCTCACGGTGGAGAACTTCGGCGGCTCGCAGGACCGCCTGCACTTCGCCGGCAAGAACCCGGAGAAGGAGTTAGCGACACTAGCGAACGTTAGGAAGATATCAGCGCCAGCGGGTTAGTATTACGCCGAGATTCCTAGATAGTTTTAGCATGAGCTAGCTCTTACAACAGTTGAGATCTTCGCCGGCAAGAACCCGGAGAAGGAACTGGCGACATTAGTAAACATTAGGAAGTTGTCAGCGTCAACCGGTTAGTCCTACGCCGGGATTCCACTTAGTCTTACCACGCAGCAAACCTAAAAACGTGTCCGTGACATCACTGGCGGCACTGTTAGTGATGTCGTCCCGCCCGTGTCCTGAGCCAGCGGCCTGTCGTTATCTACTTGTTTTATTTACCATGTTGCGTCTTCTATATATGTATTGCAGTGTGTAGTGGATTTACATATCCCGCACCTGTGTTTCGTACGTGAATACTATGTGTTTGATATTTAGTGACGACGCCCGTCACCGCGTCCGCGAGTTAACGTTAATAAGCATTTATGTCGTATCTGTCAAACCATATTTTCTTCATAAATACAAATGACCTCTCATTATATTCCGCAGGGCCACTCGACTACAACCCGCCTCTCCGCTCGTCGCGTCAAGACATCCGCGGCTCGATACAATTCATACACGGCGACTTCAACGACAGCGAAAACAGACAGAAGATAGATCGATACCAGCCGCCTCAGACCGACACAGACCAACCCTATTTCCCGATCAGACGACAACTCAGTAGCGATACAATCTCAAGTCAAAACTACGGGTTTAGCAACAAGGGGGGAGGCGACGGGGGGTTCTACTTAAACGATAGGGATGCGACGGATGGGGACGGATCCAAGACGAGCTTTGCGGACTTGAATAAGATTAGGAGTAATGGGGATCAAGGTTTGTAGAACGTGCGGATAAGAGGATATGCCTTGTAGTAGGTTAATGGAACCGATACTTAAATATTAATTTATTTGTCCATATAATGATTCTGCGTATGTTTTTTAAACTAAACTAAATCTGACATGTCTAAAAACGCTGCCTCTCTTTCCTACACTAAACTTTTAGAAACGTCAAATTTAGCTTCAATTTAGAAAAAAAAACTCGCCAGAATCGCTCGCTACCAATGCCATTGCACGCTTGGTTACATGTATACAAAATTACTTATACCTCTATCTATTTGATCTTCGAAAGGTTGGTATCGTTTATAGTTCAAATCTAAGGTAAGGGGCATATCTTTTTATTCGAAATATCAATGTTTTATTTGTTACTTACAAATCTTCGTCTCAGCCATGTTTACTAATCCGCTTTTTATGTGTAACGCTTTAAATGGACCACATATTCCCATATATTGACTTAAAAATGTTATTGTCTGATCAGAGAAATACAAAAGTAATACGGATTTTTAAAAATAATATGGAAGCAACCATCTGAAGTTTGCATTACTTTTTCTGATCAGACCCGTATCGCAATTAGTTACTATTAGTTGATGGCGTTTGTTGATTGGCAGGCGTGCAGTCGATGTTCAACCAATCAGATGAGACACCGGAGCGACGGAAAACGACCTCGTTTTCCACACCACCGCTCAACACCACGACGTGGCAACAGCAGTGCTTGCAGCAGGAGAACCAACCCAGTTAGTAACTGAATCATATCATTATCAAAAGGACGATGCATATAAACGTCCCTAACCAACAGATTTGAAATGTATCTCAATCTATACTATAATGTGATAATTACGACTGACGGAACGGGTCTCCTCCAAATGACAATGCCAGATTCTGCCCCACCATCAACCGCAAGTTGTACAAGATAACGAATAAATGTAAAAATAACTCCATTTTTTATTAAAATTATTGGTTTAAAATAAAGTTTTGTACAAGATGCGATTCGAACAAAACAGCTTAATTAAAATTCAGAAAATAGTAAGAAATCGAAGCGATTTATTCATTGTTTTTGTTATTATTCTATAGGAGTTGCGAGAGTAGTAGAAAATGATACTGATTATGATTATGCAATATGAAACCTGTAATAAGTCCCCAACAAAATGATAGGTACAGCTTAAATGGTCACGTAGTTTTGTAGGTGGGGCAAAGCTCCATTGAAATGTGGCAATGTCATTTCGTCATGGGCCTTTATAATACCTAACTTTCTCTGTAACCGAATTTAACTCGAAACGCCTGAAGGTTCTGTTTCGAACGAAATGTAAAAACAACCTTTAATTACATGCCTTTAAGGACATAATCTGGTGCTGACATCAAGCGTTAACTCGTGCATGCCGTGCCTATGTCGGGTTTTGTACTTATACTTACTCTGCTGGCTAAGCGAACCGAAGTAGTATTGTACTTATAGTTATTTAAAAAAAAAAATATTGTTTTAGAAGATGTGCTACTTTTTCTCCTCAGGCGTTTGCATCTTATCCTTGGAAAGCCGACTAATTTAAGTAAATAAAAAAACCAAAAATATACACGAAATACGTAATAAAATATATGATTCTAATTCGGTTGTCTCTGCCTTATTGTCAGACGGCGACGACTTATCAGACGAGACGGGTTCCTCAAGCGGCGGCGCGATGGCGGCACAGCTCAACAATATTCGGCTCAAATTGGAAGAGAAGCGGCGGCGCATTGAGCAGGAGAAGCGGCGTATGGAGCTAGCTGTCAACCGACAAAGGCAACAGCTAGGACAGCAGGCTTTCCTACAGGCTGTTACACGGGTAAGGCACTAGTTATGGGTGAAGGTTGTTGGGCTAGTGTGGAATGTACGAGTTGCATTTGCATAGGACTGATATGTTGGAGTTTATGGGACGAACAAGGCAGGGGTGGTACGAATAAGTCAGGGGTGAGACGAATAAGTTAGGGGTAGGACGAATAAGCCAGAGGTAAAACGAATAAGCTAGGACGAATATGCCAGGGGTGAGACGAATAAGCTAGGAAAGAGACGAATAAGCTATGAGTAGGACGAATAAGCTAGGGGTGAGACGAATATGCCAGGGGTGAGACAAATAAGCTAAGGTTGGGGTGAACAACGCAGGGGTGAGATGAATAACCCAAGGGTGAGACGAATAAGCTAGGGGTAGGACGAATAAGCCATGGGTGAGACGAATAAGCTAGGGGTAGGACGAATAAGCCAGGGGTGAGACGAATGAGCTAGGGGTAGGAAGAATAAGCTAGGCGTGAGACGAATAAGCCAGGGGTGGGGCGAATAAGCTAGGGGTGAGACGAATAAGCTAGGAGTAGGACGAATAAGCTAGGGGTGAGACGAATATGCCAGGGGTGGGGCGAATAAGCTAGGGGTGAGACGAATAAGCTAGGAGTAGGACGAATAAGCTAGGGGTGAGACGAATATGTCTGGGGTGCGACGAATAAGCTTGGGGTGGGACGAATAAGCCAGTGGGTCTGGGTGTGCCGTGTCTGTGTGTTGTTTTCGGAATTAGTTGATAATATCTTTACATATACGTATTGTTGCAATTGTGCTTTCTTTGGGGAGAGTATTTGTGATTGGTAGTGAGAATGTCGTCGTTAGTTTTTTAAAGCTTTTCGTGGGATTGGTTGATTACTGTAGGTAATGGATCGAATATTTATTTTCTGAATGCCCAAAGTGTGAGTTGATACTTATATATGTACAAGTAGATTTTGTTTGGTAATTTAAAGTAGGTAGACAGAAATTAAAATCACATGAAAAGGATATTGAGCAAATCTGGTTCAACTTTTTGGTACTCTCCGATAACATAAGATGTCTTATAAGAAAATGTATCTTGTACCTAATGTCTAATCGGTAGCTACTGAGATAAAGGGATGTTAAAATAGGCCTAAAGTTGTAGCAAAATTGCCTAATCTCCTTTTATATTAACATAAATGATTTAACAAAGTACACACCTACGGTCTGGTAGCACATTGTTACTAATATTGCGTTCGTCTATTGATTTGTTTGTGTCGTAACAACGTAACATATGTTTTTCTATTTTATTAGGATACATATTTGCAATACCAGTTGGCCTCTTTGGTGAGTGGCCGGTTTTTAACCTTCGCCCTTTTTATTTAGTCCTAGTATTTTAATTTATTTTTGACTACGATATTATCACTAAAGTTACAATATAAATCAATTTAGTTTCGTACACGCTTACACAGCTTTCATTGATATTTTTCGAAATACAATACATATTTCTATAAATAATTTACGTAATTAAAAAAAATACTCATTTTCGAATTTGTAATTCATTTTTATACTTAACGCTGTACTGCAATTTAAGCAATTTAAATTATCGATTAATAATTTAGAGAGATCAAATACGCTTAGTTTTTAGCGAAATAGTTGCCTAGTCTTTTTTTGTAGATTGAGGCAGCATTTTTCTTTACAATTTTTTTATAAATCATCTCGTAAACCTCGTGTTTTAGTCGCAAATATTTTGCATCGCATACACACCATTACCTCAATAACTAATACATGATACCCGTCCTTCACACCACGGTCACATTCACACCACGGTAAGCACCTAATGACCCTTATGTTGTAGGTCAGTGACCCCACACCATGTAATTGAAAGCATGTCTCAGTTTCAAGTTGAATGGAATAGTTATTTAATTAAATAAAATTTTGTACTATTTAATTAGATAAAACGGGAATTACCGTGTTAAACATTTATTATTGATGTCTCGATATTTCGAGCATTTCAGCCATCATGGTCACGAGTAGACTACTCGTGACCATGATGGCTGCAATGCTGTCGACATATCGAGACATAAATAATAAATGTTTAACACGGTAATTCCCGTTTTATCTAATTAATATGTATGCAAACCGTGAAAGTTTAAAAAGTGATATTTGCACTATTTGGTCCAGTTCTTATTTGAAATATTAGTTGTACCAATACAGGTGGCCTTGAATTCATTCGACAAAATTAAATGCATGGTTAGGCTTGTGACATACATTAATTCTGCACAGCGTTTAAGTAAATTAAACAATTTGAGGAAAAAGAATAATTTGATGTGCATCGTTGCTGTGCTTTAGAGTTTACATATTAAGGTATTTTTAAATTTTTGCAACGATTTCTTTCACTGGAATTTGATCTAATGGTCATTTCTAATGTCATTGTGTGACTTGTGACACAAGTTGTAGTATTTTTTTTGTTGTTCAGTATTGATTTACTAAAAAACCTTACCAATATAATATTTATCATGAGTACAACCCCCAGTTTCAATTTGTCAAATGAATTCAAGGTCCGCCTGTATACTCAGCTTTATGCTGGAGTAAGTAGCAAATCAATCACAAGACATAAATGTAATACAGTCATTAACAACTAAGAAGATCGTAAAAAATTGAACGAAAAAAAAATTGAAAGTAAAAAATCTTCTATTGAAACCATAAATCAATAACCTGGGGGACGCCTGGGGGCCTATTGTGTAACTGACAGTGACAGCAAGCACATTCCCATTTCTATACTCCATTGCTGGCTTTCAATAGTAACATAATCATTCTTGTCATAGCAAACGAACAGTGGAGTAAAAATGGGAATAGGCTTGATGTCACTGTCACTTACACAATAGGGGGCGGATGATACTAATATGACGATGCTCTCTGCGTAAATGTTTAAAAAAATAATGTATTTTAGTATCGTCTTCATTCTAAATCCTCCATCTTTTCATTGTCAATTTGAGCGTATATTGAGCAAATAGTGCACTACGTTTTATGTTACGAAAAGGCTTGTATCCATTTGTGGTTCGTATTCCAATCAACTGGCGCGCATCGCGCATAACATGTATACCTTATCAAAACAACTGTCTTATTTTGTAAACTAAGCATTTAAAACTTTTGCTATGTCTATAAAACCTAGACGATAAGAGTTTTTCAGCTCTCATATGGCCGTTAAAAGTAGTCGTTTTTATGTAATAAGACACTTGCCTTGGGATGAGGTGTATAATGTGTTACGCGAGCCGGTCTGTGTGTTACGGTGTCGGGTGCACGCGCGTGTTGCAGGGCAAGGGCGCGCGCACGCCGGCGGACGACGACGGCAAGCAGGAGCCGGCGCAGGCGCAGGTAAGGGGGGAGCACGGTGCGATGGGGAGGGGTGTTCGTTTCATTGGCATTTCTGTTTTGTGTGTGGTTTGGTTGTGAATGAAAAAGATATGTAACTGTCAGAAGTTTTTAATTATTTATAGCTCTACGTGTATAGCTACATCTTATACATTAGAAGTACTAAAAGGAGTGTTTGATATTCAAAATATTATACAATCTCCCTGTTTTATGATAGGCCAGGTTTCGTTAATTCGTGGCCCGTCTCGGGTTTGCGAAGTTTGACTTATTTGTGACAATACGCCGTGAATAATAAGTCTAAGGGCGGACGCACAACGTCACGGTGCGCGGCGTCCGCCGGCGCACGGCGGGCGCCCAGTGTTGGCGTTGGCTGGTAAGGAAGCTGGGGCTGTGCGCCGGACGCCGTAATACGCCGCGACGTGCGTCGGCCCTAACAGATAATAACAATAGCAATTATGCGTTTAGTGTGTTACTGATACTGTGTGAAGAAAAGGTTTCGGCAGAAGTAATGTCTTTAGTGGGTAAGGTTTTGATTCTTCGGAAGTGAAATGGCGATGAAACGAATATTCACGTATTATAGGTACCTACTATAATTTGGTATTATAATTTATCTGTGAAAAGTTAAATAATTTGCATGAGTTTGTGAATTAATTGCACGTAAATTACACTGGATTAACATGTGGAAAGTTACTGTTACTTTAATCTATTTTAGTATCACTTGGTATCAATTCACAAGTCTTTAAAGTTTACTTGAGAGATATCCATAAAACTCAATTCACATTGGCAGACAGCGAAGGGGAGCTTCAAATTGGCGTCAAGGCGCGAAGACGCGAGAAAGCTCGCATTAGCGCTATTGCTGTTTTGGCATTAAATTATGTTTTAAATAGGTAAAGAAATTATTTAAAAAAAAAATGATAAAAAAGTATCCCCTTTTGATTGATTTTTTATACCCTATGACACTCCCGTAATCAAGACGAATCTAACGATACCTCATACACCAAAATCCATCACGCTGTTTAGGCTACAAGATGGCAGGAAGGAATGGACAGACATACATACACCCGAAATCATTACCCTCCTTCTGAGGCAGTCGGGTAATTATAAAAGAATACTGACTCAGCACTCGACGGAATGCCGTTATCGAGAATGTCGGAGTCGCGTTCCTTCGCATCCGCGCCAATGTGAATTGACTCTAAACTATGTGTTACATTAGGTATATTTTTACTATAGGATATGGTGACGGAGGCGTCGAGTCCAAACGTCGATGCCGTCGCGTTGGAGCAGTATCAGCAATCCATTGCCAAGTAAGATTGAGTATATAATAATAAGGCCTCTTATTCGGATCTTCCTTTTTTTAGTGGCATATGATTTGTCGTTTGCTGAGCTTTTGCAAGTCCGTTTGCCAGTTGGCAAAGGCCTCCTCCAACCTTCTCCATTCTCGCCTATCTCTGGCAACTCTACCCCATGTTGTCCCGGCAACCTGTCCAATATCATCATCCCATCTTTTCTGTGGTCTGCCACTCTTTCTTTGACCTTCTCTTGGCTACCACTCTGTAACCATTTTGCTCCATTTATCCCTTCCTCTTATCATGTGGCCCGACCATTTCCACTTCAGCCTTCTAATTTTTGGCGTTATGTCCTGTACTTTGGTCTTGTTTCTAATATTAATGATATAATTTACTATTAAGATTATTAAGATTGAGTATACATATACATAAAGTCACGTCTTCCCTTAAAAATGAAATGAAAAATATTTATTACACTACTTTTAACCCTTATTTCAACGCTTACATCTAACTTAAAATCGTATGCGTAATACAACGCTATAACGCTATAACAATATAACGCTATCAGCTGAAATGCTTTGCCCTGCAACTGAGGTGAGTGCGCACAGCGCTGGTTATTATTACATCCCTTAGGCAGGGGCAAATGAGGGAAAATCATCTTCAGCGCTCCTATTAGACATATATTAACAACTTTGTCACTTGTCGTCAGTTTCTCAGAAGGATAAGTATTTTTGTTTCTTTTCATCCAGTTTTCCGGGAATACCAATTACTCAAATTATATAAAAAGAATAAGTAGTATTTTTGTTTATTTTCGCCTACCTACTACTACTACCTACATTACTAAATATATTTTATAAAAGTTGTAGACAAATACGAGTTGCCTATCATGCAACGCAATCGAGTCGCACTCACTGGCTAACATTGCAGAATGAACTCCAGCCTGCAGGACATCCAGAGCGATATCGCGCGGCTCGCCACGCAGCAGAGCCAGCTGCAGCAGCAGAACCAGCAGCAGCAGGCCAAGCAGCTGTTCCAGCAGAACACACCGCAGTTCCAGCAGAACCCGCCGCAGTTCCAACAGAACACGCCGCAGTTCCAACAGAATCAGCCCCAGTTCCAACCACAACCTAAACCAGTGTTCCAGCAACCGCAACCGCCTCAGTCCCCGTATCAGCAACCGTATCAACCTAACATTCCACAGTTGGTAAGTGACTTTGAGTTGCTATGGTTTTGGCTTTAAGCATTGTGGAATTTATTGGTTAATTAATACACTTGTCATAAAAAATTGATCATATCTGAAACGTACATTCATGGTCGAGTGAGGATTATAAAAACTGCGTCCGGGTCTATTGAACACTCAAAGCTTAAGTTCAAAATGTTGAATTTCTAAAATGTTGAATTCGCAGAATGTTGAGTCGCAAAATGTTCAATCGCAAACAGACATTTTGTTACATACGTCCCCCGGTTTATATCTCACTGGAACTGACATATATCTCGATTAGAGCCCGTTTCGGGAAATGTCGAACCGGTACGAAAGTTTATGAATATCTTTCCTGCGATTGCGTAGTTTATATTACCAATTGTTTAACACAAACTTGCACGTTTATTTTGGAAACTGTAGGTGAAAACGAATCACAGAGTACCGACGTTTCTCGAGAGGGGGAAATGTCGTATCGGACCGACATAATTCGGGTAATCAACTCTTCTATCTGAATTTGCAAGGGTATCCGAATTTTTATGACAAGTGTTATTAAAATATAATGCTATGAAAGTGTTTGTGAGGCTTACATATAACTAAATATGTCTAAATATGAATGCCTAACTGAATTCAAGAGTAAATAACTTGATGTGACGTGCTCACTCGAAAGTAGTCTGAAGTCTGTTTGAAAGGCAGGCGGAAAAACGCAATGACACGAAGATGTTCGCGCCGTGACACGATGTATTATGTTGACGTTGAAACAAAACTATACGTATCACTTTCCATTCACTTTTTATCGCTTACGTATCGTACCCGCGTTTCATAGTGCGGAGTGGAGTGAGAAACCTGTTTCGACATATTTTGTGAAGAATTGTTTCCTTTATTTTCATGATGTTTTCTTTCTTACTGCTAAGACTGATAAAAAGAAACCATAAAATATGTTCCTTATCCCTATTTATAGCTAAAAGGTAATTGTACGTTTTTTCGCCTGCTCTAGAGACAGACTATAGTATAAAATGCAAAGGCACCTCATACGAACGTGAATGGTTAATACTGTATACATACGCAAATAATCTGCATTATGTCACTAAGAGCAATTTGCAGAAGCATTATCTATTGCATACCCCTAAATCTTCGGGCTTATTTCACAATCAGATGTTACATGATTACAACGGTAATACGGCCTAGATTACAACGTATTTCTGTAATTTTAATTACTTAGATTCCAATTTAACAGTTCAATTATATAATATGTTTTATCCAGCAACTACTCCGCTGTTGCAGATACCATCAGGTAGCAAGTCTGCTTGTCTCTTCGTCAATAAAAAATGTACTGATCCTGGGCCGTAGGAATCATTCACAAGATTATTTTTCTTAATAGTATCATTTTTGAGGCATAAACAGATAAAAATAACAATAACATTAAGTTAAATTATCATAATCTTGTGTTCAATCACAATTTTGAGCCAAAATATGGAATCTTGACTAATGATTGTGAAATAATCCCTCCTAACACAACAGCTGACATGCGCATAAACCCATTGCAGCACAGCCAATTCAGCTCGCAGCACAATGTGTCAAGGCCGGGGCTGGCCAGCGGCTTCGGCTCCACGCCGCACTTACCGCAACAGCACTACTACCAACAGCAATACCAACAGCAACAGCAGCAATATCAACAGCCGTTCCAACAGCAATACGAACCGCAGTTCCAACCACAGCAACAGTACAGGGATATTGAGCAGCAGTTCTATCTGCATGAGAGCCCCGCGCCCCAGCGGCGGACCTGGGCTCAGCATGCGCAGCAAAATCAGCAGGATCCCACGGAGCTACGGGGGTGGCAGGTTCGTGTCACGATACTACTATAGAACTGTTATAGCAATAGCAGTTGTAGCAGAATCAACAGGGCAGAACTTTGATGGCAGTTGAGTCGAATTAACAGGACAGTACAAGTAGATGGCGTGAGTATCTTCCCATAGCAATACTTTCAGCAGTAATAGACCGCAGTTCCAGCGACAATACAGGGATATTGAGCAGCACTATCTGCGCAAGACCTGGATACAGCATGCGCAAAAGAAAAAAATGATTCATGATACTTGAAAGGAAGTAGTACGAGTTTAACTGCAGGAAGCTACTGGTCGTTGCTCGCAGGTTTGTATTATGTTACTCGTATTTCAGATAAAATATTGGACGGTACATGATTGCACACAACTCGAATGGGTACAATAATAGTGTTCTGTCATTAGCCATATTTTGCAAAGCATGGATTTGTGTTGTAGATTAGTAGTATTAACTAGTAACACGATGGTAACACCATGATTTACAGGTTAGTAAATTTTCCTCACATAAAACTTCTGTGTCGACATAAAAAGTCAAGTGTTATGAAATAAAGTTATAAATAAATAGAAACTATAATAAAGCTTACGGTGAATACACCGCTAAATGCTGCACCAATGGTTTCGGGCCACATTTGTTCTTACAATCTAAAAAAAATTTCTCTCCAACCTGTTGACCTTACGTTTTATAATTACAGCTCCACCAACAAAACCAGCAGCATCAACAGAATCAAAACCAACAGCACCAACAAAACCATCAACAAAATCAGCACCAACTTCCACAAAATCATCAACATCAAAACCAGCACCAACTTCCACAAAATCATCAACATCAAAACCAGCCACCCCAACCGAGTCAGCCTTCGTACGAGCCCCAGCGTCCCCACGAGACGCCGTCGAGGACGTGGAAGGCCCCTTCCCCGCAGCCGCAGGACCGCACGTGGCAACCTCAGGGCTTCGTCCTGCACGACAGAACCGCCCAGCCTTTCCAAGTTCACTACAACAACGATCGGTACCAGAACGGCACGGATCGAACGGACAACGCACAAAACCATTTAAGCTACACTGTGATACCCAACCAATACTCGCAATCGCCCCCGCTGACCGCCAGCCCGCGGCGCTCGAAGACCCCCCAGCGGCAAGGTTCCCTTCCAGAGGTTTCTAGAAGACCCGAACCCGTCAGCCTGCAGCAACTACAGAGCCCCGCGCCGGCGCCGGCGCCGCCCCCAGACGACATGGAGCCGCAGAACATCTCGTTCATAGGCAACGCGGAAGACGACGCGCTCCGACAAGGAATCAACAGACTGAACATCTCCTCCGGGACCAGAACCTACCGCATTCCATCCCCCACCAGACCCTCGTTGAGCAGAAACTCATTCCAACAATTAGAACAGGAGGAGAGCGAAACCAACGAGAAAGGCTTCTATATATCGTTCGATAACGAGCAGCCGAAGCGGCCTAAACCGCCTCTGAGAATGAAGAAGGGTTCGCCGAAGAAGGATCAGACGCCTTCCGAGTACCAGAGTCCCGAACCAAGTCCCGAGAACACGTGGAATGAGAGGTTGGCCCCGGAGGAGCATTTCGTGGTGCACCGCGCGGGGCTGGAGCACGCGATGCGATCTAATGACGTTTCCGAGCGAAGGGAAACGGCACCTAGAGCGAGCGAGCGAGCGCCGCGGGCGAGCAGCGCGGAGCCGGCCGCGCTCGTCATTGGGGACAACCCGGACCCGGTGAGTGGTGTCCTTAACTTGAAATGCTTATATTTAATTTCGTCATTATTTTTCAACTTATTTTACTTTGTTACAATACTCAGCGCAGATGCCGCCTTGTACTGCGGGAAAATCTCGGGCTTCTACATGATAAGTGGTCCACACGTGGTCTTTAGGTTCCACCGTAATAATTAAGTAGCACCGTAATTCGACGGTTATATTTGTTAACACCACACTGGGATTCTCTGTGTCGTAGGGACTAGTGTGTATAATTAATACGGACATGATGTAATGCAAACAACAGCACAAACTTATGTAACTTATTCTAAATTACATTATGTCCTTGTTAATTATACACTTATATGTGTTGTCGGCGGTGCGTTGCCTGCATTCACTCTTATGTTCCACGATATACAAATCTCAATGTGTACACATATTTTTGGATTACTTTCTAGACCATACATTTAAGACTCTGATACATACATTTAATTTATTTCAATTATACAATGATTGTAATCTGTTTTGTGTACCAAATAAAATAAAATAAAAATACACCTGTTGGGGATTAAACCGAAACCCAAATCAAGTGTCTTATTTTGTAAACAAAAACTACCCTACCCACTAACATTTTAAGCTGTTCTGAGATTATTGCATAGTTATTTTCACATTATTAGATCGGGTCACTTTATTTTCGCAATGATGAACAGATTCAACCAATCAGTTCCTTCAGTGTTACATCATAACAGGTAATTAGACGATCATATTTGTTTACAAAATCAGACACTTGAAAGCTGCGGAGGGTTATCTATTCTTGCAAATGCGGGTAAGTCAACAAAACTAAACATGTCTTCCTGTGATTACAGAACTCCGCCGAAGAAATGGAGCGCAAAAAAGAGCGCATAATGATGCTATCGCTGCAGCGTCGTCAGCGCGCTGACGAGGCGCGCTCGCGAGCCGAGGCGGCCGCGGCGGCGAGGCGCGCGCGCGACGAGCGGGCCGCGGAACTCAAGGCAGCGCGCAAGGAGGAGCAGGCGAGGCGTAGGGACAGCATACTGCACCAGTACAAGCTCAAGAAGGCAATCGAGGAGGCGGAGAGAGAGGTGAGACGTTTTTTTTAGTTTTAAAAGTTCTATTTGCATATTAATGAGATAAAACGGGAATAACCGTGTTAAACATTTATTATTAAGAGGTTAGATCGTTTTGTGTCACCCTTCTGACGTTCAACACTCACTGACTTCAGTCTACTCGTTACCATGATGGCTGCAATGCTGGCGAAATTACGAGACATCCATAATAAATGTTTAACAAGGTAATTCCCGTTTTGTCTAATTAATGTGTATACAAACCTTTTAAGTTTAAAAAGTGATATTCTTTATTTGCATAAATCAGGGGAACCAACTTTTTTTGAATCGAGTCTCCCCGGATTATAAGGAATATTCAAATTCAATTCAAATTCAAATACACTTTATTGTACATAAAACAACAATTACGGAAAAAGATTACAGAATAATACAAACATAATGTACAATTTTGGCGGCCTTATCGCTAAAAGCGATCTCTTCCAGGCAACCAACTAACTAGGGAAATTAAGAGTTTTAAATAGTGAGAGGTAGAGCTAGAAATGCAAGAAGAATAAAAAGAAAAACAATCAAAAAATAAATGGTATTCACAGAGAGTAGGAATAATACAGCTACATATAAAAGGATAAATAATAATATTACAGTTTACACTACATACTTACAAATATTAAATGCATACACTACATATATACCACGTACATATACTACATATATACCACGTACATATACTACATATATACCACGTACATATACTACATATACCACGTACATATACTACATAATAATATCATAGAATAAATAAATACATTACTTATGAATATATCATTATGATATGACAGAGTTTATGCATTTGAAAGAAAAACAACAACAGCATCAGAGGAAAATAAATAGAAATTAGAGTGAAAGAAAGTGCTCCTTAACCTGACTCTTGAAGATATGTAGAGATTGTGATAATCTTATAGATACGGGTAAAGAATTCCAAAGTTGGATAGCTTGAGAAGTAAAAGATTGACGATAGAATTTTGTAGTAGAACAGGGAAGGTAAAGACAAAGATTTTCAGTAGAGCGAAGAGGACGATTGTGGGTAGTGAAAACGAATTTAAAGCGTTCCTTTAGGTACAAAGGAGTTGAGGGATTGAACAGCACCGAGAAGAGAAGAGAAAGAATATGCGCATCTTTGCGTCGACGAATTGGCAGCCACTTTAATTTATTGCGGAATTCGGACACATGGTCATACTTACGTAGCCCAAATATGAACCGAATTCCGAGATTTTGGAGACGTTCTAGTTTATTCAGCAGTTCCACAGTAAGATCAGAATAGCAGGCGTCAGCGTAGTCTAGGATAGGCAACAGGAGAGACTGTGCTAGTGCAATCTTCGTGGTGGTAGGAAGGAAGTTACGTAGTCGTCGTAAGGAGCCCGTAGCAGCAAACATCTTCCTACTGACCTCGGCAACCTGTGAGTTCCAAGACAGAGTATTGTCGAAATAAATACCAAGGTTTCGGACCGTCTTACTATAGGGTATGTGTACACCATCGAATGTAACAGGCGGCAACTGATCAAAGTCAACCCTAGAAATAAATGGAGAACTACCAATGACTATTGTTTGAGTTTTACTAGGGTTGACTCTGAGACCGAAACGTTTACTCCAATCCAAAATAATTTCTAGATCAGAATTGGTTGTACTTATGGCTTCTGAGAGATAGTCAACTGGTGCCTGGGAATATATTTGGAGATCGTCTGCATATAGGTGGTAGGAGCACGAAAGTTGACGTGTGATAGTATCAATGAAGATAGAAAATAAAAGAGGGGATAAAACGCCGCCCTGCGGTACGCCGGCTGAAATATTACACCAAGCGGAGTGAGAGTCATCAATCCGAATGCGCTGCCGACGCCCATACAGGTAACTATGAAACCAGTCAATTACCGCTGGAGATATGTTAAGCGAGCCAAGCAGCCCCAGCAGGATATCAAAGTCGACAGTATTAAACGCATTGCTGAAATCTAACAGCGTCAAGACTGTGAGCTGCTGATTTTCCATCCCCATACGAATGTCGTCGGATATTTTGACTAATGCTGTAACCGTACTATGACCAGGGCGGAATCCGGATTGAAAAGGATTAAGGAGACAATTTTGAGAAAGGAAATTATTTAGTTGTATGTGGACTAGTCGCTCAAGCACTTTAGAGAGAAAGGGTAGTATAGAGATAGGGCGATAGTCCGACATGGACACTGGATTGGCCTTTTTAGGAAGAGGGATAATTTGGGCATCTTTCCACAACAAAGGAAAGGTACTGGAAGTTATGGAATAGTTAAGGATTTTTGTGACTATGGGAGTAAGGAAATCAATTAAGGGAGTTATCATATTACGGCTCACACTGTCACACCCGACGGCATTAGACGCTATGGAAAGGGTGGTCTTCTTAACATCACAGTCGGTAAATTGACTAAAGGAGAACGGTGAAAAATTAGGAGTTGGCAAATGAGAAAGGGAATTTAATGTATTAGCTTTAGTACTGCTATCTAGAGTAGACGAAGATGAGAAATGTTGGTTGAGCAACTCGACATTTAGATCTTTAGGTAATGTGTTATTGCGGTTTTTACCAACTCCCATAGTTCTAAGAAACTTCCAAACTTTGGCTGGATTACTGTTTTGCACAGATTGATGGATGTGGCGTCGTTGAGCATCCCTACACACCGTATTACAGCGATTTCTCAGGGCATTGTATTTATCTCTATTTTTATCAGAGCAGTTGATTTTGAACTTAGCCTTGGCACGATTCTTTTTTTCCATCAGAGTCTTGATCTCACTAGTAAGCCAAGGTGCAGGAAGATGTCTGACTTTGACTGGACGTACCGGCGCATGTATGTCATAGAGTTGTATCAGCAGGGAATTAAACAGTTCAACTTTTTCATCGACGGATACAGCTCGGTCAATGACGGTCCAGTCAGTCTTCAGAGCATCCTCACGAAGCCGCTCCACGTCCATACCACCGAAGTTACGCTGCAACAGGATTTTAGGTTTGACTTTAGGAGGACGGATTTTATAAGATAAATAGATCAAATCATGGTATGAGAAGGCATCGGCACTAAATTGTCCGTGTTTAGCAACATGGTTTAAAGATGAGACTATAATTAGGTCAAGAAGAGTAGGAGTACAATTAGGAAAGAAATGAGTGGCATTGGAAGGAAGAATATGCATGTTGCTAGCGTTAACTAAGGTTTTGAGACGACGAGAACGAGAGTCGTTTCTCGAAAGACAGGTATTGAAATCGCCCATGATAATTGTATGGTCATATGAAGGAGAAAGATTTTCTAAGAGGTTTTCAAAGGAAGGGAAATAATTAATATGAAGATTGGGACTATAATAAACCCCGAGAAGAATTTTGGTATGAGAAAGAGTAATTTCCAACATAAGATATTCTGCAGTGTTAGGAGGGGGAGGCTGCGCTGACCTGCTAATAATAGAGAAAGGAATGTGGCTTCGGAGATAGATTGCCACTCCACCATAAGAAGAATTAGTGCGATCATTACGAATCAGTTGAAAACCAGGAAGAGAGTAAGAAGTAGACGGTAGGCAAGGCTGTAGAAAAGATTCGGAAACAAGAATTGCATGAATATTGCGATTATCAAAGGTGGTTAGCATATCAGGGTAATGTGCTGGAATGCTTTGTGCATTGATGTGTATAACATTAAAGTTTTTTGGAATGTCTGAAAATTCGGAGATGAGAGATTCATAAAGCGAAGGAGGAAGACTGTGGAAACTGTCGTCGCTGCTCAATTCCTCAGATGAAGATGGAAAGGAAAGAAATTGATCACTGTCGTTATCATCACTCCCATAGTCCTGCATAAACGAAAAATATTACAATAAAATATTATAAAATAATAATAATAAAAAATACTAATAATAATATCTAATACAATATGTATATAACAGTTATATAACTAGATAAGACAAACTTTACACCCGCCAGCAGTTGCAAAAAAGAAATCTTAGGTGCATTGTCATATTACACTCACAACAAACAAAACAAATTCACATCGTTTTTATAAGTAAGAATCGATTTTTTAAGATCGATGACTCGGTTCAATTTCTGAACGTATCAGAGAGAGAGAGAAAAAAAAAAAAAGGAACTGTCAATGTCAAATTGTCTCGTCCGTCAGTCATGTTTGTTTTTATCAAAGAAAATAAATACATATTTTTATTGTGATTTGAAACCTGATTTAATTTTGTAGGTACTGTACAAAAAAGATTAAAAAGTGAGTGAATAAAGGACGTTCACACAGTATCACAGTATAGGGGCAGTGACGTAAATATACAAACATATCTATGTGTTACACATGACACGCACGAAAACGAATAAAGAGTCATATCTACTTCTTGGAGGGCACAATGCGCCTACGTTTCGATCTCGATCGGAAGTCCGCACTATCCACAACGGCACGAGGCTCAGCGCCACTGGCGGCGAAGTCCTGGTCCGCATCAAGTTCGCCAAGAGCAGATACCTGACGCCGTTTGCCGTCAGATCCGATGACAAACACGGACCCATTCCTCGTCCAGCATTTGGTGACACCATATCGCCTGCGGGCCGCCATGAACACGGTGTGTCGCGTCTTCGTGAGGAACTCTGATAAGGTGATGCCGCTGCCCTTCAAACCGGTCTTAGAGAACCACACCTTATCTCGGGCCGAGATCTCCCGGAACTTCACCAGTATCGGTCTAGGAGTATCTTCATCGCTGCTCGCCTGACCCATCCGATGACTTCTGCTGATGTCGTCTACAGTGATCCCGGCTAACTTCAGATGTTTGCCCGCAATAGACAACACCAACTGACTTGTGTCCTCACCTGCCCTCTCGTCCACCCCATGCAGCAGCAGCATCTTCCGCCGGCTACGCATCTCCTGCCTGTCGATCTCCTGTGTCAGCATCTCGACCTGCGCCTGCAAGCTGCTCATGGCAGAGACGATGAACTTTTTGAAGACGGTGAATTCAGCTGCAAGTGTCGCAGTCGTAGCCTCTGCCGGGGCTGGGGCACTGTCCAAGTTATCTTCAAATTTAGCCATTCTTGTATGAAACAGTGACACCATCTCCGCCATGGATTGTTTTATTGACTCCATTATGATATGCTGTGCAGGCCAAATGAAGTTGTGGATTTCGAATGTGAAAGTGAAGTTTCTAAAGGATATAACAACTGCTGGTAGGTGATTAAGTTCAAATACACATAATATTTAGTTTAAACTTCTGTAAATACACTTAATTTTCAATTAAAGTTTGAGAGCCAAAATTTACGTCTTATCGATTTCACGCCTACCCACCGAATATATTCACGCCCCCCTTTTTTACTGCTTTTTTCACGGTTCTATGTAATTTTAGTTATTGGAGAAAATAAAACCACATACATTAAGCATGTTACTTCCACTATCTGTATATAATTTATAAGTTATCATTACCCAAAGGTGTTCTGGAAGAGTTCCCCTTAAGCGATAAGACCGCCAATTGTATTGCTAACTGTATTAGCCTATTTCTTTTGTGTAATTCTTTTTTGCAATAAAGAATATTATTTATTTATCTTATTTTACCATCTAATTTTACGAAGTCTTAAAGTGACTATTATTATTTCTAGCAATTCTATAGGATTAAACGAGTATGTATTGTAATCATAGAGCTTCAAATTGTAATAGTGGCAATAGTTAGATAGTCGGCGTTGTGATTGGACTGTTTTCGTTTTGTTGATTTGATTGTAATATTTTATTAATACCGAAAAATGATAAAATTGTAATATGTGAATAAAATTACTGTATATTAACGAGATAAAACAGGAATTGCCGTGTTTAACACTGTCTCGTAGCTATAAAAACTGTCTAAACGGTGGCTTAATTAGACAATTGCAGAACCACCGATCGTGTACGATGGTGGCAATTGACTTGGCTATTCGTATTTGCGTATTTGTCATAATTGTCATGTGTGGTTGGTATTCTTGACAAAATATTCGTCTTATTTGTATGTACGGTGGAACACAGAGAAAGGTGTACAGGAGAGTTTTCAAGGTTGAGATTTTCTCAGAAACTACTTGACTTATTGCAAAAATCTTTCACTGTTTGATAGATAAAAGTAAAAACTATGTAACTGTAAAAGAATTATTAAATTCGGCCCAGTAGTTTTTGAGAAAATTTTAACCTTATTGAGGCCCCCTGTATACTTATCTCTGTCGTCGACTGTACCATCACTTATATACACTGACTGGAGACTGTCATGCATCATCTCACAAAACAACAGACATTCACACAATTCGGTCCAGTAGTTTTTGAAAAAATCTCAACCTTATTGATGTCCCCTGGATTATCTGGATATCTGGTTATCTCTGTCTTCGACTGTACGTCAAGTATTTGACAAATACGACAAACATCCAATAGCGAATACGAATAACCAAGTGAAGTGCCACCATGACGAATTCCAGCGAACATTCTTAAACAATGACAATAATTACAACTTTAAGTCAACTTTATTGCTATGGGCATAGTGTTTAAAGTTTTATCTGGTTAATATGTTTCCTCACCATTTCCTCAAAATGTATTTTCTATTGTATTTTTTAACTTCCTTATTTCCTACAAAGTCTACCCTTGCGCGTTCATAATTTATTCACCAAACTAAATGTTCCCAATACTAATTCCAGGGCAAAGTCCTTGACAAGTCTGAATTCCTCGAATCTATAAAAGCGGGTGGCGGAGCGCCCTCGCCGAACCCCCCACCGGCGGGCGCGCGGTTACGCAGCAAGGCGGCCGCGGCGCGCGCGAGGCCCAAGACGATACACGTGGACAGTGGCGCCTTGCAAGCGGCGGAAGGCATGCTTGGAAGCAAGCAGCCGTCGTCCACTAACCTCACAGGTAGGCTTGATTAGATCATAGTGTTGGTAGTTTCAATGTTTAGACTGGAGCTTATAGATAATTCTTTTCAATTGAGATTTATGGATTTCGGAGAGCTTAGTACTGTTGATTCATATTGGCATAATAATTGACAAGGTCTATTTTTTTACTAAATAAGAAAATATAGGTAAAATTGAGGGACCCATTTTTTATTATTGAAATACCGACGTTTTCATTATTTAAAAATTAAGTTAAGATCGTGAAAATTAAAAAGGGCGTAAGTGACGATGACGTCACATTACTGAAATAGTGTCGTTCCAAAATCGGTGAATACTCATGTTTCGGACGTTTTCGGTATTTGTAAGAGTGTGTTCATTCCCATTTTAATTGTCAAATATGATTCTGACTAGGTAGTCAACTTTTTCAATGCTTTCTAGGTAGAAAGCATTGAAAAAGTGTTACAAACAAAAATACAATGTATTACTTGGGTGCATGGGTTAGATTCCCTTTGCCTACTACGTCAGAGCCACAGTACTTCCGCAATGCCTAATTTAACAGAAAACATTTTTTTTTCTCAGTATTTATCTACGAAAAAATCTGATAAAAATTCTACGTATTCAGAGAGACAAGATCTTGAAATGGTATTTTTCTTATAGGATGTGAATTTTTTTAGACCTTGTCAATTGACGCATCGGTTTCATGTTTTATGTACAAATAAGTCATAGATGGTTACAATACCATTGTCAATACCAGACAGTCCAATTTCTGTGGCACTGAATGGACACAATCAGAGTTGGATTTGCGTCACTCACAATATCGATTTGTTTTCGAAATCGTTGAAATTATGATAATCACTAGTTGTTAATATAGTCGCTATCGTAATATTTACGATTTGGTCACGAAAGTTTCAGTTGAAGATGCGTCTATAAGCTTCCCTGCATATCTGTAATATATTCCAGTATTCCACATTATAGATAGATGTCTTTATTTGTGAATGATGTTTTTATTTCCAATTTTGCTCACCGTTTGTTCCCCGTTGCTAAGCAGCACTAAATGTTTCTTAGTTTCCCTGCAATTACAGTATGTGTATGATTTGGGCCAGTTTTGAATGGAAGGCCCTTAAGCAGTTGGTCCCTAGTGATGGCGCTCGGCAGCAGTCATTTGATCAGTTGAGCCATGTCAGGGGCCTACGGGCGGCCTGAATAACTCTGACATATAGGTTTGGTCATGAAAGCACACGATAACAAAAATAATATGTAAAATATTTGACATTGTTTCAATGTTGTACACATACTGTAGAAGTTGTTTTAATGTCTGGCTGCTGTATTATTGCATGTTCGCAGTTTCGTTTATACTAGATGTGTCATGCTCAATGTAAACAAAAAGTACTATAATGTATTAAACACCCTAACATATGTAGTCGAATATTTATAGCGATTCGAAAAAGTAATCGGATCTTGTTTTGTATTAAATATTTTATTTACAACCACTAAAATTCCACGTTGTATTTTGACATTAGGAAAAGACATTGCCACTTTTCAATGGAGCTTTGCCCCACCTACAAAACCACGTGACCATTTAAGCTGTACCTATCATTTTGTTGGGGACTTATTACAGGTTTCATATTGCATAATCATAATCAGTATCATTTTCTACTACTCTCGCAACTCCTATAGAAGAATAACAAAAACAATGAATTAATCGCTTTGAATTCTTAACTAACTGTTTTTCGGATCGCAACTTGTACAAAACTTTATTTTAAACCAATAATTTTAATGAAAAACGGAGATATTTTTACATTTATTCGTTATCTTGTACAACTTGCGGTTGATGGTGGGGCAGAATCTGGCATTGTCATTTGCGTACAAAGTATTGTTAATTAGACATTGAGCATGCCCCAGCTAGCGCACCGCCTAAGCCCCCTAAGCGCTCGGCGGGCGCTCCCTCACCCTGTGTGTTGTGGCAGGCACCATGCGAAGGGACTACTACCGCGGCTCGCAGGACAGCCTCGCGGAGCGCGCCGGCCTGTACAGAGGTCAGTTGTGTTACATGTGCTAGCGGGCGTGATATTCGGCTATTGGTGTACGTTTTGTGGAGAACAGAGTACCGCACATACATAAACTCACACTTAGGGTATATTTTAATGGAGGGTTGCCTGCCTAGGGTACTTAAAATGTCTGATTTTCCAGAAAAATGCCTGTCTAAAGTAAAACGCTGTAGGTAATAAGTAAAAGATAATAAGGAAGATAGATATGAGTGATAATTTTCAGAGGACATTATTTTTTAATACCTAGTTCTTTCTTTTCATGTCATTTAAATGCAAGCGCGGGCGCACGCCTGTCTAAACCTTAAAATGCCTGTCAAATGCGGCAAACGTCTGTCATATGGTAACCCTACTCACACCCGACTCCTATAGGCGTAGTCGCGATCCTGACATCTCGCACCATGTTATAACTAAATGTCAGGGCCCTTACCATGAAGTCTTATAGCAGGATTACTTCAATAATACTTTATTATTTCGTACCATGACGTCCTTAATAAGCTTACTTTAAGGTCGTCATGGTACGAAATAAGATAAGATAAATATTCTTTATTGCACAAAAACAGATACACATACTAAGCTTAAACAACTATTATACAATAGGCGGTCTTATCGCTGAGAGCGATCTCTTCCAGACAACCTTTGGTTAGAGAAGCAGTGTGTTTAACAAACTTTGTAATAACAAAGTATTATTGAAGTAATCCTGCTATAAGACTGCATGGTAAGGTCCCTGGCTTGTTGTTTCTCATTCTCTACCTCCTAACATCTGTCCGAACGACTCCCATACAATATAATTAGAAATTGTAAGTGCTAAATGTGACGCGGGTAGGCTGGTCACATCTGTTCTAGAACCCACAATAGTGGGATAGACGAGTTCTCGGCTGGAGACAACGAAAATCATTTCGTTTCGTTGTAGGGAGCACCCTAGATCAGGTGGCGGGACGACCTTCGCAAGGTGGAATACCACATTTAAGACGTTTATGAGCGTAGGTACTCTGTTCTCTAGAAAATGATCTTATGTTTAAATCATTTTAAATTGTTTAGTGATTAAACGGAATGCGCTTCTAGAAATATTTTTTTGGCCTACAGCTCAATTATATGTGCTACACTTGGGTATGTAAATTGCTGTATGTATAAGATATTTTCCTTAGAAACAAATGTAGTTTTAAGAGATCTATAGCAAAATGGACCACAATATACTGTGGAAGTGGAGCCTTCTTTGTGAAACCTTGTACTTCTTATGAAGGATGTTTCGCGTGACGTTTCAAAAGTCGACTGTCATATTATGTTTATTATCTTTGATTGGATTTAATAAGTACAATAATTATCCTAAACTCTCCGTCCTCTATCCCGCAGACTCCCCCGTGGAGGATCGCGGCGGCATGTCGCCGGGCAGCGCGTCCAGTGGCCCCCTCGGCCGCCGCGGCTCGTGCAAGACGTCCAGAGGTAAGCCCGTCCCGCTCGCGCCTCGCGCCCAGCCGTGCGCACCGTCTCGCTCGCTCGCCCGCCCGCCAGCTAGCCAACAGTTACTAACACAGCGGGCTTACTGTGCAACTGACAGCGACTCTTATTATGTCGGCGCCAGACTTGTGAGCGTCTTTGCAAAAATTGACAGTTTTGTACAGAATCTATAACTACGTCATAAAAATCAGTCAATGAACATAGAATTTGAGCGTCTCTGACAAAGTTTTTGACAATGTCTTTGACAATGTCTTTGACAACGTCTTTGACAATGTCTTTGACAACGTCTTTGACAACGTCGTTGACAATGTCTTTGACAAAGTCTTTGACATAGTCTTTGACAAAGTCTTTAACGAAGTCGTTGACAAAGTCATTGACAAACGGGGTTAGTAACGGGAATGAAGTTCGTTTCGTATACCATATGATGTGTTCTACACTAAAGTTACAAAAAGTATGGAACTACTTTTGGAACCGTCCAATTTAGCTATAATTAGAAAACGCACCATTGTCAGTTACACAATAGGCCCACAGGCGCTCGCTTTGCTCATGTCCAAGTTTTAATAAATGACGATTATGGTTTTAGATATCATAGAGTCATTATAATATAATATAAATGACATTAAAGTTGTTAGAGATGTCGGTAAGCATAAATTACAGCCGAAATGGTTCTAATTAACAATTTGTGATTAAATGACATTGACCTTTGTTATTATGACACTAATGGTCATTCATGGAAAAACTTGGACTAAATAAGGAATCATTTTGATAATAAATTATTGTTTCAATATTTTAAAATGATTCCGCTATTTGAAGTTTACCTTTGATATTGCTCTGATGACTTTCAAATATTCAGCATGTATGTGTGTTTTATTTATGCGATATTATCTCAGAAACTACTGATGCATATTAATGTTTAGTGCAAGATATTTGTAAGTCCACAGAATATGTTAATTTACTACTGCAAATTTAATTTGATTTTAAACTTTTACATTCGATCACCGGCTCTATGAGTATGGTGACATGGCTCAACATCCCATAGCAAATGCTTCGTTAAAAATTGTTTCGTAGTTCGCTTTTGAGTATATCCATATTTGAAATTAATTTATTTTTTTATATGTGTATGATTACAGCAACGCATAGAATATTAGTTCACTCCCAAATGCAAAATTTATGCTTTTATACCTATAATTTGGCCTTTTAAGTAGTTTGCAAGCTGATTTGATTACGAAAAGGTTTAAAAGCTTTTTTTCTAAATTTCCGAGCGCTCCTTACAGACCTTCCGCGCATTTCATTAATGATTGGTTCCCGTAATTATTGTAATGTACAGTCCATGAAGTCATGTGATAGACTTTATTGTCACGGAATAGTCTTCAATTTTGTTTGCTGTAAATTTCCAATCTTTAAAAAATTTCATTTTATATTTAAATCATAAGGGTCTTCATATACTTGTGTGTACAAGTTATATATTATCGCAACCACGTTAATTGATACTGGTAATCCTTATGTAGAAAAAAAATGTTTTTCAAGAAATACAGTTAAAAATTATATTACAATATTGCAAAGCATGGAAAATGTCTAATATCGTTATAAGCATACTTCAGTTTTTATTGTCAGGTAGCTAAAGGCTCAAAATCGCACTTAAAGTCCGCCATTGATACGCATATTTTTGTTTTCTTTTTAAGCATTGCAATTACCAATATCAGTCCCTCAGCGTGAGATATGTGGAGCTTGAACTGCCCCCAATTCTGTTAACATATTTGGATCGAACTATTACTAACCAGTATAAGCTGGTCTGGCTCCAGTTAACTTCGTCATGCTAGCTTATACTGGTTGGAATCGTTGAACTCTGTTCGATCCCAATATTTTAGCAGAATCTTGGCTAGTCTTGATAGCTTACGATATCACTTGCTAGCGGGACCGATTTAGAGATTTGCCAAGGATACATTAGGGGACAAATGTCCTGCGACACGTGTCGCCAGGGACGTCGGGTGAAGTAGCGCGACGTTGCCGGACTTCGCGCGACATGTCTGGCATGTCTGACGTCGCTACGGACATAAGTCGCGCGATGTCGCCAGATATGTCAGGCGAAATCGGCCGGCTTCGCTTGACATGTCGCCGATACATGTCGTAGGACATTTGTCCCCTAGTGTATCATTGGCTTTATGATGATGACAGGTTACAATGTGAGTTGCGATAATAATTATTTTACAAGACGACCCCTTCTCCAGTTAATTAATTCTAAACCACCGAGCCTGCTTGAGTGACCAATGCATGCTTTCGACCAAAACATGGCATTTTATACCGTCTCGAGTCTCTAACCGAATGGTGTTGAATGCATGCGAGTGCGTGACGTAATGAACCATTTTCAGAGCGTGTGAGTGAGGAACCACAGTCGGCACGTGGAAGGTCTAAATATTCCACTTACCAGAGTAACTTTAAGGCGGGACGGAAGTCCAGCTCCCTAATGAACTTGTGCGGTAAGACACGTTGAAGGCTTCTCACGTTGGTTTAAGGCCGCTTCTGGTGCGTTGGGTTTCTGTCTTACGTTGCTGTCGCGTGGCGGGAGATGTTGCAATGTGTACGCGATTTGAAACTAATCTTAAATTTTGAATATAAATAAAGGCTTAACCAAAGATTAAATAAATTGTAAGTAAAAAAAAAGATTCAAATCGTCAGATAGGACCGTGTCATCAGCCGCACGTAGTGTGTGAATTTCAAACATCATACCTTAAGCCTGACACACAGACGCGATCTGCACACGGCTTGCGGCCAATTGAATTGGGCCTCGGCCCGTTTTTTCCCGTCGTTAACGTCCAGTAGGTTGCGGATTGCGGCCTAGACCTCAGATCGCTACTGGACGTTAAAATGCCCAGAAAATGGGTCGGGGCATGCGTTTGAACTGGCCGCGTAAAGGTCACGGCGGTGTGTGGAACGCTTTAGGCCCCAAACACACCAATCGCGGGCGCTGCGACCGCTCATTTCTTTTGCCGCGCCCGCCCGCGCGATTGGTGTGGGCGAGCCACAGACCACTTACCCCATAGACATGAAATCGGTACAAATTTGCAAGCGAAATTTTTTGTCAAGCGATAGGCGCTATTAGAGGAAGCGGGGGGCAGTGGCGCCATATTAAACCCGTTTCGATATCTCAAGGTTACGCGTGTCGCGAAACAATTTTGCGCTCATGTGCGGGCAGAAACGGGCGCCCTCCTGTTACAGGTCTATGGGGTAAGTGGTCTGTGCGGCGAGCGGTAAGTCGTCCGTCACCTAATGTTTGAAATTCACTCTATACGACTGCGCGCGGTGTGATGTGTGACGCGGACCCGACGACGATTTAATCTACCTTTCAATCTCACTTTTTGTGACATTCACACCTCGTTAAAAAGTTATATTTGAAAGGGACCGTGGCTTAAACAGTGATATAGCTCTTAAGTCACGTTACGTTTCTTGTTATTAGCTAGTAGTTCCAGGAATAGGATTCATGAAACTGTACAACTTTCACTATATGATCTGCAATATCACCAAAAACAAACAGCTGTTTTATACACTTTTACTTGTTCCTATTAGACTAGAAATGTGTAGGAATTTGGGATTCATCTCAAAAGTCATTCTGTTGATACTCACATCGGTTATCTCATTTTCGACATTTCGCCTTGATCTTGGAACTATTTCTTGCGAATTGTCTCCTTTCAAATCATTGGCAACATCTCTCTGGACGCGACTTTAGATCTTTTTCGTCTTGTGCACAGTTTCTTTTGGTTGCGTCGGCGGCAATATACAGAGTATACGGATTGACCGTTTGCAAGGATATTCAGTATCGATGAATGAAGAACTTTTATTTCACGACTTCGGGATGAAAATGGCGGATAACGGAAGTTTTTCCAAACAAAATTCTCGAAAGAGCTGAATATTTAGGTACAGTCGACATGACATCAAATGCACTTTATGTGTTGGTAATATGCAATAATTGCAATGATTTTGTAAAGGTTGCTGTGCTGTCTACTGTACAACAAATGAGTGAAACTTTTTAATTCCCTCAGCTATCTCGTAGAATAAAAAATACAAAGTCGACAAATTGCGAACCTCCTCCTTTTTGGAAATCGGTTAAATAATCGAAATATTATGTAAGTTGTTCAGATATTGATACTGAATCGCCTTGTAAAATGTCAATACAGGTATATTGTTATATTACATACGGTCTCGTTCGATTATACTTTTTATTATATTGGGTCTATGTTATGTATTGCATGTTTTTTTCTTTCTTTTAATAACTAATTGGTGTTGGTGTGACATCGTCCTTCTATGTCTCTATGTTCTTGGTAAATAGTTAAATTATACAATGTAATTTGTGACATTTTTTTTACTATAGTCCAATTTCGGTTTAAGTTACTTGAACTAAACTAAAATGAGATTACGAAATTATGCTATCCGTTCAGGAAATAAAATGGATAGTAATTTTTTAATCCTGTTGAATGTAGTTTGGAATACGCAAAACGGAATTGAGTCCGATCGTCAGTTTATCTAAAATCTTGTACTCGCAACTAAAGGTTATTAATATAATATGTGAAAGACTCTTGTATAATTTGCGTAAAATACAAAATGTTTTCGATGTTAATAGAATCGATAAAGAGCACCTCTGGTTTCCATTTCTTCGTGCAAATTTCTAAGCGAAAACAGTAATTTAATTTGTTCAGATGGCATTACATCAACGGCAACATCCGCAATAAGATAGCTATTCTTGAAAACGATTTCAATTCTTTTGGGGCAGTTACGAATGGTAGTAAGTAGCTTCCATTCTTATAGCACCAACAATAACATGTGGTTTCGTCTTTATACACAATTGACAAGGTCTAATTTTATTACCCTATTTTATTATATTTTTTATGAAAATATAGGGAAAATTAAGGGACCCACATTTTTTTTTAAATTAAAATAACGTCAATTTCATTATTTAAAAATTAAGTTAAGATCGTGAAAATTAAAAAGGCTAATGACGTCACATTACTGAATAGCGTCGTTCCCAAATCGTTGAATACCCATGTTGCGGACGTTTTAGGTATTTGTAAGAGTGCCATATTTCTTGTAAAAGTGTTACAAACATAAATACAATGTGTATTACTTGGCTGTATGGGTTAGATTCCCTTTGCCTACTACTGTCAGAGCCACAGTACTTCCGGAATGATTAATTTTACAGAAAACATTTTATCCTCGGAATTTATCTACGAAAAAATTCTCAAAAAAATCTACGTATTTCTGAGAGACAAAATCTTGAAATGGTATTTTTCTTCTAGGATGTTAATAATTGTTAGACCAATATGTGTATTTTTTCATTTTGTCTTTGTACGAAGGTGAAGAAGAGTTGAAATCGTTTGTCGAGTATTTAATTTGATAGCTGTTTAACCACATATTTAAATCATCTGGATATTTTAAACCGCGGTTATTAAATACAACTTAGTTTGTAACGAGTACTCCAGAAGTGAAAGCCAGACAATGCTCTAATAGAGCTTTTGCATTAGTGCGAGCTTCTCTAGTTTGCCTTTATTATTTTATTTTGCAATAGTCGTCGTTTTGTGTTGCATTTAGTATTTTACGCTTCATATAGACACGTCGACAGATTAGCTTCGATGTAATAGGAATTAGGAATAACTGTTTCTATACTAATTTTAATTTTATGCTAGCGAAATAATTAATGACAGCTAATACGGGGTACTAACTGGGAAAGTTAATTTTGGTTATGTCATTGTATTTCTCTATGTCGAAGTTTATAATAACATCATAGAGTATTTAATGTTATAATTTTTTTAAGTACGTTTGAAAAAAGTTAAAGCTCTTTCTCTCTCTTTTTAATATGTAACTCAATGGGTTCACGGTGAAATACAAAATAGACATGTACTGTGTGCCTATACAATATCATGATTCGGACGGGGTACAACATAGATCGAACGTAGTATAGTTTCTGAATGGATGCCTTATCTATAAGTACACACTTATAATAAATAAGGGAATGGGCGAATATATAGCTGGTATAGTTAGGATACGGGTCAGGTTACATAGGGTACACTACAAGATACATAGAACAATGGTTACATAAATCAACGTATACTATGATACGGTACAGGGTACATAGGGTATGATACAGGGTACATGGGGTATTATAATATTTGTTACATAAAACAAAGTGTACTAAGATACGGTACAGGGTGCAATGACTACGGGTACAGGGTGCATAGGGTACGGTACAGGTTACATAAGGTACAGTACTGGTAACGTAGGATACGAGTACAGGGTACATAGGGTATGGGTACAGTGTGCATAGGGTACGGTTTCAGGGTACATAGGGTACAGTACAGATTACACAGGGTACAGTACAGATTACACAGGGTACAGTACAGATTACACAGGGTACAGTACAGATTACACAGGGTACAGTACATGTTACATAGGGTACAGTACAGATTACACAGGGTACAGTACATGTTACATAGGGTACAGTACAGATTACATAGGGTGCATACAGCATACATAGAACAGGGAATACGCAATATATGCTAAGGTAGGGCAACAGCATGCTAACGGCGACCGCATGCGCAGACTCTGGGCTGGGTCGCGCGACTCCGCCGCGGCGCGCCGCCTCGCCCGGCGTGCGCACGCTGGGCTCGCCCGCGGGCTCGGGGCCAGGCTCGCTGCCCGGCGCCATCGGCAAGCGGAGACAGCAGGCAGACGACGCGTCAGATGTATCCTCCACGCATTCCTCCATCATGGATTACTCCGGTGAGTACACTGATAGATGTAGAATTTAGAAAGTAAATTGTAGCGAACTACGGGTGATTCTGTTGTGGCTCTCGCAAAGCTAAACCTAAATGAAAATGACACGGTCACTTTTAAGCTAGCGTAAGAGCTATTAAAGTTCATCTTCATCAGCAGTTGATGTTTAATTCAATCATTTTGGTAAGAGTGAAACAAAAGTATTATTATTAATAATAAACATTTTCTTGTACTAAAATTTTATTTTGATTAAATACCTATTGTAAATTCGCTGTCAATCAAGAATTTCATTTAGTAGAGTTTCTTAAGGACCGTATAACCGTATTTATTGCAAGCTCTTATTAATGCCTTGAAGGCTCAACGTATTCATTGTCAGAATAGTCGAATGCTTGCAGTGAATACGGCCCTTTATATTTAAGTGAATAGTTCTAACAACTCTTAAATAATTTAAATGATTTATTTTCTTAGCCGCCTATGAGGGTCGACGAAAAGGTCTCTCTTGTCTAGACACAACTGTAGTTAGACATTAGTAGCAAGACTATACGTAAACGTGAACACCAAATGCACCAATAGTGACGTCATGTGTATTTAGGTAGCGATGTCATGCCAACAAAACTGAACTGTTAACATACTTTGTAAGGCATGGTTTTTGACGCGTTTACAGCATTTTGAGCTAACGATTTGCGTTTGATATCGCTTTAACAACGCTTTCACTACATACCTACATTAATATTAACACTTGCACTTTATATATTGTGCAATTTCACTGTGCATTTGGCATCTGCATACTAATTACCAGAAAAAATTAAGGTCGGTAGTGTCGCTACACTACCGTAATTTTTAACGTGTAAACGTATGCCCAAAACGACGTAAGGGACTGTTAGCGCTAAAGGTTAACTCGCGGCGTTAGCGATCGGCGCAACGGCTCAGAGCTGTCAATCTATTGTTAAACGCCTTGTAATAACGTCAGTTTGACAGCTCCGCGGCGTTACGCCAATCGCTAACGCTGACGCGAGGTACAAGGGCAGTAGATTTGCATTCCCTACTATAAACAACACCACAAACACGCCAGCCAATTGAGGACATGGAAATGTGGTTGCGATTGTGGCTTAACAGACTTTTTAATTATCTAAAACATATCCGCCACTTTACGTAAAAACTCTTGGGTCGCAAGACATTGGCTACAAAAACATTTCATCGCTAACTCTGTGCTGAACCTTAGTTATGTGACACTTTTTAAACACGTTAAAATGCGTTACAAATTATAAAATTTTACTTTTATTGTGTGTAAATAGCACTCAATTAGACCTTATGTTTTATAAAATGTCAAGGACTTAAAAATAATATGATTTGTAAATGTCTGCAATATTTAGGCTGTACGTATATAAAAAATGAGACTGGGGTAGCTACACACATAGTCGGGCCGGCCTTAATCGGCACTAATCGGCACAGCCGCCCGGGTAAAAATCCGATACAAAATGGCTAATACTGCCGAACCGACTATGCCGGCCCGACTATGTGTGTAGCTACCCTAAGTCGCTTTGTAAGCCTGCACTGATATGAATAAGCCAAAGGATACTGTTCACTTAGAGATTATGATGTACAACTTAAACCAGCATTATGTATAACAGCTTACTGAGGTTGATACACATTCAAAAACAAAATATCTGTGTTGATCGTTTGCATGCTGATTCAGTAACGACGACTATCCAACTGTAAAAATCGTGCATTTTCTATGTACGATCTTTAAAAACCAAAGACAAGACAAACGGAAAAATACTTCTGTCATTGTATTTTTCCGTTTAGTCGTATAAGATTTATTTATTCAAAAAAAGTACAGCATTACAGTTAAACACTAATGCAGAGATGATGATTATGTACAGATTTATTTAGATATTCGCAAATTAACTAAGGCCGAAACTCATAAGACAATTTTGAACACGAACTCAGTCTGAACTCAATCTCCATTCATACCTCAAAAGTGTCTATGACTAACAGTCTATGGTTCAATGCTATGAATCTTGCAAAAACGATCAACACAGAGATATAATTACAATTATATATTTTGAGATATGTAAACACCACAATTTACGTAAATACTCACAAAATCTTCCCAAATTCCAGGCCCAAGACTGTACAAGCAGCCAACGACGAAATCCAATCGCGGCATTATGCTGAACGCGGTCGAGTATTGCGTGTTTCCGGGCGCGGTGAACGCGGAGGCCAAGCGCCGGGTCCTAGAGGAGATCGCGCGCTCAGAGGCCAAGCACTTCCTAGTCTTGTTCCGGGACGCGGGCTGCCAGTTCCGGGCACTCTACTCGTACTGCCCCGACACGGAGCAAGTCACGAAGTTGTACGGGACGGGCCCTAAGCACGTCAACGATAGGATGTTCGACAAGTTCTTCAAGTGAGTAATGAAGATTCAAGTATTCTTATGCTGTTATTCATAAACCTAGTAAAACCTCACTTCCCTTAAATCGTGTTGCTATCCCTTTCACACTTCGTTAAAAAAGGTTAAGAAATGGACAGAGGGCCGTTAGGTTTAATAACATTAAGTCACGCTTATGATTACGCGCCTTAAGGCGCAAACTCGTGCTACAAGAGCTGGTGAGTTTATGAACAAATAAAATCTATCTTTTTCTTTTCCAGATACAATTCCGGCAGCAAATGCTTCTCGCAAATCCACACGAAGCACCTGACGGTGACTATCGACGCGTTCACGATACACAACTCGCTGTGGCAGGGCAAGAAGGTGCAGCTGCCCAGCAAGAAGGACATGGCCCTAGTTATATAAACTGATCACTTATTAGCTAGGGACATTTTCACCAATGATAGTAACGAAACAGAACTTACATTACGGGACCAACTGCGTTATTGCAAGAAATGTGTCGGTAAAGTACATTTCGATCGAGTATTTATTATAGAAATGTATAAAACAAGCTGATTGTTTAACGTGAAAACGTTTTTAAAAGACTCGTAAGGCTGATAGTCATAGACTGTTGAGCGTCAGAACCTAACGTGTAAGACCTAACTCAAGTTACACTGTCTATGATCTAAAAGACTCCTATACTAAGAATCCGAAAGATTTAGCGATGAAACTCTTCTGTTGTCGCGATCTATTCGAATATTTCTCTTTGAATTTAACGTTAACTGGGCTGTATAGTTCTAAAAATAGACTAATGAACCTTACCTGTTGGGCGCTTAAGTCGTTATGCAGACGTTTTCACGTTAAACAAGTACAACGTAGCGTTTCTTGCGATTTCTCAGTTGGTCCCGTAGTGAAAGTTGTTCAGTACCATGTGTGCTCTGAAAATATGCTTAGCTAATAATTCAGTACGTATTATAACCGGCCCGCGGCCGCGGCCGAGTCGCTTAAAGTAAACCCACGTTATCTAGTCGCCGGCGGCAGTCGAGTCAAGCCTTTACTCTTCAGTTAAACGCTACGGTAGGGCAATAGTGCCAGTGTCCAATTGTAATTTAAAATTATCGGTTAGTGCATTTTTGTTCTTGGACGAGAGCTGTGTTACGTTTTAATGTTATTTTCGATTGTGTTAGGGTGACTGTGCACATGTTCTGGGCGGCATTGATCGACGATTTAATTTTTAAGGTTTTTTTTATCGTAATGAAGGAAATTTTGTCGATATTGGGTTTTTAATGTAAGATTAAAGCTGTGTTCCCAACGAAAGAACGTTTCTGGGTGAAAGTTTAGCAATACCGTCCTCTGGTAGAAGTACGCTAAAAATGACGCATAATTGTGGCATTTCAAGCAATTTCCATTTGTACTAAGTAACAACAGAAAGTAACTTTTAATTATTAATCTTGTGTATTGTGAATAAAATCTTGCACATTTTATTTTATTCCAGTTTGTCATACCAGACAGTACAAGCTGGATTTTTCTCTTCATTCTGTTCTAATTGTAGAACAATTAGTATGACGGAAAGTATTTCATTGTCGACGCTATTGCACAATAAATGCCGACCCGAACGTGTGTATGCGCCCCCTAAATGTTGACGACCGACGTGTGAGCAGCCGGCCGCGTCCACACGGCGTGCTAGTTCACAGTCAGTAACCAATAGTCGCGGAGTGGACGCGCGGCTGCGATCGGTGCCTGTGTCATATTGTACAGTTAGGAACGTTAGTAGGAGGTCGGAAGCTCGAATGAGTTAGGAATTTTACATGTGCTTTGATGAACTTGGATTGAACATACTGTAAATGCAAATGGCACTGAAATTTAAAAATTGAATTTATGGTTCTAAGTTGACCGTACTATAATAGTAATAAAATATTCGGTAAAATGATAATACAATAATATTCTATTTTGGCCGCTAAGTCTTAACCTAAAGCTGCGTTTCCACTGCGGCATGAATTGACCAATTAGTGTGTCCGGCATCGTGAGACGGCGCCGACAGAGAATTCGAGCATTGTGATTGGTGAATTATGCATTGCTCCATTAATTGGCTCTGCCTTAATGGAAACGCACCCTAAAACTAAATTAAACTGTCACTAAATCGCGTAGGAGTGATCGGGGTCGACGGTTAAAATTAGCGCCCCACCTTGGAATCTACAAAGTTTAATTTTTACAATTATAATCTTGACGACGCACACTGGCTCGAAATCAGGTTGATAAGCTCTTTCGATTGGGATTCCCATTTTCGAAAAATAAATCCTAAGTTTGCATTTGATCACTTTCGTGCGTCGTCGCTTAAACTTGGGATTTCGCGTTAACGACGATGAGATACGGCCCAGAGCGTTACTATCACATGATTTAAGTGCAATTTTGCTTGCATCTACAGTATTTTTAATTTAAGGCTTTGATTGGTTTCGATTTGTGAAAGTTATGTTGAATTTGTATCCGCTTGGCCGTTTACCCGTCGCGCGCGGCCCACGAGCTGTGATTGACATTGGGGCAGGCGCCGTGGCGGGACGGGGAGACGGGGCTCGAATAAGGGGGGTGGTGTGTGTGTAGATTCCGGGGTGTCGCACTCTGTATCATCCCAAAGCAAGTGTCTTATTTTATTTTAAATTAGTTGGAAAACCAACAGCAATATACAAATAGTAAGAAAACAATACAAAACTGACAGCCAATTACAGTTTTTTTTTTCAGTTTTAGATTATAGACTGTTAACAATATCAAGCACTTAACTGGGCACTATTTACATTTTAGCTGTGTCTTATTGGTAGCGATTCTGTCGTACGTTTTGTAATTTTAAACTAAATTTGACATGTGCCATCCTTTTCATAAGTAAACTTATGAAAAGAATGGCAGTATGGTGTAGGAAGGAGGCGGCAATTTTGACATGTCAAATTTAGTGTATTAAAAAGCAACTTGCATTTTAAACTATTTTCACAATAGATCGGATAACTTTACTTTCACAAGAACAGATATCCTTCAGTGTTACACCGCAACAGGTAATTAGACGATCATATTTATTTACAAAATAAGACACTTGTTTTGGGATGAGGTTTAAATTGAATCATCGCCAAGCGAAACGTCTCATTCACTCATCTAGTATGAGCGATAGTTTCATTTAGATTTGGCGGCCACCACAGAATCGCACCTAATATGTTAACTGGTAGCGATTGCGATGATAACCAGAATAAAGCCAATTATGAAAATTGCTAGGTTTCTATGTAAATTAATAATGAAGCATAGTGGTAAAAGACCACTTAATTTTTAAAAATAAATGGAAGTGTTATAAAGTACTGATTTTGTGATATAACTAATTTCAGAAACGAGCATTTAGGATAATTAGTCCATATGAAAATGAGTCATTTTGACCACTAATGCTGTTATTCATAAACCTATTTAAACCTCACTTTTCTTAAATCGTGTTGCTATCCCTTTCACACTTCGTTAAAAAAGGTTAAGATAGAAAGGGACAGGGGGCCTAAACGGTGGCGTAACTTTAAATCACGTTTATGAATACGCGCCCAAGCGTTTTCAAAATGGACTCATTCTGATTAACAGTCGATTCGCTGCCAGTTATACACAATACCTGCCGAAGACTTCGCTCCGCGCGTGTTGATTGCTGCGTCAGTGTTGAGGGGCGACAGGCGCGCCCGGTGTAAGAACGCAATGGTTGCCATATGTATTAGTGAGATGGTCGATACGTTCCAAATTAAACAAATTGTCTCAAACAATGTGTAACAGCCAAACTGTGGACTGTATGCCTGTATTTATTAGGTAGACTGTCCCGTATCACATTATTATAAAAGTAACAAATTCACAAACTAATTATCGCTTATTTGTTGTATGGTAATATTAACTCGTTAGTAATTATTTCAATTTGACTGGAGATTAATATTAAGATTACGTATTTGTTAATTGACCCTCAATATTTTAACGTTATTTCAATTTCCATTTTTTTACTGCTTGTATAGCTAAAATAAGTGAAGGCACACTTTACGTGGTAATTGTACTGCCTTATTCTGTAAATAATTGTTTTTTTTTGTATACAGCTATTTATTAAAAGAATGTTAAACGAAAATTGATGAATGTCATTTTTTCATTGTTTAATGATTGGTCATCAATAATATACTACCGATAGTATATGGTATGCAAATATATTGTATTAATAAAAAAGCATAACGAAATAATATTGAATTTCATATTACATACTTTGTTTCATTTGTTTTGAGAACTTAGAGTAGACTAGGAATAACCTCGTCCTAAAAATCCTTCAACGCAGCCGGAACGAATGAAGTATTTCCCCTTACACAAGTCAATAAAAAAGGTATAGAGTCATATAAATTATTTATTTCATACTTAAAAATTAACTTGTACCTTACAATTAAAATGCTGACTATAATAGTAATATAATTTTGTGACGTTTTTTTAACGCAATGACCTTAAATCTTAATTTATTACAAAACGAGGTTATTTTTAAAAATCCGATAAATACTCAGATATAATACCACAGTATTATGTGATCATTTTAAGAGCCTTCCATGAGCCAACTAACACCGCCAATCTTAAAAAAATAATATCTTCCAATATAATCAGTTTTATTAAAATTTTCGGTAAGTTTTAGTTCGCATAATTGCGAAAAACGGCAGCTTTTGGCACATTTGGGAACTACAACTTAGGTTATCGCAATTATGCCATGTATTGTATATTGAAAAATAGTATTCATCCTAATAAACATTTTGTAAAAAGCTTTTTTTTAATAAAATTGATTAAATTGGAAGATATTACTTTTTCAAGATTGGCGGCGCTAGTTGGCTCATGGAAGGCCCTTAAATGAATAATATTTAATTTGGTAACCGGGGCTGATTCAATCAATGCTGTTATATTTTTTATTATTTATCTAAAACAAACTAATGGTTACGACAAAATATTTACTTAGTTACAAAAACGCCTTAAAATTGCCATTTAATCCGGGTTAACTTTAGCCCGTGGTTAGCCCTAATGACAACTAAAATAGAGATCAAATCAACTTGTATTTAGGGCATATGTTCTTAACAAAATAGCCCAATACTATTACCAAACATTTGTACACTTAATTGCAACACCCAAACACTATTGCTAAACTCTACAAAAGTAGTCAGTCAATGTTTCGATGCAGAGTCTCTGAAGGCAATTAATACCATTAACGAGGATCCTGATTTGGTGGTAGATTGAAATTATAATGAAATAATCTTGTATGGGAGTCCATACATAAATAAAATATTCTCCGGAATCAGTTTTACAATTATCGAAGCTGTTTATGAAAATACAAAAATTTTAAAGCGCGTTCCGCTATTAAATTTAACTGAACATAACTTTCGAGCCAGAGAATATATTTTATTCACATAAGTATCTTCATTCGGCTTGTACGAGTTCGAATAATATGTGTATACTGAGGCAGACGGATTTAAGATTCGTCTAAATACCTAACAACTTAGGTGGTATGCCAATTTCTTTATACAAGAAATTGTCTAAAAGTTAGGTACTTTCGAACTAACTTGTGATCAAAATGGCGGGCAGAGGATAATCACAGAATCAGCTGATGAGACGTGCAGCGCCATTTTGTTTTGCCCACAGACCACTTACCCAATAGACATGAAATCGGTACAAATGACATTGCCACATTTCAATGGAGCTTTGCCCCACGTTTGGTCACCTACGTGACCATTGTAGCTCATATATCATTTTGTTGGGGACTTATTACAGGTTTCATATTGCATAATCATAATCAGTAGGAGTTGCGAGAGTAGTAGAAAATGATAACAAAGACAATGAATAATTCGCTTCGATTTCTTACTCGCATGATGTACAAAACTTTATTCTAAACCAATAATTTTAATAAAAAATGGAGATTTTCTTACATTTATTCGTTATCTTGTTCATCATGCGGTTGATGGTGGGGCAGAATCTGGCAGTCTGTATCCACAGTACCGCTGAGCTCAAACGATAGTGAAGTAGTGCGTGACGGGCGACGACACGTCGGAGTCCACGTCTTTATGCATGTCCAGTAAGACAGTGTTGGCTGACTCGTCGGCCTCCTGCGGACAACGGTTATTTATTCAGTTTTTACCCGACTGCCCCAGAAGGAGGGTAATGTTTTCGGGGGTATCTATGTATACCACAGCCTAAAACAAATGTCTTATTTTGTAAACAAATATGATCGTCTAATTACCTGTTGTGATGTAACACTGAAAGGAACTGATTGATCGAACCTGTTCGTTCATCATTGTGAAAATAAAGTAATTCGATCTAATAATGTTAAAATAGACGATATTGTTAGATACAGGGATGGGTGCCTGGAAGAGGCTCAGGACAGGGATGGATGGAAGAGGAGGGGGGAGACCTTTGCCCAGCAGTGGGACAATTTATAGGTTTACAAAAAAAATGTTAAAATAACTATGCAATAATCACAGAATAGCTTAATATGTTAGTAGGGTAGGGTAGTTTTTGTTTACAAAATAAGAAACTTGATTAGGGCATCGGTATATGTCCATTCCTTCCTGCCATCCTGTAGCCTAAACGGCTTGATGGATTTTGGTGTATGAGGTATCGGTAGATTCGTCTTGATTACGTGTGTTGTGAAGTGTCATAGGGTATAACAAATTAATAGGGGATATTTTTTTTGCAGTCAGGTTATTTGTTTTTTGAAATAATTTCTGCTTATACTAAATGGACACGACGAGAGCTCGGTGGCGCAGTGGTTGGGTCAATGGACTTGCGATACGGAGGTCCCAGGTTCGATCATATGCCAATGAGTTAACCTCGTTTTTTTCTACGGAAAAACTTACGTACATTTACCGAATGCTCTCAAAACGGTGAAGGAAAGACATCGCGATGAAACCTGCATGACGTAGAAAAAAATCTAAGGCATGTGTAATCCGTCATCAGTACTGGCCCGCGCTGTGGATCATGGCCCGAGCTCACTCGATGTAAGGGAAGGTCTGTGCCCGTACAGTGGGGACATAAAAATAAATAGATTGATGATGAATGGACTCGACAGTTTGACAATGTCATGGTAAAGAGTAAAACCATTCAATCGCCTTCCTTCTCCACAATCATCAAAAAGTGACCCTGGCTGGACGAAGCAGCTCAGCGGTCACGCTCTTGAGGTCTGCAGTGGGACTCTTGTATCTAGCTCGAAATTGCAGACCCTGCATATAATTTAACGAAAACTCCCAACTTATTGATATTGGCGAACATTTTCTGATTAATTTAACGTGATATTAAATACAAAACAACCACTTTATACAATAAAATTATGATATTCGTAATGTCACGTTACAGCCATTTTCAAACGTCACTAAGTAGGAATGGTTTATAATGTAAAGTGCCTAATGTCTGGTCTGTCCTGGTGATGCCTGCCGCATCGCCTCACATGAACCATTCTCCGGCCACGATTCGCATTGCTGTTACAGGATTTTTATTTGTATACTTAAGTATATTGTTAGTTTACTGACGTGATCAAGTGTTCCTACGATCTTAATAAATGAGTATGAGTAGGAATACATACGTCTTCTTCGGCATATCCGTTAATCTCGACAGGAATCGTTTGTCCATCTTGTGTCACTACCTGCAATCATCAAATTAATTAAAGTTATTCACTTTCATGAGTCAATACCTATTATCACGGCACGTGTTCGTCGAAGTGCTGAAGCCATAGTGTTACCTGCAGCGACCGGCCGTCCGCGGACGTGATGGCGAGCCGCGTGCCGTCCTGCATGGTGAAGTGCAGCGGGTTGCCCTGTTCGTCAGTCACCTGGACACAGAACATGATTATCAATATATAATTAATTACTCTATGACCGTATACATGGTATAACGGTAGACCGAAGAGCGCCATCCCGCCATCCGCGGCGTAATTCGACGAAATAAAATAACATTTTATTACTAGCTGTACCCCGCAACTTCGTTTGTGTAGAAAAAGTTCTATGCTCTGAAACTCCTGTCAAAATCCCTTCAGTAGTTATGGCGTGATACTTGCACAAAGTCACAGACAAACCGACAAACAGACAAAAATTCTAAAAATTGGTGTTTTGGCATCAGTAACGATCCTAAAACACATTACAATTATTCTTTTCAAAAAATATCCAATGTACAGACACAACTTTTTTAGTCTTATTATATGTATAGATAATAAAACCATTTGTATTGTGGTGACACGAATTTTTTTGTATCACTTACCGCTATCCGTTCATCGTCGTCCAACACCAGCGGCTCAGTGAGTTCCAGTTGCTCGAGTTGCTCGTTATCTAACTGCTCGTGCTCGAGCTCCATCTCCTCCATCTCGGGCGACACGAGCAGCGACGGCCCCGGGTACAGCTCGCACGTAGTCAGCACTTTGCTGTCGTGATACGAGGCCGCCTGTAAACAAATATTCATGTGGGGTTCTCTTGAAAATGGCGGTTGCAAAATTATTTGATAATTTTTGTTTTATTGTCTACAGTGGTTATTTTGATATTAATATCACGTTAAAATAATCAGAAAATGTTCGCGAGTGACATTATGGTGAATTTGTTGGATAATTTGAGCAAGATCTGGTGTTTCAAGCTTTTATCAAGAGTTCCCGCTACAAGCTCGGGAGTGAACGTGACTGTCGAGCTGCTTCGTCCAGAGTGATGACGCTGCGGCGACTCCTCTGGATGAAGACGCGGCTACCTAGGGTGAAGACGCTACTGCGACTCCCCTGGAGGAAGATAGAAGACTATGATATATTGAATTTTCTGTAACATGACATTGGCAAATGACGAACTGTCGAGTCCATTAATAAAATAAATAAATAAATATTCATGTAAAGCCAGGTACTTACCAGAGAGCTGTAACTGTTGCAAGTTACTTGTATCCAAAAATCATACAGTGTACGTCAGAGGTTCTCAAACTTGTTTCGTCTACCTACTTTGAAAATCAATGTTTTTCAGCGCCATGTTTTTTTTTTACTTTACCAAAAACTTGAACTCACTGGGCCAACTGTTGGTCCAAGTGCATACCTGTTCTGGGTCCAGTATATGGAATTCCGGCTCTGCCTCGTCTACGTCGTACGTCACGTATATGACGCTCTCGTCCTCGGGCTCCGTGTCTTGGGCCTCCGCCCCCGCGACCGCGTCGGCAGGCTGAGGCTCGGGCGCCGCGGGCAGCGCGCCGTCGGGGGTGACTAGCAGACTGATTTGTTTGTGAACTTGCTGAGGGATGAGAAAGGTAAAGTGAGTAACTCTTAACAATAGTTCTCATTTGTTAGGCCGCATTACCATAGTACGGTGGAACACAGAGAAAGGTGTACAGGAGAGTTTTTAAGGTTGAGATTTTCTCAAAAACTACTTGACCTATTGCAAAATTTATTTCACTGTTAGATAGATAAAAGTTAAAACTATGTACTGTAAAAGAATTATTAAATTCGGTCCAGTAGTTATTGAGAAAATCTCATCCTTATTGAGGCACCCTGTATACTTATCTCTGTCGTCGACTGTACAGACAACAGCAGATCAATGGTAACACTTGCAATACGATTTTAACTCTTAAGACGCAGATTATACGAACGGTCCAAAGTCCAAAGTGTTAGACTTGATCTGCTGTTAGCTGTACGTATACCGAAGCCCAAATCAAGTGTCTTATTTTGTAAACAAAAACTACCATATGCTACTAACATTTTAAGCTGCTCTGCTATTATTGCGTAGTAATTTTCACATTATTAGATCGGATCACTTTATCTCCACAATGATGAACGAACAGGTTCGGTCAATCAGTTCCTTCAGTGTTACATCACAACAGGTACTAAGACGATAATATCTGTTTACAAAATAAGACACTTGATTTGGGCTGAGGTATACTAATATATCTTTCTGTTCCTTCGTAAATAAATTTCTTCAATCTACAGACTTCTCGACACATAACGGTAACAGATAGCGCTAAACACTCTTGCTGTTATTCATAAACTTAGTTAAACCTCGCTTCCATTAAATCGTGTTGCTATCCCTTTCACACTTCGTTAAAAAAAGGTTAGGATAGAAAGGTATAAGGTTGAGAATTTCTCAAAAACTGCTGGACCGAATTTAATAATTCTTTTACAGTTACATAGTTTTAACTTTTATCTATCAAACAGTGAAATAATTTTTGCAATATATATACCGCATCTAATAGTGGGGACCTATTATTGGCTTCCTGTTATTATTTTTATGATTACTTATTTATATAGATGTTGGTCTTCCCAAAATTGTAAAATAAAATAAAATATGTCAAGTAGTTTTTGAGAAAATCTCAACCTCAAAAACTCTCCTGTACACTAGTGTACACCTTTCTCAGTGTTCCACCGTACAATTTTGGCGGCAAAGGTCGTCTTCGGCCCGTGCATAACAATAGTAAACTGTGATGTTATCGTGTTACCTTCTTGTGTTTGTTAAGGTTGGAGCAATCCGCGAACGTCCTGGGGCAGTGCGCGCAGCGGAACGGGCGCTCGCCGGTGTGTCGGCGCATGTGCTTGAGGAGGGCCCAGCGCTCCGTGAAGGCGCGCGCGCACTCGCCGCACTGGTGCGCGCGCACGCCCGCCTCGCGGCGCTGGTGCGCGGACCACGAGCCGCGGGTAGAGAAACTGTAATAGGGAATTACTTTATTACAACAGCAAAAACGAACGAAGAGCTCGGTGGCTCAGTGGTTGGGTCAAGGATTTGCAATACGGACGTCCCGGGTTCGATTCCCAAAGTCAAATTTCTTTATTGCAAGTAAGCACGTTGTGTACATTTTTGCACGTCAACATATTTTTTTGAATTTACATTTTCAGCACTTTGCAAGGAAAAGGTGCCAACGCTGAGGAGAAAAAGTGGCAAAAAACTCTCAGCAGCACATCTTTTAAAATATGATAACACAATTACTTAATAACTAGGTATTACACAAGTATTACTATTGTTAGTAATCTAAACTTTAGCCCTCATGCGGAACATCGTTTAAATAGCCAGCCAGGGCAGCCGTGTACCAATGAGTTACGGCTTGTCTGGCTGGTGCCTGCGCGCGTGCAGCCGGTACTGCGAGCTGGTGGTGCCTGCTGCGCTCCCCTTACCGCTTGGGGCAGTGCGCGCACGCGTACGGCTTGTCTGGCTGGTGCCTGCGCGCGTGCAGCCGGTACTGCGAGCTGGTGGTGCCTGCTGCGCTCCCCTTACCGCTTGGGGCAGTGCGCGCACGCGTACGGCTTGTCTGGCTGGTGCCTGCGCGCGTGCAGCCGGTACTGCGAGCTGGTGGTGCCTGCTGCGCTCCCCTTACCGCTTGGGGCAGTGCGCGCACGCGTACGGCTTGTCTGGCTGGTGCCTGCGCGCGTGCAGCCGGTACTGCGAGCTGGTGGTGAAGGCGCGCGGACACAGCGTGCACGCGTACGGACGCTCGCCCGTGTGAATGCGCTCGTGCTCGGACAGGTTGCCCTTCTGGCTGAAGCTCTTGCCGCACGTCTGGCACACGAACGGCTTAGAACCTGAGATAGAGATAGATAATTTAGATAAAGATTTATTTATTGCCACCTTCACATATAATATACTTAAGAGCCTTCCATGAGCCAACTATCGCCGCCAATCTTGAAAAAATAATATCTTCCAATATAATCAATTTTATTAACAAAGGCCATTTATAAAATGTTAATACGATAAATACAATTTTTTAAATGCTTATTTATAACGTGATTCAATTTCGGTAAGTTGTAGTTCGCATAATTGCGAAAAACGGCCGTTTTGGCACATTTGTGAACTACAACTTAGCTTGTCGCAATTATGCCATGTATTGTCTGTTGAAAAATAGTATTCATCCTAATAAACATTTTGTAAATATCTTTTTTAATAAAATTGATTAAATTGGAAGATATTATTTTTTCAAGATTGGCGGCGCTAGATGGCTCATGGAAGGCTCCTCCGCGATTACAAACACATGTAGTCAGTACTTAGATATTTTATTTTTTTATTTTATATTAACAGGAAAACCAACAGCAAAACAATGACAAAATACATAAACTACAATAGTAACAAAAAGCCAACTAGAGGTTTTCACAAATAGTAGATTTACATGTTTAAGTATCGTAAATAGTGTTACCTATCTAACGTAGATATTACTATTTATTATATTTTTGGGCTCTTGGTCCAGTTGCGAGTACACGTTGAAAACGATCGTACGAGTTAAGCAACGTTCGGCAAGATCAGGACCTGGATGGGTGACCGCTAGTGACACTTTCATCTGAGCCCCTCCGTGCCTCGGAAAGCACGTTAAGCAGTTGGTCCCGGTTGTTGTCGCTTGACAGCAGTCAAATGCCTACGTCCGGCATGAATAACTTTGACAAATAGGTTTGGTCAATAAACCACACGAGAAAAGAAAAAAATACTGTATTTTGGTACAATAAAGTGTATTTATATTATCTTAAAGCAAATTCTCGAATGGAGGCCACGAACGGGTAAACGTAGTGTGGGACGCCCCCCGACCAGATGGAGGGATGACCTTCGCAAAATGGCTGGCAGGGACTGGATGCAGAGGGCCGAGAGTAGGGTTGATTGGCGCGCTTTGGGAGAGGCCTACGTCCAGCAGTGGACTGATACGGGCTGATGATGATGATGAAAGCAAATTCTAAGATTGTTTTAGTCCCCCGTCTGTCTGTCTGGTCTCCGTACCTGTGTGCCACCTCATGTGTAGCGTGAGGCTGGTCTTGTGCGCGAACTTGTGCTTGCAGATCTCGCACGTGAACTTCTTCACGCCAGAGTGCAACAGCTGGTGGTTCAGCAGGTTCGCCTTGGTCTTGAACGACGCGTTGCACGTCTGAAACACGCAGATAGTATGCAACGTGTAGTGGTTTCAAGCGGAAGGATGATTTACCCTCAAGACAGAAATAAGTATACAAGGGGCCTCAATAAGGTTGAGATTTTCTACTAGATTGACTACTGGACCGATTTTAATAATTATTTTACAGTTATATAGTTTTAACTTTTATCTGTCAAACAGTGAAAGAATTTTGGCAATAGGTCAAGTAGTTTTTGAGAAAATCTCAATTTTAAAAACTCCTGTACACCTTTCTCTGTGTTTTACCGTACTACTGCCCCCTTACCTTGAAGTCTTTTAGCAGTATTACTTCCATAATACTTTGTTACTTCGTATAATGACGACCTTAAAGTAAGCTCATTAAGGTCGTCATTGTACGAAGTAACAAAGTATTATGAAAGTAATACTGCTATAAGACTTCAAGGTAAGGGGGCTGAATTACTTAAACATAAAAAATTAAAATTTTGGCCTAAATTTTTTATTCAAATCGAAAACATGAGATACATCGATACTAATTCACTAGCTAGTACCTACGAAACCGCAAACGCCTCGTCCAAGTATCAAGTTGAAATTAATACCAAATACTCAGGTCTGCAATACAATTTTCATTTGGGTTGGTGGAAGTTGCAGCAGATTCAAATGTTATTCCTCACTGTGGCCGTCTGACCTTGCACGAGTACGGCCTGCCCCCTTACCAGTTACCGCCCCGGTACCATGACGACCTTAAAATAAGCTTATTAAATACGTCATGTTACGAAATAACAAAGTATTATTGACGTAATCCTGCTATAAGAGTGCATGGTAAGGGGGCTGAGCTGCGAGTGCATGAAGCACTTGCTGCACACGTAGCGCTGGCCGGCGTGCTCGGCCTCCTTGTGTGTGTGTGTCTGACCTTGCACGAGTACGGCCTGAGCTGCGAGTGCACCAGCTGGTGCCGCTGCAGCAGCTGCTTGTGCTTGAAGCACTTGCCGCACTTGCTGCACACGTAGCGCTGGCCGGCATGCTCGGCCTCCTTGTGTGTGTGTGTCTGACCTTGCACGAGTACGGCCTGAGCTGCGAGTGCACCAGCTGGTGCCGCTGCAGCAGCTGCTTGTGCTTGAAGCACTTGCCGCACTTGCTGCACACGTAGCGCTGGCCGGCGTGCTCGGCCTCCTTGTGGTACACCACTGACGACGGATGGTTCAGCACCTAAGGAAAATAATTCAAATGATTTATTGCAGTCACAAAGACCATATAAGTGTTAGTAAGTATTTAAAACTATGTTAGTGTTTACACGAGGTGTATTACGCGCTATGACATGCGACTTAGGTCCGACTCCGAGACCCCGGGACATGTAAGTGTACCCAGTGGCTCAGAATCGGACTGTTCATGGAATCCGCAATGCCCTTCAGGATGCTGTTAGGGCTGCCGCGAACCCGTCGCATCAGGGATGCGACTCTTTTGCGTATGATGGCATGGAAATCCGTCTACGCCGGCTTCCGCAAACATCAACATAATGTCATATTATTAAACGGAAAATATTTATTCATATAAATGTGTGATGATTATCACACTTTAAATGATGAAACAAGTCGAGAGAACGTGTAACAATGTATTTATTTGCAATAAAAGATATGATTCTGATTCATGCTTAAATGTTACTTGAGTATGAAAGTGGATGTCTCGAATTGTATGGTTCGAATTAATAATAAAATAATAAAAATATTTATTTGCAGTAGCCAACATAAAAATTTACAAAACATTACATTTATAGCTTAGAAGGCTATGGTGATGAGCACACAGAATGAAACGCTGAACTCTCAAACTAGGTTAAAAACCTGTAACTTGGGAGTCAGTGATCCGGCCGTACGCGCATTCCAAAAAGCAGCAATAATACTTAATTGCATGCAATGATAGTTAATAAGTTTAGCTGTATCTTACATAATAAATTATTTATGAATTAGTGTTAAATAACGTGTGTGTAGGATGTGTGCGTATGTGTGTGTGCGTATATCAGTATGGTAAGTAAATAAATAATATGATATAATATAAATGGGCTCTGTATTTTGTAAGAGATAGAATAAATAAATAGATTATATAATAATAGTTTTCTTAAACCCGTGAAACCTAGAGAGATACATAATAATAATAATATATATTATTAATAATAGTGATGATAGTGAGTGAAGTGGAGAGTGAGCAATTTTTGTGAATTGGTATGTGTACGTCCATGATATTGTAACGATCACGTCTTTAAATCAATTTCAAGACATGGTAAAATTTTGTTAAAATAACTAAATTATAACGCAATCTTTTTAAGTAAGAAAAACTCTTTACGTAATTTATTTACAAACCAAAAATTATGACAATGACAAAAAAAAATCAAAATCTGACAAAGAGAACGAAAATTGCAGAAATCTGGCAGACGTAAAAATATGTGAAAATATTTAAAAATACAATAAATAATAATGATTCAGGAAGAAATGATATTGAAATAGATTTGCAAGTTTACGGTTACTAGATTAGGTGTTCCTGTAGTTTAGTTTACAGGTTTTCAGGTATTTGGTTCCTCTTTACTATCTCAATAGAAACATCGGGTTATTATGGGAGGATACGCCATTGCTATCGTAACAGATTAGAAAGGAAACTTTTACAAGATCATAACAGAGTCTGGAGTGGATCCTTAAAGGTAAAGAGGAACTGAAGAGAACCGTGAGTGTTTAAACAGATAATTTATAGGATTGTGATAATGATTAGACTATTATTTTAGGAGATATTTAAGTAAAACCAGATAGTGTGACAGCTTTCTACTGTCTGACAAGATCAGCTATTTTGAGAGGATCCTTTGACGTTTCAAAATATGTAAACAAAGATTATATTTACGAATTATTATTTTAACATTTTATCGAACATTTCGCGAGTGAATTCTTGAGTTTGTGACTTAGTGAGTTGGTGTTTGATGCTGAATAGTTTCCTTGTTGTGTTTCAAGTGAATTATACATTGAATTATAGAACTATTGAAATGTGTGGTGATTCTAGTTGGAACTACAATCTTACAAGAGCTTGGTGTTGCATTGAAGACTTCTTCTAGACTTCATCCTTCATTGTTCCTGGTTTCTACATGAAGCTGCTGTATCCTGACTCTTATTTACAATTGTTAATTACTCTGAGGAGGGCTCTAATAAAGAAATACTTTACGAAACATTCTTTGATTCATCTCTCTGATTAAATGAACTACATCCAACTTCCTGATTGTCTAATTGTACCTTTAGAATCTTCCAATACTAACCAAGTTCCTTTCCAGACTAATAATAATATTTTGTGAGTAAACCAATCTTTATTTATTAGTAGAGAGAGATATAAATAGAAGGAACCTTAGTTTCGAAGTTGAGAAGACTATCTATTATATGGATTTGAATATCTGTACTTAAATACCTACATTAAACCTAACGTTCGTCGTGTGTGTACATTGACTGTACAACATATTTATCTTCATTTTACTAATCATAACCGATTAATCAATAAAACAAATATTTTCATTAACAAATTATAATCATACTAATACGGCTAGACTAAGATCATTTTCTAGGATAGGCCATATAGGTTCATGGTTTATTAATGATGTTAGAGAACACTATTATCACATACGTTATTCTAGTTAAGTTAGAAATTATGAGAAACCCGTTTCGTAGGAAAAGGTTCTATTTTATTTTATTAGGAAACCCGAGTCGTAGTGATGGGTTCTAATTTAAATTACTAGACGGTCATCTAGTAAGGCTTCTGTGCCATTTTATTTTAGGTTTATTTAGGTTCTAAATTCATTGGTGAAGTATTGTGTCAGTGTCTTTGCACATAATTCTGACATATTCTAAGATTCGAATTCTGAACTTCGTATACCCCGTTTCGGAATACATTCAAACAGAATATCGATCTACTTTTGTTTATCGAGAGAGTTGGTTCGAGATTCTGAAGAGAGACGGATGTGTCTTTTCAATATTATACAAACAGGAATCCAAGATCCAAGGAAAGAGGAAGGATTCTAATATTATGATTCCAACTACCTATGACGTCCACTGGAATCTGGTGATATTCTTCTAATTACTTTAACCATTATTTTATAGATTAATCCGTTGGATTCTTTGATTACAAATTATACGTGCGCTTCACTAAACTATTACTTATTCACGGGGTTTACTACGTTATTACAATTTATTCGTGGGCTACTACTATTGTCAACATTTACTAAATCCAACAAATACTCTAAGATTACAACGTTATGACGTCAATGTGGAATTTATGTTAATTATAGAAATAGGATTGTATGTCTAAAACAGAAGTACGCAGTACCTTTTCGGCAACTAACTTCTAAATTATATTCTTCCTAAAATTCATTTATCGAAGGAACTATTTCTTTATCTTTTCTTCTGTGATCTATTTTATTCGGATAAACATTTTAATAATATGAGATGTATTGACACAACTGTAATCCAAATATTCTGGATTACTTTAATTATTAACTAAATTGAGATTCACTCCTATTCACAAATAGAAGTAAATCTTATAACGTTTAATAATAATTTTGAGGTCGTTCTGTTAGCATTTACATTAACCCGTGTAATTTACAGACTCTACTTAGATTATCAAGTGTCACTATTTGGATTTAACAATACAAAATTAACATTATTATAATGTTGTCATACTCCTTGCAATAGAGCGGTCTTTGGGGTGCATTTCACCTCTTTCCTCCTAATCGGTCATGGGCGAAGGTCTATTCCGGTGGCTTGACTCCATGGTACTCTAGACGAGGCCTGGCCAAGTCCATGTTCAACAAAGCCGAGGGTCGGACGATATGTGGTATGTTCAAGCCTAAGGAGTTCTGTAAATTGTTAGGAGTGATTATTTCGGAAGTTGTACGAGTGGATCATTTGATAGTCGTAGTAGTAGTAGTAGTAATTATGTCTCTATTTAGATTATCAAGGGTCACTATTTGGATTTAACAATGCAAAATTAACATTATTATAATGTTGCCATACTCCTTGCAATAGAGCGGTCTTTGGGGTGCATTTCACCTCTTTCCTCCTAATCGGTCATGGGCGAAGGTCTATTCCGGTGGCTTGACTCCATGGTACTCTAGACGAGGCCTGGCCAAGTCCATGTTCAACAAAGCCGAGGGTCGGACGATATGTGGTATGTTCAAGCCTAAGGAGTTCTGTAAATTGTTAGGAGTGATTATTTCGGATGTTGTACGAGTGGATCATTTGATAGTCGTAATAGTAGTAGTAATTATGTCAATATCAACATCTCAATCTAAATTAGTAAATAACGCTTATAGCGACAGTTATAGATCCAGGATGATGAGATAAAGTTTGGTTTCCTTAATATCCAACCTGCAGACAATGTCTTGCAAAGGTTGTTCTCCACGTCTCATTCAAGCTTTGTTTGTGATGAGATTATAAAGGTCTCCCGAGTAACACTCAATCTGAGATCTAGATCCCTTTACTGCGTAATACTTCTAGTTCGTGTTTACGAACTTAGGGGGTTCGTTAGGTTGTTCTTGGTTGCAGGGCCGTGAGATCGGGACTGTTGTGGTGTCTATAACGATCTGCGGTAGGCTCCGAGGTTTTGGGCGCTGGGGGCTCGGAGGTGAAAACCATTTTAATAAAAATACTAATATATTAAATTATCCCCACTTTTGGAATCTTCACCGAGTTTACCACAACAACTACAAAAACTCTCAAAATTATCCTTTTCTCTTCTTCATAAAGTTTATCTAATTATAAGAACTTGTTTTACGTCATTTAGTCAGATTGCCGTTTTCCAGCTTTACTCCTTAGACAGAATTACCTCGGAAAGAACAAAGGTTATAAACACAACGTAAGTAGGGTCCGCCACTAGACGAATTGCCAATATTAATCACGTGCCAAAACTCATTAAGTTTACTTAATGTTTTAAGTATAATTTTAATAATATAATAATAAGGTCAGCCAAAAGGGTCGATCGTTACAATATCTATGTGTTTTAGTAACCAAGACTATGATCTAACGGCTAGACCCAGTGGTCCAACCGTCAGACCACAATCATGGTATTACTGTATTGTTGAGGTATACCCGTAGATGATGCATGACAGAGTCTCCAGCCAGTGTATATAAGTGATGGTACCAAAGTACCAAATTTTGGTACTTACGTGTTTGTTTATGGTGTTTTTTTCCTGTAATGCCATGAATATATGTATAAATAAATGTCCGTCGGTGCATGTTACCTTCCCGCACAGGTCGCATGCGTAGGTGCGCGCGCGCCGCCGCCGGTGCGAGATGACGTGCAGCGCGAGCGAGCGCGGGTACGCGAACACGCAGCCGCACTCCGTGCACGTGTACGGACGCTCGCCGTTGTGCACGGCCTGCGGGAAGAGGGGTTAAAAAAAAGCTATTTTAAAATGTTTTATTATGTGAAACTTAAAACTAATACAATAATACTTAAAACACTTTTTTGTAGATTAAAAAATTCACAGAAAATGTCGTGATCTAATAGGGTATTTGACTCAACGACTTTTTTTATTGCATCAATCAATTAATACCGAAAATTTTAAGCGGTTAAGTCAAGTGGTGGGGGGATGCTCCATCTCTTTTTAGCAAAACGGTGTTTAGTATGAAGTTTGTATGGCGTTACTTCAGTATAGACGTCACATACACAAAACATCGTGCATTGTTTCTGTCTCTTTTTAATAAAACTTTTTAAAATGCCTGTATACCGCTGCCCAAATCAAGTGCCTTATTTTGTAAACAAATATGATCGTTTATTTACCCGTTGTGATATAACACTGAAGGAACTGATTGATCGAACCTGTTCATCATTGTGAAAATAATGTGATCCGATCTAATAATGTGAAAACAACTATGCAATAATCACAGAACAGCTTATAATGTTAGTAGGGACACAGAATATATAATAGTACAAGTACAGAAGAGTCTCTCCTAAAAACCGTTAAAATAAATCGCGAGTCTCGCAGCGACGCAATAAAGTACAATTCAGCTCGCGCAGCGCGAAGTGCCTACAATTATATTCACCTACAACGTGCGTCTCTTTCTATCGGGTAGCTCTTTACTCTTCTGACACGATTAGGGCTGCCGGCTTGTGAAAGATAAATAATCTGAATATTTAATGAACATATATTATTATACCACTCTATTATTCTACTTTTGTAAACAAACTGATATTTCAAATATACCTACGGTATTAGATCACAAAAGACCATAGGCATGCTATCTTCTTACACTTTAATGGGTGTCTACAATACTAAACATAACTCTTTTAGGTTTTAGCTAGGTACAATCTAGTCCGGGAGCCGAAACCCATATTTACATATTTAAGATGCAAGAACTAGCCTTGCGATTTATTATATAAATCTAATCTAATTATTCGTTCATTATTCATTCAATTTCATTCAATTATCTGCAACTATTCTCTAGATTGCATGGTAAAACTACTCGTAAGTTAATGGAGAATAAAATCGGGGAATAAAAATAACCCTGGGATAGTTACTCCAGTATAAATTGAAGTTTGGTCGAATCCACCCTAAATAAAATAAATTATTATGGTAGGTACTAAATTGTATGAAAGAATATTTTAATAATTTAGACCAAATTCTTGTCACGATTTTTTTCTTCCGATACAATGAAAGACGGCTAAATACGTCGCAGCGCGGGCGCAAAATAGCGGGCTACGTGCAATCAATCTGGCGCGCAGCAGCCCACTGAATAGCCGCGCCGGCGCGGTCCAAGGCCGCCCGCCCGATGTACCTGTAGATTTATACCTAAAGCGCGGAGTGCACCAGGCCTGGTAGGGATGGTAATTTTTGTTTACAAAATAAAACACTTGATTTGGGATTCGGTATAGTTCAACTAATTTAAATTTTGATTTCACAGTTGATAAAAAATTTGTGTTGTGAAAACACACTTAATTTTCGATGAAACACATTTAATTTTCGATACTTGTCAAATGCCCACAATATTGTGGATCTGAGAATGACAGCAAACCCATTTCCATGATCCTGGGTTTCATCGGTATCCACTGACCTTGATGTGCATGGACTTGCTCTGCTTGCTGCTGAACAGCTTCTCGCAGTGCGGGCACTTCAGCTTCACCTTGCCTTTGGGACCGGCCGGCTCCGGCGCTTGAGTGCCATTATCCACCGGCTGAGTGTTCTCTGAAAGAAGGACAGTGTATCGCTATAAAACATGCAATTTATAATAAATATTGGCAACACCGTTCATTGCGATGTATGAATGTTTTACGTTCACGCTTTTTTATGGAAACAATAAATTATTATTATATTTTACCCTACTGCGAAAGAAGGAGGGCTATGTTTTTCGAGTGTATGTATGTAGGTTTAATTCTTTTGCACGCCCTTCAGCCTAGGATTTTAACAAATGAGGTGTCGTTAGATTGTAGGAGTGACATAGGCTATAAAAATTAATCAAAGGGGGTAATTTTTTTGGCATTCCTGTTTTTTTTTGGAAATAATTTATGTTTGTTGTACAATATAGGTTTACAAAGATATACAGCTTGTCTCATAAGTAGCCATTAATCTCCTATAAACAACTAGATACACAAAGGTCTTACTAAAACAATTTAAAAAAACGTCCAAATAAGGGTCCATTGTTAACGTCCAAATAATGTCCAATAAAGCAAATGACCATTCATCCGTTTGGACCTTCTTTACGCTCGGACATTTTTAGAAGGCAGACTGTGTATCTAGTTGTTTATAGGAGATCAATGTAATTAGCACGACAAACGAATACGGGAGATAGAGGTGGAGTAATTAATACACAGCTACAATTAATTTATAATCCTTACCCTTATCACTCTTATCAGTGGCAGGACTCGAGCTGATCTCCAGCTCCTCCTTCCCGTTGACGAGGCTCTTGAGGAACTCCGTGTCGAGGTCCTCTGGGCGGTCGGGGTCTGGCAGCAGGCGCGGCAGGGAACGAGACTCGACGCCCGGGGCGAGGGGACTGCCTTCGGGCTCGAGGGTTAAGGCTTCGGGTTTGAATTCGGAGTCCTGGTTTAATTATACAATATTGTAAATAACATTGTTGGTTTTATTCTAAATAATAAGTGAATCTAATAGGGAGTTGCAGTACAAAACTTCTTGACCGATTAACAAGGTCTAAAAATTATTAACATCCTAAAAGGAAAATACCATTTCAAGATTTTGTCTCTCTGAATACGTTGAATTTTTTCGTAGACAAATTCGGGGGAAAAAAATTTATGTGTCAAATTTGCGTAGAGGGAGAATCTAATAGAGGAAATGTGATTTTTCTGTCTCGCTCTCGAAAGACAAAAACAACATAATATGGATATCGTAAGCGTGAGAGAGAAAGATTCATATATCTTCTGTCCTTATCGGTGTAACCGCTTTTATTACTAAACCCATACTGTCAAAGCCATGTCACAGCGTCAGAATGACATTGTGTGAACCAACATTGTTGTAAGTTCTTATAAAATAATGTTTTAGTACCATCTTATGTACTAAATCTTATGTTTGTAGTCATGTATTAGATCGAAACATATTGTCGTTATTATATCATCATTGCTGAGGAGGCTTGTTGTGTACGGGAGTAAAAATAGATGAGAACGAAACGATCCAAATATTACGTTTCATAAGTCAGTATTTTTACTGGTATGTTAATCTACTAGTAAACGCGTCAGTACACTGTCTAATCCAACCTACTACACGTACAGTCGAAGACAGAGATAAGTATACAGGGGGCATCAATAAGGTTGAGATTTTCTCAAAAATTACTGGACCGAATTTAATATTTTTATACAGTTACATAGTTTTAATTTTTATCTATCAAACAGTGAAATAATTTTTGCAATAGGTCAAGTAGTTTTGAGAAAATCTCAACCTTAAAAACTCTCCTGTACACCTTTCTATGTGTTCCACCGTACCATGCAATGTCAGCTCACCGTAACGGCCTCTTCTGCAGTCTAACAACGACGTAGATTGGTGACTGGCTAGTTTATACAGCTGGTGTTGCTAGAAAGTTAATCTCCTAGTAGAGCACTACTAAACTACTGCTACAATCAACCTATTATTTGCAATCTTACCGTAACGATTTGCTCCATATCCTTCCCGCAAGGTATAACGTTCTGTCCGGCGTGCCCCGTGACCTGCTGGTGCTCGCGGAACGTGAGCCTGGTGGTGAAGGTCTCGGTACACTGGCCGCACTGGTACAGCACGGGCCCGTGCTGCGCGATGTGAGACATGTAGCGACCAACGCAAGAGAACTCCATGCCGCATATGGCACATTCCTCGCGAGTTTGACGCATTCGGCCTGAATAGAAACATATATGCTGTTATTCATAAACCTCACTTCCCTCAAATCGTGTTGCTATCCCTATCACACTTCGTTAAAAAGGTTAAGATAGAAAGGGAAAGGGGGCCTAAACGGTGGCGTACCTTTAAATAACGTTTATGAATACGCGCCGCAATGATCTTTTTTTTTTCGTGTAGTTTAGTGACCAAAACTATTTGTCAGAGTTATTCAGGCCGCCGTGCCGTGGCCTAACGACTGCTGCCAAGTGATAGCAACCGGGACCAACTGCTTAACGTGCTTTCCGAGGCACGAAGGGGCTCAGATGAAAGTGTCACTAGCGGTCACCCATCCAGGTACTGACCTCGCCCAGCGTTGCTTAACCTGTACGATCATTTTCAACGTGTACTCGCAACTGGACTACGAACCTCTCAATGATTATGATATGATTAAGTCTTAAGTATTTCTTAATGACGAATTAAAATGTTAAATTATTCTTATATTAAGTCGCTGGCAACGCTCACTTGTGTGGATGGATCATTATTATTTATACAAAAATCAACAATCTCCGTTGCCTTTATACATAATAGTAAAACCTCTTTACCATAGAGCAATACATATATTGAAACTCCTTATTCAATGTCCACGCATACTGTTTGCCTGATGGCACAGCGTAAGTAATCAAAAATACCCAAAGATAAACTAGACTGTCCAAGGAATTTCTGTTAGTCTATCCTACAATCCAGGGAAACCCTACTCACCCTTAGGCCTGCCGCGTCCCTTGCCCTTGATGACCACGACCAGCTCGCCTGAGGTCTCCATGTGGCCTATAACCTCCGGCTCCCTGGGCACCACCGGCTTGGCCTCGGCCCCCACGTTAGGTTTCACTTCAGGCTCGCTCTCCTCACCGTCAGTGACGCCCTCCTCTTTGAATATCCTGTCTAGCTCTTTGCCCTACAAATAGAAAGTGATATATAAACAATTTAGTGCACAAAGAGTGTGACGTGTTTGTGAGTAGATCGGCGACTATGTGCCGGGAATGCTTGAGACTGCGAGGTGATGGATGATAGGGAGTCCAGTATTTTTTAATTTTTATTGCATAATCTTTGTTTAATTTTGTAAATATTAAACTACTAATAACAACAATAATAAAAAATTGCGCCGCGGAAAGTCTCAAGCTGCGCAAATATGCGGCTCTCAGCGAGAGCTACATATTTTCGCCGTTTGGTGTAGAGACCATTAACCGCAAGTTGTACAAGATAACGAATAAATGTAAAAATATCTCCGTTTTTTATTAAAATTATTGGTTTAAAGTAAAGTTTTGTACAAGTAGCGTGTCGAAAAATCAATTTTAAAAGTTTTTGTACGTTTTTCCCTTAGTTTTTCCGCTAATCATTCATTTTAATGTGTCAGATTTTTTTTAATGTGGCCCGCCACCGTCCATTTTTTTAAATTATTCCCAAAGGGAAAGGCCAAGCCAACTATTGCACACAGCACCCGTGCTGAGGCCTCGACCCATTCACCAATTATGTTTATTTTAGTACTTACCTATAAAATTGTATGGATGTTTGTATGGCGAATAAAGTTCTTTTTATTTATTTATTTAGTTAGTTTCAATTAGTTTCTTCTGTATGTTATTTATATATTAGGTTGTGTTGTGCAATAAAGTGTTAAAAACAAAAACATGCTTTAATGTATGAAGACGGACCGGTGCTCAAAAAGGCTCGTCTTTTTTAACACAAAAAGACAACAGAGTGAGCTAGCTTTTCAGAGTGTCAAAATTGTATGAAATCTGACAGTTGTAATACCGAACTCAAGCTCAGCTCACTCAAAACTGTCTATTGATTGAATTGTCTGTGTATATCATGTTCATATTATGTGACTGTTGTTGACATTTATATTTTTTATTATTAACATTTTCATTATTGTAATCTTATAAATTAATTTAATAATATGTAACTATAACTACGACAATCTATGAAATTGCATTAGTTTAATACTGTAATGCATACATTTAAATGAAATAATAAATTAACATTAGTAACAAACCTGTACAGCTTCCCGAAATCTAGTAGGAGTCTTCCTCAGTCTCTTGCCGGAGACATCCTCTTGTTTCCCCTCCCTCTTCTCTGCTATCTCCCTATCTCTAGCGGCTGCTTCTTGAGCCAACTCCTCAGGACTCTTGGGCTTCTTGGGCGGGCGGCCGCGCTTGCGCTTCGGGCGCTCCAGCCCCGCCACTTGGAGGGCCACCGGGTGTTCCACTTGGTACACCCCGTCAGTTGTACTAACTGGAAACAAAGGGCTATTTTCAAGATCTAAAAGGACTTTCATTTCATTCGGTACTTATTATGTGTTTTCTTTCTATTATATTTTTATTTAGGGATTTCTTCAGAATAATCGTAAATAGAAATTAAAGAAATCGTAAAAAATCAATCTATCATTCGAAAATGATGGCGGATAATCCACCTGGGCACAGATTAGCGTTGCCGATCGATACTCGACTATCGATAGATAGATAGTCTACCGAAAGCAATACTATCGATAGTATTGTTTCTCGTAAATAACAAACTATCGATAGTATCGTTTTGTAGTGTAAGTTTTGAAATATCGATAATCCAAACAGTATTGGTCAATACTATTGCAAATTGGCTAACTATCGATAGTCCAAAACAATCGATAGTATTGTTACCAAAAACTTCGATAGTATTGCATTCGGTCGATAGTATTGCAACGTTCCGAGCTATTGGTCTCTCTCTTGAGCTATGTATTGGCATTTTCAGATGAAAATTATCGATAGTAAAACTATGGATAGTTTGGCAACGCTAGCACAGATTAGAGATATTCTGTATCTACAAAACAGTTGGGCCACTGAAGAGGTCGTATATGTATAAGACTAATAAGTATGTAAATTGGATATTTTTTGAAAAGAATATCCATACTGATGCCATAACACCCTAGTTCTTCCTACATAACAATTTTTTTTTTTAATTTTTGTCTGTCTGGATCGATGTTCAGGCATCACGCCAAAACAACTGGAAGGAATTTGATGAGACTTTCACTAGGATATAGCTCAAATGCTATAAGCCAGGGCTTCACTAACTTATTTTTACTATGACGCCCCTGGGAATTTGCTACTTTTTTCCCGCCCTTAGACCAAAAAGTACCTACCAAAGTTGTAGTTCTGGCCTAGTAACAAGTTATCAGAAAAACTCCAAATAATATTTATTATATTTTGTTGGCTGGCTATTAATGAGAAGGATGTGCTTGCTTTTCTGAGCATAGCTTTTCAAAATGCCCGGGGCTCAAGTTTGGAAATTCCCATGTATACAGACAACCAATCTATGTAGATCGCCTTGCGACGCCTCTATGATAGTGCCGCGGCGCCCCCGAGGGCGTCGTCGCGACGCACAGTTTGGGAAGCCCTGTTATAAGCCTTTAAAATCTGATATGTGGTACCACATAACCAGAGAGGAAGCGCTGTCTCCTAGTACATTGAAAGTACTTCATGGAGGTCTAATAGTAGCCAGGGACTTCTACGCATACAAAGTTACGGGTACAGCATGTGTATAATATTCTACTTCATCCAGAGTGACGACACTACGGCCACTCCTCTGGACGACGAAAGATGAATACGATGCAATATGAATTACTCAAAATGACATTGGCAAATAACAAACTGTCGAGTCCTAAATAAACAAAATTAATAATAAGAATAACTCACTCTCATAGACAATATTATCAGTGACAACATCATGTTCGCCTGCGATGCCATTGAGCACTGTTTTCTTATACTCCTTCTCCCGCTGGTGAAGCTCGCGGATCACTTTCTGAAATGTCACATTGTCATCTTAAAAGATCAAATTTATTTGAACGCAATGTGAGAATGCCTGATAAGTAAGATACAAATAGCTAGTTGGCCTATTGAAAATAAAGAATGGTTACAATAACCAAAAATATTGTCTTTTTGGCATAAAATGTTCAGTTAGAGACTAGTCAGTCTGTCTAATGAGACCTCACACGTAAAGTAAAAAATCATCAAGGTGTTAGGCATTACAGTGTACAGTAGGTCACAAAGGAACCAATACATTATACATACACTTGAAAAACAGTGCCCTTGTCATTTAGGCAGTCAGGTAATAAATAATCATTTAACCCATTGTAACGACAGGCATAGTCTGTAGGTATTATTGGTGTTTATAGGCGACAATGACTGCCTGTCGGTACCTGTCTGCCCCTTTTTCTCATAAAATTCAAGATTTTAAAATACCTGTCCATTGATGATAAGGTTCAAGAACTCCACCGCGGCTTCCAGCTGAATGGTGCAGCCCGGGCAGATTGTGCGAGGCAGCTGTCCATCGTCAGAAACCTGTTATGCACCACGAAAAAATATATGGAGAGTTGGCCAACTTCTCTAGCTTTTAGGACAACCAACGTTCTTGTTAGGCGTAACATGCGTAAGGGACCGATTTATGGACATGTTTATTTATACTTTGAAACTATAAAATCAGCTGAGACTGTCAAATTGTGGCGCGAGATGAGGGGAAAAAATGCACCCAAAGGACCTTACGCATAACAATAAAAAATAATAATATTTAATTACAAGTGCAGAATATAGCGTAGAATAAAGCATATTTTAAAAATATAGAAATTATCAAAGTATCACTTGTATAGGAAATGTGATTTCTTACACAAAAATAAAAGCATAAAGGTGTGAAAATGTTCTAGTTGTACAAAATGTCAGCCATCTTGACTCCAAATCGAAGTCAATACAATCACAATTTATTACAAAATCATCGTACCTTGATCGGCAGATAAGTGTTGATAATTTCACTTAGGTTTTGGTTATTTTCTTCACAAGAATATAATAATGTTCCACTATCATTTTCTTCACCACATAATCTACAAACAGTGGAATTGTAGAGAAATACTTCCATCGTCTTCCACAAAAGAAAGGGATGGATGTCTGCGCCATCTACTTCCGTCCTTGAATTTTTTTATTGCGTTTTGTTATGCCTTTTTGTCTTCGATCGAAGACAACAAAATTTATTTATTTATTTATAAATATTCGTGATTCGAAAAATATACAAAATTTGTTAAATAAAATATATAATGTTTTTAAAATTACTCTCCTCCTTTCGGCATAAAGATAAAGCTGTAGAAAAATCGTAGGATGAAATTCGAGTTTGGCAACCGGAAGATAGTCATGCATGTCACACTGGCACTGGCATGGCAACCCTGCCCCGCCTGAATTTTTCTTTTGACAGCCCTTTCCGGTTCAGTTCTTGGGGCTAGAAGCCGTAGTTTCGGTTTTTATTATTTTAATCGCCTTTAATCCAGCAAAATGAGAATCTATAAGGATATTATTACTGGTAATTGAGTTTGTTGTGTTAAACTAATATTTTTTGTGTGAATATTTCGTGAAACTGTTGTATCTTTGACATTTTTCGATATCAGTGATTTTGACATTTCATTTGATAGTGGTGTCTCATCAATGTAAATTTTAAGATGTATGCCACATCGGCACTGTTCGAAGATGGTGCGAGCGAAGGAGCTAACATTTTTACCTATGCCATGTATTTATTTCAGGTGACGAGATGTTCTCGGACACGTACAGAATGAAACTGGTTGACGAGGTAATTTACGAAGTCACCGGTAAATTGGAATCCAGAGCACAGGGCGACATCAAAATCGAAGGCTTCAACCCTTCTGCCGAGGATGCGGACGAGGGCACAGACTCCGCAGTGGAAAGTGGAGTAGACATAGTGCTAAACCACAGGCTAGTGGAGTCGTTTGCCTTCGGCGACAAGAAATCCTACACGTTATACCTCAAAGACTACATGAAAAAGTGAGTGATTGTGCGAAATGTCAAAAAGTGTGCCACAGTTCATGTGAGCAATGTTTCATAGTGGGCGAGTGAGTCACTGATGCAATTTTAGTGCATTTACAAAGCAACATTGTTGGTAAAACGCGTCCCTAGTGAGGCGTGGTATTTTAAAAATGTATAGTGAGGCTGAGTAGAACAGTCTTAAGTTTAATGTTTTCAATTATGCATATTTTGTACTAATCTCTGTCCTAATTCCGTACAAATGGTGATTGTAGTGTTAGGACAAGAAGGTGAAAGTACCATAAAAGTTAGACTGAAATCTAGTGTACATGGAAGTAACATGAGTTAGGCAAAAGATACAACTTACTTAACAACCAAAGCTTCAACTTGTAAAAATATCTGTAGTGAAAATGAGACACTATATTAGTAGGTATTTAGATAGGCAGTTTGGCATGTGTCTGCGAAACAATTTCTACCTGGCCCTGTATGTCCAAGCTTCTCTATGATATTGGCACATTGTATAATGAAATGACCTAATGGTTTCAAGTACCCACCCTGGCAAAGGCCATGTGGAAACCATTCATGCGTAGATATGCTAATGTGTGATGTCATCATTGATTCAAGGCCAACATGCATTTTGTATTGAATAAGCTTGAAGAATAATCAGAAAGTGTTGAATACTTTGTAGAAAAAGTTATCTTTGTTTTGGTGGTGTTAACCTCTGTCAAGGCCAGATATCTTATCAGTCATTTCAAGTTCTTGGCAAACTTTGTTTTCTTTCATTTTCAAGGACCTAGTTCATTTTGCACTCATTTTATTAGTAGACTGTGATTTTAAAAATACCATGTATCTTCTACTACTTATATGATTAGTGTACTAAAGCTATATATGTTTCTAGTTTCCATACCAAAATCTACTAATGATAATTATAAGCAAGATATATTGTTTTGCAATAGAAATTCAATTACTGTGTTTACATGAGGGTTCAGTAAATGCATATAGTTCCTCCAATGTTACTGAAATATCGACCATATTTGTAATGGTCGCTATTCGTATTTGCATATTTGTCATAATTGCCATGTGTGGTTGCTATGCTTCACAAAATATTCGTCTTATTTGTATGTATGTCAAGTAATTGACAAATATGACTAACATCCAATAGCGAATATGAATAGCCAAGTGAAGTGCCACCATTACATTTCTGAAATTACCAGTGTTACTCTTAATTATTTACTGTGCAGAGACTTGAGTAGTGTCTTCTACTATGTAGAGATTTGAGTAGTCTATGTTATAATTTCTCCTGCGCCATGAAGTTGACCTATTTTTTGTGCTTCGAGTGATATGTTGTTACTATGAGTATATGATACATACTTACTATGAGTTTGATCACAATAATATTTTGAGCATATGTTAGCTAAGCTCCTAGAATAACATGTAGTTCCAGAGGGTTTTTGCAATGTTGATATTTTAGGTTCCACTTGGCTGGACCATAAGGTGCTATTATCTATCCCCCTAATTCATTTTGTTTTATCCTATGCTGTATACTTTGAACATTTATTTAATAATTATTTCTTTCATTCCAGATTAGTAGCAAAATTGGAAGAGACGGCTCCTGACCAAGTAGATGTATTCAAGACCAACATGAACAAAGTGATGAAGGACGTCCTCAGCAGATTTAAGGAGCTGCAGTTCTTCACCGGGGAGTCCATGGACTGCGACGGCATGGTCGCCATGATGGAGTACAGAGAAATCAACGGAGTCGCCACACCCATCATGATGTTCTTCAAACACGGCCTCTTAGAAGAAAAGTTCTAAATAAACAAAAACTACTCATACATAACATAATATTCCATGTACAACACCTTTGCCTAACGCTAATGTTATTTTTTTTATTTATTTACAACGATCAATTCCATGAGGAACAGGCTTCTCCCATCACAAGGCTGAACAATTTTGTAATGTTTAATGAATGTTGCATTCTATAAATAAATTGATGAACAATTTCATTTCACTTTTTTGATTACATTTTCGATTCCACAGAAGCTTAAAATATGATTGTGATCATCAGCAAGAGTTGTAAAGCCATGGAGTATGTAGTAAAAGGGTCTTTCTTTTCCCATGAAACCACCCATAATATCTCCCGGGTGTCGTGCATAGGCAACCACTATTGCCCCATCGGGTGTATGGGGAAGTGGCTAGTTACGCAAAGTGCAAAGCACTAATGGGTTACACGGTTGTAAATGCACAGCGGATGCAATTATTTTACGAATGCTTTTTGGCTTTTTACGGTTATTTACAGAAAAATCTGTTCTTAAAATTTCATTACTTAAAGCGCCATCTATTGTTACGAACTTGTCAACTGTGAACGAGGTAGTGTCAGTAGATGGTGCTAGTTTTCATCAAACTAGTTAAAATTAAATTCGATAGATGGCGCGGATCTTGAAGTATTTTTTTTTCTTTTTACTGCGGGCAAAGGGTTTTGGCTATGCCCATACTACAGCATTACTTTTCGGCAGAATTTTATATAAATGATGGATAGAAACCAAACCATATGGCATCCGCTGTGCATTTACAACTATTGTGCATTTACTATATTGTACTTGTTGCAGTTTTATTTAAGCGTTGTAACCTAAGATAGAGTTGTACCTAACTGAATTCTCTTAAGTCATGCGACACAAAATGTGTACCCTAGTCTGAGACCCTAGTTATGTAGCTACATACTCCAGTACTTCACTCAGTAGTATTTATTGTTCCAGTCTATATAGCGTAGACATACTATAGGTAGCCTACCTCCCTAAGGTAGGTACTTTCCACAGACCACTTACCCAATAGACATGAAATCGGTGCAAAGCAAGCGAGAAATTGTCGTGTCGCGAATATCTCTAGGTTACACGTGTCGCGAAGCTATTTTGCGCTCATGTGCTGGCAGAAACGGGCGCCCTTCTGTTACAGGTCTATGGGGTAAGTGGCCTGTGGTAATTTCATTATCCATTCCTTCCATAAATAATTTGCTTCATACACGTATTCATATTCAAGTATGTAATTAAATAAAACACAACTTTTAAATTTGAGGTATGTTATATTTATCGAGTTTGTATGTAGGTAATAACTACAATAAAGTACAGAAATGACCGATGATCTATTACAATGCCGTGAGTTAACGCTAATCACAATTTTTCATATGTATTCATCATTTTGTATACTTTTTAGGCATTCACTAGGCACTAACACGTGCCTTCGTAGTCTTTAATTTCTCCGTATTTACATGAACAAAATACCACCATAAGATTTGGTTGCCTAAATTAAGAAGGTCGAAGGCTTTACATTTTTAAAGTAGAACATACCATTTTCAAATAATAGCATATATTGGTTAATAGTTAGGTAGCAATTCTGGCGTACGTTTTCTTATTTTATGCTAAATTTGATGTTTCTAAGAAGTAAAGCCATCCTTTTCACAACTTTTGTGTAAAAAAAGGAGGCAGAATTTTTAAATGTCAGAATTAGTTCATTTTTTAAAAGCGCTCGCCAGAATCATTAATAGTTCATCATCAATGTAACAATTTGAATGTTTTTGTCTTATCAGCAATATAGGCCGGCATATAAGCCTAGGTAAAGGAAAGTGCAATCAAAATGGCATCGCGTGCAGTACAATTTCAACTCTTATAGCGCTGACAATAACTGTCCAAAGTGTTTCATTTGATGTCTATTACTTTCAACAGTCTAATACTTTAAAATTTGACCAGAAATTATATATTACTTAAATAGATTGTCACAATATATTTGTGACTGTTTGCAGGGGTTTGTTTAACCTAATATAAAATTAGGTAAGAGTATATAAGTAGGTAGGTACCTACTTAAATTATATTCAAATGCGTAGGTACCTAGATATAGTACACACGTAGACAGAGATAAGTATACAGGGGGCCTCAATGAGGGTGAGATTTTCTCAAAACTACTGGACCGATTTTAATAATTCTTAACAGTTACTTAGTTTTAACTTTTATCTATCTAACAGTGAAATAATTATTACAATCGGTCAAGTAGTTTTTGAGAAAATCTCAACCTTAAAAACTCTCCTGTACACCTTTCTTTGTCTTCGACTGTACCATTGTCGGATATTAAAAGTACCTACTTATTTTATTTTTATTTTATTTTATTCGGAAAACATACAGCTACAATGACAAAATAAATAATTAAATAATATCTATAAGCCAATTATAAGTTTTCGCATGCTTAAGTTATAACCAATCATTTAAAGGATTTTCAAAATAATTTTATTTTCGTTTAGTGCTGATTTGGAATGGCACACCTGCAAACGACCAATATAAGTAGACTTTAGTTGTACAATTTTATTATCAAACAAAACATTGTGGTAGAGTTAAGTTAAGTAATAGGATAGGGCTGTAATGCTGTAATATAATACTTAAATAGGTAGTTTTCATAACACAGTAAGTAGTTAGGTACTGTTGAGGAACATTGTACTTCACTAATTAGTAAGTATAGGACCTTGGTCATCGTACTTACTTATAGAGGCAAAAAGAAAATAATTATTTAACTAGATTTTGTGGGTACTACGTATATGTAGGTATATATTGATGTTCCTCCATAGTAAAACTACCTAAACCGAAGCCCAAATCAAGTGTCTTATTTTGTAAACAAAACCTACCCTACGTACTAACATTTTAAGCTGTTCTGTGATTATTGCATAGTTATTTTCACATTGTTAGATCGGATCACTTTGTTTTCACAATGATTAGCAGATTCGATCAATCAGTTCCTTCGGTGTTACATCACAACAGGCAATTAGATGATCATATTTGTTTACAAAATAAGACACTTGATATGAGATTGATGGGCTGCGGTTTATATATTGATGTTCCTTCACAGTACAACTAGTTTTGTAGTTCATTTCATTTCATTCATTTCATTTCACTACCTACAATGATGAACCTATTATTTTGACGGTAAACATAACAATTGAAACAGTTTCTATAAGTAGATACGAAATGCCTGATTTCATACATATTTGAAATTAAATTCATAATTCTAATCATATGCGAGGACAATTGTCGGATTCTTCGACATCAATCTTAATAAAAATACAATATTAGGATTGAGCATACAAATTATTTCAAGGTGTGTTCATTAGATATGGAGATAATGGGTGCTTTCGTACCTACACAATTGAGTTAAGTGTATTTAACAATAGCACAGTGCAGACTAAAGTAGTACAACTTCTTCATTATAAGCATTTTAATTTTCGCCGAATTGCCTACTTTAGTTTACACAGTGACAGTAGTGTGACAGACATAAGAAATCTCGTATTTAGGTAGGATATCAGTCGATATAGCAAAACAATACATTATCATATCAGAAATTCCGAAATAATTTTATGATAATTTTTAGAAGAACAAGATCGTATTAAATTTTATAAATATCTCAATATAGTATAAATATATTTACATTCATTAATACTAATATTTTTCATATTGGTGTCTTATTTAACGCACACTTATTTTAGTTTACTAAATAAAATATTAGACGTTAAAAAGATTTCTTATGGAATGGTTTTTTGTACAAAATCAAACACAAACGCCACCGCACTGGTAGAAAAAATTACAAATCACATGTTTTATGATGTATAATCATAATCGAGGCGTTCGAAGATTATCGAACTGCCCCCCTACTTACCGCGACTAGCTGTACATTGTACGTCTCGATGAAAGTCTCACTTTCATACTCCCACCCCCGACGTTTCATTGAAAAATAGATCCATCACTACTTAAATTTATAATTTACAAATAAGGTACTCTTTTAAACCGAATACGATACAGATAGTCCTCACTGGTCGTACGTACACCGGACCCGAAATACTAATGTCACTAACCGCTCTAGAGCACTACGTCCCATCACGAGTTCGTCCATAGAAAACTTAATGGAATGAAGATTTATTGCTAGAATTACAAGATCACAAATGATTGAAAGAGTTCAAAGCCTCACTCAACAGTTGAAGGTGTTGGAGTGACTACAGGAGCGCGGGTACTCCTCCAGTTGCCGCCCGTATCCGCTCTCAGGGATTATGGAGTACTCGGGCTCACTATAATCCTGATGGTCTCTCTCGTAGTCTCTGTCTCTGGGGAACCCGATTATGGTTTCGGAGTTCCGAATGTACCCATTTTCCTGCTTCCTCGAGTAGCGGGTGTCGAGGTTGCGTTGGAAGTTTTCTGGGTGGCAAAGGACGCCGTTCCGATTGTTCTTTTTGTCTGGTAGTGAGCGTAGCGAGCCGTTGTTGAGGTGGTGTACGGGCGCACCGTTGTTGAGTGTAAGTGGCTGGTGCGGCCGCGAGTCGCCGCCGATGTACGTGAAGCCGTTTGCGGGCAGCGTGCCGCCGCCGCCGCCTCCCGAGCGCTGCGGCCGCCGCGTGGAGCCCTGGCCGCCAGACATAAAGAACACGCTCGGAGAGGCGTAAAGCTCTAGCTACAGTTCCGTCACAGGAATCGGCCTGAGGCCCGCGGAGTGTGGAGGAGCCACCGGGTACTGCGAAGGATGGATACCGCGAACTATGCAGTCCTCCTCCGTCGATATCGGCTTGTGGTACTCCAGATTCTTCCGCCCCTTGTTCCATTTGTAATCTTTCAGCTTCTCCTGCATGCTCTTTCTGTATCTGTACAGAATGAGGACGAGGGTGGCTATTGTGGCCACGCATGCGGCTACTATTATACAGATAATGGTTTGTTGCCGCGTGTCGTGCAGCACGCACCCCAGGTCATCGGCGTTCAGGGTCCTCAGGTATTTGTCTTTCAAGTGTTCAGGGGTCGCGCATTGCACCTGCGAGAAATTACTCTTATCGTTCAGAAGCTGTTGGAGCCAGTGAAGCTGACAGTCGCATAAGATAGGATTGTCCGTCAAGTCTAGCTGCCTTAGTTCCTTGCCAACGAATACTGCTTCGCTGACGGTTATGACCGCATTATCTCTTAACGAAACATGCTTCAATTTGGGTAGACCCAACAGCGTACTATCTTCTAGAACTGCTAATTTCTTGTTATTGGCTAAGACGATGGTCTCCAGATTAATATTATCTTCGAAAGCTCCTTTTTCGACTCTTTCGAGCTGCGTGGCTCCAGTTATATCTAGTAGCTTTAGATTCTTCAGTCCTTTGAAGGAGTGGCTTTCCAACACTAGGAAGTCATTCTGACCAATATACAGCTCCTCCAATCTCGTCAGTCCAGATAATTGCTGCGTAGGTACTACACTCAACCTGTTTCCGAAGAGGTTGAGACTTCTAAGGCCTGGAAGACCTCTAAATGCGTACTCACTAATATTGAAGAGCCCAGCTCCATTCAAATCTAATACGGCCAGTCTGTTCAGACCGGCGAAGGCATCATCAGGCAGGAAGGAGAACGCATTTAAACCTACGTGCAATTCTGCAAGGCTTCCTAGAAGACTGAACGACGTCGTCGGCACAGAGCTCAGCTGATTATCATCTAAGTATAGTATTCTCAAGGCAGATAATCCAGCAAACGCTCTAGGCTCAATCTTCGATATTCTATTCTGTCCTAGGTTTAGTTCCTCTAATCTAGGGAGCGTTACGAATACTCCACTGGTGAGCTCTTCTAAGAAGTTTCGCTTCAGATTCAGCACGGTCAAGGAATTCAGTCCTTGGAATGTGGTGTTGGCAACTGAGGATAATTTATTATGGTTTAGGTGCAGTTCTTGAAGTTTGCGTTGGTATGCGAAGCTCTTCAAGGGGATATTGACGAGATGATTCTGGGATAGGTCCAGATGTTGGAGCTCCGTGTAGAACTGCATGGAGCTGTCGATGGTTTTGATTTTGTTGTTCCTTATGATGAGGCGTTGGATGGAGGGGTTCAGCGCGATGGGCAGGACGTCGAGGCGGCTCTCCTCGCAGACTACGACCAGGGTGTCGTCGTTGCAGTTGCAGCCGCTCGGACAGTTCGCCAGCGCGGCCGCTCCGCTCCGCCACGCCAGCAGCTCGATGGATAACAGCAGTATCTGGAAGAAAAGAAAAGAATATGGTTTATTAAATCTGATGATAAAAGAGAGGGGTGTTTGTAAGGAAGCCAATAAAGTGACTCTATACTATAGCTTCACCAAGAGTCAAAACGCTAAAGTGACAGAATATAAAATATAGTAAGTACCTAATAATATTGTAATAGGTATTAAGTATTGATACTACTTTTGCCAATATACTACAGCAGTAGGTAGTTGTATGACTTGGTGGTGACTTATTATTTTGATCTGTAAAATTACGTGAGTAGTATAAGATGGTTTATCATCAACGCATTCATTAAAACTCATCATCAGTCTCTTTATATTGCCCCTGCTCGGGCCACATTCCCTTACGTCGAGGGAGCTCATTAAAACTATTCCACTCTAACCATGTATGTAAGGGATCACAGCATCATGCATCTAACGTGGTTCTAGTAAAATCGCTCCGCATTTCGGAACAGAACAGGAAATTGAGACTCTTATATTCCTTAGAGATTGCTAATATGAAAAGTAAACTCGAGATTGAATTTCTTTAAAAAAGCACGAATGTTTTTGGAACGGGATGCATGCAATAACATGTGCTCAAGGTAATTGATGGCCTTTCCGCGCAAAAGTAAAAAGGAATCAGTGCGGCGCGGCAGACGTAAAAGGAAAGATGGGAAATTACTTTTGAGGAACGTTGAGAGTATTTTTTAGTCTTGAGAAATGGCAATTACTTATTGCAGACTGGAATTGTCTTCGTTGGATCGATAATATGATTATCCTACTTTGCTTTTATTATACAGGACGATGACCGTTTGTTTCCTTGTTCCTCTAAATCCTAAAAGGCAGAAATAAATCGTCAGAACGTAGGAATTAAGCGCAGTTTTAATTTATTAAAATGCGCGCTGCGCCCGCGGCGGCGTCTTTGCTTTGTAGAGGCACTTTGTGCTTCCTCTTTTCAGCAATTAGCTGGCTGCAAGCGGAGCGGTGCTGGCTGCAACTTGCAAGTCAGGAATTACAAAGTCGGGCTTAATCGTGTTACAGGGATTGCTGATAGATGCCTTTAGGCAGTGACGGGGCTAGGACAGTAAGAAAAAGGGCCCCATAAAATAGCCGGATATAGTTACTATGGAATTTGGTACCAAATTCCATAGTAACTATATCCGGCACGTCTGGAGTTTTTTTTAGTTTTAGACGCCAAGATTTTGGGTCGCTAATCCAGCGGAATACCCAATTAAGTTAAATTGCAACAATTGAACAATACGATGTTTAGAGAACGCCGCATCTGAGGACTCACGTAATGACTCTTGTGCCCGTGTAATTAAACTACTTCTACTTATTCCTCATACCGGAACATAACAATGACATTGGTATTTTGGCGGCGGGAATATTTAAGTATGTAAAGGGATGGTAGCAAAGTTGTATCTGTATCCTTACATTGTTAGAAACGTAAAGGTGTTAAATAATAATTAAAAATTTCTGATGCTCTAAGATTCCTGAAAAATACAACCCTGTTTTAAAGGCTAAAAGCATAGACTTTTACTAAGCTTATGTGCTCCATCATTGCCCACATCTACCTACACTTATCATCCGTGAGATGGCAGTCAAACGCGCTATGAGTCTGTGACATAAAGAAAGGTGCCCAAAAAGACCTAGCTCCGGCCCTGAGGGATCTTTTAAAGACAAAGCCCCAGTTTGTCGGATAAATAGGGTTTGTTAGCATTCCGAGGAGAAGCGCGCTTGATGAAAACTCAATTGGATATCGGGGAGCAGCGAGCTATTTCGGAGATATTCGGTTTCGCTTGCGTTTGCTCTAAATAGGTACCTACCTAGAAACTACATACATAACAACGTAGGTACCTACATAGACGTCTAATAATGTGTATTATCTACTTAGAACTTAAAAGTTTTGAACGACGAAGTTTTGTACGAAGTACGATTTCTTCTTCTAACTAAACTATATGTAGTTTTCTACTGACCATTCAATAAAAAGATAGAGTTAGCAACTTAAACCATTCATTTTTCACGGATTAAGTTACTCTTATTATTATAAATTAAGGTAGATATTTTTATATATATCTAAGTAAGTACGGACAACAACAAATCAATGGTAACACTTGCAGTACGATTTTAAATCTTACGATGCAGATAATAAGAACGGTCCAAAGTGTTACACTTGATCTACTGTTACCTGTACTTACATAGGTAAGTAAAGATTTTGTTTTTACTGAAGTATTTTTCTTTACACTCGAGCATTATTTATTCCTGAAAATTTACTGGAAATATCGCCAGCGGCTTCGCAACATTTTGCATTCCATTTCCGCTATCCGTTGTTCGTATATTGAGGGCGGTCTTCGGGCCAAATCAGTATCAAAACTCTATCTAACACGAGGTTTGTCGTGCAAATGTAAAAGCGCTTTTAGTGCTGCATCCTGGTGCTTTTAAGCCTTTGTAGTTTCTTGTGTTTTATTAGAAACACCTAAGTAATATCCGTAAATAATAGAAATTAGACATAAATTGAAGGTCAACTGTAAAAACAGAATGGATATCAGTTGAAAAATAAAATAATTACCTACTCACAGGCATTTGAAAATTGAGAATGTGATAAACGTGAAACAAACCATAAAATAAACATTTTACTACTTTAAACAAACTTCATATTAAATTCGTTTTGCCAAAAACGGGTGAAGCAACGGCTTTGACCTTTAATTTTAATATCTCTGTAAATTGGGATATCGAATAACTAATTTCATTATCACGTGAGATTGCTTATGGAAAATATTTTTTGGACAACATCCCAGCGCTTTTTCGCTGCAGAGATAAAACCGACAACAGTCGGGGTTATTTGCACCGCGCTGCTCGTTTTGGTCCTAGTCGGCGCAGTTTCCGCTGAAATGCAATAAACGCGTTGTTCGCCGGGCGCGGGCTGTTTTGTCCTATTTATTATGCGTCCAATGCATTGCATACTGAATGCAGGATGCAGGACAGTCATTTATTACAGGATAGTGATGCCAGATAATGCTAAATCTCCTCAGTTAAAGCAGGGGCGATAAGAGAGCCTTCCATGAGCCAACTAGCGCCGCCAATCTTTAAAAAATCATATCTTCCAATATAATCAATTTTATTAAAAAAGCTACGTTCACATTGTTTATTGCTATAAATATTATATTTTAAATGCTTATTTGTAACGTGATTCAATGTAGGTAAGTTGTAGTTCGCATAATTGCGAAAAACGGCCGTTTCTGGCACATTTGTACTAAATGGTACTAAATGCCACAGCATTTAGTACCTACCTACACAGGGGGCCTCAATAAGGTTGAGATTTTCTCAAGAACTAATTGACCGATTGTAAAAATTATTTCACTAGTAGATAGATTAAAGCGCAGACTATGTAATGTAAAATAATTTTAATAATCTGCCCATTACTTTTTGAGAAAACAACGATTCTACCTACTGTACATACTTTCCTTTGTTTTTAACTGAGCCTATATGCGAAATTTACATCAATTTCTTCCCGGTTTTTCCTACATACTCTTCATATTATTTACGTGGTAACACAAAAAAGGCGTAACATACGATGGGGCGTACCTACGCGTTCGGCGAACAACGCCGTAAAGAGTCGGCGTGAGATAGCTATGCAAATCCCCTAATTGCGGTAGAACCACCGACGTCAGTGGAAAAAACGCGTTAAAATATGTAGGGTTCTGTAAAAGGTTTGGAAAATTGTGTTATTTTAGGTAAAAAATAAACATTTTTTGTGTGTGAATCGGCGATTTTTTTTGTTGAAATAAAATAAATTTTAATATAAATAGTCAATATTAAACGGAGAAAGATTTTGCCGATTTGATCAGAGTTACGGAAGGCTCTGTTCAAAAATGGCGTGCCACAGAAGGCGATGTCCATGATTCGAATCCCGATATTTTAATTTTCGTTTCGATTTCCTTACAATGGGAATTTAAAAAAAATACGTGCATAAATATACACAATGTACATATTTGCAATACATTTTTTTATTTACTTGCAATAGAGATACAAACGATTCTGCTTCACAGCGTTTAAGCAAGAATAAACCAATTCCTATAAGTTCCTAAGTACTTAGAACATATGGGAAAATCTTTTTTAGCAAAAGTTAAAAGTAGGAAAGTAAACGTATCTTAAGTAGCAAGCCTATAACAGCGTGTAAAATCTTGGTTGCTATTTCCAATCCACTATCAATCAGGTTTTGCTTGTTGCGATGACAATTTCTCAGGTATACTTACCAATAGACTTAAATGAAAAAGGGTCAATAAGTATATTAGGAAATCCATAAAAAAACGAATAAGTAGGTAAGTAAATTAACTTAAGACGAGTGTTCTTTCCTTATGGCGCGAAGGCCTTCTATTCGTGATCCGAAACACGTGTCAATTAGCGATTGACATCGGCGTTAGCAGGGTTCTGTCTGTTACATAAATAAGTACTTAAGGCTTAACACATACACAGTCGGCCTGCTCGCGGCTAGTTGAATCGCATGCCCCGCTCCCTTTTCTGCTAGTGTTTTGCGGCCTACACCGCAGACCGCTACCTACTGGACGTTAACGACGGGAGAAAAGAGGGCGGGGCATGCGGTGCAACTGGCCGCAGGCCGCGGGCAGGCCGACTGTGTGTGGTTTAATTCTGTATGAAATACATTAAAATAGTGAGCCTAAATAGGACCTTAACCTTAATGCGACCCTCTGCCTGTAGACATTTCTTTGTTTTCGACTGTACAGTCAAAGAAAGAGATAAGTATACAGGGGGCCTCAATAAGTTTGAGATTTTCTCAAAAACTACTAGACCGAATTTAATAATTATTTTACAGTACATAGTTTTAACTTTTATCTATCAAACAGTGAAATAATTTTTGATATAGGTCAAGTAGTTTTTGAGAAAATCTCAACCTCAAAAACTCTCCTGTACACCTTTCTCTGTGTTCCACCGTACCAGCACTCAGGTTTTACGCGAAGCTTTACGTTACACGATTTCCTTCTACATCGTTCTAGTAAATAAATACGCAAACAAAACGCCACCAACCGCACCGACCACCCGACAAGTATGCAAATTGGACCACGATTAAGTGACCACTATTTTGTAAGAACCTTTGCCCGCGGACCCCTAAAAGCAACCCCTTTGCCGTAGCCCGTTATTCAAATTAGTAGGGTTCCGTTGATTAAAAATGCGAGTGACGAAGAAACCGGACGACTGAATTAAGTACAAATCGGACCCTGACTGAAATTAGGTCGAGTGACAGTCGGTACCGTTTTTAATGTTATTACTTAAAACGGTTCCATTTGATTCAATTTGAGTTGTCTTGTCGCTCAATAAGGTTACTATGCTAAATTAAGGCTTCGTATGCGCGTATTTACTCGTATTTTATCCAGGACAATTTATTTACTAACGTATATTAAGTATTACTAACAATCTATGGACCATGTTGTTCGAAATAAATGATTATTATTATTATGTATCTCTCTAGGTTTCACGGGTTTAAGAAAACCCGGTCCTTTGAAAGGCTTGCACGGAGACATAGGTCCAACGCGTAGAGGCCCCTTAGATAACTTTAATTTGAAGGGATATGTGATGCACCTAGCGGGATTATTATTATTATTATTATTTACAGTTTTTCTATGAAGGCTACGGCATTAACTACTGAAATTAAACGACTGAAAAAAATATATAGCAATCTTGGGGTGTCTATATAGTATGTGTTGTCGACTGTACGGTGGAACACAGAGAAAGGTGTACAGGAGAGTTTTTAAAGTTGACATTTTCTCAAAAACTACTTGACCTATTGCAAAAATTCTTTCACTGTTTAATAGATAAAAGTTAAAACTATGTAACAGTAAAAATATATTAAATTCGGTCCAGTAGTTTTTGAGAAAATCTCAACCTTATTGAGGCCCCCTGTATACTTATCTCTGTCTTCGACTGTGCCTCCTAGAACCAGCCTAATGTTTCTTAATTTGTTAGGACCACTTTCTAACCGTTAAGTTAGCCACTAGATTCAAAGGATATGCCTAATTTTCTAAGCCAGGAGGAAAAAATGCACTCTATATTCTAGCCCCTCTAAAATGCAACTACAATAGAATACGGGACGAATGCCCTAGATTGAAGAAAATCTAATGTAATGAAAAGGTAATCAATGTTTTTGAGAAAATCTCAACCTTATTGAGGCCCCCTGTATACTTCTCTGTCTTCGACTGTACCATTTCCCGCAATTCACTTATTATTGTTTGTATTCAATCGGCAAATCTCATAAATATTTTGGGTAACTGAATACATGGAGTACGTTTTACCAATTACCGTAGGCCGGGCAAGGCAATAAATTGCGATGAAAATATTGATAACGCTATTGACGCACGGAACACAGCGTTGTGCAATGAATTATACGCGCGTAAACAACGTCGCGAATGCGTAATTTGTACTCACTACCGTAATGGGCATGTTTACCTACTAGAAAAGTTATTTAAATTGAAATTTCCTAAAATGTAGGTATTTACCTACCTACCTACTAAATATTTTTAAAATTTTTTTTTACAATTATATGTAGGTATACCGAAGCCCAAATCAAGTGTCTTATTTTGTAAACAAAATATGATCGTCGAATTACATGTTATGTAACACCGAAGGAACTGATTGATTGGACCTGTTCATCACTGTGAAAATAAAGTGATCCGGTCGAACAATGTGAAAATCACAGAACAGCTTAAAATGTTAGTAAAGTTTTTGTTTACAAAATAAGACACTTGATTTGGGCTCCGGATTATAGTAGGTATGCGTGTGTGTATGTGTGTATCTAATTACTAGTAAAATAATTTTACCATTGGTCAAGTAGTTCTTGAGACATCTGAAATCTAAACCTGAAAGACACTTTGTCTATTCTACTTTTAGTCAGTCTACTTTTCTTTGTTTTTCTGTACAACTCATATTCGGTAGTTCAGAGACTGAATCGAACCTACGTAGCCTCTCTACGCAACGTAGCTAGCCTCCAACTGAACCATAACGGTTCACTTCATAATTCCGCATGTCATCACACGGTTGTGTTCATTTTCATAAGTTGAATTCTGCATAATACCCGTTGAAGAGCGTTTATGGGCAAATGAGGCGTATTACGTTAGATCTGGTATAACTTGACCTATCTCTTCGTCAGGGTAAGTTAGAATTACGTGCCTTGGGATATTGGTCGATTGCAGGTGCATAGACACGCAAATATTTGTTCAACTGCCACGTAACCAATTGGCCGATATTCCATTGTTTTCTGAGGAAATTATGTACCTTCTGGACGATGAGATCGCGTTAGAGTTTGAATATGATATTAAGAAATAATGAGTTTATAAATTATCCTATAAAATACAAGTACTTGTTTAAAAACTAAACCTAATCTAAAAATATAATACTATTTACAATTATCAATGGAGCACGTCGTTCAATATGACATTTGAAGAATCCGATTTGATTTCTGCATCTCCAGTCCACACTTCCACCCACATTATTCGCGAAAAGTCGAGATAAATCATATGTGGAGATTTGTAATTGCCTTACAGTCACTCATAATCGTTATCTATATTACCTAGTATGATGAAATAGCTGTAAATCTTCCTAAGAATAAATAAATAAAAATAAATACCTACTTGGGAGTCCAATAAGTAGGTAAAATGCGAAATCTGGCAATGTACGAACGTAAACCGCAGCCCAAAAACAAAGACTACCCTACCCTACTAACATTTTAAGCTGATCTGTGATTATTGCATAGTTATTTTCACATCATTAGATCGGATGACTTTATTTTCGCAATGATGAACAGGTTCAACCAATCAGTTCCTTCAGTGTTACATCATAACAGGTAATTAGACGATCATGTTTGTTTACAAAATAAGACACTTGATTTGGGCTGCGGTATATGTAAAGTATAATGTAAACTTTACATTGTAAAGAATAGAAAGATAAATGTATGCGAATGTCATTTGCAATACTTATAAAGAAAAATAAAATGTTAATATTATAAGTATTTTTTTCTTTCTAGGGGAAGCTGGGTGGTTTTTGAAGGTATTGTTACTTTGCCTGCGTAGTCAGAATTTGTATCTCCGCTAGAATATACCAGGAAATAATGAATTTAATGTTCCAAAAGAACCGCTAATGTCCGAAGGTAACCCTCAATTAATCCAAAACCATTGCAATATATGCCGTATTACTTTAACATTAAGTGCCCTGTGTTACACTTGATGTGCTGTCGACTGTACGTGTCCTGTGTAGGCTTGAACGCGTGCTCAAATTAATTAATAGATGATTGGTTTAGATATCTCCGCTCGAGTACACTACCCCTATCTATAATTACGTATTAACTCAGGCTAATACAGGCTTTGAAACTACTGCTATTTTACAGTATATTAATGATGTTGGGCTGATAATTTTCTAGAAAACATGTTGTTAAATCACGACTTGATAATTCAACAATCGTTGCCTGAAGGATATCGTTTTCAGTGATAGGCATATTTTATAACGTTATTTACGCTTAAATTACGGATAAAAATGACCTGGCTATGCCTTCCATGAGAATGGGAACAATCCGCAAAGGTACCTATTACTCGGCGACAAAAATATACAACCATCTCCCAATTTCCATTAGAAATTCCAAAGACGTGCAGTTTAAAAAATGCTTGAGGAGCTGGCTGGTGCAACGATGTTTTTATAATTTAAAAGAATATTATGAGTGCATGACATACAACGAATGATAATAGAATTATATATATATATTGACTTGACATCGTGATAATCTTAAATTTTTATATACTTGTTTTTAAATTTATAATCTGTAAATATTGCATGCTTATTTGGGTGAATTGTGTGTACGAATTTTTTGTAATTACGACCATAATTTTGCAATAAATAATTTCTATTCTACTCTATTAAAATAAGTTTGTGAGAGTGTGCAATATTATTAGTTGTAGCGATTCTAGAGTGTGACATTCTAATTTTAATCGTCGATGTAATCACAGACGATGTACCAGTATGAGCTTTTGTTTCATTATGTCTAAGTATCTGTTTTTATATCTTCTGTAAAGTCTTTATCAAGTGTGATTTCTAGGTCTGCGAAAAAAAGATTTTTTATTTTATTTTCTGGTTAGCATAATTATGATCAAAAAACTTTTTGGGATGAATTTTTACTACCTGCATCTCTACATGGACTTGCAGACTACCCAGATTATGGGTACGACAGTACATAAATTTTTATTATTACTTATTTGATATCAGGGTGTTGGTACAAGCCCAAGGGTCACTGCGACCTCAAAGGTCTATTGTGGCCGCGCACCGAGTTCTTATATCTCGCTCCTAAGGCCAACGTCCTTCAGGAATAGTATGATGCACTCGAGCGAGAGAGTTTTAATATCCTCGGGTGACACCTCTGTACAGAAAATGTGACTCTCTCGGTCTAGTCTGCGCTTTAATATTTCATTTTCACTGGTCTTTGCAAGTCAATTATGTCTTTTTATAGAATCTTCACTTAATTTAATTTTTCCTTCCTCCGCTGCTCCTTTTAATGTCATACCTAGAGCAAAGTTAACGTAAATCAGAGACTTTACTAATAAACTAATAGGCATTTGCATAATTTAAGTCATACCTGAAAATGAGGTTTAACTAACTTTATGAATAACAGCCAAAGAGTTTTTCGCAACAGCGTTATTCGCTACAGCGGTTTTCGATCCAATGAGTTTTCGAACTAACCACCTTAGATTTTTCTCGCACCAGCGTGCGTCGCACGAACGTCATTCGAAACTACCTATCAAACCCCCTAATAACAGAACAACTGACAGCCCACTCTTAAGATACACCATAATAACCCATATCATCATCACAATAAGACTTTAATAGGAGCAGCGAAGGTTGGAAAAATTAAAGGGTGGTATACTTAATGCACTTGGGGTAATTCAACCGGGTGCATTAGTACACTTAAGTACACTACACAGTAGACTTCAATCGAATCAAGTGATGATTCTAAAAACAATGAAAATTGTAAAGATGTTATTATTGTGTCGTACCGTTTTGATAGCAATCGGTGATTCTGTAGCAGTTGGTCCAATAAGCGGTGCGTCTATATGCAGTTCATCTAAGTGTTGAACAACTTTGTGCAGGGCTATGGTTCAAGAAGTACCTACCTAACCTACGCGGAAAGTATTTGACGGCAGAAATAGAAGACTCTGCTAGTGCTACCACCGCTTCCTCTTTGTATATTGGATAAACTGGGGATCGAACCTAAGCTACCGTAAGTGAAGCCCAATGTCCTCATATAACAGCACCATCGAGCGATAACTAAGTAACACCACCAATATGGGCAATATTGAACATACACTGGAGTACCTGGAGAACCTTGTTGTGTATTTAGTGGAGAAATCTATTGTCAGAGTTGATAAGTTAGAGTACTCATAGGTCCATGATGTTGCGAAACGACTGCTTGTCGATCGACAGCAGTGCGTACTTTTAGAGTCCGGAGAAGCTCTTTAAGGAACACTTGTTAGGAAGGCGTATTACAGAATATATGACTATTTAAACGATGAACATGCAGGTGTGTGTCGCCGGCTCCGCATGAGGGATAAAGTCTAGACTACTAACAATAGTAAATAGTTGTGTAATACCTAGTTATTAAATTATTGTGTAAAATTATTTTAAAAGATGTGCTGCTGAGAGTTTTTTGCCACATTTTCTCCTCAGCGTTGGCACATTTTCCTTGCAAAGTGGTGTAAATGTAAATTCAAAAATATGTTGACGTGCAAAAATGTACACAACGTGCATACTTGCAATAAAGAAATTTGATTTTGACTTTGCTCTTCATGAGAATTTTCCATGAAGGATGTAAAACTTACCATAAAAGTGCTAGAAGTGAGGAACGCCGCAACTCTTTGTCCGAAGCGTACTGGCGGCATCTGTGAACAAGGCAAAAAGGAAAATGAGCGAGTGCACCCAATAATTTCAATCAGAACAAATTACAGACCACCTTGCTATGATGGGCTGCACTATGGACGGCAGGCGTGTTTGAGTTGCAAATTCCTGGATTCGTTCATATAATTTTATTTGCCATTTCTTCGCCATAATTACCTACGTCACAGAATAATTATTGTTACAGAACATTGTGGCTTTTGAAAATGGCGGGAAACGACGGTTACGAAATGATAATTTTCAGTTTAATACCTACAGTGGCGGTTTTGTGTTTAATATCACGTTAAATTAATCAGAAAATGTTCGCGAATGACATATGGTGAATTTATTGGAGGATTCATGCACGATCTGAAGTTTGGCGCTATAGTCAAGAGTCCCACTACGAGCTCGGGAGTGAACGTGACTGTCGAGCTGCTTCGTCCAGAGTGATGACGCTACGGCGGCTACTCTGTATGAAGACAAGAAGACGCGGTTACCCAGGGTGACGACGCTACGGGGACTCCCCTGGATGAAGAGAAGACTATATGATATTTTGAATATTCTGTAACATGACATTGGCAAATGACAAACTGTCGAGTCAAATAATAAAATAAATAAATAATAACATTGTGTAAATTCTGTAAAATACATTGTGGCAATTCCAGAGTGTGGTGTGCCAATATTAGTCGCCACTAAGAGAGGTGTCCCGCTTTCTCAAATTGCCACAATACTGGCGTGAAATCATGGCAATGTCGTCCGCTGATTGGCTGAGATCCTGAATTTAGCTTTTACACGAAGGAGCATAATATATATTAGTGACAGTTGCGGGTTTATGATTACATTATGCGGTCACTAATCACGCCTAGTCACTAGCTAGACTACTTTAGTTTAGAAGCGGAATTTGGTGGATGTATCTAAGATATTAATTTCCATCAAATTAATGATCCATAGAGCTTATCATTGAGAAACTTTTAAATCTGGGAGTTGTCCTTTAAACCCTTACCTACGAGAAATACCTTACTGCAACTTGATAGGTATTCAGGGGAACTCCCCGCAAATATGTGACAGAGTTTTACTAAGAGAAATAAATTACGACTTCTTGTCATTTCGTCGTTATTTGTAGATTTATGACATTCAATAGTAAGATTTTCTCTCTCACCGCTGAAAATGCACCGTAAAATCTATGCCTCCAACTCTACTCTATGCCCGGCAGTTCAGCACTGTGGTGCCATTACCGAGTACTTATAGAACAATCTGCGCACATGTCATGTTCCCACTATGCCTGCCATTACGCCGTTAGTGCTCGCCTGTTTATAACATTTTCATTAAAGCCAGACCAGTCACAATCGAGTAATTGCGGGGCGCACTGTGCAAAGAATCGGAAAACTTTTAACTGCGGCTTTTATACGGCAATTTGGTTTGATTGAAATTTAAAATGAGCTTTACGCCTGTAATAGAGGAAAGTTGTAGTTTCAGAAATAGTTGTTACTACCGCAAATGAAAAGTTGAAGATATTAGAAGTATAGCTACCTAGTTCACATAGAAAAACGTGGTATAATATTAGAATAGAAACACTGGTCAATGATTTTGGCAAACGTGTTTTCCAAGTACAGAGGGGCTCGTAGTCCAGTTGCGAGTAAATCGATCGTACAAGTTAAGCAACGTTGGACGAGGTTAGGACCTGGCTGGGTGACCGCTAGTGATACTTTCATCTGAGCCCCTCCGTGCCTCGGTGCGCACGTTAAGCAGCTGGTCCCGGTTGCTGTCGCTCGGCAGCAGTAGTTAGGCCACGTCAGAGGCCTACGGAATAACTCTGACAAATAGGTTTGGTCACTAAACCACACGAAAAAGTACAGAGGGTCTCCAGATGATAATTATCTATACCACTACCAGTGACCCTTGTACGGTCCTTCGACCTTTGTCTTCACAAAGAAAGGTGTACAGGAGAGTTTTTAAGGTTAAGATTTTCTTAAAACTACTTGACCTATTGCAAAAATTCTTTCACTGTTTGATAGATAAAAGTTAAAACTATGTAACTGTAAAATATTATTAAATTCGGTCCAGTAGTTTTTGAGAAAATCTCAACCTTGTTGAGGCCCCCTGTATACTTATCTCTGTCTTCGAGCCTAATGTTTCTTAATTTGTTAGGACCACTTTCAACACAACACAAGTTAGCCACTAGATTCAAAGGATATGCCTAATTTTCTAAGTCAGGAGGAAAAAATGCACTCTATATTCTAGCCCCTCTAAAATGCAACTACAATAGAATACGGGACGAATGCCCTAGATTGAAGCGGGAATTTCTGATGACTGCCATTACTCACCAATGCAGCTACGGGATGCATTCTTCGTCCGCTTTCGCTCCGGATGCCGGGGATACTCTCAAATATTTCATGTTCGATACTTTGGGCTATTTGATACACATTATTGCATGTAATGGATCTATAAAACATGTTATATTTTACTTTGGGAACGTGTTGATGGGTAAACTGAAAAACATTTCATGACCTCCTAGTCTATGGACTTATTTGGTTGCGCCTGCCTTCTGTGGCATGGATCCTGGGTTCGAATCGGAATCGGTAAAGTGCTTGTACACACGAAGGCAGAGAAAAGTATATAGGGGGCCTCAATAAGGTTGAGATTTTCTCAAAAACTACTGAATCGATATTAATAATTCTTTTAAAGTTACATACATTTAAATTTTATCTATCCAACAGTCAAAGAATAGTTGCAATAGGTCAAGTAGTTTTTGAGAAAATCTCAACCTTATAACTCTCCTGTACACTTTTATCTGTGTTAGACCGTACCTAAGGTATAATCATTTCTGCGTATATCTTTGGACCCATAGCACCAGAAATCCTATAGTATGCACCATGAGTGTGATGTCTTATTTGCCATTTCTAACTGAATTCATATGGTGACGAGGTTGATTTTTTTATCTATGTTGGCGGGTATAGCTTTCGTGCAATGTGCCCAATTCCGACCACTATTAAAATTATTGCTACTAATACGTCAAAACTACATTCGTTACCACCATCAGGACCATCACCCTTGATTCGGGCAAGCGAAGAATAAAGGGTTTGTAATGCGCGTCCGGCGTTGCGTCGTTTGAATGCCATTGTAGTTTCAGTTGGGAGCGATGTTGCGGAATTTCCTGCAAGTTGGCAACTTAAAACTTTTAGTTGCCGCCGGTTTGTTTGCGGTCGGAACGCCCAGTGAGGTCATTACGACGGTGAGTGCGCGGAATTTCAGTCTGAAAGCAGAGTTGCCAGGAAACATTACGGCTAATACGTTGATTTTTGCTAAAGATAATGCGAGCGGCTAATGTGTTGAACGGTCTAGTGTTTGAGTTCTACAGAGACGCATACAGTTCAGCCCTTGTAGCACGAGTGAGCGTTAGAGATCGACGCAACGCCGCGGAGCTGTCAAAGTGACATTATTACAAGGCGTTTGACATTAGTTTGACAGCTCCGCGGCGTTGCGTCGATAGCTAACGCAGACTCGTGTTAGCCCCGCCGAGGGGATACGATGGTAAATGGCAATGGATGCCGCAGTGTATAAAAACCGAACAAGTCGGATGACCGTATGAATTCTGACTGCATGCATTTATATCAATGGGAAAGTCTCTACTAAAACCAAATCTGTCCAAGCGACTGATCGAGGAGTCCGGCGACCAGAGGGCTGGCAGCTACCTCTGCCAACGTATTGCGTTGGCAATACAGAGAGGGAATGCTGCCAGCCTTCTGGGCACCGTGACTCCCGATGCCCTCCTAGAGGATATATTTTATTTATAGATAGTTTAAGTTTTTAGATTTTTAGGGTTAGTTTTTAGTCACTTTATTATTTTAGGTTTTAATTTAATGTAATTTTATAAAAACCAAATTATGTTTAAAAATTGTCCCACAAATGGCTGAAGCATGTAGCAACACTGTCAAAACTAATTTGCAATGTCACTGTGGAGCCAGTGAAACAAGGCAACCCTGAGGGTAGTTACAAACGCGGAGCCGAGCGGCCGGTAATGACCGCGCTATTTGCGAGAAAAATATTCATTTACACTCGAAAGCGCGCTGTAACGTGTTTGGTATTAAACGAGTTTCTGTTTGTGCTAGAGTGAGGGAGGAATGGTTTGTTTTATTGTACGGCATGACTTCACCAAGTCGTCTTTCATTCATTCGTTCCAAGTATATCTGCTTTACCCAGCTCTGTGCTCAGCCACCCCAGTGGCTGGGCACAGCATTTCAGCTGATCACAGTCCTTTTACGCATATTATTTTAAGTTAGCTCTAAGTGTATAAATAAGGTCACCTTGTATGTGTAATATGTGTAATAAATATTTTTCATTTCATTTCTGATTCCAGATATTCTGTTAGCCATTATGAATAAACTATATGAAGAAGGTTGATCTAGTCTGCCGCAGATCTTGATTCTTCTGCGGCCTTCCTATAGCCTTCAAGTAGTAATCAAAGTTTAAATCAGTTTATTCATCAAGTCCTCTTCTTTTTCTTCTTTCTGACACTCGCCAACAGTCTTCTGGTGACCTCGCGTGGCTTCAATGTCATCGAAGTGTCGGAAATATTTAAACGCGACAATTTTTTTTTACAATATGCCTATTTTAATTTAAACCTTTATCACCCAGTCTAGCCACTTTGCAGGATTTTGTTTTGTTTTGTATGGTTCTCATTATCTGATATGCAAAATTGGTATTTGCATCACAATAGAGTTTATTAGCCCGATTTTAACTCGACGAAATTCACGAAATTGGATTTAACTTGATTAATGCAACTGTTTTAGGTCTTTCTTGCATGAAATTGGAATTTGTCGAGTCATTATTTAGAGTATGTCTACCCACAAGTGGCGCCCAAACTTGCATAATCATAAGCCATATCTTTTGATTTATTTTATTAGGTAGGTATAATTGCGGGGTTACTCTCACTTCTGATCCAGTTTAGGTTCCTAAACTGACAATTTGCTACAATGACGTCAAACGTCATTGTAGCAAACAGCGATTCGGTTCAGTTTAGGAACCTAAACTGGATCGCTATAAGAGGTGAGAGTAAGCCCGCAGTCCTTGTTTCTCAATTCTTCGTACGAGTAGGTATATAGAAGGAAGAATCCAGATTAATTCGAATTAATTGTGAAACATAGGATGTGATCCAACACAAAACAGCAACGTGAAATGACTAAAGGTGGATTCGAAATCAGGCAGTGCCGTCCGAAAATCGTGACGAGAATCGCGGTTTTTGACTGTGATACTGAACCTTTAAAAAGATTAACATCGATATGTTTTCAGTGCAAATCCCTGTTTCCATTTTGAATGTAAGGTTTTGACTGTTTATCGTGAATGAAAAATCATTCTTTCTACTTGTATATATAATATTTACCTACAAGTACTATTTTCTAATACAGTATGTTATTTTCCCGCAGTCTTACGTAAACCTAAAGCTAAAAGATGTGTGCACTCTTATACAGGGTCTCTCAAAGGTACTCTTTGCACATGATACCGGGCCACTGCAGTTTCTATTAACGGACACGCTGTATAGTGTTCACAAAACGCTTTCACGGTCTGAAGTCTCCGGTTGCTATCTTTTGATAAAAATCCAATGAATTTTCGATTAAAAGTCATCCTCTTGCATTACTACTTTGCTGGTTAGAAGTTAAAAGCGAGTCTTTAATTAGGTAGGTAGGTACAGTGCGCGAGGCGTAAGCTCAGGTTTGCATTTGTGTGAGTGCACACAGATAGTGTAGAGTGATATTCGGCCTGAGGTGCGACGCGTCCAATACAAACGCAACAAAATACACCCTGCCGCGCACGCACCGCACTTCACCTCTTGTACCGCTATCACTCACACAAATGGAAACCTGACCTTACGCCTCGCGCACTGTATTGTGATTTCGGTAAAGCAAGAGTATTATTACCTATTACAAACACCTTAACTCAAGATTTCTTGATACGTCTAAAAGGATGAGGTTCTAATGTGAACTATTCACATGTAAATTCATCATTAATATAGGAGGGCGCAAAGGAACACTCACAATTGAAAAACAATTTTAAAATAAACCAATACAAATTCAAAATCAGTTTCAGAAATATACAGGGGGCCTCAATAAGGTTGAGACTTTCTCAAGGTCCTTACTGGACCGATTGTAAATTTTTTTTAAATTGTAGATTAGAGAAGTAAGTATAAAGAATTTTCAGAAATCAGCCAACAGATACGGACAACATCAATGGTAACACTTGCAGTACGATTTTAAATCTTACGACGCAGATAATAAGAACCGTCCAAAGTGAACAGTACCTACACTTGATCTGCTGTTAGCTGTACCTACTTTTTGTACAAAATGTCAACCTTAAAAACTCTCAAAAGTTACAAAGGTTGATGCTGTCGAATGTACATTACTATGTGCACGTAGTAAGACTCAAGTAGGGATGTCCCAAGGCTGTTTTAAATTTTCAATAGCCGAACCCTTCCCCCGGGCATTGATAGAGACATAGAGTAGAGTAGATTTCTTGTCACGTTTGTTGATTCTAGAACCTCTTCGCTGTCCCTTCCAGATATACGAAGGGTTGTCACTTGTCAGTCTCTATTAGATATAATTATTTAAAAATGAACAAAATCTTTCATGATACCAGAATTGGAAAGCTATCGGTGTGAGTTTGTGTAGTATGTATGTAGCGATTCCAAAGTGTGGTAGGTTAATTTCAATCGTCGTCGACAAGCGAGGCGTTCCGAGACTCCTGGACAAGGTACACGACTAATATGAATGACAGTTACGCGTTAGCTTTAGGATTAAATTTTATTTGGTGGTCACGAGTTCACGATAGAAACTTATCACCTAAATGTATTTAAAGAGGTATTAGAAAAGTTTTATCGACATTGGTAATGATTTACAGTGTTTCTGTGATGTAATTAACATGTTATGTAAAGTCTAAGACAGAGATATGTTTACAGGGGGCCTCAATAAGGTTGAGATTTTCTCAAAAACTACTGGACCGAATTTAATAATTCTTTTACAGTTACATAGTTTTAACTTTTATATATCAAACAGTGAAAGAACTTTTGCGATAAGTCAAGTAGTTTTTGAGAAAATCTCAACCTGAAAAACTCTCTTGTACACCTTTCTCTGTGTTCCACCGTACAAGGCATCAACTCACTCCTCATCAACGGCATATGCAATCCTTCAGGAGTTTGTGACCAACCATATTTACCATCAAGTGGCTTATCAGTTTGCCGTTTTCGAAAACGGAAAATTCTCGACAACCCTATCGATAAACGTAGAGTATTGTAGAGCACCCTACAATCCGGATCCCCCGGATCCTAAATATACGGAAAACTGTTTTAAAATACCCATTCGGAGAATGGAACTGTTATAGTGTAGGTAACAGGGAGGACTTTAAGAGTCCACCCTGTTTACAGAGTCAATGCGAACGGTCTGTGCCTTGACTGCCAGAAAGAAGTGTTTTGATGTGGTAAGTGTAAGACGAAAGCTGATGCAGGATGCACATGATAGGTTTTTTAACCCAGGTAAAACATGCAAAATCATGTACCACCACGCCCGGGGGAGCGTGTTGATTATGTCGGGCTCACCACCCCGAAGGGGCAGCATACCGACTAAACCTCCTGGGTGGTTCCACCTCGTGCCATTCTTGCCGAGCCACGGGAACTGCGACACATCCGCGACCCGACTGGCGCCCCGAACACTCCCCACAATTTATAATCCATTCACCCATCACCTTCCTCCTCGCCGTCTGAGCCTCGAGCATGATAGGAAGGGCCTGGCCTAGTTGTTTTTCACTTTTGTTAACGCTAGTTGAATAGAAAGAAAAGATGTGATTGATATTTGATTTTTCGTTACCCCACACGTTTTTCTAGTCACTTGGCTAGGCCCGGAGGTATACAAACTTAAACAATCTTCCAATATGAATGTTAAAATATATTCGTACTTAGGTACTATTGTTTATTTCTTGCACCATTATTATTGAAAATAGAGCTCACCTCATCATTATAGTTACTCGTAGTTTTACCTAAACTTAACAAGTTAAGACATGTTTTTCTTTCAAAATTTAGTATTGCTACCCAGATACGACGGGCTACAACGTTGTATCCCTGTAGGTGTTATTTGCCGTTTAAGTTTAGATTTAAAACTACTAAATAAAGCCACATATGAAATATATATTCTCCCCATATCAGCGGAAATAAGCTATTATCCCCAATTACGACAATAGGAGTGCAGATACCTGAGCTTAATCGTGGTATCTCGTGACGCATCAACATTGTTCGTATTTTATCAAGCCATCCGCGTTTTACTGCTGGCTGCGACATACGCGGATCCAGGGATCCATGTAACTCCCCATTCCGTGTAAAAGCGAAGAAGCAATATTCTACTCTATTCTCAATTTGTTTTGATAATGGCCGTCAGAAAGCCGCGATGGTCGTCCGAAGGCTGGTTGACTGCAGATATTGAAGAAAGTTTCTCTTGAAGCAGCCTTATAATCAAAGCTCTGGAAAGGCGTTGGAGGTCAGATTATTTTACTTTTTGCGCGTAAATCATATTGAAGTGAACGACTGTTCAAAAACAATTCATTACTTTCTGCGGGCTTCGTTGTTTAGGGGTACCTATAATATGTTCTACAACGTCTTGGAGTTTTGCAGCCGCTGAAAGAGTCCCCAACAGCACACCTATTCTAAATATAATTCTTTGGACGTGACCCCCATCTAACATGTTCTAGATCCGCACCTATCCAGCGAGACACCAATCTCGCAAATTAACCTTCCCAGGGGATCCGGGGATGTGATCCCTAATTTTCAGATACATCTCAGGGAATAAATAGGGGATTTTAGGCGGCGTCGCGCGCGTAAATAACCTTGCGTCACGCCACACAGCTACCAGGCCACCAGGAGATAAGCAGAGACGCGAAATTGCCCTCGGCAGAGCTCCTTTCGAGATGCCCCAAGTACGGGGAGGTAGCGATTCACACGGGTTCTTCAACTTTATGAGTAGTACTACACATCAACCGATACAAAGTTACTCCAATGCAGTCCGACAGCACATCAAATTTAAACAAGAGCTAAAAGCTCAAATTTAGCTCGTGTTTAAATTTGATGTGCTGTCGAATGTACATACTTTTGTCCCCGAATCCTACCAGGTTATCAGAACTGTGAAATCAGATCCATACAACATAATATGTGAAGATTCATGGGTTGGAGGGAAACATACAGGAGGGGTAGACGTGGTCGACATGACTAGTCAACATTAGGCCAATGGTAGATTGCATGTCCAACCAAAAATAATCCTGGTTGTAGAGGAAAACCCTTTTGAGGACATTAAATAGCCGATTATAATGACGTTTTAATATAGAATACTAGTGCCCACGCAGTTTATCTACCAGCTGAGGTTACCAGGCTATCAGAAAATAAGGAAAGACGGGAAATTGCCTCCGCTCGTTAGACCTATGTAGGTTTTATGTGCTCCAGTAAAATTCCTTATGAGGCACTTCGAGTGTCGAATGGGGCAATTTCTCTAAGGCGGCGCTTCATCGGTGAAACTTTCAGGAATATATCACTACTGGTGCTCCTACTGCCAGTCAATAAGTACGTATTCTATTGGTTTCGATGATTAATTACTTCTAAATTCTATATCAATAACAGCGTTTTCAAAATGTAGTTTATATGATCTAATATTTTAGTAGAACCAGCCAATGGCCGATAGGTGTCTGTAATTATTAATTTCGGAGGTCAAATGGCGTGGCTTAGGAACTTACGCCAATGGTAGGCTTATTCCACTTTGGTCATAGTAGACTTAGGTCACACCTTGGAATGCTTTCACGTAGGTCACACCTAATAAAGTTTAAAATATCACGAGTCGACTTAGGTCACACAGTACCAGTTATAAAGAGTGCAAATTGCAATAATGATCGAAAACTTTGTAGGAAGATAACACCATAAGAAGAAGGATATCAAAATGTGTTAGATATTGTAGAATTACGAAGGTAGGAGTGAATATGGCCAAAAGCCGTCTGACATAAGCCTATTGCAACAGAGCTAATGAATCTGTTGACCTACGTCAGTGAGCTGGGGTGGTTGAGCTGATAGAACTGGGAAATGCATGAAACTACCATTGAGTTGAGTTGCTGCAAAGATCCTCCGTTAAAAAATGATAATAAAGACGATATAGGGATAAGGTGGCTGCAACCGACTGGAATCATAAACCTCGAATTGGATTGAGTGGCATGCCTGGGAGAGGCATCCAGCAGTGAACTGATACCAATTGATAATGATGATGATTAAAAGTATTGTGTTAATCTTCACGACGCACAGTTCTATGAAATGCAGATTGCCAAATGTTCGAAATTGATAATGATGTGTCGAGGAAGCGAGAGTTGTAAGTCAGAATCACAGCAGATGGAAGTCCATCGTCTCTGCTTACTCCTATGGGAAACAGGAGCGAGTTTATGATGATGGTAAAAAAAGTATCACTGTGCAGATTGACTAAAACGTTACAGCTTCACACTTAGACCACATTTGAACCGTCTCAAGTGTTAGTGTATGAGTTACAACGGCTTTTTGTTTGTAACAAAAGGCTCTTAACGCGGCTGAACAGTACGTAGAAAGTTTATGCGTAGACGCAGATATTCACAACAATATACTGCGGGAACGTTTTGATGGTATTATGACGATAATTACTCGTATGTTAGACAAACTTTACATTGTAATTCAGCAAGCTGGGAAGCACTAAAATACATATAGTACAAAGTTAGTAAATACAGTAAACGGTTACTCTATTAGCATGATAATAAAGACTTGAAAAAAATCACGATACGATTTTTTTTGTCTTTGATTGAGGAAAGTAGATGTTTTATTCCTAATTTACTTATTCCTCTCACCGTTCTTCTTCTCATCGAAGGTTGGACAACATCATGGCAATTTTCATCCTATGAACGGCTGCCCGGAACAAGGGGCCGGTGCTGCAGCCGAACCAATCACGTTAGCTTTTAGCCAGCCAAATCTAGCCCTGGATTATTAACTGCAGCAGGATCAGGTTATATATAGTTTCGTTATTCTATGCCTCTCACACTACGCGAAACAATTAATTAGAAATCTCCAATGTAATCACAGAGCCTTGTAGTAGTTTCTAAAGAGTCTATTTTATAGCTAAGTCTAGAATCACTGATATTATCAAGTGTCTGGTCAGACTTGGTTCAGCTTTACTTTACAGCGTTCAGCTTAAGACCGATTCACACGGCTGATAGTCGACACTTTCTATCCGAGACTAAGAACGGCTTAAATTGCACCTCGGAATTCTTTTGGACTTAAGAAAGAGTATTAGATAAAGGTACTATTAAGGACTCTCAGATAGGTCGTTGTTGGTATCAAGATTTTGGAGGTCGGTGATCGGAGTATTGTAAGTAAATATATAGTAAGTTCTTCAAAGAAAATCAGATAAAACAAATCTATACCGAGATAGGTATAAGTTTAAAATTTTAGTCTAGCCTCTGAAAGGCTTATTCCACCTTGGCCATAGTAGACTTAGGTCACACCTTGGAATGCTTCCACGTACGTCACCTTATTAAAGATTAAAATATTACGCGTCAACGTTGGTCACACCCATACTATTAGATTATAGTTTACCAATCACGGAATGAATGTGCAGCGTTTTGAATTTTAAAAGGACCCATAACCTATAGCAGATATTCCTTAACACTATGCCGTTTTGTCTTTATGTGAGTATAGCTTTGTGCCCGTAGCATCTACATCGTGAAATTTTAGTGGTTGTTTTCCTGTGGCAAGAAAAAATATCTATCAGATTCAAGTATTTGCTGTTATTCATAAACCTAGTTAAACCTCACTTTGTTCACACTTCGTTAAAAAAGGTTAAGATAGAAAGGGACAGGTGGAGTAACTTTAAATCACGTTTATGAATACACGCCATAGCGTTTTGCTCTTTCTGAGGGAGACGATCCCCGTAAAAGCCGTAACAACACATTTTCCAGTTGAAAAAGCGTCAAATGTTTGCTACAGAGTACAGTTGCGAACTCAGTGTGAGCTCTTCAAACAAAAAGTTTTTTAATTTTATTTATCACCCCTTCTTACACCCCTCACAGTTTCGTCGCGTCACGAGTCTGAGGGAAGTTGACAAAATGTTTGCGAACCTTAAAAATAATATGGATTTTCAATATAAACAAAGAATAACTTCATAAATCAATCATACGTCATAAAAGTTTTTGTCAGTAAACAAAAGTAGGTAAGTGTTACTACGGGTAAATACCACTGTTTATAGGAGTACCTACCTATGTGTCATAATTTTTTGAACGGACAACAGCAGATCAATGGTAACACTTGCAGTACGATTTTAAATCTTACGACGCAGATAATAAGAACTATCTAAAGTATTACACTTCATTTGCTGTTAGCTGTACATGGGATGTGTATTGATTGATAGTGATTGTTTAAACAGTCCTTTTATGAGAATCTCGCGGCGAGCTCGCTACGCAATCGCCTCGCTTTGAACTCGCTCGCAAATCGCCAGTGTGATAACTTGATAAGGCCCCAGTCGTAATTTTTAATTACGCAGTCTTATCGCTGCAAGCAATCCCTTCCAGGTGATCTTCAGAGAGCAATCTTTTCTATCATTTCCAACGTGTATTTCGACAATACAACAAAAAAGTTTTTTTTTTGTGGAGAGTCTTTAACATCTATGAAAAATTCAATGTGTGTATGTAATACGGACCCCTAAAATCCGGTGCATTCGTTAATACAAAGTTCACTGTTGCAGAAGGCGTTACGGAAAAGCCTCATCAAAAATAAACCACCCCAAAGCGTGGACACCCTAACCGAGACATTCTTTCACCATGAAAAGGGAAATGCTGTAAAATTGCATATTTATATTATACATACTCGTGCGTTTATTTGAAGAAATCCTTTTTGAGGGGAGGTCCGGCACTTAAGTGATTGTTAAGTGCTCTTTCTACTTGTTTTTCTTGTTAGAAATAACCAAGCATTTTATAAAAGATAAAATAAGGTTGGTATTTTAACCCCCGACGCACAAAGAGGAGTGTTATTAGTTTAGAGTATCTGTGTGTATGTCTGTAACATCGTAGATCCCAAACGGGTGAACCGATTTTATATAATTTTTTTGGGCTGAAATGTTTTTTTGAGCGAGTGTTCTTAGAATAGATAGGTAACACACGAAGACAGAGATAAGTATACAGGGGGCCTCAATAAGGTTGAGATTTTCTTAAAAACTACTGGATCGAATTTAATAATTCTTTTACAGTTACATAGTTTTAACTTTTATCTATCAAATAGTGAAAGAATTATTGCAACTCTCCTGTGCACCTTTCTCTGTGTTCCACCGTACCTACTTCTAATATAATTTTATTAATATAGTAGGTACACCCTTACACAGTAGCTATGCGTAGGTAATTATAAAAAATGTAATTATTATATTTAAAAAATGAGCTTCTGAATGTTTTTTGGCACTATTTCTCCTCAGCACTTTTCCTTGTAAAGTGGTGTAAGTAAAAGTAAAAAAATATACAATTTAACCAATTTTCAGGCAACTTATTCTAAACTTTATCCTACTTTGATTTAGGATTAGTCTTAGACTGAACCGATGACCGCAAGAAGTTATGGCAACTTTGGTACATGAATTACGCACGGTCGTATTTTGACCGCTCCAGGCGCTCGAAATCCCTATAATTGTGATAAATTACCTTTTATCCCCACCCGAGACCAGCGCCAGACTGCGGTAATGGCCGATTCTTGAACGAAGAGCATTAATAAAGGACCTTTCAGTAGTGATGGGCGGCGCAGCCTTGAGACCGAGACCGAAAAACGGTTTCTTCCGAAGCAATCGATCTGTCTTTTGGTTTCAAGAAACACAGAGGGCCAAGTGGTTACTCTAGTATAATAGAAAGATATATATTATATATATATATATAAACCTTTTGACGAGTTTAGGCAAATATCTTGAAATTCTTTTGTTAAAGTCATGATAATTAAGCAAGGCATTAAGCTCGCCTTTTGTACAGCAGATCAATAGTAACTTTTGACAGTTCTTTTTATTTGCGTCGTAAGACTTGAAATCGTACTGCAAGTGTTACCATTGATCTGCTGTCGACTGTACACAATGTGTAAAAGCTTAAATAAATAACACAATATTCAAAGTGTAACAAAACCTACTTAGCCACCTTTAAGATAACTAATTATTTGCTAGTACTAAAATAAATAAGTCTTCTATTTTTATTTGAATGGCTTCTATCGTATTCAAGAGATAATTTCGCCAATGTTAAGTTATTTAGAGTATTCATGTAAATAGACAATTAACAAAAAAAAATTCGCCATTTCAAAATGATGGCGGATGGAATAAAAATAAGTCAATCTAAAATACACCGTGATATTAAAAATTGTGGACAGATAGTAACTTTTACAATCTAGATGCAATCAACAAATTAATTAAGCCTAATTCTCGTTTTACAACACAAAATAAGTAACATTTTCGACACTAGTATCATCTAGTGGTCTGAAAATATGATAAAACACATGGGAATATTCATGCCCGCGACTGGAACTGGGCACATAATCAAGACGGTCAGCACGTCACTACTTCAGCTCGTAAGTCGCGGAAATGGCATCGCGGAGGCGCGGTGGTCGAGACTCGAGTGCCTTAACACGTCATAGGGTTGGTAAGTGATAGCGGTCCGGTCACCGGCCTCCGGTGACCCCGACACGGTGTCCCGGCTCCCGAATAGACAAATAGGCAAAGGTCCTTTTTAATACTGCCAATTGAACCGAGAAATCTGGCGTCAATGAAACCCGAGTTACGGTTTTATATTTAATTTTGCGTGATTTTTAACGGGTCTATAGGTTCCTACTTATTTTGTTGGAATGTATTTATAGGAATTTGGCGTGATTAAATAATAGAGCTAGTAAACATTTATCACGTTTTTCGTGTCACAAATATAGCGATTTTAGGAGCACTACATTTCTACCGACCAACGACATTGCCAGCGGTTATCACGTTTCTCGCCTCGTTCGTAACCTGGTTACAAAACGAGAAAAATATAAGCCCTGGTTGTAGCCAGTTACAAAACTCAGTTACGAACACGGACAAAGCTGATTTACTAGGTAGCTACAGCAATACCTACCTAGGTACGATGGAACACAGAGAAAGGTGTACAGGAGAGTTTTTAAGGTTGAAATTTTCTTAGAAACTACTTGACCTATTGCAAAAATTATTTCACTGTTTGATATATAAAAGTTAAAACTATGTAACTGTAAAATAATTATTAAATTCGGTAGAGCAGTTTTTGAGAAAATCTCAACCTTATTGAGGCCCCCTGTATACGTCTCTGTCTTCGACTGTACCTATATTTTCGATAATGACAAGGTGGAAAATCACCTGAATGTCAACTAATATTAGAAACATAAAACATGTGTACCTCCTTTTTGAAGAACAAACAAAAACTAGAATAATTTCCACTTAGAATTAGAACTCGTGCAAAGTAAAAATAAAGAAACAAATTGAAGTCTTCCGCAAACTCAGAAAAAGCGCAATATGTCTACGTGTTTAACGGTCGAGTCGGATTTTTAAAAACATTTGACTGTTACCTCTGGGAAATCAGCGGCCGCAACAATTTCCCATTCGGCAGAAGACACTAGGAGTAACGAAAATGAAACTTAGTGCTCAGAGAATAGAGATTGTGGGGACAGCAGACAGTGAAGTTTCACCTAGAGAAGTGACCCACAGAGTATATTGTGGAGCAAACTTGGGCATCTAAGCTAACGAACACGGCATCTTGTTAAGATTCTCATTCGCAGATAATAAGAAGTTGGAACGACAGGAAGCAATAGCACTTTTGGAGTTTGTACTGCTAATTAGAAAGTGAAAAATGGAAATTGATAACGGAAAAGCAATTCTGTGTGAATTGACTTTGAGATTAAAATGATGGGCCAGACATATTAGCCTTGAATATAGACATCCTGCATTAAAAAGGCATGTCCTCTCTATTCACCGATTGCAACTGGAGTTATTCTAGTTCGTGGAGTAAATGTGTGTGGAGTAAACTTATTAAAAAAAATGTTTACATACAAATGTGAATCTTGAAAAGAGCGTATATAATCCTAACGACGGCCCAGAATATGGCAGCATATAATTTATCTAATATGAAGTTTGTTAAAATATAAATATAAACAAAATAGTGAAAAGTACAATGTTGTTTAAGACTTGCTTGCTGGCTGTAAGTACTTACCTACTTCTAAGTAAATAAGTGTGGTAATAGTGATACCATAGAATTATATTTATATTTTGACTTGACATCGTGATAATCTTTAATTTTTATATAAGTACTTACTTGTTTTTAGATTTATACCTAATTAATTATAATCTGTAAATATTGCATGCTCATTTGGGTGAATTGTGTGTACGATTTTTTTGTAATTACGACCATAATTTTGCAATAAATAATTTATATTCTATTCTATTTCTATTCTATACCACGTTCGAATGATAGCGAAAATAAGTATTTTTCCTTTAAACCAAGTTTATAGTCCACAAAAAGAAAGCGCCTACAATACACATATGACGAAATAAGGAAGCGTTATTTTGCACATTCCCCCAAATTCCCGGCGCTGAGCGTAATCCCGCGGATTGGGGTACGCACTCGCAACAATACATTTCCCAAATTGTCTCCATGAAGACGCAATAATTTAAAAAGGCTTCCCGAGAACTTGTGATTTCATCGCTCGCTGCCTCGCTTGTAGTGAGGTGCTACGTAATGCTTCGCGTAATGTGTAGTTTACGGGAGTAATTTGTTCCGTAAAATATATAAGTAATCTTTAATTTGTAGCGCCTTCTTGCTCAGCCTACTCCGCGGAGACTTCGCGCTACGCGTCGTGTCGAAGACGTCACAGTGTAAAACAAGTGCCGACTGTTTTTCTTTCTTGTCATTGTCAAATCTCTAAGCAATACATACGAGTTGATAAAAATATTATTGTGGTGTTATTGGTCGACTCCCGTTTTCTAAGCAGCACACCACATTGCGAAGTCTCCGCGGAGTAGGCTGAGCAAGAAGGCGCTACAAATTATTGTTGTTGTAGTTGCCATAATATACTTTATATGTCTATTATCTTTATTTATGTATTGTAATTTATTCATTGTTTATTAAAGGTATCCAGCACATGTAGTTACAAGTAGTTACCATGTAAGTAGTTTATGTATATTGTGACGATCCCAACCCGCCCTAAAAAGCTACGCACCTCTACACCCCCAAAAAAGACTCTACGAAAAGCCTACGCAACCCTGAAGGGGTGAAAACCTACAAAAAAGCTAAAGAGAAACCTACCTAAATACTTACGAAAAGCACCAGCTCTGCAACCCCTACGTGAAAGCTAGATAAACCTACAAAATAATTAAGCTTAAAAGATACTTACCAAAGCTCTTACTAACTTCCTTACAATTAAAGCTATCTGTACCTACTCAATTGACTTCATATTACTATGTAAAGTATTAAGCTAATTGAAATAAAGTAAATTGGAACTAATATTAAATCATAATTAAAGCAAAATTAAGGATAATAGAATATTAAATTACTAGAAATTAATAAGGCCAAAATGTGATCGTCTAACCCTACGTTGTTATTTCCTAATGTAGTAACACACAGAATCTTCAAGGGTTCAGCGGAGATCAGGTAGATGAATATAAATTAAAGCATAACAGGTTTATAACGAAAAGATAATATTTATTGCGATAACCTAACATACAAAACTACTAGACTTATTACTAGCACGATTAATAAAACTTACGCTAAGTTATCTTAAATCTAAATGAGCGTACTGACAACTATTAAGAAGTTACTTAAGTTCGAAATAACGTCCCTATATAGAAGTATAAAAGGTTATTAATTAAAATGAGAATTAAATTAGATTATTTACATATAACCGAATTTGAAATTGAAGTTAATTAGCTACCTACCTTCTGACATACTTATTGACCATACCCAAGGCCTGAATACAATACTAAAACGCAACAGTATACCTACAGAACTACCGTGACTATGAGTTAACCCTATGAAATCTTTAAATCAAAAGAACTTATACATTTTATATTGAAAATGAAAATAAATAATTAGAATCGAGAGAGGTTCTTACAACTAATATTAATACCGTAACGGAGTTTTCCTGCAACAGAAAAATAGGTTAATATCGACTTCAAGATAATATTTACACAAAATAAAGGGAACTACATAAAGAAATAGATTTAGGTAGGTACTGGAAGACAATACAATTTATTGGTTTGGAACTCTGGATGGAAGTAAAGAATATTACTCTGGACATCTGAATCTCTGTAAGAAATTACTGTTAGACGTGAGAACATTTCCTGTAAGAGGTTAACCTCTAAAAAAAAATGTTTTCACCCCCCTGGCTCCAACACCACGCCAAGAGGGGATAGACTCCAACCAGAATGCGAGTCTCCTCAGGAAAGGATGATGGAGAGGAATCTGATGTTAAAAGTTGCTATTTCGCAAAACTAATAATCTTTCAGCCCCTCTCATTGAATTTCTTAATATTACTAGATTCATTCTAGTGGTTTCTGGAGTGCCCAGTTACTGATAGAAGTATTTGCACATTGTGCGTACAAAGGTAGGTTCAATACCTTGTACAACTGAAAAGGTAGGTTCAATACCTTTTCATTGCAACTGGAAAGGTAGGTTCAATACCTTTCCACAACTGAAAGGGTAGGTTCAATACCCTTCCACAAAATAAAAGGTAGGTTCAATACCTTTTATATTTCCTGTAGGAATAAAATAAGAATAGAATGAATTTTAGTAACGGTAAGAATAAGACAGACCGAAGTGATTGTGCATAAATAAACCATAAGTTACATTTAATAAGCATTTGTATGCTTTCAGAAAGGAGTTGGTAGGAAGTTCAGAAAGATGGGAGAATGATTGTTAGGAGGATTATTGAAGGGAATAGATTTAAACTAAAGCCCAGCAGCTTGCCGTACTAGTGGGTTGAATCCACATCCTCATTACCAAAATAACCCTGGCCTAAATGAGTTGGTGAATGAAGGTTGAAGGTTGAATAAGCTGTGTATTACCTCGCAATCCGCTATCACCGAATGTCAGTCTCAACCCATACTACGTCTGGTATTGTAACCCATTAAACTCCGCGATGCCACCATAGACCATTAATACCAGGGGTCGTGAGTCCCAGTATAGTTGGTCTAATAAGGCTCATATTGGCACTTTTCTCACTGCTGTGTGTGTATCCCTATCGGTGTATAGTGTAGGGAAAATTTGCGAGCTGCGTGTAGAGTATAGAGATAGTCCCAGAATACCGCATTCCCTAGACTATCTCCTGTTCACATTATTAGCATCGGTTAGCAACGATACCATGGAGTTACAAACGGGCAGGCTGTGGACCCGCTGGTTAAATAACTCTATGTCCAAACTAACTTCCACCGATAATGCTTCGAAAGCGTGTATGAGAGGGAGCGCCAATATGTAGAGAAATAATATTTACTTAGGTAATTTTACAACACCAACTGTATAGATTTTAACCAACACCGACAACAACTTTTCACTTAGAGGAATATTTAACGTTAAAAAGAAACAGATAATTACTGATATTAAAAATAATGAAACAATGTAATAGACGACTCGAAAACCAAAGCTATTTGTTGACTTAGATTTTTATAGCAGGTCATCATCATCATCATCAGCCCGTATCAGTCCACTGCTGGACGTGGGCCTCTCCCAAAGCGCGCCAATCAACCCTACTCTCGGCCCTCTGCATCCAGTCCCTGACAGCCATTTTGCGAAGGTCATCCCTCCATCTGGTCGGGGGGGCGTCCCACACTACGTTTACCCGTTCGTGGCCTCCATTCGAGAACCCGTCTACCCCATCGGTTATTGCTTAATTATTAACAACGCAAATATTAAATGAAACAAAATAACACACAATTAAAATTGATGACCAAATGCTGAAAGAAAATTAGATTAACTTAAGATCTAGAATGAACACTGACTTTTCAACACCAACATCATCCAACCCAATTTGCTAAATGGCAACAAAATAGGTATATCTGCTTGAGACCCATAATCTAGGTTCTAGACCTTACTTACTTACTCACAGACATCTAGACTTTACTTACTTACTTACTCACAGACATCTAGACTTTACTTACTTACTCACAGAAATCTAGCCTATACTTACTTATTTCACTTACTAGCTCAAATCTAAACTTTACTTATTCAACAATTTATATAAATATCAGAGTTCGAATCTGACCTGAATAGTTGAACCTTTGTTTACCTAAACGCTAACTGGATAGGGTCGATATTAAGACTTCATTGCTAATTTCGTTAACTATTTCCCTAATGTAGATGAATACTTACATACATAAACCAACAATAAAACAAAGTCTAAACCTATCGGTTTTATAGCCTTGTTGCTTAGCAAAGACAAGCCAACCCACATCATAATTTAGTATAGACAAAGACGGTAGTGGCAATACGCCCAACCTCAGATCCGGTTCAGTAGTTTAGAGATAAAGAAAATACTATAAAGTCAATAATTAAACACTAACTATATGGGCTCGGATCAATAGCTACGAATCTAAATTACACTTACGCATACATACATAATCTCATAGTAATGCCACACCCCTAACATGTCAATAGACCTTACCTACTGTGTGAGCGTCTATACTAGGCGAGCGCACATGTGCGCATACGCATCATAATGATTGTCATTGCAATAATGAGATAAACTATTGACAAGTACTTAATATCCGATACATAATGGAAAAGTGATATTGAATTCGTGTATGACGGGTCTCTCATGTCGAGATGAAGCAACGCAAACTCGCAAGAAAGGATGCTATGACAAACCTAAGTACGAATCTCAATTACCCACACAACAGTGATAAAAATAACGAAACATTAAAATGTACACACAGAGCTAGACAATAGTAGCACTTACCCAACACGGAGAATAGCTGTAATAAAATATGATTAGTAACAAAATATTTAAACCTTACTCACGCCCGCTCAGCCGTAGGGGAATATATGAATGAATAATAAAGAATAAATAATATAATAAATAAGTATACATACAGTAAATACCTTTCTTCACTTGAAATCGCTGGGATTCCAAGCAGTTGGAACATGGGAACGTATAGGAATCAGGTTTACCCGACACTCTCACTCAGACTCAAGCAAGATTGTTATAATACTAACACAGGATAAAGGTGTCTTGTCCTGTATCGGGCTGGTTGGTTTAGGAGGAATTGTGGTCAGGAAAAAGGGTATAAGGTAGTGGAAATAGGAAGAGTTTGACCTAAGGGGCCCTACGGGGGAATATAATAAATAAAATACACAAATTAAACTTCAATAGAAAGAAGTTTAAAATTAAGAGAGACTACTACTGCACAACAAATTGCGCGCCAAACTCAGCTAAGATCGCACGTACGTCCGGCAGCGGTTCCGCGATCCAAAGAAGAAGCCCCTGCCACGCTCGGTCATGTCTATTTAAGCAGGCGCTGCTTCCCCTCCTCTCTTCACCTCTCATCCCCTCGTTTTCGGCGCCGGTCTGTCGCACCAGCCACCTGTGCGAAGTGGCGTGACTTTCTGAAATAGTTCCTAATTAGACGTAACTAACATTAAATGCTACGCTACTGTAGGCCTTGGGTATAGTAAATCAAAGTCCATAAAAATCCTATGAAAATTGAATGAAAATCATACGATCGACCACTGGCGCCTGCCTGTCGCATGAACACCTGTGTCGTCGTGGCGTGATCTCTCTGCAAAAACCGCTCCTAATTAGGCTTAATTAACTTATCGGCAACTAGGCTTTATTCCTACTACACTAAAGTCGAAACTCGTTGTATTGACTTCCTATTGAAATTACATGTGGTAGGCTTTATACTACAGGATGATTTATTCCCTAATAAAATCTCAGAATTAAATGAATAACATTTAAATATCTCCTACCTAATAATCTAAAATAATAAATTTTACCTATATGGAACATTCCATTATAAAAACTGAACGGCGGGAAATCCTACCTAGGTACATGTAAGAATGCAAAACCGAAGAAAATTCAGTAGCTTTTCAGTAGACAAGGTGGAAATATGAAAGCTTTAATGTTGTGAACTAAAAAGAAAATTAAATGAAGTATTTTCTATTGTAATTCCGGTATGACCGGTACACCACCCCCTGGAGAATTAACCGAAGATATTATCTATAATATCTGAGGCTTGATTATCCAACCATTCAAGGAAAATACTTCTTAATAGAATTCTAAGTAGAATTCAACACTTAACGTAACAATAAGCTACCTCCCAGCCTATCACAATACCTACACATAATACGATGAAAGATATTATCTTTCTACTGCTAATTACAATTCACTGCTTAGTTCGCATCCGGCCCTATGCACACAATATACCTACCTCTCGTCATATCACTTCCTAAACGTACAGAATGACAACAGACGCGACGTCGATTAAAAAAATCTACACGATAATAAATACTATCCTAAGCTTGATTATCGAAGCTAAGAAATCGAACGATTATGTTGAACCACTGAACGACTCACTGAATTTGAACTCTAAAAGACCTCCCTATTAACCATACTCAATTGGAAACCTAAGAAACAACGTGTTGCTGTAAAACCAACACGCCTACAACAAGCATCAGACTGTCTACTGCATGTCTGAACGCACTACAATTAGTATAATTAAACCTGAACAATTTCGAGGAATCTAATAAATATACTATCTATAAAAATTCACCTGAATTTGTAACTAATTCGCCAATCTGGTAACACCGATCAAAAACGACAACATTGTTTTCGACTTCAGGAGGAGATAGGTAAAGGTCATAAGAACCATACAACCAAATACAAGTTTAAATAATTTGAACTACACTAACGACAATCGAAGTAACACCTTACTCCACTACACAACTGCTACAATTCAATTAAACATCGACAATCGAACAACCCACAACGTCTGCAAAGTCTGCTACTTGGTAACAAACCTAAAACTATTTACCAAGGCCGATAGATGGCGCTGTTAATAAAAAATGACACGACAACGCTAGCTCCACCTGTGTTTATATCCACACAACTAACGATAACGGCGACGCTAGCTCCACCTGTGGTGATACACGCACAACTACCTACCTAATACAAGTGCAATTACACATCTATCTATAACAAAGGAAAATATGAGGTCTGTCGATAATTCTACCTACTGCGCGAGCGCATAACGTTTAGCTAGGTTAATTTTATCGACATCATCACAAGTACTCCACTGCTGGACATAGACCTCCCCTAGACACGCTACACAACAAGACTTCGAAGTGACAGTGGTCCTTCGCAGATCTTCCGTCTATCTGGATGGGCCGCCCAACACTACATAAATTCGAATAATTTAGCAATAATATAAGTATCTTAAAAAAAAATATGTTAACAACTAAGGTCACGGAGGCCCGGGTTCGACCTCCAGGTCAGTCCATACCTACCCTACTAGACTGCAACCAAAAATAACTTATCTTAACGTAGCACAGAGTACAGACAAACTTTAACTTGAAACTTAAAACCGAAGCATTATGCGTATATATATTTCAACTGAAACAACAACAACAACAAAATAAAAGGGAACAATCAGACAAATTAATAACAAACAAAAACCTAGCGGTAACCCATCAACAACGCCAACCCATCCAAGTCCAGACCTCGCCGACAATTGCTTAACCGGAACGATTAGTGTCAACAAGTGCTAATAACATAACCCAAAATAAATAACTACTTATTCAAACCCTAGCTTAACTGGAACGATCCTTGTCATTTTTCAGCCAAATACCTAGTGACAAAACAACCAATCATTTATTTTTTTCCTAACGAATTAAATCCTAACGGTCACCCATTCAAATACAGACTTGTCCAACGTTGCTTAACTTGAACGATCGATGTCAACGCGTGCTCGCAAATCGCACCTCGACTACGAATCTACAATTATTAACCAAACCTACCAACAATCAGAGTCAAAACAATTTAAATGTACCTACAACTGAAAATGGAAGGTAATGGATAAAACGATACCGTGATAACCGTGGCGCACGCGCTCAAACATCTACCTACCCACATACATAAACTTAAACTTGTTTCCCGTAGCGATACCTAGACAGCGACGATGGACGTATCTACCTAGTACCCCTAAAACGGTGCTAGAAATAAACGTGACTTAAAGTCAACCCATGGTTCAAAACATGGTCCTATCCCTAAAACAATGCTAGACAAAATTTAACATTAACCCACGGGTTAAAATACTATCCTAATGCATTTTATAGTCTACCTGCCTAGTGTTATTCCTAAAACAATGCTAAACATAACCGCGGCTTAACGTTAACCCACGGGTTAAAATAAGATCCTAATGGATTTTATAGTCTACCTACCTAGTGCTATTCCTAAAACAATGCTAGACATAATTTCTCGATGTAAGAAAGTGATGAACAAGTTTATGACTAACAACACAACCTGCCGCGTATCTTCGCAGACCGATATGATGAACACACCTACCTTCTTAGTAAGCTATTCCTAAAACAATGCTATTCCTAAACATAAAACGACTTTTATGGAAATGTGAAAGTGTCAGAACAAAGTAACAGAAATGAGGTTAACCCATATTTATGGCTAACAAGCAACAACACATTTTGACTTCAGTTTCCGCATACACAGAGAAAACATGAAACAGACGAACCTACCTAGTATTCCTAAAGTTAATACGTAATATATTAGCTATAAATGCGACTTAAAATAATAGCACGATTCAAATCTAACCAAGGTTCCTATCCTACCTACCTATCGGTTTTTATCATAATGTAAAAAGGACTACGCGTGATTTAATTATCAATGAACCTAAGTTTACGGCTAACGCCCTTTGAAATACACGGCCGGCCTCACCCCCGGCCTGTGTAGCCCCTCATTTTGAGAAACTCTCAAGCAATTTAGAATCCTACATACACTATTTACACACATACAATATTCACGCCAGCCTCACATGGTGGTAGGCAGCGACGATGGATATCCATCTGCTGCCATCCTGATTTCTATTTTTCAGAACCTTACTAGAAGTGACAAACGGACCGACATACATAAGTACCTAACCTATATGAGTAACTAGTGAGTATCACTTTTAACCGCATCTAAACTACATACAAGTGACAGTTATTAAGGGAGGGGGTCTCACCCCCACGGCTAGGTAGCTCCGTACCCATGTATCCTACAGAAATCTCTTGATCAAACCTAATGTAATAATACATCACACATCAAAATACACTAGCAATTTAACCTACTAGAATCGCAAAAAGACATATTCTGAGAACCCTTCTACTATCGGTAGTCTGTTAATAAATGACAAATTAACATAGTTATACAAGTTACAAGAGGACAGACATACAGAAATTCGAAAACATCACCCTACTCCTATCTGCAATCGGTTTAAGTTCCGATGGAATAGACATACTTAAGTAAGTAATCAGAATATAACTTTCAACCGCATCTAAACCTAACTTATTAAGGGTGGGGGTTTCACCCCCCCGGCTAGTCAGTCCCGTATCTATGTATCCTATAGCAATCTCTTGATCAGGATGGATGTACTCATACATCAAAATACATTATCGGTTTAAACTACAAGAAATCACAAAAAGACATACATACATATACTTTGAGAACCCTTCTACTACCGGTAGTCTGTTAATAAAATACAAATTAACATAGTTAAACATGTTACAAATGAACCGACATACATAAATTCGAAAAACATTACCCTACTCCTATCTGCAGTCGGTTATAGCTATGATGGGACCGACACTTGAGTTACGAGCGACATAACATTCGGAAACATTACCCCGTCTCCTATCTGCAATCGGTTTAAGTTCCGATGGAACAGACATACTTAAGTAAGTAATGAGAATATAACTTTCAACCGCATCTAAACTTAACTTATTAAGGGTGGGGGTTTCACCCCCCCGGCTAGTCAGTCCCGTATCTATGTATCCTATAGTAATCTCTTGATCAGGATGGATGATTGATCATACATCAAAATACATTATCATCACAAAAAGACATACATACATATACTTTGAGAACCCTTCTACTATCGGTAGTCTGTTAATAAAATACAATTTAACATAGTTAACATGTTAAAAATGGACAGACATACATAAATTCGAAAACATTACCCTACTCCTATCTGCAGTCGGTTATAGCTATGATGGGACAGACATTTGAGTTACGAGCGACATAACATTCGAAAACCATTATACCATTCTATCTGCACTCTGTTAATAACAAATCTCCTGGAATAGTAACTAGAGAACACCGCCCATCTCCCACAATCCTGACACCCCCCATCTAGTACAGTCCTAACACCCCCCAGTTCCTGTGATTATCATGACAAAATGACAGAATTACCTGAATAAACCTACGCAATGCAAGCGAATAAATACCAATACATAAACTCATGTCTGCCATAGTGCTGAAAGCGCTGACGGAATTCCGTCTACTGCGATGATGACATAACACCTTCTCTACATTCATCGCTACTTGTGCTCCCTACGTAACCAACTTCGCTGCCTAGACCCTATATTATTCACCTAACATTACCTAGTACTATTTAGGACTTACGACTAACCTTAGCCCTTTAGCCTCATAACCCTAACGCATTTAGGACTAACGACTAACCTTAGCCCTTTAGCCTCATAACCCTAACGCACCCCCGATTCCTTAAGTTTCCTAAAATCCTAACAAAATGTAATTTTACGTACCTAGTTTATTAAGACTATTATTACCGCGTGAATTTAATCTAGTAAACCCTGTAACGTAACTTAACCTAGTAAACCTGTAATTTAACCTGGTAAACCTGTAATTTTACCTAGAAAAACCTGTAATGCATCAATTCAATCCATCCACAACTGATCTCTTGAACCCCTCATTTGTTTACACGGAAACATATTGTGGACCGAAGTCCACATTAAGATATACATAAATACATAATAATATACATAAATACACAATATAATATACGTTATACATAGATATATACAGATCCTGGGAATCAGGCAACCATATTGTGACGATCCCAACCCGCCCTAAAAAGCTACGCACCTCTACACCCCCAAAAAAGACTCTACGAAAAGCCTACGCAACCCTGAAGGGGTGAAAACCTACAAAAAAGCTAAAGAGAAACCTACCTAAATACTTACGAAAAGCACCAGCTCTGCAACCCCTACGTGAAAGCTAGATAAACCTACAAAATAATTAAGCTTAAAAGATACTTACCAAAGCTCTTACTAACTTCCTTACAATTAAAGCTATCTGTACCTACTCAATTGACTTCATATTACTATGTAAAGTATTAAGCTAATTGAAATAAAGTAAATTGGAACTAATATTAAATCATAATTAAAGCAAAATTAAGGATAATAGAATATTAAATTACTAGAAATTAATAAGGCCAAAATGTGATCGTCTAACCCTACGTTGTTATTTCCTAATGTAGTAACACACAGAATCTTCAAGGGTTCAGCGGAGATCAGGTAGATGAATATAAATTAAAGCATAACAGGTTTATAACGAAAAGATAATATTTATTGCGATAACCTAACATACAAAACTACTAGACTTATTACTAGCACGATTAATAAAACTTACGCTAAGTTATCTTAAATCTAAATGAGCGTACTGACAACTATTAAGAAGTTACTTAAGTTCGAAATAACGTCCCTATATAGAAGTATAAAAGGTTATTAATTAAAATGAGAATTAAATTAGATTATTTACATATAACCGAATTTGAAATTGAAGTTAATTAGCTACCTACCTTCTGACATACTTATTGACCATACCCAAGGCCTGAATACAATACTAAAACGCAACAGTATACCTACAGAACTACCGTGACTATGAGTTAACCCTATGAAATCTTTAAATCAAAAGAACTTATACATTTTATATTGAAAATGAAAATAAATAATTAGAATCGAGAGAGGTTCTTACAACTAATATTAATACCGTAACGGAGTTTTCCTGCAACAGAAAAATAGGTTAATATCGACTTCAAGATAATATTTACACAAAATAAAGGGAACTACATAAAGAAATAGATTTAGGTAGGTACTGGAAGACAATACAATTTATTGGTTTGGAACTCTGGATGGAAGTAAAGAATATTACTCTGGACATCTGAATCTCTGTAAGAAATTACTGTTAGACGTGAGAACATTTCCTGTAAGAGGTTAACCTCTAAAAAAAAATGTTTTCACCCCCCTGGCTCCAACACCACGCCAAGAGGGGATAGACTCCAACCAGAATGCGAGTCTCCTCAGGAAAGGATGATGGAGAGGAATCTGATGTTAAAAGTTGCTATTTCGCAAAACTAATAATCTTTCAGCCCCTCTCATTGAATTTCTTAATATTACTAGATTCATTCTAGTGGTTTCTGGAGTGCCCAGTTACTGATAGAAGTATTTGCACATTGTGCGTACAAAGGTAGGTTCAATACCTTGTACAACTGAAAAGGTAGGTTCAATACCTTTTCATTGCAACTGGAAAGGTAGGTTCAATACCTTTCCACAACTGAAAGGGTAGGTTCAATACCCTTCCACAAAATAAAAGGTAGGTTCAATACCTTTTATATTTCCTGTAGGAATAAAATAAGAATAGAATGAATTTTAGTAACGGTAAGAATAAGACAGACCGAAGTGATTGTGCATAAATAAACCATAAGTTACATTTAATAAGCATTTGTATGCTTTCAGAAAGGAGTTGGTAGGAAGTTCAGAAAGATGGGAGAATGATTGTTAGGAGGATTATTGAAGGGAATAGATTTAAACTAAAGCCCAGCAGCTTGCCGTACTAGTGGGTTGAATCCACATCCTCATTACCAAAATAACCCTGGCCTAAATGAGTTGGTGAATGAAGGTTGAAGGTTGAATAAGCTGTGTATTACCTCGCAATCCGCTATCACCGAATGTCAGTCTCAACCCATACTACGTCTGGTATTGTAACCCATTAAACTCCGCGATGCCACCATAGACCATTAATACCAGGGGTCGTGAGTCCCAGTATAGTTGGTCTAATAAGGCTCATATTGGCACTTTTCTCACTGCTGTGTGTGTATCCCTATCGGTGTATAGTGTAGGGAAAATTTGCGAGCTGCGTGTAGAGTATAGAGATAGTCCCAGAATACCGCATTCCCTAGACTATCTCCTGTTCACATTATTAGCATCGGTTAGCAACGATACCATGGAGTTACAAACGGGCAGGCTGTGGACCCGCTGGTTAAATAACTCTATGTCCAAACTAACTTCCACCGATAATGCTTCGAAAGCGTGTATGAGAGGGAGCGCCAATATGTAGAGAAATAATATTTACTTAGGTAATTTTACAACACCAACTGTATAGATTTTAACCAACACCGACAACAACTTTTCACTTAGAGGAATATTTAACGTTAAAAAGAAACAGATAATTACTGATATTAAAAATAATGAAACAATGTAATAGACGACTCGAAAACCAAAGCTATTTGTTGACTTAGATTTTTATAGCAGGTCATCATCATCATCATCAGCCCGTATCAGTCCACTGCTGGACGTGGGCCTCTCCCAAAGCGCGCCAATCAACCCTACTCTCGGCCCTCTGCATCCAGTCCCTGACAGCCATTTTGCGAAGGTCATCCCTCCATCTGGTCGGGGGGGCGTCCCACACTACGTTTACCCGTTCGTGGCCTCCATTCGAGAACCCGTCTACCCCATCGGTTATTGCTTAATTATTAACAACGCAAATATTAAATGAAACAAAATAACACACAATTAAAATTGATGACCAAATGCTGAAAGAAAATTAGATTAACTTAAGATCTAGAATGAACACTGACTTTTCAACACCAACATCATCCAACCCAATTTGCTAAATGGCAACAAAATAGGTATATCTGCTTGAGACCCATAATCTAGGTTCTAGACCTTACTTACTTACTCACAGACATCTAGACTTTACTTACTTACTTACTCACAGACATCTAGACTTTACTTACTTACTCACAGAAATCTAGCCTATACTTACTTATTTCACTTACTAGCTCAAATCTAAACTTTACTTATTCAACAATTTATATAAATATCAGAGTTCGAATCTGACCTGAATAGTTGAACCTTTGTTTACCTAAACGCTAACTGGATAGGGTCGATATTAAGACTTCATTGCTAATTTCGTTAACTATTTCCCTAATGTAGATGAATACTTACATACATAAACCAACAATAAAACAAAGTCTAAACCTATCGGTTTTATAGCCTTGTTGCTTAGCAAAGACAAGCCAACCCACATCATAATTTAGTATAGACAAAGACGGTAGTGGCAATACGCCCAACCTCAGATCCGGTTCAGTAGTTTAGAGATAAAGAAAATACTATAAAGTCAATAATTAAACACTAACTATATGGGCTCGGATCAATAGCTACGAATCTAAATTACACTTACGCATACATACATAATCTCATAGTAATGCCACACCCCTAACATGTCAATAGACCTTACCTACTGTGTGAGCGTCTATACTAGGCGAGCGCACATGTGCGCATACGCATCATAATGATTGTCATTGCAATAATGAGATAAACTATTGACAAGTACTTAATATCCGATACATAATGGAAAAGTGATATTGAATTCGTGTATGACGGGTCTCTCATGTCGAGATGAAGCAACGCAAACTCGCAAGAAAGGATGCTATGACAAACCTAAGTACGAATCTCAATTACCCACACAACAGTGATAAAAATAACGAAACATTAAAATGTACACACAGAGCTAGACAATAGTAGCACTTACCCAACACGGAGAATAGCTGTAATAAAATATGATTAGTAACAAAATATTTAAACCTTACTCACGCCCGCTCAGCCGTAGGGGAATATATGAATGAATAATAAAGAATAAATAATATAATAAATAAGTATACATACAGTAAATACCTTTCTTCACTTGAAATCGCTGGGATTCCAAGCAGTTGGAACATGGGAACGTATAGGAATCAGGTTTACCCGACACTCTCACTCAGACTCAAGCAAGATTGTTATAATACTAACACAGGATAAAGGTGTCTTGTCCTGTATCGGGCTGGTTGGTTTAGGAGGAATTGTGGTCAGGAAAAAGGGTATAAGGTAGTGGAAATAGGAAGAGTTTGACCTAAGGGGCCCTACGGGGGAATATAATAAATAAAATACACAAATTAAACTTCAATAGAAAGAAGTTTAAAATTAAGAGAGACTACTACTGCACAACAAATTGCGCGCCAAACTCAGCTAAGATCGCACGTACGTCCGGCAGCGGTTCCGCGATCCAAAGAAGAAGCCCCTGCCACGCTCGGTCATGTCTATTTAAGCAGGCGCTGCTTCCCCTCCTCTCTTCACCTCTCATCCCCTCGTTTTCGGCGCCGGTCTGTCGCACCAGCCACCTGTGCGAAGTGGCGTGACTTTCTGAAATAGTTCCTAATTAGACGTAACTAACATTAAATGCTACGCTACTGTAGGCCTTGGGTATAGTAAATCAAAGTCCATAAAAATCCTATGAAAATTGAATGAAAATCATACGATCGACCACTGGCGCCTGCCTGTCGCATGAACACCTGTGTCGTCGTGGCGTGATCTCTCTGCAAAAACCGCTCCTAATTAGGCTTAATTAACTTATCGGCAACTAGGCTTTATTCCTACTACACTAAAGTCGAAACTCGTTGTATTGACTTCCTATTGAAATTACATGTGGTAGGCTTTATACTACAGGATGATTTATTCCCTAATAAAATCTCAGAATTAAATGAATAACATTTAAATATCTCCTACCTAATAATCTAAAATAATAAATTTTACCTATATGGAACATTCCATTATAAAAACTGAACGGCGGGAAATCCTACCTAGGTACATGTAAGAATGCAAAACCGAAGAAAATTCAGTAGCTTTTCAGTAGACAAGGTGGAAATATGAAAGCTTTAATGTTGTGAACTAAAAAGAAAATTAAATGAAGTATTTTCTATTGTAATTCCGGTATGACCGGTACAATATCTCTATTGTGTGTAATATTTATATAGGTATATATTTATTTTATTTTAGTGTGTATTCTTATCCATATTAATGTAGGTACTTAAATAATATTATTTGCTAAAATTGTGTCATGTACCCATTGATGGGCCGTGGAGTTACTTTTAATTATTAAATTCAACGTTACTTAAATAAACCGCCTCAACATTCTCCGCATCACCAAAGGTTAACTGGTAGAAAATGCCGCAAGGCATTAAGTTCGCCTTTATACAGTTTAATGTGTAAAAAGTTTAATAATAATAAAAAAGTAGGCCAACCATAAACGTGATTCAAAGTTATTCCACGATTTAAGCCACTGCGTTAAAAAAAACGTTCAGTTAGAAAGGGGTTATCCGGTAACACGGTTCAATTAAGCGAAATGAGGTTTAACATGTCGTGGAAGCATTCCAATGTGTGATCAAAGTCTACTATGACCAAAGTGGAATAAGCCCCGATACAAGTGAAATTTTAGTGGTTGTTTTCCCGCAGCGAGATGATATAGTCTCGGTAGTACTATCCATTTATTAATACATTTTTATCTAAATTAAGAAATGACAGATTATATTGTGAAGAACTAAACTCGATAGTGATCGCGAATCAATAGTAACACCGCGATATCGCAGCGTGGAAACATCGCGGAGTGGTCCGCTGCTGTTTGGTAAGTATCTCCGTCTAGTGAGTTACTATCGTCTCTTATGATTTCGAGTTAATATTTTTTTAATAAAAAAATCACGATTCGTTCGTTTGTTAGTCAATGGCCGGCAAAATTGATTTGGACTTTGACCAAGACCTTTTGTCAGACCTGAGCATTGACTACTCAAACCTAGGAGTGACAGAGCTTCGATGTTTGACTAAACATTACATAGCTCTGTCGTACCGGACTTGTACTAAATCTAACCGAAACAAGATAAATTAGCGTACAGGCAATTTCATTAGGCTACAGATAACCGCTTAGGCCACAGTTCAATTACCAGCGTGGTACTACAGCATTGTTAATGTTATTAATGGCCGTAACAAGACAAAGCCGCCATTGTCGCCACGTGGTATAAATTCGGGATAACCGCCGGTTTTTGAACGTATTCCCACTGTGGTAAAATTAATACACTCCTTAGAGCCGTTTGTGAAATCTAAAACGTAATTTAAAAGCGGGATTGTGTATTCTGGCTCTCCACGAAATTAATTATCCGTGAAAATAATACCCAAGTGTTTGTTATGAAGTCGGATAACTTTGAATGCGTATTCTAGAGTCAAGCAAAGATTTATTTGTAAATATGTTAATGTTAAGTTAGGTTAATTAGTACACAGTGTGATTTATTATTATTATTCTCTTTATTTTTACATATTATTATTTAAGGCGCTATATGGTTGTCAAAAGCAAGAGGTAGACAGAAGATGCCCCGCAGCGGCGTAGTGCCTCGATATTCATATTTTTATGAATTTTGGATGAATTTTGGCAGGAAAATAAAAATACGCCAACAAAAATCAGATTTTTTAAAACAAGCTCTCGTATTTATTGTATTTAGTTATAATTTTAGATATAATTTTCATTTTAAAAGATTCATCAGTCTCTAAATAGACACCCCAAGATTGTTATATATTTTTTTCAGACGTTTAATTTTAGTAGTTATTGCCGTAGCCTTCGTAAAAAACTGAAAATACGCGCATACGAAACCCTAATACATTTATACATTTGCGTGATGCATGTGCATCCAAGCTGCCTTAGGTTAGGATCCCAGAGAGAGAAACCTCCTCACAATACGTGCCGTGTCCAGCAGCACTGCCTTCTGCATCCGGCTCTTGATCCAACTGTCTAGCGAGAGTCACTTAAGATGTTGGTCGAGACTCTTTGCTATTAAACCGTTCAGTTACGACTTATAGTTTATATTGTATTTAATTAGTTTTTATGTCTATTATTTTGTAAGTTTATGTTATTGTCAGGTTATTGTACATATTTTAAATTGCCTCAACCTTAATTAGTACACTGTTGTTAAAGATAATATTAACTGTAAGGTTAGTCAACTGCTAAAATGACACTTTACGTAAAGTACACACCCCACCAAGCAAATGTTGTACAAGGGGTATGTACTTTATTTTGATACAATTTAGCGTTTACATAATTATTGGCCACAGTTTAGCATACTTATTTTTGCGATTTAAAGTTGTTACATGAATTTGAATTTTAAGGATGTTTCTATGTTATTACTCATGACTGTACAAACATGATAAAGCTAAAATAGAACAATAGGTTTGTCACTCGTAAATATTCTAGCCAAGCTGTAGTTTTAAAACAGTACATTCGGAAATACTCTAATGAGTTTTCGCATGCGTTCCAAAACCCGGCACTTTTTCTAAAACGTGAATTAAAATTAAAACACAGCGGCGTTCCACAAAGCATTTTACACAACATTAAACAAAACATACAAAAGCCAGTCTACTGCAGTTATAATTAATTCAATATGCAGCCAGCTATGCGCTTGCACTGTACATGAATATTATATGACCTAAGAGATAAAATGCTAATTCCCAGATGCATATATTTATCTCGCGACTAAATTAAAGGGCAGATAGGGAGCGGAATTAATTTGGTATTTGCATCTGTATTGGCGTAATGCAAGGATTTTTTTTTACCTTGCAGTTCAACTCAGATATTTATACAGAATTCCTCATTCAGATTAAAAAGAAAAATACGTGATTTATCTTTTAAACTTTCAATTTTAGAATGAATACTTTTGTTATACAAATACTTCGGATAACACTTAACTTTTTTCGTTGAAGATGGTTTATCATTGTCATCATCATCGTCAGTCCACAGCTGGACGTAGACCTCTCCCAAAGCATGCCACTCAACCCGTTTCCCGGCCTTTTGCATCCAGTCTCTATCAGCTACTTTGCCCAGGTCATTATCAATCTGATCGAAGGATTTAGTGCCAGTTATCTATATACGTGTTAGTTACACTATTTATAACTCAAGAACGGACGAATAGATTCAGCTGAAAATTGGTGAGGAGGTAGCTTAGAACCAGGAGAAGGACATAGGATACTTTTTATCCCGTTCCAGTAGGAAAAAAATGAAAGATAAATATGATGAAGATTTATAAGGGAAATTCCTGACTATCGGTAATGGTCGAGTACCTGTAATATTTATTGCCTCTAACGCGGAACAAAGTTCGCGGGGTCAGCTAGTATTAAATAAAGAAAAAAGACATCTTGATTACTTAGCAGTAATAAAACAACGTGCTCAATTCCGTAGCTACGATCAAACCGTCACCGAACAGCCATCACAATAAAACAGTGGCACATTATAATAAAATTTGGGCACTCGAAGTTTTAACGACTACAAGTCGCGGGGTCGGCAACGTTCAGTAACGTTCGGCAACTCGCATTACCGGCAATTCATCAAAACCATGGGCAACTTTGCCGTTTTCACTCGTTTAATTCACTTTCTGAAGTTGCTCTGCGTCGTTGATGTAATTGATTACTGGAAGTACTCGAAAACATATGATCAGAGCAGAGGTGTTAGTCACACGTTGGGCGCCAAAATGAACGTAGTGTTAATTATAAAGTTTCCTTTCTTGATGGGACTTAGCGAATGTACAACATTTGTAATAACGTTTCTTGTTCGGCTTCATCAATTTAATTGTAAAATTAATATACTAATTAGGTATTTTAGAGAAACAATCTACCAATTTTCTACACCGGAAGGTGTTTTTTTAAATTAAATATTTTTATGCAAGCGGAATTGAGTAGGTTGATTATTGATGACAAAGTGAAAAAATACAAAAGTAATTTAGAAAAGAGAGGAAGTGTAATGTGTCCTCTGTATTTTTTACTTTAGACCGTATTAATAATATAGGACAAACAAACAAAATTAGCAAACTCAAATAATTACCTAGGTAAGTACTACTTTAATTGCACACATAAAAATAAAGAATTTAACTAATGAAAACAACGACGTAATTAACTTTATATTACGTTATACTTACACACTATACATAATATATTATTATATTAAACGTTTTAAGAACGACAGATAAATATGCTAAAGAGCTGCCAATCGCCAGCGCCAACTCTAGTTAGCAGTTTAATTATAGCAAATGCGAGCTTTCAACAAAATGCATTTATATTAAACGCGATACATATAATCGTTTATTCAGATTAAACCTAACCGTCCTAATGGCTACGGCTATTGGCTACTCTTGTCCGCACCTGCTAATGGTGATATTGAACCGAAGACAGCGGAAACTAAACGCAGTTCGCACGATTTCAACATGGCCGCCAGTTACCAATTTCCCAGTGGAATTCTCAACCTTCAGTCCCAGAATTAAAGTAGTCGCAATTGTCTTTAATTTAGTTTAGAAAAGAAGCAGCTCTCGCACTAGCGTTAATGAGTTCCTCAATTAAGTAAAATAACGGTTCGCTTCGAAAAATACGATGCAGAAACAAAACGCGGACGTTTCGAAATGTTTTCGAAATTCAAAAAACAACGTTCCAATTTGAATCCGAATTTGCGGTGGATGTTATCTGCGGATTACTTTTTTAACGCAGAATAATTTTTATTATTATTGCGCGACGTAAAATGGAGCAACTCTTTTAGGTTATCGCGGTCGAATATCTCCCGGGAATAAGGCAGATTTTATACTGAGGCCAACGCGAATAAAATTATTATAGGAATTATTAGCATATTAATTTTATTCTGTTTTCAGCGGTGTAGTGGACGAAGTTGTTAACACAGTACATGTTCTAGCTCTATGGAGATTAGGTAGGTTAGGTTTAGTTCAGTAAAATTTAGTTTTATTAAGGTTTAGTATAATCTAGTTACTGCAAAAATGATGAAGATGATGAGAGCTCGGTGGCTCAGTGGTTGGGTCAATGGACTTGCAATATGGAGGTCCCAGGTTCGATTCCCAGCTAGGGCAGCCATGTACCAATGAGTTATCCTCGGTTTTTTCGACGGAAAAACTTACGTACATTTACCGAGTGCTCTCAAAACGGTGAAGGAAAACATCGTGATGAAATCTGCATGTCGTAGAAGAAAAAAAAATCTAAGGCATGTGAAATCCGCCAACCCGCACTGGGCCCGCGTGGTGGATTATGGCCCGAGCTCCCTCGATGTAAGGGAAGGTCTGTGCCCGAGCAGTGGGGCAATATAAATAGACTGATGATGATGACTGCAAAAATAATTGGGAAGAATATAAAGTGTCAGTTGCCTATTTCAAACCAATGTAAAATTACCTAGCATATCTCTACCGCGCCAGAAGCATCATTTAGGCTGAGTGGCCTCACCCTTTGCACTGTAGAACATTTTAATCTATTCTACTTAAAACGCTTCTCTTCGCACCTGTACCGGGCGTGTTTTAAAACGAATTTACGCCTTCTCCAGGGTACATAGGGTTGCTATAGCAAGGAAACTTATTTTTGGCAGAAAGCCACAAAATTGTGGGATTTATTAGGTTCGAATACATTAACACTTTGACTTGAAGGTGTGGTACGATTTACTTAAAACTACGTTAATGCTCACCACAACATACCTAAGCTATATAAGGTATCTAATTTCAAGTTTAGGGATTATAAAGCTTCCTTAATGCGGAAGATCACCTTATCTTGCACCTTCAGCGGTTTGGAAAGGAAGAAGGTCTTTAAAACTTAATGGCTTTCTAAATAAAAAGTAACTTTAACTTATACATGACTCAATGATTAATTAAAACCAGCTGGATAAATCTGGCTATGTCCTAGAAGACGTGAAGATGGATGCTAATTTTTGCGACTTAGCTAGTGAAAGCTGTTCTAAATACACTGTTTAGGTTAAATGATTTTAAGAAAGTAAATTATTTTAGAGATATTTGGAGGCTTTGAGTGCTTATTTACAGTTTTAATATTATACTTTACAATTATATTTTGTGACATAAATAGGTACTAGGATTTTTGAATAGGAACTTTAGAATAGTTTTTGTTTAGTATATAAGACTAAATTATGTTGCATTGCCCTGACAGGGTTCATATTGAGCACTGGATTTTTATGTAACACCTAGGTGTTAATTCTAGAATTAACCACATGATCGCAATAAAACATTTTGACTTTGACTTTCAAATCTTTGTAGAGGGACCTCTTTATTTTAGCCAAAAAATGTTGAAATTATCTATCATAGAATTTTTGTCCCTGATTTATTTCGCAAAAACTGCAGATTTTGCCATTAGCTGGCAACCTTCCAGGTGTGTCTGTTAATTCGTTTACTCTTTGCAGGGAGGGCGGTAATGGGAGGGCTTTTCTCGCAATTAGCCGCAATTAAGATACTCCGTAAGGAAATGCCTTCGGGATTCTTCAGTTCGATACGAGGAATCGATTTTTAGTGAATCGTCGGACCGATTCTATTGTTTTCTGTGAGCAATTTGTTGGAGATTTGTTTTTAATGCAATAAAGAGGTTTGTTGGTTTTAATACTTTTTGGTTAAGACGAAGTTGAATAAAGGTGATTGGATTTTAATAGCTTTTAACTTACGGAGTAACTTTGGGTTGAATGGTCTCAGAAAACTTATAGATGTGCTGACTGTAATATAGCAAAAGGCATCTCTATAGGTATTTGTTGATCTCGACTATCGTCTCTCCGTTGGAATCACAGACCCACTTACCCAATAGACATGAAATTGGTACAAATTTGCAAGCGAAAAATTCTGTCAGCGATGTTACACGTGTCGCGAAGAAATTTTGCGCTCATGTGCCGGCAGACACGGGCGCCCTCCTGTGTCTATGGGGTAAGTGGTCTGTGGTTGGAATATATATAATTCAAGAACTTTTAAGAGGTAATGCGATGCGAACTTGTCTCTTATTGTCGCACATTATAGAGTAAGTTAATGTCGTTGACTGTACGTATACCCGACTAAAGCCACCCAAAAGCCCAAAGTCATGTCAACGGCCATTGTTTCAAATATACATGCTAATGCCCACTTAATTTAGGTTACGATAGTTTAGATGCGCTTGCGCAACCGACCCGGGTGGTCCGGCCACCCAGCGCATCGCCTGTTATCGATAACGATAGCACAACACTAGCCTCTCCATCGAAAATTGAGAAATAATCTGTCGTAGAAACCCAAACCTTAAACATAACCTCACATGTATGATTTTTCATTGAAAACCCACAAATAATTGTAAACTAATCTTGGTTTCAAATAAACCTTATAGCTGTGTGAAAAGATTTCATTTTGAATGGAATTTAGATGGATCTTTTTATCTATTCTTCTCGGATTGAGTTTAGCGATAGCGCCGATATCGACCAGCGTTACATGTCGATTTTATCAAGTTTAATTATAATAGGTGGCAGTGGAGGCTGTATCGATAAGGTCGGAATATTCGATAAGGCGACAAGGAAGGCTTAATGTTTGGCGTCGATAAGCTTTTATTGGAGCTGAATTTCGATATATTGCTTGAATATGTGTAGGTTTAAAAGACAGCGACTCAGGTGACGACAGTGGACTAAAGGACATTTTAACGCGAAAATTATGGAAATTTTAGAATTATGGATAGTGCTAATAAAAACTCTGGATATCAGAATCATATCCTTTATAACAAATAAATGCACTGTATATATTTTTGCACCTAATTTTTTTTAAATTTCCATTCATCCGCGTTGCAAGGAAAGGTGCCAACGTTGAAGAGAAAAAGTGGCAAAGCCTACCCGACCCATTCTCATCTTTCTTTTCTCGAATGGTTTAGTGACCAAACCTATTTGTCAAAGTTATTCAGGCCGCCCGTAGGCATTTGACTGCTGTCAAGCGACAACAACCGGGACCAACTGCTTAACGTGCTTTCCGAGGCACGAAGGATGAAAGTGTCACTAGCGGTCCTGACCTCGCCCAACGTTGCTTAACTTGTACGATCGTTTTCCACGTGTACAGTGCGCGTGCCGTAAGCTCAGGTTTACATTTGTGTGAGTGATCGCCAAGCTGCTAGCGGTAAAAGAGGTGAAGTGCGGTGCGTGCGCGGCAGGGTGGCGTCCCGCTGTGTATAAAAGCCAATGGGCACATTCGTATGGAGGGTGGTGCCTTTTTTTTTTCGCGCGGCCAGAATCAGTTTCATATCTACTGTGTAGGAGACCATACAAAAAGAGAAAAAAAGTTGTTCCCGGGGTTCTAACCGCAGTCCGGGCCGAGATAATAGAGTTTAACTTTTACCAAAAGAGAGGAGAATGTCGCCACTGCCATCTACAATATACTCCCCCTTTGCGACAATTTATTGGTTTCCGGTCATCAAAAGCGGAAATCCGGTGCAACATGTGCAATATACCTGCCCCCCCCCCCCCCCCTCCCCCCGCCCAAGCCAAAAAGAAATTGTGTTTCCTATTATTCCTTAAGATGTCGCATCCACCATGTTCAATACACTTCCCCTAGACTTTTTTTTGCGGTCAACCAAAGCGGATATCCGGTTCAACATGTACATTGAAGAATATCCTCCCCCTCACCTAAAAATAAATTGAAATGTATTTTATTTCATAAGGCGTCGCATCTGCCATCTATAATACACTTCCCCTTTGGTGTTAATTTATTTTTTCCTCCTCCCCCCGTAAAAAAACATTTATTTCATTTCCCATAATAATTATCCTCCTTGGTGTAACTTGTGTCCGGTGTAGTTGGATTCTCCCCGTGTAAACTTGACGAACTGAACTACACTAAATGGTTCCTCAGCATCCTCTGGCTAGGTGATCGATGTACGGTCGACAGCACATAAAGCGTATCATATTGGCACGCTACGCAGGGGTTATACGATGTAGTTTGCAAAGTTTGTTTTTTTGTAGGTTGATGTGCCGTCGACTGTACACAAAAGTTAAGACCTTTTGAAAAAAATACACAGAAGTATAACATACGCCGTAACAAGCCCAGTGGCTTGTTAAAAGAAACCATAGCAAAATATATCGTATAACTCCTGCGTATGGTGCCAGTATGATACGCTTGATGTGCTATCGACCGTACATCGATTGTTGCGTCGTATGTTACACTTCTGTGTGTTTGTATGTGTTAGAGGATATTTTTGCACACATAAACACTCCTACATATTAAAACACTCCCAAACTCACACCAAACGAGATCCAAATACAAAAAGATACTATTGCTAATATCGTCGATCTGGTTCGAGTCACGGTTTTCAACAGAGCATTAGCTCAACATTAGTTGAAAAAGAATGGCAAGGTCTCTGGTTCGAATCCCAGTCGCGATGTAATATTTAAAAAGATACCGTAAATCACAAATTACACTCGGATGAGCAAAACACACCCTAAATAACACAAAAATACTGGTACATAAAAACTCTCTTACACACAAAAATTCCCCTAGATATCGTACTAATTAGTTTTGCGCGTCTGAATATGGTAGTGTATATTGAAACTGAATGTAAGTACCATAGAGTGTGTTGTGAGTATTTGGGAGCATTTTTTATGTTAGGACACGAAATAATCACAGTTTTCGTTTGTCTATGTATTTTTTTTGCGTAAAGGTATGTTTGTATTTGAGGAGTGTGTTGTTGATTCTAGGTGTTTAGTGGGGCGTATTTGCGTATTGTATTTTGTACGCTAAAGAGTATTTTTGTTTGGCTGTGTGCTTATGCATAAAGATGACTGTATTTTGTGTGTTACAAATGCAGTTGCCTGTGTTTTGTGTTGTTCGTAAAGGTATGTTTGTGTGTAGATGGGTGCGTTTTTGTTTCTAGTTGTGTTTTGAGTGTTTGTTTCTTTCTGCGTTAAACAGGGTTTTTGTATCGTAGGGTATGTATATATCAGGGTGTAATTTGTGTGCGAGACTGTAATTATGTTTTTCTGGTTGTTTTTGTATTAAGGTGGCGTATTCAAACGTGTTTCAGTGTCTAGGTATATTTTATTATGTTTAGGGGTGTGCTTGGGAGTTAAGAAGTTTATTTTTGTGTATGTCGGACTCTGGATATAGTTATATGAGTCAGTGTGTGTTTATATCCAACGTGTTTAACGCTTCTGTAAACTTTTCTTTAAATGTTAGGGGTTCGTGATAGTAGCATAATAATTATGTATCCTAGCTAGGCGATGCTGATAAACGAATGAGACCGTCAGGATCCTTTATTGGATGTTTTAGGGGAACCGGAAAAAGTTTTACTGTTTTGGGGGATGGGGTTCCTTACCTCAATAGGGAAAAAATGAACCTTTATTTAAAATATTTTCAGTCTCCGCGATATTAGAGTTTAAATAAAATGACAAACTAAAGTAACATGAGAGAGAAAGTATTTATTTATAACAGCCGAGTCGTGGCCTTTCGACGACAGTAGGGTTTTTAAAACCATGGGAATTTGCGAGATATTAGATTTTAATTTTTTCCTTTATGTAAACTCAAATATCTCGGCCCCGGATGAGTGGGGAAACATAGACGCAACATTTTTACGTTCATCATGAAGTCCGGGATTCTTACTTTCAGTCAGGGTATAAATATTTAAGTTTAAGTAAAGTCATAAAACTTGAGAGGGGGTGTGGTGTAGAGGATACACCGGATGTGAGAGGATTCTTATCTTCCGGGATTTTTACCTTCAGTCAGGGCAGAGATATTTAACTTTAAGGAAATGACAAACGTGAGAAGGGGGGGAGGATGTGCTCATTTTAGATGATGCACCGGCCATCTAAAAAGAACCGGAGTTCCAGTGGCCCAGTCGGGATGAATTGTAACAAAAGTTATTGTAGATGGCCGGTGCACCATCTAAAATGAGCATATCCTCCCCCTCTCTCACATTTGTCATTTACTTAAAGTTAAATATCTCTGCTCTGACTGAAGGTAAAAATCCCGGAAAAACATTTTCTTGTAGACGACCTCATAGTGAATGTAAAAATGTTGATTCGACGTCTCTACCCTCCACCGGGGCCGAGATATTTGAGTTCAACGGAAGTAAAAAGTTAAAGTCGAATATCTCGGCCCGGACTGAGGTTACAGATGAGCTGCCATAATATGTTTTATTTACTTTGCCATTATGTACCTAAATAACCATATTTGGTTTCTGGCCGCGGAAATTTCAAAAGGCTCCAAAAACGCCCATTGTCTTTTGTATGCGTAGGACGCGTCGCGCCTTAGGCCGAATATCACTCTACACTATCTGTGTGCACTCACACAAATGCAAACCTGAGCTTACGCCTCGCGCACTGTACATCACAACCCACTCTCATAATCAAGCCCAAAAAGGCAAAAACTATCACGGATCATTTCAAATGCCTTTATTCAAAAGCATAGGAGCTAGGCATACCAAATCACATCACCGTGGGCTCGATCGATCAGGAGCTGACAAAACAAATGACCGGAACGGACTCCGAACTCCGTAACGCATTATCAAAGATTTCTTAGAGGCATTCTAGGGGGAAAGCTGGTGTGGTGTTAGTTATAAGCGGGTAGCATTTTTAGTTTGGAAACTAGCGTATCGTCAATCTGCGTATTACAATTTTGTGGCAATTAGTTTTTAGGCATTTTGCGTACAGTCTAAACTAAAACATATCAAAGGTAACGTTATGGACTTTGTACGGTTCTTATTAGAGTTGAACATCTAAGAGAGAAAGTGTGAATATAGGTCTTGTGTTTAATTGAACGGGTATATAGTGTTATGCATGCACGACTTTGGCAATGCTATCCAGTTGTATTTACTTAGATACTATTTTTTAACCTCAGTCCTCCGTTGTCTTCCATCAGAATGAAATTTTTCGTCAAACCATCCCAGACATATATTTTCCGATCTTTTTTTGTCAATTTATATAACAAAACTAACGAGTACAATCTACCAGCATTATGCTGAGTCTGCTGCCTATTGCATGACATTTTAGTTTTATTTTATTCATACTTATTATGTACTTTTTTAATGCAATAAACAATATTTGATTTGAAATTTAAGCACATTAATTGTAGGTATTCTTTCCGCTCCCGCTCCCTTCGAACCTTCTGTGACTTATACTACCACAAAATCTTCATGATTTATACCATTACGAGTAACAAGCAGCGTAACAAAGGCATTGTTAACGCAGGTGAGATATAGGCAATAACTTTCGTCCGCTCCCGCTCCTCTCATCGCTGTCGCCCATGCCTCGTGCCGTGGCACAACGAGCGTGATTTATGCAGGTGCACGCCGCAATCACGCGCCATTGTTGCGGCGGCGGAGGTAAGACATGGGGTTGGATAGGTTCGGATCGCCGGTCTAAGCGGATTCCAGAATTTTCATATTCTTGGCGAAAGAAACGTTGTGGTTATAAGTGGAATTTTACGCTCATCGTTTCATAAATAGAGGGTTAGGTTAAACCGGCCAAGTTTTAAGTAGACATTTGCAGAAGCCTGTATTTACCACCTCCTTACCTATTTCTACCATGAAATAGTAGTGCATTATTAATGCTGTGTTTCGAGTTTCGAGGGAGTCAATGTAATTACCAAAGCAAGGCATCTTAGTCCTTAGAGCAGCAACGGCGTCTGCGGAAAAAAATATGCTTCGGCGTGCTTATACACTGGCCCCCTTCACATCAAAACATTTATGGAAACAGCAATGTAATCCATTTGAAGGCTGAAATAGGCGAGGACACTGGTAATAACTCTTCCAGCAAAGCAGCATGCAGATTTTTATTCCAAACTCGCGGTGCTGGTTATGAGTCCATTAAAGTGCTTTCCTAAATAAAACAGCAATGGTTTTCCTTATAATTCTGTTCAAAGCCGTCAGGTTCATGTATACTTCATCTTTTATACCTCCATTTAAAAAGCTGTGACCACATCCAAATATCACTCCTCAGATCTCTCTCTGTACCTACATCTCTAAAACTTGCAGTTTATCGCAGCTTTAACGTAAAAGGAACGCAGGATATGTCAATTGCTATCAAGCGACCTACTATAGACCAGGAAACAGCTTACATTAGCCGGTCAGAGCAGGCATTGCCGCAATCCGAGTTATTCGCTCGGCGGTTGCACGCCACCCGATTAGCTGGTGGCAGTGGCAGGTCGGCGCTTGGCACCGGACTTTTAGCCGCGATGCCGGAATAATTGCAATTGTTTCCTCTGTAATTTCTGCAGCCATTTTGCACCTACTTGTGCTGTGTTGAAATATCAACAAAACTATAGAGCGCTTAGAATTGTTTATGTTAGCTTCAAAAATTCAAATAGGTACTGTATTGCATTTCGTAAGTTATTACAGATAGAAGATGAAAATAAAATACACCACGAACCTTAATGGGCACACAATTAGAAAAGAGGAGGGCTAATCAATATAGACACAGTTTTCTGATGTTCTGTCTTTTGATGTGTCTAAATAAATAAATAAAGCTCATACAAAGCAACAAAAAGTTTCTATTTTTTAAACATAATTAATTGAGTCATCTATAACTAGTCATTGCTGATTCGCTGCCTACCTCAAAGAACTGTGTTTCTCTTGAAAGATCTCAAGCCACTCGTATTGTTCGTATCTGAATACTTACTCAATCTAACGAACCGAGAGGATTCATCCACTTTATTTAATATCTTAGCAAACTGCGCATTTTGTCGGAGCGGCACGCAACCAGCTCTTTTTGCAGCGGCCGCCATCCACTCGCGGCGACTTTTTGCCATTTTCAATTCCTCCAACGATCAATTAGACAGGATTTAATGGATTTGAATGTCATCGGGTCGGTGATCGATCACCCGGAATAAGTACATTAAGCAGTAGTTAGATGTAGACGCCATTGGTGCGATCACAACTGATCGATGGGACCAGCGCGAGCCGTCATGGCGGACTTTACTTTTTTTCGGCCAAATGGCGAAAATATACAGCGAAAATGAGATGGCCAGCGTCTGCCTGCAATCCATCACCCGAGCTAATAATTTGGGACGGATAGAGTAATGATCTTTCTTATTTTTTACACTCTACAAGAAAATACACCATGTTTTCAGCACCGAAAAGCGTTGCATGTTTTTCTACAGCACTTATGCCTTGAGAGCTATCCAAGAGATTGTATTAGATTCATCATCGTCTATCGCTCCTCTGAGTTCTTAAGGCCAGTTTTTATTAGACAATTTTTATAAAGGCCCATCCTAGTTTACCCGTGTAAGTCGGTTACTTCACTGTGTTTTCCTTCATAGTCTTGAAAACAGTCAGTAAATGTACCTACGTAAGTTCACTCAAACACCAAGTAAAATCTCATTAGTGAATCAGCTTGGAGCCCTGATTTCCAGTGGCCTAATAACAACCATAGTGATCTTTATCCACAATGCTAGGATTTTTTACTACACTTCCCACCAGAGAGTGACAGGACCTCAGATCAGAGAATGACAGGACAGTGTGACGATTAGTTAGCCGTGCATTTAGTCAGCCGTGCATTTCTTTTTGCTGCATTAATTATTTATTTATGAACAGTGAATATTTTATCTATTACGTGGAAACTACAAATAAACGGAGCATCGACTGTCAGTAAAGCTTGAAAATAATGAAAATAAGCGAACTAGGTTCGTTTTCGTGCATCCACTGCCACTGACTGGTTAAGTGGTGCAGTCACGGAAATGGCTGTGATTAAAAGCCTCAAAAAAGGAAAATAAATAGAGGCAGCCGTCGTCGCGTGCCCGCTATGTACGTTCTATTATAAATTGCACGTTAGCTACTATTTGACTGATGGGTATATTTCGGCTAGTTTTATCATTGTTATACAAGTAGTGTTCTGTTGTATTCGTAGCATAACAAAGAAAACTGCTCGATAGATTAATGGTGCCAAACTTCCTTTCTTATTTTTTTATTAGCCGTAACAAAATGGACGCCGACGTGAAAAATTAAGTTAGATTTTCCGAGCAGAGTAGTTGGTTTGGTACTTGGTGATGGTAAAGTAAGTAAAAGTTATTGTTTAGAATATAAAATGACAATGTCAGATTCTGCCTCACCATCAACCGTATGATGAACAAGATAACGAATAAATGTAAAAATATCTCCGTAATTTATTAAAATATTTGGTTTAAAATAAAGTTTTGTACATCAAACGAGTCGAAAAAACAGCCTAATTAAGAGTTTCGAAAATAGTAAGAAATCGAAGGGAATTAATTATTCATTGTCTTTGAGCTTCAATGGTCACGTAGTTTTGAAGGTGGGGCAAAGCTCAATTGAAATGTGGCAATGTCATTTAGTTTAAAAAAATGTTTTAGTCTTAGGTACTTATACCTGAAGAAGTTACCGGTTTCTAAACGTTCCGATGAAAAATTAATGTCACAGGTTTCCGAGTTTGTTTGAAACTTCTAAAAAATAAAACAGTTTTTAATTTTGGGAAACATTTGAGAAATGATGCTTTATTTTCGTTTTTTCTGATCGATTTAGTAAATAATTGAAGAATAGTCTCCCGTCAGTGCCAACGTTCCGTTTCCGCCAACACATGCGGGCGCGTAAATAACTCAATGTAGACGTTAATTACGTGGAGTGATCTTGAATGAGCGCGCCTCGAACGGAACGTAATCAGACGAAATTATTCGAATTTGGAATGCTATTGTTAGGGTAATATTGTGGATGGGAACGAAATGAGGAAGAGGAAACGAAATTATAAGAGGAAACTAATGAATAGAACGATTATCGTCTTAACACAATAAAGATAAAGTTGAACGGTGTCTAATTCTTATTTTCTTCAATTCATATTTTGTATGGTAAAGTCAGAAGAAAATACCTATCTATAATCGTTTATTAAAATGTTATTTTTTTTAAAAGAATAAAACTTTTTCGTAAACATGTTTCAAGTGTTTTAGGGTTCCGTGCTTCAACAGTAAAATAGGAAACTCGAATGTGGCGGACAATGTCGCGGAGCGGGAACATAGTAAGTAAACTAATACCTAAAGTGCAAATAAAATGTCAACCCTCATTATTTTTTACTGGCAATAATTGTAATAACAATAAATTGGGAGATTTTCCACCGATCCTTATAAAGTTAAGGTGCTTAAAGTAAAAGTCGGATTAAAGTAACCGTGTTTATGTAAATGTAATGTGATCTTATCCTTTGTCGTCTGGCCCTTAAGCGAGCGTTGAACTAGGCTTTAGTTAGGCTTTTACGCTACGCTTAATGGACGGAGAGCTGCCGCTTCAAACAATTTGCCATTGCCACGCATGTTTAACTTACCTGATATTGGTATGATGTACTGCAAAATAAATTATAGAGCATGGGATTTATTGGAAAAAATCCAAGCTACAACTATGATATATCTGTACTCTAAATGCCAGTGATAAGGCTTAGATTACAATGGGTTCTTGCAGGTTAATGTGCTGTTTACTGTATTTTTTTTGCGAATACTAGACTGTGTTCTTGTAACTTGTTATTTATTATATTTATAGCCTGCCACGTGCCACTGTTGAGAAAAGGCCTTCTTTCAATTCTTCTATAATGCAGATTCAATCCACACTGTATTCTTAAAAGCGTTTAACTTACCTACCAATACCGATCAGGTTTCAATCCAATATACGATAATACATATATTGTTACAGGGTGACCTTTCTCCAACAGCCTTATTGCTTTCTGTGACCTTTATATTTGTTGTGGATTATTTCAACGGTTGTATTAGAAATTGATTTAAAGTAAATAAATATGTACATAGTTTGATCGCAAAGCTCCCTTTATAGTGTTATAGCTATTGGTTGAATACACATTCGTGGATTGGCAGAATAAAGGGTAACGGGATTTATCGAAATTTTGCTGTTATATAAATTAGTTTCAAACAACTGTTAATTACTTAACCCACATAAATTAACTACCGATCAAAATATAACTACACGATTTCTGCACCTACTCGATTTTTTTATACGTCAGTAAGTATTTAAGTACTTATGAAAAAGTCCAAAACAACAACACTGCGAAGACGTATTGACTTTAATTGCATTTAGTATATTTAATTAAGTACCTATAAAATAAACGATGAAAAGTGGCGGTGCGTTGTTACTATGTTACATCTCGTACGGAACCCTCGGTGGTCGTATTTTATTTCACACTTTACTTTGTTATAAAACGATGAGCAGTGGCAGAATACATATGATGAAATCATCTATCAGTAGGTTCTCTTAAAATGGCGGGAAACGACGGTTGCGAAATTATTTGATAATTTTCCTTTTAATGTCTACAGGGACTATTTTGTGTTTAATATCACGTTAAATTAATCAGAAAATGTTCGCGAATGACAGTACGGTGAAGTTATTGGATTATTTATGCAAGATCTGAAGTTTCAAGCTTTTATCAAGAGTTCCCGCTACAAGCTCGGGAGTGAACGTGACTGTCGAGCTGCTTCGTCCAGAGTGATGACGCTACGGCGACTCCTCTGGATGAAGACATGAAGACGCGGCTACCCAGGGTGAAGACGCTACTGCGACTCCCCTGGAGGAAGATAGAAGACTATTGAATATATTGAACTTTCTGTAACATGACATTGGCAAATGACGAACTGTCGAGTCCATTAATAAAATAAATAAAATAAAATCTATCAGTAATGTAAGTATTGTGCAGAGAAGTCCTGAATAAGTTGTGCAGTTTATGTTACTTCGGTGCGAGCCTATACTCGCGCTTGGCCAGCTTTTTATATCACACTTTTTATTTTATTATAAAAGTTATAAACGGTGTTAGTGGCGGCGTATTTCATCTGTCAGTAATGTATTGTCCAGACAAGTTGTGACACCGACCCATTGAGCTGCGTAATTTATGTTACGCCCGCCCGCCGGCATTACACTGAACTACCCAGAAAATTAAACCATTCACTCAGTAGCCGATTAATAATTAAATCACATTTATCCCAGAGTGGCTATTACATTGGAATTCATTAAATGAATATTAGTTTTCTATGAAAGGTAAATTAATTTATGCAAGAAATAGAGTGTATTTTAGAATTTGAACTTTGAGCTATGTAACGAGAGGCATTAATATTTAAAACTTCGGAACTTTTCTATCAAAGTTTGGGGTGACTTTGATCAACTTTGTTAGAAAAGTTCGAAACTCTGACTTTGATAAACAAGCCTGTGTTAAAATATCAGTGTTTTGTAAAATGATACGCAAATTAATTTTGTAGTTTTTTAATGTTAGGACACGAAAATAAAAATATCAGCATTTATTTCATTTATCTTTCATTACCTACAGGCGAACTGAATGCCATTTGTGGCATTCTCAACTAATCAACCTTTGGATATGCCAACAATAGTTATGTTTTGGGGGAATATTTGTGACGGAGCGAGCGGATTTGGGGAAATATGTATACCTATGTGGATGGATACTGGGTTTAATTATAACAGGAAATACTGTTTCTTTACAAGATAATATTAGAAAATCTTTAAAAATTGTAAAATGAGAAAATTAACCATTTAAAACGAAATCCGGTGAAAATGTAATGTCACAGCTTTTCTTTTTAAAAATATTCCTATTAATTTTAAATTTAGCCGGCCAACTACAAGATGCGGCCAAGAGAGACCGCATCGTAACATATTTAATTAGGTATACTATTAAAATCACTCAATTTCGCGGTATTCTTGAGCCCTTTTCATAATCTTAGCTTGCTTACCTGTCATAGTCTCACATAGAGGTAGGTAGGTGTTAACTTAAATTATACACAACTCACCAAAACAAAGAGTAGGTTACTTCATAGCAAATAACCTATCCTTATTACCTAGTATATTTAAGCCTTACTCATCAAGACGACCTGAAACTTCACCTGAATTCAGTATTTGATGAACAGCAAACTTACCTGTAAACAATAAAATATACATAATTAATAATACGTATCATGGCTGAGGTACTTTGATCGATATTTGGTAATCAAAAGAATCATAAATTAAGAACAAAAGGTTTTGGGTTGTGCCATAAAAACAAAACAAGAAATCCACCAAAAAGTAATGCAAGAAAATATTTATTTAATCATGTAATAATTAGCTTGGAGTTTATAATGGCAAGGAATGAAAATGTAAACAAATATTTAAAGGCTTTCAGTAAATTTTCACTCAGATGCAGTTTTAAAACGCTTGATACAAAATTTAATAATTTATTTATTACCTAAAAATCTCACAGCATTACAAAATATATAATAACATTGTCATTTTGTGTGTTGTGCATGCCAAAAATTTGAGATTTTACATATCTTTAATTAAATTGAGTGGTCCCGAATTTGTTATTACACAAAACAATAAATCCAAAAATGTACCAAAGAGTAGATATAAAAGCTATCACAGGCTGTAAACAAAATAATAATAAAGAAAGTAAAAGAACGCTAAGTAGGTACTATAATTGTGTGCTATAGTGTGTTTGAAATGTGGGTTAAATAAGATTGATAAACGACGTAACTTTACAATGAAAATCAGCGGGGTTACTCTCACCTCTTATAGCGATCCAGTTTAGGTTCCTAAACTGAACCGAATCGCTATTTGCTACAATGACGTTTGACAAATTGTCAGTTTAGGAACCTAAACTGGATCGCTATAAGAGGTGAGAGTAACCCCGCTGTACTCTCTAAAAATAAAAGCTATGAGTACGACTTATAGCTATTATTTTTAGAGAATACTGATTTTCATTGCAAAGTTCCGTCGTTCATTCCATTACCGATTTTTCCATCACAACATGGCTACTTAAGACCTGATATGAGCCAACTAGCGCCGCCAATCTTGAAAAAATAATATCTTCCAATTTAATCAATTTTATTAAAAAAGCTATTTACAAAATGTTTATTACGATAAATACTATTTTTTAAAAGCTTATTTATAACGCGATTCAATTTCGGTAAGTTGTAGGTCGCATAATTGCGAAAAACGGCCGTTTTTGGCACATTTGTGAACTACAACTTAGCTTGTCGCAATTATGCCATATATTGTATATTGAAAAATAGTATTCATCCTAATAAACATTTTGTAAATAGCTTTTTTAATAGAATTGATTAAATTGGAAGATATTATTTTTTCAAGATGCCAATGCGCCGCCAGGCGCTAGTTGGCTCATATCAGGCCCTTAAGGCGTGCACACACTGTTATCACCGTAACTCGCCTAATGAAGGACCATAAGCCCTCCCCCCACCCCCCACTAATGTTGCCCCTAACACTTATAAAGATAAATGACCCCTCCCATTGCGATGCGTTCCAACGGAACCGGGTTAAAAGGGTTTTTAGTTCGCTCACAATTAATTGAGGTAAAACTGTACTGGGAATTAGCATGAGTATGCTTTTTTATATAATGTGTATGTAATTTGGGTTAATGAGGTTTTTCATGATTAACAATGCGTTAGTTTAGAGCGAATGAAAGAAGAGTTATGAAAGAAATATACAGTCAACAGCACATCAAGGATAACACTTTGGATCGTTCTTATTGACTGTATCGTAAGAGTTCTAATTGCACTGCAAGTGTTACTATTGATCTGCTGTAGTGTACGTACGTATAGAGTGAATGTTGGTGGAATAGTCGGCAGAGGTATAATTGCGTAACTTCCGAATAGTTCGAAAATTATAGAAAACTTCTTAGAATGGTTCTAACAGTTTTTCATATTAAATAATATTACATTTAGTATTTATATGTCGCAGTCTACATCGACCGATCGTCAGCAAATGTACACTAAATATAGAATTTCTGGTAAAGAAAACATTTTTGTATTTGTATTTTGATTATGATGACTGCCTCTCCTTAGGGGCTCGTAGGTCAGTTGCGAGTACACGTTGAAAACGATCGTACAAGTTAAGCAACGTTGGGCGAGGTCAGGACCTGGATGGGTGACCGCTAGTGACTTTCATCTGAGCCCCTCCGTGCCTCGGAAAGCACGTTAAGCAGTTGATCCCGGTTGTTGTCGCTTGACAGCAGTCGTTAGGCCACGTCAAAGGTCTACGGGCGGCCTGAATAACTTTGACAGATAGGTTTGGTCACTAAACCACACGAGAAAAGAAGAAGACTGCCTCTCCTTTACGGCCGTACCACAGAGGTAGATCGAATAAGACAGAATGTATAGGCTAATGTAACCTTATAACTCAATTTACTCAATAAAACTGTTGATTTTTTCTCAGCAAACTTAATGCAGGTTCATCAGCTCAGCTGAGATTTTCCAATGCTCTGCCCTCATTGCATTAGCGCTCCCGCTGCAGCCTTATCGCTGCTATAGCAGCACGCGAGAAAATCCCTCGCTTTAACCCTCAAACGTTATTTATCCTGACTGCTTTTCCGATATTATTAATGCGAAAACATGCAGGTTTGTTTGTTGATCAAAGTCAAGTACTAATACATGTTTTATGTAGAGCACAAAAGATGGAGAGCATGTATAATTTATTATTGAGGGTTAGAATTAGAGGAAACTTTTCACTACTATTAAGATTCAGATATTCTCAAGAACTGCTTGATCGAGTTTTGATATTCTTTTACAGTCACATAGTTAGCACTCTAAACTATCTGTTAGTGAAATATTTTTTTTAAATAGGTCAATTAGATTTTTTAAAATCTTTCCTTTCCTTTGTTGTCTAGTTTCCTCTGAGTTAAGGAGCTGCCAGCTGTCAAACTCAAGCGTGAGACAGAAGATGTTCCGCTGCGGCGGAGGAAGAGCACGGCACAGTGACTCCATATTTGTATTTTTATTAATTTCGGATGAAATAAAAATACGCTAGCATAAATCTGATTTTTTTTAAACAAGCTCTCACATTTATAATACCATACATTTTGGATATATATTTTGTATGAATAACTATTTCGGTTTCGATTTTAAATGACATGGAAAGGGTACCTATGTTTGCGATTTTTTCTGTCGAGCGAAGTTTGTCCAATCGTGTATCGGTATCAGTCTCTAAATAGACACCCCAAGATTGCTATATATTTTATTTAGAGGTTTAATTTTAGTAGTTAGTTAGCCTAGCCTTCGTAGAAAAACTGTAAATCCACGCATATTAGCTGTCTGTTTATTCTGATTGGCAAACACGTACGGTGCAATTATACAATACAGTTGACCTTCAATTTATAATATATAATTTGTTATTTTTCAATACTTGTTATAATGGCTGTGTAAAATACAAATATTCGATAAGCAAAGCCGTGGTACGAAGCTACTCGTATTAGCTTATATTCCACCGCGAAAGATTATTGGCCAGCTATCGGATGTGGATAAATTACTTTATTACTGCGGAACCCTTCCACCGAACGTTGAACGCTGCTCCGCCGACAAATGGAATTTCTTCTGGGGAATTTCTTTTTCAAACGATGTATTACCCGGCGAGGTATTATGCAAAAAGCTGCAAATAAGTTTTGAGCGAACCGTCTACCTGAAAATGTGAGCTGAAATTACTAAGGAGTACTTTGGTAAATGATTTTGTTTTGCACGATAAAAAAATGATGCTTAGGTCAAGCAAGACTGTTACTTTTTAAACTTACACGGTTTGTATACATATTAATTAGATAAAACGGGAATTACCATGTTAAACATTTATTATTCGTGACCATGATGACTGTAATGCTGTCGAAATATTGAGACATCAATAATAAATGTTTAACACGGTAATTCCCGTTTTATCTAATCAAGCAAGACTGTACCTATAGTTTTACTTGTAATCACAGACCACTTACCCAATACACATGAAATCGGTACAAATTTGCACGCGAAAAATTCTGTCAACGATGAGCGCATAGAGACGAAGCGGGGGACAGGTGTGCCGTATTAAAGAGATGCGTCTATAATATCTCTAGGTTACACGTGGCGCGAAGCAATGTTGCGCTCATGTGCGGGCAGACACGGGTCTGGGATCAAGTCCCCAGACCGTCTGGGGACTTGATCCACCACACAGGCCCAGCGCGGATTGGTGGATCAAATATGCCTTAGATTTTTCTCTATTGTAGGTACTCATGTATACAGGTCTCCACAAGATGTTTTCCTTCACCGTTTTGGGAGCTTTCGGTAATCTTTTCTTAGAAACATAGCACACCTTTGTCCTAACCACAGTTTTCAATCACAAGGACAGACTTACCCCATATACCTGTAACAGGATGGCGCCCGTGTCTGCCCGCACATGAGCGCAAAATTGCTTCGCGACACGCGTAACCTAGAGATATCGACATGGATTTAATACGGCAGCACCCGCTTCGTCTATTGCGCTCATCGTTTAACATAATTTTTCGCTTGCCAATTTGTACCGATTTCATGTCTATGGTGTATGTGGTCTGTGCTTACCACAGACTCCTCCGGTTCTCTTGAAAATGGCGGGAAACGACGGTTGCGAAATTATTTGATAATTTTCCTTTTAATGTCTACTACTATTTTGTGTTTAATATCACGTTAAATTAATCAGAAAATGTTCGCGAATGACAGTATGGTGAAGTTATTGGATTATTTATGCAAGATCTGATGTTTCAAGCTTTTATCAAGAGTTCCCGCTACAAGCTCGGGAGTGAACGTGACTGTCGAGCTGCTTCGTCCAGAGTGATGGCGCTACGGCGTCTCCTCGGGATGAAGACGCGGCTACCCAGGGTGAAGACGCTACTGCGACTCCGCTGGAGGAAGATAGAAGACTATTATAAATTGATTTTTTCTGTAACATGACATTGACAAATAACGAATTGTCGAGTCCATTAATAAAATAAATAATAATAACAGACTCCTCCGTTCCTGCCACAAGTTCCTTAGTTTCCAACGTATCTCTATATCAAACCGTCCCAAGGCAGTTAGTTCTATAACTGGAGTGTTTCAAACGGAGTGCACAACGTACGCGATAACGATTATTGCTTCATGAATATCTCACGGACGGCACGTTATTGTAAATTAGTTTGGGGCGCGTTTGCTTGATGTGCCAATTTAATAGCTCCCAGTTTTAGTGGGTAGAATTACAATGCTTGTGAGTGGTGGGTCTCGGGGGTTTGACGGGAAAATTATTCTTTGATCGTGTTACATTTGTGCGATCAGTGACACGATTAGTTCTATTTTAAAGCTAGATTCAGAATGTCAGAATAAAGTTACAAATGACAATGCCAGATTCAGCCCCACCATCAACCGCAAGTTGTACAAGATAACGAATAAATGTAAAAATATCTCCGTTTTTTATTAAAATTATTTGTTTAAAATAAAGTTTTGTACAAGTTACGATTCGAAAAAAACAGCTTAATTAAGAATTCAGGAAATAGTTAGAAATCGAAGCGATTTATTCATTGTTTTTGTTATTCTTCTATAGGAGTTACGAGGGTAGATAATGATACTGATTATGGTTATGCAATATGAAACCTGTAATATGTCCCCAACAAAATGATAGGTACAGCTTAAATGGTCACGTAGTTTTGTAGGTGTGGCAAAGCTCCATTGAAATATGGCAATGTCTTTTCACGCGAATGAAAAAAATAATTAAAATATTTCTTTCTTTCTCATCTTAGTGTAGAGATACCATATTACCGGGGTTCTCCTGTTAAGTACCAGCCCTTGTAGCACGAGTCAGCGTTAGCGATCGACGCAATGCCGCGGAGCTGTCAAAGTGACATTATTACAAGGCGTTTGACATTAGTTTGACAGCTCCGCAGCGGCGGCGTTGTGTCGATTGCTAACGCGACTCGTGCTAGCCCCGCTACCTGTGTTAGGAGGCCCCGCTCTTCCACCTTACTAATAGTGAGTAATTTCCAATCAGTCATCACAATTCAATTTTTATTCAGCGGTCGGCATTGCTAACATTTCACGATTATATGTATATTATATAGTATGTACAGGGTTTCTAGAGATTTTGAATCCACCCTTAAGCTGCATTCAAAGCCACAGACAACACAACGTTTTATTGCCATATTTTTCACGCTACAGGCAATCAGAGAACGTGGATCTGTGCTCCGATTGACTGGCGTGAAAATAGCGGCGTGGAAAACGATGTTGTCTATGGTTATAAAAGCATCTTTACGTCGTCACAAACGCATTGATAATGGCTTTTTGACTTTTTGGCTTAGGTGCCGCAAAAAATTTCCCATGGGTGAGATTCCACCTTCTAAAATTTGTGGAAATTTTGATGCATCTTTAGCTCAAAATCTCACCAATCTTCGACGTCATAGATATCTAGTAGTTATGTATTAGAAGTGAATTTACTATATAAAATAATGGTAGGATACAGATAGTTAAAGAACCATCTGATGGTAGAGTAAGCGGTCATCGTCGTCTAAAGGCACCTGCATACCGGAGGCTTTACAGGAGAAGAGTAGCAGAGCTCTATTCAAGCATGCATCTCTTAAAGCACCTCATATTATAGCTAGGTATGGAGGCAAAGGATCATTTCACATTTTCCACGTACAGTCGAAGACAGAGATAAGTATACAGGGGGCCTCAATAAGGTTGAGATTTTCTCAAAAACTACTGGACCGAATTTAATAATTCTTTTACAATTACATAGTTTTCACTTTTATCTATCAAACAGTGAAAGAATTTTTACAATAGGTCAAGTAGTTTTTGAGAAAATCTCAACGTTAAAAACTCTCCTGTACACCTTTCTCTGTGTTCCACCGTACGCTATTTATTTCACGAGCGAATTTTATCCGTTTTCCATTCAATCCAACCAACATTCCATAAATTCACCAAAACATCTGCCTATTAAAACTTCCGGGAACTTGTTCCGCGTGGCGTGATCACAGGAAACCTAGATAACTAACCTTTTCAGCCCATAAAATAGGTTTCACAAAAAGGTCGGCCTTTATTTAACCCGTTATCGCGATGTGCGTGCGGCTTTCCAGTTATCCCGTTTTTTAACACTTTCAACGCTGGTTGGACCCAATATTCATCCATTAAGCGGGTTCGAATAGGTTTAGATATATCTAATACCTATAAAACAAGACCTGGATTGGACTATCTAATATTGAAACAGTAGTTATACAGTTACAAAAATAGCGCAAAGGTTGAGGAAATTGTTGTCAAAGAAAGAAAGAAAATAGATAAGATACTTAAATATTCTTTATAGCAAAAAAAAAAGAATTACACAAAAGAAATAGGGTAATATAGTTATAGTTTTGGCTCATGAGTGTGATGTGAAGGGCGCGCCAACGAATGAACAATATTGTTCGATCGCCATGGTTTTATAGTATATATTTTCTTTGGACAGCAAGCAGATTTGTATCAGGGACGTTTTCAACAATTGTTTTCTGTTTCTCTCTATTATATATTTTATTATACATTTGGGAAAAACTCTAGCCTTATAATTATATAGCTACTCGCAGATTTAACATCTGCCGACCGTGTAATAGTTATCTTTTGCGGGTGCATGGGGAAACGTACAACGATGGAAACTGCTAAGTTATCAAGATCCTCGGTGCGGAGAGCGTTTACACGTTCTTTAAAGGCTTGGAAGGAGGTGACAGCCTCGCCTAGTGACATCAATATAGATGAAGCACAGGTAACCTACAAGTTGCTGGTGGAAAAGGCAGATAAATTAGGAGTACTGGATATTTGAGCTTCTAGAAGTATGCTAGACGAAGAGTTGAAGAAAATATATAAGTACTATAAAACCATGGAGACCGAACAAATATTAAAGGTACAGTAGGTAAGACCCTTACGAGTAATCTTTTGACTATTAATCATATAAGCACACCGTTATCAAAGCTAAAGTTCAGTGAAACGGTAACGTTTAGCAGAATTAATCCTTGCCCAAAGCGAAATTCTAATTAATCCGCCAAAAATCTCTGATTTGGATCCCGGAGTGGGCATCGGGGATTAGTTATGGGTATTGTGGATGCGGTTATGGGGCATGTTTGCGAATTGGCGATTATTATCTTAATGGGATAGCGTGGGTGATATTCTAGGGACTGAACGGAAGCACGTCAAAAATGCAACTTCGATCGACCAAAATGCGAGTCACGGTTTCGTTTAATTACGGTTCTAGGGAGTGCAATATTACAACCTCGAATCTAATGATGACATCGTAAGTATCCTTGTGCTCGTAGAAGATTGCTAAACGATGGTTTATTTTAACACTTGCTAAACCATCGCCTATTTTGTATGGCGAAAACCAGCGAAAATCGTTAAATCGTTAAAGCACTGTCTAACTTTTAGTTAGGTTTATAGCTAAGAGCCTACATTACTGTGTCTACATATTGGCAGCTATATCCTCATAAAGCAGAAAATAATATAAAAATAAAAACGCATTAAACCGTGGTTTAAACTAATAAAGAAAAATATGATCTTCCTTCGAAACCGGTTACCTATACGAATATATTTTTTTCCTCATTCGCAACTGGTTACGAAGTGCTTGCTGGTTACGTATAGCCGGCCGAAGGGTAAAAGATGTACAGTCGACAGCAGATCAATGGTTACACTTGCAATACGATTTCAAGTCTTACGACGCAAATAATAAGAACGGTCCAAAGTTCAAAGTGTTACCATAGATCTGCTGTCGACTGTAAAACATGAAATAATTACAATTTAGATTTTTACGTTGGCTATATTTGTATCGGTTCTCTTGAAAATGGCGGGAAACGACGGTTGCAAAATTATTTGATAATTTTTGTTTTATTGTCTACAGTGGTTATTTTGAGATTAATATCACGTTAAATTAATCAGAAAATGTTCGCGAGTGACAGTATGGTGAATTTGTTGGATAATTTGAGCAAGATCTGGGGTTTCAAGCTTTTATCAAGAGTTCCCGCTACAAGCTCGGGAGTGAACGTGACTGTCGAGCTGCTTCGTCCAGAGTGATGACGCTACGGCGTCTCCTCTGGATGAAGACATGAAGACGCGGCTACCCAGGGTGAAGACGCTACTGCGACTCCCCTGGAGGAAGATAGAAGACTATTGAATATATTGAATTTTCTGTAACATGACATTGGCAAATGACGAACTGTCGAGTCCATTAATAAAATAAATAAATATATTTGTATCATAAATTATAGACTTCTACGCGCAAATAACAGTGTGCCCAATGCCTAATGTTTCGTGTTTGGCCGGGATTTAGGGCTTGCGCAAATACAATCATTAGCGCGCGGTGCTGACTTGCTGTTTGCAGGACGTTTGGACGGCTTCGCATACAATTTAACAGGACCATTAGTTTTGAGAAAATTTCAACTTTATTGAGGTCCCTGTACTTTTCTCTGTCTTTGTGTGTACTTAAAGTCATTGATTTTCTGTCGAGTGTACTTCATAGTAAAGCAATAAATCCTCATATTTAATTCTCAATTTCCCCATTTAAATAATTCCACAATCACTCTCCTCAGCGGCTTAATAAACTAATAAATAATGCCGTGTGAACGCAGACGAATACAAACTTTACACAAAACACGTGTACGGAACCCGGTCAAGCCGGATTTATTGCTTCTATCCGATTACCCTCCGAATGCACTTTGCATGTAAACAACTATTATAACTCTTGTACCGTGTTTATTACGCGGTAGAGACCATTTTACCTCACACAGGCCCCTAATTTTGGTACTAAACGTCCAGAATTATAAGCAGTAATATTTGAATATTGCCCCCGCGGGGCCCTATAAAGCCTTTTGGTGAGGGGAGATGGGTAGTTCAATTAAAGATGGTTTAGTTTGTGGGTCACGAATTATCAAAATTCTAAATGTGAATTTTAAGTTTCCCACAAGTTAAAATTGCTTTATAATGCGTTAAGAGTGTTAAGATGTTGCATATTAGCATTTGTATGGTGTAATGACTTAATAGCTGTAGGATTTAAGTCTTAATTTGAGGTCGAATTTATGCTTTAAATTAATTTAAACATACCTATGGTAATAAAAGACATTGCCACTTTTAAATGGAGCTTTGCCCCACCTACAAAACTACGTGCCCACTTAAGCTGTACCTATCATTTTGTTGGTGACTTATTACAGGTTTCATATTGCATAACCATAATCAGTATCATTATCTATTACCCTCGTAACTCATATAGAAGAATAACAAAAACAACAATGAATAAATCGCTTCGATTTCTTACTATTTTCTGAATTCTTAATTAAGCTGTTTTTTTTTCGAATCGCAACTTGTACAAAACTTTATTTTAAACCAATAATTTTAATAAAAAACGGAGATATTTTTACATTTATTCGTTATCTTGTACAACTTGCGGTTGATGGTGGGGCAGAATCTGGCATTGTCATTCAACTCTACCATAGGATTTAGTTGAAAATCTGGCCGGAGAGGTGTGAAATCAGAGAGATTTCTACCACAGAAAATGGCGAACGAACAAATTCCCAAACACTGACAATCGCGTTTAATCACCACAAGTTTTATGCCAGCCAAACAGCGGACCTCATTGCCAAGATTTCACGCCAATCACGCAAAAGTCACAATTATAGCAGTCAATCTGTGATTGTGAATCCACAAATAAAATTTTTTTTTTTTTTTTTTTTATTTATTTAATCTTTGTTACATCTTATGTATCGGGCGAACTTAATGCCTTGCGGCATTTTCTTCCAGTTTACCTTAGGGCATGCAGAGATTGTTTGGGCTGGTATAACACAAAGATATTATAATAAAAGAAGAACAACAATGAACAGTAAATAAAATCATACCTATATACTTACATACAATACACATATACGTTTAAACCCTATTACATATATTATATATACATGAATATACCTATAATACATACCTAAAATACGTCTCTTCAGAATGGAAGGACCCTTCATCATCATCAGTCTATTTATATTTTATATTGTCCCACTGCTCAGGCACAGACCTTCCTTTACATCGAGGGAGCTCAGGCCATGATCCACAACGCGAGCCCAATGCAGATTGGCGGATTTCACATGCCTTAGATTTTTTCTTCTTCTACGGCATGCAGGTTTCATCACGATGTTTTCCTTCACCGTTTTGAGAGCACTCGGTAAATGTACCGAGGATAACTCATTGGTACATGGCTGCCCTGGCTGGGAATCGAACCTGGGACCTCCGTATCGCAAGTCTATTGACCCTTTACTTTTAACGAACGAAGGACCCTTCGTTGTCACAAAATTACAAGCCAACAAAACTATGCTTCCACCGTAGTACAGACAAAGTACACCAATTTGGTACTATCTCAGTCGGATAGGGGTTGTTATATCAACCCTAATTCGATGGTGGGAGCTGGGTAGTCGCCGCAAGGCCGCAAGCCGTTCGGATGCGACCAGCAATCCGGATAACCGCAACTATTCGCTCTGTGTTGCAGGTTGCAAGTGCAATTAAGCCTTAGCTTGACTTTAACACTAGATAGGGGTCTGTACTGGCGTTTAGTAGTAATAATAATAATAAAAGAACTTTATTCACCATAAACAATTAAACACATATATACAAAAATACAATTTTATAGGTCCTAAAAAACATAATAGGTGAATTGGTCGAGGCCTCAGCACGGGTGCTGTTTTTCAGGCTCCGACAGTTTTACAGGCTAACAGCCTATGTCTGTTACTTATGATATTAATTAGTATATTTTACAAAATTTCATTTGATATGAAAACATTATAAAGGTGTCCTTGAGAGAATCTGCCAGGAGTTTAAAAATCCGATCAGCCCAATGGATTTGTATTCAAAATTTCTTTTTTTACCCGTGAACGCCGTGTAACGCTTGACTTTAACAATTAACTCAAAATGGCCTAGAAATTGTAAACAAAATCCACAATTGTACCAAAATCAACGTACTAGTGAAACACTTTGGACTTTGGATGAGTCGTAAGTAAGAGTTGGAATCATATAAGTACCTACTAGCATTAATTACTGTTGAGTCTACCTTCCATTCAAAGCCTCCTATTTTATAAAGCAGGAAAACTTCCGCTGTGGCATGAAGAAATTAATTGTTTCACCATCTATTCATTGACGTGACTGCAGATATCGATTCGAATTCAGTCCAATCGAGAGCAAAGAGCCCTCGGCCCATGATTGATTAAGGCGAGGCCATTGGGCCATTTGAGCCTAGTGAGGGGGTGAGGTGCGGGGCGAGGGAGGGGCGAGAGAGGGATGACGCGCATTGATCGGGGTCATTACTCGCGCAGGTACACAGAGTAAGCGTAACCAGTGTCCTCACTGTGACGTCACAGCTCGCTACCCATAATAATACATATACAGAATGTCCCACGGATAGACGATATATCGAAGTCCACTTGTCGGTGCCAACATTATCGACCCATTTAATGCCAAATAGGGAAATCCCAGCAGAGCTCGGTGGCGCAGTGGTTGGGTCAATGGACTTGCAATATGGAGGTCCCAGGTTCGATTCCCAGCCAGGGCAGCCATGTACCAATGAGTTATCCTCGTTTTTTTCGACGGAAAAACTTACGTACATTTACCGAGTGCTCTCAAAACGGTGAAGGAAAACATCGTGATGAAACCTGCATGTCGTAGAAGAAGAAAAAAAAAATCTAAGGCATGTGAAATCCGCCAACCCGCACTGGGCCCGCGTGGTGGATTATGGCCCGAGCTCCCTCGATGTAAGGGAAGGTCTGTGCCCGAGCAGTGGGGCAATATAAATAGACTGATGATGAGGGATATCCCAAGTCTCACAGCTTCGGAGTTACTTATTTCAATTTTCGCGATTGTCGGAAAATATTTCTTTCAATCTTGAACTTTTGTCTATACTAAATGTTGTCGCACATTATGTCAACTCGGAACCGTATCATCATCACCCCTCCTGTTCACCTCTCGCCGCCAACCAGGCTTCAATTTCTACACTGGCCCTAACACGGGCTGTGCTCGTGACTATCCCATACCACACCCACTAATATTATGCGCAAGTTTGGATGGATGGATGGATGTTGCTGAATGAAACTTTACAATAATATAGCTCATATTATACATCAAAATAACACATAGGCTATAATTTATAATCCTGCGCAGACGAAATGGTGGGCAGAAGCTAGTTGACAATAAAGTAAAGCAATTTGTACTTTTAAACGTATTTATTTATACGGAAGGTCATAAGCAGACATACGTTAAACCGACCGTCCGGAGTGGGTTCAGTGCAATCAAATTCGCGTCTACAGGTTATATATTTTAATTATTTTTTAAGTTATTTATATTGACGTATGATAGTATGACGTAGTAGAATAAAATACTATGTTAATACTAATCTGACGGAAAAAAAGACCTGTTATAATAGGAATGTCAATTAGGTAATATTGTTGTAACAAAATCAATAAAAGTGAAAAATTGGATTAATCAAATTATTTGCTAGGGGAATATATTTTGAAAGTACTTTCACGCGATTTAATAAAAAATGGTAATAACCATAGAGATTACATTACAACAAATCTGTCTTTGACAAATTTAAGTGACAAACTGTCAAGTGTATCAATAAAACTAAATAAATGACGATCTTTTTAACGTGATGTTAGGTAAGTATTATTATTGGTGTCAGGTGTGACGTCAGTGATGGTGAAATCTGGCCCGTGTTATCACTGCGTAGGGTAAAACATGACACACATTATGTGCTGTTGACTGTACTTTTAAAAGTAGGCACAGTGTATATTGAATCAGTCTATAACTACGTAGCTATTGAAATTTGGCCCGTATTATCACTGTGCTTAGAGTAAAACAGGTATATATCGCACACCACATTACAAACCACAGCTACACTTGCATAGCTATTGAAATCTGGCCCGTATTTATTATCACTGTGCGAGTGTGCGTAGAGTAAAATGTGGCAAACTTTATGTGATGTTCACTGTACAAAGTTTTACAAGTAGCAACTACGTATAAACTATTTTAAGTTCGATTGCTGTTTGTTTGTTTGCTCTGTGGGACAAATCACCGTCAATAGTCATTTGTTTTGGCCTGTTCCACTTTGGTCAATTTGGAAGTTACTGATCAGCCCCCCTATTACCGTTCTCAAAACGATGAAATTATACCATGTCATGGCGCGCCAACCAGAGACGCCGCTATACCAATGCAATAGCAGTGTCCCTTTCACGGCCGCTATGACATGGTTTGATTTGATCGTTTTGAGAACCGTAATGTTATAGCCCCACTGTAATGTTAGCCGACTTGTCTTCATCTGCAATTATCAGACCACTGCTCGCTCCCAATATACGACACTCGACACTGGTGTTCGTGTCGCGTGTAATATGATGACTTCAAAAACATGGTTCGCGAAAAATCTATTGTGTTAAGGAATATCTGTTTTAGGTTATGAGTCCTTTTATTTATTCAAAACGATGCACAATCATTCCGTGATTAGTAAACTAATAATCTTAAAGTATAGGTGTGACCAAATTCGACTCGTATTATTTTAAATTTTATTACGTTATGACGATCGTGGGAGCATTCCAACTATTCCAAGGTAAAGACCAAAGTGGAACATTTGGCAAAAATCGATACAGGTCCGACCTCGGCAGCGCCCAGCGGCGCACTGAAGCTCGTAGCGCCGTGCATTTGTATTTATACAAATTGTGTTTTTTCTTAAATTTTGCCTGGTATAAAAAAAACGTTACAAACAACAGATTTTCATCTCATCAAGCTCTTCTATTTATAATAACCTACATTTTGATATATATTTTGTATGAATAACTGTTTTAGTTTAGACACACTACTCTGTGAAAAGACAGGAAAGGGGTATGTTTGTGATTTTTTTCTATCGAGCGAAGTTTGTCCAATCGTGTTTCGGGAGCCAACAGTCCCTAAATAGATACCCCAAGATTGATATATATTTTTTTCAGGCCTTTAATTTCAGTAGTTAGTGCCGTAGCCTTCATCGAAAAACTTAAAAACGTCCCAACACCTCGCCTTAATCGATGCTCGTCCACCGAGCGGCGGACTTAATTGAAAAGTCGACGTCTCGATTCCGAGTCGATCGATTATTCGATACGTTGACTGGTTAATTTTATGAGTGCTCGATTATTCGATATGTGATCCGTTCATTTGTTTGATTGGAGTTGTTGATGCGGCGATGAATTTAACGAGTTCTTTGATTAAAAGTTTTTAAATGTCAAACTGAATACCCCATAACCACCTACACGCACAATTCATTCATTCGACGTACGCCACTATGTAGGTACACTCGGCAGCATATCAATGGAAACACTTGAAATAGGTACGACTTCAACTCCTTTGGCACAGACAATAAGAACGGTACAATGCTGAAACTAGAAAGTCTAAATTGACGTGCTTTCATCTGTACCTACTTTACCATTTTATCCAGCTAGAAGTATTCGTTCTTCAGGTACCTGCGGTAGAGTAGGTACTCATTATATATTTTCCACATTTCCACATTAAAATTTTCACTGTGTGAATGGAAAACGAATTATTACAGACGAGTAGATAGGTAGACCTACTTGTATTCAGCATGCGTAATTTGGCAGTACTTTTCAATTTGAGGAAATTGCGCCATTAAATGAATTAAAATTAATAATGTGAATGGAAAAGCGATGGGTTTCCCATTTCGTATTAAACAATAGTGCTCAGATATTTGTCCATATGCTCCATTGTCGTTGTTATGTCGAAAAAGCGTGCATTTTATGAGAACAATTAGCGGTTTTATATCGTCATAATAATGCTCAAACTCTCAGCACATTTACACGGGAGAATGCGAGTGACCGCCACGGGCTGGCCGGCCATTTTGCGCAAATAATTCAACAAGATTCGCGCCAAATGGGCGAAACGTCCGTCCGTCGCGTCGACAGAAACAACACCGCTGTGTACTCATTTTAATATTTAACTACATGTTCTAACACTAAAAACGTGGTAATTTCGCTTTATTACCAACAATTCCTCAGACAATAATATTCTATGTTTACGAGCGCTTCTGTCTAGTGCTAAAGTTAAGTTTTGTTCCTTTGGCGCGCATAGATTTCGTACGCGCACATGCATTTAGCAATAAAGGGTTCTTTATGAGGCTCAAAACGGAAGAGAGTTCCATAGGCGATGCGGCTGGGACGACGGACAATGTGCGATGACCAGCCCAGTCCAGTTCGCCAAATAACTTGGCTGTTCGCGGGAAAATACACTGGCCATTTCCGGACGTAGCGCAATAGAGGCAGCCCTATTTTAATGCAGTTTGTGACGGTCCAACTAAATGCAATGAAATGCGGACCACAACACTAGTAACGTTCCAAATTCGAAATGTTCCGGGAAATACATAATTATTATTATCAATTTTCTGAACACAAACACATCCGATGTTGAAATCACCAAATTAAAGGCACGTGAATGTGAAGAAATGGCTATTAAAAAGTCATTTTTATGGAGCGAACCGTCGTCACCGGCGCGTATCAAACGTCAAATTATGTCATATTTTATTATACTTTCATCATAATACGAGTATCTTTAATTCATTTGGATCCATTTTGGAACACGTTCCAACAAACGTATAAAATATGGTATTAAATTCTCATTCGCGATAATGTTTCTATTCTATGAATAACATTGTGAAGAAATGCGTTTGTAAATACAATTTAATAACGTGAAGATTAATTGAAATAACCGTTAAAGCAAATACTTTACGGGCGAATTAAAAGAATTCAAAACGATAAACCATCGCCGTGGGAACAGTTAAGCGACTGGCAAGACATAAATTCTGGCTCTGGATACGATAAAAGGCCTTATATAACTTGCATTTATTATCTGTTCCATCGGTTACGAGTATAGAGGTGTCACCTAAGGTCATTCATTCTTTTGAAACCGAATTGTCTTATCAGGAGACCAATGAAAATGAGGGTTTCTTAATAGTGAGTATCATGATACTTCAGTTGGTATTCAACAATTATAGAAACGTAGTTTGAGCCATGGTTTAAGGAAATCCTTAGTTATAAATGCGTTAAGTAAGTAATTTAATTTCATAAAAATCACAAACGGTCTGAACCACCAATACCTAACCGTCTTTGTGTCGCGAAATCCAATGAATTAGTGTTCAATAATAAATAATAAAGAAAATCCTTAAATAACTTATATACCCACATGACAGGGATGATATTTAGTATAGGTAGTAACCCTGTTTAGAAAAACTGATCAAGCTGTGGTTATCTAAGTAGAACTAAACTAAAAGTATAAAACTCACTTATTCAGTCATAGGTTTGAATAAATAAGTAAGTACATAATACTGAAGAAAAAATTAAACTATTCCATGCACTAGGCAGCAGGATCAGCTGGTAGGACGCAGTGCCCCACGCAGCGCTGATTGACAGCCTGTCCTTACACAATATGACAGTCTTTTGTGATGGTGTGCTTGTTAAGGTACAATTAAAAAAAAACGAAAAAGAACTAATGCATTATATAGAATATAATAATTATGGATGTATATGTATAAAATAAAATATAAACTATAATCCCAACGAGCAGACACTGCCAACCGAGCAGATGCACCATTAGGGCAGGTCAAACTAGTTTCAATCAAAAGGCGACCGAAGGCTGCCCAAACAGAAATCAATGTCAAAGTCGAAATCTGTGAACGTTGGACTCTAGTTCAAAGCGGCCAAACGTTGCAATATAAAGAACGGCGCGGTCATCCGCCGACAGAGGTCATTAGTGTGATATATTGGCTCTATAAAACTTAGTGAGTCACTTGTCTGTTGAATTCATATTTTTAGATAATTTATAATAAACATACCATTTATGTGTAAATAAAATACAATTACATAACTTCTTCAAAACTAAAAATGAATATCATATGATAAGGAACATATCTAGGTCATCATCAGTCTATTTATACCACCCCACTGCTCGGGCACAGACCTTCCCTTACATAGAGGGAGCTCATATCTAGGTACCCATGGATAAATATTGTATCCGAAGCAATTAGTGACATTGAAAAGACCATTTCAATGAGCCATTGTGGCAAAGATTTAGGCCTACATTCACATTTTTCATCTTCATTAGACATTTTGTGTATCTATTACATATATTATGATGCACTGAAGACAGATACTGAAGAAAGATGGATGCATGCAGCTTATCGAAATTCAAAAAATGTTAAATAAGTAAGTACTTGGATGAAGAAAAAGTTTCGTCACGAACAGCTTTCGAATCCCCGGGTTCACATGGATTTGCAAGCTTAGGTCTTCAGTATGTACATGAACTGTCAATGTAGGTATAACCAATAGCATCTGCGGACGTCCCTGAATCAATCAAATTCGATTGACAGTCGTAAACAGATTGAGAACAATTAGTTTCCACTAATAGCGGCGCGATTGTTGCGCAAAGTCAATTGACGTTTATTGGTTTGGTTGGAAAATAATTGACCTGATTTTATCTAGTGTAAAGTCCTTGGGAAATTCTCGTTTTAAATGGTGGTTGGGCTAAGACTTGGCATAGAGACGTATTTCTGCCCATCAATTCTGTGTTTCTGTAAGAAAGCCAGAGTAATTACAGGAACACGAGGTATTACAACTTACATCTCAGTTGTAAGAGTGATAGCAGCTTCTGTAACTCTGCTAGAAGAAGGCGAAGAGAACGTTCAATCAGTCAAGTGTAGTATTGAAAAGAGCCACCTAATAGTGATACGGATTCGAATTCTCTCGAATGGGACATCTGATTACTTTGTTTATTCTAATAAAATATTAAGTAAATTATTCATGGCTTAATAGACATAGATTAGAGTCAAACTCATATTATAATTAGATTTATAGTAGAGCAGTCTCAGACACAAATTACTAGTTGACTCGAATACAAACTAGCAATAACAAGAATTTGCTTGTATAATTTTCAATTTACATATTTCGAACATAATTATATAAATGCAGGCTTTTATAGATCTATTACTTTCCTCGGATCTTTATCAAACTTATTCACATCGTTGACAACCCTGAAATTACACAAAAATATTAATTTCAAATGGCCCAAACAGCCAGTGCTTCACAATTATGTAGAAAAAAATAAATACGAATTACGTCAGATAGCATCAGTGGTGAAAAAAGAATAAAAAAATATAGAGAAACATTTGTGGGCGCTCGCGTGTTGAAATGGGCCAACGGTTTTTATTTACGAACGTTAAAAAAATAATTCTTGGTTGAGTTGAGTTGAGACGTCACGCGAAGTAGTGAGCGACCCTTCATTAGAGCCAGAGGATTGTCAATTTTGGTAAAAGGAAGAATTTTGGACATTTAAAAAAATATATACACATATGCGACTTCAAACTTTTTCTCTGGATGACTATTCCCTCATTCGAGTGGAACTCAGGAAAGAAAATTACGGTGGATAATTATTAGTAAAACCCATAAAACCTTTGTAAATAAAATATTTGTAAATCTTCAAGCAACAAGAGTTAATTGATAAATACGACTGTTGTTGTTTATGTAAATATGTTGTTGATTTGTTATAAATAAAGAATGAATCTCTCAACCTTAAAAAAAATACGACGAGAATAAAAAGATATTACCACATTTCAATGGATTTTCAAGGGATTGCCCCACCTACAAAACTACGTGACCATTTAAGGTATAGCTTAAATGGTCACGTAGTTTTGTTGGGGACTTTTTACAGGTTTCATATTGCATAATCATAATCAGTATAATTTTCTACTATTCTCGCAACTCCTATAGAAGAATAACAAAAACAATGAATAAATCGCTTCGATTTCTTACTATTTTCTGAATTCGTAATTAAGCTGTTTTTTTCGAATCGCAACTTGACAAAACTTTATTTTAAACCAATAATTTTAATAAAAAACGGAGATATTTTTACATTTATTCGTTATCTTGTACAACTTGCGGTTGATGGTGGGGCAGAATCTGGCATTGTCATTTAAAAGCACCTTTTTTATTACAGGCAATAGGATCTCACTCATACAGCCTTCCAAAGAGGTTTTAGCACAGCTGAAACGCATTTTAGTAAAATATAAACAAATTGCGTTGTGTTGTGATTCCAAGAGTTTTCGCTCTAACCTAAAGACTGAGCTCTATCAATGCGAATGTAACAACACAACAGCAAACAAACAAGCAAAGTGCAGTGCGCTAAGCAGCCATTTTGTTAAGGCTCGACGCACACAAGCGACTCAGAGGGGGTGTATTCTGAACGCGACGGCGCGGAGCTTTTGTTTGATTTGTGACACACGGCATTTGTGTTTGTAGAGTAAGTAAAAATTTAAAAAAAATATTTTCTTGCCATTTTACATATTATGTACACATGCAAGATTTATTGTAAGAATCAATAAGACATAACCTACGATGTTACATATTTTATTTTATTGTTTAAAATGTTTGTAAATTACAATTTTTGGTTTTAAAAAAATCAGTTTATTAAAATTTTAGATCAGCTAATCGGTTTAAAGAATTTGAAAATATGGGATAAATATTGAATATTGTCTTAATAACAGTACATAACCATGAAAGGTGGGCCTTGTTTGGTCAATCTCCTTTGAAATAAGGAAAATTGCAACTTTTATTCGCGAATTTTGAAAAGTAGTAAAGAGCTGCATATTCGGTTACCTACCAATGATTATCCACTTACAATTTATAACTTATAATTTTTTTTTTTTTTATGCCGCCTCTCCCGCCACGCAGCGCTCAACGACATCCTGAGAAGGGCCCTCGTCAGTGCCGGCGTACCCGCAGTATTGGAGCCACTGATTCTGCGGGACGACGGCAAGCGGCCCGACGGGATGTCGTTGATACCCTGGAGGATGGGTCGCGCCCTGGTGTGGGACGCTACGTGCTCCGACACTCTGGCTGCGACTTATCTTCCGGCGACTGCCAGTCGCGCGGGCGCGGCGGCCGAGGCTCGTGAGCGTGCTAAGAGGGGCAAATACAGGTGTCTCGGCGCCCAATACGACTTTGTCCCCTTTGGCGTCGAGACACTTGGTCCGTGGGGCCCGAGAGCACACGCGCTCCACATGGAGCTCAGCAAGCGCCTGAGGGAGGCGACGGGTGACCCTCGTGCTGGCGGCTTTCTCGCGCAGAGGCTGAGCCTAGCCATCCAGCGCGGGAATGCCGCCGGCGTGATGGGCACCCTCCCAAGAGGGCCAAGTTTTTTAGAATGTTTTAGTTAGGTAGATTTTTAGTTTAGTTTTTAATATATTTATAAGTAGTTTAGTTTTATTATATTTGTGTAAATTTCTTGAATAAACGATAAATCGATAAAATTTATAACCTGTATAAAATCATAGCCGCAGCAAAAATGCAGATAGTGGCTCATCAGTGGACATAACTGGCCATTTATTATGAGTTACAACTATAAACCGCACCTCATTCTCTTTTCTCAACAATCCACCCATTATTTAATCAGCTGTACGTCCACCCATGCCGTGTTTCATATCTAACAGCCCCGCCTGCAATTAGTACGTCACGTCAGGCTCGCGTGCGTTACGAGATCCGATTTAATAAGCCGCCGGCACGACATTCGAGAATAAACCCCCAATGACGAGGAATTTTAATACGATGGAGCCTTAAGTGTTCGTAAAACAGTCACATTGTATCAAAATTATAAATAAGGGACTATCTGTTTTAGTTAATTACCGAAGTAAAATTCTTTTTTTCGTGTCATTTAATACCTAACCATTCAAGAGGCATTGACTTTCGTTAACGCTAGTAGATAATAAAGAAACGTAGGTATATAATATATGGGATTGACACGAAAAAGCAAATAAATGTCAAACCCATAATTTTTTCCATTATTTTAGCGGTAATGAAAGTTAATGCCACTTGTATAGAAGGACAGTAAATATAGTCAAAGTTGTTCAGGCCGACCGCAGGCCTCTGACCATGGCCCACAATTTTTTTTGACTTTTAAAAACATTTTATGCTACTCAGCTGATCAGTTCGTATGGGACTTAAATTTATTTTTTATTTTTTATTCGAAAGACCGTATCTCTTCGCCTTACCTTTTTTGAAGCAATAAAGAGTTCAGAATATTTATTCATCTAATAAAATAATGTATTTAAATAAATGTATGTGTAAAACATAGACAAGGGCATATCTTAATATAATGCAAAAAATATTAAGATTTTTAAATGTAACGATATTGTGTGGGTAATATCACAAAAATAATTATGATTGTCCTTTTCGGGAAAGGGTCATAACGAGAAGCGTCCCCTTGACGCCTTTTCATTTCATTTCGCCAGTTATTCAACCGCGAACTCGGTGGAAAATTGAACAAGATTTTTACGAAAAAGAGGGATAGACACGTAGACGAACCTCTGATGGTAAGCAGTCATCGTCGCCCAGAGACTGTCTCTTTCACTTGCCCACGTGACTATTGATAGTATTCCCATTGCGCGCGAAATAAAACAGGATTATTTCTATCTACACTTCAAATCAAAGTTTATTAAAAATTTTGCTGCAGTTTAATTACGCGAATTTATAATACATTTTAAATTATTGTTAACATTGACCTCAGTGAATATGACAACGATGCAAATATACATCCTGTATAGGTGGTAATTTTTGCCCACGTTAACGTTATTTGAAACAATCAATCAAGACTTAAACAAATAAGTATAAAAATAATGGCTGATATTCCAAAATGATGGCGGCCCAAAGAAAGTGGTGTCCCGAAAGCCGAAAAATAAATAGCTCAAAATTCAAACATCGTCGAGCGTCGGGTTCTGTCGGCCTGCGGTCGGGGTTCTTATTTTAAAATTCAAATTGGCGAATCCTCGTAACGCGTTCAGAAACCCAGGGGAGCCATTATTCATAGTCCAAACACGTTATTTAATTTACGATATGCACAAACGGAACGTAGCGAAATAAACGGATGACTCTGTTTGGACGTCACTTTATATGTAAGTAGGTACATATAGGGTGTATCAAGTAAAATGAAAGGAGACTATTCAATATCGTTAACTAACTGTACCATTTACAATTTTGCAAAGTTGCTTGCTATGTAAAGTTAGCCCGCTAGCGATTATATGCGTAATAACAGTAGCTATAAGCTACAACGTTCGTGATTGATGAGATTATTGTTGTTTCGCTAGTGGACAGTAGCCTTTTAAAAAAAATGCATAAACATTTATTTTCACTCAGACTACATTTCCTTTGTAGATAAATGACAATGCCAGATTCTGCCCCACCATCAACCGCAAGTTGTACAAGATAACGAATAAACGTAAAAATATCTCCGTTTTTTATTAAAATGATTGGTTTAAATTAAAGTTATGTACAAGTTGCTAGTCGAAAAAAACAGCTTCATTAAGAATTCAGAAAATAGTAAAAAATCGAAGCGAATTATTCGTTGTTTTTGTTATTCTTCTATAGGAGTTGCGAGAGTAGTAGAAAATGATACTGATTATGATTATGCAATATGAAACCTGTAATAAGTCCACCACAAAATGATAATGATAATATCTGGAAGAGATCGCTTTGAGCGATAAGACCGCCAATTGTAATATTAACGATATTAGCCTATTTCTTTTGTGTAATTCTTTTCTTTTTTGCAATAACGAATATTTATCTTATCTTATCTTATAGGTACAGCTTAAATGGTCACGAAGTTTTGTAGATGGGGCCAAGCTGCATTGAAATGTGGCAATGTCTTTTGCGTGTAAGACCGGGTTCTGTTTTTATTAAGTCGTAGAATGAAAGTTAGTACTTCTCCTTTAATGTCGTTACCTAGTAGGTACTCTCCTTTCGATACATCGACTGTACCTAGAAATTATACAAATAATAGTAAAATAAATGCGAAACTTGCATAGTAGATAAAACGAAGTAGGTACCTATAGGTACAAAATACTATTTGTCAAAGTAAGACCGTGATAAATATCTTAGCCGCGCGATGTTATAAATTAAGAGGGATGCAGGGCTGCCGCTCCCTATAAGTTGAAATCAAATCTCAATGGAACCTAATCGATATATTCGTAATAGAAATATTGTAAATTGAGAACAATATAGTCAGAATATAGTTTCTATAAAAGTAAACTGTTGTAAGTAGGTTGTTGTGGCCTGAGTCTGCGCAGAATAGAGATGAGTGGAAGGGTTGGGGGAGGCCTTTGCCCAACAGTGGGAAATGTCCCACTGTTGGGCAAAGGCCTCCAATCAACCAATAGCAGGCTATTAAATAAATAACTAGTTATAACAAATTATTAAACAAGTCACTGTTAGTAGAGCTTATAATAATTGAAGAAACATTGTAAATAAAAATTTATATTATTATGAGGACTCTCAATGCCAGGATCGCAGCAGATGGAAGTCCATCGTCTCTGCCTACCCCTACGGGAATCAAGCGTGAGTTTATAATAATAATAATGACTCTCAAATCAACTCCTAATTACGAGCAATATCGTTATTTCAACGTGTGTTACCAATATCGATGAAAACTTCTATGGGGTGGCAACTCTACATCCCCCTTAAAGCATATTATGCTCTGATTTCGTGCGGAAATCAAGAAAAAGCGACCGTATTACATGTTGGAACGGAGCTCTACACAAAAAAGCGTCAAAGTTTTTCAGTTCCAACGTAAATTTTAACGTTATAAGATTCAAACGCTTTCAGAGACATGGTAATTTCCACAAATGACCTATGTAAAGCGATCTGCGAGAGGTGCAATAACTCGATTTGCGAATAAATGGCTCGGAAGTTGATCTACAACGTCGCCTTAAAAACATTTCGAGCAACGCAAAATTTTCAGTTTCCATTTCCATTGCCGTGTTAGTTCCACTGGAAAGTTGGCGCTGTAAAACGAAACCTGCAATATAATGGCTTTTAAACTGTTTCACGATTCAGTCGGAATGTTTGCGAGAGGTTTTGGTACAAGAAACTTTTTTTGTTTCGAACACGACCTCTGACTCCGCGCTTTTCGCTCGAATCCTACTTTTGAACGCGCCAATGAAAAATGGCGGCTTAGCTGTCAAATTGGTTATTGATGATCGCGCTCAAAATTTACTTTAACCGAGGATCGGCCAATGTATGAGACCAACCTATTTTCCTCGGAACGTGAAATATGTTCGCGTGCATTTGATGCTACGGTTGGATAAAGTGATTTTGTCCCGACGAAGATTAATACTGAACTATCCTGAAGAGCTCTAGAGTGGTTCTACGATACGGAGTTTCCGTCATGGGAAATCTACAAAAGAAACTATCCCAAAGTACATTAATAAAGTATTAAATGAAATATTTATATCAGAAAGCCTGCAACAGTGGAGCTGTCAGCCGGCAACCCTGCTCTGCTACCAGCTTCCGTTGAGTCAGTACAGATTCTCTCACCCCTGCACTTAAGGATGTGTCAGCAACTCATCATTCACACAGTCTTATCACGAGAAGGAACTCCATGCCATGATCCACCACTGGGGTCAGTGCGGATTGCTAGTTTCCTTCAAATCGTAATAATAATAATAAGAATTATGTAGTTATCTAGTTATTAAAAAAACCACTTGTTATTTTACTGCTGAAAGTTTTTCTGACACTTTTTCTCTCTTCCTTGCAAAATGGTAAATGTAATTTTTATATATAAATATATTGGAATTGTATTAACTTGCAATAAATAACTACTTACTTATGGGATTCTGATTCTGAAAAAAGCCGTGGTAACCCTCAATCGTTTTCAGGAAGGAAATCTTTGGACTTTGGACCGTTCTTATTATCTGCGTCGCAAGAGTTGAAATCGTGCTGCAAGTGTTACCATTGATCTGCTGTTGTCCGAACATTGACCGTCGAAGACAGAGATAAGTATACAGGGGGCCTCAATAAGGTTGATATTTTCTCATAAATTACTTTACCGAATTTAATAATTCTTTTACAGTTAGGTACATAGTTTTAACTTTTATCTAACAAATAGTGAAATAATTTTTGCATTAGGTCGAGTAGTTTTTGAGATAATTTCAACCTTAAAAACTCTCCTGTACTTACACCTTTCTCTGTGTTCCACCGTACATTTATCGAATACATCCCAAACTAACATTTACCGATTACGATTACTTTATTCACTTTTTTGAAAGTATTCGGTATTTAAATGTAAGTATAAACGTCAGTTTTCCATCATGGAAACCAAGAAAAAGTCAATTGGCTGTCGAATCTGGGACCTACGATTTGCGAGACCAGTACAACTGCATCGAATTTTCTCTCCAGTCCAGAAAATAATTTCAAATAGAACTTCAATCGGCTCTCAAAACTCGAGAATCCTTAGCAACCAACGCGGTTTCAAATACCACGTTCCATCTAGTTTAGTTCCGGCGCCAATTAGTTCTGATTGGTTTCGGAATGGTGCCGAATGCTTCCGTTTAGAGTTCCGAGGTGGCACTAAGTTAGTGGAGGTATTGCGAGCTATGATAGTAGATAGACTCTTGTATTCCAAAGTGTGGGCTAATTTTAATCGTTCCTAAGCAAGGCGTCCCTTTCACTCCTAACGCGATGTGTTTAGGTGCTCTTCAACAACAGTTATATAAGGTTTTAGAACATTTGTGCAACATGATATCATTATTACAGTACTATTGTGTTAAGTAATGTTATGTTTTATAACGTTATATAGCTGCTTTATAGTGACACTTGTGTTTAAAATTTGATTTGGTCACGTCATTAGACTCTCACTCTGGAATCGCCACAAATAGGTAGGTATGTTCTAACGCAATATTTTTAATTTCTAATGCAATAGATATCATAATTGCAAAAAAGCTAAGGAAACGGTCGTTTTTCACAATCAAATTATTAATAACAAACTTACTGAAATTATTTCACGTCATTAATGATTATTTAAGATTGTATTTATAATGGATTAGCCTCGAAACAATCAAGACTAAAATGCTTTGAGCATTTACAATAGTGGTATATTGTAAGTACATAAGTTTTTCTAATTAAAATTCTAGAAGATACTACACCGCAGCCCAGTACAAGTGTCTTATTTTGTAAACAAATATGATAGTCTAATTACATGCTGTGATGTAACACTGAGGGAACTGATTGGTAGAACCTGTTCATTATTGTGGAAATAAAGTAATCCGATCTAATAATGTGAAAATAACTACGCAATAATCACACAACAGCTTAAAATATTAGTAGGGCAGGGTAGTTTTTGTTTACAAAATAAGACACTTGATTTGGGCTTCGGTTTACCTATAACTTTTTTCCGAGATACTGCCCCCTGTAGTATTTTTTTTTAAACAGACACATCGACCTCTGGACAAGATCGACTAGACCTAGTATAAGAATCCAATCACGTTTTAATTCACAAGTTTTCGGGGCTTGATGACTGCACCCCCTACTGCAAGGGGGGAGGGATCGTGACGCGAATGGCAAGTGGTACAATAAAAACGAAAGGTGGGGCAGTTCTTTCAGGAAATTAGCTGTCACATTAGGTACCTATTACGGACAGAGCGGGTATAATGTACTGGTAAGTACAGTCGACAGAATGTCAACTGACAGAGAACAATACATTTTATTTGTGTTTACTACTATGTGCCATGTAGATACAGTTAATAGCAGATCTTCTTCTTTTACAACAATAATTCTTATTATCTGTCAAACAGCAGTTCTTATTATCTGAGTCGTAGCAAGTAGGTACCATTGATCTGCTGTTATCCGTACCAAGGCCATTATGTGATTTATAAGATTCATGTTCAAATAAAAGTAAGTATTACTCCTAAACATATAAAATTATATAGGTAAGACTAGACCGTCGGAGAAATAATATACTATAACCTGTGTCGTAAAATAAATACTGTAAGTAATATATTTGATGATAAATAAAAAATAGGCTGTATGCACCGAAGTCTTTTGCCTTTCCCATTGGAGAAAAACCAAGAATATCAGCATCGACTTTATTACCGCACAAAGTGCTGGTGTATTACATTTGACGTGCTGTCGACTGTACTTTGTGTGATACGGCTGTGATTAACAGGCGGGATCGAATTTACTGGTGTGTACGTGTTTGGAACGAAATGGGGATAATTATAACCATTCCCTAGTACAGGGTGATTTCTTAGTCGTTGAATGTTAAATTGTTATGGATGAATTCGGGAGCGAGAGAGTTGGAGAGCCGGTGGCGCATAGAGTTCTAGGTAACGGACCGAATTTAATCATTCATTTACATTAACATAGTTTTAACTTTTATCTATCAAACAGTGAAAGAATTTTTGCAATAGGTCAAGTAGTTTTTGAGAAAATCTCAACCTTAAAAACTCTCCTGTACACCTTTCTCTGTGTTCCACCGTACACGACTTCCATGGCCGGGGATCGAGCCTGGGACGCCTCCGTCGCAAGTCCATTGACCCAACCACTGAGCCACCGAGCTCTCTAATATTTTTATTATTATTAAACTTTTTACACAAGTATGTATAAAGGCGAACTTAATGCCTTGCGGCATTTTCTACCAGTTAACCTTTGGTGATGCGGAGAATGATGAGGCTAATTTGTAAGTAAACGAGTTAAATAACATGCAAACAGTCATTGTTATGAATATTTACAACCTAAATACTCTTTGGTAAACCTAACTCAGCCGGAGGAATGGATGCTGGCTGAAAATTATAACATTTTATTTTTATTTTCGGCCAGCATCCATCCTACGACAGAGTTAGGTACACTAAGGAGGTTTTAGGATAGGTATTTTTCTTTTTAGTGGCTTTGCTATAGCTCAATGGATAATGTTGGATTCAGGATCCAAAATTCAGATCAGATGAAAAATTGTGGCATGAAAACGCGGGTTGCGTTTTCATGCCACAATTTATTATTATTAGCTAATATTCAGAATATAACAACATTTGTAATTACATACATAACTTTCTCAGTGTCTACAAATAGAGAAGATGAACCAAAGCTTTAAGCAAAGCTAATCCAAGAAAGTTTCACCTAATTTTCCACAAACAATATTTAATTTTGTGGCAAATTAGGTAAAAATTCCCTCACCATTAAAATAATATCTTCTCATTTCATTTCAAATAGTGTTAAAACCTAAATCAAATCAAATCAAATACATTTATTTGTTAGAATACACAAAATATGAGGTGTTATAAAATTAAAATGTCATGGTATTCAGCCTATTACGAGGCATACAAATACTATCATAATTCATAATATATTTAAATAAGTCAGCTAATATTATGACATGCAATATATACAAGTACCTAATACTTATATTTTAATTATTTTACATTTTTAATATACCTATTTATTTATTTCCACATTATTATTATATTGTCATATTCATTATATATTTTTGTAAAAAATTATGTCACACTATAAATTAATTAATTATTATTAATATTGACTTTATAATTCATAAATTCCTTTACAGAGTAAAAACAATGTTCCAAAAGCCATGCATGTAACTTATTCTTAAATTCATTTCCTTCCAACAATTTTATATCATCTGTTAGGTTATTATACAATACTATACACATATTATAAGCATTTCTTTTGTATATATCGGACTTGCATGGCGGTTGATGTAGAAGATTCTTATACTGAGTCCTTTGTGTCCTTGTTGTAACATCTACAAGATTGTCGAAATAAGCCGGGTGCGACTTCTTGAAAAGGCAGATCTTTTTTATGTACATGCAGGGCAATGGCAATATTTTTAATTTTTTAAAAAGTGGTATACAACTATCCGTGTACCAAAGGCTGTAATAGCACGAATACATTTCTTTTGTATCCTAAAAACCCTGTCCATGTCAACGGAGTTGCCCCCTACCCCCCTACCGGTAACCGTGTCAGTGCAACGGAGTTAATTAAAGGAAATTGCAAAAACTACGGCTCCATCACTCGACGCCGACTGAATTAGGTTTACTGGGTAATTATGAGTAATGAGCTGTTTCTTTGCCGCTCGATACCACTGAGGGCTGTCGTAAATTTTTATGTTTGGCTTTTTCCTTCATCCCTTTACTCTAATAGGCATTCGTTACTCTAAGGTTCGTAGCGGTAATAATTTATAAACGGTGCCTTAATTTGATTGTTGCTAAACCATAAATTTTGTGGCATGATCCAGTGTCCTTAATACAGAGCTTAACATATAACGTAACTTTAAGTAGCGTTTATCGCTGAAAGAATTTAGTAAGAGATAACTGAGAAACATTCGTTCTACGACTTTTCGAATAAAAATAAATTAATGCCTCAACTACTTAATTATACAGCTGATCGGTACTAAACGTAGGTATTAAATGTCCAAAAAATTGCTATAAGTAATCGTAGGAGAAATAAAGTTGTTCACTACTGATCCCTTCGACTTTTACTTTTCGTTACAGCTTGTATAACATAGGTAAGGGATTTTCTGTAAACAGTGGTTAAGTAGATTACCTAATCATACCTAACGAAAAATTTCAGATGCTCCGTATCAATATTGTACCCGCATATAAATTAGAAAGTAGTATGTAAGAGGTGGCCCTCTAACTGTAATTAATTTGACGTTATTCTATGGCTAGAATAACGTCAAATTAATTACAATATTGTGAAAACTCGGTCTAAATCCTATTATATAAAAAGAGTTAAAATCAAAACAATAGTAGCGAATAACAAAACTTTAAATAAAATTCCTAACAATTTTCGCGCATACACACCAGACATTCGTTTTTCAACACAAAGTTCGAAACTTAAAAAGGTAAACAAAAAAATGCTGGCCGTTTGTAAAGTTCGTTACACAGAGGACGGTGCGGACACCGCACATAGAGGCGCAATTAGGGCAAAAGAGTTCGAAAAATAGGCGAGTGACCGATACAGAATCGACTCCTATTGCAAGTGCGGGCTTTATGCAATAAAAGTCCCAGGAAAACTCGCTATTGTACTTTACCGGCGACCGATAGAGGAATCTCGTATGGAAAATGTCATCTCAAATAGCCATCGATCGAGGAGCTGCAAAATATCGAATTCCTTACGTCGAAAATGAAAGAGGACGCTGAATTATTCTAGACTAGAGAAGATTTAATGATTATGAAAGACGTTGCCTGACATTATTGCAATTATTTCTTATAAAACGACGACTTGCTTTTCGTTGTTGTAGGTAAGTAAAGTTTTTGAATCAGGACCAAAAAGATTGTACGACAGACATGGCTGTATTGCATTAGATCCCTTTGCTTAAATATCTATTTGAAAATATTACATACAAACAAAAAATTCCACTTGCACCAATTTTGAGTTTGAGTTTTTGTCACAAAAAAACACCATGGATTTTGGGGATTTAACATGAATTAGGTTTAGTTCGCGGTGGCGCAAATTGGACCATAAAGTCCTACGTATATAGCTACTAATCAAACACCTAAATCCTTACTGCGGCAATCAGGATCACTGATCGATACTTAGGTATTAGTTTCCCCTATTAAACCTAAAATTAATATTGCTGTATTAGTAATAGGTACCCAGTAACTACACAATTGAACAGTATCACATAATAATTACTGAGCAATGGCCTATAATTTAGTACGCTAGCTTCAAATTCCAAACTGCTCAAGGGTAATGAAATAAGAGAGTATACACAATGACAATATGGAAATAGATATATGTACTTATCTCCGAATAGTCTCGACGATAATGAACCATCGCACATCAGATATCATAATATCACACATAAAAATATGTTATGTTAAAGCTTTGGTAAATGACATTGCCACATTTCAATGGAGCTTTGCCCTTTCAAAACTACGTGACCATTGCTAGCTATTTTATTGGGGACTTATAACAGGTTTCATATTGCATAATCATAATCAGTAGGAGTTGCGAGAGTAGTAGATGTAATAATAACGCAAAACGTTGAGAGAGTAGTAATGATAACAAAGACAATGAATAATTCGCTTCGGTTTCTTACTAATTTATGAATTCTTAATTTAGCTGTTTTTCTACTCGTTTAATGTACAAAACTTTATTTTAAACCAATAATTTTAATAGAAAACGGAGATATTTTTACATTTATTCGTTATCTTGTTCATCATACGGTTGAAGGTGAGGCAGAATCTGGCATTGTCATTTACTTTAATAGTCATAAAGGAAAATAAAATCGGTGTTGACCGCGGTCGGCGTTCTTTCCTTCATGGATTATGTGTAGATTTTATTTTGTACAGAATTATTCTTTTATAATATGTACTTTTACTAGACATTAGGTACTGAAAGAAAATATTTAGAGACAAACGCACCGTTGCTGTGCACAATATAAAGAAAGACTTCACCTCGCGACATTATAATGTGACTTGTATACAGTCATCAGCACACAAATCTACACAAAAACATTGCAATCTAGGCTGTATTATCGTAGCATAGGTGCCAGTGCATTATAGTGTATTGTTGACCCAAGTTGACTGTGCGAGAATAGTCCTCTAATAGCTAACCTCGGGGGCACAGAGTAATTAAACGTCAGAACCTACAGGGATTCGCGTCGTCCGGACCTGTGTGTATAATATGTGTGTATTTGCATATAGTTGAGAGAATTACATGCTATATTACCAAGTACTCAGTTAACCATGTATGGTGGAACACAGAGAAAGGTGTACAGGAGAGTTTTTAAGGTTGAGATTATCTCAAAAACTACTTGACCTATTGCAAAAATTCTTTCACTGTTTGATAGATAAAAGTGAAAACTATGTAACTGTAAAAGAAATATTAAATTCAGTCAAGTAGTTCTTGAGAAAATGTCAACCTTATTGAGGCCCTCTGTATACTTATCTCGGTCTTCGACTGAATGAGTTTTACTTGGTTATGTTGCAGCAAAACATCGCATCGTAAAGAAACCGTTAAATTTGATAATGTAAAAAATCTATACCAATCCGCACTGGGACAGCATCGTGGATTATGGTCCGAGCTCCCTCGAAAATAGGGAAGGCCTTAAATGTGAGGAAAATGGCTGTTGTTGTTGATGGAATAGTAGGATCTCTAGTCGGTTCGTGTCTGCTCGTATATTTCTTTATGGTTGAGCACTTGGTTACGTATTTGCTGACCATATTTTTTAATTGACTCACCGTTGATATTCTGAAGTTGGCACTGCACGACCTGCGGAGACCCTTGACTGTATCCTGTGAACAGAGATAAAAAAATAAGAAAGTGTTTATGAAGTAGGCTTTGAGCGTAACATTCGAATAGTCAAAATTGTAGGGTTTGGTTTTTGACACCGACCTAGTTCAATTAGCAGACTTTGATATAGATGAGATATGACGTCATTTTAATAGCCATTGGTCGTTTTCATGGCTTAGGTGGCAACTCACCCTCCAAAAATCTCACCTATGGATGAGATGCCACCTTTCAAAAACGTTAGTGGTCGTTTCACCCAACACTTGGGTGAGTTGACTATTTCCAAAAAGTGAGGTGGTCAACTCACCCTGCTCCAAAGGTTACGTTTATGGAGATATCAAATTGATTTATTGTCCACATCTATACCAATTTTAACTGTCAAAAATGACAAGAGCTGTCAAAAACGACAAGAACTGTTAAAAATTATTACTTTTTTGGCACAGCAAACTTTCTGGTGGATAGGATAAGAAATTAGTTATCCGCCAGAGAGCAATAGTTAAAACATACAATCTTGGGATCTTAAAGTCAAGAATGATTCCCTTCATCTCCATCACCCGAAGGTTGCTTGGAAGAAATCGCTTAAAGCGATAAGGCCGCCTGTCTGTACACTAGCTAACTTTGGTTTTGTATGTAACTGATGTATTTTCATTTGTGTGCAAATAAAGTATATTTGAATGATTGAGGTCAAATGGTTTAGTCAAAAAATATCGTAAAAATCGATATACAGAGTGTAACGTAAAGGGTATATGGTGCACGCACCAGTATGTACTAACATAGTTATTTAAGTTTACTAACAAAATATGGATAAGCGTCTGAAATAAAAATATTTTATTTTATTTTTTTATATGAAGCCGAAGGGAGGGTGTTCAGGAGCGGTAACTGAACAACTTTTGTTCTACAACTTTTCGAATAAAAAATAAAAATAAATTAATGTCTCATACAAATCGATCAGCTGACCGGTACGAAATGTATGAGGATGTCAAAAAAACAATTCGCGAAAATCAAAAAGGCGTAGTACGAAAGTTGTTCAGTTACCGATACTGAACACCCTCCCTTCGGCTTCATATACCATTTACGTTACACCCTGTAGATAGTATTTAATTGTATTAACGTTAATAGGAAACTAATAACAGACATAAAATAACAATTACTGACACGTTTATTATTCAGACACACGAAGTAGAGTTCAAAGCAAGTTTTAGTAAAGTGTATTCGGCTTGGTTAGCGACGAAGTTGGAACAATGAACTTGTACCCGGAAACGTGGTAAGTATCTGTCTCAATACGTCGAAATAACTCGTAAGCCGAAACAACATAACTTCCTTAATATCCTGACAAACTAAACTGCTAGCGGACGACATTATAATTTATTGTTTTATCGTACGTATTGTTGTTCAATCGATATATAGGTGCCTATAATTTTTTTTTTTATTAATCTTTTTACACAAGTATGTATAAAGGCGAACTTAATGCCTTGCGGCATTATCTACCAGTTAACCTTTGGTGATGCGGAGAATGATGAGGCGGGTGTAAAGATTGGTTTTATATGTAGAATAAAATAAATATAGGACACATGACCCAAGATAAAAATAAAAATTAAAAAAACAATAAATTTTTTTTATTAAAACAATAACGAAAGATAACCTCTATATAGAAACTGTTAAAACAATACCTATTGCAGAAAAAGTGTTACTATAAGATTGCGGAATATTTAGAGGATAAAATCGGTCTAATTGCCGACTTTAAGTGAGTGATATCCGTTTATTTATAATAGCTTTCGAATACGTTGTTTATCAAAAATATGACTTTACTTCTGTAACAACTTACGTATTTAAATCAACGTACTTGTCTTTTTTCAAACTGTTCTCTTTATCTTTCATTTCATATTATAATTCCATGAAATAAGAGTAGTTCATTTTTACTTTTGTTTTCCTTTCTTTAACATTACATTATTAGGTACTTTCTGTGTGAGCATGTTTTTAGAACAAAGGGTCATAAATATCAGATAAAGAATAGGACCACGCGAATCGGACTAAAAATAAGCAGATGGTTCAGTGCTTGTACAATGAAATACGGATTTTATTAAAATTAATGTGTTTTTACTTTATTTACAAAGATACAAAATAATTCCGGTTGCCTTTTAAAGAAAACTATATTTTTAAGATAGGTACGTACTCGTACAGTTAGTACCTACATACCTTTTTAATCAATAAATTAATGAGTAAATAAAAAGGTTTTGACACAACTTTGTATCCAACATGTTTTGATATTTTCTTGCATATGCGCTATGCGAAACGAAAATCTAAATGATAAATGGAGAAAAAATTTCATCACGACCGGGATTCGAACCCGGGACCTGGCCATTCCGTGGCACGCTCTATTCCATCAGAGCCATCGTGATTCGTATCCAGATCGTGAATTTTGTCTCCATATTCTCGTCTGAGGGACGGTAGCGACATCTATCCAGTAATTGTGCAAAGAGCGTGCCACGGAATGGTGAGGTCCCGGGTTCGATGACATGTCGATACAAAGTTGTGTCAAATATCTGGAATTCTATGTATTTAACATTGGTATTTGATATGGTAGAGCATGAATTTGGTTAGAAACACGACTTCGTAAGTTCATGCATGCAATATCGGGTTTGCTTTAGAACTATTTAATTAACAAAGTTAAGAACTATTCTGTTATAAGATAACATCTGTATTTTAGAAAACTGAAGCCAGGATGTTGGTTGGTACGGTTTAAAGAATATATTAGGTAGATAACTGCACTTGAAGTAGAATTTGAACTCTTACGGTGCAGACAAATTAGAACGGTATCTATTCGAACAAAGTCTTAGTAATTAAATTCAGCTATGTAAGATTTGATATAAAATAAAATAAAGTAAAATATTGTTCCTGTATCTTAAAAACATTAAGATTGTGGAATATTCAGACATTCGGTATTACGTACTTTCGAACTCACGTAATTCGAACTCATGTACTTTCGGTATATCGTTCATCGGTATTTTGAACATCGACATTCCGTAGTGCAGTCCTGTGGAATGTATATTATCATCTAAGTATTTTTTTAAATACGGAAGCAAATGTTTGCTCAAATGTCAGATGGTTACTCAAAGAAAAATGTTTCCGCGCAGAAACGCCCAATTTTCCTGTAATGTAAATTCAAAATCGCCGCTTCACTGCTCTTAATAAAATCATTTATCTAAATCAATTCAACAAGTAACAAGTGTATTGTGTTCCGCGTGTGCATTTGACAGTCGAAGGCGCGTTTACGAAGTTCGGTACGGCGCGTGCCCTTTGCAACTCACTTCACGGATGATTTGCGCCTGTCCGCTCTTGGCGTATTTTGCAGCTACATTTACGGAAAATTTTATATTTGTTCAGACATCAAATGCTTGTAAAATGTTTTTGTGATTACGGTGTTCCTGTTCTGGAGATTTGAGTTTACGATACGTTCTTTTCCTCTCTTTAGTGCCTATTCTTCCAATAAATTCGACTGGTTTTAGCTAGCACTCCCGATGTCTATGATTTTTAGGTTCTAGAATACGCAGAGGTGGGATGATTCGCTTTCAGGTCGCTATTTGTCTAAAGTCTCGTTAAGTCAGTTGCATTTTGTCAATCAAAATCCTTGTTGAACTGCATTTTTTACGAGCTTCTCCTATCCATGGCGAAACTGTAACGTCTCAGTTAGTAGTAGTTAGGCAGTAGTTAAGTAATTGTGTATTATTATTATATTATTTTAAAAGATGTGCTGCTGAGAGTTTTTTGTCACTTTTTCTCCTCAGCGTTGGCACCTTTTCCTTGCAAAGTGGTGTAAATGTAAATTCAAAAATATTTTGACGTGCAGAAATGTACACAACGTGCTTACTTGCAATAAAGAAATTTGACTTTGACTTTGACCATGGTAATTCAACTAATTCAACTCAGATGCGTATACTTTATTAATACGCTTACTATTAGGAAACTTGTTCACCCTAAACCTCATAACCAAGATGAAACATGACTTTGAAAACTTCACATATTATACCTAATGTTCGGAAAACTTGATTAAACTAATAGTTGAAACGCAAATACATACACTAATTGAGTTATGAGCAATTCGAGCTTACAATCTCAGTATCGCATTGCTTACGAAAACAAAACTAATCAAGCAATATTCCTTGGTAGTCTTGGTACGATCTAGTTCCAAAATACTATATCCCGGCCTAGCGGCCCGATGCAATTTGCAGTAAATAAGGATATCGGTTTAGCGTCATTATCCGGGCCCGCGCGCGATATAGCTGCCCTCGTAAACGCCCCGAGTTAATGAGTTATGCCGCCGCTGCCTCTGTTAGTACGTTACTCTGTGGTTTTCTTAGAAATAGATTTATTACACGCACTTAGTGGATACCACTAATGGATAGGCAATTTTTGTAATTTAAATTCTTTGGACAACATCTCATTTTCTTCAGAATATTGCCCGGGGCAAGGTAATGTTGGTATCTAATAACCCATTTTGACTGCAAACCCGTTTTATCTTGCAATAATGAGTTTGCATGGTGATGTTTTGTTGAAATTAATTTTGTCCTGGGATACAGAGTAGATGTCATTACAGAGATGACGTTGACGATGATGATGTGGATGTGGTGTTGGTCCTTTCTGTCACACGATTAGATATTACTAGCTAGTAGAATGTAATGATCTAAAAATGAAGCTTGACAAGGTAAAGAGTAAGGCCCATAAATTATGTAGATAGGTCACCATGTATTTCTAGGAAAGTACAGTTGTTTTTTCATTTGCTGAAATAACCAAACCCTTGAACTTATAAGAGCTGGAATTTTGCACAGAATTTTTGCATGGTGTAGACAAGATTCCCCTAAAATTCCCAGAGGATAGGAAACTCCACGCAGACAAAGTCAGGGGGAAAACTAGTAGATTTATGTGTTTCCCCGTCATCAAATGAAAACCTCTCAGAACGAACATAAATTCAGATGATTTATGTAGTTTAAAGCCCAGTTTAATGGGTTCTGTGTATATTTTAATGTTATTACGTTTTACTACTCGTTACTACGCCATTATAAATACGGAATAGGAATCTAGATATTACTTTACAATATACTTCAATAATATCATTAAAATATAATAATATATTATTAAGTGATGGCTATAGTAGGGTCGTAGTCCAGCAGAGCTTTTGCTGTTTGATTAAAAGACATCATGAAATGACGTGTGTGACAGCGACCGTAGGTACTATAGCGTTAGTAGGTATAGAGCGCCGCCTCTGTTCAACATGTCATCTATGATATCTTTTTTCGTTTTAAGAACGGGTATAGGAGGCAGTTGCTAGTACGTAATAAATATTAAGAATGAATCTTAAAGAATGAGGTGCTGAGGAGTAGGTGTTCCAGTAATAGGTATTAATAAAAATTAGCATACGGTAAAATATATGGCTTAGTCGCAAACTCGCCCACAAAATATCTGGTCCGCGGGCGAGTTTCCCTTTTGTAAATTTTCACGTAGTAAACTGGCCCACATGCTTTAATGATACTGGGCGAGTTGCTTACGGGCGAAAATTACAATAGTAATGTCGCCCAAATGTTGGATTCTACAACTTTTGATAGACACACCGTTGCCAAAATGAAGAGAACCGTAAAGAATGACAGGAACTGTCAAAAATGACAAGGGCTGTCAAGAACTGTCAAAAATGACAAGAACTGTCAAAAGTCTCAAAAACAGTCAAAAGTCTCAAAATAGCTTTATCTACAGTATACACAAAAGTTAAGATAAATGGCTTATTCCACCTTGGTCACAGTAGCTTAGGTCACACCTTGGAATGCTTCCACGTAGGTCACACCTATTAAATATTAAAATACAACGAGTCGACTGTAAAGTTTAAGTAGGTGATTTCAGTTTTACTTTCTGCATTAATGTGAGAATAAAATGATTTAAGATACTACGCAAGTTTTAGACCGATATTCACATACCGCTTTTTAGCATAATTATTATAAGACGGAACTCAATCTCTACTCATATCTACGAAAAAACTGTCTATTACTATCGTCCTTATTAGTCCTGAGGCGTTTCCCAGTGATGTCTAATAAAGACGCGACACACGTTTGTGTTTTAATTCGTTAGGATTACACAGCTTAGCCTCCGAGCTAAATAGAAGGCGTCTGACGTCCCCTGCAGACTTGACGGGACAAAGGACGGTCCGAGATGGTTTCTAATTACGACACAGAGCGTTATGCAAATCGGGGGCCGGGGTCTTTGTCTCTAATAAACATGCACGGCACTTGCGGTCAGACCGCCAAATTGCTTGCCCGCGGCAATAAAACTGCTCGGATAGTTGTGACCCCTCTGCGTTTTCAGTAGTCTGTGATCACTGATCAGAATTTTAAAAGGACTTTTGAAAATGGCGGGGAAGTGACCGGTTGCAAAATTAATTGATAATTTTCATTGCTGGCCTGTATTTCGCCCAAAGAATCAGCTTGGCTATTCAGAGGATGAGGGCTGTCGTAGAACCGATAACCGATGGGGTAGACGAGTTCTCGAATGGAGGCCACGAATGGGTAAACGTAGTGTGGGACGCCCCCCGACCAGATGGAGGGATGACCTTCGCAAGATGGCTGGCAGGGACTGGATGTAGAGGGCCGAGAGTAGGGTTTAATGGCGCGCTTTGGGAGAGGCCGTACCAGCAGTGGACTGATACGGGCTGATGATGACGATGATGATTCAGAGGGGAAATGCCGCCAGCATTTTGGGCACGTTGCCGGACAACGGGGATCGGTTGAACTATCTGTAATGCAAGCCATTCAGATAGTTCAACCGACCTATTTTGTACATATAGTTTTATTTTAGTTTAGATATATTTTAGTACCTTGGAACACAGAGAAAGGTGTACGTACAGGAGAGTTTTTGAAGTTGAGATTTTCTCAAAAACTACTTGACCTATTGCAAAAATTCTTTCACTGTTCGATAGATAAAAGTTAAAACTATGTAACTGTAAAAGAATTGTTGAATTTGGTCCAGTAGTTTTTGAGAAAATCTCAACCTTATTGAGGCCCCTTGTATTCTTACTACTTATCTCTGTCTTCGACTGTGCCTTTATTTTTAGTATAATACAATAAGTATCTCTGTAACATGAAGTTGGCAAATTGCATATTTTTTTTTAAAAATAAAGTGCCATAATATGACATTTTATTCACATTACGATCTAGCCTAAATACAATAAGACTAATAAGTAATTTGATTTTGACCTAAATTTCTATAAATTGACGCTTATAGCTAAGAGTTAGTCCAACGACATTACTTAGAGTCTATAAGGGCGATCACTTTGTTCACGTGTCTTACATTCGCGCACTATCACTACGAATTGTTTTCACTACACTAACTCAAAAGGTTTGGTTCTTTTCAGTCCTCTCACTATGTCCGTGTTGTCGAGGAGCTGGATTGCCTCCACATTCACATGATGATGAAGTCTATGTTCGTGAGCTTCAGCAATTTTTTTATGGTTTGATTGACTGTGTCCACTTTAAGGTTTCTGTTTGCATAATAAAACTATTTAAATAAAGGCATTGCATGTCTGTTGACTTTCGATTGTATCCCAGTGTGTTCAGCTATCTCCAAAATACGTCGCCGCCAGACTGAAGGTGCGGCATACCAAGCTATTTTAGTGAGCAGATGCGTTCAGTAAATTGAACGTTCCCAGGAAATCGCCAGGTCGTGCCCCGGGCACGTTCCGAAACTGGGCTAAAAGCACCGCTTAGCCGCCTCCATTCAGCGGGTAATTTTTCACGGAAACTGTCCAGCCCTGAGAGTTTTACCTTTTATTTAGAATGCTTATGTACGGGCTAACTATCACAGGGAAAAGGATTTAGGAGAATTTAGGGTTGACATTTTCTCAATTTGATATTATGTAAAAATTCTTTAACTATAGATAGTTTAAAATGTAGGTACACTTTGTATTAATAATGTAATTTTAAATTTCGCGTAGTTTTTGATAAAATCTTAACATTAACGAGGCCTAAAAGGTGTATTTCATCCAAGCAGAATTTCAATAAATGGAAATGGAGGGTTTAACAAGATTTATGAAAGAAGAAGTATGCAAGTACGGTGGAAGACAGAGAAAGGTGTACATGAGAGTTTTTAAGGTTGAGATTTTCTCAAAAACTACTTGACCTATTGCAAAAATTCTTTAACTGTTTGATAGATAAAAGTTAAACCTATGTAACTGTAAAAGAATTATTAAATTCGGTCCAGTAGTTTTTGAGAATATCTCAACCTTATTGAGGCCCCCTGTATACTTATCTCTGTCTTCGACGTACATACCTAATGGGATGTATCTTGACTTTCTTCAATTTACTTTTGGGGCTACATCAATTATGACTTACAATAGAAGTCTATACAAACAGTGGAAATTGTAGGTAAGAGTATTGAAAGAATTCTTTGAACAATGTTATACGAAATATGCTGAGCTCGGCCCCTTTTACCACTGCATGCTGCACACTGCTGCTTGATGGTGTTCTGTGCGTTAGGTATGGTTTATGGATGGGAGGAGTAGTGCTCTTGGATTGCTTAGTTGTTGGTTGTAATCTTATTATTATAGGATTATAACTAGTAATTGGGTAGTCTGGGGGCATTGTTCTTCTTATCTATGGGTTGTGCCTGACGCACAGAGCACCAGTGTAGTAGTTACTTTCCATTTTAACATAATTATTAGTGTACCTATCTGTTTAAAAAAAATTTTGTTGTTTTAAATTAAGTATCTATTATTATTGATTTGATGTTTATGTTTATCTATTATTAATTTGCACTATATTATTAGTATATATTATTATTAGTAGTGTAAGTATGTAGTGATAAATAAATCTGTTTTCTTTCTTTCTTTTCTTTAAATAAATAATATATTAAAATAAGAATTTATAGTATTCTAGTTATTGAATAGACACATTCTACGTTCATCCCATTCGCAGTTCAACACAATTTTAATTTGTAATCAACCAACGTAATTTGAAAGGCATTTCTATACGAGTATGACTAAGTTCATGTATTGATTGACTAAATGCGTACAATATTATGATAATCTATATAAGTATACATCAAATCATCTTACATATGACAAGATCAGCCTGTGTCGGAGGTCACGGCATCCGTTTAGAAACTGGGCTAAAAGCATCGCTTACCCAGGCTTCCACAGGCATAATTTTTCACCGCAAACTTCGACAGACCACCGATTTAAATAAGTTTACGAACGAAGCTTTATAAGTCCGTAATTTAGCTAGCTTTTGTTTTTGCGTGTGTACGGTGGAACGCAGAGAAAGGTGTACAGGAGAGTTTTTAAGGTTGACATTATCTCAAAAACTACTTCACCTATTGCAAAATTTATATCACTGTTTTATAGATAAAGGTTGAAACTATGTAACTGTGAAAGAATTATTAAATTCGGTCCAGTAGTTTTTGAGAAAATCTCAACCTTATTGAGGCCCCCTGTATACTTATCTCTGTCTTCGACTGTACCTATTACTACGTCTACCAGCAGCAAACAGTTGGTCCTGGTTATTGTCATTAGGCAGCAGTCGCTATAGGCCACGTCAGAGGCCTACGGGCGGCCTAAATAACTCTAACAAAAAATCTAATATCTTTATTACAAGTAAGCACGTTATGTACATTTTTGCACGTCATCATTTTTTTAAATTTACATTTACACCACTTTGAAAGGAAAAGGTTCCAACGCTGAGGAGAAAAAGTGGCATAAAGCCTTCAGCAGCACATTCCTTAAAATAATAACAATTTAATTATTTATTAACTGGATAATATAACTATTATTAGCCAGCCTACGGACCCGTGTCACCGACATCGAAAAACGAGTGGCAAAACTGAAATGGGTCTGGGCACCTCTGTCGCCGAAACGATGGTCGATGGAGTTAATGTGGAGTTCCCTGACGGGTAGAAGCAGCGTGGGCAGACCACCGGCCAGATGGTCCGACGACATCAAGAGGGTTGCTGGCTCGGTGTGGACCAGACAACCTTGGGATCGGGCCACATGGAGGATTCATGGAGAGGCATATGCCCAGGAGTGGGCTGCTGTATGCTGAGGTAGAAGAAGAAACTTAATCCTTCACGCGGAATCGCCGACATACATCAATAAAGATACGACATCCATGCCTACAAACTGATAAGCGCCGATGAAGATATTGATGAATACGTAGGAAGCGAGAGTGGTGTGCTAGGAACGCAGCAGATACAACTTATCTTCCTCTTTGCTTACTATTACGGGAATATACGTAAGTTTATGTCAGCGAGATATTAAACGTCGATGGTTTATTTATGAATGAACTAACTTAATTATTGAATAATATTTCATAAGCGTCGTTTGTTTGTTGGCTAATGAAACGAGTTTCCATCTCATAAATAATGCGACGTGAAAACGTGAAATAATACACCGGCAATTAACTCGCACTGTACGAACGCAAACAAATTGTGAATGATTGTGTGGTGCGAGCGATAGGCGAGGTTTGTATGATTACTGCTTAGCAAGGGACGGTGGTAGCGACCGGCTTAAAGCTGCGTAATCTAGCAAAGGACAGCGTAGCGCTCGGCTTAACGCCGCGGGGCCTAGCAAGGTGTAAAGCTAGCGATCGACTAAACACGACCTAGCAGCGTAGGATTTAGCAAGCAATACTTATCAGCGCGGGGTCTGGCTAGCGATAGACTTAAGGTGAAACTTAGTGGGGGTTCTTCATACTTCATTAATACTAAACTAAATGTGGAACCATTTTTTGTAAGTATTCAGAGCGGGGACTAATGTTTTAGGCTAGCAAGAGACAGTGCTAATGATCGGCGTAAAGCTGCTAACCAAGGCAATAGATTTAACGTACGGTATTTTCGTTTCGTACCTACGCTGTTACACTTAATGTGATTACGACTGTACAAATGAAATGCTGAGTAAAACCGCTCAAATCTTATGCTTTGCACCATCCTATCATAAACATATGATTTATTAACTTAACATAACGTATCATTGTGAAAGCGGCCGAAATTGGTTAGTGCATGGAAATGTCGCTCTAATTATTTAATAGCGTAAGCGTACATATTTTACCCATTAAACCTATTAGTTGTGTCATTAGCACAATCTATGTTTTGAAATATAAAGCAGCTATTTCTAAAGAAAGTCTGTTGACATAAAATTTTTATCTTGCTTTACAGTTTTGTTGTCCTCGACTAGCGCACCGTGGCTTCCGTGCAACTTCGCTCTATCGAAAAGATAAACTAGATTTAGAGACCAACTTATCTCTGTCATTATCAAAATATTATGTCCATACATCGACATACTCCTGATTAGTTGATCATCTGCAAGCATATTTTTGGGGAGATGTAATTTCAAATGACAATGCCAGATTCTGCCCCACCATCAACCGCAAGTTGTACAAGATAACGAATAAATGTAAAAGTATCTCCGTTTTTTATTAAAATCATTGGTTTAAATTAAAGTTATGTACAAGTTGCGAGTTGCAAGAATTCAGAAAACAGTAAGAAATAGAAGCGAATTATTCATTGTTTTTGTTATTTTTCTATAGGAGTTGCGAGAGTAGTAGAAAATGATACTGATTATGATTATGCAATATGAAACCTGTAATAAGTCCCCAACAAAATGATAGGTACAGCTTAAATGGTCACGTAGTTCTGTAGGTGGGGCAAAGCTCCATTGAAATGTGGCAATGTCTTTTACAGTATTCGGATTTTTTCCTTTACTTATGCTATATGATCTAGCTTCTTGCTAAATTTCACGATTCTAGGTCAACGGGATACTACCCTATAGGTTTTGGTTTTCTTGCATTTTCATACAAATATGCGAGAAAATGCGACATAAATGACCATATCTTTTGATTGCGTCGATGTTGATTTTTCACGGCTGCATGAGGTTGCAGCATTGATCTCCTATAAACAACTAGATACACAAAGGTCTTGCTAAAACAATTTAAAAAAACGTCCAAATAAGGGTCCATTGTTAACGTCCAAATAATGTCCAATAAAGCAAATGAGGGTACATTCATCCGTTTGGACCTTCTTTGCTCTCGGACATTTTTAGAAGGCAGACTGTGTATCTAGTTGTTTATAGCCTATAAACAATCTCCTATAAATTATAGGAGATCAATGGGTTGCAGACATAATCCGTCCACGCGTTTCTGAGATAAAGGTCTTGACACACAGACGGACAACAAACAGACTAAATAATAAGGTAGGTTATAGCGATAAGCACTTTCTAAACCATAACATCTGTAATACCTATAACCAGCAATAAAAATCTTTGACTTTGACTCAATAAGGGTTCCTTTATTTCCTCTTTAGGTTCTAAACCCTAAAAATAACCTACAAAATAACGTAGCCATATTAAATATCACAACTATTTAATTTAATCCGCTGTAATGTAACTAGAACGCCGAGTAATATCATAGACTGGCATTCATAAAACAACCTCAGCCAATTTGCTCCAGAAGCATTTCCCTGAACCGTATAATGTAATAAGGCTGTAAAGTAAATGTTACAGAGCTTTATGGCGCATAGTTTGCTCAAGTATCGTGGTTTTGCTTGCCAATTATGATTAAATGTTCTGAATATTCGGAGTACTAGTGGCGACTTTGTAGTACCAATGTTGTCATACCTTTGTGCTGTTCTATCCACATACCTAGTTTAACATATATATATATATATTTATATTGAAAGGTGTTTTTACAATCTGCAAGAGTTTTTCGAACATGATTTTGCAAATTAATTTATATGTTGACAATTTTAATTTTTTATTTAATGGATAAAGGTGCTCCCTCACCGGGAGCATTCGCGTGTAATGTAACGTTGCAGATTCGACTTTGAGCATTACATTACAATACTACCTCCCTGACTGACGCTGTTTTTCTCCCTCACTGATGTAATGCTCGAATCTGTAACGTTACATTACACGCGAATGCTCCCGGGGAGGGAGCACCTTAAGAATTACTTCTTAATTATTATATTTATTTGCATTATTGAATATTTATTTGTATTATTGACTGACAAAATTGAATTTTTATTGTTTAAGTAGGTGTCTAGTGTTGCGGTGCCCTTACAGGGTTCATGTGAGCACTTCCTGTACTATCTAACAACCATGTTACCACATAAAGCAATGAATTATAAATTATTATTATGACCATATCTTCCCTCAAACCATGTTGTTGTCTCTTTCACACTTCTTTTAAACGTTAAGTTAGAAAGAGACCGAAGGCTTAAAGGAGACTAACTTTAAATCAAGTTTATAGTTTATAATTAAACGGTGTTCCAGAGAATGAGTAATAGGGGGTAGGGGTACATTACAGGGTGCAAGGTTTCTCCTCATATGATTTTCTGACGCGCTCGAGTAACGCGCGCACCCCCCCCCCCCCCCCCCCCCCCCCTCCTCGTGGGATCTCCTACTATAAAGATGTGGACATTCTTAAGACCACAAAAACATGGAAACTCAAGTACTTAATGAGGAATACTTCTACAACTGATTCTTCAAGGAAACATCAAGGGAAGAAGGCTCGGAAGAAGAATGATATCGTGGCTTAGGAACTTACTACGATTCGGCACGAGTACCATTTCCCTCAATTTTTGTCTTTGAGGCTGGTAGCAATAAACGTGACTTAAAGTTATGCAACAACTGCTATCAAATTAAGCCACCGTTTAGCAATTTCTATTACTACGAACCCAGAGGGCGCTGATCCGTAGTGCGCGAACAAACGTCACTGGCGACGCGGGCTCACCTTGAAAAGACCCTCGAAATCGGTCGAAACTGTCCGTCTAATTGCCGACTTCAACAATATAAGTGAGTGATATCCGTTTCTACATAATAATTTACTACGAACCCTTTTCAATAATACAATCAATAAGTAACAAATATGGGCTTAGGACGTTTTTACGCTCTGAAATCAATCCGCCAAGTTCTCTAGACCAAACACTCGAAGGGCGAGTGATTGCAGACTGAAGTGTCACTCACGAGGCTCTAGAAAGCCATTACAATACAACCCTCCCGCCCTTTGCGAACAAAACAGACGCACTTTTCTTTTGTCTCCTCGCCTTAATCATATCTTGGAAAGTAAAAAAGGTGCCAAGTTCTTGAAGAGTTTAATCGTTTGTCAACAAATGGTGCGATGCGATCAGTGTTAGCGTTGCTGCATTGTTTTAGGTGAGAGTTTACCCATTATAACTTTTAAAGTGCAATTTTTTTTTCGAGTCTCGAATAAGTAGGTATCTAAGTAGTATCGAGTGGTATGTAAAAGCAGAAAAATTGCTAATTAATAGTAAACATAAAACGGATGTGTAAATACCTACCTAAGTAAGGTTACAATACAAACCTGAATTTTTTTAAGAATAGGTACAATCATGATCACTCTACGCAACGGTAAGGGGCGTAGACACAGAATTTATGCAAATACGTGCGGAGATTGCAATGGTTTTGTGTGGGTTGATCTGCCCCCTTACCATGAACTCTTATAGCAGGATTACTTCAATAATACTTTGTTATTTCGTACCATGACGACCTTAAAGTAAGCTTAATAAGGACGTCATGGTACGAAATAACAAAGTATTATTGAAGTAATCCTGCTATAAGACTTCATGGTAAAGTTATTATTGTCCCCTATTGTCAACTTTACGTCAGTCTACCACTGCTTATGTGGAACACTATGTGCATGTATTTTTAGCTTACTTGGTTGAGGTGAAAATTAGTAAGTAAAAGAAAACATTACCAATCTTCTCTAAAAACCATAACTTTGCCAAACTTAGCCCGTCCACTGCCGCGCACCCATCCTTGAGCATTCCCCGGCAAAGTAAACAACACAGCTGACGCTAGCCGAAACAAATGATTCCTGTGATAAATCGTCGGGCGTTAGTGAAATAACTTTGTTCATTCGCTTCTTTTGTCCGATTGATTGCAGATAATTCCGACTTCCGACATAAATAGGACAGAAAATTGCCTTTCGCTCGTGGTGAGCTAACTAGTCGGGTATCGAACAGTTTTTCGTGACTTTTAGCGCGTTTCAGCAGAATGATAGCTAGATTAATATCTGGCTTCTTCCTAATGGATGTAGTACAATCAGTAGAACATTATTTCAAGAATTTCGACGGAACAAATAGTCCACTCTACATGCATCGACTCTACATTATATGGACTCTACATTGTATCGACTCTACATTGTATCGACTCTACATTGTATCGACTCTACATTGTATCGACTCTACATTGTATCGACTCTACATTGTATCGACTCTACATTGTATCGACTCTACACGTGTCTACATAATATTATGTGTGTACATGTGTCGACTCTACATACATGTATATATCAAATGTTGACAAGACATTATTAGGGCAGTTAGATAATTACAAACAGACAATAATCTTAAATGATTGTTGATGTATTCAACTGAGCAGTTTTTGCGGTAACCTACAAGTGGAGGCTTCGGGGCTCTTATATCTAATCTGAGCCAGTTGTGAAGTTTAGATATACACGTTGATAGCTATAAACGTGATTTAAAAGTTATTCCACGGTTTAAGCCACATATCCCTAACGAAGTGTGATAGTAAAACACGGATTAAGGGAAAAGTGAGGTGAATGTATATGGCAATCAGCAGTAGAGATAGAGAAATCAAGGCGTTTCGGGGAAATGTCGTTTCGATTACATTACGTTAATGAGTTTGTATGTGATGGAATATAAATTCTGATTGTAGTCTCCCTAGAATCTTACAATATACAGAAATCTACTGTTTCCTGGAAAGCTTTTCCTAGAACACCTTTACGTAAATGAGTTTGAAGGTAGATGAGATTTAATTAATGAGTCCCGTCAGATAAACTCTCGATGTTGATATAAACTTCTGGTGGTATCCACGAGAATAAAAGAAAATAATAAAAAAATACCGGCCACGTGCGAGTCGGACTCGAGACTTCCGTGCAACGCAACTCTTTACTTTCACGAAAAGATAAACTAGATTTAAAGACCAAGTTAACTTTGCCATTATCAAAATATTATGTCCATACATGATCAACTGCAAATATAAGTTTGTAACAACAAAGAATATTTTTGAAGGGATATAATTTCAAATTTACAGTTTTCGGTATTTTTCCTTTACTTGTGCTATAAGACCTAGTTTCTTGCCAAGTTTCATGATTCTATGTCAACGGGAAGTATCCTAGTAGTATTCTATGATCTTTTCGTTACACTAATGTACATAGTGGATTTTATTCACTTTATATTTTCATTTGACGTAATATTAAAATTATAAATATATATAATAATATGAAAAATTAACCAATGAATCACAGTACTTAGGATGACTTAGGTATGACTATGGGCAAGCTAAGTAATATTAGATCTACCCCAGACCATACTAAGTACAGGCTCAAGCCGCGGCCATCTGTCTTCGGGGCGCAATTTCGCCGACGTTGATTTATCGCCCCGGACAAACGCATCGGTTAATGAAATAACCGCCCCGTGTGGTATTGTGCTTGCCATTAGCGCCTTAGTGTGGCGCCACACCGTACCGAAGGTCCGCGACCGATGTCTCAGATTAGTGATTATGGTCACAATACTTTGTTATATTTAATGTTGTTGGAGAGATAGGCGACTTCGCTAAAAATATTGAGACCTATACCGCAGCCCAAATCAAGTGTCTTATTTTCGAAATAAATATGATCCTCTGATTACTTGTTGTGATGTAACACTGAAGGAAGTGATTGATCGAACCTGTTCATCATTGTAAAAATAAAGTGATCCGATCTAATAATGTGAAAATAATTGTACAATAATCACAGAACAGTTTAAAATGTTAGTAAGGTAGGGTAGTTTTTGTTTACAAAATAAGACACTTGTTTTGGGCTTCGGTTTAGTAGATATTGCTGGTCAAAAGATATTTTTCAAGATTTTAGAACTAAAATAGATTTCTTTCATACTAAAGTAAACAAAACAACAGAAAATAGATTGGTTGGACGCTTGAAGCAATTTCGATTGCAACTATACAGAACGGTTCACGTTTTCGCGGATTACAAGCTCTGTAACTTCTTTATTTTATTATACAATTTCGCCTATTGTTTCTCTTTGCATAAATACGATTATGAGTTCATCATTAATGTTTTGATAGATTGAAACATGTGTTGGTTGATGACTGTCACCTGTTGTTTGCAAAAGAATTTGTGAGCGTAAGCAGGCGAACCTCGGCCGCGGAATTGACCCGTGGTGTGACGTTACACTTACACTTGCAACTGTTACATCAATATTATATACTATGTAACAAAACTAGTAGTAAGTATTAGTTGGATTCAATATAGAGAACTCAGCGAAAAAGACTTCGGATCTGGTCAAAATGTTTTAATGAACAAAACAAAAAAACTTTTTTTTCTGGCAGTACCCTCAGGTACTGTATCATTTAAGATTGTCCAACACCAAGTATTTTGTGGCCTTTCGTCAATATCCCTTGCTTTACTTATTCGTTAATTTGTTTCTGAGGTTATTGTCTTCTAACTTATTACATTTACAACTGAATTTTAGTCTACCATGAGTTTTGGGAAGTAATTGTTTGTTTTGACTTATGACAGGGTTGCCGCTTTCATAACAATTTTGAAGTAATTACAGAATTATTTTCTGTAAAATGGACCATTTACCCGAAGTTTCGATTATGGGTAGAAATACTTTATACATTTACCTCCTCTATGCAAAGAAATACAGTATATCAGGAAGGTATAAAAAACAAATTTGCACCTTTATTCGCACAAACACATCCATTGCGCCTTGCTCGCATTCAATTTCCAAAAACGCTGACTCAATTAGTAACGTGTGGTATATGCAAATATTTGTAAACATAATAGAGCTAACGACTCGTGAGAGATAAGACTCGGCTCCCTATTCACGCACACAATTCCTAGTGCTACATCCGTCATCCATTCCCTTCTTGCTCACTGAATGCACTTTTACGTCTCTAGGAAAAGAGAAATAAAATATATAAAGATTAAAGGATCACTTAGAAATCCGCAATATATTTCCAAAGCTCCTAAAAACCTACTATAGGACACCATTACGTACACAGTCTGGTGACGACAATTCTTGTCCGCGAGAAGATTCCCTTAGAATTTCTTTTTGATACCGGATAAAGCCGCATTCGGGAAGTTAAATTACGTGTGGTGGAGGCGAGAGAGCCGTATCGCGATACGTATCGAGAAACGAATAAATCCTGCGACGCAGCCGCCATATTGGATTACCCGGAAAGTATTCTCTTAAGTTTCATTAACCGATCCGGCCGATACGACCCGGACAGATACGGAATCGTGCGAATAAATCTCGATGGGTTCCGCAGAAAGTTTGGACAACCCTGATTTAGTGACCGAAAGTAGCTTTGGAGCTTAGCGTGTGGATGTTTTTGTTGATAAAGTTCATAAAATGGCTAAAAGACTATATTATTACGGGTTATTATGAAGCTTATGGGCAATCATCTGTATTTGATAGCTATATTATTTTGAAGAGCTCTCATGAGACCTTTCGTAACTTTGCCGTACTTAGCGATACCGCTATGAAATAATTATGAACACCTAAATCTAATAGAATAAGTACCTAAGTAAGTATATAAGTATTTACGCATGGGCTAGCTATATTAATGGGTGTTCTTAGGAGCGACACGATCAAGAGAAACTTTTAGGTAGTCAAGTGTAATTTTGTCGTCCAAAATTCTTACCGACTTTCCCACAGTTTCCCTTCATATTTCGCGACTCAGAAGAGTCTGACATCGAGGTTTCGAAATGTTCTCGTCAAAGTATAAGTCATGGAGCGATGTTACAGACTTTCCGTGCGTTTGATCGACGTACTTACACCACAGATTCGTTAAAGCTATAGATTTTCTATGACTAGGATAAATACTTTATGATGTATTTCGCCATAGCGACAGCGGACGCTAAAGTGGCATCTTCAGAATCTCCCCAGCATCAGTTGCCTCATTAAAGGCAACCCTTCACTCCAGTCCCTCGGCGCTATCGCATGACGATCTCGGCTCCTCATCGAGGGCGCTCGTAAACTCGATCCCTTTGCCCTTACTATGGATATCATTCGAGTACTTTTGAGTTTTATATTTTTAAGGTATGGAAAGGATGGGGACGAGACGACATGACGAATAAGCGATGACGACAGTGGCATATAATGGTGGAACGATGAATCAGCTAATTAAAATAATGACGTGATGAAGTTGCCAACCACAGAAATAATGTATGTGTGGCCAACAGAGACGAATGGAAGAAAAGAGGGGAGAGCAAAGATATCCATGGAAAAATACAGCAGAATTGAGAACCTCTTCCGTTTAAAAATACTTTTAAAAGGGTGGGCTTAATATAATATATGGAACTACTCATTGATTATTAGTTGCAGATTGCTTGAACTTTAGATACCAACAATGACCAAGTTTGGATATCACTTGTATGTGCATCTCCACAAATTGCACAGGTGTAGGTATAGACTCTATGGTCATTTGTCAGTTTCGTGTTAAATATAGTACGGTGGAACACAGAGAAAGGTGTCCAGGAGAGTTTTTAAGGTTGAGATTTTCTCAAAAACTACTTGACCTATTGCAAGAATTCTTTCACTGTTTGATAGATAAAAGTTAGAACTATGCAACTGTAAAATAATTATTAATTTCGGCCCAGTAGTTTTTGAGAAAATCTCGACCTTATTGAGGCCCCCTTTATACTTATCTCTGTCGTCGACTGTACAATGGACATTACACAGTTCTGAAAGAAGTGAGAATGTAAGAACTATGGAATTTTACGCTATCATGTTCGAAGCAAAGCGAGTTTCCGTAGTAATATTTGAAGTCCGAAATGTTTGGAGATTTTTATAGTGCCTATTTCGCATTGACGATTTTGCGTGAATAGCACCATTTAATAGGCAGATTACGTATTTCAACGATAAGACTGGGTGTTTGGGATTTGAGACTTTGGAGATCTTAGAGGCTTTGGATGAAGATAACAAAAGTATAGCTGACATAGCTCATAGGATCAGTAACCTGAAGTGGCTGGTCACGTCTGTCGTAGTACCGATAAGATAATTTATAAGAAATAGATAAGTTTCCCAAACGTGGACTGTGAATGGGTAAACGTAGTCTCCTAGATGGAGGGATCACCTACGCAAGGTGGCTGGCAGGAACTGGATAAAAAAGGCAGATAATCGTCTTGAGTGGCGCGCCTGGAAGAGGCCTACGTCCACTAGTGGACTGATACGATCTGATGATGATTGGAAATCGTAGATCATTGCAAATTAATAAGTATGTAAATGGATTCCTGAACATTTTGCTTTGCTGGAAGCTGTGGCATTGCCACGGTGGAACACAGAGAAAGGTGTACAGGTGAGTTTTTAAAGTTGAGATTTTCTCAAAAACTATTTGACCTATTGCAAAAATTCTTTCACTGTTTGATAGATAAAAGTTAAAACTATGTAACTGTTAAATCGTTATTAAATTCAGTCCAGTAGTTTTTGAGAAAATCTCAACCTTATTGAGTCCCCCTGTATACTTATCTCTGTCTTCGACTGTAGTATTGAGTACCTATTAGAAATGAGCTTGTTGAACAAAGTGGATTCTATTCTAACCTGATAAGGATAAAGTCCATATTAGCACCCATAACGATTCTAAAAAGATCTATAAGTGCGAATAAATAGGGCCACAATAAAATAAAACCTAATATAGGAATTCAAGCATTTTATTTATTTTTGCTTGGAAATCGCACTTCTGTGCTGTAAACCGAGGCGGTGAACTATAAAAACTTGGCGATTTTTATGAGGCACCGCACAGAGCCTGGACTTGGAACTTTTTATGTGACTTGAATCTAATTGAAACGTATTGACTGAAGTTTCGTACGATGTAATTACGATTACCTACTTTTCTTTCATTATCAAGAAGGAGGAAGAAAATACGAAAATCTTTGCATCCCTTGAAAACATTGATCTCCTATAAAAAACTAGATACACAGTCTGCCTTCTAAAAATGTCCGAGCGCAAAGAAGGTCCAAACGGATGTCATTTGCTTTATTGGACATTATTTGGACATTTTAAAAATTGTTTTAGTAAGATCTTTGTGTATCTAGTTGTTTATAGGAGATCAATGGCGTAGGATTATAAATTATAGCCTATGTGTTATTCTGATATACGAGCTATATTAGTGTAAAGTTTCATTAAAATCCATTCATTAGTTTTTGCGTGAAAGAGCAACAAACATCCATCCATCCATAAAAACTTTCGCGTTTATAATATTAGTAGGATAGGATATTAAGTTGTTGCAAAGGTCAAAGTCTCATGTAAAATATTAAGTGGTTCGAAAGGTCAAGGCCACCCATGTAAGTATATTAGTTTGAAGTGAAGTTAGCGACATACATCGAAGCAAACTACAGATAGCGCTTCAGGCAGCTTACAGGGGATCCTAAATCATCAATGTAGGCACTTGTAACTTTGAAGGCAAGTTCGCCGTGACTCGTGCAAACAAACACATTGATGGCCAAGTTACAAACTTTCGACAAGCACCAATATGCAAGGTAAAACGAAATGCGGAGAAAGTAACAAACAAACACCCTAACATATAACTTTTTTGGTGAATACATGGTGTCCTTGAATTCATTCGACAAATTGAAACTGGGGGTTGTACTCATGATAAATATTAAATTGGTAAGGTTTTACAATGCTGTTAGCTATAAGTTTTCAATCAATAAACTCTGTTCTTAAATTCTTAAGTCAATAAAAACCTTTATTATTAATAATAATATCCACCCACTCATATTATATATATTTTTCACTTAATGTGAGCAACAAACTCTCAGCAGCAATTCCAGGTCAGTCCCCAGTGATCTTCATTCGCCCACCTCTTGTAACCCATAGAATCCATGCCGACACGAGGTGTGGGGTCAATAATAGGAGGTCAAATATTTGCGGCCCTGCCCCGCCCCCGCCTGCGGGCGTCGCGCCGAGATGTTTGCGCCTGGCCAAAGGATTACTGGCAAACCACCGTGTGTACTGTTACACATGGATATACAGCTGTTATACAAGTCATAGGAGGCGTATTATTTATTTTATTATTAGACTCGACTGTTCGTCATTTGCCAATGTCATGTTACAGAAAATTCAATATATTCAATAGTCTATCTTCCTCCAGGGGAGTCGCAGTAGCGTCTTCACCCTGGGTAGCCGCGTCTTCATGTCTTCATTCAGAGGAGACGCCGCAGCGTCATCACTCTGGACGAAGCAGCTCGACAGTCACGTTCACTCCCGAGCTTGTAGCGGGAACCTCTTGATAAAAGCTTGAAACTTCAGATCTTGCATAAACAATCCAATAACTTCACCGTACTGTCATTCGCGAACATTTTCTGATTAATTTAACGTGATATTAAACACAAAATAGTCCCTGTAGACATTAAAAGGAAAATTATCAAATCAAACAGACACTGATTTTCAGAACAGTTTACAGTTTAGAGCTCGTGTGTGAATGTCCTCTCGACCTTAGCTCGTTCCGGGCAAACTAATCGAATCTCCGGGAATGCCGTCCGCAATAAGATTGCGGCCACTATTAGTCACCACACCTGTTGGCGACGGGTAGGTAATCATAATTAATTTCGCCCCCGGGCTGTCTGGAGTCCGGACCTGTCATACCTACATATGCATTTGTGTTGCGGGTAGCCGGGGATATTTTGAGATGGGTCGTGAAACATGCTATGATGACAGTAGTTATGGAGTGAAATTGTTAGGTATGCCTCTACTCTACAGTCTCTACACAAAAATCTCTGTTTGTTTGTACAGTTGACAGCAGATCAATTTTAACACTTGAAGTACGATTTCAAGTCTTACGACGCAAATAATAAGAACTGTCAAAAGTAAAAAGTGTTACCATTGATCTGCTGTCGACTGTACAAACAGAGATTTTTTTCGAACATAGAATTTATTATATTTATAAATTAAAGTACTAGTAACCTAAAATTAATTGACTGTAACTTACGTACATTTTTTCTCAATAGTTCAGTTAACTGAACTGGACAACTGAACTAGTGGGAATAAACGCTGCAATCGAGTTCATTTTACGGGCATTTATTGAACTAAAAACATGTTTATGGTATCGTTTGTTAGAATTTATTATATTTATAAATTAAAGTACTAGTAACCTAAAATTAATTGACTATAACTTACGTACATTTTTTTCTCACTAGTTCAGTCAACTGAACTAGTGGGAATAAACGCAACAATCAAGTGTAGGTAGAACATTTAACGGGCATTTCTAGAAATAATAACATGTTTCAAATGAAAATCAAATCATTTATTTCCAATAAGTTTACATAATATTGTTTGTACAATATTACGTTATGTTTATGGTACCGTTTGTAGTTCCAAAGCCGCCGCAGATGGCGCTGACCACTGATTTTCTCATACAAATTCGATGACGACTGTGTTGCATGAAATAGCTTGCTAAAATAGTAGGTAGGTGATAGCGCTAAAACAATTAATTATTTTAACAGCGGAAGGCCAACACATTATCGCCCGAACTTTAGGGAACTTGACACCGCCAACCGCTCTCGGGCCGTTAATAATAAAGTGTCAGACACAGCTAGAGCTCTCTACGAGGTGTCAGGAAAAACGGCTGTACGCAGGTGTCGGCGATAAATAACATGCGACACCTCTGCGGAAAGTCGCGGGATAAAACTAGTGGTGGAAAGGCTTTGGTTTAAGTACAGAGAGTAGATTCTATTTGAATTACAACTCCGATTTATTCAGTGATTCAACAGCCTTCTGGGACAGTTGGACGGGCACTCTAAGAGATGGTAATATGTCCTAAACTGCAATGTTTTTTTAGGTTGATGTTGTCGACTATACATACAGAAGAGAAATCAGTAGTACCATGGCTCTGCTGAAATCTCTGATCAGGGAATTTACTGATCTGAAGTTGAAATGGAGCGTGACAAAATGACAAGGTCGTGTATGGATATGACTGACTCCTGTCAAAAACAATAATATTTTTTATTTATTTATTAAATAAAGTGCCCTAATATTATGACACTTTATTCACATTACGATCTAGCCTAAATACAATAAGACTAATAAGTAATTTGATTTTGACCTAAATAATATGAAGTTATCAAAATTAACATAATTTGAATGTAAATACTCATACATAATTTATTTAGAATGCAATGGTTTATTTAATACCATGACATAACATTGCGAATGCCGACTTCCCTACTTGTAAAGCGCGACAATTCTCATCAAATCGTTCGTAAAAATACATTTCCCCGAAAGCTTCCAAAATATTACCCTCCCAGTTTATCGTTGAGAATAAACCGAAGATAATCCGTCTTACAATCGTATCGACAACAAACAAAAATACACGAGGAAAACGATTGCTCCAAATCTCAGAGTTTCACATCAAAATTATGATTGGTGAATGACAATAGAGTTAAATCGCAATGACGGGTTAACAGAGTTTATTAATTTTTTAACGTTTTCACACTGAGTACCTATCTGCCGCCCTATTACCGTTCTCAAAAGGATGAAATCATACCATGTCATGTCGCGCCAAACAGAGACGCCGCTACACTAATGCAATATCACTGTCCCTGTCACGTACGATATGACATGGCATGATTTTATCGTTTTGAGAACCGTAATAGCCCCACAGGCTTTGTCATTTTGTATTTATACCATCATGCTTATAGATTTATAAGGCAAGTGCGTGTTGTGTAGATGCATACTTAATATGGGGGTGGGGGGAAGGGGGGGGGGGGTTATTCCGTAATCTTACGTGACATTTTACACAAGTCTACTCGTGACCACGATGGCAGCAATGCTGTCGAAATATCGAGACACCAATAAATGAATGATTAACACGGTAATTCCCGTTTTTTACCTAATTAATATGATAGAGTATTTATAAAGTGATACTTTGATTAACTTTGTTTAAATAAATAGAACACGTCCAATTCTCGAGTAAACCCGTTTTAAATCTGTATACCCATTTCCGCAGCCCGCAGTGAATCAATGTCAAAAGGACAATTGGCGTCGCACAAAAGAATGGTGCGATTAAATCCCAGGTGCCAGGCTTGAAATATATAATAAGCTGAAACTGAAATACTAACGAGCCACGTTTGTAAAACGGGTGCCAAGTTATCGCTAAAAGATGTACTTAGATCTGCCCCTCTATTACCGTTCTCAAAGCGATGAAATCATACCATGTCACGCGACGAACAGAGACGCCGCTATACCAACGCAATAGCACTGTCCCTGTCTTGCGCGCTATGACATGGTATGATTTGATCATTTTCAGAACCGTAATACCCACTGGTAGGACGCTGATAAGACAATTAAAAGGATTCCAGAGTTTGCACGCTAATAATCGTCGCTAAGCGAGGCGTCGTATTCACTTGTACGCGATGTAGCATATTAGTGACAGTGACAATTGCGTTTAGACTTAGATTTAGTTTAGCAGTCACGACAGAATCACATCTATCGATACTATCAAACTAACAAAAATCCTTAATGCCAAATATTTCGTTTGCGAAACGTGTTTTCCATAGGTGGTGTTTATTTAACGAAATAATAGAAAAGGTCATAAGTTGGTTAGTTAAAATTGGAAATTATAAAAAAAAAAATGAGTTTTCCGGTATTTTTAAAGAAACAATAAGCTTCTAAGATATGACAACTACTAAAATTGTTATCATTGCGCAATATAGAGCCACTTTCATAACCAACTTTACCTATATTTACCCAGAACTCGGCTAACGCCGTAAACCATGAACAATAGTCTGCGGTTTCGGCGACTTGTCATTTCGCGTAATCTCGCTGCAGACTTGAAAATCCTTTTTTTAAAGCCCTTTTCACAGAGATCCGGTTTCAACTGGTTTATTGTTAATCCAAAACGGGCGAAGGCTTCACAGGACCGTAGACGATTTTTCCGGTCTCATAAATACGTAATGGGTTTGTGTTTCTATCCTAGTTACCACTGATGGATTTGGCTTTGTTGGAATCTTTTGAAATTGCACGAAATTTTTGTGTTTTTATTTTTTGGGACTATTTACGTCGGGCTGTTAATTTTAAATGATTTTATAAGGATGGCAGAATTTTTGGATGGTTTTGAAGATGTAGTTAGAAGTCTTCTAAGATTAGATCGCCCGTCCCTTTTGTGTTGTACGACTTTTAGTTTTTCGTAAATTTATTTTTTGACTTTTCATACCACCGTTTGGATAGGTGTCTAATTGAATAACAAATATATGTAAGTAAATTGCATGGTGTGTGAGGACTGTACAATAATTTACTTTTAACTACGTTTTCATTCATATCATTCATTGACCATTTAAACATGAAAACACCTATGTATATAACGAATATCACTCACTTATATTGTTGAAGCTGCAATTAGAATTAGGGCCACGACCGCGTCTCCGGTGACGTTTCTTCGCGCATGAGCGCATCCTCACCGCCTTGAAAAAGACCGTCAATATCGGTCGAAACTGTCGGTCTAATTGCCGACTTCAATAATATAAGTGAGTGATATCCGTTTATATATAATAATTTGTAGTAATGACCCACAATAGTTTTAATTATGAAAACACCTAAAAATATTTTCGAACATCTGTACATTTTTTACCACAATTCTCTCCATCAAAAGTCCAGTAGCCAAGACAGCCCAAAATAGGAATACTAAAGCACTCTACGGCCTGTTGGCGGCTTCATTTACATTTTGCTGATTGATTATTCAATCGGACAGCCGCAGAAGTGTCCCCCCATCTTCCTAGGGGGCTCCACACCCCCCTTGCCAACTGCGGTGGTGGACAGCGGAATTGATTCATAACTAATGTTAATGCAAATTACGTGGTGGGATCCATCTTATACTTATATTGCAGAGAGGATAATTGTAGACTATAACCTAACTCATAGAAAGTAACTATATGGGACCAACTTATTAGCGTTTTAATGAGAAATAAATATTTTTAAATACAATGTAAAATTGAGATTGTTTCAAAATTACTTGACCTATTGTAAACAACAAAGGCAGTTAATCATAAACGTGTTTTAAAGTTACGCCACCGTTTAGCCACCCTGTCCCTTTCTATCTTAACCTTTTTTTAACGAAGTGTGAAAGGGATAGCAACACGATTTAAAGGAAGTGAGGTTTAGCTAGGTTTATGAATAACAGCACTGATTGATTACTAGCCGTAATCCAGCACCAAACCTAGCACCTCCAGTTGAATTCGCCGAAAAACTTACGTACCTACAAGTCTCAAAATGGTGAAGGAAAACATATTTAGGAAATCTGCATGCGGATAAAATGCACGTTCACCAATCCGCACTAGGCCCGCGTGGTGGATGATGACCCGAACTCCTTCGATATAAAGGAAGGCCTGTGCCCGAACAGTGGGGACATAAACATAGACTGATGATGATAGATAAAAGTTAAATCTTCATCATCAGTCTACCTATATTACCCCACTGCTCGGGCACAGACCTTCCCTTACATCGAGGGAGCTGGGGCCATAATCCACCACGCGGGCCCACTGCGGATTGGAGGATTTCACATGCCTTAGATTTTTTTCTTCTACGGCATGCAGGTTTCATCACGATGTTTTCCTTCACGGTTTTAAGAACACTCGGTAAATGTACGTAAGTTTTTCCGTCGAAAAAACCGAGGATAACTCATTGGTACATGGCTGGAAATCGAACCTGGGACCTCCGCATCGCAAGTACAGACGAAGACAGAGACAAGTATACAGATGACCTCAATAAGATTGATATTTTCTCGAGAACTACTGGACCGATTTTAATAATTATTTTACAGTTATATAGTTTTAACTTTTATCTATCTAACAGTGAAAGAATTTTTACTAGCTGGGAATCGAACCTGGGACCTCCATATCTCAAGTCCATTGACCCAACCACTGAGCCACCGAGCTCTTAAAGCTGTATACTCTTCAACAAATAGTAACACACTTCTAAAAGTTGCTCGGAGTAAAGACTAGGTTTCAGTCTAGCCTAGCTATTGTCTCCTTTAGTGTGTACAACAAAAGACACAGCCTTCTACCGACTCCGTAGTCTAAGAAGACTTACCGGACTACTTACCTCCACTTCCATTAGTATTGAATAGAGGAATGCACTTGAACTAATAGGAACTTACTTGGATCGTATTAGTTCACTTGTTGTGCTCGGCAAAAACTTAGTCTTACCTGAAAAGTAAAAAGGAGTCTTTAAGACGGCGCCTCATTTCACGTTGAAATATGATCGATACCTATTTATTAAAAGTTATTGTTCCGCAATAAAAGACAGGTGAATAAGAAAATTATTGAATAATTACAAACTTACAGTGTTTCGATTAGATGAACAATGTACAGCGTAAGTAAGTAGTAGTGCTATGATTAAGTACTATAAATTATCCTTTATTACTTTAAAATTTAAGTTATATAAAACAGTGGAGAATAAAGGCAATAAGCATTTCTTGCTGGTCTACCTAATTTAAATGACTTTTTCCAATATTCGGACCCGGTAGGAAAAAATCATTCAAATTAGGATTAAACCATCACTGGTTGAAATAGATTTAAATACATACAAGACCGCGAGCGAAACTTAACCTCAATAAAACCTGAATATTTTCCAACCTACCCTCATAAACTCGTCGGTTTGATTTATTTGAGCGCTAATTACGATGGATGCATGGAAGTTCCCGTGGACCCGTAACGAACTGGTAATTATGGGCCCTCACGTCGCTAAAAATAATTGCCAGTTACTGGCGCCGTAACTCAGGGGTGTGACTGCCGGGAACAGGGACCAAATCAGGCAACTTTGACGCCCCTTTGCAGAGCGATCGACGAGTTTTAAGTATTGATTTCAAAGAGATGCTCGCATGAGTGATCAGTAAGAGCTTGATTGAAAAAATAAGCAAAGATTTCTTGATTGCATAGGTTTAGGTGCCTTAAATACACAGCATAGATGCATTAAGTCGCACTTCTTACAAAACTGCCGCAAGTTTCAACAATCATTGTTTCTTATATCATTGTTGTTTATTTGTGTCTCATAATTAATTAATTAGGCAATAGCTAGCTCACATGGCCTTGATGTAATTTAATGTACGCGGAAGTAAGAAATATACACAAGAAATGTATATTCTTATGTATTTTCTTTCTTTCTTTCTTTCTTTCTTTCTTTCTTTAGAAATATATTTTGTGAGCGCAAATTAAATCAATTCAATTTTCACGCCTATACCCATAGATAGAGCCGAGGTCCACATCTCGATTTGACGCATCTCTTACATGCTCTTAGCATGCTCGTGTGCTCTACACTATGATTTAATGTCGTGCATATTTATAGTCGCCCATTCGATATTTCCCTACAAACGACCCTGGCTGGTACCAACACCTATTATTCCGCTGATATCTTGGAGAATACAAATTATGGACAGGCAGCTATTAGTGGAGGCTAAATTAACATTCTTGTACAATGGTTTGCCTGTGTGGAGGACGGGGGAAGGAAGCCTAGAATATAGAGCGTTGTAAGCGGTACTGGGAAAATTACTATGATTTTATCTTGTACGCTGCATAGCTATTGTTACTAGGTACTGTGGGGTAAATGGGAATTGTATTCATGATGTCATGTCCTGATATTGTAGTTAGGAATGTTATTACAAAGCTGTGGGGTCATACTAAGGCTGTGTACTTTTGCATCATCGAGTTAAGGTAAACGAAAGCTTGAAACTTAAAATTTCTTAGATTGTTGCTGGGTTTGGGTTTGAATTGGCTCGTGGCGATAAACGACTTAAAGTTAGGCGGTAGTTTAATGCATGCTTTTAGGATTTTCGCTGGACTTAGACATACATAATCAGTGATTCATCGACCTTCAAATTATGCCGCCGTTTAGCAGTCTCTGTCGCTAAGGGCCTTAGTAGACAAAAGGTGATCCCGCGGAAGCAGTATAATGCGTTGGTCGATCAGATACGCACCAGTTATGAAACAGTATTTTGCAAAGCTCTTCATGTAGACGAGGACGTTATGAAGACAGGTATGGATGGCGTTCCATCATAAGGGGAGGTCATCCAAAGAGGTCACGACCACAGCAGTACGACTTGCGGAGGATTTGTCAGGAAATTGAAACAGTCTACTTGAATACCTGGATTATTCCCACTGGTTAGATCGGTGGTTAAATTAATCTGACCGGTGGGAACATTCACGCTCGTTTTCCGTAGGAGTAGGCATTGCACGACTGCACCAGGAGGGCAACTGTCAGAGACAAGTGGTGACGAGTTGTGAGACAAGTTACTGCGACTAAAGTCGCCATGATCATGCTGCCAAAAGTGTGTCGACAGAGAATAAGAAGTAGGCAAAGATAATGTTCTAACTGGTGGATATTCCTAGTTTCTTTTCACATCTTCCTCGCAAATCTCTGATAGAGAGCCTCAAGTGGAAGAACCGATCCAAATAATCCATTCTTGCCCGTTACACAAGGCAGGCGCCCAAAGCCAACTTTAATCATACATCAGCCTTTATGGCGAAACAGGCGAAAGCGAAAATGAAAAATAGAACCCTTGCGTTCCCTTTTAGTGATGAGATGACCAAATTAGGAACGCCTTGGTCTTGGTTTGACAATAAACGTCCCATGTCTTGATATTGTTGAAAACTCTACGCATCTACATTCTACTAGATATACCATTAAAATGTTCGTTTACGTGAGTAATTTTATTGGTAATCGAAAAACAGATGTTAGAAGATGGTCTTTGCAGATTTACAGATGAATTTTATTCTAAGGCAGAGATTCAGAGATATCCTTGAGCGCGAGATTACAAGTTTTAAAATTGTATGAAATCTAACCGTTTTAAAAGTGAGGTTCGAAATTTGAGTGAGTGATTTGTGTGAGTACGTGTTCGAAATTTTCTCTTCATAAGGCATTAGAATCCTCGATGTTATTCTGTAACATTGGAATTATCATTTCAGCCTAAAGTTAGACCCCATTGCTACGGTCTAATTTATCGGTCAAAATTTTGGTTTCGGTCCATCCCTATTCCCTTTTCGAAAATAATGAACTGGCCGCAGTCTCTGTTCGAGTCGTTAGCGAACCGAACTTCTCGGTATCGAACAATGTTTTCGCTTTGACTTCGAATTTCGAAACTTCCAAATGATCAATGGCGGTGCTGTTTTTCGCGTTTCATTTTACCGTTTTTCTTCCTTTTTTCATAAATTGCGTTTTAATTGCGCTCTTTAGTCAGACCATAGATACTTAGTCGTCTATTATATTTGGCAATGATTTATTTCAAGCAAATTTTCAGGAATGTGGCATGACCAAGTGGTACCTAATAGGAGACGAGAGTTTTAAATTAGGAAACGCCCGTTTACGTTTCTGATAAAAGCCAGCCCCCAAAGAGGCACGCATTACCTAGCGCTGAAATTGGATGAAGCACCGGGGGTAGGTAGCAATGCTTCCCCCGATGTGTCAAAACTAGCCCCTAGTTGTAGTAGGGTCGCGGGCGGTCAGAATACATCTAGCCGTCTCCGGTCGGATAAGTCTGGCGACCCAAGGAAGGTAGCGGGTACAGAGTAGTCCTGCCCCGCTGTAGTCAAGCGCTGCTGGGCCCGCCTTGAGCGGTCCAAGAAGTGCTGACAACATTAGTGCGTGGGGAGCTTTGGTGTGTTTAATAGAGAGCCAAGAGCAACAATGCGCGGAGAGGACACCGTGGGATTTTAGCCCGTGCAAGTTCGACATAAATCGCCGCTACCGCTCAGGCGGCGGGTATGCACAAGCATTTCCCCACGAAAACAGGAGGGGTCTTGGAGAAATATCTTAGCACAATACGGGGGACTGATTTAACTTCAGTTGCCCGACTGGCGACATATACACGAGACAGGCTGCAGTCGTGTTCTTTATTGTCGAAGACCAAGATCCACTTTCACTGCCTGTAGATTCTGCTGCGAAGCCGAGGAAACCCCCATTCATGTCCTCTGTGAGTGTGAAGCGCTCATTCACAGCAGAAGCCGAGCCTTGGGTGGACACATGGTGCCACCCCAGGATATCAAAACTCTCTCACCCAAGTGCATTGTACGGTTCCTGAGGGACGTTGGCCTTGGGAGCGAGATATAAGAACTCGGTGCGCGGCCACAATAGACCTTTGAGGTCGCAGTGACCCTTGGGCGTGTACCAACACCGTGATACCAAATAATAATAAAGATCCACTTTGGGTCACTGAGCCAGCGCATTAAGTTTCAAATATTATAAAGTTATGAGCGAAATAATTTATGAAGGAAGAAATCGTGGCTCCGCAATATAAGGGAGTGGACAGTGATAGCCAGCGTCGAAGAGCTTTTCCGACTGGCTCAAGACAGAGGGAGGGCGGAGCTGACGGCCAGCCTTCATTAGTGGAGAGGCACTGCAAGAAGAACGAAAGAATTTAGTACGGAAATTAAACGTGGATTCCCTGTCTTACTAATAGTTCCACAACAATAATCATGGCCCGTTACAACAGTTTCATTAACGGAAAGTTAATCTACCTCGACAAGCGCCTACAATCGCCGTGTTTACTGCGGGGAGCCGCGGGGCGGGGAAGGGGAGCGTATTTGCATAGAGTATAGAGCGATGACGTCAATGTTGACTCGGCAAATATTGGCACAGCACGATTGAGCGGCGGCGGATACTGTTTAGAGTTCCTGCTATTAAAATAGTTTATTAATCGGAATGGGAAACTGTTGGGCGCTTATCGTAAAAAATCTTATCTTATGAAAAGAGAAACGGTAAGGAATAGTCAGCCGTAGAGACAGTGTTAATCTCTAACTAAACAACGTCTTTAAGTTATTGGATATAGGACATTGTAAATCGTCATTTAATTATCAGAACCAACGCATGTTAACGAATTGTGGATTTCAGTAAATCTAGAATAATTATTCAGAATTAGTTTTATGACTTAATTTAATAACCAAAAAGTGAAGTTTAACTTTAAATAGTTAAGCACATCAAGTGTAACATTTTGGACTTTGTACCGTTCTTATTGTCAGGGTCATGAGAGTTGAAATCGTATGGCAAATATTACCATGATCTGCTGTTCAAAGTTAAACTTAACTATTTGGTTATAATAATAACACATGATTAAAAATTAAGATACACTAAAATCAACAAATCGCAAACATGCGTTGATTCTTGTAATTAAATGACGATTTACAATGTCCGTTGTCCAATGACACAAACACAGCCTAAAACGGATTACAACAACATTTTGAATTCGAAAATAGAACAAGAGTCATGTTCCAAATTCGAATTGTCAGTTCAATTAACCAAATACGGTAGCTGCGGGCGACGGGTTCATAGAACATTCTGACAGAAATTCAGCATTTTACACGTCCAATACAAATTGGTATGCCGAAATTTAATGTAGCATCTGAATTATGACATCGGAACGAAAGGCCAGTTTAGTTTGTTTCAGCGGCTAATTCGATTCATAGTTTACAGATATGTAGGTACCCTAGTCAAATAAAAATGAGAAAAATATTGCCACAGGTCAGAAAATTAACATACAAACTAAGGAAACCCAAAACTATCATCCATCATCTCTCTAGTGCTAGGCGTAGACTAAAGTTTCTAAATGAATTAAGGCTTACGAAGAGGAAACCAATACTGGCTATTAAAAACTAGATGGCGCTGTGATGACAGAACCAGCCCCAGCCAGCCAGTATTACCGCTCTCAAAACGATGAAATCATACCATGTCATGGCGCGCCAAACAGAGACGCCGCTATACCAATGCAATAGTGCTCTCCCTGTCACGCCCGCTATGACATGGTATGATTTTATCGTTTTGAGAACCGTAATACAGATCGTCATTTACATTTTGAGATAGTGTACTGGTGCAATTGGCTGTATATTGCTTTTATGCAACAAATAATATGTAGATCCCATATAGTAGCCATTTTTGTTTTTTTCTTCGTCTTACACTGAAATCAACGTTGATCAGAAACTAGAAGTGAGATAAGGTAAGTGTACATATAGCCGTCAATGTACGTATGCCCGTCAAGTCAACTTAAATTACCTATATCTCACGAAAATGGTAGTTTATTTCGTTTTCTCTGCAATATTATGAAAATAAATACTGTTTTGCTGCTAATTAACTGGCAAAGATACAGTAAAACATCAAGTAACATAATATAATATCACTTTATAGTTTGTGTTCACGTTTTTGTAAAAAAGTTACGAAGTTCGATTACTAAACTGATGTTTTTACTGACTACGGTTTTTTTTTAACGCTGGCTCATGTATTTACTTATTTGTAAGTGTTGATGTTTAAAATGAAACTTTATTAATATTAATATCATTCTGTAATTTGATTGGATGCCTATTTGTTTTAATTAATTAAATAATAACATTTTAAATTCGTTGACGGCTATTGGTTCAACCAAACAGCAAAATGTACCAGTACCCGTCATCTATATGATATATAGACAACTATAGAGATATTGCTTACTTTCCACACCAGTACCCGTAAAATAATATTTTTTAACTTCCCAAAACACAAAACATCCCTAAATGCACAAAAAACGTCCCAAACATTACGATGTGTTTTCTTATGGTTTAGGACGTTTTTGTGCATTTTATTATTCATTTGATAGACAGGCAGCACAATGCTGGTGTGTCTATATCACAGTGTTGGTAAGTTCAGTCTATGTTGTCTAATGTTCATATGATTCACTACACATATTGCTTATTTATATAATGTTTGTTTTTTAACCACATGTCGAGGCGATTTTTAAAAGAGTTCACTGATGGTGCAGATACTACATCATCAGACAGTTTGTTCCGTGCGTGGACAACTCTGTTACTTAAGAAGTGATGAAAGATTTTGGTATTGGCGATAGTGCGGTAGATTTTCATATGGTGTCCTCGCAATGGACGTATGTCTTTAGTCTCAAAGAAACGGTGGACATCTGGGAGGTTATATTTGTACGTGAGAATTTTATATGTCTCAATTAGATCACCTCTGAGTCGACGTTCTGCCAGGGTTTGAATACCTAGGATTTAAAACCTTTCTTCATAGGATTTTTTGCGCAGTTTATATGTCTTCAGTCTTTGTTGCCTTTCGTTGCACGCTCTCAAGTAGGTAGTAGGTAGGTAAGATGTCCTTTATGAAATATGGGTTCCATATTTGAAATCCATATTCCAGAAGAGGCCTAATGTATGTTTTGTAGATTTTGACAAGAACCTCGGATGTAATATATTGAAAGGATCTCCTTATAACATACATAAATGAATTAGCCTTCTTGACAATGCTATTAATGTGTTCTCCCCATTTTAGATTTTTGGTAACCACAACTCCAAGGTCCTTTTGGGATTCCACAGTGTTTATATCAGTGTAATCAATGGTGTATACCACGCCAGGATTTCTACTACCTAGATGCAACACAGCACATTTCGATTTGTTCAGCTTGACTAGCCACTGCTTCGTCCATTCCTGGAGCTTGTTAAGATCGCTCTGTAGTTGTCCAGACACTATGAGTGGGTTGCCAAAGAATTTCCCATCGTCAGCAAAAAATGCAGATTGTGAGTCTATCAGCGCAATAAGGTCTGTGATGAAAATTCCAAAAGTGTGGGGGCCAAAACAGATCCTTGGGGAACTCCACTCAGGACTAGGGCATGAATACCGGGATCCCGGGATCCCGGACCGATTTTAACGGTATTCCAGTACCGGTATTGACAGCTGTAATACCGTAATACCGGTATCGAACAAAACCAAATTTAAATCATGTTTAGCGTCTGCCAACTGTTTGTCTCGTCTATTTTTTAATCCTCTACGCAATTATTTCAAGAAAAAGTGATTATTACTCTTTCGTTTGGTTTATGGCGCTTAATGAATAAGAATAATCGTTTATTTGACAGCCAAACATGACGCATCTGATTCCTACTGTTTCCTTCACCACCATGTGTTTGTTTCGCCAATGAAGACATTGGATTGCTTCAACTCTTTGACGCTTTTCCACTCCAGTTTGGGCAAGTCCTTGGCATTGGCCCTTAGGGTCATCTTAAATTGTACTCGTTGCGAATCTCACGAATGGTTTAGGTCCCGTTTATAAGGACTGTGTGTGAGCCTTTTCTAGCCAGTACGTCACCCGTTTCATTGCCCTTATGCCAACATGACCCGGTACCCAAACTAAACGAACCCGATTGTGTTGACTAAGCATATCCATTGATCTAACACATTTGAGGACCAGTCCCGAGTCCGTACGATAGGTATGTGACAATTGCCAAATGCCATTAGAGCTGCCTGACTATACATATTCTTCTTGGAACATGCATTAATAGCATATGTCTCGGCTTGAAAGACCGCTATATATGTTAATGTAAAAGCCCGAACTACGTAAATTCTAAGATTTAGCAGTAAATCCTGAGATTTTCCTATTGGTAAAAGTCCGAACAGCGGGTCTAAAATGGCCGCTTGCGCAATTCCTCTTATGATTCGTGATGACAAATCATTTTCCGAAATAACATGAAATACCATTCCACTTCATGTTATTTCGGAAAATGTATTGGCATCCGAATCATAAGAGCAATTGCACAGTACGGCCTTTTTAGACCTATGATTATCGTTCATTTCGAAATTTTACCATCATTAATTTGGTAAATCTTAGGATTTACCTCAAGCACACGGTGAATGTTGTTTATCGGCGCATGCATTGTGGTTCATAGCAACCTAACATAACAGTACCAAGACACCTATACATTGAGTTATGAAGGTAACTGAATAAAAAATCACATCCTGATAGTTATTGAAATAAATGTTTAGAAAGTACGCATTCTGAATTTTATGTCCATGTTAGGTGTCTGTGAACCACCGCGCACGAGCCGAGCGATATAACATTTTCTCTGTTGTGGAAATTCTTCAGTTGGTTGCATATTAGTCTCTCCATCACCTTACCCACAATACTTGTCAAGCTGATTGGCCTAAACTTGGCAGGGTCTGTTTTATCACCGGATTTGTACACAGGTGTAACAACATCATGTTTCCAGTCAAGTGGGACATGTCCGACCTCAAAAGACACCCACCCTCATAAGCTCAGTGAGAACAGGAACAAGTGTTTTGCTGCAGTTTTTTAGAATAATGCTGGGAATGTTGTCAGATCCAGGAGCAGAGCCTGTGTCGAGTCCTTTTAGAACTTTCTCAAGATCCTTGGGTGTAAAGTCTATGTCACAGATCGAGTGCTCCACACGGGCTAATGTAGGTAGTCACTTGTTGGCATAAGGTCACATCTAGTTCACGACAATAGGCTTTCTGAAACTACTGCGCGAAGGTTTCCGCTATGTCGGTGGGGTCTGTAACTAGGTCGCCATTATGGTTCCTCATTGCAGGTGGAATGCTCACTTTGGATGACATGCACCTTCGCAGATGGGAATACAATGGTTTTTGTCCGTTATCCAGTAGTTTTGCTTCATACAGTCTCCTGCTCCTTCTGCTTTCTGCCACACAATGATTGTTGGCGCTGGTAGTCCTCGTCATCCTTTGTGCCAATATAAACATCCCAAAGTATTCTCTTCTCAGATACAAGTTTCAATATATTGTCATTGATCCAGGGTTTATTACCTTTCTTCTTCTTCACTTTTTTAAGCGGAGAGTGTTTGTCTGTGTTTGGATCCACTATGGTTTTTAGCTGTCTCCAAAAACGCTCCACGTCAGTAGTAGGTTACAAGATTTCGAGGTCCTTCTCCAGTTCCTCCATGTAGTTGTCAAAGTCCATGTAATGGTAATATCTTTTAAGTTTGGGCTGACTGTGGACTCTTTGTATCAGAAATTGGATGCTGAACTCTAGTACGCAATGATCAATCTTTCCTATAGGTGGTTTTATAACATATTCCAGTGATTAAGTTTTCATCGTTTGTCATGATCAGATCGAGCAAGGATGGAGTGTTGCCTGTGCGGAAACGTGCGGCTGGGAGACCAATTGATGAAGATTACTGTTGAGAAACATGTTCTTAAACAGTTCCTCGGGTCCCGTGAGGTCCTGTTCGATGTCTTGAGGCCATAGGATTTCGGAGTAGTTGAAGTCACCAGCGATAACTATCACATTGTTCGCTGAAGCAACAGCCAAGTTAGCCAATAATTTAGAGTCACGTCGTTTCCATATCATCGGTCTATCATCGGGTCGATATACCCCAACAACAAGGAAATGGTGAGAGTCATATTGAATATCCAAAACATAGCTTCCGTAAGATAATTTACATACTTCTTATGAGTTCTTGCAATAATGGGTATACCGTTGACACGGTCTCTGACATATGTGGCAACACCGCCACCACGCGTTTTGCCACCCTGCGACTTAGGTCGATGTTTCCGGTCTTGTCTAAATATAGTATAATCAGGTATGGCAAATGTGCTGTTTCTGTCCCTGCTGTTCAGCCAGGTCTCCGTGACAATTATAATGGGTCAAATAGTTTTTTTGTTTGATTATCTTCGGCACACCCCTGACATACTTAATTGTGTGGTCTAACTCGCCACTCTCGGTACGTAGCTGAAGACGTTGCCTCAGCTCCTTTAGCTCGTCCCGCTGCATCGGTGTCTTGTCATCATACACTCTTACCTCCATGGCTCTATTCTTGTTTTTAAGGACCTTCACTGCATCATGCCGAGACTTAAGGATAACTTTCATGGGGCGCGGTTTACTGTTGTCTCGTTTAACAAGTCGCAACACTTTCACAAGTTTGTCAGAAGACATCTGTTCACTCGTAATCTCCACCAGGATCCTTCTGACAGTGGCCTCATCATTGGGCCCTTGAATAGCTGTGTCACCCGTATCCATTACAGGGAGACCAACAAGGATCACGTTATTTGCTCTGCGATCACGCTTTGCCATCTCCTCCGATATATTTTAGTGTCTAAGGAAGTGGCCGGAGTAGCAGTAGAAAATGCATGAGTCACTGGTGCAGAAAGCTGTTTTTTTTATTTCGTCCAATTCCTCACGTACACAATCATACGGTTTGATCGGTTTAGGCACTTGAAATAAGGCCTCGCGGCAAGGCGAACACAGAAAGATGAGGGTGCGTTTGGATTTCAACCCCCATTACACGAGCCTCACTGCTTGATAGGTTGCTGCAACTAAGACATACGTTATTAGCTGTAAGGGTGCAAATGATATTATAAATAAATAAATAAATAAATAAATACGTTCCGTTTACAACCATCGCACTGTATCAAATTTTCATCGCTATGATCATTCTCGCACTGGAATCACTTCATTTTGGAAACAAGTTTGCCACAAAAAGTCGTTAATTTTTCTGTCGGAGTTTTTGCGAGATAACACTTGTCCACTATTACAATGCACAATTTCACTAAATAACGTGTTTTGGCGTAATTTAGACACATAAACTAATTATTTAATTAATTTAATACAAGACACAAATTCTAACACTGTTCACTTTTTGAGGGTAGAGAGAAAAAAACATCTTTGGGTGCATTAGTATTTATAGGCATAATGACCTGAATTATATATACTGTCTGGAACAGCAACAATGAATATTTTGACTATTTTGGTTTAATAGTGATTTGAGAAATGTCGGAATGTCGAAAACATAAAGCTTGTCCAATCAGGTGTTCCATTTACACTATAACACTTTGATCAATCATATATATACGTCATACATTACCTACACAAAAACTATATACATATATGACGGCTATAGGGACATGGGTATGTCGGATATCTGTACAAGGACATGCCGGATACCGGGCAAAGGGGTATTATTTCATATAAGTCTAAAAATAACTTATTTAATCTTAAAATTAAATAAACATTATTTAATTAAATAAAATATAAATAAATTGTTTATATCTTTGCACCATTTCAGTCCCTGTGGGACTTATACTACGGCCGTGGCTACAAAATCAAAAGTGAAAAGTTCAAAAAGTGACGGTTATTGGTACAGTTCCCTTATGTCTAATTCCAATTCGATGTTGATTATAGCGAAGTATTCAAAAACCTACATACGCCTTATCAATAAAAATCTATAATAAACTACCAGAAACACGAAACTAATAATAAACTAATCAGAACATGTTGAAAAAATTCTTGCCGTGTGCAGGAAGGACATTTTTTCATCATGTTCTAATTTATTCACCGAGCCTGGATAATGCGTAATTCAAATTCTGAATAAACTAATCATAAAAACTTTAACGCAAATGTTAATAAACAAGTGTTACAATACATTGCAGAAATTTTTAGAGGATGATTTCAAATAGTACAATGTCAAGCTGCCTTCCCATATTGCTGTGCCCGACGGGGTCCACGTGTATTGTGAACTTTAACTGTGTTATGTACAGTCGAAGACAGAGATACAGAGGGTCCCAATAAGGTTGAGATTTTCTCAAGAACTACTTGACTAATTTTAATAATTCTTTTACAGTTACATAGTCTTAACTTTTATCTATTTAGATAGATAAAAGTTAAGTGAAAGAATTTTTTACAATGGGTCAAGTAGTTTTAGAGAAAATCTCAACCTTCTCTCATCTACACTCTCCTGTACACCTTTCTTTGTCTTCGACCGTACCTAATACGTGTGTGATAGGTATGCAATAAATGAATTATGAATTATAAAGTGTCCCGAACAAAATGAGCAAAGAATGTAAAAACCAATTCGTTACCTACTGTTTTTCAAAACTTCAGTTAGCTAAAGTAAACTAACGATTCAAAAAAGTCGAACCAACTTGGAAAGCAAACATCCAACTCTATTAACCATTCAGACCGTAAATACTGGGGCAAAGCAATATCGAGCTCTCAAAGCCCAAGAGCGGAAGTTGAAAAAAAAAAATCAATCGAAGCAGCCCGATAGTGGCCATTAAAATATCGTTGAATTTCAAAAGGTGGAGACGTTCCGAAACCCGATAGAGCGGCTGCCAAGACGTATCGCGCTGCCCCGAAATGGACTTTTGATGTAACTTTCGAACGCACCTCTCCCGCCGATAGTGCTGCATCGAATGTCTTGAGGCGTTCAACTCGAGATATGAAATGTAAGTTTTAAAACGTACCCTTTGAACTTTGTTTGCAAATTCAGGGAGAGATAAGCTATTCTTTGAAACTTAAAAGGCATTAGTCTGAGTCTTAAAGAGATTTTAGATAATTTCACTCAAAGCACTTAGTCGAAAATCCGATTTTGATATTATATTATAAAAATTCGTATATCCAAATGTTTGATCTTTTGAACAAGGTCATAATATCAGAGAATATTGCAAGACAGCCTTTGATATTGTTACTTAAGTAATAACTAATTTTATTTTTGTAAATGTCTGACAATTTGAAATTTGATTTGTATAAGTATCCCCGAATACGAAATGAAGTAAAAAAAGTATTAAGGGGCTGCCAGCTGTCAAACTCGAGCGCGAGACAGAAGATGTATTTTTATTTATATTAAGTTTGGATGAATTTTGGCAGGGAAATAAACGCTAATAAAAATCAGATTTTTTTTTAAACAACCTCTCGTATTTATATGTATATTACCCTGCATTTTGATATATAATTTGTATGAATAACAATTTTGGTTTACACATAATTTTATTTTTAAAAGACATGGGTTATGTTTGCTATTTTGTTCTATCGAGCGAAGTTTGTCCAATCGTGTATCGGTATTCATCAGTCCCTAAATATACACCTCCAGATTGATATATATTTTTTTCAGACGTTTAATCTTACCAGTACCTTACGTAGCCTTCATAGAAAAACTGTAAATCTGCGCATACGAAGCTTTATTTGATACACAAAATGTGCACGTAGGAGTTCAATAATAAAAGTTAGAAGAGAAGAGATGAACTAGAAATTCGCATATTTTTCTTTAAAGGAGTTCTCCACGATCCAGACGTAGTAAAGATGCTTCGCTAAGGAAGTCCGTTTCTTCACTAGAGAAACAGACTGTGAAATATAATAAAACTATTACACGCAGCAAGTTATCTTCGATATCGGCATTTTTCATCCGCCTCTATCCCCTTAAGGCTGTTGAAGAGGGGCCACCATGAGAAAAATCGTTTCCAACACGAACTTGACGATATTGGTAATCACAAGTGATGTACAACAAGCAGAAATTATTTCAAAAACCAATAACAGGACTGTATTTTGTTTATAGCCTACGTCAATCCTAAAATCAAGGCGAATCTAACGATACCTCATATGTTAAAATCCATCAAGCCGTTTAGTCTGCAGGGCGGGACAAAACATTAGACAATACATACATACTCACATACATTCTCTCGAAAAACGTAATCCTTCTTCTTGGGTAAATACAAAACAAAAACCGGCTGCCATTTGGCATTATATCCATTTAATTAACACTGTACTTAGTTCCATTGAATTTATTTTTGTATAAGTAACAGCAATAACATCAAACTAGGCGTGGACAGGACTTGAACCTGCAACCTTGTCATTCCGATTTTTCGTCAGTTTATTTGTTTGCCAAGCATGGTTTAATGCTTAAAATAATATCTGAGTAAGGATATTCCTCAAAGTATCTACATTTTTATTTAGTTTGCTTTGAAACCTATCTATACATATTTTTCTACTACTTTGGACTAGGCCATACCAGTTTATCCTGGAAGGGTACGTATTCTTATTAGGCTGAACCAGTGTGGCCTCGGCTAAACTAGTTTATCCTATCGGGGTTCGGACGAACTAGTTTGGCCTAGGCTGTACCGGTTTATCCTATTGCGTGTAGGCAGAACTAGTTTGGCCTAGGCCTGAAATCTATACGATAATATAATAACGATAATATACGATATTTTCTACAGGTTTTGAATATTTCCTGTAGATTTATTGGTATTTAACCAAAAATAAATTAAGTGGAACCAGTATCAAGTAATGTTATTGAAATGTCTCAAAATATAGCTAGGATCCATTAAGTAACAACACAAAGTGTTAATTATATTGTCTCATTAGGTGCCCAATGAGACTAAACAGTGCTGTTATCTAATGAGATAATATAATAAACACTTTGTGACAATACAGTATAACGAACATATAGGTAAAATAAAATAGTAAGAAGCAAAACAAAGTTACAAATATCAATTTTCCAGAAGCGAGAAGTTCCAATTTGCTTTGGGATAATAACTTGTATGGGGCGGGCCTCTCCGTCACCCTTGGCTGGACGGAATCCGAAGACAACCCACCCCTTGCAAACGTGCCAAGTCGCTCGAATCAAAGCCTTATTCTGGAACTATTGACCGTATCTTTTTCATAAATTATACGCGAACTATTATTGCGGGTGTGGAGCAACATTACAACACCGAACTCATTCACATTTTTGTTTGTCATTGTGGCAGAACTGCTGATTTTGAACTTCGAAACTTAATAATGTTCAAATGATAGTTACACAGTTGTCTCCTCTAAGAGACGTATCTTAGATAAGAATAAGTAATAATAATTATTGCAAAAACACACAAATACATTGATTTATATGATCCCAATATTAGGTATTAGATACCAATTACATATTACCAAAAGTTGTATATCATCGACGACTATTATTGCAATAATTTTTTCACAGTTGACAAAAATGAAAACTATGTACTGTAAAATAATTAATAAAATCGGTCCAGTGGTTCTTAAGAAAATCTCAACCTTATTGAAGCTATGTATTATATATATATTATATTATTATATTATACTTATCTCTGTAATATCTAGTAATATAACCCACCTACTTACCTTTTGGTTCTCCCTAAACTTAGCAGCTTTCACGTCTATCCGGCCAGTATTCCAATAACCTTTAATGGATCATCGATGCTACTATGCTGTGCATCTGTTTCTTCGCAAACAATTCCACTTAGGGCTCAAAAGAATCCTAACAATGCGTCTTGGAACTCGTAGATCTAGAATAGGTCATTGGATCTTTATTCCATGCACATCGTTTGGCCCGAGTGCCGTATTCTTTCTTAGCTAATTGTAAACCACTCCGCGGTCGAAGCGGCTCCTATGAGGCCTGGGTTTTTAAGCCAAGGGGGTTGGGCTCCCTGAGTAGGTTTAGGGTTAAAGGGTGTAATAAATACTCGACGTGATGATTAGTTAAGAGTTTAGTGTGGAATACTAAACGATAAAGAGGTCTTGGGATTGTAGCGTTAACACGACTTAAAAGTTTGGTGGTTGTTTAGACTATGGTATAGAGTTCTTCGCTGGATTTTGCCATACAAATTCAGTGTTTCAGTTACTGTTCAATGAAGACAACGATTGTTTAGCAGTTTTTATAGTCAAGACCTTAGAGTTTCATTCCATTCAATGTTCATGAAAATTTTAAACGAATACAATTTTGCGTTTTTTTATGTTTGTGCTTTTCTCCGAGATTCGTTTAGAAATTTCAAATTTTCTTTCATGGTCTTGTTTGGGGGGGCTACATCGAATTGATTTAATGGATATATCCCTTTGATCAAAGCAGTGCTTTTATAGGAAATCAGAAAAAAAGTCTATTGTACGAAACTCCAGCCGCAGTCACAGCTGCTACCGAGCGGAATGTGAATGCGACTTTTGCCATTTTGAATTGTTCAGACATTTCTTTTAGACTTCGTATATTTATATTCCGAGATAAAAGTTACTTATATTCATTAACATAACGAGTGGACAGAGATAATAGCACGGTTCCTTGATTAGTGTCGTTTTTACCTACTTCAGATTTTTTTTCATTCAGCGAAAAGTCCGGAGTCAAGACGTTTTTATAGAAAAGATATCTACTCTAATTTTGATCGATTCATTGCAAGCTAGTCAAATATTGTATTAGAATCTTTACGATTCTATTAAAATACGGCACAAATCGAACCGATAATTTTTATGACATATGCATATGCACGTCACTATTGACAATAAAGAACAGCAATTAGCTCCTTCAAACGTAGTATTAATTTATTCGAAACTTCATGAGCGGACAAACGTCAAACCGGCCTTCATAGCGTGATCCTACTACTTATAAGCATTTTTTAAAAGAACGTAAATATAATTTAAAAAATATATTAAAAGTTGTAAGTTATAGGACCCTCTTTTATCTTTTCCCGGTATAAATATAAGTAGCACCCACTAAAGTGTAAAACTATCCAACAACTAGGATATTTCAAAGTAAGCTCAGTGAGTCCTTTATCTTAAGTTCGTACTTAACTTTCGCTTGCAATGTCGTCGTCGCTCCCCGTTTCTTTTCACTGTTTATGTTAAGAATGTACTTTCTTACAGAAATATTTTCTCCTTTTGTTATTTATATCAACTTTCAAAAAAGATTTTATTCGTTGAGTTTGTATTTTTTTAATGTAGATATTTTTTCTGGAGGTGGATTTAGAAAACAATTTTGTTTTAAGTGATTCTTGATTTAATTTACAAGCGCTTGTAGCACGCGCCAGTGTTAGCGATCGACGCAACGCCGCGGAGCTGTCAAAGTGACATTATTACAAGGCGTTTGACATTAGTTTGACAGCTCCGCGGCGTTGCGTCGATCGATAACGCTGCGCGTGCTAGCACCCCAGGTCTTCATAAATACCGAGTGAATTTTTGAACAAAATAAAAATAAAATAATCAGTAGTAGGACGATGTATGGACATAATATTTTGATAATAGCAAAGATAAGATGGTCTCTAAATCTAGTTTATCTTTTCGTTAGAGCAAAGTTACGGGGTTAAGTTACGTTGCGCGGAAGCCTCGGGGCGCGAGGCCGACTCGCGCATGGCCGTTTAAAAAAAAAAAAAATGTTTATTTACCATACAGTATTTTACATTAACTTATTAATCAGTGAAGCCCACACTAGGCTAAGCCTGTTCCGTGGGATTCTAAAAGAATTACAATTACAGAACGACGGGTTTTTATAGTTTAAGTTACAGGTTGTTAGGTATAGGTACAGTTAGTTAAGGTAACAAATAATGATATCCAAAAGTTTAAATGTAGATTGTTATAAATGATTTCAATATGTTCAGTGGGTTGTGTTGTGTGTGTGTGTTTGTATAAATAGTTTTAAACTGGTCTAAAAATGTTGCCTCCCTTTTCTACACTAAAGTTATAAAAAGTTTGACACTACTTTTAGAAACCCCTTAAAATTTGAAAAGTCATGCATGACAGAATCGCAATATTCTTTTATTATTATTACAGTATATAATTTATCCCACCCTACAATTATTTCATTTACACATTCTTCGAAGCTCATCCATCATAATTTCTAACGTTTAACATGTCTTGGTAATTGAATGTCCTGGACCCATGGTTTGTTCCCCATCGTAAGGGGAGGGTCTGTAATCATACGTTCCGAGGGCGATGGTATTGTAATGGGGAATTCGTCTAGTAATCGGATAATAAATAGTCCTGGCGCGTTTCTTGATGAGACCGCCCTAGAGTGAAGCTAGGACACCATGGTTAGCGAAGCGATATTTTCTTTATAATTTCTTAGGCCCGTATTAATAAATCACTCTCAGCTCAAAAGTCAATCTTGAGAACGACTTCAAGATGGCGTTCCTATTAATAAACGCGTAACTTAGGTGCGCGTTTAGGAATCGGATATCACATGAGTAACGTCGTATTAATAAACAAAACTCAGTTCTCAAGAGAACTGTCAAACTCACAAGAACGTATTTGCTGATTGCAGGCGAACCGCGACTTCATATTACGTGATACGCCCTCAATTAATAAGTGACATACTTGAGATAGTGATCACTTCTTGGGAGTGTGGATTTGAGCTCAGACTATTAATACGGGCCCAAGATATTTTATAAAATGATGTCTGAAAGTCGCTAATTATGCCTAGGGTTTCTCTCTGAATGGCCAAGGTTAATTAATTATAACATTTTCATACACCCAATCTCGTAGTTAAGAATACCTATGAGTCTGGAGAGGTCAGCAGCAGCGGCGTCGAGGCAAAACAAAGAAAAGTATATTAGAGAACTATTAACGTTAATATTATCTAGAGAACCTCTCGAACGTTTTAAAAAAAATGTCGGTGCAGTTGTTTAGTAACGTAACCTTAGGTAAAGGTAGGAATACCCATATACTTGCTGTCTATTCCGAATTGCTAGTGACTTATAGAAACATAGTTTAATGACTACTTAGATTCTGTCTAATATTTAATTGATAGGGACTAGGCTCGGTGGCTCAGTGGTTGGGTCAATGGACTTGCAATATGGAGGTCCCAGGTTCGATTCCCAGCTAGGGCAGCCATGTACCAATGAGTTATCCTCGGTTTTTTCGACGGAAAAACTTACGTACATTTACCGAGTGCTCTCAAAACGGTGAAGGAAAACATCGTGATGAAACTTGCATGTCGTTAAAGAAAGAAAGAAAAAAAAAAGTCATGTGAAATCCGCCAACCCGCACCGGGCCCGCGTGGTGGATTATGGCCCGAGCTCCCTCGATGTAAGGGAAGGTCTGTGCCCGAGCAGTGGGGACATATAAATAGACTGATGATGATGAGGGACTAGGAACTAAACATATTTTATTCATAGAAGTAAAAGCTATCGAAATGAAAAAAGAACTCAAATCCACACATTGAATTCTCTTGTAGAACTTTTATTGTTCGTTTCCAGAGCAACTAACCCCAAAATTCTATCTTGTACGACGGCGAACTTTCTGGAAGGTGGCCAAATCGGAAACTTGCTGCCGAAATAGGCCTTGACAAGAACTTCGGCTAGCATCACCGGCGGCCACAACTGTTTAAAACTTTAGTTTTAACTTGCACAAGTTCTCTTTATTGGTTAAGTCGCTATATGTTGTCAAAAGCAAAAGTGAGACACAAGATGCCCCGCAGCGCCGGAGTGAAGAGCACGGGGCGCTGTGCCTAAATATTCGTATTTTTATGAAATTTGGATGAATTTTAGCAGGGAAATAAAAATACGCCTACAAAAATCAGATTTTTTTTAAACAAGCTCTCGTATTTATAGTACACTATGTTTTGATATATATTTTGTATGAATAACTATTTCGGTTTAGATATAATTTTCATTTTAAAAGACATGGAAGGGGTATATTTGCGATTTTTTTTCTATCGAGCGAAGTTTGTCCAATCGTGTATCGGTATTCATCAGTCCCTAAATATACCCCAAGATTGCTATATTTCAGACGTTTAATTTTGTAGTTAGTGCCGTAGCCTTCGTAGAAAAACTGAAAATACGCGCGTACGAAGCCTTAAGGATGTATGTAGAAGCATAGATCATCCATATATACTGAACTGAAACAAACATTCATGATTGGTCAGATGGTGTTTCAAAATGAGCTAACTAGATTTAACCAGGCCGAACATTAGTATGGAATAGTCTAGCCGGTTTATAATTTAATAGCTGTTCGGAGCGAGTTTTTAACTTTTTCGAAGTGTTTGTTTGGTAGACATTCGAAGTTTATTTCAGTACCTACCTATATGGTAAGAATAGGTACTTACTCGTAGATGTCGAATACTAATATCTTCTTCTTTGATTTTTGAAAATGGCGGGAACATGACAGTGCATAATTATTAGATAGGTAAGTAATTATATTTTATTAATAGACTGATCTCAAGACCGTTCTCAAGTACGAACTCAGCTGTGTAACACTCAAGACGTGATCAGCATCTCAAGTATGCCGGTAATTAATAGACCAAGAGCCGCAAGGGTCGAATGCCATTAGCTCGAATGTTGAGTCTAATATTCGTTCAGTCGAAATTCATTGGATTCGTGGGGGTCGAATAATTTTTGAGTTTTCTTATAGCTTAGCGTGCAGTGGAGCATCGGCTTATGTTTGTTACACATTAGTGGCTTTGTGTATACTATTTATTTCATTCCGTTTGAATATTAATTGAGATTTAATGACGAAGACAATGTAGGTTTTAATTATGACATCAACAACAATTACATTCTTATTTAATTACACTTTAATTAATGCTCTCATTCCTGCTTTAGTTTTCATTGTTGTGCTGTTTTACATACATATATACATCATTTATTTCCTAAGGGCTATAGCCAGATATTTATTAAGCTGCGTCCGATGCGACATGTTACCATGTTACATGGTAACATGTTATGGTAGCCGATAATTTTAACAAAAAAATTGTTACGTCATGCCCCTAAATCCTTTGTTACGGTGTTTCATAACACGGCACAGTGCGCGAGGCGTAAGCTCAGGTTTGCATTTGTGTGAGTGCACACAGATAGTGTGGAGTGATATTCGGCCTGAGGCGCGACGCGTCCTACGCATACAAACTTATACACAGCGGGACGCCACCCTGCCGCGCACGCACCGCACTTCACCTCTTGTACCGCTAGCAGCTTGGCGATCACTCACACAAATGTAAACCTGAGCTTACGCCTCGCGCACTGTAACACGTCGCATTGGACGCGGCTTTAGAATTTTAAATGATTAAAAATAGTAGGTCTACTTTATGCTAGTTTTAGCCCATTCATGATAGTTGGTATAGCCAATTACCAGCCAATTAAACTGTATTTATCTTATATATTTATTATTTTAGAGATAATCTTGACAATTTGTAACAAAATCGATGAATTTGATTGCCAGTGGCATAAAACCAAATAAAAAACAAAACAGAAACAAAAGAAAAGCTCTACATCCTTTTTGAAAATGGAACGCGAAACGATAAATTCCATAAAACGGCCGATCTCACCCGAACGATCTTCGGCAAAACGTCCTCGTATAAAAATAAATAAAGCCCTTAGCTGTTTAGATAAGGCAATGGTTGGCGACAATTAAGTTAAGGAGCGGATCGACATAGAAATCCCATTCGAAGGGTAAAAATATACAAGGAACAAACAGCCTAACGGACATCGGGAGTCGGATTGAAGAAAACTAGGCACATCTCACGACTACTGTTGCCATTTTTATCTGTTTCTAATAAGTTGAAGTAAGTTATAAGGCTGAATTCACATTGTGAAATATTGCTAAAACAATCATAATTTTGGCGTTTTGTTTAGTTCTGAACGCAGGTGAAAAAAAGTAAGAAAAAATTAAGTGTAAGTCATTGATCTCCTGTAAACCACTAGATACCTACACAAAGGTCTTACTAAAACAATTTTAAAAACGTCCAAATAAGTGTCCATTGTTAACGTCCAAATAATGTCCAATAAAGCAAATGAGGTCCATTTATCCGTTTGGACCTGCTTTGCGCTCGGACATTTTTTTTTTCCTCTTTGTTTCACTATATGGGTTGTTTGTGAATACTTAATATTCATTGATTACCAATAAGTATAGGCGGGCAGAGGAGTGTCGCGATTTGATACGAATCTTCTCCTCTGTCCACCCATTGTAGACTCAATGGGGGCGGCAAGCCATAAGCAGGCCGCCCCCGAGAACTGTAGTTTTAAATATATAAGGGAACTGTCCCAATATCCGTCACTTTTTGAACTTTTCACTTTTGATTTTGTAGCCACGGCCGTAGTATAAGACCCACAGGGAATGAAATGGTGCAAAGATATAAACAATTTATTTAAATTTTACGTAATTAAATAATGTTTCTTTAATTTTAAGATTAAATAAGATATTTTTAGACATATATGAAATAATACCCCTTTGCCCGGTATCCGGCATGTCCTTGTACAAATATCCGACATACCCATGTCCCAATAGCCGTCATATATGTATATAGTTTTTGTGTAGGTAATGTATGACGTATATATATGATCGATCAAAGTGTTATAGTGTAAATGGAACACCTGATTGGACAAGCTTTATGTTTTCGACATTCCGACATTTCTCAAATCACTATTAAACCAAAATAGTCAAAATATTCATTGTTGCTGTTCCAGCCAGTATATATAATTCAGGTCATTATGCCTATAATTATTAATGCACCCAAAGATGTTTTAAAATCCCAAAGATGTTTTTTTCTCTCTACCCTCAAAAAGTGAACAGTGTTAGAATTTGTGTCTTGTATTAAATTAATTAAATAATTAGTTTATGTGTCTAAATTACGCCAAAAACACGTTATTTAGTGAAATTGTGCATTGTAATAGTGGACAAGTGTTATCTCGCAAAAACTCCGACATTACATAGCGTAAAATCCAATTGACTTTTTTTTACGAAAAATTAACCACTTTTTGTGGCAAACTTGTTTCCAAAATGAAGTGCTTCCAGTGCGAGAATGATCATAGCTATAAAAAATTGATACAGTGCCAAGGTTGTAAACAGAACGTATGTCTTAGTTGCAGCAACCTAACAAGCAGCGAGGCTCGTGTCATGGGGTTGAAATCCAAACGCACCCTCATCTTTCTGTGTTCGCCTTGCCGCGAGGCCTTATTTCAAGTGCCTAAAACAACAACCCCTACACTGACCTTACCTTCCTATACACCAACTTATGCTCGCTGTCATTAAAATTCGACCTATTTATTTTATATGTAAACACCAACAAGCCATCCATTATAATTGTCACGGAGACCTGGCTGAACAGCAGGGACAGAAACAGCACATTTGACATACCTGATTATACTATATTTAGACAAGACCGGAAACATCGCGTGGTGGCGGTGTTGCCATATATGTCAGAGACCGTGTCAACGGTATACCCATTATTGCAAGAACTCATAAGAAGTATGTAAGTGATCTCACGGAAGCCTTGTTTTTGGATATTCAATATGACTCTCACCATTTCCTTGTTGTTGGGGTCTATCGAACCGATGATAGGGAACCAGATATATGGAAACGACGTGACTCTAAATTATTGGCTAACTTGGCTACTGCTTCAGCGAACAATGTGATAGTTATCGCTGGTGACTTCAACTACACCGACATCCTATGGCCTCAAGACATCGAACAGGACCTCACGGGACCCGAGGAACTGTTTATGAACATGTTTCTCAACAGTAATCTACATCAATTGGTCTCCCAGCCGACACGTTTCCGCAAAGGCAACACTCCATCCTTGCTCGATCTGATCATGACAAACGATGAAAACTTAATCACTGGAATATGTTATAAAACCACCTATAGGAAAGATTGATCATTGCGTACTAGAGTTCAGCATCCAATTTCTGATACAAAAAGTCCACAGTCAGCCCAAACTTAAAAGATATTACCATTACATTGACTTTGACAACTACATGGAGGAACTGGAGAAGGACCTCGAAATCTTGGAACCTACTACTGACGTGGAGCGTTTTTGGAGACAGCTAAAAACCATAGTGGATACAAACACAGACAGACACGCTCCGGTTAAAAAAGTGAAGAAGAAGAAAGGTAATAAACCCTGGATCAATGACAATATATTATTGAAACTTGTATCTGCGAAGAGAATACTTTGGGATGTTTATATTGGTACAAAGGATGACGAGGACTACCAGCGCTATAGAACCGCCAACAATCATTGTGTGGCAGAAAGCAGAAGGAGCAGGAGACTGTATGAAGCAAAACTACTGGATAACGGACAAAAACCCTTCTATTCCCATCTGCGAAGGTGCATGTCATCCAAAGTGAGCATTCCACCTGCAATGAGGAACCATAATGGCGACCTAGTTACAGACCCCACCGACATAGCGGAAACTTTCGCGCAGTAGTTTCAGAAAGCCTATTGTCGTGAACTAAATGTGACCATATACCAACAAGTGACTACATTAGCCCGTGCGGAGCACTCGATCTGTGACATAGACTTTACACCCAAGGATGTTGAGAAAGTTCTAAAAGGACTCGACACAGGCTCTGCTCCTAGATCTGACAACATTTCCAGCATTATTCTAAAAAACTGCAGCAAAACACTTGTTCCTGTTCTCACTGAGCTTATGAGGGTGTCTTTTGAGGTCGGACATTCCACTTGACTGGAAACATGCTGTAGTTACACCTGTGTACAAATCCGGTGATAAAACCGACCCTGCCAATTTTAGGCCAATCAGCTTGACAAGTATTGTGGGTAAGGTGATGGAGAGACTAATATACAACCAACTGAAGAATTTCCACAACAGAGAAAATGTCCAGCAGAATGGCTTTGTCGAGAAGCGATCCACAATAACGAACTTACTGTCATGTGTGCACCCGTGGACTATGGACGTGGACCGTGGCAACCCGGTTGACGTTATTTACCTCGATTTTGAGCGCGCCTTCGACAATGTCCCGCATCAGCGCCTGCTTATAAAATTGGAGCATTTTGGCATTCGAGGTCGGCTTTTAGACTGGGTAAAGAGTTACCTGTTGGGCAAAACGTTCCAGGTCAGAATCGGTTCCTCATTGTCCCAGAAGTGGGACGTCCTGAGTGGAGTTCCCCAAGGATCTGTTTTAGCTCCCACACTTTTTGGAATTTTCATTGCGCTGATAGACTCACAATCTGCATTTTTTGCTGACGATGGGAAATTCTTTGGCAACCCACTCTTAGTGTCTGGACGACTACAGAGCGATCTAAACAAGCTCCAGGAATGGACGAAGCAGTGGCTAGTCAAGCTGAACATATCGAAAATTCGAAATGTGCTGTGTTGCATCTAGGTAGTAGAAATCCTGGCATTGATGACACTGATATAAACACTGTGGAATCCCAAAAGGACTTGGAGTTGTGGTTACAAAAAATCTAAAATGGGGAGAACACATTAATGGCATTGTCAAGAAGGTTAATTCATTTATGTATGTTATAAGGAGATCCTTTCAATATATTACATCCGAGGTTCTTGTCAAAATCTACAAAACATACATTAGGCCTCTTCTGGAATATGGATTTCAAATATGGAACCCATATTTTATAAAGGACATCGTACCTACCTACTACCTACTTGAGAAAAATCCTATGAAGAAAGGCTTAAAATCCTAGGTATTCAAACCCTGGCAGAACGTCGACTCAGAGGTGATCTAAATGAGACATATAAAATTCTCACGTACAAATATAACCTCCCAGCTGTCCACCGTTTCTTTGAGACTAAAGACATACGTCCATTGCGAGGACACCATATGAAAATCTACCGCACTATCGCCAATACCAAAATCGCTCATCACTTCTTAAGTGACAGAGTTGTCCACGCACGGAACAAACTGTCTGATGATGTAGTATCTGCACCATCAGTGAACTCTTTTAAAAATCGCCTCGACATGTGGTTAAAATCAAACATTATATAAATAAGCAATATGTGTAGTGAACCATATGAACATTAGACAACATAGACTGAACTTACCAACACTGTGATATAGACACACCAGCATTGTGCTGCCTGTCTATCAAATGAATAATAAAATGCACAAAAACGTCCTAAACCATAAAAACACATCGTAATGTTTGGGACGTTTTTTGTGCATTTGGGGATGTTTTGTGTTTTGGGAAGTTAAAAAATATTATTTTACGGGTACTGGTGTGGAAAGTAAGCAATATCTCTATAGTTATATATATATCATATAGATGACGGGTACTGGTACATTTTGCTGTTTGGTTGAACCAATAGCCGTCAACGAATTTCAAATGTTATTATTTAATTAATTAAAACAAATAGGCATCAAATCAAATTACAGAATGATATTAATATTAATAAAGTTTCATTTTAAACATCAACACTTACAAATAAGTAAATACATGAGCCAGCGTTGAAAAAAAACGGTAGTCAATAAAAACAGCAGTTTAGTAATCGAACTTCGTAACTTTTTTACAAAAACGTGAACAGAAACTATAAAGTGATATTATATTATGTTATTTGATGTTTTATTGTATTTTTGCCAGTTAATTAGCAGCAAAACAGTATTTATTTTCATAATATTGCAGAGAAAACGAAATAAACTACCATTTTCGTGAGATATAGGTAATTTAAGTTGACTTGACGGGCATACGTACATTGACGGCTATATGTACACTTACCTTATATATATTTTTATTTTTTTAATTTTGGTTAGAAGGCAGACTGTGTCTCTAGTTGTTTACAGGAGATCAATGGTGTAAGTACCTATTTTATTATCGCAATAATTATGTCGTCTTTAATAATTCCGGGTCACTCTAGCGAATAATTTGCCAACAAAATAAACAAATATTTAATCAATAACTATATTGGCAGATCGTGTGAAAACTAACATTCTATCATCTAATAGCACAATAGATCCACACGCGGTGACTTTGTCACTAAGGCTTATCGATTATATTTAGAGTTGTACACATATCTGCTACTATCGAATCGATAAATGTGACAATTAACGGCGAAGTCAGACTGCCATCTATGCAAGGAGTTCTAGGCTCAATTCCCAACCGGGAAGGTGCTTGTACGGTCGAATACAAAGAAAGTTGTACACTTAATAAGGTTAATATCATCTCGAAAAGTACTTAACTGAGTTTTGAATTCTTTATTACATAGTGTGAACTCTCAAATTAGTAAAATAAATTTTACAATCGGTCAAGTACCTACCTAGTTATTCAGAAAATCTCATCCTAATTGATGCCTCTTGTATAGGTTCTCTGTTTTGGACAGTATCAGGTACAAATATAACCACTTTTACCAAGTCTAGGTGTAATTTGTGATAGTTTCTGTGTATGTCTCTGGACTATAAATATAAATGTACCTATAGATAATGTGCGCAAATAGTAGCTTCAACAATAATTGCTGTGCCCTCACGGGGTGCCATGTTGTGAACTGGATAATTGTGAATTAACATCTGTAACATACAATTATGGTGGAGCAATAATGAATTCGAATTTGACTATAACACAAAGGATTCTGCCTATTTTATTTCGTCTTATTATGATATACTAGCTGTACCTACCTACCCCGCAACTTCGTATGCGTAGAGGAGGAGGGTGGAGGAGATCAGTAGGCAGATCTTCTTTTCCGGATCCGTGTTTCCACATCACATACCGCCATGGCTTATAATAGCCTATGAGCTGTCCGAATATTTCAGCTATCTCCTAGTGAAACTCCCATCAAAATCCCTTCAGTAGTTATGGCGTGATACCTTGCACAAAGTCACAGACAAACAGACAAAAATTCTAAAAATTTGTGTTTTGTTATCAATATCGATCCTAAAACATATTACAATTATTCTTTTCAGAAAATATCCAATGTACAGACACAACTTTTTTACAGTCTTATTATATGTATAGATTATAATTTAATATCGATAGATAGCTGCCGATGTTGATTCAAAGCAGCCCTATTCTCTCTATTAACTGAGGGTTCCTTAGCCCCGTGGGGACTTGTGTGAAATTGATGCCATTATTACGCGATATACGTCACAATAGACCGTCACGTGGCCTACCATTGCCCCCTTAGAATTCTTCTAAAAATAAGTAGTTTTGTAATTTTGAACAGCGTTGTATTGTAAACACAACTTGTTAACTTAGCTAGGGAATTACAAATATTGACAGTGGTATGGTAACCTACTAATTTTGTAATAATTTAGTAAACATGATGACAGTAAATGTACATTTTTAAATAAAAGTCTGCGAAGTACTTAGCAGATAGACGTTGTCGCGTCGTCGTCGGCTACTTAATTTTAATAGAAAAGCAATTAATTATGGAACTTAGCTTTACCTAAAACATCCACAGGAGTTTAAGTAGAATTCCGTAAAATCAACTCAATTCCGTAAACCATTTTACTCTAAAAGATTCTCACTGAGCTCGAGATTTCCAAACTCGGAATCAGCTTTAAAATCGCTGAATATTTCAACTCGCCTCTCGAGTTACCGGTAAACTAAAGTTTAATCCTGTGTTTAGGAGCTTACAGGCTCGCTTATCAGCCGGTAGCCAGCGGAGGCTTTTTTAACTCGCCTAGTTTCAATTAAACGTCGGTTAATTTCGGTGCTAAGTGCTCGGTTAAATCGTGACTTAATTTATTTCCAGCCGCAATTTATTTCCGGGATTAATGTAATGAAAGTCCCGCGGAGTCGTGCTAATTGCCACTCCCGATTGTCTAAACAAAAATAAAGGGACGCCTAAAGGTGGAATTTACAGGTTAGGAAGGAGGTTAACGTTTACGATTACGCGTAACGCGCGCACAAGTTTACGTCGTGCGGAATGCGCCGAATACGACGTAAAATGGTAGAGGCGCGAATGGGTCTTTTTTACCCGACTGCGCCCTTGGGCATAGGAGGGTTATGTTTTTCGAGTATATGTATGTATGTAAGTATGTCTAATTATTTGGCACGCCCTATAGCCAAAACGGTTTGATGGATTTTAACAAATGAGGTGTCGTTAGATTCGTCTTGATTGTAGAAGTGACATAGGCTATAAAAATTTAATCAAAGCTGCTTAAGGGCCTTCCATGAGCCAACTAGCGCCGCCAATCTTTGAAAATTAATATCTTCCAATTTAATCAATTTTATTAAAAAAGCTATTTACAAAATGTTTATTAAGATGAATACTATTTTTCAATATACAATACATGGCATAATTGCGACAAGCTACAAATGTGCCAAAAACGGCCGTTTTTCGCAATTATGCGAACAACAACTTATCGAAATTGAATCATGTTATAAATAGGCATTTAAAAAATAGTATTTATCGTAATAATCATTTTGTAACTGGCTTTTTTAATAAAATTGATTACATTGGAAGATAATATTTTTTTAAATTGGCGGCGCTAGTTGGCCCATGTAAGGTTCTTAATGTTTTTGTTTTCTTAAATTTATTTCTACTTGTTTGTTTAAAATATTTAAGGCATTGGGTGTATAACACTAGTCCAAACCAAAAAATACTTCTTACATAAAGACAATACCGTCTTCTTTCTGGGGAACATGGACTGTTTCAATCATTTTTGTTTGTTAAGTTATTAGTTATGATTCATTTTCATTGGTACAAAAAGCATGTGAATTTCTGAAACGGAAGTTCTCCTTCATATTCTTGAATAGCTAGAGCATCTCATGATTGTACTTAGTGAGACATGAATGTATATATATATTATTTAAGTTTTATGCCAAAAATTTAAAATTTTATTTTGCTAAGCGTTGAATAAATCTGCATTTGAAACCTTAAATCTTTGGGCAGAAAACATAAACTCCTTTGCCAGTCCTCAAAACAATGGAAGTAGTAAGTTGGCAACGTACGGTCTGTAATCCACACACAATCCACATAAAAAAGGGCAAAGTGTTCGAATACGGAACACGCTCGCTCGCTATACAATCAACATTACGCGCGTGGCAGCTGCGGAACCCTAAATTACGGTTCACTTAGCCGTAACGAAGGGTTCTTTTCTAAAAAAAGAAAAAGTACGGGGACAAAATTGACAGTTTAATCCGGAGAATTGGGCTGAATGCGCTGCAGTGTGCATTGCGCAGCGAAATTAAAAAGTAAAATGTGTCTTATTGGAAAATGAAGTAAATCCTAGAGAAAAATTTACTGCGTTTGTTGGAATTTTTTATTTAAGGGCCTGATATGAGCCAACTAGCGCCGCCAATCTTGATAAAATAATATCTTCCAATTTAATCAATTTTATTAAAAAAGCTATTTACAATTTTATTACGATAAATACTATTTCTTAAATGCTTATTTATAACGTGATTCAATTTCGGTAAGTTGTAGTTCGCATAATTGCGAAAAACGGCCGTTTTTGGCACATTTGTGAACTACAACTTAGCTTGTCGCAATTATGCCATGTATTGTATATTGAAAAATAGTATTCATCCTAATAAACATTTTGTAAATAGCTTTTTTAATAAAATTGATTAAATTGGAAGATATTATTTTTTCAAGATTGGCGGCGCTAGTTGGCTCATGGAAGGCCCTTAAGACTGTGATACTGATAATCATGTCAGGATTTTTTTTAATTTTTTTATTATTAATGGAATCCGACTGATATTGTTAATCAAAAGTTAGTAAATTAAAAATAAAACATCTAACTTCCGCATGAAAACCAAAAAAGTTACGGGAACTTGGAAATGATCAAAAACGAAATTTTTGCATCATCAATGTTACTCAAGTTAAATCCAAGTGAATTCAATACTTGACTTATTTAATGTCCACACGAAGACAGAGATAAGTATACAGGAGGCCTCAATAAGGTTGAGATTTTCTCAAAAACTACTGGACCTATTTTATTAGTTCTTTTAAAGTACATAGTTTTAACTTTTATCTATCTAATAATAAAAGAATTATTGAAATAAGTCAAGTAGTTTTTGAGAAAATCTCATCCTTAAAAACTCTACTGCACACCTATCCCTATCTTCAACCGTACCTACTTACAAAATAAAGTCCGTTACGATTAGCAACTAGTATTTAGCGGCATCTCTCCGCCCTAGTTAAATAATCACAATATTTATTGGTTGTTTACGAACGAACATACACCAGCAAAATATTCAAAACGATCGTCAATCGGCTTCCATGAAAAACGTAGTAACGTGGCATTTTTGAAATTTTCCGCTACATTTCCCATCGCGCGCGTTGTTTTATTTTTTTATGCCCGAGGCTTTGATACCGAAGTCATTCAGCCAGTTCCAAAAAGTTTGGATACTTTATTCAATTACGCATGACGCCGCCACACCGCATCGCTTTGGTGTATTTTAACAAACTACAAAATGGTCGCTCTTTCTTAGGGACTTTCTAATTTGTTTGACCTAATTTTGTGCTGTTATAGTTTTTCTGTACTTCTTATTTTTACCCAAGACTTCTTATTTTATGGGCATTGGTAGCGATTCTGTCGTGCTTTGGAAGTTTCTAAAAGTAAGTCCTTTTCATAGCTTTACTATAGGAAATTTTTAGACCTATCAGATATAGAATTACTACCATTGACCCACCAACCTTCTTTATGAAGCCAGTGTAGGTACATATATGGTTATTCATCCCATAACATTGGGTTATTTATCGTGTAACCGCTGTTTACACGATACGTTACGGCACGTGTACGCCGCGCGCCACACGTGTTGATACGTAACAATAACAAGCCGATCAAAGACCCTAGTAAGGTTGGCTTGGCTTGTGATTAAATTATAATACTTTCTGAGTTGCGAGATTGTGGTTTGCAACCTAATACGTTCTATAGTACAATCGAAGACAGAAATAAGTATACAGGCCTCAATAAGGTTGAAATTTTCTCAAAAACTACTGGACCGAATTTAATAATTCTTTTACAGTTACAATATTCTCTCTAATGCTCTCAAAACCCTGAAGAAAACCTTTTCAAAAGTCGTCCGTTGAACTCGGTTTGATAGATTTATTTTTCGCTCTCGCTCAGACTTTAAAAATTCCATCTAAATCTCAAAACAATACAGAAACATTTCAAATCTTCCCCTATCGTAGTTCCAGAGCAAAGAATGCTAGCCCCCAGCCAATACGGGAGTCTCAAATACGGGCGGGGAATTAACGTCGCTGTATCGCACTCGCGGGAGCCTGATATAGAGGGGTAGCGTGACCGATCCGAGAACCCCTTTAGATTTCTACTCCCCTGGTACTCGTGTGCATATTCACCGTTGAAATTATGCGGGAATTTAGCTGTTTCCCGTGGTTTTGCTTGCACGTAACCTACTTATTTTGCTTTAAAATACCGAAATATAGACAGAAACACTTTATTGCATTAGGATGCATCTAGTAACTTATTCTATGTAATAAACATAAGCGCCTTGCCTACGTGCAGCAGTGGACTGATAAGGGCTGATGATGAAGCAGGCGCCCCAAGGTTTAAAGCGATCTCTTCCAGGAGTTCCAGGCAACCATTTATAGTTATGTAAAGGATAAGTTACATTTAGTTATAGTAATGGTAATAAAAAATTTAAAACGCTATCAGAGGCAACTAAATTGAAGTTATACCTATATAGTCGACAGCTATATCGACTTAATCAAAACCATTGCACTCTCGGCCATATTATCACCGCGTAGGATGCCATATGTTGTGTTTTGGACTGTATGAAACAACTACACCAATTAAGCTAGCCAAAAAATAGAATCATCAATAGTATGTGGATATTTTTGGATCGAAAAAAAAACTATCTACCTACGAGATAAAACGAATAAACAAGAAAAGAATTGTAATCAAGCAAACGCGCACGCAACGTTGGGTACCAGGCTCGCAGAAGGGTCGAGGAGACCTTTTAACCTAGCCAAGCGTTAAGGGGGTGCCACACATAACAGATGCGTTTTCCCTCGTGTCTCGGCACACCTCTTTTGGTCTCATTTGATGGTGATCCGGTTGACGTTAGTTACGAGTATTGTGCCTTCGAGGGGCTTTGAGGACGAGAGGGCGGCCTAATGAAGGGAGGACGACTTTTATGGACAATTTGAAAGAGACGGGCCGATGTTTTTGCGTCTTTCAGGGGATTCTTTTTTGTCAAACTGTATTTCAGTTACATTGAACACAATATCATGATTTCCTCTTGTTACTTTGCGAGTGACATCTGCTGTAATTTTCACTGAAATATCACATTCATGTTTAATAGGCTTGTGCAGAATCAGTTTTCAGTTTCAATAATTATTTTGAATAAGTAAGACCTAAGTAAAATTAAATTTGGATATCATAATTTCTGAACAATGCAACGAATATTTCGTTACATAACTGATTTCGTTAGGAAACAAATGCAGACAATTTATTCCAGTATTGCGAATTTTGTAGTCGCGGGAAAACCAAGAAACTAGGGCTTTCAAGAAATTTCTAAACGTTTCGATGTTTCATCATGAATTCATGCGAACGTCCACATCATTTATGTAGAGGATCGAGACTCTATACTTCCTACTTCACACATACAAGAATATAATATGTGTGCGTTTCGTTAAATGTTTCCTTCTGTTTTGAGAGCAATGTACCGTTCTAAACTCATGGATACCTAGTACCTACATGGTCCACTAGGAATGAATGGACCAGTCAGATTACATTGTATTATCTTGATTTGCATTACGAGGCATTACACAAAATATCGGTATCGGGATTTCATAAATTCCCACCAGTTTATCCGCCACGTAACGCATGTTTTGATAAATGGCGTCACACTCATGATTATTCAAAAGCTGTGGCATTATCTGGTTGATGTATGAACTCGTGTCGGGGTTAACAAAAATGTTAAGATAACAGATGCTATCGCCGCCGGCAATTTGTCTGAGTAATTTATTGGCGGCTTGTAATTTAGTTTTATCTTCCAACCGGCAGCGGTAACGAATGACGTTTGTAGGGCACCGGTAGTGATAAAGTGGATCCTTTAGTTTTACTTTAGATATACGAGATGCAACGAAACTCATCCATTGACAAGGATCGGAAGTTAGATAGGAGGTATTTTTGATTCGAAATGTGAAAATCATTCCCAAATCAATAGCTAGAAAGAGACACCGACATATAGAATACACAAGAAGAGTAGCTATTAAGAGAGGTAAATAGTGTCCACCCCAAACATCTGACTTTGGTGTTAATTGAAATAGCTACCTACTCATTTTAATCTTTTTGAATGTCAGTGTCAGTGTCCGTTAGGCATTTTGAGTTGTTACACATTTTGTTTTTTGGATGTTTTGTTTGTATTTCTGTGATTTGGGATGAATTGTATGTTTTCGGATATTTTTGAGCGTTTCGGGAGGCTTTGCGTGTTTTTGTATGGTTTAGGTTAAATTGTGTGTATTTGTCTATTTTGTGTGTGGTTTATTAGTAGAGAATGTGAATGAAAAATGGTGCAAAAGTAGTCTTATTTTCAACTGAACAAATAGGAAAATTTTTCTCACTAGTTCAGTCTACTGAACTGGACAAATGAACTAGTGGGAATAAACGTACTGATCATGATAGATTTAACTGAAGTTAAATCGAGCGTCTACAATACATGCGACTTTAATAAAACAAAACAATTTGAGTCAACGTGATTATGCTTACACTTATAGGTAAGTGGGATATAAATTTTAAACAACGTTTCATGTGACAGTGTTTGAAATGCCCCCGAGTGAAATTGTCCCCCAAAGTTTAAGCGTAGACCCCGTCCCCGTCTAAAATGTCTTACGAGTTTAGTGGACGATTTAACGTAATTGTGTGCAATACGGATTACTCGAATTTCAAAGGGTTGCATACGTGCGGGTATGCGACCGCGCTGTCTATATTTAAGGCTATTGCCAAACCTTATGTCGTTGTAATACGGTTCATTTAGATTAAAATGAGCTAAAAGCGATCGAAAGTAATTGAAACTGGAAATGGTTAGATTACAAAGGCTAAAATTAACATCTCAATTATAAAACAATGTCATGATTTTTCACAATTTAGTAGATATACCTGCTTATTTAAGTTACAATATCATCTCTAACAGCAGGTCTAGAGAAGCTGGCCCGGACGGGGAGGAGGAAGGTGATGGATGAATGGATGATGAATTTATAGGCTATTATTACAAGTCCACAATGGGGAGTGCTCGGGGCGCTAGTCGGGTCGCGGACGTATCGCAGTTCCCGTCCCGTGGCTCGACAACAATGGCACGAGGTGGAAAACCCTAGGAAGTTTAGTCGGTATTCCGCCCCTTCAGGTAGGCGAGCCCGACATAATCAACACGGAGCGTGGTGGTACACGGAAACATGTTTTAACTGGGGTCTAGAGAAGCTAACGAATAGGATTATGTACCTACAGAAATATAAGAACAGACAGATAAAAGTAAAGTAAGGAGAGAGAAAAAGGTTAAAGTAATAAACAACCCCATTACAACATAAATTACCTTGTCTACCCCTAGGGAGTGTTCACTACTGCTAACAACTACTCTAAAGTACTGTAAACTAACACCGTGTGTAAACGTCTCATATTTTGCTGTTAAAAGCTTAGCGGAGGGAGATGGGTTTCTGAAAGCAAAAGAGAATGCATGCGAGGGAATACACATCAGGGGCGTCTATGATGTGCGGAAGTTGGGGCGCCCTCAACTGGAGGCGCTAGGTTAGGCCAGGCCTGGTGCACTCCGCGCTTTAGGTATAAATCTACAGGTACATCGGGCGGGCGGCCTTGGGCCGCGCCGGCGCGGCTATTCAGTGGGCTGCTGCGCGCCAGATTGATTGCACGTAGCCCGCTATTTTGCGCCCGCGCTGCGACGTATTTAGCCGTCTTTCATTGTATCGGAAGAAAAAAATCGTGACAAGAATTTGGTCTAAATTATTAAAATATTCTTTCATACAATTTAGTACCTACCATAATAATTTATTTTATTTAGGGTGGATTCGACCAAACTTCAATTTATACTGGAGTAACTATCCCAGGGTTATTTTTATTCCCCGATTTTATTCTCCATTAACTTACGAGTAGTTTTACCATGCAATCTAGAGAATAGTTGCAGATAATTGAATGAATAATGAACGAATAATTAGATTAGATTTATATAATAAATCGCAAGGCTAGTTCTTGCATCTTAAATATGTAAATATGGGTTTCGGCTCCCGGACTAGATTGTACCTAGCTAAAACCTAAAAGAGTTATGTTTAGTATTGTAGACACCCATTAAAGTGTAAGAAGATAGCATGCCTATGGTCTTTTGTGATCTAATACCGTAGGTATATTTGAAATATCAGTTTGTTTACAAAAGTAGAATAATAGAGTGGTATAATAATATATGTTCATTAAATATTCAGATTATTTATCTTTCACAAGCCGGCAGCCCTAATCGTGTCAGAAGAGTAAAGAGCTACCCGATAGAAAGAGACGCACGTTGTAGGTGAATATAATTGTAGGCACTTCGCGCTGCGCGAGCTGAATTGTACTTTATTGCGTCGCTGCGAGACTCGCGATTTATTTTAACGGTTTTTAGGAGAGACTCTTCTGTACTTGTACTATTATATATTCTGTGGTTAGGCTTAGGGGCGCTTTTTTTTTAAACCCAGGTAAAACATGCAAATCATGTGGCACCACGCCCGGGGGAGCGTGTTGGTTATGTCGGGCTCACCGCCCTGAAGGGGCAGCATACCGACTAAACGTCCTGGGGTGTTCCACCTCGTGCCATTCTTGCCGAGCCACGGGAAACTGTGATACAACCGCGACCCGACTGGCGCCCGAGCACTCCCCATTGTGGGCTGTACTAGCCCACAATATAATCCATTCATCCCTCACCTTCCTCCTCACCGTCTGAGCCTCGAGCCACTCGGGCGCCGTGCGGTTCGCGCACTGCAGGCTTAGGGGCGCTGGATTACGGCTAGAAATCAATCAGAGGGCCTGATATGAGCCAACTAGCGCCGCCAATCTTGAAAAAATAATATCTTCCAATTTAATCATTTTTTATTAAAAAAAAGCTATTTACAAAATGTTTATTAGGATGAATACTATTTTTCAATATACAATACATGGCATAATTGCGATAAGCTAAGTTGTAGTTCACAAATGTGCCAAAAATGGGCGTTTTTCGCAATTATGCGAACTACAACTTACCGAAATTGAATAACGTTATAAATAAGCATTTAAAAATAGTATTTATCGTAATAAACATTTTGTAAATAGCTTTTTTAATAAAATTTATTATATTGGAAGATATTATTTTTTCAAGATTGACGGCGCTAGTTGGCTCTTATCAGGGCCTCTTAAATCGTGTTACTATCCCTTTCACATTTGTTAAAAAAGTTAAGATAGAAAGGGACACACGGTGGTGTAACTTTAAATCACGTTTATGAATACGCGCCCAGAAGTTAATCTAATTCTGTACATCATTGTCATACATTTTCCCCTATAACTGGGGCTTAATTTTGTACGGTCCTGGGCCTCAATTAAGTCTCCCAGTTCTTCCAACTATGTCACCTGATCAGCTGGGATGATGGTCTTTCTATTGACCATTCAAGTCATCAGTTACTAATCAGAAGAAACTCTCCTCCACGGTCGCGTTACTTTAGTCAGTTATAATGCTCTCACTTCAGTTGTATATTCGCTATTGGATTTTTGTCGTATTTGTCAAAACTTGACGTACATACAAATAAGACGAATATTTTGTCAAGAATACCAACCACACATGGCAATTATGACAAATACGAATAGCCAAGTGAAGTGCCACCATAAGGTAGCATTGTCAAATGGTTATAGACAGGAAGTCCAAAAGATCGAGTAAATGGACTGACTAATCGACGGTCCACTCCGTCGAGCGGCAAAGTATTATGATTATCTTGCTTGCTAACCCTCAGTCGATGGAGGAGCTTCATTGCACTCCTAAAAGATGGCATCCTAGAGCAATCGTGATCTTCAGTGAATGTCGATCATTTCGACATTCACTGAAGATGAAAGCACTCCTAAAAGATGGCATCCAAGAGCAATCGTGATCTTCAGTGAATGTCGATCGTTTATAGAGAGATAGACCTAAATCGGGCCCTGACAGTCTAGAGACGTGTCTGGTAGGAGGATGCAGGGGTGCAGGAGGGACGTTGAGTGTCGAAACAAACACGTCGGAGTTAAGAAGGCTTTTGAGAGTTGTTTGGCTGCTGCAGCTATTGTTTACTTACATCCATGTCTACGTTGAACCATACTCGCTTTGTGTGAGTATGGTGTGTTGATTCTAGACTAGTGGCTGAAACGTATAGATGCTATTACCTATATATATTTTGTTCAAGGTGTCTGGAAATGACTCGAAGAAACTTGCAGACCGAAAATTTATTCCAAATTACAATAATTAGGTATAACTTTTGGAGAGTACATCAATGGACTAATACGGGCTGATGATAATGATGATGCAATTAAGTCGTAATCCTTTTTAACTGATTTCTGAGTAGAACTAGCCTTCTTGAAGAATGCATAATGTTCATCTAGTCTCTAAACTGCTTAAATATGACAATAATAATTATAAGGAAGAATATTTATTTATCTGCTATCTCGTTTACGTATGATACCAAATATCTAAGCAAAGTACGACAGTGGACTAGGAAATCAGATCACCTTTCCCTTCATAATATCTTTCCGCTTTCATTATAATAAATTCGTATAAAAGACAACGGGAAACCGCCCGCGAACTTAGGCCCGGGGTCAGAAAGTTGCCAGGAAGGAAAAGTCCCGAAAACCCGGGAAAAGTTTGCCTGAAAAACCGGGGGCGAAACCCCAAAAATTTAAGCCCGTTCTGTTTCCGGGGGCCGGCGTAAATATTATTCGGGGGTTCTTTTATTCCCTTTGTTTTAGAGGTTTTATTACTTGATGTGGGAGAACCCGAGTGTCAGATACTAAGCGTCACAAACAGGGTTTCAACATAAACACGTAGATAAATGTATAAGCATGTTACTGAAGAAGTTATTGAACTCTCTCCAATTATTTACTGCACGTTACTTACTTTCTTACTTACTTGTTTTCATTTATTTAAGCGTACACATCAAAGCCGATCAAGTGTAACACTTTGTACTTTGGACCGTTCTTATTATCTGTGTGGTAAGAGTTAAAATCGTACTGCAAGGTGTTACCATTCTGCTGTTGTCCGTACGCGTAATGTCAAATGCTTTTTCATTTTCAGCTCTATAGAAAACGACCGAGTCGGGAGAATTAACAAACTTACTTTGTAGGGAACCGTGACGATACCTGTCGCCCAACCTTTTGTTACCTAGATTTAGTCAGCCTTAAGTTATAACTACTACTCTCTACTAGTCAAAAAGTAATTTGTGATCGTATTTGTGTATATCTTTGAGCCGCGTCGATTTTTACTAGCCGTCAAATATCAGATTTTTGGCGAAAATTAGTACAAAAATTTCGTTCGCGCAGGCTTTGACAGGACAAAAGCCAGCCGGCTAGCCCCCTAGGTCACTCTCATGGGAGTGACATCAAAAAAACAAGGCTTTAACTTAAATCTATAGTTATGCAACTATTTAAGTATGTTTATAATATACATTAGCATTTATTGCATTTAGTTTGCCCAATAACTGCAATTATCAGAGTGACGTGTGAATTTCCTGCGCTATACTACTGTTCATTGTTATGCATCTCCTTTCGCCGGGGGTTGCCTGGAAGAGATCGCTCTGAGCGATAAGGCCGCCTTTGTACAAGAATTTATTTTGTAACAATTCGTTTAATGTAATACTTTTGCATAATAAATAGTCTATCTATCTATCTAATTATTGGCAATCACTGGCAGTGTATCCAAAACGAGGGCCACCCCACTTACAACCAAAGAAACGTTCCTGAACAATAATGAGACTAAACAAGATTTTAAAACTTCGAGGCCGTTTGATATAAAGAAACAAAAGAAAACTCGTCTAATTTATGTATTCCTCTTTAGTCTTCAAAGCGGAAACGACCCTTTTCAAAAGTAATTGACAAATTCGGACGGAAAAATAGAAAAATAAAAGCGAAAAAGTTTTCTCGCGTTCGAATAATTAGTCCGGTATTCCGATTTCGGGAGCAAACATTCGGATACATTCCGAGTGCGTCGTAAAGTCGGAATTTTATTCGGAATCTCTTTGGGGCCTTTATGAAAACTGTCCCCTACCAGGGACGGAGCCGAGGACCAGCTAAACTAGCTATAAAGTATCATTGAGGTACTTACTCAAATTATTGTAAATTATGACGGATCCTAAGATTCATCTCTTCCGGAATCTTAGTATCTTTAATTGTTGTTCATACCGGGGAAAACATTTACATTTTATAATTTATAATAAAAACGAAAACATAAAAGTTAATGTGTCTTCTGCGATCCTAGATTACCAGAACATCGAATCTAGAAATCACAGTTATAAATTTTGAATAGTATTTAAATGTTGTGTATGTGGGTAATATAAAAAGTTATGCACGAGAGAAGTCAACATGCAACTTGATTGAACTGCCAGTATAGGAGAATTTATTGTCAATTTAATAGTAATAATGAATATGATGAAGGAACTCAATAAGAAACTAGAATTTTTAGGCATCGTTCACTTTTCATTCCCAAATAACGATTGGTTTAACGTGTTGCAATGGAGCCGCAGCTTTTGATTCCCCATAAACCCTACCGCACGATCCCCTGGGCCCTGCGTCCGTCCCTGACCCCGGCTCACTTGGCGCGTATAACGCAGTAAAGAGATTCCGTAATTTGTGCGCTCTGAGTGATTCCTGGGGATGATCGGAAGGCAGATGGCGCGATATTGGGGCCCGGTAGTTTTATACGTAGGGGCCGCACGACCCTTTCGAGGAGTCATAAAACAAAAAGGAATCTGTCAAGGACTAGATATACGTATATCCAGTACACATGCACTGAGTAAGGGTTTGGATATTTCAAATTTTGCACGACAGCACGAAAACAGGATAGGCAAAATGCTGATGTCTTGATGCGATGACCGGGCGTTTTTGCTTACGTTATTTACGATCTATGCTGTTTATAATAAGGGTCGGCCAATATGCAGACAATAAGTGGCAAGGTGGGTATCTGTAAACATCTACAACTTCAAAATATTCACAATTATGATTGTAATGTCTCATATGTCAGTAATTACACTGAGTTCCTTATCTTTCACAGCAATGTTATTATTATTATTTATAGCAACAGAAGAACGTGGCATTTACCCAGGACTGCATAGTTACTGCTACCTGCCTTAGCAAGATGGCTGGCAGAGACTAGATGCAGAGCAGAGAGCCGAGAGTAGGGTTGAGTGGCGTGCTTTGGGAGAGGCCTACGTCCAGCAGTGGACTGATACAGGCTGATGATGATGATGATGCACCTACTATCATTGAATGGAATGTCTATTGCCTGTGGTCTAACCGTGTGGTCCCACTTTATAACTTGTAGGTGCCAAGATCTGATTAGGTTCCTTGAGATTCACCTTGCCTTGCAGGAGAGATGTGTTTGTTGTAGCATGCAAGCATCTCTGTACTTATGGAAGAAGAATATTTATAGGTAGGTATATTGAACTTACCTTCGCCATTTTGAGTTTGTTTCTACTGTTGAGTCGGGACTTCAGGTCAGGACACTGAAACAATGAAAATTAGCGTTAGTGGAATCATAAAATGTAAAGAAGAGAAGGCTGTGTGTCAAACAAAATGCTACGTTATTATTATTTTAGTTTTGTTTGATTGACGTGATCATGTTCCTCATGTTCAGGAATCAATCAATCTTAGGACTGAGATCTGAATAGGTACAGCTAACAGCAGATCAAGTGTAACACTTTGGACTTTGGACCGTTCTTATTATCTGCGCTGTAAGAGTTAAAATCGTACTGCATTGATCTGCTATTGTCTGTAACTAAATGAGTTATGAGTTAAACTGGTGTTACTGTTAGTCTCCCACCATACTGATGGTCATTTAAATTTGGACGGCATTTAAGATGTCTTCCGACTATTCCAAGAACCCGTCAAAACGACCAGAAACTACAACAATCGTAACACGACTTTATCCTAACTGAACCCTTTCGAAGCTTAACTTCTTAGCAACGCTGGCTCAATGGGCCGTTCCACTTCAAGTTGAGGCCATTCATTGCAATAATAAAGTAAAAGGATCGTATTTCACCGGTCCAACCCTTTCTTCCCAATCAAGGAAAGAATTTGTCAATAGTGTCAGGTGGGCCGGATCGAAAAGGGAGCTTTGCAGATGCGGAGTTAGGAAGTCAGATAAATTGTTGGCGCAATATCGTTGATACCTGATCGATATTTTGGTAACCCAGTTTGCCTCCTCATTCTTCGCATCACCAATCGTTAACTGGTAGAAAATACGACAAGGCATTAAGTTAGCTTTTAACATGTTCGTGAAAAATATAAATAATTTAAAAATAAACACTTTTTAGCAGGATTTCAAGGATGAAAAGAGTTGAGGCATTAAAAATGGGTGCATCGAAGATTGTTATAAATCTCGTGGATGAAGCAAGTCCTAAATAAAATGGTGTTTTAGAGATTGGGCAAAAACGCCGAGATTCTTGACCATAAAGTACTATTGGATACGCGATGCAGTATCCAAGATATTGCATCCTTCTGCGTTATCGAAGATTATAATGTTCTGGGTGTTTATCTTTGCTTCTAATTCACCAAATCAGTTACTGTTTATGATACAGATCGCGTTTCATATTTTGAATATATTTGGGTACTAGTTATTTTAATGCATTTACGAATTATAACTGTAACAGTCAACAAATGATACATTCTGCGCACAGTTGTGAATCTTGTACAATATAAAATCGATTTGAAATATAGGATGTGGCAATGACTTAGATGTAGGAGAGTGGAGAGTTCCCGTATTTCCTCCACCATATTTTTTTTTTACTTGGGGAAATGGTTTTCGCATCTCACCGCGCCACTGAGGAATGGCGCGCGGTGAGTATGTGGGACTCCCGCCATAATGCGGTCCTATATCCACTAAAACCCCAAGGTGTGCAACGCATCGCGTTTGGAACGAGGTTGTGGGAACGCAGCGCCTAATACCACAACCTCGTCCGCGGCCGCCCTCGGGGGCCCTTCTCGGGGGTCTACCCCTATACCTCCGCTTAAGGCGCCTCGGAACACAGGACGAGACGCCTTACAGCTCGGGACCTCTAAGCGGGCGCCGGACCCCCCGACCCGACGCCCGATCTAAAGGAATACTACCTTTCAAAGACTAAGTATAATGTATTTATCAAGGCCACATACGTTTTCTTAGTACCTCCCTGCCACTTTGTCAGTCAAATAGCCCGAAACGGTACCACCTGAGCTTTTGTAGAACACATGCCGTAATTTATTAACTCCCTGACTAAGACGGAAATACTGCTCGCAAAATGTGGAAGGAAAAACGCCTAACGCGAAAAAGAATGGGTACAAAATGGAAGGCATATTTTTGTTAGTGTGAATACAATGAGAAATTGGCGCGCTAAGTGAAGGTTTTTCGGAACTTTTGTAGTAAATGCGGAGCAAAAATATACGCTGACAGTTTACTCTACTTATAAAAGTTTGTGTAACATACTGTAGGTATTTTTCTTTTCCCGTGTCTAAAGTGTTTCCACTATGAAGATTTTGTGAATTAATTTGTATAACTTGTTGTCACCATACAATATGAAAAAATAATATTCTACTTACATAGTTATTATTTTTTTGTAAATAAGAAATTAATTGTTTATAGACACAACTAACAGCAAATCAAGTGTAACACTTTGGACCGTTCTTATTATCTGCGTTATAAGAGTAGAATTCGTACTGCGAGTGTTACCATTGATCTGCTGTTGTCCGTACCTACCTATAATTATAAAAAAATATTTCAAATTATCTAAGTATTTTAGTTTTTAAGTATAAATAAATATTGCATTAAAATAATATATATTTCACACAAATTCTGGTTCGGCAAATACGTAATCCCGCGAATTGAAATAGAACCGAAAGGATAATCAAATTAAGGGCTTGTCACTAAATTAATTCATTATTAATTAAAATAGAGACCATAAATCTATTTACGAGACACTACGCGTGTCCCGAAATAAATAAATAAAATAGAATAACGGCGCACACGAGATCGGGACCGGCGCGCGGGTGGCCATATTTTACGGGACCTGTCCCGTGTCCCGTGGACGTGTCGACACCTTTTTATCCCTTTTTGCGCTGCAGTGTGGGCACTCTATGTACCCAGATACGTGTCTGTGGTTTTATGTAGTTTTCTAAGAGATAAATGGGAAAATAACGCTTATTTGTAACTATATAATTTTAACAAAAAAATACTTTTGAAGTGTTGATTCGAAAAACAGTTACATTGTGATTTGTTCCTAAAATAATTACATTAATTACCATTTTGCACTAAAATCAGTATGGACAAGAAACAACGATAAAAAAGAATTCCCACATCAAATCAAGACAATTTCTTATGTGATTAATTTGGATAGCCAATTTCCACTATCAAAGAAGATTTAAAAATCCTTTAAAAGTAAAAAGAAAACCGACGTCAAAGCGACAGGTAAACAACAAACAAACTATTTACTTATTATACTAAATGTAACGGAACTTACTATTCAAGCTTATTGTTGTGGCTGTTGAAATAAAAGCGACTTTGAAATATTTCAGCTATTCATATGAGACAAGGTCAAGCGCACACTGTTGAAAGAAATGCCCTCCTAATTGTCTCTCACAATGGCGGGACAGTTAGAGGTTAAAGAAAAAATCGTCAAAATAGACGTAAGGTACTGGATACACTGTCATTGGAAAATTGAATACTTTGTTAATGAAATAGGCCGAATGTCAATTTTTTTTTAAATTGTGTTTGTTCCAAAATTAAAGATAAATAAATGACAATGTCAGATTTTGCCCCACCATCAACCGCAAGTTGTACAAGATAACGAATAAATGTAAAAATATCTCCGTTTTTTATTAAAATTATTAGCTTAAAATAAAGTTTGTACTTACAAGTTGCGATTCGAAAAAAAAAGCTTAATTAAGAATTCAGAAAATAGTAAGAAATCGTAGCGATTTATTCATTGTTTTTGTTATTCTTCTATAGGACTTGGAAGAGTAGTAGAAAATGATACTGATTATGATTATGCAATATGAAATCTGTAATAAGTCCCCAACAAAATGAGAGGTACAGCTTAAATGGTCACGTAGTTTTGTAGGTAGGGCAAAGCTCCATTGAAATGTGGCAATGTCTTTTGTCTAGAAAGATGCTGGGGCAAGAAATTTCGTGAAAAGCGTCGCTGATAGAGAGGAAATTAAAAAAATAATTAATGAATAGTTTAGTCAAAGTCAAATTTCTTTATTGCAAATAAGCACGTTGTGTACATTTTTGCATGTCAACATATTTTTGTATTTACATTTACACCACTTTGCAAGGAAAAGGTGCCAACGCTGAGGAGAAAAAGTGACAAAAACTCTCAGCAGCACATCTTTTCAAATAATAATAACACAATTACTTAATAACTAGGTATTACAGAATAGTTTTTAATGTTATAATAAAAATATGTAGAGTATCTAACTCCGTTTTCAAAAAAATCTTATTCTCTTAAAAGGTATGCGCCTGAAAGGTTTATACCACTTTTTCTGCTCGGTGGTAGTTGGCACCTTTATCTCCGTAAGTGGCATAACTAAATCTAAATTTTAAAAAATATGACGTGCGATCATACCCAACTATTTACTTACAATAAAAGAAATGAATCAGAAATCTGAAAAACCACAGATCAACATAGACCGGAGACTTTTAAACGCATACACGAATTTTGAATTATACACAAATTCGACGAACAGGGCCATTTGTAAACACACCCTAACTTAAACATAACCGAGCACTGCACAGCTTACTCTTGATTTATATTTCCTCGCTGTCACTCCAAACCAAACAAATACACACCTATTTCAAAGTCGGCCAAATGAAAAATGAGCTCCCGGTGCTTTGTTATATTTAGGTATATTGTATGGGATTGAATATACAGGGTGTAACGTAAAGGGTATATGAAGCCGAAGGGAGGGTGTTCAGTATCGGCAACTGAACAACTTTTGTTCTACGACTTTTCGATTTTCGCGAATTTATTTTTTGACTTTTCATACAATTCGCACCGGTCAGCTGATCGATTTGTATGAGATATTAATTTATTTTTATTTTTTAATCGAAAAGTCGTAGAACAAAAGTTGTTCAGTTACCGATACTGAACACCCTCCCTTCGGCTTCATATACCCTTTACGTTACACTCTGTATATAAGGACTGAGACCTGAGACAATATACGTTTGGTTTTCGCACTGTACATATAAAACACCAAAAGGAAAAGAGTTACTTATTTTGCAAAAAATTCCTATGCTTTCAGCAGCAGCCAATTTTAATGTCACCCACCTAGTGTAACACAGGCCTTTCCTTTACATCGATTAAGCTCAATGATGCATTTAATTATTGAAAATAATGTTCGCGAATGACAGTATGGTGAAATTATTGGAGAATTCATGCAGGATCTGAAGTTTGGCGCTATGGTCAAGAGTCCCACTACGAGCTCGGGAGTGAACGTGACTGTCGAGCTGCTTCGTCCAGAGTGATGACGCTACGGCGACTCCTCTGGATGAAGACAAGAAGACGCGGATGCCCAGGGTGACGACGCTGAAGAATAATTGTCAAAATATCAAAATGCACAGCTAACAGCAGATCAAGTGTAACACTTTGGACTTTGGACCGTTCTAATTATATGCGTCGTAAGATTTAAAATCATACTGCAAGTGTTACCATTGATCTTCTGTTGTTAGTACAAAGATTCACTGTTTGTTCGCAAGTTTCTTGAAGAAAAGTTTCATTCACAATTCATAAATTATATCCTGCATACCTTTTGCTACATAGTGTAGTACCATTAGTCTAGCGAGTGAGGATAATGGATAGGAAGCAGTAAGCTATTAGGCAATACCTATAACTACGTTAGTGTAAGTAACATGCGGGAATAGCAACATACCATAATATCCGCTTCGGTGGATTATGCTAAACTTAGCTAGGGTAACGGAGATTGTAGGTACTTACATTTAAAGGACATTGCCACATTTCAATGGAGCTTTGCCCTACCTACAAAACTATGTGACCACTTAAGCTGTACCTATCATTTTGTTGGGGACTTATTACAGGTTTCATATTGCATAATCATAATCAGTATCATTTTCTACTACTCTCGCAAGTCCTATAGAAGAATAACAAAAACAATGAATAAATCGCTTCGATTTCTTACTATTTTCTGAATTCTTAATTAAGCTGTTTTTTTCGAATCGCAACTTGTACACAACTTTATTTTAAACTAATAATTTTAATAAAAAACGGAGATATTTTTACATTTATTCGTTATCTTGTACTACTTGCGGTTGATGGTGGGGCAGAATCTGGCATTGTCATTTAGGCATTTCAGAAAAGTTTTACTAACAAATACACATGTAGGTACTGAAAGTGTATTACCAAAGAAAAGTGTTCAACAGTTTATACTATGTAAATATCGAACTTTTAAAGACATCACTCTCTACATTCTTTCTCTTCTTTTCGTGGTGTTCAGTATCGGTAACTGAAAGACTCTTGTTCTACGACTTTCAGAAATAAAAAAAATATCTCATACAAATCGATCAGCTGACCCTTACCTTGAACTCTTATAGCAGGATTACTTTCATTATACTTTGTTACTTCGTACAATGTAGACCTTAATTAGCTTACTTTAAGGTCGTCATTGTATGAAGTAACAAAGTATAATGAAAGTAATCCTGCTATAAGAGTTCAAGGTAAGGGGGCAGTACGAAATGTATGGAAAGTCAAAAAATAAATTCACGAAAATCGGAAAGTCGTAGAACAAGTCTTTCAGTTACCGATACTGAACGCCCTCCTTTCGGCTTCATATATCCTTTACGTTACACCTATATACTCGGGACTATAAGTCTCTCAGTTCATAAATCTCTTCATTGTATTTATTTTATTATTTAAGAGCCTGTTAGTCACACTGCTGGGCAACCTCCAACCCTTCCAATCACCTCTATTCTGCACAGACTCAGACCACCACAATCTTGTATGGATATTTGAAAACCAATTTAATTTTGCCGTGGACCTGGTGGGAAAAGGAGAACAATGGATCTTTGGGAACGACCCATCTCTTAATGTTTCTATTAATTAATGATATCTAGCTATTTAGGAGCTAGACGTAGTACTAGTCTAAGCGTTAGTGGAAACTGGTAAGCCGTAATCTATTAAGCAATAATAGCGCAGCTCGGCACGGTGAGGTGCTAGCTCTAACTCACGACTAATTGGCGGTGAACAAAGGCGAGCAGACAAAGCCTGGGCACGACCCGCTAATGGCGTCGAAGACATCTTTATAAGGACCCCTGCACTAGGAAAGGGTATGGAGCCACTCATTAGAGTTAACAACTTCTGTTTTGCGGCGAGAAAGTTTGTTCATTTTTAGTTTATTCGCAAAACTTCGTTGGATAATTATGTGTATAGTATGACCGTCTAAATCAGTCTTCGCCTGCGCGGTACAGGGACGCGGGGGTAGGACGACAACGGGGACCGAGAGAGGTGCGGGAGGCAGGCGCATTTCTGTTACAATACATTTCTGTTCGCGCGCCCGCCCCCGCACCTCTCTCGGTCCCCGTTGTCGTCCTACCCCCGCTGATTTAGACGGTCATACTATAGGTAGTTTTCGTCAGACTACATTCTGTTTATTCAAGTACGAGAGCATTATTATCTAACAATGACAATACCATACATTTTCTTGCTATTCTAAACAGCCACTTGGTCGGGACCTCAGAAATATTTATCCGAAATTTATCAATTCCTTCCATTCTAAAGTACCTAACAGCGTCTGACAATACCTAAACCGAAGCCTAAATCAAGTGTCTTATTATGTTAACAAAAACTACCCTACCCTACTAACATTTTAAGCTGTTCTGTAAAGGGGCTCTTGGTCCAGTTGCGAGTACACGTTGAAAACGATCGTACAAGTTAAGCAACGCTGGGCGAGGTCAGGACCTGTATGGGTGACCGCTAGTGACACTTTCATCTGAGCCCCTTCGTGCCTCGGAAAGCACGTTAAGCAGGTGGTCCCAGTTGCTGTCGCTCGGCAGCAGTCGTTAGGCCACGTCAAAGGCCTACGGGCGGCCTGAATAACTTTGACAAATAGGTTTGGTCACTAAACCACACGAGAAGAGAAGAGAGCTGTTCTGTTATTATTGCCTAGTTATTTCCACATTATTAGATCGGATCACTTTATTTTCACAATGATGAACAGGTTCGATCAATCAGTTTCTTCAGTACATCACAACAGGTAATTAGACGATCATATTTGGTTACAAAATAAGACACTTGATTTGAAAATAAATACTTATATCATTTAAAGAATAACGTATCATAACTATACGCATAATTTCCTGAGAGATTGAACAAAACATCATCATTTCAAACCTGTCACCAAGCTTGAGTGAGGTATTACAGAAACAGGTTGAAGATAAAGTGAGTCTATTTTATCGCACCGCTTTAAATCAATCGGAATCGTTGCCGTTTGTCACATTCGACCCATATGGAGCCCATTCCGAACGGTTCGGATTAGCGCACGTTTGCAATCGAGCTATAAATACATGATGCACTAATGCAACTGACACGGATGCGAAATATGGCGACGGATGCCAAGAATTGCAGTCCACTACATTGGCGGATACAGTCGAAAGCACGTCAAGTGCACTTAGGCCCATTATCATAGACAGTTTTGGTCACGAGTGAGCTCGCTCTTACGACGACTGTCAAAATTGTTTGTTACTGACAGTTGTAAGTCCGAATTCAAACTCAGCTCCCACTAAAAACTATCTATGAATACATCTCAACCTTATGGTGGCACTTCACTTGACTATTCGTATTTGCGTATTTGTCATAATTGCCATGTCTGGTTGGTATTCTTGACAAAATAGTCGTCTTATTTGTATGTACTTCAAGTATTTGACAAATACGACAAATATCCAATAGCGAATACGAATAGCCAAGTGAAGTACCACCATTAGACTTTGTATAGTTGACAAGACATCAAGGTGTAACATGAACAAGCATTCTGCTTCGTTAAAACGACATTGCAACGATTTTATGTAGGTCGTCTGCACAGACAAAATTGATATCATTAGACCGTATCAGTCCACTGCTGGACATATGCATCTCCCGATACAGTCATTGATTGCGAAATCAAAAGATTTTCCTTGTTTCTTATCCTAGATTCACCGGAGTTTTGCATGAACGAATTTACAGCTCGAGCTTAGTGTGATCTTGCTCTCACAATTGTCAAAATTGTATTTAAAATGACAGTTGTAGGAGCGGCCTACCGCGTTCGTGCTCAAGATTATCTCTTAAAATGGAATTGTATATTTTTCTTTTTATGAAGCTCTTGCTTCATGCGTAATGTAAGTATTGAATAATACAATATAAAAGCCGAGATTAAATGCCCCATGGAATGACGCATATGATTCAAAAATAAACGTAATTGGCCCGTCTAGTATTCGGAAGTTAGACGTGCATCAAAAGCTAATATTTGATGGCGTGACACATAGCGCCGCCGACTCGAACGCCTGCATCAGACATTTGGGAATATGCCCGCGAGACGGGTAATGAAATGTCATAGTCGACTACCGTGACATAAGCAGTTATCCCACCGCCGGCGATGAGCGAGTAGAGCTAGAAACTAGAAACGAGTTGGCGAGCAGCGAGTAGTTTCGATAGCACCTATAGGCTATCAGCGAGTGTTTTTGTGAGACGGGCGTACCATTTATTTCATGGTATGTACTGAAAACCAATCTTCCATCTTCAATATAGATAGATTTTTCGTAAAACTAGTCCGTATTTTAATGAAAAAAACAACTTGTTTAATCCAATTCTGTGTGGCGGATATTGAAGAGTCGTTTCGTCGAATTCGGTTTCGGCGAATTGGTCCGTAAATTAAAATATCCCCGAGCAATAGCAATCTAGCGTATTTACTTAGTGCATGGTTTCTAGGTCAGTTGGTTTGCAATACTTGTGCATGATTACCCTTTACTGGCTCGTATCACATGTGCGTGTGAGTACCTACATTAATACGACGATGAGGTTGTTAGAAGGCAGGACATTTAAAACGGAGTTGTCTAGGTGGCTCTTACAAAATATGTTTTACAGTGTCAAGGAGTTCAGTGACCGTCATCAGTGTGTATAACATTTGTACGCCTCTTAACAGGCTGAATACCATGACTTTATTATTAAATTGTATAACATCTCGTATTCTGTGTATTCTAACAAATAAATGTATTGATTGATTGATAAAGTCGGTGTAGACATGGTAGACGCTACATTTCCATCTGTATGGGTTGTTTGTAGACAAAAAGTCTGCCACAATTTGTTGCCCCCTGAAATCTCTATCAATATATTTGGGTGATGTAAAAAAAAATAAGTATGGGTGACCGCTAGTGACAGTTTTATCTGAACCCTTTCGTGCTTCGAGAAGCACATAGGCGATCCCATAGGCCCACAGGCTACACTGTAAAACCGTCATCATTTTTTCCACTGTTCTTCTCAGCGTGGGACCTTTTCCTTGCAAAGTAGTATAAATGTAAATAAAAAATGTTGATATGCTAAAACTACTCTTAGGTAGGTGAGATACCTACCTAAGACTTAATTATTAATTAAGTACCTACGGCATTACTTGTAATAAAGATAATCAGCCTTACTTATAATCGATGATTAAAATTAATACCTTGTTTAACAAGTGTTTAAAAAAAATATTACTTATAAACACTATTAATCAACTGCTGAAAAACCGATTAAATATCTGTCAGTTTAAATAACGTCGTAGGGTTGTTTAAATGCTTAAGTAGCGTAATTACTATACGTTCATACACATTGTATAGAAGAAGCATATTTTGTCTGCCACGCCACGTGACGGACACGCTCAATGTCTGTAGATGAAATTTTAGTGGGAGTTCTGTTTTAACGGACTGCATTGCAAACAGCTGATGAAACTGCTCAATACACGAAGAAAAAAAATCATTTAAAATATTTACAAAACAAATAAATGTACTGAAAACACAGACGAATATAATATTTCAAAAATAAACAACAAACCTCAACCATCAACGTCTGCAAGGATTACCGTAATTTGAGAAAATAAAGCGGGACACCGCGGGACACCACGGGACTCGAAATCCCGTAGAATCCCGCGGTTAGCGTGTCGGTCCCGTCTCTATTTTAATATTGCGAGAGAGGTGACGGCACGGAAAATATTATTTTATTAAAATTGTCAGGCCAGGTGAGATCCCTCCCGGGACACCCCGATCTGATACCGGGACTAAATCAAAATAACTGAACATTTCCCACGAATATTCACCCGGGTGTAGAGCTACCAACCATTCGCCGCTTTCCGGGAAAATGTAGTGTTTAAATCAATTGACGTGCGAAATTGGAGAGCATTCGAAATTGATTTATTTTCAATCGTATGTAAAATGAAAACCTTGTTTTCGACTGTTTGTTTTCATTCCAGTTGTAGTTTTAACTATAGTTGTGATTATGACTCAGTCAATATTGATGATTTACATAATACCCTTTTGTACAGGGTATTTGACAAGTGTCGAAAGTAAAATTCTTTTCATTTTTATTACAAAATAGACACCAATTCATGATAAACTGTGAAATCAAAATCAAAATTAGTTGCAAAATTAAGAAACTACAGGCATTTAGAAAAGTTGTGTTATAAAGAGACAGAAATAGTATACAATGTATTGTGACTGTGACGTCATACTGAAGTAGATACAAATATCATACTAAAGATCAATTTGCTAAAAAAAGATAGCATCCATACCACTTGACTTAACCGCTTAAATATCTTCGGTATTAATTGAGATATCGAAAAACTGATTTCACAGTTCTCTTCGGCAGGAATATGAAAATTGATTGATGCAATAATAAAAATTGAGTCAAATACCCTATTTACGAGTACAGCTAACAGCAGAACAAATGTAACACTTTGGACCGTTCTTATTATCTGCGTCATTAGAGTTGAATTCGTACTGCAAGTGTTACCATTGATCTGCTGTTGTCCGTACGTACGCACACAGGTATGCTGTTTACCAGACTTTCACAATGCGCTAGTTCAATCAAGTCAAATTAATGATTAAAATGGGACTTTGTCCGACATTTTCAGTTTTAAGGGTCACCCTTCCGTAGTATTTCACTTCACTTTATTTCAGGGAGTATTTTTCCTTTGCATAACATTTTTTTCCGTTTCCTCTTTATTGATCTATTCAATCGTTAGAATGGAATTCTTTCGTCATGTATTTTTTGGACGTTGTCATGTCGCTCTTAAGGAAAGTAAGCGTCACATTGTCGGCGAATATTACAGGAAATGTGAAACGTTTCTGTTATAAAAGGGAGATAGGTATTTCATTTAAGATAGATAGACTCTTTATTGTACAAAGAATTACATTTATACATTACATTAGGTGTGCATTGCTTAGCGTGTCACGGCGTCTGCCGGCACCGTCTACCGGTGCATGATGTCAGCAAAGAAAAAAAAATACCACACACCAAAAAAAACGACACAAAAACAAACAAACAATAGAACCAACAAAAAAAAAAGAGCACGAAAAACGCCCATACACAATATTGCATCGTTATTAATCGTGCGAGAAAATCTGCCGCAAACCCCCTGCCTCTGAGGGGCCACATCACCGTCCAGACCCTGCCAGGGTAATAAGGGAAACCTCAGCTCAACCCAAAGACGGAAGATGAGCAAGAATACCACGCACGATGTCGGCCGGTGCCGGTCACAGACGGCGAACATTCGTGCCGCCGGACGGCGCCGTCCACAGGCGCGGTACACGGCGTCGTCCGCCGGCGCCGTTCTGTTGCACGCTAGCCCTCAGATCGCTACCGGACGTTAAAATACACAGAAAATGAAGCGGGGCATGCGTTTCATCTGATCGCAGATCGCGGCTGTGTGTGGAGGGCATTACTCGCTTACTCGTCGGGAAAACTGCCTTAGTAGGTAGTTATGTTCGTTCCAATGTATGGAGAGTTGCGGGCCTGCCATGACATTGACTGTGGTCTATCCGCCCACGCCAAGCCACTCATAATGAACACAACACCCGAGGTTCGACTCTTGCGCACAACAATCATAATTTATTCTCCTACGAGACATTATCTCTTCATTACATTTTATTGTAATTTGTTTATTTCAAAAAGGTACAATATAAAATAAAAAAGAACTATTCAATATTTAAAAAACCTAATCTAAACTATTTTTTAAAAATTTAGTTGCAGGAAGAGTACCCAAGACACTGGCAGCGTTACCTCGCTGGATCGCGATGCTAATCCGTTGCGCGAGGTAGCTGCCAGCTCTTGGGTCACCAGTGGCATCTACTACTCGTTTGCTAAGCTCTTTATAAAGTGACCAAGCGCCGGGACCCCACGGGCCTAGGGTCTCGACACCAAAAGCAACAAAGTTTTATTGTTAGGTTGTTCAACTCATTAAGGTATCTTTATAACTTTTAGGAGGTTGAAGTATTTGGTTGGCTCTATTCAGGCCCGTATTAATAGTCTGCGCTCAAACCCGCCCCAAGAGCGAATTCAGCTGATGCACTCTCAAGACGTGATCACCATCTCAAGTGTGTCATTTATTAATAAACCCATCTTGAGGGCGTATCGCCAGTTGCGGTTCGCCTGCAATCAGCAAATACGTTCTCAAGTGTGAGTTTGAGTTTTGTTTATTATTACGGCGTTACTCACGTGATACCCGATTCCTAAACGCGCACCTAAGTTACGTTTATTAATAGGCTTTTGGGCTTGATTTCCAGACCAAATGATAGTAACAAATGTGTGAAATTCAAAAATTATTAATCTTAAGTATGATTAAAAATTTATATAAATGAAATATGACTGAAATTGATTGTGTTTCGACTATTTATTGTCAAAAAAATTTATATTGCCTATTCGCACAGATTAACAACTTAGCACCATTTTATTGGGAGTAGTTTTATTTACTTAAAAAGTCAAAACATTGTATTTGTTTTCGTTCATTGTTTTGTTCGTTATATGCCAACGCCATTCTATTGAACCCCTCATTTTGATTTTTCGTTTTTATCATCGGCGCTATTTTATTTAAGTAATTCTAAATATGCACACAATAATTTTTAAACTTTCAAAGTCCAAAATGACACTGGGTATGCATTCAACTGTACAAGATATTATTACAGTATCGTTTAATTACGATAGCATGCCAATCGTAATCGTTTGGTCGTTCATAATCGTCTCCATAATTCAGACTCAACTCCCATGTCACCCGAGGGCGGTCGTTAAAAACTAATCGTTGATAGAATTATTAACCAGTAACCACCTTGTAGTTAGAGACGCAATCATGATCGACAATTTACATATCGATAAGGTTGCTTAAGAAAAACAGCATTGCATTTATAAAGGGAAATAATAATAAAGAAAAACTGGCAATAACTCATAACTCATTTATTCAAATCTTAGGAACACTAGGTACTTACACTTGATCACATCAATCAACAATATTCTAAATCAGGCATCAACATAATTATGTTTTCATATGTGTAGTGTACAATAAATCGACATAATTCTTTCTATCGATCGGTTTATCCTGGTATAGAGTATCTAAATAAAAAATAATCAAGTGATGAAATTTATGTGTATTTACATAGACAGGCAGGAATAATAAACTAACCCAGTAAAACAGGACTGGCCGAGAACAGTGAGACATAATGACAGGATACTGGGAAGAGGGAACGACAAGAATTGATGATGATAATGCTGTTCAAAGCTCAGTATTTTCCATTCAAATAATGCGCGTTATTCAGAATTTAAAATGTAAATAGAAACATAAAATATTCAAGGGTCCTAACAAACCTGTCACAGAATCGAGTTGGGGGCTCGATGTCGATAACTCATGATGCGCGTCACTATAAATCAACTAGACCTTCGCAGATAGTGATGCCCACGTATTCTAACTAGGTAGTCGATAAATATTGTAATCTTTACGGTTCGTTTGCGGAATCTATAAAGTTGAGGCTTACTCACAGATATCATTTGGATTTGCATTCTGTATCAATAAAATAATATTAGTGTGACAAGGCTGACTAGCTGGACAGCTTTAAAACTTATGTGCATCAACCTTATTCTAAACTTACAGTGATACGTAAATTATGATACAACAAAATTTCTTGCCCTCCCTATTTTCCAATCGTAAGTAGCAGTCAAGGTGAGGACCCATTAGGCAAATAGTTTGCGACTGACTATAGGCTAGCTGATTCTGAGCTGCTGAAATGTAGTCAGTTTGCTTTCATAATGCAAGCGCGCCGACTGAATCAAATTGCGCTTTCTTGCTGTAAATCGACAGCTGACTGAATGAGTCGGCGAGCGAAACGTCGCAGACTGCGTACCATTCTAAAATATATGGGAGGCAAACATTCAGCCCACAAACTATTTGCCTACAGTCTTAGTTCATAAAATAGTGTAAAAATGACTATCATATGGATGAGTAGATAAAAGAGAGACACTTTAAAGATATCGTCGCAATTTTTATGTTTAAAAATATTATCATAAACCCTATTAAGTCTAGGCGCGATTATCAATGTAAATCATACCTTATAACTAAGCTCTAAACCTATCAAAATTCACATTTTCTGGCAAAAAACAAGAAAGGTCGTCGAAATAAATTCGACATAAGCACTTTCGTGCAAATTTTTATACGCAGCGGCGGCGTAGTAACGGCGTAGCATAGCATAGATATGAGGAGATGGTTGTAAAAACAAATCGGTTTTCCAAAACCTTAGCGTTTGGAAAGTGAGCGTTTGTTTATGGTAATGGCCCGTCGACGAGATGCCGCCAAATATTTTATAGATACTTGTAGTAACATTTTCGTATCGTCGAGAGATATTTGATTCTTTTTTTTACGTAGGCAACATTTTTAATGACAATCCTTAGTATAGGTATATGGTTCTATTTATTTAGTAGGGATAGTGGATGTGTCGATCTCATCTTTATCATCAAATCAACCCACCTTAAACGCATATTTAATATTAAAAAATGTATAACTCTTACAAAATGTATCAATATCTCACCGTCCTTTCCAGTCCAATTATTTTACCGAAATTAAAATGCTGAAGTCGGTCGACTTACGAGTGAACTGTAATTTAGACATAACGACCAACGAAATGGTAAGTGATGGTGTAAAAATCTCATCGTAGATGACATTAGCGGTCGACGTTCATTAAGTGAAATGTCAAGATCAAATAAGCGTTCCCGTAATTAGGTATACGTAATGAAGAGTTTATGGTTTAAGAGAAAGTTGGTCATAATAAATTGGGTTGCCACGAATGTTGAACTAATGACTTAATTTCATAAATCTTGAACCATTACTTCGAGGTGTAATTATTTTAGAATAACAAAATATTTAACTAAAGACAGTAAAATGTATATGTAGCGATTATATTGTCATAATAATGTTTATGGACCTTTAGATAAACGAAATATATTAAAAACTACTTAAAAATATTTAAAACTACCTAAAAATACTTTAAGCTTTATTATAGTTTAGGTTTAGAAATAAACAATTCTATGCCTCTGTTGTCAATCCAAGGATCTAGGATTGATAACAGACAGAAGTACAGAATTGATATACCTATACTCAATCCGTATCAAACCTAACCAAACCTCATCATCAGGCGCAATCATGATAGAATATAGCGGCATGTGAATGACGAGCATACGAAGTCTGTAGAGGGTAGGTTGAAAGCGTTATTTGAAGAATATATTACAGATTTATATGATGAAAATGTTCTAGCCATGGGAAAGAAGAAAGAAAGAAAAAAACATTTATTCACAAACAAGGCACACACAAGGACAATAGATTAAAGTAGAAAGAAAAAATGAGAACAATTATTAATATAAATAAATAATATAACTTAAAACTTTAATTATACACATTACACTATTTGTGTATGCCGCAGCAGTGAATAGGTTGCGACTCAGCATGGTGCCTCGCTCGAGAGCTTGGCGCTGGTTTTCTGTCGCACCCATTGCAGACGAGTTCCCGGTATGCGTCGCCGAGGATCATCATCAGCCCGTATCAGTCCACTGCTGGACGTAGGCCTCTCCCAAAGCGCGCCAATCAACCCTACTCTCGGCCCTCTGCATCCAGTCCCTGCCAGCCATTTTGCGAAGGTCATCCCTCCATCTGGTCGGGGGGCGTCCCACACTACGTTTACCCGTTCGTGGCCTCCATTCGAGAACTCGTCTACCCCATCGGTTATCGGTTCTACGACAGATGTGACCAGCCCACTGCTACTTCAGTTTACTGATTCTATGAACAATGTCAACCACTTTTGTCTTCTGGCGGATATACTCGTTTCTTATTCTATCTAACAGAGAAATTCCAAGCATAGCTCTTTCCATAGCTCGCTGAGCGACCTTGAATCTGTGGGCCAGTCTCACCGTCAATGTCGCCGAGGATAACAGTAGAAAGTTATTGGGAATGAAACTAGTGTGATAATAAATGTATATACCTATATGTATAAATAAACAATACTACCATGGGCTAGTTCTAGACATGTTTGTTCGCCGAGCATGGCATACCTAACGCATAAATCAAATTCTGAATATCTTACAGTTTCTAACAGTTACTTTCAGCACAGTTCACTACCTAGAGAGGCCTACCTGGGTTTACACAGACTCCACAATGGGAATTTTGTTCTGGCTATCGTGCTCCACTTCGGGTTGATATAGCAGATTTATATCTTGTGCTCTGATTACTATACAGGTTATAATCCGCCGCAATACGGAGGTCCCAGGTTCGATTCCCCCAGCCAGGGAAACCATGTACCAATGAGTTGTCTTTGGTTTTTTGACGGAATAACTTACATACATTTACCGAGTGCTCTCAAAACGATGAAGGAAAACATCGTGATGACACCTGCATGCCGTAGAAGAATAAAAAATCTAAGCCATGTGAAATCCACCAATCCGCACTGGGCCCGCATGGCCCGAGCTCCCTTGACGTAAGAGAAGGTATGTGTCCGAGCAGTGAGGCAATATAAATAGACTGGTGTTGTTGTTGGCTTCTGCTGTGTGAGCGCTTACTTGAGAGACGGATAGCTGGCTCAGTGGCCCGAAGTGGCTCTTCACCTCAGCCAGTTGTTCCGGCTATGCACAGTCTCCCACCACGTGTGTACCTGTAGTCGGTTCAGGTTCTTCTCCAAAGGATAAGGTAGGATAGTTGAAATAATTCACAAGTCTCCCCGTGACTCCGCCATAGGGCGGCGAGAAGGAACACCGAGGGGTTTTTAGTCGGTAAGAGTCCGACAGAACCTTCCTCGCCTCCCCGTGGCAAGGAGGTATCTATTTATTTATTTTTATTTATTTATTTATTTAGGTTCTCCAACAACACATACATTATACATTTAATAACATACAGTATTCAGATGGCTGGTTCTGATGTATGTGTCTTTTATAGGAGGACACAACATTCATAACAGCGCGCATGCAGAGATTACAAACATAATATAGTTATGCATTAAGATAGATATATGATATATAGATAAATAAATATAAGATAGAGTAATATAAGATAGTATATTCATATTCATATACTTTATTTCTAACCATACGGAACATTACAGAGCACTTGGTTATGTCAACAACAATTTGGTATCGTACAATGAAACCGGGCGCCAAACTTATTTAGGCGAAGAATATGACTCACATCAGAGATTTAAATCTTTGATAAGTGTAGGTAGTCTACACTTGATCCAATTTAGTTATATATGTATACCTATATAAATAAATCTATGTATTTATTAAATGTCCCAATAATTCGAAAGATAAAGATAAAGATAAACAATATATATAGATAATAGATAAACGATAACAAAGAGTGATAAATGAAATTAAATTTACTGTGTGATCTAAGGTATCATTATATCTAGATGATTTTCCCCCCGATAAAAAAGGATAGTTGAAATAGTTTATTTTTTATTAAACGGAGCGAGGGGCTGTGAGTGAATACTAGTAATTAGATCTAAATCCAGCTTTAGTTCCGACGATGACTTCTGTGAAACGCTCAATGCTCCAAATTCAACAATGACTCAAACCGATGCGAACTGAACTAAAATCAAATTGTCCATAGCACGCTAGCAGGAAATCAAACATTTATAGCTTTTGGCATCGTTCCATTGCCTTCAAATAGCGTACTACAGGTACTATATAGTATTCTAGACTAGCTTCAGGTACTTGTTAAATACCTCTCGTTAGTTACCGTCAAGTAACAATAATATTATTCTTCAACCAAGTAAATGTAGTCTTTGGAATTCCTTATGCCTGCACTACACATCGACTGACCGTCCGCAGATTAGTGTGTTCATCTGAAAAAGCCAATGATATCGATAGGCTTGTTACCAAGAACTTCGATAGTATCGATAGTTTGTTATTTACGAGCAATAATAATATCTATAGTAGTGGCTTTTTCAGACGAAAATTATCGATAGTCAACTATTACGTTGGTCAACACTAATCTGCGGACAGTCTGTCTATGTGTAGTCACAGAATATATAATAGTACAAGTAGTGTAGTGCAGGCATTAGATAATAACAGAGATCGTCTTATGATACGATTTTGTCTTGATCTAAGGTCTACCGCACACTACGATTTTTTGTCGTGCGTTAATTTTGTCGCAGAAATAATTATATGGATTTGATTTGTACGAGTATTTGCGCACACTACCATTGAAACCCTCGCTGCATTTTGCGGCAAAATTATCGCGCGGCAAAAATGATTTGGCAAGGTTGTGAAAAAAAGTCATTGTCTAAATTGTGTTTGTTGAGGCGAGAGAAGTTTTCAGAAGATAACCGGCTTCTTGAGAGGACATTAGGTATGTTGGATTTGTACCGACTATAATCCCCATTGGGCAATCTCATGATTCTCGGAGCATAGATACCCTTGAACCGAATATGATACGTAACGACCCGGGAAAATAATAATGTCTGTATTATACTTCTAACTATAGAATTATGCAAACACTGGTACAATATGACTTGCGCAAGAGATGCTATTGTCTCCAAGTTTCTAAACGAATATAACAGAACGTCTCTAATTGGTCGTTATGTCAACTATGTTTTTCGTGATAAACCGAACTTGGAATAACCCCTACACTTAGAAAAAATACAGACTCGGTACTAGGATGAGATAAATGACGATGAAAAACCAAATAAATATAGTTCTAAGACTATAAACCACAACAATGATCGGACTCTGGGGTTGAAGCATCCTAACCTATTACTTCTTGTACCGTGGAACACAGAGCAAGGTGTACAGGAGAGTTTTAAAGAGTGGGATTATCTCAAAAACTACTTAACCTATTGCAAAAATTATTTCACTGTTTGGTAGATAAAAGTTAAAACTATGTAACTGTAAATTAATTATTAAATTCGGTCCAGTAGTTTTTGAGAAAATCTCAACCTGATTGAGGCCCCTTTTATAGTTCTCTCTGTCTTCGACTGTACATTGCATTGTATGGTTGTGTTCTGATATGAAGGGTAATTACAATGCATTGCATATTAGTCATCTGTAAGTGTTATATATTGTAGGTATCTAGGCAATGACAATGGTTACTTTTTTGCTACTTTGGGGATACAATGTCTTTCAGTCTGAAGTGGCAGTGTACTGGTCATCTTCGTAGAACCGATAACCGATGGGTTAGACCACGAACGGTTAAACGTAGCGTGGGATGCCCCATACCAGATGGATGGATGACTTTCGCATGGTGGCTGGCAGATACTGGATTCAATAGCACATGAATCGGGTTGAGTGGCGTGCTTTGGGAGAGGTTTAGCAGTGGACTGATACTGGCTGATGATGACGATGTCTTTCAAACTTTCTCCTAAAAAGGGATAAAGAGAGGTCATTTTATACCAGACTTTATTTTGTTATTCTACAGCTAGACTAAGGCAGGATTAAGGAAGTTAACTTCCGTAAAGATAAGTTGTGTAAGTTATGAGCTTACGTTACGCAAACATTGTTACCTTTAGAAAGCTCGATAAGCAAGCCGTTTAACTTATCTAAATAAGAGATCTGTACGAGGAGCTAGTTCCTATCACAGTTGAATCATTTAATGATAAACTCGTACTACGTGATATGTATAAAATTGTTGTTATTTGTAATACCATAAAACCTATTGCAAATGCTCATGCAAATGTCAAACAAAAGAAGAGTTTTGGTGTACCTGGGTTGCTCAATAGCGTATTTTTCTATTGTTTCTCGACCAAAATGGCTAGGAAGCCGGGTAATTCTAAATTATCCAGTAGTAGGGTAGGGGTGTGCAGGAGTGCGCGGCGTACAAGAGTGCGCACAGGCATTTACCAATCAGAGGAATGACATCCGCGTCCATCTTTAGTTGTCAACCGATCTACGGAACGTTACGTGTGTGGCTACCAAAACTTACCAGTTTTTATTAAGTTTTGGAAGATTTATTAAACCAAATGTGTTTTTCCTTACTTTGATATATTATTTGAAGATTTTCAAATCACGATTGCGCCAATTTTTGATAAGGTAAGGCTCATTTGATTTTTCTAATAATTTATTTTGTCCCTAAAATATTTGCCGGCATGCCTATTTGTCCCTTGTTGCTCATAGATGGCATGAGTAATCGGAAGTAAAAGTAATTTGTCGAAAGCGTGCAAGAGTGCGCGCGCACTCTTGCACAGTGTTTTATCATTATAAATCTTTTTACCTATAAATTGTTTTATCTACCTGTTTCTGACTTAATGTTTTTTTTTCAGGATGTCTAGAAGGATACCTCCGAATTGCCAAGACCCAACCACGTCAACTTCTAGTTTTATTAAAGTTTCAGAATTGTCTCCATACCCTAAATCCACTCAGCAACGTCTAAGCAAAAGTGGTAAAAGAACTGAAATATTAAGCAGTTCTCCACATAAAAGACAACTTGAAGATACTGCTGCAAAAAAAAGGGGCTGCACCAAAGAAAGGGAAAAGAGTTGACCGCCTAAAAGTATATATGTCCTGGCTGCTCTGAACAATACAGAGAGCCTTTAATAGAAGACTGGATCCAGTGCCTTTTATGTTAAAATTGGTGGCATGAAAGTTGCACATCTTATTTAGGCATAGGACACTTCAAGTGTGATCTCTGTAAATGATACTACTCTTGAACGCACTGCGCACACTTGTACACCTGCTTGCGTACTCTTGTCCACCACGTAGTACAAGAGTACGCAAACTGATGACTAGGATTTTATGTCTTTTTTTTCTGTATGGTATATTCTTTGTTTATTCATTTATATTTTTTTTGTGGCTGGATACCTAAGAAGTTAATAAATGATGCTAATTTTGACGTAATGTGTATTATTTTCTTTTTATGACATTAAATCGTCAAAGTGCGCACTCCTACACACCCCTACCCTACCAGTATACAGGGTGATTGGAAATTCGATACATTCCTTGAAAGGGGTGATACTAGAGGTGGTTTGCAACAAATTAGGCCCTATTAACGAGGGGTCGAGGCTATATAGCCTGGTCTGATGTTAGTAGAATGTCTGAATTCTTATAAATACATACGTATATACGAAGATAACCTAACCTAAACCTACGCACAACCCTCCCAAACCCTTAAACGAAATAACTCAATGATCCACGCAAGCATCAAGTTATGCAAAAGATACCACATTCGTTTCCTAAACTGACAAGATGCACCCAAAAAGTTTGTTGTGTTTTTCCCTCGTGGCTCGAATATTAAAAACAGCTACAATTGGCACCCAGCCAGCTCTCATTCACTACACTAGTCTAGATACAGACTTAATGTATTGCATGCGAACAGCCTTTTATAGTTTTTGTCAGGCTCTCTTGTGATGTAATTTTATACCATCCTATAGAAAGATAGGGTTGTGCGAGCAGATACAGCAATTGATTCTATTTCAGGTTTTATTATGAATTCCCATTCAGCAATGTCAAGCTGACATGGACCTTAGGCCAAAAACTAGATTGAAAAAACGCTAAAGTGTTACCATACCTAAATGCAGAGGAAATGTCTTATTTTATAAACAAATAGTATCGTCTGATTACCTGTTGTGATTTAACACAAGCAAATAATGGTTATTTCTTTAGTTTTTTATGTTACTAGGTAGTAATTATTATAGCAATGTTACTATTTCGATATAAGTAACTATTAATTTATAAGCAAACGCTTCGGAAAATAAACAGCTACGTGTGACTTAGATTAAATATATGAAAAGACAATAATACTCTGACAAAGTAAAAAAAACCTATGTAAGTTTAATAGGTCAATAATTATCAACATGCCTGCCTTTTTTTCTCCCAGGTAATACACGTTAACGTGTACCACCACGCCCAAGGGAGCGCGTTATTTATGTCGGGCTCGCCACCCTGTAGGGGCGGAATACCGACTAAACTTCCTGGGGTGTTCCATCTCGTGCCATTGTAGCCGAGCCACGGGACGGTAACAGCGATACGTCCGCGACCCGACTGGCGCCCCGAGCACTCCCCATTGCGGGCTGTAATAGCCCACAATTCATCATCCATTCATCCATCACCTTCCTCCTCCCCGTCCGGGCCTCGAACCACTCGGGCGCCGTGCGGTTCACACCATGCCTGTCTACCAAGAATATACCTAACCAAAGAAAGCATGGGTAGGATGTCATTTTTCGAAGAAATGTTTATTATGACATCTATAGGTAATGACAGGCATAAATATCATGTATAAAGCATCAGTAAACGAGATCGTAGTTTACCCGCTGAATGCAACAAGCCTTAATAGGTATTGGATAGAGTAGAATCGTCAACTCCATCCAACTAAATAAACAACTAAACAAGAAATTCCACCGTAGTGTCTTCACCGATGTTGAATTGCGATGCAAATAAATGACATTGTCATATTTCAATGGAGCTTTGCCCCACCTACAAAACTACGAGACCATTGAAGCTGTACCTATCATTTTGTTGGGGACTTATTACAGGTTTTATATTGCATAATCACAATCAGTAGGAGTTGCGAGAGTAGTAGAAAATGATAACAAAAACAACGAATAATTTGCTTCGATTTTATACTATTTTCTGAATTCTTAATTAAGCTGTTTTTTCGACTCGTTTGATGTACAGAACTTTATTGTAAACCAATAATTTTAATAAAAAACGGAGATATTTTTACACTTATTCGTTATCTTGTTCATCATACGGTTGATGGTAGGGCAGAATCTGGCATTGTCATTTGTATTCACATGCAAGCCAAAAATATATCGAGGAATTCGGATTCGCATCGACTCCGCATTTACTTTGCGACCGATAAGTCACATCCCTAACTCTGGCAAAGACGGGACGCTTCAGACAATAAGCTTTTATTCGAAAACAAATCTCCTTCGAAATTGGCCGTATATCTCGCCTTAACTATTCCGATCTCGATTGTTCGAAACTAGATTAGTGTTGTCCGGTTATATCCAGTTCGGTCTAGAACTTTGACCATGTGTGCGTTACTTAATAGCCGTGTTGACCTGTCTTTGTGAATGATATATTGACCGTTAGGGGATGAAAAGACATTGCCACATTTCAATGGAGCTTTGCCCCACCTACAAAACTACGTGACCATTTAAACTGTAACTATCATTTTGTTGGGGACTTATTACAGGTTTCATATTGCATAATCATAATCAGTATCATTTTCTACTACTCTCGCAACTCCTATAGAAGAATAACAAAAACAATGAATAAATCGCTTCGATTTCTTACTATTTTCTGAATTCTTAATTAAGCTGTTTTTTTCGAATCGCAACTTGTACAAAACTTTAGTTTAAACCAATAATTATTATAAAAAACGGAGATTTTTTTACATTTATTCGTTAACTTGTACAACTTACGGTTGATGGTGGGGCAGAATCTGGCATTGTCATTTATTATTACTATTATTATTATATTTTGAAAGCTCTTTGACACAGTGGTTGGGTTACTGGACTTACGATACAGTTTTTAACCGACTGCGAAAGAAGGAGGGTTATGTTTTTTCGAGTGTATGTATGTAAGTATGTAGGTATTTATTTACGTTTAATTGCTGTAGCCTAAACGGCTTGATGGATTGTTTTTTTACATATGAGGTGTCGTTAGATTCGTCTTGATTGTAGGAGTGACATAGGCTATAATAATATAATCCAAGGGGTATTAAATTTGTGGCAGTCGGGTTTTTAGTTTTTAAAATTAATTTGGAGGAGGACTATTATGATACTCTACTTCAAAGAGTATCATAATAGAGTCTTAAAAGAAACCTAATAGAATAGAACAACTGACTAGGAAGGGATAAATGTCTAACACCATGAAATTCAAACTTAATCATCTAATCTTACCTACGAGTATGTTTCATGTTAACATTCAAACCACATTGTAATCCCCTAACTTTCCCCATCAAACACCCCATACGTCCTCGGTTTAGAAATCCATGTCATGACTAAAGGGTTTAAGGGTTTAGAAATTCTCGTCGCCAAAGGGTTTTGAAACCCATGACCTTCGATTGAACCCGTGTAATAGGTAATTTTGTAACTATACTACGAAGGAAAGGCTATTCGAATGTCCGGCTTCGATTTTATTGGTAGGATAAGTTGTAGAGTCTACCTAAGCATTTATTGAAGAAAAAAAGTGTTGCTGAAAGAGTGATAAAAAAAAAAGCATAAGCTTCTTTCGATAGATACTCGTATTATTTGTGAGAGTAGCAGAATATTTTGCTGATGGTACCGTACATCTATTGAGATAAAAATAATACAAACCCGTAACAAAAGTTAGTTGGGCGTAGCAAGAATAAAAAATAGGGCGAAACGATAATAAAATGTGTGTACTAATAAAAAAAACAAATTCTGGGCGAATCGAGAAAAAAATGTCGAGCGAAACAAGAATTTTCGAAAGTTGGTCCAAACTATTTAGTCGAAACGAGAACAAATCGTTTTTTGCCACTTTTTCTCTTAGGCATATACATATTCTCCTCGAAAAGTGGTAAACGTATAAGTTTAATAAAATAAACGATATGAATCTAAATCAAAGAAATGAAATAATGTTTTTAATATTGAACTTTATTATGGTGGAGATTTTTAGGTTTCAAATTGGCAGGCAGACTATTAGGCAATAAGTTTTTGGAAAATGTGCCATAATTGCCAAGATAAAAATTAGCAATTGTTCAAAGCGAACTAGTTTTATTTTGCAAAATTAAGGCGAAATGATGCCATACATATTGTAGATATATATATCGACATTCCCCGAGAGGGTGTAAGCAATTTCCAAATGGGACAAAGTGGAATAAATTATATTTTTCTTATTTTATAGTCTAGTTTCGAATGGCGAAATTGAAATCGATATTAGTTTGGCTAAAAAAAAGTTATGTCGTTATTCAATTCAATTCCTAAAACAGATCAAATCGTAGCCGATCGCTCGGGTAACGTTCCTTGTTAGATTAAACTGCGAGTTATCGAGTGCTCGATCGATTTATTCTAAAGTAGGTCGCGAACACGTACGTTTACCCTACATAATTGTTAATGTATGTGATTTATATAGGGTAAGTGCATATCAAGTGTAACATACGGGCACTCTACGTGATGGTAATAGAGGATAGATTCCAATGGGTTTCTGTAGGTTGATATGCTGTTGATTGTACATAGGGGATACAATGGCTAAACAAATAGGTTTGTGGATGTGATGGGTTTCGATATAGTGTCGGTTTAAAGGGAGATATTCTAAGGTTAAAATGGGACCGTAACAGATCCTAACATAATCTTCGGCTACTACAGCACGAGTAAATGTAAGTATATAATTAGTTTATTTTTAGGCAAAGGTAATAAATACGCCAAAGTTTTCTGTAAACTAAGTAAAGAAGTAGGAACAATGTAACAAACTAACGCACATTTTACAATATAACAAAACACAAGACCCCTCCGTAGGGAACGCTCCAATTAGCACTCTGCAATTAAATTTTAAAATAAACACGACATTCCTTCGCACGCAAAACACGAGTTCCAATTTCAAAAACAAAGCCGCGTAAATTCCTTCGCGCGTTTACATTGCTCCCAACTGCAGCAGACAGTGCACTACACGAAATAAAATGCGGAACGTAAAATGGAACGGCGCAGATACTCGTTTTCCAGAGGTCTAACTGCCGTTTCACTGCCAAAATGCAGTGTTTAAAGAATTGAATTCGTAGGCTGTAAATGTCAATAGCTACGAGACTGCTGTAGTTTGGGTGAAAGCAATAAAAGCCCGAAAACATACGATTAGTTTTTAACGTGAAAACGTTTTTAAAGATTCCCATACTAAATTCTAATGAATAGGTAGGTACTAATATAATATAACAAAAATATCATGGTGGGACTATACCTATTATACAGGGTGTAACGTAAAGGGTGTATGAAGCCGAAGGGAGGGTGTTCAGTATATTGTTTGTTTGTTTGTATACTCTTTATTAAATTTAATAAATTTTACATAAGTAACACTCTATTATTTTTTTAAGATTGGCGGCGGTAGTTGGCTCTATGAAGGCCCTTAAAGCAAGTATTAGTAATCAAGTAAACAGAAAATTAAACACTTGTATCCATTTTGTCTCTTGGTCATACGTTTTCTTCATAAGCCAATAACAATGCCCTTCCGATTGAGATCAGAGACGGTGACTTGTCCTTTGCAGTATTCACTAAAAAATTAAAAATATTTCTGCTTAAAAAAGCTTACTATACCCTGAATGAATTTTTAGAAGACAATGAAAAATGAATAATATAAGTAATGGTAATGTAATATGATTTGTAAAATGACTTATGACAGAATATGTTATAAATAAATTTGATTATGATTATGATTAAGCCTGCCACATATACCCTAAGTATATACAAAGTTCCTACTTATATACTTACATTTCCCAAGATGCCATGCTAAGAACATAGTCGTTCGTGTATAGCTGACATAGCTATAAAAGCATGAACAGTGCCGCTAACGTGATTATTGCTACTCGGATGGCGAACTAACCTCCCGCGTTTCTGCGCAGCGTTCCTGAATTCTTTTATGGCCTTACAAGCAAGGAAAACAGTTGTCTGGTGCATGCTTAAACTGAATTTGCACGGAGCACGTACGCTTGCATTGTTTTGTAAGAATAGTTTCTGTGTAAGAAGTTCTTTGGCCATCCCCAGACGAACTTTCTTGTACAGTCGAAGACAGAGATAAGTATACAGGGGGCCTCAATAAGGTTGAGATTTTCTCAAAAACTACTGGACCGAATTTAATAATTCTTTTACAGTTACATAGTTTTTACATAGTTTGACTAAATCTCAACCCTAAAAACTGTCCTGTACACCTTTCTCTGTGTTCCACCGTACCGTAGGTGATTGACCTAGTACTGTCATGTATGGCATGGGAGCATTGCTGAGGTAGCATTCCTTTGTCAACTCTGCACACTTTAGTTTCTAGTATTTATTTGTTTACTTCTTCTTTTCGTGTTGTTAGTGACCTTATTTAAGTTGTTGAGGCCGCCCCATAGGACTCCGACATGTCTGCTGTAGAATGACATTAACCGGGATCAACTTATTTTGTTTTCTCAATCTCTATATAATTACATTCGCAAAACTATTTTTTTTTTTCTATTCTGCCTTTTATTTTTCTCATGAAGCAATTTCCGCATAAAGCCTGTGCTGCCATCTATCTGTTTTGTTGGATGACTTAACGTTGTTCTTTTTTGGGTTTATTTTGTTTAACAGTGCATTTTCTCAATTCGTTGGTCATCACCTAAGTATAAGCATTTAAAAAATAGTATTTATATCAGTAAACATTTTGTAAATAGTTTTTTTAATAAAATTGATTAAATTGGAAGATATTATTTTTTTAAGATTGGCGGCGCTAGTTGGCTCATGGAAGGCTCTTAAGTATTTTCTTTGATGTGAGATGAATAAAGATTTATTATTATTGTCAGAGTTATTTAGACCGTTCGTAAGCCTCTGGTCAACGGTGCTGAATTTGTATGATCGTTGTCAACGCGTACTCATAAGCTTCTACAAATATGCTTCTATTGTATAAAGTATATAAAAGACTATCACCATTAGCTCTACATATTTTCGTGACTTCCTTCATAAATTATGCCTAAAATAATTAATTAATAAAGCAATGCATACTATCAAAGTACGAGTATTTTCCATTGAATGGGTATGCAATTTAATAGGTCTTCATTCTTGCATAAAACGAAGCAATAATGACATTGCGGGCATAGCCAAAAGCGTGGGCGGAAGGCCGTCTCGGCTCCCACCTGGCTATTAGCTGTCTGCGATGAACATACAACCTATTCTCGATAACTTAATGACATCATCAAGGCACAGACTAAGATTTCAGTTTACCAGACGTGGGCATCGTCACTTAATCGCACGAAGTGGTTTCTTGAGAATTAAGTAATCAACGGATAGTAAAAGTTCGTTCACTAATAGATAATTTAGAACGCCGACTATACTATAATTGTATTTTAGGGTTCCGTGCCTCAAAAGGAAAAAAGGAACCCTTAATCACTTTGTTGTCCGTCTGTCTGTCTATCTGTCAAGACCTATATCTCAGAAACGTGTGAACGTATCAAGTTGAAAATAATACCAAATACTCAAGTCTGCAACCTCATGCATTCGTGAAATAATTAACCTTCTACGTTGACGCAATCAAAAGATATGGCCGTTTGTGTCGAATTTTGGCGCATATTTGTATGGAAACGCATAAAAACTCAAAACCTATAGGGTACTTCCCTTGACCTAGAATCATGAAATTTGGTAAAAAAATCCTAAAACTGTAAATTCGAAATTACATTACGTCAAAAAATTGAGTGAGGGTTGACGTACCTACTATAAAATATAACCTTAGTAAAAGTGTCACCATATTTGAGAACTTTTATCCGAAAAATCTGAAGTCAAAGTCAAATTTCTTTATTGCAAGTAAGCACGTTGTGTACATTTTTGCACGTCAACATATTTTTGAATTTACATTTAGACCACTTTGCAAGGAAAAGGTGGCAACGCTGAGGAGAAAAAGTGGCAAAAAACTCTCAGCAGCACATCTTTTAAAATAATAATAACACAATTACTTAATAACTAGGTACTACACAACTATTACTATTGTTAGTAATCTGCAGTTTATCCCTCATGCGGAACCGGCGACACACAAATGCATGTTCATTGTTTAAATAGTCCTCTATTCTGTAATATTGTTTTCTTCATTATTGTTGTTGGGTAGCTAAACTAGCAGAATTATTATTAATACCTAACAAGAACCAATCTCTATATATGTTGGGAAACCTTCCTGAAATTCATTACGATTCATTTCATTCCATTTTACGCTACACAAGACAATAAACTAAAACAAGAGACGCGCCGGCAACTCTATTGAATTTCAAATTAAAATTTTACCTCATGAAATATTAACACTCGAATAAAGCCGCATGCTCACGGGCAAATATTCAAATGTTGCGCGCACGGGGTTCCCACCGCGTGAAAGGTCGCCAGTGTGTTCTTTACTTTACGTTTGTGCTACGAGATGCTACAATGTAGATGTGACTCATAGTGTGGTACGAGCGATGAGAGGAAACGGTTGACAAGCGGTTTTTTAATACCGGTGGCAGCACAATCAGAGCTACATAAAGGGCAGACATCAGCGGGGTTACTCTCACCTCTTATAGCGATCCAGTTTAGGTTCCTAAACTGACAATTTGCCACAATGAAGTCAAACGTCGTTGTAGCAAATAGCGATTCGGTTCAGTTTAGGAACCTAAACTGGATCGCTATAAGAGGTGAGAGTAACCCTGCAGCACGGTTCCATAATGCGCGTGTATGTGCAGCAAACACACTTGCAGAAACATCGCTCCATGATTTATCGTAGGACTGAAGTAAACTGGGAGTGGTATATTTACTGTAATGTAAGTGTCCACGAACTCCTCAATATCCTGATATTCGTCAAGCCTAAAACCACAATTTTATATTGGTAGTTCTTTGACGCGGCTTTAAATAAACTTTTTTTGTAGTTTTAGGACCAGGTATGATGTATAACAATATGCACGCAGGTAACCGATGAGATGGGCGGACCAGGAGTGATATACTTGAAATAAAGATTGTAATTATATTTGCGCTACGGCTTACAGTATAGCCCTCTTGACAAGGATTTAGACAAACGGACTGCATATCAACAGCAGTCGGAGTGCAGTTGAAATGCAGTCCATCTGTCTAGCTAGAGCCTGGGCTACCAGGAGCAGCCGTCAGACACCAATGGCGACGAGTTGTAAGGAGAGGAACGCGACTGAGGTGACAACCACAATGCAGTCCATCTGTTTAGCTAGAGCCTGGGCTACCAGGAGCAGCCGTCAGACACCAATGGCGACGAGTTGTAAGGAGAGGAACGCGACTGAGGTGACAACCACTCTACAAAGAGTGTAGCGGCAAAGAGAAATAGTACTTATAATGAAAACGCTTCAGCCTATCACTCGGACCGAACTAAAATAATGGACGCATCGTGCCGCATACATAAACGTAACTCTAAACACAGGTGTATTGAATCCAATAGTGCATTACGAATGTGCATAGTTTGCGTTGCAGTGGCTTCCTGCGATTTATTTTAGGATCCGTTGAGATGCGATCGTGTGAAAATCTTGCGATGAAAGATATTTTATGTACCTAAGATACGATTAAGATTCACACCGAAAGAAAAGATTAGCTGCGGTTTTTATGTATTCGCATGTAACCGTTACTAGGTAAAGCCAAGTGTTTTGTTGTTTTTACCCAACTGCGCAAGAAGGAGGGTTATGTTTTTAGAGTGTATGTATGTATACGTATGTCTAATTCTTCGGCACGCCCTAAGCCTAAACGACTTAATGGATTTTAACATATGAGGTGTCGTTAGATTCGTCTGCATTGTCGGAGTGACATAGTAAAAAAAATAATCAAAGCGACTAAAAAAAGTTAGTTAGTTTTTTTAAATTAATTTCTGTTTGTAGCTGCTATCGTTTTTTGTAGCTGTTATTGTTTTGTTATTTTTATTGAATATTTTCAATTGTTTGCAATTATTTTCTCTGACTGCCAAGGCCGTAGTTATTTTTCTATTTACTGTCTCTTATAAAATGTAAGGTAAACGTTTGACGAAGTTTTTAAGGTAATATCAGCGAGCTTAGATCTTTTAAATTCGTTGATACAGCCTATATGTTTAGTATGAACTCTGCACGGAATACCTACCACCATTATTGGAATCGATTTATGCCACAATAATATTTCAAGAACAACAACATACGAGTATTTGCAAACAAAACACATCCGCCATGTTGGATTATGCGTGGAGCAGACCGTGCGTTGTATGCGCAAGCGCAGCAAACGCCGCACATTGATTGGTCGCGCGTGGCCGCAACGAATGGATACGAGTTTTGACGAGCACGCGTTCGTTCTGATGGTCAATTCTGTTTTTGTGTTGCATAGGTACTGTTCGAATGCGAAATTCCTTTTTTATTTGGTTTTTAATTACAAAACAAAGATCACGAATTTTGGTAAAAAGTTGGGCTACCTTCCTTTCCATCTCAAAACGTGTCTCCCTTATACAAAATCAGTGCCCTCCGGTACATCTGGATATAGTCCTCGAACTATCCGAGCCAGGCACCCAGGTAAAACATGCTTACGTATACCGCCACGCCCGGGGAGCGTGATGATTATGTTGGGCTCGCCGCACTGAGGGGCGGAATACCGACTAAACATCCTGGGGTGTCTGACTGGAGTGGTGATATATGTTCATGTTAGATTCTTATTCACTAAGTAAAGTAGAGTTTCTTCTCAATCACTCCCAATTATTCTGATATGAACTTACTTATTTTGATGTTTATTTACACTAAAATATATATATATTCAAAGACACCAGCATATAAATGTTACAAAAATAAGGTACCTCCTAGTAGGCAAATTAAAAAATCGCCTGTGTCAGGAGGGCCCACTCTTTCTTACGTCTAGTTAACTTAAAACTGGTACATCGGTTCCGAAACAGCAAGCAGAACTTTAAACGTTTCTATGTTTGAACTTATATTCTTTACAAATAATTAACTACAAGAAAACTTACGCATAATATTTCTTTTATTACCCATATAAAAAGAAGGGTCAAGTTGCATACTATATCGATATAAAATGCTAATAATATTCACCGTAGAATAGTAGAAACAGAATAAATGTGGAATAACATTATGCGAAGTGTTCTCGGAAGGGGTTTTGAATCAATGAGTGGACTGCTTTGCTTTTTAAATTCCAAGTAGGTAACTTACGGTCGGCCACCTGTAAACGCCTCTACACGAATATAAACTCAACTGTATTACATCTACATAAAATGCATTGAAATATGCAGTGAATAGCTCTCTCTAAGAAATTGGTTGACGTATTTTCAGTCGGTTCATCGAAATTCTTCCTCAGTTTGTCCTTAAATAAGATGGACTTCAGAGAATCCTAAAAATCTATTATTTAGTATACCGAAGCCCAAAGCAATTGTCTTATTTTGTAAACAAAAACTACCCTACCGTACTAACATTTTAAGCTGTTCTGTGATTATTGCGTAGTTACTTAATTAGTTAAATAATTCACTTTATTTTCACAATTATCCGTTCCTTCAGTGTTACGTCACAAAAGGTAATTAGACGATCATATTTGTTTACAAAATAGGACACTTGATTTGGGCTGCGGTATACATATTTCCAGCTAATTTGGAGAAATAAACATAACCTGAGTGAGACCGATATAGTCATAGTCTTTTCCCCACTTTACAAGGAAAAGTAACCGACTCTTAGGAAAATAATGTAGTAAAAAGTTTATACAGTAACTGATTGTAGGATGTAACTTACTTCACATAGCCGAGGATCGGGTCTCCGTCGCATTTCAGGCCGGTTCATGCAAAGATCTGGAAAAATCAGAAAGAGTTCTTTAGATTCTTCAAAGAAAAGTTTTGGTAAAAAATTATTCCGTGCACATGAACTGAACAATAATAATATGTAGTCATTGATCTTCTATACACAACTATGTAGTTCGAACCTCTGTTCATCTGCAATTGGGGATTCTTTATTGCAGAATCAATCTCATTATTATTATCAGTATCGGTTGAACTATCTGTAATGCAAGCCATTCAGATAGTTCAACCGACCTATTTTGTACATATAGTTTTATTTTAGTGTAGATTTATTTATTTACAACAAACTAATAAGATGTACATATATTTTAGTATCTTTATTTTTAGTTTAATATTGTAACAGTTAGTTTGTATATTTTAGTTATTTGAATAAATATTTATATCATTATTGCAACCTACACTGTGTACATTTTTGCAAGTCAACATTCTTTTCAATTTACATTTACACCTACTTTGAAAACATGCAAAATTAAAATCACATAAAGAAATGTTTTTCTAACATCAGATATATCTTGGTAGTCTGTTCAAAATGTTCAGTGTCTCGCAGTCATTATTTAACGCATGAATTCCAATTTTGCGAAAAAGCTTCTCTTGTGATACACACCAACGAATCGTGATTGATGAGCGAGGGTTTGATCTCGCATCGTTATTACAGAGACTTCCAAATATATCTAAAATTACGAAGATATTGACGCGGAAAGCCATACACGGAATATTATAGGCATGTAAGTATAACATTACTTTAGATAATTGAAGACGTATAAGCTAGAAAACATATACTTCAATCAGAATGATGAAAAATTAGTAGTTGGTAGGCGTGGCGTGACTCAGTTGGTAAGAGCGTATCACGGAATGACAAGGTCGCAGGTTCATGTCCTGCCCAATGTTAGAAATTTTTCATAATTTTTTTAAAAATATACTTCAATACTTCATTTATTCAACCTTAGGAGCTCTAAGGTCATGGTTATGTCATACATGTAATAATTTATAATAGGTACAGAATACAAACTAGGTTGTGGCAGAATGCACAAACAGAGAAACCGACCGACAGGATTGAACAAAATGATCTAATACATTTAGCGCTTGTAAAGAGGCCTTGTCAATATTTTACCATTTAGAATATTTATAGGAGATACGTTTAAGTGGTAGAATACTCCAAAGATTTAATTTAGTTGAATAGCTTGTGTGCGAATGTAGTATAGAGTCGTAGACACCCGATCAAATGTCCGAATTGGACTGCCGAACGGCAACTTATGCTGGAGGAAAACGTAACATGCAGTCTATATTACAGCGACCTCATTGCGAACCGTTGTAACTTCAGAGCATTTAAGCGCTTCTGCCACAGCTAATATTGGCACTATCACACAAGATAGCCTTTTGCCACAGATTAGGCACTGCTTCTGATAAGGCTAAAAGCTCACAGAAGCGACTTCAGAACTACTCAAGGCTTAGCTTCACTATCTCCTTGAAACCCGTCGCTATGTGACAGTAGACAATACGACACATGTTTAGAATAGCAAGAATAGGCGTTACAGAAAGAGATGGAAGGGGAAAAAAGTGGAATTAGATACCTAGAGTCGTCTCTTAAGCTGCAATCCCTAGAATCTAGATTATTCTGAGCAAGTTTGTCTAGGTCATAACCTAAGTATAGACAACTCTTCGTCCACCGAGAGGGTGATGTGCATAATATCACTTGTATACATATTAAATAGATTTACCGTGTTAAACATTTATTAAACACTAGCTGTACCGCGCAACTTCGTTTGCGTAGAGGAGGAGGATGGAGAGGATGGAGGAGATCAGGAGGCAGATCTTCCTCTCTGGATCCTTGTTTCCACATCACATACCGCCATGGCTTATAGCCTATGAGCTGTCCGAATATTTTAGCTATCTCCTATTGAAACTCCCATCAAAATCCCTTCAATAGTTATGGCGTGGCGTATGTCACAGACAAACAGACAAAAATTCTAAAAATTAGTTTTTTGGCATCAGTATCGATCCTAAAACACATTACTATTATTCTTTTCAAAAAATATCCAATGTACGGACACAACTTTTTTACAGTCTTATTATATGTAGGTATAGATGTCTCGATATTTCGACAGCATTGCAGCCACCATGGTCACGAGTAGACTGAGACAGTCATTGATATCTGTAATAAATGTTTAACACGGTAATTCCCGTTTTATCTAATTAAGATGTGCGTTCGTTCAAACTCCTCCCTTTCTTTTCGGTTCATCACATTCGCTAAACATGTCCAAACTAACGGAATCGTTTTAACAAGTAAAAGTATTTCAATTTGCGCTACTTTTTTCAACGGCCCCGCAATATTCAATGATGAATAGGCCAGGAGCCGAAGTGCCGAGTCATTCTTTTATATTGCAAGCTTTATTTTGGTTCGTTGCTAATGAGCTCGGTGCGTTAATGGCTAACCCTTCCTGTGTCGGTTCTGTTTCAAATTATGAAGTCACCGTGGAAATTATGTAAGTAATGCTGGCTGTGATAACTGGCGCGTCAGCCTTGTCCGCTCGTTGTGAGGTTGCTAATGAAATTAAATGTCTGCCATCCTTCACAGTCCCGGTTTTGAGCGTGACGTTAACAGTTTTATATACGCAGTCGCAAATGGATTTTTGTGACTAATGTTTTTCGTACCTAACAGATGTGTTGCTGAAATTAAAAATGTCTGCCTTTTTTGCTACGTAGTTTAATTAGTATACAGTGAGTGTTTTTATTGTAAGATATAGGAGACGCTTTTTAATAGATACGACATGCATTTATAATAAAGAATATTTACCTAATTGAAAAGTTATGATTGATAGTTTGATGCGCTTACAATATATAATTCTTACTCTCACATTACATACAAAATCATCCTTTAAACGGCTAAAATTAGTTTATTATCAGTCATAATAAAGAGGTTCTGTAGAGCGACGAGTTCTTTTGTTTATTGTTTAGTTAGCAAACCGTATGAGGGATCACAGAATATACAAAAGAGTCATTTAGGTTGAGTTCACAAAAAGTGATTGATACAATCATGATGAGTACTAGAATTTTTTTTACAATCAGGCAAGTATTTCTTAATAAAATCTCAAAATTACTCTCTTTAAGAGCCTTCATAGAGCCAACAAGCGCCGCCAATCTTAAAAAAAGTAATATCTTCCAATATAATCAATTTTATTAAAAAGCTATTTACAAAATGTTTATTACGATAAATACTATTTTTCAATATACAATATATGGCATAATTGCGACAAGCTAAGTTGTAGTTCACAAATGTGCCAAAAACGGCCGTTTTTCGCAACTATGCGAACTACAACTTACCGACATTGAATCACGTTATAAATAAGCATTTAAAAAAATAGTAAGTATTTATCGTAATAAACATTTCGTAAATAGCTTTTTTAATAAAATTGATTATATTGGAAGATATTTTTTTTTTTAAGTTTGGCGGCGCTAGTTGGCTCTATGAAGGCCCTTAAAACTTTTCTCTATTTTCGGCGTAAAATGACATAACGCGCGTCTAACTCCCAGTCTAAGTTGCGTACTGCATAACTCTGAATGCCTACAGTAACTCCTAGTCCTGACATTAGGCGAGCAAGGGTCCACCGCACATTCTTGCGAACTGTATTAAGTTTCGCTTCGCACGCAGAGGGTCGGCCGGAGGCCCTTTGGTCCTCTGAAGAGTTTTGTAGTGAGGGGACAATTTAGGACCAATACTTATTGGATTTGGTAGTTTTACATTCTCAGTTTCCCAAGTATTAGTATTTATTATGTTAGTAATACCAGTATTATTTACTAGTATTACCAGGGTATGAGGAAAATCGAGGCTTTTGAGATGTGGATATATCGTAGACTCCTGAAGATATCGTAGCAGGACAGGGTAACAAATGTTGAAGTGTTGAACCGTATGGATAAAAAGTTGGAACTCTTAAAGGAGGTCAAGCGGCGGAATCTACAATATGTCGGTCACATTATGCGGAACCCCCGATATAACCTGCTGCAATTGATCATCCAGGGCAAGATTTGTGGAAAGAGGAGCGTTGGCAGGAGAAGACACTTTTGGCTAAAGAATTTACGTGATTGGTTCGGCTGCAGCACCGGCTCCTTGTTCCGGGCAGCCGGACAGAGGGTGAAAATTGCCATGATGTTGTCCAACCTTCGATGAGAAGAGAACGTTGAGAAGAAGACTAGGGTATGGTCTAATACAGAGAAGTGTACAGGAGAGTTATAAGGTTGATATTTTCTCATAAAGTACTTTACTCTTGACTATTTTTAAAATAGCTCAAGTACTTACCTAGTTCTTGAGAAAATTTCAACCTTATTGTTTCTTTTTCTCTGTTTTTGGTTGTACATTGGAAATAATATGTAGGCTATGTAGGTAAGTATACTTGAATTTCAAATATAGGCACAAAATATGAGTGGTTGCGCCCACCTTAGCTATCTCTATCATATACTTAGATAGCATATCTTAGCTATATAAATTATACAGTGTCAATACTCATTAGATCAAATATTCGTTCTAATTTGAAAGCTTATTAATTACATCAAACGATCATTATAGAGATTGCTAATTAGATTTAATTTGAAGGTATAAGGTAAATATACTTAGTTTTCTTTGAAAATGAAACGCAAAAACTCATTGGTACAGTCGAATTCACGTCAAGGGGCAGTGATAGGCGCTCAACCGCTCATAGTTGCGCTTCTCCTCCACTGGAATGCTCTCAAATAATCCACCAATCCGCACTGAGCCGGCATCGTTGATTGTGGTCCCGACTCCCTCAATTTAAGGGACGTTCTTCGTTCCCTAGTTTGTACGAATTTCACACAAAAATAGGTTGATTATGATGATGGTGAAACTATTAGCTACCTATATTATATCGCGATGTAACTGTAACATTGTGAAGTTTTAAGTATTTTTCCTTGTCCAATTATCAAAATATACGAAGCAAACGAACGGGTTTCTTTTGTCTGAACTACATTTCTAGTGATCCAGAAAGCCTGGCCTTATTTTGAGACCAAGACCAAAACCGATTCCCATCACTAGTCGGAAGTATTTAGTGGTAACTTTGTCGTCCCCCAAAGAGTTCGGGTGCCGATGATGGCATGTAATTAGTAAGTTTCTAGAGTCGGTCGGCAGTTTGAAAAACAACCGTTAAAAGTTTGGTGGTCGCCCAAATATTTTGGACATTTCAAATCCTGTGTAATATCTAGTTATAGTAATAATTTATTTCAGTGTCAGAATGAGTTTAAGTATAATATATGTAAGTTATTACATATACATAATATTTACTTAGGTGTATTATCTGCATATATATTAATATATTTAGTACTTAATGTATATTGTACGTGTCGTATAGTTTCAGTGTGACTACTCATAATGCAATCACCATTTTAATATAAGGTTTAGCTGTTTTAAGAGAACTCTTCTCATAGGGTTAAGCATTTTTTACTTTTGACAGTTCTTATTATTTGCGTCGTAAGACTTGAAATCGTACTGCATGTGTTACCATTGATCCTGTCGACTGTACATAATTTAAACATTATTAATTCCACAGCCCACATTTAATTAAATTTATTTTTACGACATGTCGGTAACGAAATTTATGTTAACTATGTTGAACTAAATCAAAAGATGCCATTTTGTTAGCTTTTAATAAATTGACGAATTGAATTTTAATTTAATTCAAATTAATGGTCTCGTAATTTAAGAAATAATAACGACGATGTTAAAATCCCGACCCGAATGTCGTAATTTTTATAATATGTTATTTTTATGTTTATTGCATGTTCTAACATATTACAAAACTTGTTTAGTATATCGTAGAGAATGTTTACGTGTGAAAATTAAATTGAGGTAGTTTTTAAAGTATAGATTATACCGATGTCTCAAGCTGTTAATAGACGGTTCGATCTCATGCTGGGATGATCTTGTTAGAGGTGTCATCGTTAGTTTAGAGGCTTTTAAATTGGTTGGTTATAATAACGGTAGATAAGTTTTTAGGGTTCCGTGCCTCAAAAGGAAAAAAAGGAACCCTTATAGGATCACTTTGTTGTCCGTCCGTCCGTCTGTCTTTCAAGACCTATATCTCAGAAACGCGTGGACGGATCAAGTTGAAATTAATACGAAATACCCAGGTTTGCAACCTCATGCAGCCGTGAAAATATCAAACTTCTACATCAACGCAATCAAATGATATGGCCGAACAAGTAAAGGTAAATCCTATAGCTGTAAATTAAAAATTACATCTCCCCCAAAATATATTATTATTATTTGCAGATGGTCAACTAATCAGGAGTATGTCGATGTATGGACAAAATATTTTGATAATGACAAAGATAAGCTGTTCTCTAAATCGGTACGCGGGTCCGACTCTCACTTGTCCGATTTTTTTATTTTATATAATAAAATAAGTAACGGCAAACTAACTTCTGTTCAATACTCTGTGAATATCAACCTAGTAGATACGTGCCAATATTAACTTAGTATTATCTGAAATATCTCGTATTCCATTTCTCCTTGTCTAACACGAGCTATAGGTACAAGTTATAGATCATTTGTGTCACTAACATGGTATAGTAAATCCACAAATCATTCTATTCTTTTATCTTGATTTCTGCTCAGTGACAAGTTGACTTTATCGCTTGGTACAAGTGACAGGAGGTAATTAACTTAGCATGTCCACGATATGGCCTGCTTAGACAGATCCAAAGCAGACCAGCGGGGTTACAGTCACCTCTTAGCGATCCAGTTTAGGTTCCTAAACTGAACCGAGTCGCTATTTGCTACAATGACGTTTGACGTCGTAGCAAATTGTCAGTTTAGCGATCCAGTTTAGGTTCCTAAACTGAACCGAATAGCTATATGCTACAATGACATTTGCCGTCATTGTAGCATATTGTCAGTTTAGCGATCCAGTTTAGGTTCCTAAACTGAACCGAGTCGCTATTTGCTACGACGTTTGACGTCATTGTAGCAAATTGTCAGTTTAGGAACCTAAACTGGATCGCTATAAGAGGTGAGAGTAACCCCGCTGGCGTAATACTTTGGACTTTGTACCGTGCTACGTCTGTCGTCTAGGTCATCAATGAAGGACCCTAAAATCGTCACTATTAAGTAGCTCTGGGTAATTAAACTAGTAAATCTACAAGTTCTCTGAATTAAGTACTTAAAATGGTTGACGCATGTGGAATTATGCGAGAGTTTACTTTTTTACATTTTCATATAATTTAAAGGTGCAATCGGTAGAATATTTCAATAAATTGATTTTATGTAGTTATGTGTTGTTGGAGAACCTAAGTAAATAAATATTTTTTTTTCAATTGATTAATTCAACAGTGTCTTGGTCTTGAAAAAAGAAAAGAGACTAGTTAAAACAATTTTAGGTGCCGATTCCATAGCGAGCGGTCTAGAATTACGTACGGTCGACAGCAGATCAATGGTAATACCTACTTGCACTACGATTTCAAGTCTTACGACGCAAAATCAGGCGCAATACGACGCCAATAAGAACTGTCAAAAGTAAAAATTGTTACCATTGATCTGCTGTCGACTGTACTAATCTATACTTTACCTTTATTTATAGAAAGACATTCAGAACGCGGTACACAGAACTAAAACTTCTATGCGATCGGCACAATAAAAATCGTCATCGCTCATGTCTTAAAATACCCAGACCGGTTCCCATATCAACCCGTTCGTCGTCTGCGCGGGCGCATCCAGCCGCACCTGGCGTCTGATTCATGATGCTTTTTACTACTAAATTATGCCGCCAGAGATGTTTTACATCTTTTATTTCTCCAACCATGAAAGAAAAAAGCTGCCGCACTCTACGGAGAAAGTCTAGAGCAAATTTTGTATGGGAACAGGGAGGTGACCGCGACTTTTATCGTTTTCATTTTGGACGCTATAAATTACTGCAATTTTCTTGCAAGTTTTAGCAAACGACAATGAAATGCAGCAATGTTTATAGTCCAAGACTCATAATAAAAACGAAAACCATTGAAGTCGAAATCGAGCTTCTGGTCGCCATCTTTTGTTACCTATTATTATTATTATCACATTCACTCTCGTACGTCTGAAAGAGACGTCTTATAAAAGACAAATAAATATTTTCTATTCTATTATAAAATATAATAGAATTCTATTCTATTATAAAATAGAATAGAAAATATTTATTTGGCATACACACACACACAGAGCACAATACCTACACAAAAACAGAAGAATTAAGTACCGCTAACAGTTTATCAAGTGTAATACTTTGAACCGTTCTTATCATCTGCGTCATAAGAGTTGAATCCGTACTGCAAGTGGTACCTTACCTGTGGTATTAAATTGTCAATCAACTTTTGATGTTTGGACTTCTATTGACAATTCAAACAATAAAAAAAAGACAGTGACACACGAAAATTATCATGTTACAGTGACCCCGTGATATAAATATGTCTCACTCCATCAGTCCGTTCCTTTCTTCATGTCTCCAACAAATAAGTGTTCAAATGAAATGCCATTCATGCGCACCGGCATGCAATAAGACTTGTTTCATGTCACTTGTTTCTTTTACGAACGATTTAATTGGTTGGTGAGAGTTTTGGTGCATTTTAATTAATTGTATAAGGTTTATTTTATATAATGTTTCATTGTTTTATTTTCGTGATGGGTAGGCTCTTGTATCACTTTTGACGGCTGATATTTATGTTTGAAAATATTTTTAAGTGCAATAGTGGAATAAAATGGACCTACTCGAAGGATCAAGTGTAGGCAAAGATTCAAACATAATCATCATCATCATCAGCCCGTATCAGTCCACTGCTGGACGTAGGCCTCTCCCAAAGCACGCCACTCAACCCTGTATCCTCCGCCATCCCTCTATCTGGTCACACTACGTTTCACCGTTCGTGGCCTCTATTCGAGAACTCGTCTACCCCATCGGTTTTCGGTTCTACGACAGATGTGACCAGCCCACTGCAAATTCAGTTTACTGATTCTATGAGCAATGTCAATTGTCAACCACTTTTGTCTTCTGGCGGATATACTCGTTTCTTATTCTATCTAACATAGAAATGCCAAGCATAGCTCTTTCCATAGCTCGCTGAGCGACTTTGAACTTGTGGGCCAGTCTCACCGTCAATGTCCACGTTTCGGCTCCGTAGGTCATCACTGGCCGCGCTGGTTGAAGACCTTAGGACTGAAACTCTTGGCAATAATTGAACTTATTATTCAATTTGAGCAATAGGTACTTTAATTAAAGTACGCGAAAATGATAATGACACAAAAGTAAGTTAACAAACTTTGCACTCAATGACGACCGAAGGACTATTTTTGCGATAATAATGAGATAAGATTAAATGCACATTGATTGTTTCACAGCATTTTTCCTGATTATCTCGAGAACTGTCATGTTCGGTGAAATAACTTTTATAATAATAGTACAAAGTTCAAGTTACCTTGGTATGCTTACGACCGAGTAACAAGGCAGCCAATCAAACGATTTGATTTCTTTGCAATTCGATTCACATTAAGCCAAGGATCATCAACCTCTGATACACAATCAAAGCAAGCGTTAACTATAGCGTACCCTCGATCTCAATCGCACTGACAGACAGGCGGCCATAATTAGCGGCGCACGCGCAGGGTCGGCTAACGGATCCGAGTGCGTAGAATGCAGATCGTGGATTAGGGAGATTATGAGGTAGAGGGCAGTTTTATTAGGTGAGTGGGTATAAGTATATGTTTAGGACCATAGTTACTTGATATTTAGAAATTGGACGTTAGTATGGTACGGCATTGTAGCCATTCTAGATTGCGTACACTAGTCACGAGGCATTCCACTCGCATTGCATTTAAGGCCCGTATTAATAAATTACTCTCAGCTCAAAAGTCAATCTTGAGAACGACCTCAAGATGGCGTTCCTATTAATAAACGTAACTTAGGTGCGCGTTTAGGAATCGGGTCACGTGAGTAACGCCGTATTAACAAACAAAACTTGTTTAATTATTTCCCATTATTGCATCTGTAGATTTGTAGTACTTGTACATGTGAAAACAGGTTTATTCCCACTAGTTCAGTTGACTGAACAAATGAGAAAAAATTTCCCATTTGTTGAAAATAAGACTACTCTTACAATTGGCTTATAGATACTATTTAATTATTTATTTTGTCATTGTAGCTGTTTGTTTTCCGAATAAAATAAAATAAAACTCAGTTCTCAAGAGAACTGTCAAACTCACAACAAACATACGAGTATTTGTATATGTAGAGATTGATGAGTGTGGACGAAACGAAGGTGGTGTGCCAAAAACGCAGCAGATGGAACTTCATCGTCAATATTTTCTACGTAAGAAGGCGTGAGTTTATGTAGGTATGTAATGGATTAATGGTATCCGTAAGTTCACTAATATCAGTTGAACATTTCCTTCTCCCATCCCATACAGTGAAGCCAGAGTTAAATCCACGTAGCATTAAGAACTAAGTGATCAGTTCGCAATTGAATCGGAATGTTTGACAACGAGATTGATTCCGGATAGGGTTGCCGGCGATTATCTTTTTCCCTGGGCATTGCCATAAATGGGCGAAGGAAAACGTTTTGCAGTCTCCGATGCTAATTAACAAGAGTTAACAAAAACTAAATACACAGATATATCTTTTAGTTTTATTGCAGTCTTAGGATGAGCTTCATAAACATTTTTAATGGAAACTTGTTTATGGTACTCTTACTTTGTGTCAAGTTTCATAGACTTTGACAGTTGCAGAAGCGAGTACACGTTTAGCTCACGCACTAAATTGTCTATAAACATCGACTTTAAAGGACTTGCACACTACAACTTCTCTATTCTACGCTATTTTCCCCTCAAATCAATTTAGAATTCATAGTTTATCAATAGTGGGACAACGCAGACTAATAAAAAAAGATGAAAAAATAAAATAATCCTCCAATCTCTTCAATCAGGCAGATTCCTCGAGAAGATGCTTTTTAAATAATTGCCCACACATTTCCAATTATATGAAATAGGAGACTTTAGGCCTTACAGTGCGCGAGGCGTAAGCTCAGGTTTACATTTGTGTGAGTGATAACGGTACAAGAGGTGAAGTGCGGTGCGTGCGCGGCAGGGTGTATTTTGTTGCGCGCCTCAGGCCGAATATCACTCTACACTAGCTGTGTGCACTCACACAAATGCAAACCTGAGCTTACGCCTCGCGCACTGTACTTGTATATAAAGTCTATTGTATAAATTGCAGGAGTTACGATTAAAGTTCACAAGGATTTAACTTGTATTCTTTAAAGTGGCAACCCTAATTCAGGAGCAACTCTCGAATTAGATATTTTGATGAGTCCCGCCCGACGGGCATTTAATATGATTGATTTGCGTAAATTCGCTTGTATCGAGTGCCGGCCGATTCCGTTTTCGATTTAAATCGATTTTGAGACATTAATGGATTTTTGGAAGTTGAGTAATACAGTTTATTTTGGGTTAACGAAGTGGTTTAGGTAATGTTTTAAATTGATTTAACGTCTGTTATTGTGCAGATCGGTTGCATAGCTAATCTGTATATCCTGTGTGAAGTAATTATTTACAATTACATCAATCATGCCTTCAAGTCAAGGAAGACTTGCAACATATTTTGATGGAATGTGTCCGGTACGCGACTAAAAGAGAGCATGTTATCAATAGTTTAGGGTTATGCAAATTAGATGTAGGTATATTCCACGGTATTTTACCTGAGCCAACTTCAGGCCCAGCTAAAATGCTGTTCTCGGTCTTTTATAAAATTTAAGTTAATTTAGAATAGGTACGATGGGATTGGCATCGTCACTTTATGTGTACAAAATTCCCTAAACAATTATGGATTTAAAAAAAAAATCATGCCTTAGCTCAATCCTCGTCCTATATAGTGTCAAACGTGGAACTCTGGGAGAGGTGCCACCAAGCCCCAGTACAAAAAGACAGCTCTTCGGCGGTGGCGTTGGATTGGTCACACACTACGAAGGCAAGATGGAAATGCGGCTGGGGTCGCTTTTGAGTGGAAGGCAGGAGGTCGTCCTATACACAGCTGGCGAAGGTCCGTGACGAGCTGAAGAGAGTTGGACTCACTTGGGAGGTGACGGAGGCGGCGCAGGACAGGGAAAAGTGGAAGAGTACATCGGCGGCCCTTGGCTCCACTTGGGAGTCACAGGAACCCATAATCACATAGTATGTACACTATGATGATATAGTAGAGACAGCTGGACAAGACTGGATACAAATAGCACAAAACAGAGACGACTGGCGGAACCTGGAGGAGGCCTTCACCCAAAAGGGGTCCTTATCGCAATAGACTGTATTAAATTATGATTAAAATTATACTAAGCATGACATTTATTAAATAATTGAATGATATGATAATTAATTGAATACGTATTAAATTGAGTAGGTACTGACATGAATAAATAAATAAAGTAAATTAAGACTGATATAATATATAACTGTGCATGCGACAAAAACTGTAAAAGGACAATAAAGGCTTTTTTATTTTATTTTTATTATTTATTTATGTACACTATAGTCAAGCAGTTCTTGAGCAAATCTCATCCTTATTGATATGAGGCACTCTGTATATTTTTCTTTCTTGTCGACAGTACTCATCGAAAAGAAAATAGTTCTGACCAATAGTTCTTCTCAAACAATAAACAAAAGTTCAAATAGATACTTGTAGGAAAATGTTTTATTTGTACACATCTAGCGCAGAATATTCCTGCCAAGTTGGGGACAATATATCGTTTGATATGACTCAGGTATTCGTTCAATTTTTCGTCTCGTATCTCCGCCAAGAGATTGCATCGAATTTTATTTAAAAACAACTCGGGGCAGAAATAAAAGTTGGAATGGAAACTGCGCTTACAAACGGTGCCGAAACATAGAGCTGTTTGGAAGGAGCGCTATGCATGGAATGGAATACATGACATTGGTGAGGAGGGATTGGGATGTGGTAACGTTCCACAATCTTTGCCTAACTCAGGAAGAAAAAAAGACGAAGGATGTAATGTTAATGCTCTACCTAGTATTTGATATACTAGCGTATGTCTTGGTTATCTGTCACACACAGTCGGTCCGGACTAAAAAAGAATATAAATATTATCTGGTACATTAGCATTTATTTATAACGACAGTTCCTTACAAGACAAGAATTAAAATTAAGACCGCTACTGTTACTTGTTTAGACAATAGTGCTAAACTACGATTACCTACCTATATTGTATTGTAATTGTAATACAGTTTGTATTAGAATTGGAGTCAATAAGAAAATACTCCAGCATTTCGCTTGGCAGAATTTATTTAACCAATGTAATGTTTAGAAGTATTCGAATCTTGTATTTTGCGTCATGGTACATATGGAAGAAATTAATCTTAGTTGTAGCATTAAAGGTATATGCCCTCAGATACTGGCCAGAGTGGTACAGCTAATAACAGATCAAGTGTAACACTTTGGACCGTTCTTATTATCTGCGTCGTAAGATTTAAAATCTGATCTGGTGTTGTCCGTACAATCGATGTAGAGCGGTAAAAACATCGAGTTGGTCATTCTTGCACGGGATGACGGGAGCCGGCGGGCGGCCTCCTGCGCTTTCGCGTCGATGTCAAAGGAGTACTCCCTTCTTATAGATCTATGCATCAAATATACGATTCTGTAAGCCAGACACAGGTCGAGTTTGTATGATAAGTAGCATCGACCTTCTTCACGGAGAATCTGATCTATGACATGACACTTACCATCGAAAATATCGACCCACATTTTTAACTAACTAAACTATATGACATCTGGTCCATCAAAGTTTTCTGATTTCTATGTTGATCTAGTAATTTTATTTGGGTCGTGTATAACCTGCAAAATTCGTATTAGGGGATATAGTTTCCCGTGGGAACCCGAAGTTTTCCTCCCGTAAATACCGATTATTACTCCGGAAGGCTGCATTAGACAGAGATCTATATGCGCTGCAGATTCTGCGGTAGAGATTGGAAATTGGAAACATTTATCAAAACTAGCGCATTTGTTATTTAATATTTATCAGCATTTACTTATAAATATTAGTGTCACATATACCTAAACATAAAAAATACTGGCTGGAATTATTGATTACTTAGCTCTTTTGATTAAAGAAAATAATTGAATACTGGCCACTTTTAAAAGTAAACAAATTCTAATTCCAAACGGCGACACTGACTGTTTCGATTTGCATGCTAAACAGAATCGATCAACGAAATAATTTTATTAGAACAAAACAAAACAGAATTATATTCCACTGTCTGGTATTTTTAATAAAACTTTTGTAAAGGAATGTTATATTAAATAAATATATAAAAGATACAGACGACATAGCTGAAATTATTGCACAAAAGTAGGTAAGTATAAAAGAAAAATAGTAATTTTTGACAGCTTAGAAATTTTTAAAAATAGGCGAAATATTGGGATAGATGATAACATCAACGTATGAGGAAAGGTAATGATAGCTGTAAATGTAACTTAAAACTTTTGACGTTTCTTTAACAAAGTGTGAAAATGACAAAAAACGATTTAACTTAATTTAAACTAAGTTATAGCTAACAACGGAAATTGTATTATCAATTTTGATTAACTATGCACTTAAGGGCTAATATACAATATAATCTACAATTATATATACAAACTTAAAATAATACAAATAATAAAGTAATATAACAACGTATATATTTTGCTACACCTTTTAAACATCATCGTCTTGGGAACCCATTCCACGATCACGTATTGTCATCTCATCTCTGACGTGGACCCCGATCGGTTCCCAGAAGTGAGACAGTTTTTATGACGTCTCTAGGAAATGTTCCCAAGAGCCTGGCACGAGACTCCCGTGAAGAATGTAATAGAGAAGAGAGCCAGGGACGGAATTAGGTGTATTTAGGACGTAGTATGCTAGGCCAAGAATATTAACGTGTCCATAATTTATTAAAATGAAGTAATAACATAATACTGTACACAATTCGCTGATATAATAAGCTTAACACTGTTGTTACGAGTATTACTTACGGTCATGCAATAAATACCTTTGTTTTTGGCCATATTCAAAACAAGGCTTTAATGGTAATATTTGACAATTTTTTTTCAATACCCAATATATTTAAATGTTTGACTATTTGTAAATAAATCTTTCCAGTTTAATAGGAAGTCGTTTAACCACATTTTCTTCAATTTACAATCATGGAGTAATACAATATAGGAAAACGCAGCGTTCCCATGGGAAACTTGAGAACCGTAGTTAACATCAAGGGACTGAAAATATGGAAATGAATATATATATATGTTCCGTTACTGAAAAGAAAATCAACAATACCCTGTCACTGATGGCTCGCCAAAAAGTTGTTGTAACACGTCCACTCGCGCTCGCTGCTCTTTTGCAACTGAAGTTTAACTCTACTGACCGTGGGCAGTGCTCCGTATTATATATATAACTACATATATATAAGTACAGGGACCTTGAACAGATTTTTATAGGAATCATTATTCTAGGATGTGGACATAAAATAAATAATCTAGAGGGGTGCTAAATTATGACATCCTAGTTATTAGTCACAGTAAAAATACTTCCATATCCTCGCCCGTGATTTTATGGACCTGTCATAAAATGAAGAGACACGGAAATAACCCAACGTGTTTTAAACTATCTATACTTTATACATGCGAGGGGCGCTAAATTATGACATCCTACTTATTAGTTGCAATTGTATAAAGAAAACTTCGACACTCCGTCACGGTGACTTTATATAGATCTGCCACGGAACTCAAGGATTTTGACGAAATATATAGGTATACTTAATTAATTTATTCAATAAAAAACTAAAATTAACTTGCAAAATAAATTAAAAGTAACTAGGTACCTACCTAAAAAAATTATAACTACTTAAAAATACTTTAAAAACTACTTAAAAATACATTAAAAACTACTTAGAAATACATTAAAAACTTACTAAAAATCTATTAACTAACTCAAAAAAGGCTCCTAAATGCCATAAATTCCCATGAAATAGGATTAGAATTAAAGGGAAAGGGGCGCTAATTATAAATTCCTTGGGCGCTGTAATGCTAGATACGGCTCTGTAGAAAAATAAAGAACGATGGGCGTGAAAAGAAAAACAAATTGTAGACAGAACGAATTGACGTTTATCAAGGGAATATTACGGCTTAGCGTGGTTCATTGTAACTTGATGTACGGGTATGTAAGTGATATACAGTATATATTAATATAAGTATGATATATTAATTCTAAATAGTTTTTAAATTAAAATTTCTTTATTGCAAGTAAGTATTTTTTTTTGAATTTACATTTTAGTACTTACACAAATATAATAAAAAATAAAAATAAATTAATGTCTCATACAAATCGATCAGCTGGCCGGTACGAAATGTATGAAAAGTGAAGAAAAAAAACACGCGAAAATCGAAAAGTTGTAGAACAAAAGTTGTTCAGTTATCGATACTGAACACCCTCCCTTCAGTTTCATATACCCTTACACCCTGTATATATCCATTTTTGAAACAAAGAGTTAAATAAGTACAAGGACTAACATGAGGTTAAAGGTGCTGGTGGTACAATAATATTTAACTTAAAACTATTTAGAATTAATATTACATTGTGCACACTGTAGTTAATCCCAAAAAATGTAAAAAAAGGAAAAGTCAAATAATAGCTAATAATTGCTTTTGTGAATAAATAGATTAAGTAGGATTAGTTACCTAGGTAATTTAACTATTAAAAAAAAAGTAAAATAACAACAATCAAATTCTGTAATCTTGTCACTTTTCTAACTTACGCACACAAAAGTCAATGTCCAATTGAATTTCTTACGTTCCCTGCTACTAATATCATTTAACGCGATGTTACGTAGAAATTCCTACATATAACAAGACATTGAGAACACCCATGCATGAAGAATAAAATTTGGCCGCGCCGGATGGAGGTAGTCTAAAGTATATTTTGTATAGGGATAGGCTGTTCGCCCTTGTATTGTAAATCCAAACAGCGAAAAACAAAACAAAACACAACATAAACACAAGAGTGGCACATGAGAAAATGACAATGCCAGATTCTGCCCCACCATCAACCGCAAGTTGTACAAGATAACGAATAAATGTAAAAATATCTCCGTTTTTTATTAAAGTTTTGTACAAGTTGCGGTTCGAAAAAAAACAGCTTAATTAAGAATTCAGAAAATAGTAAGATATCGAAGCGATTTATTCATTGTTTTTGTTATTCTTCTATAGGAGTTGCTAGAGTAGTAGAAAATGATACTGATTATGATTATGCAATATAAAACCTGTAATAAGTCCCCAACAAAATGATAGGTACAGCTTAAATGGTCACGTAGTTTTGTAGGTGGGGCAAAGCTCCATTGAAATGTGGCAATGTCTTTTCATGTTCAGCCGGCGATGCGTAAATTATGGCTTATTATTATTATTTCGTAGCAATTTTCGTATTTTTATGAATTTTGGATGAGTTTTGGCAGAGAAATAAAAATACGCCATCAAAAATCAGAGTTTTTTAAAACCAGCTCTCATATTTATAGTACCCTACATTTTGATATATGTATATTATTTATGAATAACTATGCGAGGTTTGTCCAATCGTGAATCGGTATTCATCAGTCTCTCAATAGACACCCCAAGATTGCTATATATTTTTTTCAGACTTTTAATTTTAGTAGTTAGTGCCGTAGCCTTCGTAGAAAAACTGAAAATACGCGCATACAAAGCCGTAAGGAATCATAATATGATGCACTTGGGCGATAGGGTTTTATATCCTAGAGTGGCATCAAATACTACCTAAGGCTCGGCTTTTACTTTGAATGAGAGCTTCACACTCGCAAATTACGGCTTACTCCCGGGCAGTTCCTTCCTTACTTCATGGGAACACCCGGTGGGGCGACCCGGGATACGCGACTAATCGGTGTTGACGGCGCGTCACAACGAGAGGAATCCCGGGATTTTTGTCGTATCCCATTTCATTATCCGGGGGAATCTTAGGGTGACGGAAATTATATTCGAATGAAGTATTTGTTCCGTGTGTTATACAAAAATATATATATATATAAGTAAATAAGATAAAACTTAATAAACTTAAGAATGGGTGCCATCGGTCGGTCGGATGGTATGGAAGAAACGAAAATGGTGTACCAGGATAGCAGCAAATGCAAGGAAGTCCACCGTATTCCACACCTACGAAAAACAAGGGTGAGTTTATATAATGAAAGACAAAGTACAATCGTAAACATAAAGCGTTCAAATAAAGCGGAGAAATAAACATAAAATACAAAGTATACGCACGGCCGGCCGCAAAAGCGCTGTAACTCATAAACTCATAAAAAGGGTCAGCGCGTAATTACAGGCGAGTAGTGTAATAATTATCGCTTTATGCCTTTCGCCCACCAAAACCGGCGCTAAGCGGATTGTACCGGATCGTCGGGTGACTATGAATTTAAGGGGTAGGAAGAAATACCCCCCATTAGTTTCCATCAAAAATAGAAATGTTGCCAAATAATTGCATGAAAAAAAATGTTAGCTGTGGTTTTGTGGCCAAGTGTTTTGTTGTTTTATTCCTACATCTAGCTAGCTCTCTTGATTGGTTATTTAAATGATAAATGGAAAAATATTTCAAAGGTTTCCCAAACAATGGAGACACTAAAAATAGGATTATGATTACAGAAATAAAGTACTTAGGTATTTATTTTTACTCCGTTAGACGTTATTTCGACCTAAATGTTCTCGCCAGACGTTGCACGCAAGCCATGGCCTGCAATTTTGCAGCAAGAAAATAACTAAAATGCCTCATAAATACAGTCATATTGTGCCAGAGGGCAAGCAACGTTTAAACAACAATAAAATAACGAATTATGCAAAATTTTACGAAATGTGAATATTAAATTATGGGGATTAAGTCGCAAACCAGAATTGTATTTATAAAGCGAATTATCCTGCTAATAAGGATTACGCGTGGCCACCCTACTCGCAGGTGTTGCGGTACTGCAAATCCGTCATAAATAAATTTGATTTGACACTTGCAAACAGCCGCCGACATGAAATAATGTCGCGAAATTCGTTTAATTTTTTAAAGTGTTTTATGGTCTTATTCATCCATGAAAGATAGGATCTGCATCGTCTGTAACATGCTGCTCCCACTTCCCGTGGCTATTTGTATTGGCGTCATATTTGTTATATTTGCCAAATAATTACCATGTGTGGATAGTACGGTGGAATACAGAGAAAGGTGTAGGTACAGGAGAGTTTTTAAGGTTGAGATTTTCCCAAAAACTTGCAAAAATTCTTTAACTGTTTGATAGACAAAAGTTAAAACTATGTAACTATAAAATAATTATTAAATTCGAACCTGTAGTTTTTGAGAAAATCTCAACCTTATTGAAGCCCCCTGTATACTTATCTCTGTCTTCGACTGTACGTATGACAAAATATTCGTATTATTTGTCTATTCGACAAACACAGCAAATACCAAATACGCGTTTACGCACGCTTATTCGCGCGGTTTCTACGCGACTCTTTGTCACTTTTACTCTCGTTAGAAAGAGATATATGCTTTTATAATATGTTCGACTTTTATTGAATATTCAAGCAATGTAAAAAACTACAAACACGTGGGTGGCGGCAGATACACGATTTTTTTCCTGAAGAGTAAGATTGATTGATCGAACCTGTTCATCATTGTGAAAATAAAGTGATCCGATCTAATAATGCGAAAATAACTATGCAATAATCACAGAACAGCTTAAAATGTTAGTAGGGTAGGGTAGTTTGTTTATAAAACAAGACACTTGATTTGGGCTTAGGTATACATACATACAACCGAAAAACATTACCTTTTTCTGGAGCAGTAGGGTAATAAATATAGTATTAGGGGTTTTTCTCATACTCAGGTACTTAATATAAGTGCGGTCCATTCCCTTCAATGATGGTTGTTTACGTGCAAAGTGTCTGACCAACTCTTTGCAGGATCACCCTCATAGAGTTTTATTATTATATTTATTTTTTCGCGTCTTTAGTCGTTGTTCCCATCGTATTTTATCTGATAGTACCCAATGGCCATGTTTGTTGCCAAACCTTTTTCCTTATTGGCCATATTTATTGGCGACATAAAATGTTACAATTTTCTTTGGTGACGTCACACCTTTACTAGAACCTTTATTTATTTATTTTATTAATGGACTCGACAATTCGTCATTTGCCAATGTCATGTTACAGAAAATTCAATATATAATAGTCTTCTATCTTCCTCCAGGGGAGTCGCTGTAGCGTCTTCACCCTGGGTAGCCGCGTCTTCATCCACAGGAGTCGCCGTAGCGTCATCACTCTGGACGAAGCAGCTCGACAGTCACGTTCACTCCCGAGCTTGTAGCGGGAACTCTTGATAAAAGCTTGAACCCCAGATCTTGCTCAAACTATCCAACAAATTCACCATACTGTCATTCGCGAACATTTTCTGATTAATTTAACGTGATATTAATCTCAAAATAACCACTGTAGACAATAAAATAAAAATTATCAAACAATTTTGCAACCGTCGTTTCCCGCCATTTTCAAGAGAACCTACTAGAACCTTCAACTGCTAGAATCTTTTATTTTTGAACATTATTGCTCGTAGCCATAACGATTGGTATACGGTGTAATAATTACGAAGTAATTTTGACAGTTGCTAAACCACCGATTTTGTATGAAAATCATGGCTTATAGGTCACGTTTAGGGCGGTTAGCCACCAACATGATTTAAAGTTATTTAACCCTTTAGGTCTTCCGTCCCTTTCTAACATAACATTATTTTAAGGAAGTGTGGAAGTGACAAAATACGATTTAAGAGAAGTGAGTTTCGACCAGGTTTATGGCTAACAGCCTGTGACGACAAATCCGATTGTTTAATATTAGTTTTATTAAAGGACTTGACATTATCTATCATTTGCCTATGTCAAGGTAAAATAGTAATTATTATTCTATCGTAGTCTTCCTTTCTTCCTCCAGAGGAGTCACCTGAAGCGACTGCAACCCTGGACGATGGAGATCAGCTTATCCGAAAACTTCAAGTAACTTTTGGTTACAATAGCGACCTGTGGGGCTATTACGGTTCTTAAAACGATCAAATCATACCATGTCATATCGTGCGAGACAGGGACAGTGCTATTACGTTGGTATAGCGGCGTCTCTGTTCGGCGCGCGATGACATGGTATGATTTAATCGTTTTGAGAACGGTAATAGGGAGGACAGGTTCTAAAGTGTGGAAAACAATTTATTTAATAGGAACTTCAGCAGTCTTAAAGTCGAATTTGATTAACGGTTTAATCGGCCCACCGAACCGAAAAACGAAATATGATTAAACAATGACGAAAAAGGGGTTTCGAGTGACCTATATTATATTGGGGAGAATTGGGTTAATAGTCCATATTTTCGCAACCCACCGTATTAACCATGTGGAGTTTTCTTATTCTTCCGACGTAATAGGCTATTTGTTGATAAATTATGAGTGTTAAACAACACGGGGGACGCCCTAACAAGGTCACGGGACGAAGGGCTAGGGTTGCCAAAAAATATTATTCATATTCGTTTAAAGTTTTATGTAAGCAAGCCCCCAGAAGACAGCTACAGGCAGAGACAACTTACCCAATAGACATAAAATCGGTACAAATTTGCAAGCGAAAAATTCTGTCTACAATGAGCGCAAAGAGACGTAGCGGGGGAGACCCCTGTATTAAAGATATGCGTCCATGTCGATAATATCTCTAGGTTACATGTGCAGCCACGGGCCTTCTGTTACAGGTCTATGGGGTAAGTGGTCCGTGGCTACAGGCTACAAGGTAGACTTTTGCTACGGCTCAAAGACAGATTTGAGCGCGAGCTTTAGCGCGAGCTATTCTATTGCAAACGTCAAATTCGATAGACTTTGACAGTTGTAAGAGCAAACTGTGAGTGATTCCTTCGAACTTTCTACTTCTTTTCTTTAAATAGTCGAGTCGTGACTGCTCAGGACATGGGTCTATTATTTTTCTGATATCTATGCGTCGCTGTATGACAGTGGACGGTGTCACGATACGCCGCCATTGATCCTAGCAAGAATAAGAGTTACAATGCGGGAAGAAGAAATAGGCTACTAAATCTTTTAGTATCCTTAAATGTTAGAGAACTTAAAAGGATTTAGTATAGGCAGAATTGAAAAAAAGGATGCCACACGTATGATTATTTCGGCGAAGAGTCGTCTAAGAGTTTTTTCGGCGCAGCGTTCCACCGGTGAAGGGTTTCGGTGAACCGAAGCGATGGATGCAGAGGGCCGATAGTAGGGTTAATTGGCGCGCTTTGGGAGAGGCCTACGTCCAGCAGTGGACTGGTACGGGCTGATGATGATGATGAAGCGAGCTCGGTTTGAGCACGGTGGTTTTCTGGATTAAACTTTAAAGGTGACAACCCTAGGGTTCCTTTTATGTGTTTGGGGTCGCTTTGGATCGTAACGCTTCAGCCAGAGGATATCCTCTTGTTGATGGAGTGTTCCACAGATAACTCGGAAAGTTGTTGATTTACTGGTCATTTTGTCGATAACTCCACGCGGCTAGACATGAGTGGAAAAATATAGTCGGGGGTCAATTAAGGTGATTTGTGGCAATAGTTTCGACTATTGAAAAGAGATAAGTGACAGTCGCTTAATTATTTGATAATTGAAGAAGGGGGTCGTAGGCCAGTTGCGAGTACACGTTGAAAACGATCGTCAAGTTAAGCAACGTTGGGTGAGGTCAGGACCTGGGTAACCGCTAGTGACACTTTCAAGCTAAGCCCCTTCGTGCCCCGGAAGTTTACAAAATAAACTGGGTCTATCCGAAAATTTCATGTATCCAGTTTCCATACATTTAGTATGGCGACATGGCACTCATCGCATGATAACACCATAGCAAGTTAAATGTTCTGACACGTTATTGATACAGATATAATACAAATCTGGTTATTAACAAGTGCATATTATATTTAAGTAGTAACTTAAGTTACTACTTAAATGATAAAATATCTCACTCTATAAGTCAAACCCACTATGCCACCATACTAAATGTATGGAAGCTGGAAACGTCGAATTTTCGGAAAGATCCAGTTTATTTTAGAGCTCCTGAAGGACTTTCAGGATCAGTGATCAGTTTTTCGATATCTTATATAATTTAGAAATAATCGATTATTAGCCACTCACACTTGCATTGTAAGAGATTCAAGTACGAAGGCTACACCGCCCACATGTCTTTTCTAACCCTTATCATTGTTCTGTGCTGGTTCTTACCCAAACTCCCTTAATATAACACCTCCTTCGAAGCGTAGTTTAAGTTTTAGTTCAACACTTGAAATTCCCTGGGAATATTATTTTCCCATAAATCAACCCTTTCAGTGCCACGGGGTCGTTCGGGCCCTATCACTAAGAATACACGAGCCAATCCCAAGTGATTAATTGGTTGATCAGGGGTTCGTTTGCGAGTAATTTTAATGATTTATAGCTTCGGTAACACAGACGGCAACCCTAGTTTGCCTCATCGATCCTTCTAGACTTAAATCAATTAGAGATAAGGTACCTACCTACTTCTTCTTTCCTTTATTCTCAAAATAGATACCTATCTGGTTTAAGATCTTTATTAATCTCGAGAAATATTACTTAGAATTATTTTCACTTAGAATTTGCATTCTGTCAAACATGCTGATAAAATTAAATAAAGTTAGGATATGCTCCTTTTAAAACCACTTTCAAGAAAGAGAGTTCTTAATTTCTAAAGTGGGTATATAATATTTATTCCATGTAAATCTCCGAGACGGTATGTAGTAATTTTTTTTTATTTCATTATCTAAAATTTTGCTTAATCTTATATTGGACCAGTATTTTTTTCTTCAGAAAAATCTTATCTACAAAGAAACGCCTGCCGTAAATAGAATAACACATCTGCCGCTGCGATTGGACTTTTGCTATTACAAAATAGACAGGCACAGGTAATGGTCTGGAATTAAAATCTTGTACAGTTACTACCTACTAGGCTAGGAGGTCGTCCAAATGGAAGTTAAATAGCTTTTAATTCGTCCTTTACGTTCGAAGCTACTTAGGTACTGCGTTGTCGACTGTACCTTCGTAGCGACAGTTTCTTAAACGAATTAATTACCGTCTTGAAAGGGTGCAGGGAACGTCAAAATGAATGAAGTGTGCAAGAAATTCAATAAAACGCTTAGATGCTTCATTTTAAAGGAAATTAAATGCAAAATTTTCTTAGGGGACACCTTTTAAATTCACTTAAGTACCTATTTATAAATCAAGCAAGTTTTCCAAACGATTTGATGTTGAAAAGCTCTTTGAAGTTAAATTCACAGTTACTTATTTAAGAATTTTAATAAAGATTTAAATTCGAGCAAGTTAAAACTACTCGTAAAAACGATAGTAATCGAGGACGTCAGACAGCGCAAATAATGCCCGAGGCATGCAGCGTGAGCGGCAAACCAAATCCGTGAACAGTGACTCGGTGTGTTGGCGCGTCTGTAGGCTGTCAATCACTTCGAAGCGAGACGTCAAAGGCCTCACAGTGCAAAGCATGAACAGTGATCAAATAGGTTTCAATTTCCCATTAAACAGTCTAAACGGAATTTTGTATGAAGTTACGTCCACTGGACAGTAAGTTGTTTTGTTTGCTTTATTTAAAAAAAAAACTTCTATGTTTTATTTCAATTTAGCTATTTACTTACTAGAAGCAATCGGGGATCAAATCTGTGACATATATCACCTTAGCCATTGAATTGTGGCTTCTTATCAAATGTTTCTGTTAAAGTGTTGAAGTACATTCGCAACGAATGTACTTGTATCCCTCTATATATGCTCATCTGTGTGAACCTCAATACTAATCACTTTTCCTGTCAATAAAAATCAAACCCCACAAACATCAAACGGCGATCGGCAGCAATAGCAATGTCAATAACATCGTTTACAAAGGATCAGAAATTCGGTGAATCAATTTCAAAACCTTTAATTGGCCATTCTCGACCGAAGTAAGGTAAGGCGATTGAATCGTAGGCTTTTTGATGTCCCTTTGCCTCCCGTCCCCAGAGGGATGAGGCTGCCTTAAGGAAATAATCACGAGAAAAAAGTACGAGAAAAGAATTTAATTGATTTGGAAGAATGTCTTTTGAGAAGTGGGATTTAGGACTTTGCTCGTTTTATACTTGTACGTGAAACGGAGTAACCTATATTAGTACAACCGAGAGGTAAGGTAATGCATACAAGTGATGCTTATCTCTAAAGAGAGATATCTTCTAGATGTTATATCAAGGAGATTTTATACGCAGCGTGCTCAAATGCAAACCTCATCGTGGGCACATGCATGTAAATCATTTTGATGTATTGTGAATATACCGACATATTATCCTCTCTCACAATGATAGCGATACACTGTGAATATGTAACATTATGCTTACACTGAACTCCTATCGATAATATGCTAATGGGGGATTCTCCGACTTAGAGTACGGACGTGACTATTATCACGGTATGGATTGAGACAAATGATTTGATAATTCGACCTGATATCCATTGAAACACTCCATCCGCTGCCCCTACTGTAGGAACACATTTTAATCCAGCTATTGTAACAACTGTTGCATCTCTCTTATATGCTGAAGGATATGAGTATCAGAAATTCGGTGCCGTAGTTAAAACTGAATTTTGAGAAGTTTCAGGTAGGAAGTTAAAAACTGATACCTTGCTTTGGCTGGTGAAATCGATTTTCGTACTTGGTATAGGTATTATAGCAATATTTGTGTACTTATACTAAACTTGGATCCAGATTCCAGGGATTATCATGCCCGAATACGTAGGTAGATTAATAATGGTATACGTTTGGAAACATATCATTTTCAAGCAGCGCATTGACCTACCTACAATATCGACACCCCCTCCACTCGGCTCTTCAGAGATAATCATCCTCTCGATGCTATGTGATCTCTACTTACAACTGTTTACTTAATTCATTATTAGAACTCCTGTGATCGATCACGTACAAGTCTTACAACAGGTTGTTTTGTTACAATTACGAGACCACAGAAATGTGCAGCCTGCTACAGTGGTTTAGACAGAGACAACATTTATTTCACTTCTCGGCACCCTATTAACGCGTTTTGAATCTCCCTTCGAATGAGAAGGGACAACAACAATATTCGTTTGTTTTCGTTTTATCTCCGTCATTGTATCAGTCCCGTATGAGCGGACGGGCTCATCCGTTTAAAACTTGGAGTACGGCCGAGGGGACACGTTTAAAGCGTCCGTAATCAAATTTCACTCGAGTCTTTAAGGGTTAAAGCCGGCAACTTGGAGGCTCCCTAATAAATTATATTGCCGACAAAACTGCTCCCGAGTGCGACACAGTTCGTTGGCTCATCTAATTGGTCCAAATTCGACTCGACCCGGCTTATAATTGGGCCGAATTCGGAGCCCTATGCGCTACGAAATTAGTCGAATTTCGAACGCCAGGCCGGATTACGGAGTGTCGTGGAACCGCAACACTAATGCGCCCCTAGTCAAACATACGTAATAAGTTTGGACTCGTAAAGTTAATGAAGATCCGTGCGTCGCAATCGCAGTCGCAAAACAAATTTGGCACAGGAACTTCCAGGGTTTTGACTTAAACTTTGCGGAGGCGCCGTTTGAATACAGTAAATTCTTGCTTAATTAACGCGCCTACCGCGGAACGCCTTTTCAGCTCGACGGCATTCATGTAACTTCGTCTTATGTGCGCTCCCTTACAGTATTATTCCCACCTAAGGGTAAATTCCGTGCCTATTACCCTTAGCGCGTGTTTACCCTAGCTTTCCGCACTCAAAAACTTCACGTCGTTGTCTACACAGTCACCGTTTGTTCGGCAACGAAACGAATTTTCCGACAAAGCGAATTCCCCAAGATTCCCAATTAAAGCTGCGACACTCCGCCGGCGAAGTTCGCGGGAGCTTCCAAATCTTGGCGTCGTCGGTACTCCGAAAGAATTCGTCTCTAATTAGTATAAGTTTATGCATTCGGAGGTGGCGAGCGTTCGTCGTAGTTCGCGCCAACTTTTAATTACTCGTAGCCTACATTTGGTGGATACTCGCGCGTCAATCACGCCAGGGTTCCCTCTCGCTTCTTTTTGCCGCCTCCGAGCGTAGCCACGATAAATCTCCGCAGCCATTATTCTCAGATTAACGGCCAGCTGCCGTGGCGGAGAATATTTTTGCTTAGCACTCGAGCCGTACCGTGTAATGAATTTATCTCTATGTTTATTGCTGGGACTGAAAAGGTACCATTATCATTATAATTTCCGCGAGTATATTTAGTCAAAAACATTTCATCAAACCCAAAATAAATGAAGAAAACCTGAGACATTTACTGATGTCACACATTTAGATAACCGCATTTACAAAACATGTAAATGTACTTACTCTTATAAAAGCATGTAGGTATCTTTTTCTGTCTGAATTGGGTTTGTGCATTATGGAAATCGGATCGTAAGCAGATATCAAGTTTTTTGTCCTTTAAAATCAAATCAAAGTGAAAGTTTAAATATCAATCATCATTATTAGTGTTAGTTTAGTATCATTTCAGTTTTTTTATCACTCTATCATGTCGAAAGCTCATCAAACTTTGGAGTTTAACAGTTGTTATATTCCAATTCAAAAATTAAAATGTTCTTCCATATTGTAGTCCTGAGCTATAGGTATACGTCTACACCTTTGTCACCGAAATGTCAAGGTAAACCTCGCTAAGATTAGCGCATTTACAATCCCCGGCCAAACCATCATCCGTGACCTCGTCGCCATGGAATCTTCATAAACGAGCAACTCTACGACCTTTTTAATAAGCAAAATCTCGCGCAGGAGCCGTCACCCCGTCTAAGAATTCCAATTCAGTTCCGTGACCGGCGGGAATAATAAAACAATTCGTAATGAAATGCTCGTGGCATCTATTTGCTTAATATTTTCAAACGACGAGCGGGTGCTGGCAACCCGTCGTGTTGGGGAACTCATTTCATGCAAATCGTGATAACGCGCTGCCGAGGGCTTTACCATCGGACGCTAGTCGGTTAGCACTGTCGTTTGGGTCTAGGGCTATTTAAGCAGCAACCAGACGTTGAGTAGTTTTAAACTGCATAGATTCCCATGTTGAGGCGGTATTACAACCTCTATCGTCACATCGCTTCGTCCTCACAACAATATTCTGGCGTTGGCATAGACGACGGTGACCATTTAATATCAAGCTTTGAGCCATTGCATCCAACTTCTGTTAGTGGTATCATGCATAAATTATGCGAAATGTCACAGTAATTTAGAATGACACGTTATGAACCTTAGGTCCGAATACAAACGGTAAGAGCTTATGGACGAGCATTAATTCCGCAACTTGACAAATTGACTCGCGAAGTTACGTATATCAGAATCATCTGTATATTGCAAGTAAATAAATTGTGTATACCTATCACTGCATGTCAACATTATTTTGAATTTACATTTACATCACTTTGCAAGGAAAATATTTTAATTTATTTTGTGACCACATGCCTCGCGAATATCTGCATAGTGATGCCTCGCCAATAGTCGTTGTCTTTTCGCACCTTTAGGAATGCGATAAGCAGGCGATATTTACCGGCCGCTAAGGTTACAGGGTACCGGCCTGGGCGCGAGTTAACCCTATCTGAGATTCTGTGGCTACGTGCAACGCAAAAACGTTCTGCAGCAGATATGCGCTAAGCCGCAGCGATTAAAAATAATTAGCGCTCTAAAGGCGGATTTGCTTTGTTCGTAAGATTGCGGGTTAAAGAGCTAGTTCTAACTGGTTCTAAGATGTTTCGTGAGTTTCTGTGCTGCGGGTGTATTAACTAGAATTTAAACTGCGTTTAAGTACTTTTAGCATTGTTTTAGAGTTTTGTAGTTATATTCTATTAAATCGCTTCAAATACTGAGAAATACAAACGAAACGAAGAGAAACATGAGTGAACGAAGATCTGTTCAATCTCAGCATCGAATTGTATCTGGTGCTGCTTGTCTGTTCGATGTTCTACCCCCCCCCCCCCCCCCCCCAGGTATGAGTGGAGCCAAGGTACATACTGGCAGATCAATGGTAACACTTGCAGTACGAATTCAAGTCTTACGATGCAGATAATAAGAAGTCCAAACTCCGAAGTGCTGTACTTGAGGTACTTTGATGTGGAGGTACCAACCATGTCAGCCTTAGAACGCAGTGATAGCTTACATCATTTAACTTTTGGCCATGCAGAACATACCTGTAACAAAATAGAAGGTAACATTAGAATTGAAATAAGATGATACTCGAAAAAAAATGGGTACGAAGAAATTACTACTGATGGTATGAATTTGTGGTTAAATCATTAGTTTCAATTGTACACCTGGGAAACTGGCGCTTCGATAGATCCAAGTGGCGTGCTCTGAGAAAAAATTGCAGCAGCCTTTGGGACTGGTGATTTGAGACAGAGAAAAGGAGGAGGGGAAAGGAGAAAGAGGTTGATTCTTAGGGATATAGGTACTGCCCGAGAGCTCTGTACGGTATACCGAAATACCTGTCAGCCTGTCACCGATGGAACGTTTTATCGAATCACTCTTCGGCGGCTGTTGATTTTATAAAAAAATCATTCACCGATGGATTGTTTTGCTGAAAACACTCTTCGAGCACTGATCTCCTATAAATAACTAGATACACAAAGTCTTACTAAAACAATTTAAAAAACGTCCAAATAAGGGTCCATTGTTAACGTCCAAATAATGTCCAATAAAGCAAATGAGGGTCCATTCATCCGTTTGGACCGTCTTTGCGCTCGGACATTTTTAGAAGGCAGACTGTGTACCTAGTTTTTTATAGGAGATCAATGTCTTCGAGGGGACATCGTGCGGCGTCTGCAGGATGATTGAGTCGCTGAGACACTCCAAAACGCAAGGATTCTTATTAGAAACATCGCCAGAAGTCATCCTTGAACCGAGGGACTGCCTTAATGGCGTGCGTTTCAATTGTGTTGATTACCATTGTGTTATTAATTTTAATAAACTGTCTGACTTTGATTTGGACATTTTCAACACCGGTTGTGTGACAGCGAGGCGGTTGTTGAGTAGGTACAATGTTTTTCGATGAGTGATGTAGTGTAGGTATGTGTGTGAGTGCAAATAGTGCCTAGTTAAGTGCTTGATATAGTTAATTTAGTCTGTAATCTAACAGCGAAAACCTATAATTTGCTATCAGTTTTATATTGTGTAACTTGCTATTTGATAATTGCCGTTGGTTTTCCAATAAATTAAAAATAAATAAAATAACAAATGTTTATCGCTATTTATTTATGTTACTACATTTTCGCCCCAAATCCCCATGAATGATGGCAGAAAACAGATAGTCCGCGGGCATATTAAAAAACCCGCCGGCAGCGAATCCGCAGAAGAAATATTACTTATTTCTTTTAGTCGACAACGCGGTAATCACATTTGCTTTTGTTCGTTTCGGCCCTTTCATTCGCTTAATCGCGTTATTTCGGGCCTCCGCCGCGCTGTAGAAATCTCGCTCTGGATATAAGTTAAAGGAGGGAGCGGGAGCGGGAGCGGATAGCGATTCAACATCATCATCAGTATAATGTATGTCCGATACTAAACCTATGACCAGACAAAAGCCCTCTCTAACCCAACACGACAAATAAATAAAATAATACAATATATAAATTATCTACGCAGTGTGATTTACGTTTCGTATAGCGCTCAATTAAGGGGCTGCCAGCTGTCAAACTCGAGCGCGAGACAGAGAATGTAGAGTGAAGAGCACGGCGACTCCATATTTGTGTTTTTATTAATTTTGGCAGGGAAATAAAAATACGCCAACAAAACCCAGATTTTTTTTAAACAAGCCTTCTTATTTATAATAACACTACATTTTAATATATATTTTGTATGAATAACTATTTCGGTTTAGACATAATTTTCATTTTAAAAGACATGGAATCTTTGCGATTTCTATCAAGCGTAGTTTGTCCAATCGTGTATCGGTATTAGGTAATCAGTCCCTAACTAGACCCTAAAATTGCTATACCTATATTTTTTTCAGACGTTTAATTTTAGTAGTTAGTGCCGTTAACCTCTTCATAGAAAAACTGTAAACCCGCGCAAACGAAGCCTTAAAAACATGATTTCTAACTGCAATGTTAAACATGAATTTTGCACAATTACTGAGATGTCGCTACCGTCCCTAAGACGAATATGGAGACAAAATTCACGACCTGGGTACCAGCGTGCCACGGAATGGCGAGGTCCGTGGTTCGAATCCCGGTCGTGATGAATTTTTTTCTCCATTTCAGCTTTCAGTTCATGACTTGCACCAAGCCCAAAGGGCCAAAGAGGAAACCGGCGAGACAGGAAGGAACTCCGCAAAAGACGGCCGACGAGATAGTTGCGTTGCGTATAGACGGAAAAATTGCCGGGGTAATTTCTATTTGTTTAATCTGTTATTTTGCGGTAGAAATAATAGTTTCCCTTATTTTCGGGGCCTTAATATGATTGCGGAGAAATGGAGGTAATATCGTTTTATGTGAATATAGAGTATACATAGTTAATGGGTCTATTTGTTTGCAGTGTTTAGTGAGAGGTCTTTATCTTTTAGGCTGATGAATCATCATCATCAGTCTATTTATATGTCCCCACTGCTCGGGCACATACCTTCCTTTACATCGAGGGAGCTGGGGCCATGATCTACCACGCGGGGCCAGTGCGGATGCCTTAGATTTCTTCTACGGCATGCAGGTTTCATCACGATGTTTTCCTTCACCGTTTTGAGAGCAGTCGGTAAATGTACGTAAGTTTTTCCGTCGAAAATAACCGAGGATAACTCATTGGTACATGGCTGCTCTAGCTGGGAATCGAACCTGGGACCTCCGTATAAGTCCATTGACCAACCACTGAGCCATCGAGCTCTTCTTCTTCTTAGGCTGATGAATAGATGCGCGTTATTACGTTATGTTATACTATCATGTATAAACGAAATGTTTATTACGATAAATACTATTTTTTAAATGCTTATTTATAACGTGATTCAATGTCGGTAAGTTGTAGTTCGCATAATTGCGAAAAACTACCGTTTTTGGCATATTTGTGGACTACAACTTAGCTTGTCGCAATTATGCCATGTATTGTATATTGAAAAATAGTATTCATCCTAATAAACATTTTATAAATAGCTTTTTTTAATAAAATTGATTATTTTGGAAGATAATATTTTTTTTAAGATTGGCGGCGCTAGTTGGCTCTATGAAGGCTCTTAATGGACACGGAAAACGGATAAAGCACACGCTCCCTTGAGCACGGTCACACGACTGCTAATAAACAAAACAACACGAGACAATCTCGTATAAGTTACTATGACTTGTGATCATTTAACACGCGAGCGAATCGAACGAACAAGTCGATAAGTAAAGTAGAGATACTTACTTTATATGCTCCCACTTCACTTGGCTATTGGTATTATTATTTATTTTATTAATGGACTCCACAGTTCGTCATTTGCCAATGTCATGTTATAGAAAATTCAATATATTCAATAGTCTTCCATCTTCCTCCAGGGGAGTCGCCGTAGCGTCTTCACCCTGGGTAGCCGCGTCTTCATGTCTTCCTCCAGAGGAGACGCCGTAGCGTCATCACTCTGGACGAAGCAGCTTTTGCTTAAGTTATTTGTTATGGTGACATTTCACTTGGCTATTCGTATTTGCGTATTTGTCATAATTGCCATGTCTGGTTGGTATTCTTGACAAAATATCACTTTTTAAACTTTCACGGTTTGTATACATATTAATTAGGGTAAGTCCGGGGGAGATGGCCATAGTTTTTTTGGAGAGCCGTCAAAATAAAAGTATAGACTTTATTGTATGTATCTTTATTTTAAAATAAACTTTGGACTTCTATATTTCGGATAATTATCACAATAGTAACAAATTGTAGCGAGATGAACCTTAAAACTAATTTAAAAAAAAAACATAGTGGGCCATCTCTCCCGTAGTGTCCGGGTGAGTTGGCCATATGAGTAGGGGAGAGATGACCAGTACTTAATTGTATACTTTGTCATCTTCTTTATTGCCGTCTTCGTCTGATACATCACACAAAACCGGTTCGGCATCTTCTTCACTACTGTCAGATATTCTCCTAATTGACATTCGCTTCCTCGCCGTACTCGGTTTTTTTTCCGACTGACTAGGTTCAATCTTACTTTATTTTTTATTTTTTGGTCTTTCAATCTTTTTTCTCTTCTACACACCTCCTTGTTTCAATATGTACATCAGATGTCAATAGTTCATACATAATAGAACAACACAATAAAAAATAAAGTGTATCAGGGTTAGATGGATATATGGCCATCATACACCTACTATACATGGCCATCTCTCCTAATTGCCCGGGACAGATGGCCATACCTATAATGTAAACAAGTAGAAACAATTCATATGAAATTTTGAGGTTATAACACGACACCGTTCATGAACTATGCATAAAATACATTAAAACCCTTTATTTTCACAAAATCATATCACCACGACATAAAACATAAACCATCTAAAAATGTTTAGTAGTATACGGAACAAATTAGAAGGATTTTACTCATTTATCGTATTTTTTTTCGCCAAAATATTCCTGTGACGTAGCACTTAGGCACGATGTGAAGCGAACTGAGCGCTAACAGGCGACATCTGGTGATAAGTTTCCGAAATATTTCGGTGGGCCATCTATCCCGTATGGCCATCTCCCCCGGACTTACCCTATATAAAACGGGAATTACCGTGTTAAACCTTTATTATTGACAAAATATTCGTCTTATTTGTATGTACAGTCGAAGACAGAGATAAGTATACAAGGAGCCTCAATAAGGTTGAGATTTTCTCAAAAACTACTGGACCGAATTTAATAATTATTTTACAGTACATAGTTTTAACTTTTATCTATCAAAAAGTAAGAATTTTTGCAATAGGTCAAGTGGTTTTTGAGAAAACCTCAACCTTAAAAACTCTCCTGTACACATTTATCTGTGTTCCACCGTACATACGTCAAGTATTTGACCAATACGACAAACATCCAAAAGCGAATACGAATGAATAGCCAAGTGAAGTGCCACCATTATACTTACTTGCCACATGTGGTTGGTATTTGTGACAAAATATTCGTCTTATTTGCCTATCCGACACACAATATTTTATATTTCGATTCCAAGGCCAACGTCCTTCACAAACTGGAAACTAATGTTTGAAAATGAATGAATTTAGAAGGAAACTGTCAGTTGGAAGCAGTTCTGCCACAATAACAATAAAAAATATGCATGAATTCGTTGTTATAATGTTGGCCCATACCTGTGAATCGTATTATCGTATAATCTATGGGCTGGGTCATTTGGGTTGGTCGAAGTTGGGGCGATAATCGGAATGAATCACATCGCGATTAGATGAATCCACAGAACTGCGGTTGAATCACAACTACCTACCTATAATAGTGCTAAAATGTACTTATTTAGAGGTTTAAGTAATACACAGAATTAACAGTATTTTTAACCAAACGCTAAATGAAATAACCGTGACACAGGATTATAACCTTATAACTATGCAATTAGAGCGCAACATATTTACTGGTATTCATAAACCCAGTTATTCGCTATTGGATATTTGTCAAATATGATTTGTTTGTCAAAATATTATGGAGCTTTGAGGAAGCAGTGACACTTGGGCTGTATGCCTTCATACCTAATAATAATACCAAGTTGTTTTCTTTATGTATCCTAGGACAAAATTCAGTCAGATAGTATAACAGTGTCGAACTCGCTCTTATAATTGTCAAAATTGTATGTGACAGTTGTAAGAATGAGTTTCGACTAAGCTCACGCTCAAAATTGCATCTAATTCTTTGCCTCAGATTCTACAATTGTCAGATTCACTCTTAGAACTGTCAAAATGCTTAATTTTTAACAGCTGTAAGAGCAAGCTCGTGCTCAAAATTGTCTCTGTGAATATCGTTCTTAGAACTATAGGTACGTCTACCGCAATACAACTGTAATACACTCTACACGATGGTAATATATCATAGATTATTATTTATTTTATTAAAGGACTCGACAGTTCGTCATTTGCCAATGTCGTGTTACAGAATATTCAATATATTATAGTATTCTATCTTCCTCCAGAGGAGTCGCCGTGGCGTCGTCAATCTGGACGCGAGCTTGTAGCGGGGACTCTCGATTAAAACTTAAAACTTCAGATCTTGCACAAATTATCCAATAAATCCACCATACAGTCATTCGCGAACATTTTCTGTTTAATTTAACGTGATATTAAATACAAGATATGATATATAGTGTGATCCACAGTAGGTAGACATTAAAATAAAAATTATCAAATAATTTTTCAACCGTTCTTTCCCGCCATTTTCAAACGCCCCAAAGTTTAGATTGCAAAGGTTTTATGTAGGTTGATGTGCTGTGCTATCAATACCCAAAACCACACAATGACGTCACGAAGTGTGTGGGAGCTATTCGAATTCGAATGTTCTAAATTTGAATTTGTTTTTTAAATCGATTGTCTCGTTTCCGTTTTCGGCGCGTTAATAAAAAGTTTGGTTTGTATTTGGCATTTTAACTGGTTTATTTGACATTTGAAAATGTAGAGTGATTTTAGTAACTTGTTTAGACAATAAATATAACAAAGAAAATCAAGGAGTGGCAGGTAACGCGAAAATTGACAAGCAATAAAATCTAATAGGCGTGTGTAATCGCCCAATCCACACTGGACCCCGTGATGGATGATTTGTATGCGCGGATTATCAGTTTTTCTATGAAGGCTACGGCACTAACTACTAAAATTAAACGTCTGAAAAAAATATATAGCAATCTTGGGGTGTCTATTTAGGGACTGATGATGATACGATACCTTCGCTCGATAGAAAAAAATCGCAACATACCCTTTCCATGTCATTTAAAATGAAAATTATGTCTAAAGTGTAACAGTTATTTATACATTTTGTCAATATGTAGGGTATTATAAATACAAGAGCATGTTTGAAAAAAAAAAATTGTTGGTGTATTTTATTTCCCAGACAAAATTCATCTAAAATTCATAGAATATCGAGGCACTGCACCGTGCTCTTCACTCCGCCGCTGCGGGGCATCTTGTGTCTCACTCTTGCTTTTGACAACCATATAGCGCCTTAATGCAAGGAAATACGGATAATGATATAGGCCGCTGCTGGTGCCTGAATTTATAAATATTACACCTACCTATTATGCTATTTGGTATCCTATCTATAGCAACTTAATGTCGGTAATGACATCACCACAGACGCGACGATTTTTTGCTGTCTGCCTCGTTTCGAGTTATCATTAAATTGCAATAAACGCAACAAACTTATTCCTTAATAGATTTCCAAAACTGATCTCTAACTCAAAGCTATAAGGACATTGCAACTGCACAGGTAACTTGGTAATTCCGTATAGAGCGTGTACGTCAAATCGAACTGAAATTAGTCTGAAGAGATTTTAATTAATAGTTGATTGAAAAGATACCGTATTTTGAGTGGGTAAGGTTCAAAATTGGAATAGAAAATATCGTAATTAAGGACTGATTAATTAGGAGTATTGGTTTTGTAGAAGTGAATTTAGTTTTAGAATGACCGATTTTTATTTCAGTTTTGTAGGTAGTTTTAGGGGTTCCTATGACGAGTAGCGGTACTGGACCTCTGACCAGTAGGTACAGCTAACAGCAGATCAAGTGTAACACTTTGGACCGTTCTTATTATCTGCGTCATAAGGTTTAAAATCGAACTGCAAGTGTTACCATTGATCTGCTATTGTCCGTACATGGTTAAGCAGAGATTCACAACCAATTTTGAACACGAGCTTAGCTTGAGTTTGAGCTCTCAAGTCTTAAGAGCGAGCCAGAGGCGAGTCGAGCTGAGTCTGAACTCTGCCCGCTCATTTTTGACAACTTTGAGTACGAAAATACTTTGGGTAGGTAGATAGGTATAGATACCCTTATTGGTATTTAATTGTCATTTAATTTTAAACATTGCAAAAAAGGTTCTTTTTTTAATTTTTGACTAAGTATATTATTAGGTATATTCTTAGGTTACTTTACCTATAGCTAAATTATATACCTTTACATATATGCTATAGGTACTCATGACTAACGAGTAGTGACGTCAGTAATTTAAATTACAAGTTACGTGTTAGATAATTAGTGCTTAGTTAACTTTAAATGTAGTTACGTCAAGTGAAGGACATTTCTATGTTAGCCACTAATTATAGGCTTTTAAAAGGTTAAAGGGACACCTGCGTCAATTATTCCTTATAAGCAAGTGTTCCGTATAACTTTAATGAGTAGCTGTTTCTTCAATTTACAAGAAACAGTATGAAAAAATAAATTATTATACAGGGTGTAACGTTAGGGGTACATGAAGCCGAAGGGAGGGTGGTCAGTATCGGTAACTGAACAACTTTTCGAATAAAAAGTGAAAATAAATTAACGTCTCATACAAATCGATCAGCTGACCGGTACGAAATGTATGAAAAGTCAAAAAATAAATTCGCGAAAATCGAAAAGTCGTGAACAAAAGTCGTTCAGTTACCGATACTGAACACCCTCCCTTCAGCTTCATATACCCTTTACGTTACAGCCTGTATAAATACCAAACTCATTAAGAGGAAAGTTAATTTCCTCTCGGAAAAATATATAAAACTGCGAGGTTGTTAGCCGTGGACACGATTTTACGTATAATTTACATTTTTACGGTGCGGTCAGCACACGGTCACATTGCAGCTTAGTTTAGTGCACGGGTTTTACGTGGAACACTCCAAAGGTTGCGTAGTGTACTTAGGATATACGAGCTGCAACTTTATTATTATTTATTTCGCGACCAATTCGTTTTAATCCACTGTTGGTGTACATTGGCCCCAAGTGTATCTAATTTACATCACTAATAGCGCCGGGATAGCCCAAGCAATAATAACAATGATACATCATAATTATGTTCCCACTGTTTCTCTCATCGCATATTTAATTTACATAACAATATTAACGTAAGCGTTTATTAAGAACTCTTTAACATACTAATGTTTAATTAAATCATTTTAATACAAGCACCAGATTTGTATGCAGTAATAGTACTCGTATCAAACCATTTCTGGTACCTAATACACATAACTAATTATTATAAAACAATAAAAATAACTATTATAATATTAACCTAGAAAATATAAACTAAACTAAAATCTATATGTACCTACAAATTACAATAGGTCGGTTGAACTATCTGAATGGCTTAGCATTACAGATAGTTAGTTCAACCGATCCCCGTTGTCCGGCAACGTGCCCAAAATGCTGGCGGCATTTCCCCTCTGGATCGCTAGGCTGATCCTTTGGGCGAAATACAGGCCATAATAATACTTATATTTCTTTATTTAATCACAGAACTCTACCTACTTATTACATAGACTATATACAACATAGAATCTGTACAAACTACAACACAGATCTGTCCGCAATCGACTTATTCATTGCCTCCTTGCATTGATTTCCTATAAACAACTAGATACACAGTCTGCCTTCTAAAAATGGCCGAGCGCAAAGAAGGTTCAAACGGATGAATGGACCCTCATTTGCTTTATAGGATATTATTTGGACGTTTTTTAAATTGTTTTAGTAAGACCTTTGTGTATCTATTTGTTTATAGGAGATCAATGCTTCCTTGGCTATATTTAGACGCATAATTGATAAATTACCGAAAGTGTCAATGAGTAATGATAATGATAATTTAGTTTTGTGATGTAGCATTTGTAGAAATTTTTGTTTGAGTTTAGTATCCATGTTCTTAGTATTAGTATTTTTAGTAAGTAAGATACTAGTCTTAAATAAACATAGTTTACGTATCTTGTATGTGCGTGCATGTTTGAAATATTTATGTAAGTATTTATATTATTATTATTATGTAATTAGTCCAGTCAGCTTAGTTCGAAAAGACATTGCCACATTTCAATGGAGCTTTGCCCCACCTACAAAACTACGTGACCATTTAAGCTATACCAATCATTTTGTTGGGGACTTATTTACAGGTTTCATATTGCATAATCATAATCAGTATCATTTTCTACTACTCTCGCAACTCCTATAGAAGAATAACAAAACAATGAATAAATCGCGTCGATTTCTTACTATTTTCTGAATTCTTAATTAAGCTGTTTTTTTCGAATCGCAACTTGTACAAAACTTTATTTTAAACCAATAATTTTAATAAAATACGGAGATATCTTGTACAACTTGCGGTTGATGGTGCTGGGGCAGAATCTGGCATGGTCATTTCTATGTAACATTATACCATTGTGAGTTTGGAAAGGGCATAGGCTAAACTTTTCAGTTATAAGTTAACTCTAGTTATCAAATATTTTTTGTGTCTATTGTCTGTTTTTTCACAAATAAATTAACTAATATAAATTGAAAATTCCTTACAAACAGTGTGTCTTATAATGACATAATTTTTATCGCACAAATAGTTCCTGAGAAAATCCCAAGACCCTGTATATTGTTCTATATTTTTGACTGTACAAAAAAAAAAAAAATTAAAATTTAAACTGTTTATTTCATTGAAAAAGGGTTAGAAAAATTATAGCACTTTCCGGGCTCTCAATCTGATTTGTGAGAGATTATATAAGCCGGAAGAGGTCGTCAGTGGCGCCATTTTAAACTTAATACTTAATATTTACTTAATTAAATTTAAATTTAGCACTTACTTAATATGTAATCATGGTAAGTTTACATGTATTAAATTTGTGGGCTTTGTAGCACATTTATTTGTATGAAAAAGATAAGCAGGCAAACATAAACGCGTTTATTGATATTTGGTATACATTACGACGACGACATTTCCCATTGTACACCACATTCAAGCCACCCTAGGCCCTATTCAGTAGGTAACAAAGAGGCCTCGTCGCCGGCCCGACTTTTAGCCGGGTTAATTAAAATGTCAACGCCACTTATTAATCAAAATGACAACGGAGCTCGTTCGACAGATAAGCTTGCGTCCTACCTGTTTACGAGGAAATTAAAAGCTTTCACTTTTTATTTTAATGCAGGTCAAAGCTTCCGAAAGTTCAGAAGAGATTTTACAAGATAATCACAAGTACCTACTTATTTACTTATGTAATATTTTTTTTGTAAACCTATAAATTGTCCCACTGCTGGGCAAAGGTCTCCCCCCTCCTCTTCATGCATGCAGCCGGACCGATGAGCCCGGACCGGACTGTCACAGAATGGGTGCCATCGGACGGTCGCCGGCGTCGCGGCAGACCTCGGCGTAGGTGGAGAGACCATATCGTTAGATTTTTTTATGTAATATAAGTTAGTAAAATAGTTGTTTTTAATATTATATTGTTATTTAAATATAGCTACTGTAATTTTACTTATAACATTACATAAATAGTATAGCCGAAAAAGGTCAGTTTACGGTCATTGAACAACTGTCGTCTACGATTTTTGGGACATTTTGGTGGTAATCGTGCCGTACCTTTAAGCCGCTACAGTATTTTTATCGTCCTCAAAATCAAAACTTTAATTAAAATTCATTTTTATTTTAAATTGATTGCTATGATTCTGTCGTGCCTACCAAATCTAATACTAAACCTAAATGCAACTGTCACTGCCACTCTTATGCTACATCGGTTAAGAGATAGCAGGACCCGTCGCTAGCGATTCTCTAATCGCTACAAACAAATCTGAAAGAATCTGCTAAATAATGTATCTTCAGAACGCATTACGACAGGAAACGTCACATCTATTATAGTGTTAATCGGTCAACGTTATCGTCCCATACATTTTACTTTATGTAATTAAGTTAAGGATCGCACCCACATCACTCGAACGCGCCGCAGGTTAGTGACGTCGTGACCACGTCATCAATCACGTCGGGGGTGGGAGGAAATACATAAGCGCAGTGGCCGCGCGGAAGCGGCATTCCTTATTAGGTCGTCGAGGAGAGAGGATGCCTAATCTTGTAATATTATGCTGCCATTTTGTTTAAGAGGATGAATTATTATTGATCGTTTATGCTTTTAATTATTGTGTTCTCAATAATGGTAAATGAATAGATTGTTTTGAATGTAATAAAATAAGTAATAGTATGTTTTTAACGTTCACAACAAAACCTTGAGCGTGGAAAGTCAAATACCTTTTTTTACTTGGGGAAATGCTTTTCGCACCTCACCGCGCCAATGAGAAGGGGTGCGCGGTGAGTATGTGGGACTCCCGCCATAATGCGGTCCTATACCCACTAAAACCCCAAGGTGTTTAACGCATCGCGATTGGAACGAGATTGTGGGAACGCAACGCCAAATAACACAACCTCGTCCGCGGCCGCCCTCGTGGGCCCTTCTCGGGGGTCTACGACTATACCTCCGCTCAAAGGCGTCTCGGAACACAGGACGAGACGCCTTACAGCTCGGGAAAATTAAATACCTGTGGGCAAAATATGCCAATTAATCAGTTAAAAAGGATTGTCTTCGAAAAAAGGTAGTACACTAGCTAGATGAATGAGTACCTAGTACCTACCTACTCCTACTCTACTTTTACTAAACTCATTACTATGTACATTAGTACCTTTGAAACACTAGTAAATATTCCATTTCAGACACAGATGTTGCCATTTCGGCCTTACCTCACGGCATTCGATACAGTTTTCTACAAATACCCACACAAATAGTATTTAACGGCGCTTGGCCAATGTGGTATTAGGGTACAATGCCTCGATACTCCACGAGTAACTTTAGAGGGGTGATACGAGCAAGGAAAGAAGTTAGACGCACGTGAGCTGACTATGGCTTATTGCCCTTACTACTGACACTCGAAACTCGAACTACAAAATCGTGAAGATAATTTGTGTGAGAAACACTAATACTCTAACATGCGCAAGCGAGTAGCATCCCTGATGTTCAGAGTGAGGGGTAGCCCCAACAGCCTCCTGAAGTTAATTGTCGACTGCGTTTTTGGGTGAAGGTACATGCTACGTCAGGTAACTTCACCCAAAAATGTTATTATAATTAAAATCACTAACATAGTTGTAAGCAAATTGTTACTAACATATTGTGGACTTGTGTCTGAAATAAAGATTTTTCATTTCTTTCATTTCATTCTAACCATTTTGGAGGAAAATATACTTATAGAGAATAGAAAACATTTATTTGACACACATATATAGAGCACAATACACAAGAGATATATAATTATGTTGTGGTCAGATCGTTAACTTGACCATTTCATGAAATGCTCGACTATTTCGTGATATGGTGGCGTTTCATGATATCAAACAGGCCTCCATCTATATTATCGATGTCTTAAAAAGATTCATTTGTAAGTGGTTTGAAAGTCACGTTTTGTTGGAAAGCCACGTCCAAACACTGGATAGATAATACTTACTTTTTATTGCACAAATAAATCACATAACATTTTTTTATTAAAATACACTAAAAACTAGATTATCGATTTTTTGACAGCGAGACAAGGTAGTAGGGGTCTATAAATTGGTACCAAACATACGTGACAATGCAAGAGTTGGAAACTGTACAATGTGGCACTATTTCACACTAGAATACCCAATTCTTTTGGAACCATGGCCTCTTAAATACATTTATTAAGGCTGCCCGCACACGTCATACTTTTTGTGATAATCGGGCAGATTTTTCCTCCGATTCTTATGACCGATTTTGTGACCGACTCAACGAACACGGCCGTCACTTTGTCTGTGGCCCTGGCCAGTGCAAGCGGCCGACTGTCGGTGAGCAGTGTGCGTTAACGCATACATTGCCGGACGTTCCATTTTTCACCGACAATCGGATCGTTCGGGATGCACCGATTTTATTTCTCACCGACTTTTTGTAGGACGTGTGCGTTATACTATTGCAATCAGTGCGTTCTATTTTCCTCCTACAAAAAGTCGGTCACCGATTGTCGGACGTGGGCGGCCTAAAGCACATGCCATAAAAAGCAAAGAGAACCATCGTTACAACTTTATTAAGCTTTCGAGCAAAAGTAAAGTTTAAACAAGACAACTCTTCAGTACAAAAACAAACTTCAATCAATGAACTCAAACAAGCTTATCGTGAATCGAATCGATTATCTTTTTACTCTCAAGATGTAGTTGTAATTGTAAACAGTGGAAATACTTACAACTTACAATCGTAGCGTTGAATTATGCAACAATACAACGTCAACTTGTAACGAGAAATCGTTTCGAGTTTTTATTCGAATCGAATGCCGATCTCTCGATAGGAATATTGTCAGATGTCAGTTGACGAAAACGAGGTGTAAGGTTGTTTTGGCATGTTGTAAGGCATGTTTTGATTTTAAATTGTCACACGTTTAAATGGAAAGCTAGTAATATAATTAAAAAGATAGAAATTATAAAGTTTCGATTAAGTGTTTCGATTAGGAAGTTATAATTATAGACGCGATTTAGCCCTGTAAAGATGTTTTAATTGAGTGGTTCATTTTCTAATTACACTACAATATGGGTACTTGTAGGTAATCTTTATCTGTAAGAACATTAACGTTAGAAGTATAATGAAACATCATTTAATTACAAAAGACGCGATCGAAATCCGCCGATTCTATTAGTCTTAAATAGGTACGTATGTACTTAGAGTTGTTTAAAATAACAAAATCTTGTAAAAGACATTACCACATTTCAATGGAGCTTTGCCCCACCTACAAAACTAAGTGACAATTTAAGCTGTACCTATCATTTTGTTGGGGACTTATTACAGGTTTCATATTGCATAATCATAATCAGTATCAATTTCTACTACTCTCGCAACTCCTATAGAAGGATAACAAAAACAATTAATAAATCGCTTCGATTTCTCACTATTTTCGGAATTCTTAATTAAGCTGTTTTTTTCGAATCGCAACTTGTACAAAACTTTATTTTAAACCAATAATTTTAATAAAAAACGGAGATATTTTTACACTTATTCGTTATCTTGTACAACTTGCGGTTCTTCAAGCAGAAGCAGGATCGGCAGGATCTGGCATTGTCATTTTGAGACATTCGAAAACTATGTTGATTTGGTCTGACCCTATCAGGCAAGATCAAGATTTTTGATTATTGCTGTCCTGATGGGACAAGTTCTCGCGAATAAGTGACGGTATATATAAACTTTGTTTCTATTGTTGCTAGGAAATACATAAATACATTCCTACCTTTATAAATGTCTATAGAAAAGAAGGGAAATACAACTTGAATGAATCTCCCCACACGAATTGTCCCTTTGACTTTATCCCCCACGCAAGTTATAAGAATACTCATACATTATACCTGTATTCTATAGTAACATATTAGGGGACGTCCCCATATCTCATGTCTGCGAATACCTTAGACTATTTCCTGATGAAATTTGTTGTGCATCAAAAACTTCCTGACGTCGGAAGCGGGCCGGGGTTTTATTTTTGATATTTCACCCAGAAACTATTGAACAAACGCAATACGGTTAGCTTTGGTAATCGCTGGCTTTTTGAAATAACGCTGTTATTAAATTTTTTGAACCATATTCGTACCCTGTGTTTGATTTGAACGGGATAGTATGAGTTACGGATGGATGGTTCCTGTTAGATTGAAATTGTTTGAAAATGAGTACAAAGGTTGAAAGGTTTTCTTTTAGAGCATAACTACTTAAACATACCTATCTAAAGCTCCGGTTTCGTGAACTTTAATTTGAGACATATCTACGGTTGAATATTGTGAAGCATCCTTAGAAATTATAAGCATTTTAGAGGCATTTCGTCTTTTAGCTTACAACACCGCTGAAGTCGAAAATTGGCGGTTTTCACATTTTAATGCCTTTAGATGGAGCTGCTCTTTGCGCGTCTAACCATTGGTCACATGATATAGAGTTCAGCCAATCAGAAGCCGTAATTCGAAAAGTAGTGACAGCGGGCAAGACGGTTGGCCTCTTACTCTGACTGCTGACAGTTGGCAGCTTTTTTCGTCTCCTATAAAGTTGTCAAAAATGACTTATGCGGTGTTGTTAGTAAGGGACGATTTGAAGTCATACCTCGGTTTTTTCGACGGAAAAACTTACATACATTTACCGAGTGCTCTCAAAACAATGAAACCTGCATGTCGTAGAAGAATAAAAAAAAATTAAGGCATGTGAGATCCGCCGATCCACACTGGGCCCGCGTGGTGTATTATGGCCCCAGCTCCCTCGATGTAAGAGAAGGTCTGTGCCCGAGCAGTGGGGCAATATAAATAGACTGATGATGATGAAGTCATACCTATGCTAGATATATGTTTCTCATCATCTACCCATGACCCTTTCCAATATTAATGGAAGTACGGGTATACCTTCCGGGCCATAAAAAAACGTCGTAGGAAACATATCGCCAATTCCCTAATCTATCCCAAGATTCCGAAGGCTACCGAGCCCTAGTCGGGTGCAAAAGCGATAGCGATCATCAACCGAACGTTCAATACTCTAATACCGGTAATGGAAGGCGACGCGAGCTCCGTTCGATTTTCCGAATCGTTTGCGCCGAACGCCCTACGAGATAACGAGGAACGTCGCGACTATCGCTTTATGTGCATCGAGAAGACGAAAATTTTCGAATTCGGAACGTTATTCCGTTGTGCACCTTTTAACCCCCTTGTTGCAGTACTTTTATTACTCATTTTAGCTTTAGCTTTTCCGTTCATAGTTTATAGACGATTTCTTGGACGAAGTCTGGACAACTGAACTAGTGGGAATGGACGGAATTAACCATAGGACGCGAAATGATCGAAAAATGTTGGAGCACCGAGACAACCAATATTGGTAGGGGTAATGACGGCCTACTCAATCAAAACGCAAAATGTCTTCGCTGAAAACTACAACGGCTCAATCGCTCCTACTTTCTGACATTTCCGAGTATTCCACGTGTCATGCTGCCCCGTCGTTGTTACAGCCGTCGAATCTCACTGACAGTGCCATACTAAGATCATGGCTAAAAGCAGTTCAGGGGGGTAAAGGCAAACACGGCCGCGTGGCGTGTCCATTGGTTAATTAGACTAAGTTTAGCAGGTTGAGGAGCTCGTAGTCCAGTTGCGTACCAATTAAGCAACGTTGGGCGAGGTCAGTACCTGCCTGGATGGATGACCGCTAGTGACATTTTCATCTGAGCCCATATATGCCTCGGAAACCGCGTTCCAATTCCAATTTGATTTTTATGGCTCCATCGTCTTGTCGATGATTCTGCCAATGTCAGGGTTGAGAATGACACGGTATGTACGGGTGTAATTGCTCGGTACGATTACTCTTCAAATATGGTTTAGTTTTCTAAACGAGAAATGGGACAACACATGTTTGTTAGTTCCTACCCCGTTAAGAAGTTGGTCCCGGTTGTTGTCATTCGGCAGCAGTTATTAAGGCCATGTCAGAAGCCTACGGGGGCGTGAATAACTCTGGCATTAACTACCTTTGATCACTAACCACACGAGAAAATAATATATTGAGTAGTTCGCAAGAGGTCAGCTTCCGTTGGGATTTTCACCTACTGAAGCCTCTTTGACTTTCTCTCGCCTTTTCAAAGAATAGTACAAATATTTAGATGGACCGTATCAAATACACGTTTATCTATCTACAAGCAGTCGCTAATAACTTCTTATAGGTCTGAAGCTGCCGAAGGATGATGATAATTATTATGAAGATGTTAAATGTAGCGATGACAAACGAAACCTAACAGTGGACTAGGGAATTGAATTAGTTACAATTAGTGGCATGGAAAACATGGAAATGACAATAACAATCTAATTGAAGAGAATAAGTAGAGATAATTAGATGCAATAAGTAAAATATGTATAGGTGTTCTTTGGCAGTACGTAAGTCTAGAATAACATAGTGACTAAGTACCTATATTAATTAGCCTAGATCAAACCAAGAATCAACTATTAAACAAAGGTCAAATAATTTTGTCAAAACTCGATAATCTTTACTTTTAGATGATTTTGAGATTTTGATGCGTCTATGTAATGAACTAGTCGATCATGTCATTCGAAGAAACGTTTTTGATATTGTGATAATTATTCCGGCAGACGGCATTGGATCTCGAGTAGGGATCACGTAACACGGCATTCATGCATGAGCACAAGTTCACGTGCAATTTCATCTATTAAGTAACACAATTTTTAGATACCATGGCTACATACCAGGAACGTTGTCGGCGCAAAATGAAGTCTGTCATCCCCGTATCTGTAACAATACGAAACACTGTTAGTAAAAACAAAAACATAAAAGCTGTAAATGACATTGCCGCATTTCAATGGAGCTTTGCCCCACCTACAAAACTACGTGACCATTTAAGCTGTGTAACATTTTGTTGGGGACTTATTTACAGGTTTCATATTGCATAATCATAATCAGTATCATTTTCTACTACTCTCGCAACTCCTACAGAAGAATAACAAAAACAATGAATAATTCGCTTCGATTTCTTACTATTTTCTGAATTCTTAATTAGGCTGTTTTTTTCGGTTAGATGTACAAGAATTTGTTTTAAACCAATAATTTTTAAAAAAACGGAGATATTTTTACATTTATTCGTTATCTTGTACATCTTGCGGTTGATGGTGGGGCAGAATCTGGCATTGTCATTTAGCTGCTACATGCAACCTTGTTTTTTCAGTAAAATAAAGAGAACTGGGCGCCTTGGTAAGTTAAGATGTCAGCTATTGTATCTATTCCTTTTACGAGCTAACCAGTGATTGTCTTATAATAATGTTACCATTCTAATAGCATCTGCTTTGTGTCAAACACCTTACTAAAGCATTTTGCAAGCGAACGGCATTGTGAGAATTGATTTTAAACCGACCCAGTGACTAACATAGTCGATTGAGTATCCGACAATAGTCGAATAGTGCGAACTCGAGTCGAATATAATCCGTTGAGTCGACTGTCCGATGCATAATGGACGAGTCGCACAAATTCGGATTACGAACGACGCGACGTTTCGGTACCGCCGCAGGGATTTAGACTGAATAGTTTCTACCAACTGGGGCTCATGAGAATTGATAGTTTCTAAAATTAACTATCAGTTCAATTGTTTAGTAAGTGATAGCATCTATTTGGATATTCGCAGTGGCAATAGAGTTGACGAGTATTGATTGATTTAAATTATTATATATTTTTTACAAAATATATACAGGGTGTAACGGAAAGAGAAGCCGAAGGGAGGGTGTTTAGTATCGGTAGGTATCTGAACACTTCTGTTCTACAACTTTTCGTTTTTCGCGAATTAATTTTTTGACTTTTCATACACTTCGTACCGGTCAGCTGTTCGATTTGTATGAGACATAATTTTTTTTTTCGAAAAGTAAAACAAAATTTGTTCAGTTACCGATACTGAACACCCTCCCTTCGGTTTCATAATACCCTTTACGTTACACCCTGTATATTATAAGTAGTCAGGATATATGTAGTTCGTATATTTTTGCATGTTAACATTTTTTTTAGTCAAAGTTGAAAAAATAATACTAATAGCTACAAACTCAGCATTATTACCTACATTAGTTTATTGAGTTAGCTAAGAAAAATATAGTCGACTCTCTATTGCTGACGAAATAATTACGGAGGTAGAATAGAATTACTTAGGCAGTCTAGATCGACACAACATGACATCACCCCACTAGAACTAGCACTAAACAATGCAATAGGTATGCAAACAGGTTCTAACAAGGAATACCTAATACGTCTACGTAACTACGATGAGATCTACCTACGCAGTTACTAACAAAACATTGCTATTGATCACGTATTATAAAGTAAACTCTGTGCGAGGAGACTCGATAGAAACGTCCTTCTATATTTCATTTCAACTGCAATCTTTTTGCACATTCATAAGGTCTATTTTAAATTAAGAAAAAATACAGTTTACTTTTGGCTTTACATCAAAAATCTAACATAACAAAGTAAAGTTAAGGTTTGATATTCAGCAACATACTTTTTATCAATTTGCGCTGGACGAAGTTTACTGACAGGTAAGTGTATTCTTTGTAGACAAAGGATTGGCAACGTGGGAAGGCCTGTGTACTGTAATGACAACTTTATGTAATGTAACATTGTTATGTAATATGATACGAATTGGTGGTAATACGGTTTGATCAGGCCTGCCTTGTAGGAACAGGTGAAACTTACATCAAGGGTCCGTCCTGGACCTATTCAATACTAGCAGGAACACCTTCAAGAAGGATGTCGTGGCATTGTTGGGGGATATTAGTACTACTGTAAATACATAACACACACGTCCATACACACTCTCACACGCACACACACCCACACTCTCTCTCTCACACACACACACACACACTTAACTTCCTTAATTTTCTGTTTAGTGTTAAAATTGTAAATCCGTCATTGACAGTATGTTATATCTTAAATTGAAATGTAACTTGTATCAAGTGCTGTGGATTTTGTTATGATGAATAAAAAAATAGAGTTAAATGGGATTTGTACAGTTAGAAACTTCCTTCAGACTGCAGACTACATTGTATGAAAATTGTTAAAATTTGTCACATAGTTTTTAAGAAAACCCCAACCAATAGACTCTTCTGCATATTTTCCTTTGTGTTAGACGGTGCTATGATATGCGTTTCTCGGTTTTTTTTCGAGAGATCCTACGTAGATATCTACTTGTAGGTACCATTTTTTTTTTCGTAACTTTAGTCCAAATGGGATCCGAATATATTTACGAGTAGAGCCTGTTCTAGTTTAAATTATTGCCAATGATTTTAATTTCACCTCGTAAGTATATGCAGGGTTACTCTCACCTCTTATAGCGATCCAGTTTAGGTTCCTAACTGAACCGAATCGCTATTTGCTACGATAACGTTTGAAGTCATTGTAGCAAATTGTCATTTCAGTGTCAGTACCCCGCTGTTCTGATTTTAGATACAATAAATATTCCTTTTGCAATAAACAGATTATGATTCTGACAATGAACCTATGTTGAATATAAAACAACAAAAACATCGTAGATGACGAATTCCGTATTTTTCCTGACTATTACGAGTGTTACTCATTATACCCACTTTACACGACTGCCAATGTATCATTTACAACTATACATTTCATTCATAATTGTCCATTATTTCGCAATCAAAAAACGTGTGTAATAATTATGATGCTCCATACACCATACATACCCATCCCAGTAACGACTTTTTTCTTCAAATATACCTTTATTTATACATGTTTTAAGCGTGGATAAGACGTAGCATCTATTTGATAGCGATGCTCTGTACAGTCAACAGCTTAACAGGTACATTGAACATGTCCATAAAAATATATAATCATCTTCGAAACGAAATAAAAAATGCAACTAATGAAAAAACATTCCTACGACTGCTAAAACAACACCTACATGCTAAATGCTATTACAGAGTAGATGAATTTCTAAATGAGAAAATATAATAAACAATCGCTACTACTTCTTAGTTACTGCAAATTACATTATATTTGAACAAAAAATGTCGTCTCACTCTTATATTGATGTGCCTAAACAAGGTCCATAAAGAACATTGTAACATTTTAATGTTAAGTATGTGAACATCTGTATTATAACTTATGGAATGCAATAAATATATTGAGTATTGAGTATTAACATAAATTGTAGGTACCTAGGAAAATCCGGTTCAGAAAAGTTTCCAGAAAATTGGCGGTCTTTTTGCCATGACAAAGTGGTTCATTCAGTCGTTTAAAGTGGGTGCCAAATTGAAATTGATGACTGTACAATGTGACTAAAATGGCGACAATGGCACTAAGTCTAAAGTGTCACGCTTGATAAGCTTTCGATTGTCCAAATATTGACATTATTAAACTTGTACTTATTTAACCGACATCTCGATAAAGAGATATAAAGTGTTTCGCGATTTACAGCCAACAATATGACAAAGCCGTTAGTCAGTCTTTGTTAGATTAATGACAAGATTAAAGCGATGATGATATCATTTTTATAGCGGTCTTTGAATGCAGAGGCTTTGAAATATATGAGAATGAAATATGAGACTAGAAAATTGGGTTATAATCTCTGTGGATTCTTTATTGACGGTTATAATAGGATGCCTTTAGAAAATGACAAAAGATGTAGTTTAATACCAATGAAAGCTCTCGACAATTAGTCTACCAATGCAGTCTATGGGAATCACACTTTCTTATGAACTCATATCTAAATATAAACAGTTTTACTAAAGTGCCTTAACTCGGGTTTTCTGGTTGGTGCAAGTGACCCCTAACCATGTACGGTGGAACACAGAGAAAGGTGTACAGGAGAGTTTTTGAGGTTGAGATTTTCTCAAAAACTACTTGACCTATTGCAAAAATTCTTTCATTGCTTGATAGATAAAAGTGAAAACTATGTGACTGTAAAAGATTTATTAAATTCGGTCCAGTAGTTATTGAGAAAATCTCAACCTTATTGAGGCCCCCTGTATACTTATCTCTGTCTTCGACTGTACATAGACTCGGATAGTTTTTCATGTACACAACTTTATCTATTTACTGGGAAAATATTTCATTTTTCGCTGCACTTTATTACGGACCAACGTTAGATTTTATCAAGAAACCAGGACACGAAGGCTCTCTTATATCAGGATATTTTGTGCCAGCACGCCTTGTGCACGACCTTGCATAATAACGCGTCGTTTGCATTTGCAATTTGCATGCACTTAACTAATGACTAATATGAATTGCTGGAGTAATTACAGGTAGGTCGTGTGTGGTCGGAGGTAGAACTGCGCCTAACGCTTCGGAAGGTGTGACTGTTAGTATTACAAAAGGTTTTCTGTAATAGGGGTTAGTTTTCAAGTATCATAGATTAAATTAAATTCGTTAACTACAAAATCAAAATACACATAAAATTGATAATCACCTGTGGAAACAGAATCGAAATTAGTTGAAGAATAATATAAATACAGGCATTTATAAATGTAGGGTTGACATTTGTATTACGAGGTCACAGTAAAATACCACCATAACTAACATAAAATCAACTGAACTCTCTTGAATCAACTGTGAGTAAATTAATCACGTTCAATATATTCAGCATAATTTTATATTTTCTCTAAGAAAGTAACAGTATTTCCCTAGAGAAATAACTGCAATACCACCAGTGACTCGACTAGGGGTGCATAGGAAAGCAGCAGAAGAAACTTAATCAAGTCAATTGTTACAAGTAGATGAGATGAATCAGCGTCTCTACTTCCATGTTTGTAGTAAAATGTGGGATCAGAATGCCAATAGCAACATCAAATGCAACACTTCTCCAAAGAACAGCTGTCACGTTCATGTTACAATCGTGGGAGTTGGTATGAAAAGCGTAGCTATTACTATGATGTCATCATTATCGACCCATCTCCACCCACTTCTAGGCGGTTTCTCTTGCGTAATTATATCTAGTGTATGGGCGTACCCAGGTACGAAAAATAAGAAAACGAACCTTTTGCTTGCAATACAATTTTTACAACTAAAAATTACGCGGCGCGTTCGTTCTTTCTATAAGCACCGCCCATGTGTAGGTATCAATTTCATCTTATGATCTATTATCACTCTAGTTTTGGTTCTTGAAAGGCAGCAGACTTTACTGCTGAAATACCATTATCGATCAGTTAAGTTAATTTACGTTATCTCTGTTTCTACGTCTCTTCTACTTTTATCTTGCTTCATCAGATTTCTTGCTTTAATTCTGTTGGACAGTTCCTGTGGCGAGGAATTGAACTCAAAATTAACTGATTCACATCTCTTAATCTGTATTAAGGTTGGAATCTTTTCTAGTGGCTAAACTTTCGGCATGCACAACCAAATTAGTTTCATAGTATTTAACTAAACTACATATCCATAATATTAGTAAGGCACCTAAGCCTACCGAAGGATACACACAAACAAAACAACCAATCTATCAGCCGAAAGTACCAGGGGTGCATAACAAAACAGGAGCAAACAACGCTCAGCTTAGTTAATCAAGGCGTTGCTAATCCAAAGGACTATTTGTCCGGGCGGCCGCGACATTAGTCCCGCGTCCGGCTGGGATCCCGGGACAACCGGGATTGACCGGGTTTTATCCTCGGGCACAAGTTTGTGTGACGGCTGATTAGGTCTAATGTTTCGTCGTTATATTTATGTTGTAGTTTTTCATGAGATCCTTAACGTTTCCAATTACATCTTTTTCTAACTCTTAGTTGTTTTTATCAAAGTGTTTACTTTTGAATACAGGTTTATGAATAATAAAATGATTACATACATTTTAAATTTGCCAATACTATTGTTGCGGAGCGAGCGGATAATTGAAAAAATAGATATATGAGAATAGTAATGGGTATATTTCATATAGATCAGATAATTTTGAAATCTTTATAAAATAGTAAAATCAACAATTTCCCATCTAATTTCGTAAAAAAAGTGACAGTTTTTTTTTAAAACATTCTTATCAATTTTTTATTTAGGCGGCCAACCACATGATGCGGCCAAAAGAGACCGCATCGTAACACTATCTCTAAAACGTAATAGATTTTGCGTGATACCTGTAATGTCATCAACAGCACGTGTCATTCTTGATGTAATTGCACATCAAGAATGACACTTTGATTTTGTGCTGTTGATGACATTACTTTCGATCTACAGTCGAATTCCTTCCGCTTCCCGTTTATGTAACTATTGCGTAGAATTGAAATACTTTCTGTTGCTCCCTATTCAACTCTTTCAACATTCGCGTCATCTTTGTTCCAAGAAAAGGAGTCGCCGTTATAAAAATGTATTTCTCAATTGTCAGAGGTTCTCAAATTCTCATGCGTAATCCCCTCAGTGCCTCCCACAATACGGATCACGTTCATTTCACTGGCTCATAAAGATCGAGTGACTGCGCGGATGTAGTAATCTGTGATACGGGCGGCTAATGGATCGAATTAAACGAGTCGAGCGGTCGGCGAGCGATAGCGTAATAGCCCCCCATGTGGAGCTTGTTTGGAGTAATTTGGCGAGCGGATTTAGAATAATACCTACGTGTAGACTGAGGATAACCTATATTTAGAGAGGTTTGACTGGGAAGCCCTATTGCTTTCATATCTCTTTTTTATAACTCTCTAGATCGCTGATAAAAGTCTATTGAGTTCAAATACATTATTATTGAGTATTTGGTTTTCGTTACATACAAGGAAATGTTCAATTTTCAAATAAAAAGACAATGCCAGATTCTGCCCCACCATCAACCGCAAGTTGTACAAGATAACGAATAAATGTAAAAATATCTCCGCTTTTTATTAAAATTATTGGTTTAAAACAAAGTCTTGTACAAGTTGCAAATCGAAAAAAACAGCCTAATTAAGAATTCAAAAAGTAGTAAGAAATCGAAGCGCATTATTCATTGTTTTTGTTATTCTTCTATAGGAGTTGCGAGAGTAGTAGAAAATGATACTAATTATGATTATGCAATATGAAACCTGTAATAAGTCCCCAACAAAATGATAGGTACAGCTTAAATGATCACGTAGTTTTGTAGGTGGGGCAAAGCTACATTGAAATGTGGCAATGTCTTTTAGAAGGTCTGAACCAAATATGTACGTAAGTACTTACACAATCTTAATACAACATCAAAATGTAAAGTTTAAAATAGGTTTTAACATAGGTATGTAGATGGCAAGTAGAGGAGGTCTTTTCCTCAATCCTAGGCATTTTTGTAAGTAGGTAGTTCAATTGAGTAGGTAGTAAAGTTATGTGGGTAGTAGGGTAGGTATCAAACGTTATGCATGATTGGTTGTGTAGGTTTATTATATCGTCTTAAACTTCAATGGTTAGTTCATAATAATTACGTTTAAAACACTTCATTCACTCGTGATATGTTAAAATTACAAAATGTTACCGTCTTAACACCAACGTAACGTCATGTTTAAACACCGGTTTCAACTAAAGAAGTGTGTTTAATCCGTGTACATTATAATAATTTCCAAAATGCCATTGATACCAAGACACCAGAACTTACGAGTTCAGTACTTGGAATCTATACTTTATATAGATAGGTATAGAGTACCAATAGATACGAATATTTTCACAAATAACACTTTTGTTAGAGCAGTTACTTTTGACAGGAACACTAACTGTATTATTGTCACCCAATTTGGAACGCGTCCAACAGTGCGGCTTTAACTTTCAGATTTTATGTTTTTAGTTTTACTAGTTTTCTGCAGTGACTGGCGTTTTATGCAATATGTGCGGTTGGCTTTTATTATGTTGGTGTCACATCACACTGGGATGATAGACAATCTAAACAATCCTACCTTCTAGCTGTAGCCACAGAATTACTATTACTATTGTTCAGTATTCATGTTAAAGCACCAATTCAGAAAGTTGTTAAATTCAAATTTTCATTGTTTTGTTTATTATTGCAAAATAAGTATTGGACGGTATACTTGCATGCCACAAGCAGCGCCTCTAGTGAGGAACAGTCGCAACTCGTCTGCAGCAAAAGAATGGCGATCGGCTCATATCGCTCCGCGATAAATATTCAAATAAATTGATAAAACCAACAAACTAACGTCAAACGCGATTCCTTCATCATCTGAAGACCCTAAAGCACCAGTACAAGAGAGCTGATCCTGCTCGAACCAACTCCTTTGGATTTCTTCACCGGGGGCCCCCAGGTATTCTAGGCTGCGGCACTTGGTGAGTGATTTCCAGTTCCTTTCGCTTATTTTACTGACTATTGAAGACTTTCTACAACAACTATCATCATCAGCCCGCGTCAGTTCATTGCTGGATGTAGGCGTCTCCCAAGGCGCGCTTCTTGATTCTCAGCTTTTGCATCTAGTCATACCAACCGTGCGCAGGTCATCTCTTAATCGGGATCCATCTCACATAATTGTCACATTTAACAGAATTTTTACAGCCATAAGAGTGATCTCACACTCAGGTTGCCACTCAAAAATTGTTTCTAAATCTCGGTCTTAGAGTTATTTTTCTTTTAGTTATTCTACTAAAAGGTCAGTCAGAGTAAATGAAATGCGATCCATTTGCGTCTTTTCTGTCGCTTTGTCTACTGCCATGCATCGAATTTTTCAATGTAAGTAGCTGACAGCAGCATGTATATTTGACACAAAGTTGAATCTTAGGTGACTGACTAACTACAGATATAAGTAAGTATATGCGCACAAAACCTCTTGGTTCAATAAAATGGCACCTGTCGCTACAAAAAAACAGAAGTCTAAACATTCCAGTCTCGCCTGAGAATCGAACCCAGGAAATCCGCCGCGCAATAGTAATACCGTTGCATCATACCCATGCGCCTGCGCCTAACGGGATCCCATACATTCACAAAGGTACAATTATATTACGCCCGGAACATAGAGATTGCTTCAATTCCATAATGATTGTGTAACCAACAACCAGATAATCTTGACCTGTAATCTTTACACGAACCCAAAGTTTAATAGGTCAAATTATATTGGTAATATTTTGTATACAGAGTCCTATCTACTACATCAAAGTCATCATTCATACTCTTTGCGGCGTCACGACCAGCCCCAGGCTTAATACAATTTAAAAATTCATCCGGCTAATTCAAAAAGGTAGCCAATTTGATAACGGTGTCACAGAAAAGAGGGTATTTTGAAATCAGTGTAATAGTACGTCTTGAGAATGCAGAGGGCGCATCGACCACCCTTTCAATAATGATGAGACAACTCGTAATTGTCGTAATGTGATTATGTAATTAAATTACAAAGCATTGGAATGTATCGATGTAATCGTGAAAGTCGTATTCGTGATAGTGCACTTGATACTTCCTTTGTCATTCGTTTAGCTGTCCTCCAAAAGGGCTTATATTGTTTGTAATGGTTGCAAGATATGCTTCTTCTATTTCTGTTATTGTATTTTGCAAAGTGGAATTTAGTTACGTCACGAGACTCTTCTTACATAGCCTTATTGAATAGCGACATAGTGGCGCATATTTATTAGTCTGTCATTAATGCGTGACATCTTCATCATCAGCTCGTATCAGTCTACTGCTGGACATAGGCCTCTCCCAAAGCGCGCCACTCAACCGTACCTACTCTCGGCCCTCTGCATCCAATCCCTGCCAGCCATTATGCGAAGGCCTCTATCTGGTCGGGGGGCGTCCCACACTACGTTTACCCGTTCGTGGCCTCCATTCGAGAACTCGTCTACCCCATCGGTTATCGATTCTATGACAGATGTGGCCAGCCCACTGACACTTCAGTGTACTGATTCTATGAACAATGTCAACCAATTTTGTATTCTGGCGGATATACTCGTTTCTTATTAATGCGTGACAGTTTATTATATTCTGCTATGTGTGATAACTTCTGAACGGTTGTTTACTCTATCCTTTTAAAATCTTTTTACTTTTTATCCTCTTCTATATTAAGAATATTTACTGTAACGAGATCTTATCCATCACCTTCAAAAATAAAATACTCGTAGTGAGCACTTAGGACGTATGTTTTGAACGCGATTTCAAAGCGGTAAGTAAGAGAGGTACTTTAAGCTTTAAGCCAGCTTGAGTTGAGTTTAAATGCTTTTTCGAATTCCAATTTTAAAAAGCTCGTTGCTTTCTACTTCAACGGCCAAAGTTACGTTAAAGCTGCAACGGACGGCGTGTTGGTTTCATTTTGTTTCAGTTGAAAAATAGGGTTACAACTGTGTCATATATAAATAAAAACAGCTACAATAATGGTTGACGGTGATTGGGTTAGGAGAACCGAAGATCAGATGGGTGGCTTACCTTGGGAGCATCGGCATTGACTTGATATGGGCTAATGTAAGAATAAGTAGTTTCTTAGAAATATACTTAGAAAACCATGAAGTCAACTAAACCTACAAACTAATAACCTTTAAAACTATCTTTCCTCATCCTAATTTCTTGGTAAAAATCGTGCAAAATGACCGGGAAACTTACTCCTACACAGGTTGTAGGTAAGCATTATTTTAAAATCTCAAAGACAAGACTAACGAGGAATACGGGATGTCAAAAAATATCTCCAAAAAAAGCAGGAGTCGTTACATAACATGAAAAATTGAGTCACGCAATAACGTAAGAATGAGATTAGCATCATTCTTGTACTCAGCCGAGCATTTGATAAAGGCACACTTAGTCCTACAGGTGGTGGAATGGAAAACGCCCGTCTCGCGCATTAAACAGATTGATGTCAGAGCCCTCGGGAACCTCCACTTACAGTAATTAAAACCTTTAAAGGTTCACACGGAATATCCAGTTTTCACCGGCTCCAACTGGAAATATTCGGTTTTACGCAGGGATTTTCGAATTTCATCCGGGGTTTAGCTTTTCGACCGCTTTTGAAGATGTAATCGAGGTTTGGATTTGTTATTGAAATGCTCCTTGATGGATTTTAAGAAGATAATCGAATTACGTTGTGTTTTCATTGATTTATGAGAAGGTGAGATGAAGTGATAGAATATAGGAATCGTGACGTAATTTAAGGGATAAACAAGATTAGGTTATGAAGATGGGAAGATCAAAGGATGTGAAAGTGAACTTTAGGAAAATCAATTAAAGATAAAGCAACAGACGTATTGCTGTACCGAAATTTAAGTAATATATACACTGAAAAAAACTGCAGATCGAGGAGATGGTGGCCGAGCCTAACATTATTGGAGAAACCAAAGCAGCCCGTCTCCGCTGGCTTGGTCACGTGGAGAGGATGGGAGAGGAACGTGCAGCGAAGCGAGCATATGTCGGTAAGCCCAGTGGACGACGGCCAGTCCAAGATACCGCTGGGGCGACGAGATGCAGAAAGACCTGCGAGAGCTGCAGTCGCCCGACTAGCGCCAGATAGCGCAGGACAGGCTGCTGTAGCGCTCTTTGGTGTCGGAGGCCAAGATCCACTTTGGGTCACTGAGCCAGCGGAGTAAGTAAGTTAGAGCCATCACTACGCAAGACAAATAAGCAAAACATCTATAGAAGCCTTTAAATCACTATTATAATAAGAACCAACCACCGCTCACGCTGGGACAGATGAAAATAAATACGATATGGGAGAATAAAGTAACCAGGTTGGTGACGATGTCTAAATAACGATGACGATGAGGACAAATCTATAAGAGTCAATTCTATTTCAGACCAAAAGCTTACCATGTTGATACCAAAAGCTTCACATCAGTTCCATAAGTTATCAAAACAATTCACTTCTGAAGTTCTGACACCTCCAGTTGGGTAGCCTCAATGCCCACACTTTCCAACAAATTGTGAGTATTATAATAGTATTAAACTATGATTTCGTGCGTTATTACGTCATTTGGAAGTGTTTACACGATTGCGCTCACGCATTAAAACAGTTTAATGGCGGTTAGCGCCTGCGCTGCCATGATTGTTTTAAGGTCATGCTGTTTCTTGGAAAAAAAGGGATATATTTTCTAATAAATTACTTCTTGGATTGATCAAAAATAATTTACAACACATCACACGTCTTCTAAGATTAACATAAATAATAAGGAGCATAAAGATTCAATTTAACAATGATTAATAATGACAATAGGTACTGTTTTCTCGGCTTGCGTCGTAATTTTTTTGAAATAGTTGTTCGTTTGTTAAAGCACATATCAACACAACATAATTATCGAGACATTTTCTAGATATGTTACTTTCCAAAAGATATTCACTTTTCGAAGATACATTATATCTAATATACGAATTACCTTTTCGTCTTGTCGTATCAATAGGCCACTTTAGATCTTCACCTTAACCACTCAAGTCACGCTTATAAAACATTAACGTTTTCGAGTACAGTACCCAACACAAAACGATCTCAAACTCGATTTACCTCATTATGACACTTCAGCCCGAGTAATGAGGGTTCATTGACCTTTAAGTGAATAAAAAATGGCCGCCCATTTGACGCACATGTGTCACGGTCTCTTGTCACTCTGTTTCGCTTTTTGTCGGCTTTTATATTATTAGGTGTATTCATAACCACGTTAGCTACATTGTCGGTATAATGACGAGAGTTATTCTATCCGACTGTAGCTGCTTTGTTAATATCAGATGCTCGTTTAACAATACCTATATTAAAGACGTTATTTTCAATGAGATTTACACGATCTTAAAACTAACTGTACGGTGGAACACAGAGAAAGGTGTACAGGAGAGTTTTTAAGGTTGAGATTTTCTCAAAAACTATTTGACCTATTGCAAAACTTCGTTCACTGTTTCATAGATAAAAGTTAAAACTATGTAACTGTAAAAGAATTATTAATTTCGGCCCAGTAGTTTTTGAGAAAATTTCAACCTTATTGAGGCCCCCTGTATACTTATCTCTGTCTTCGACTGTACGTCATCAGCTTACCAGTCCACTCTTGGACATAGGCCTCTCCCAAGACATGCTACTCAACCCAATTCCCGTGCTCGTTTGAATCCAGTTCCTGCATGAAGGAAAAATGCATCGTTCCTTGCTTCATGAGTCAGTGCTACTAGTGAAAGGATAACTTCTCTAAGCGTCATCCTTTCATATAGTCCTAAGGTGTCCCACACTACGTTTACCTCCGTTCGCCTCTTCCAGCCGAGAGCTCGTCTAACCATATAAGAAAACGTGTTCCAACAGTATTTCAGTACACCGTGGGTTATTGGGTATATGTATACGAGTGTAGTATTTGCTTATTGACTATCGTGTAGCTGTTGCTCAAGACTTTGACATATACAGCATAGGTAGAGGCAGCTGTGGTTGCATTATAGACAGGAATTTCAAAGTGGTCGGCGTCTAGAGATATCCTTAGGGACTGGTGTGGTACCGATATTGTGGCGACAACATTATACTCCTGCGCTTATATGAGAGACGTTGTCATCAATGTTTAGTTCACTAGCTTTCGGTAAACTAGCTTAGACCAGCGATTAATTTTAGTCTTTTTAAGTTAAGGCTACTCGCTAAAACTATTAGCAGAAGTTCTAGCACAGAAATTATTAGTTCCACAGGGAAGCCGGAATAACAAGAATAGATGGACCGAAAGACTGTCAAGAAAATTTCACAGAAGCATTTCAGATTAAACTAATCCTGACGGAGGAGGATTTCAGAAGAAATCAATCACGGTTCAAAACGCAGTCAATGTTAGATAACATTCACGATTACTTTCTGACATTATGTACTCGAGAAAACTGAATTACAAGCCTTCCGAATTCAATGAATTCGTGTATTAATACATCATATCCTATATTTATTTATGCTATTTCTATTGCTTGTGAAATGTTTTGCTGTATTTGCTATTTGTCTTCGAACTAATCGGATTAGTTATCATTTACAATTATTTGCTCTAACTGATAAGGCAGTTGTTTTGGCTATGAAATCAACAGTTATGTGAATTTAGCTGCTACAGTCAACGTATGCTGCACTCCTGGTATTTATTCCTTGCGAGCTAGCTAGTAATTCTATTAGGATCTACTTTATGCTAAGCTCTTTCTTCCGATCAATATTACTTACAACAATGATCCAAGTTTCACATTTCTTGTGCCAACAAACTGCCTGCCATTATCAGTAATGAAAACTTTTTCTGGACATGACGTTAGATCCTTTCACGTTGTTTTTGTTCCTGCACAGCTCACGTTCGCGGCAGATTGTCAGATATCTGGAAGTTGTTGTCGCGTAATTTGTTACGAGCGACAATTTTTTGCTTGTTTCACTCTTGAAGAAGTTTCGAGTTGGTTCGTTTATTTTAGTCTTAGTTTGTTTCTGCTCGAGTGGAATCATTAGAATTAAAGAATAGAGATTTAGTATTTAATTGGTTCACAAAAATTGATTTTTTTTTAGTGCGGTAGTCGGAACAATATGATAAGGCCGATAGTCATACAGTTTTGAGTAAGAGTGGAGTTTGAGTTCGCTCTTACAATTGTCAATTTTCATACAATTTTGACAGTACGTACTCAAAACCGTCTGTTAGCGACTGGCCATATAGGTGTTATTTTAGTTTATTTTTATATATATTTAAATTTTTATTCCTTTTTTGGCTGTTTGTCAGTTGCATCCCTGGCCCCCTACATATTGTATATTTTATCATTTTTACATTAATATATTCAGTTTTTTTAACAGTTTTTCAGGCTTTAATTTACCAGCAAGCTTAGCTCCTCAACATTTTAATACGAAATGAAATGAGATTGCGTGATACTCCTATATCGATAGAGTTTGATGTTCATAAAACACGAGATTTGGATTATTTACATAGGAAGGAAATTCTGTACATAGAAACCTTATGAATTTTTTGATGTTAAAATTTACAACATTACAAAGATTTAAATAAAAACACAATGTAGGAATTTATATATAACTTAGGTATCTCAAATTACTCATAATTTGTATTATGCATTATCCATGCTCGGTGAACAAATTTAAACATGATGAAAAATTTCTTGCCGTGGGCTTGAACCTGCGACCTTGTCACGGAATGACAACGTCGCAAGTTCAACGGCAAGAAATTTATCATAATGTTTAAATTTATCTCAATTTGTGTATGTGAGTGGCTAAGTCTTAAATGTATTTAGCTAAATGACATTCTGCTACAGGAATTCTTATGTAACCTGGTTACCATCAGCGGACTAGCTTGGAGATAAATATGTAGTACACAGAGTAAGAAGGCAAATAAAACTTTATGTTAACTTTACGTGAAAGCCGTAGTCTCTGGAAATCCGCTATTTATCCGACTACAAACCACATCAAAGCAGTATCGCAATTTCGTTTATTGCATTCACTCTTTTACCTTCAAAACCGGACGTACGCCTTTCGGAACTTTCGGGCAGTCTGATTTTCCGGATTTTCCGGTCAATAGTCAGAAATACGAAACGTCAAGGCACGTCATTCGAATGATACGCTCATTCAGTTTGGACATTTTCAGATTTCAAATTTTCAGATTTTTTGTAAACAACTGGGATTTCGTGAAAATTTTCAGTTATGTTACGAATTTTAGTCAGTTTGGTATTGTTGAGATATTGTGACTTTTGCTGACTGTAATGAGTGAATGGTTAGGTGGACACTTGAAGGAACGAATGGCAAGCCGCTGCCTTTTTTTTCATGTGTCGACAGAAGACATTTAATTCAAACATACTTATATATCTTTGGTACAATTAGTATCTATACCTAAGCAAATTAAGTGTGACAATTGGGGTTTTGTATACTTACTTAGTTCTTATTGTCTGCGCCATTCATAATTTGCTGTGCGCAGTCACCTCAGTGGCTGGGCACAGCATTTCAGCTGATCACATTCCTATTACGCATATTATTTTAAGTTAGTTCTAAGTGTATAAATAAGGTTGTCACATTTTAGGTAAGTATGTGTAATAAATATTATTCATTTCATTTAACTGAGATTCAAAAATATTTTTAAGAACAAGCTCGCTTTTCTTGATGTCAAAATTTTATACTAACTTAAATGAAAATGACAAATAATGTTGTCCTAATTGTTGAAGTACCATTGAATGGATGTTGACTGTAACGAGGTAGCTATTTCATCAGGTATTGGATTTGCAAGTCGCTTCATAATTTTGGACAAATCTTCAACTTCATAGCGTCAATTGGAATTCTCTCATTGAGGTTTTTACAATTTTTAATTAATGTTATTCACACAATTTCCTCGGATGACAAAGCAAACGTTCAAATTAGTTAATTCGTCTCGCAATGAGCGTCAAATGGAGTAATCCGTGATATTACCGCGCGTTAATTCGGTCTACATGCAGCATCCGCTTGAACCGGAGACGCGGGTTAATGACAATTATTGAGATTTTAGAACAAAGGTTTTGATTACACGTACTGTATTCTTTGATTAGTTGTGGGAAAATGTCGTAAATGGTATCTAGAATTTTTAGACTAGAATTTAGAGAAGCATTGTTGAGGTTTACATCAAATAAAAAAAATAAAGATTTGTAATAAGAGTACTTAAAAAAACCATCAAAGGATGTCGTTTTTCTCGAAATTTTTTTAATGCCAATAATTATCAAAATTATTGGCATTAAAAATTAATATCGTTAGATACAGGGATGGGTGGCTGGAAGAGGCTCAGGACAGGGATGGATGGAAGAGGAGGGAGATACCAATTTTTTTTATCAAAATACATGACTTGGAAGTCGGCTATTAGACCGACAGTTTCGACCGATTTCGACGGTCTTTTTCAAGGTGAGCGCGCGACGCCCGCGTCGCCGTTGACGTTTCTTCGCGCACTGCGGATCAGCGCCCTCTGTGCGCGCTCCGACATAATTTGTCCCGCCGCCGCCGACGACGGTGCGTTCGATGGCTGTAGCTGGATTCGTTGATCGATCTCACTTGTCGGGGAGTTACCGACTTCAACAATATAAGTGAGTGATATCCGTTTATATATAATAATTTGTAGTAATGGGTCACTATAGTTTTAATTATATTAACAAAAGCATTACTATGTAACAAAATTACGTAATATGAAATACAACCATCGATTTGAACATTCATGCAAAAAGAAATAAATAGAATTAAGTACCCATAATATAGGTAGGCAAAGTTCCTACCTACATCAACCAATAAAAGTTCCAAGTACCTAAAACTTTGTCTAGCATTTATTGCTCATTGAAGCTCGAAAATCTCTTCAAAAGGCGCGATTCTAGCTCCCTCTCGATCCGCGAGACAATAAAGAAACTTTAACGATTTCCCCTCCCAAGTCCCGACTCCGCTGTCATCCCTCACTTAGACCTTATCCAATAAGACAAAGAGCTCATCGCAACGGGAGCCCGGAGCTTCGACTGGCGCACGAATGCTCACACAATACAGGGCTGTAATCAGTGCATTGGGGGCCCTAAGGAGTTTCCACTAGTAAATAAACTCGCGTATAAGTCTTCCATGAGATGCAATATCGTTAGGAAGTGACAAACTGTCGCGACAGCACTTGATGCGGAGGTAATACTTGCAAACTGCTGTAGGGGCATTGCTCGCAGAAGTTTTCCTGTAGGTGGAAACGCGGCCTTAGACTTGTCGCCGGACTGAAATCTCAAGTTGCTTAAACCGGGTCAATGCATTTAAAAAAAAAATCGTGTTTTGACACATTTTTATCGCAGTTGTGTAGTTGTCGCATGAGGTCCGTCTGAATAGATCCGATACAAGTTTATTTTTCTCGAAAAAACCTTAGGAATATTTTCATTTTACTAATATTCGTCGCAAACTACTCCAACTAAGCTAAAAGTTTGTATTAGGAGTATTAGTAGTCCACCACAGTCCATTAGTATAGATGTAGATATCTAAACTGGTGCCAAAGTCACACATACACTAATGGTTTATTGTTGCTTAATGTTGTTCAAAGTAGATGTTATTAGTTGACACGAGTTTGGAAAGCTTCAGTAGTCTTTTTACTGCGAAAAACCTGGCTTTGAAAATAATCATTTTTAATCACAAGGTTATTAATAGTAGTTAAACAAATCCTGGCGTGGCCCCAAAATTCGGGGCCCTAGTTCGACCAGCTCCAGCCCTGGCAAGTCAGTCTACCTCACTCCCTAGAGAACCCTGTAATCTGCATCGACGAGAGTTCCGCACAATAAGGGTCGTTTAGGTCTCTATAGGATCCTATTGGAATATTAACTGTTAAAAATCAGGGGAGAATGAAATACCATAGCAAATGGAGTTAAAAACTGAAAGCTCGTTGTAGGTCTCGCCACTGTTGAGTGTTCCTAACACCCGCCATATTATTTGTTTGTTTATGTTTCGGTATCAAACTTTTATTCAGAGAAAACGATAAAAATGTATACGATGGAGTGTTATTCCAATTAAAAGACGAGTCCAGAAAACGATTTATTATTATATTATTATTATTATATTATATTAAAAAAATTATTATTATATATTATTAATATAATTTTGGGGGTTTAATCTTAAGATTAAAATGGGCAGCGCCTCACCTAGGGTTACTAGTGTTACGGACTGGCCACCTTTCGAACCATATATTTTTATAACTAATTTATTCTACTTGTCATCGCCTGGAAAACAGACCTATTAATAATATACCCACCTGATATCCTGAAATATAACTCTTTTATTAACCAGCGAGCCCAGCTCCTCAACAACTAGATTTTCAATTTTTCCATCGAATAGCTTTTTCCGATAGTTTTCCTCTTTTAGGTTAAATAGATTATTGTATTTTTCCAATCAACGGATACGCAACGAGTCACATTGTGGAAATATGTCTTTAACAATTTGTTATTTACTAAAAATAATAAAGAAAGTGACAGCTAGCTGTCAAATCTATGGAACACTCAACAGTAGCGACATTTACCCATTCGGACCGATCACCTGCCTCGTCTCTCCCATATCCGACTCGACATTGGCAGAATTCTACAAAAGAGACGCCAGAACCCAAATATAATAATAATAAGACATTTGAAGTGAGAAAAAGGCAGTTTTTTACCCCATCGGTTTGTTTGCCAGTTAAAATGACAAAGTGGTACATGTTTCGCATAGCAAATAGCTGAACTGGATTTTTATCTGCAAGTAAAATATGACGTAGAAGACTGCAGTTACGTTATTACGTAACTTTCTTCAAAGACGTTGGGCGAATATCAATTTTCTATAGTAGTAAAAAGAAAGAGCTGCTTAATCTATGGTAGGTGGTACCTAAGAATAAAATATAGCAATAAGAGACTCTTAAAATATAAGAATTCATCAATTTTAATTTTTGAAATATAAGAATTATAAGAATTCTTCAATTTTTGTTTTAGTAATAATACAGAAAACTTATTTTATAAACATAGTTATATCGTGTTTTATTTCATAAAATAAATCCTCTAAAACCTAGGTTAGTACTAATTTAAAGAAATATCTATTCTTCATTGCTGACTGTACTAAATAATGCGTGGACCTATTGGGAAACATTTTTATTATTATTATAAACTGTCGTGGACCTCTTGGGAATCAATGTATGAACTTAAATTTTTAGAGAACAATAGGCTCGTGGATCTGGTGGGAACGACCCGATAAAATCTATTGATAGATGGACGTACGGACAACAGCAGATCAATGGTAACACTTGAAGTACGAATTCAACTCTTATGACGCAAATAATAAGAACGGTCTAAAGTGTTACACTTGATCTGCTGTTAGCGTACCTACGTCTTTTTATTCTATCAAGATCTTATGCGATTCTAAAGGATCCGTTTCTATCTTTTTAAAGTATCCACTTCTTACAAATGTAACGATGAGTTTGGAGGTGTGTCAGGATTGCGGTAGATAAAATTCCGTCGTCTCTGACTACCCCTATTATTATTGGAAGATTGGATTGGACCATTCACGAATTGGACCATTCGCGAATTGGATTGTTAGCGAATTGGGCGTTTTTTTGGGACATTGGACCAAATGCGACTTATGTAGGTAAGTATCTATTTACAAATGCAACATGTTTAATAGATACATTTTTTTTAAATATTTTATTTTTATCTTCACAAATTCTAAAGAATAACGAAAAAAACCATGCTATCTTAAAAAATGTTCTTAAAATAACAAATCACAAGTAAGACAATGTAAATTAAAAGACAAAGCCTATCTAGAAGCTAAAATTTTCGTAGAAAAACAATACTGAATAGAGCTTCAATCAAAGCCAAGTAAAACGAATTATATTTATACTGTAAACAGTCCGTAATAGCTTCGCAGAAAAATCATAAAATCGGAAGACCTTCGGAGAATTCGAATTATTTTTCTCAATAAAATAAAGAGATGAACGAATTAGATGCTTATATTTAGTTTAACATGCTAGCTTTGACTTGATGCTGCAGCATCACATGGAATCGGCATGATATCAACTCATCACGAACTTACAACAAAGGTATAGTGTTTGGGATCATTGGATGTTCTTAAAGGTTTAGGCGCGGAAGGCCTAATTCTCAGAATTGACAAGGTCTAAATGACAATTCCAGATTCTGCCCCACCATCAACCGCAAGATGTACAAGATAACGAATAAATGTAAAAATAAATCCGTTTTTTATTCAAATTATTGGTTTAAAACAAATTATTGTACATCTAGCGAGTCGAAAAAAACAGCCTAATTAAGAATTCAGAAAATAGTATGAAATCGAAGCGAATTATTCATTGTTTTTGTTATTCTTCTATAGGAGTTCCGAGAGTAGTAGAAAATGATACTGATTATGATTATGCAATATGAAACCTGTAATAAGTCCCCAACAAAATGATAGGTACAGCTTAAATGTTCACGTAGTTTTGTAGGTGGGGCAAAGCTCCATTGAAATGTGGCAATGTTTTTTTTACCCCTTTTTTTATGAAAATATAGGTAAAATTAAGTGACCCATATTTTTTCATATGGGAGTGTGTTGGATATTTAACAGATTCACTTCCTGCGTCGAATGTGTAACTTATTGATGTGGTCTAGAATTTTAAACCCTGGTACACTCACCATTAAGGTTGTTCTTGTACATAATACCTACTGGTCCGACGACGTCTCAGCTTCTAATCTACGCTATCAATTTAGAGGACCTTCCCTCTGTGAAGCACCCCACACCACCACACCACACCCCTCGCTCGCCGTTTCGGGTGGTTTAATGCACTTAAAATATTCTATATAGTGTCATAAAAGGAGTAAGTTACGAGTCTCATAGGGATAGAGCGAAGTAGCGCAACTTTCTATGTGAACTTTGGTAGAGATGTCACCCGGGATCGATACGTTAGTGACCCAATTTTTATTTTGAGTATATAATAGCTTTTTGCAAGTAGATGAGAAATGTATTTATTGCATACCACCATCCAACAACTTTCTGCTAATGAATAGCTCGCCTCAATACAGGCATCGCCTAGTGAGGAGTTTATTTAAAAAAAAAAGATAGAGTCGCAATGTTCGCTTCTCAGAAATGTTAGTTTTTTCAATTGATACAGTCTAATACAGAGATTTTCTTAAGAACAAATTGACTGATTGTAATAAATCTTTTAGACACACTTGAACCTGTGACCTTGTCATTCCGTGACACGAAATGACAAGGTCACAGGTTCAAGTCCTGCCCACGGCAAGAAATTTTTCATCATGTTTTAATTTGTTCACCAAGCATGCAACACCTTTATCTATGTTAGATTATTTAAAAAAAAGCGTAAACCAGATTAGGTAAGGGGCCTGACCGCGCTGGTTCTGGTTAGGCTGAGTTTCCTCAAATTAATTAAATAAAAGTATCCCTAGACTTTGCATCAGACATGTAACAAAGGATGGCAGACAAAGGAGGGGACTCACGTGTACGAAAAATGTCGCTCCAGAGTCCTGAATCTTCTCGGGTGGCCACCCTACGTACGTCCAGAATGCTGTGACGTCACGGGACACAGTTTGCTCACTTCACCAAACACAAAAGTATAAAAAATCCCGTAAAACGAATAATGACACCAAATTAGCAGGAAATATTGTCCTGCGCGTGCGGCTGTTCGAGAACGACTGGAATCTTCGCCGCTGACCGGTGAGAAAGGTATAGTGGACCATATAGCGGATTAGATAGGAATAAAAAGGATGGATACAATATCTTGATGCAAAGTATAATTATAAGAAATTAAACAATAGGCGTCGCCATCCCCCCCAGCTTGACAGGACACAGGTCCTTTCAATTAAATCAGCTGAGCCTATAAACCAGCGCAGCGGCGCGGATAAGTATAAATTAAACTCGCTTGTTTATTAGAAACTAAACGAATACAGATAATTGAGCGTACTCTACCTAAGCTACGAGTAAGATAATAAGGAACGTTATACCTATTTAAGGACTATAATAATAAATTAAACTAAGAGTAGTTATTGATAAAAAGTGGACTGTATTTAAAGTTATTGCGATGGTAAAGGGAAAGTCTTTACCACTGGCCGACGGTAGAGACCCGACTTAGTGCGGACGTTAACTACACGTACGACTCCATCTTTACCCGGAAAAATGTCCTCAATAATACCTAAAGGCCAATCCATGGGAGCACTGTTGTCTGATTTCAGTAATACAACAGTTCCTTTTTGAATAGGAGTGCTCGGATTTAACCATTTACTGCGGACTTGAAGCGTGTTAAGATACTCGAGTTTCCATCTTTTCCAAAACGATTGAACTAGATGGTCAACTGCGCGTTTTCTATGAAGAAGATTGACACTCTCATTGGAGAGGTCTTCTGCGGGTAATGACTTAAGCGGTGTCATGACAAGAAAGTGGGAGGGGGTCAGCGCGAGCGGTTCCGAAGGATCGGAGCTCAAGACCGAAAGGGGTCGAGAGTTGAGTACAGCCTCAATTTGAGTGAGAACTGTGAGCATTTCCTCAAAGGTAAGCAGCTGATTCCCTACGACTTTTGTCAAATGCATTTTAATGCTGCGGATGTTGCTCTCCCATATACCGCCGAAGTGCGGCGCGGAGGCGGGATTGAATTTCCATTCAATGCGTTTATCGCGTAATTCATTAGCGAATTTGTCTTGATATTCTTCAGACTCAATTAGTTGATACATATTGTCGAGATACGACTTTGTACCAATGAAATTAGTGCCACAGTCAGAGTATAGGACACTAACTGGGCCGCGGCGCGATAAAAAGCGTTTTAAAGCGTTTAGAAACGATTCTGTGCTTAGATCGGACGCCAATTCTACATGCACTGCTTTTGTCACAAGGCATATAAATAAACATATGTATGCCTTTTGGCTATGTACACCACGACGGCGGTAAGGCACTATCTGTAGAGGCCCCGCGTAGTCGACACCTGTGTGACAGAAAGCCTTGGCTTCTTGCACGCGGCAAGGCGGAAGACTGGCCATCAATGGGAATTCAGTCCTTGGGTTCGATCTGAAACACACGTTGCATTGTTGCACGCGTTTTCTAACGATATTGCGGGCGGACAAAATCCAAAATTTTTGTCTTATTAGGGACATCAATAGTTGAGGTCCTGTATGTAGGTATTTGCGGTGAAAATAATCAATAAGTAAGTTAACTATATGATCGCGTCGTGGGAGGAGGATAGGGTGTCGGCTATCATAATCTATATCAGCATTGGTGAGCCGCCCTCCTACACGAATAATTCCATCTTTCAAAAAGGCGTTAAGTTTGAGGAAGGCCGGAGGTAATTTTTTACCAGACTCCAAACTCTTAATTTCATCAGCGAAATGAACCTTTTGTAAATGTTTAATCACTGCGACTTCTGCTTCCTTCAAATGTGAAACTTCAAATTTATTTGGCAGTTTCTTAGCGAAGCGTAAGACATAAATCACTATACGAAGCAACTTAGTCCATGACGAAACTCGATTGGCGAGCTCGTGAAATAATTGCGGTTGTGAAGGAACGATAGTAGTAGTCAATGTAGTAGCTTTCATTTCAGGAACTTCAGATACAGCGTGCGGATCAAAGTGCTCGACTGGCCACTCGGCAACAGGTAAGTGAGCGAAGTAAGGCCCACTAAACCACAGCGGATGCTCGAGCAATTGAGCGGGAGTCAGGCCTCTGGACAGACAGTCTGCAGGGTTATCCTTACCAGGTATATGATGAAAATATTTAGGGTCAATATTATCATGTATTTTGGCAACCCTATTTGCAACAAACGTCTGCCAGCGGGCTGGCGACGAGTGGATCCATGCGAGAGCCACTGTACTGTCAGAGAATGCAAAAATATTATTTATTTGGCATCTTTCCGAGTAGGTATTTAATACCACGCGCATTAATTTTGCGAGTACCATATTGGCACATAATTCCAAGCGGGCGAGTGAGACAGTGCGTTTCGGGGCAACCCTAGACTTAGCGCACACGAGATTCAAAACGTAACGGCCGTCCCGCGGATAGTACACATGTAAGTATACGACTCCACCATATGCACTCTCCGAAGCGTCCGCGAAACCTAATAATGAGGTTACACAGTCGTCCGTTACGCCTACGTGACGCGGCAATTTAACATTTCGCAGTAAGGGTAGTTCCGATTCGAACTGTCGCCAGAGCGATACAACACTCTGTGGAGGCATTTCATCCCACTCGATTTGTTCTTGCCATAGATATTTAATGATCAATTTAGCAAGTAGAGTGACTGGCGCAACGAATCCCATCAAATCCCACAGGCGGGCAATGGTGGACAGGATGTTGCGTTTCGTACACTCGCGCGGTTGCGGACTGGCGCTGAAAGTAAACAAGTCGTCAGCTGGGACCCAATGGAGGCCCAATATTTTCAAATGATCCTCGGGACTGAAGTCGACAGTTTCCGAGACGCGATGCGAGGGCGGAATGCTCGCCATTACGTCAGGCGAGTTACTCGAGAATTTTACTAGGTCGAAACCTCCAGCTGCAAATAATTGTATCAGCTGATTCGACATCTCGATTGCTTCGGCTGGCGTACTGCAAGTAGTACACAAATCATCCGTGTAAATGTATTTTTCAGCGATAGGCGCTGCGAGCGGGAAGCGGTCGCGTTCATCAGCGGCTAGCTGGCGCACCGTGCGGATAGCTAGGAACGGACTGCAGCAAAGGCCAAAGGGCACGCGTGTTACGTCATACAGTTGGATACGATCATTAGGATCAAAGCGGTACAGCAATCTTTGATAACGCCAGTAATTCTCATCTACTAAGATTCGTAAATACATTTGGCGGATATCGGCGCTTAATGCTATCGGAAGCAAGCGAAAATTCAATAAGATTTGAAATAAATCATTTTGTAAGTTAGGGCCGGTGTACAACAGGTCATTGAGCGACACGCCAGATGAGCTGGGTGCGCTTGCGTTAAGCACTACACGCAGTTTGGTAGTACTTTTATCTGAACGTGTGACGCCATGATGCGGTATCACGTATTGGATACTCGAACCTTCCTTGTCATTGGAGTCCTCAGTAGGAACCAAGTAACCCTTTTGTAGGTATTCTATAAAGACATTGTCATAATCCGTCTTGACTGCAGGATCAGCCAACAGCCTGCGCTCCAATGACAAATATCTACGCTCCGCGACAGCAAGCGAGTTCCCTAGTAATGAGGGGTCACGCTTAAATGGCAGCGATACAACGTAGCGGCCGGTCGCGTCGCGACGCGTCGTGTTCACATAAATATCCTCGCACTCCTGTTGCTCCGGGGTGAGCGGCGCGGACGTAGTAGGGACGTCCTCTAACTCGAGAAATCGATTCATGCAATTTTCGAGCGAATCATTAAAAGTACAATAAGTGTGTACGATATCACAAGCGGGGTTAACGGCTGGAGCCTGGGCGACGATGACGTAGCCTAGCGAGGTGTCAATACCGACTGGTTCCCCAGCGGCGCGGGAAATAGTATTAGGGCGTAGTATGCGAGCGAATAAATCCGAACCTAAGATTAGGTCGATATTAGCGGGTTTATGATAATTAATATCAGCGAGCGGTATATCCTGTAAATAATGTAAGCGGGACGTATCTATTTTAGCAGTAGGTAATTCATTTGTAATGCGGTTGATAACCAAAGGTTGAATAGTGAACCTTATGGTATCGTCATAGCGGGAGCGGATTGTGAGACAGGTGACACCTTCAATAGGATTCGTAACGTCACCTACTCCAGATACGTATTTACTGTGCGGCGGATAAATAGGTAAGTTAAGACTTTTACAACATTCGGTTGTAATCAAGTCCTTTTGCGAAGCGCTGTCGATTAAGGCGCGCAATACGTGCACATTGGACTGAGCATCAACCACGTGACACTCGGCCGTGCCTAACAACACTGAGCGGGAGGCAGGTGCGTTCTCAGATAAGGCTGAGCACACACCGACCGTACATAGCGAGACATTGCGGTAAGCGGATTGACTAAGCGTTCCATCACTGGGAACACTATTCGTACTAGCGGACATAGCATTATTGAGCGATGCGTATCCATAAGCGGGAGCGGGTGCGGTTGCGGGTGCGGTGATATTAGTATCAAAGTGTAAAAGCGTATGATGACCGCGCGAACAGGTGCGGCATCGTGAATCGGATTTACACAAGCGGGTGTTGTGTTTGCTACTCAAGCAATTAACACATAATTTATTGTGCTTTATGAAATTAAAGCGGTCCTTGGGAGACATTGACATAAATAGCGGGCATTGATACAACTGTACGTGATCAGTTGCACCACAGGATGTGCATTTATTATCCTGATTCGGAAGACTAACGAATGTCTTCACATTATTATTAGAGCGGTATGCGGGAGCGGACGATTTAGCCGACTGCGGAGCGTTCGCTTTACGCTGCGCTTGTGGCGCGTGAGCAGCCTTACCTTGCATTCCAGTATTGTTCATATTAAGCGCCCGATTTAAGATGTGCGCCTGTTTTCTAACGAAATCAATGAACTCATTGCAGGTAGGCATATATTGCGAGTCAGTTAATGAGATTTCGAAAGATTTCAAGGTTTCTAAACCAATTTTCTTAGAACCGATATGGATAAATAGAAAATCTTCCAAACTATCGAGATTTAACTGTTTTAATGCGGATAAAATAGCTGAGAACTTATCAATGAAATCCTCTAAGCTAGCGGGCGATGACTCATTAACTGAGGGTAAATTAAATAATTTATCCACATAATTAGCTGCTAACACACGTTTATCGTTATATTTGGTAACAAGTGAGTTCCAAATAATACTGTAATTATCTGCGGAAGGCATAATCCCTTGACAAATAGATAACGCTTTACCGGTTAATTTGCCAATAAGATATTGCATTTTTTCGCCGTCGGTTAAGTCGGTATTTTCGTGTATACTAATACGAAAAGATTCATAAAAGGTAGGCCATGAGTCACGTTCACCGTCGAACGAACAAAGTTCTAACCTAGGCAAATGGGAAACAGATTTAACAGATTCCGATTTAAAATCTCTCGTACACGAATTACTTTTTTGCGTAGTTAATTGATTATATTTATATTTAATGCGTGAGTACAATTCATCGAACGAAATGAGAGAATTATAATTTGGTGCGGGCGTGTCGGGATTGTTCGTTAAATAGATATTGCGTTCCTCTATGGCATTAACAAAGTCCTGACGAATGACGTCAATAGTGAAACTATTTGCCAAAAAGTTATCAATGGAGTTCGGGTCATTGTTAATTTTTGATATTGAATCATAAATTGCCTGTACCCTAGTAAAGAGCGCGCTCAATCTATTCTGTAGTCGAGTATATTCCCGATTTTCTACAGTTGCGGGAGGCGCGTTAGCGTTAGCCATTGTAGCGAGATAAGCAAAAATTAGCGAACAGCGGTAATGGAGGCGAAGTTAACAAAGCGGTGCGGGTTACCTAACAAACACTCGCGATTGAGATGACCAATTAATGATCCGGAACGAAGTGACCAATTTATGACCGCGCTGGTTCTGGTTAGGCTGAGTTTCCTCAAATTAATTAAATAAAAGTATCCCTAGACTTTGCATCAGACATGTAACAAAGGATGGCAGACAAAGGAGGGGACTCACGTGTACGAAAAATGTCGCTCCAGAGTCCTGAATCTTCTCGGGTGGCCACCCTACGTACGTCCAGAATGCTGTGACGTCACGGGACACAGTTTGCTCACTTCACCAAACACAAAAGTATAAAAAATCCCGTAAAACGAATAATGACACCAAATTAGCAGGAAATATTGTCCTGCGCGTGCGGCTGTTCGAGAACGACTGGAATCTTCGCCGCTGACCGGTGAGAAAGGTATAGTGGACCATATAGCGGATTAGATAGGAATAAAAAGGATGGATACAATATCTTGATGCAAAGTATAATTATAAGAAATTAAACAATAGGCGTCGCCAGGGCCCGTACCGTACGGCCTGGTCTAGTGCGTTTTTTTTAAATAAACTAAATCTGATAGGTCTAAAGCCTATTTAATTATTATATTATTTCGTTATTCGTGATCCCTATTCATAAAAGCGGTCCCCGCCAGTGTGTAGAAAACTACAGGCCGGTTTCTATCCTTTCAGTTTTTAGCAAGCTGTTTGAGTCAATAGTATTCGACCAGCTGTATCCGGCTGTATCGACGAGCATACCCACTGCACAGCATGGATTTATGCGGTGTCGATCTACTGTCTCCAACCTGACTTTGTTTGTCGACTTTGTTTTAAAACATATGAATATAGGGTGTCAGGTGGACGCCGTGTACACCGATTACTCAAAGTGTTTTGATAGAATCAATCATAGCACTCTTCTCGTAAAATTGGAACAAATTGGTGTGCACGGTGACCTCCTCAGGTGGTTCGAGTCCTACATCCGCAATAGGTCTCAGGCTGTGAGGATTGGCTGCCATATGTCTCAATTTGTTAATATCCCGTCTGGGATACCACAGGGGTCTCATCTGGGGCCGCTATTATTTAATATATATGTCCACGACATCTGGACATGTTTCAATCAGGCACAGTTTCTGATGTACGCGGACGACAAGAAGATCTTTATGGCCGTGAGAGATGTTTCGGACTGTGAACTGCTACAGCAAGACCTCGACCGGCTGTCTGAGTATTGTAGCCGTAACTTTTTAGATCTCAACGTCAAAAAATGTCAAACAATAACTTATACTCGTAAACTTAGTAAAATTGCGTATGATTATAGCTTGAACGGCACGGTTCTCGATCGTGTAGGACAGGTGAAGGATCTGGGCGTTATCATTGACTATAAACTGCTTTTCACACCACATTACGACTACATTACTCAGAAAGCCAAGAGGACACTCGGGTTCATTCACAGATGTTCGAAACCTTTTCGTAGCGAACTGGCCTTGAGGACTCTTTATTTCGCGTACGTCAGAAGCATCCTGGAATACGCTTCGCCCGTGTGGTCACCTGGATATATAACACACAAGCGTCAACTTGAAGCAATACAGTCCAAATTTTGTAAACGAATGAACTGGCGCCTGAAACTCGGTCCAATGGAGTATGACGCCAGCTTAAGAAAACATAAACTGCTTTCTCTCGAGCAGCGGAGAACTATTGCGGATGTCAGGCTGCTATTCGACATAGTGAACGGTGTTGTCGACAGTCCGGAGCTCCTGTGTCTTATTAACCTCAACGCGCACCCGCGCCGCTCGCGCCACTCGCGCGCACTGTACGTGCCACCCGTGGCCACGCACTACGCTGCTAACGCCTTCATGCAGCGAGCGGTCGACACGTATGAGCAGCTCTTCCCGGAGGTCGACATTTTCCATCTGCGTCGGCCTCAGTTCGTTAGCCAGATAACAAAGGCTTTGGACCAGGCAACACGCTGAGCAATATACACACATGCACACGCCTCAACACATTTACACTTCACATCCACACACCACACACCCTCACACACAACCCTGGTCATATTATTTAAGTATATATAATTTATTTATCTTATATTATTTTTTTGTTGTTGTTATTTTTTAATTATTAACTTCTGGTTTTTATTATTATTAAGTATACATACTATTATTATTTATCATCTTATTAGAATCCTGTTTTTCCTCCAAATTTATTATTGTAATCAGGTGAACTTCTTTTGTGGCGTACTATGTATTGTATTTGTGCTATATGTAAAGCAATTGACATTGCTGTGAAGTTTAAAAAACAATAAATAAATAAAAAAAATTATTTAATTTCCTATATTAATGTTCTGAAAAGGATCTTAAACAAACTTAAAATTTAGATTAAAATTAGAAGACACGACAGAATCGCTACCCTGTCGCTTACCATAGTAGGTAAGAGTAAAAGGCAAAAGATATCCATGCCATACAGCCTTATTTATTTATTGTATGACGATGGGACGACTTTCACTTTTTTGGAAGCATTCCAAATGTAACCAGGTATTTCAATTTAATTTATTAATCTTTAATATTTACAGTGCAATTTCGATAACAATAGTTCGATTCGGAACGAAATCTCGAAACGCCGGACATAAAACTCAATCATTATCGTCATACAGTGAAACAAATGAAATAAATTCCGTGAATGCGCGGCGGACATTCCGAATTTACTGAATCGCCGAAAATCGAGTTGATAATCGATTCAGACATGTTTGATTACCGAGTGTTTGCCCGCTTGTGTCCGCTGATTGCGAATCGTAAAATTGAATAATCGCGTCGCAATTATGTCGAACGGTATCGTGTTTGGCCCCCTAGTTAGTGCGATATGGTTTACATAATAATGTCGAGTGATTTGATTATTGGGCTACGGATACGTTTAGTTTGGACAGTAAATTAAAACTATTGTTTTGTTTTCGTTGTAAGTGGACTTTAACTATGAATTAATAATTATTTTGGATAAGTCAATCATTTAACATATCGGGGTCTCTTGAAAATGGCGGGAAACGACGGTTGCAAAATTATTTGATAATTTTAGTTTTATTGTCTAAAGTCTTTATCACGTTACATTAATCAGAAAATGTTCGCGAGTGACAGTATGGTGAATTTGTTGAATAATTTGAGCAAGATCTGGGGTTTCAAGCTTTTATCAAGAGTTCCCGCTACAAGCTCGGGAGTGAACGTGACTGTCGAGCTGCTTCGTCCAGAGTTATGACGCTACGGCGTCTCCTCTGGATGAAGACAAGAAGACGCGGCTACCCAGGGTGAAGACGCTACTGCGACTCCCCTGGAGGAAGACAGAAGACTATTATGAATTTTCTGTAACATGACATTGGCAAATGACGAACTGTCGAGTCCATTAATAAAATAAATAAATAAACTGTTATTATAAGCATACAGGGTGATTGGAAATTCGATACATTCCTTGAAAGGGGTGATACTAGAGGTGGTTTGCAACAAATTAGGCCCTATTAACGAGGGGTCGAAAATGAGTGGTTTCTGAGTTACGGTAGTTTTAATTTTATTTACTTGATCACAAAAAAAATTGATGTTGAGAAACTTCTCCACTCTGAGCATTGAAATAATACTTTTCTGAAAGCTGATAAAGTAGTACCTTAAAAAAATGCATGTCTAAAATTCCCCTTAACTCAAAAATAAAAGGTCATAAATGTAGGCTGTTTTTTTCGCTAGATGTACAAGATTTTGATTTAAACCAATAATTTTAATAAAAAACGGAGATATTTTTACATTTATTTGTTATATTATACATCTTGCGGTTGATGGTGGGGCAGACAGATTGTCATTTTAGGTCAAGGTGCATGAAAAGTCACTTGTTTATTTCTCCAGAACAGAAAAGAAGTAAATTACTTCACAGCTTATTATACCCATTTACACCTTGCTCCATGTAAACACCAAAGAAATATAACATAAAGCAGTTTCCAGTAGTACTCGCTAAAGCATACAGCCTTAGAACAGGTGCGGGCGCCTAATCAGTAATTCTCTAGACGTGGCCATTTGTTATTCTCATCGCGAACGAATACATCAAAACGGTAGGCCTGTCTGTTTGACAAAATTAAGCAGCCTTGCTTAGGAGACGATCAACCCCCTTACCATGAAGTCTTATAGCAGGATTACTTCAATAATACTTTGTTATTTCGTACCATGACGACCTTAAAGTAAGCTTATTAAGGACGTCATGGTACGAAATAATAAAGTATTATTGAAGTAATCTTGCTATAAGAGTTCATGGTAACGGGGCTGAACCTTATCGAGCGGTATATACCTAATGGATGGGTGACCGCTAGTGCCATTTTGATCTGAGCTCGTTCGACATCAGTCGTTAGGGCATATCAGAGGCGCCAGAACAACTATGATAAGCGGTTTGGTCACTAAGCAACAACAAAAGAAGAAGGATTCTATTTAACTCAAGTTTTCATTGTCACCGACATAAATTCGTTGACATTTTGGTTCTTTATTCCAACCAATGACAGCGCTTTCTCAGTGTGTCTCTTCTTTCCTTCGAAAAATAGAAAGAGAGAGGAGGCAATCTCATAAGTGGCACAAAGACACTTTTATATTTAAATGATTTATTTAATGTATTTGTATTGCGTGTTTTAAGTTGCAAAATTACCATTTACTATTATTACTTTTAAAGATCGTGTCAATGCCCCAAGAGTGACCAACGGGAGTAATTTTAAAAGTTGTTTCACTGTCCACGACTAGAGGACAACAGCACAACTTTAAAAAAAATGTGTCACTGTCCACCACTGAAGGACAACAGCACAACTTTAAAAAAAATATGTTACTGTCCACCAGTGGGGGACAAACGAGTCTGCGGGCGAGTTTCCCTTTTGTAATTTTTCACGTAGTAAACTGGCCCACATGCTTTAATGATACTGGGCGAGTTGCTTACGGGCGAAAATTACAATAGTAATGTCGCCCAAATGTTGGATTCTATAACTTTTGATAGACACACCGTTGACAAAATGACAAGAACCGTCAAGAATGACAGGAACTGCCAAACATGACAAGAACTGAGGGGCAACGGGAATATACCTTATTTTTATTCCTCCGCAAAACGGTGTGTACTATATGGATTAAAATGTAAGTACATACGTAGGTAAGTAACTAAGTCAAGCAGTTTGTAACCGGAAAATCTTTTTATTCAATCCAACGGAATAAAACGTAACTATGTTTGCCTTTCCGACAGCGCAGGTATATTAAACCTTTTCCAACTATTTCAAATCTAAATGTAGAGTTCTGAAATCGCGTCATTTCGAATAACTGTTCACAGGAAATGCTATTTATTTTTGATATTACGCGGTTAAATGTACATTCGACAGCAGATAATAATGGTAACACTAATTTTGACAGTTCTTATTATTTACGTCGTAAGACTTGAAATCGTACTGCAAGTGTTACCATTGATCTGCTGTCGACTGTACTAATACCGCTTTGATTCTTATTACGATTTCAGACTCGTAGTGATAAAAAAACTGTTAAACAGCTGCTTAATTTGACAGTTGCTGAACTACGGTTTTATAAACATATTCCTTCGGAAAATCCTTAAACCGTGGCTTAAACCACTCAAGTTTTGTTTATCGCTACGAACCTCAATGTTTGCCAAACGGATTGTGGCCCCTTAACCTGGAAAGTTAATTTGAAAGCACTTTTGAAGAGATTTCGTATTGGAAGTGTAAATTAAATTGGATGTTGAGAGATTATAAATTTAAGATCCACGTTCAGGCGAAACTCTGAATGAAGATACACGGAAAGAAAATCTTAGCTGTGGTGGTTAAGTATTCTCAACAGCAGCCAAACCCGTTACAAACTATGAGATAAATATCATTTATTGCAAAACAAAAATACATAAAAGAAATAGAGCACATTTTTTGCTGTTTTTTGCTATTTGTCTTAATAGCTATTGGGATATTAGTTATTGTTCACAATTATTTATTATTTGCTGTGACTGACAGAGCTGCGGGGATACTCTCACCTCTTATAGCGATCCAGTTTAGGTTCCTAAACTGAACCGAATCGCTATTTGCTACAATGACGTTTGACGTCATATTGTCAGTTTAGGAACCTAAACTGGATCGCTATAAGAGGTGAGAGTAACCCCGCTGTAGTTGTTTTAGCTGGAAATCAACAGCTAAGTGAATTTAGCTACTACAGGCTGTTTTTTCAGTGTTATTTAATTACTAATAAAACCACATCGTTCCTATCAATAGAACTGTAATAACAACACAACTTTGTTGTTAAAATCGAACGTTCGTTGATTACCGAAATGCAATCCAAAATCGGCGTATTCCCATTTCGAATGCACACCGCAGCCTCATCTCACGCAATCAGCTTTACAAACGAGAAAATATTTTGTGCAAATAAACAGTGTGCGCATCGAATCCGACCGACTCCGCGGATCCCACGGAGTACGGAATAAGAGAAGAGGGGCTAATATATGAACCATCTATACATATAATAAGACTGTAAAAAAGTTGTGTCTGTACATTGGATATTTTTTGAAAAGAATAATTGTAATGTGTTTTAGGATCGATACTGATGCCAAAACACTAATTTTTAGAATTTTAGTCTGTTTATCTGTGACTTTGTGCAAGTATCACGCCATAACTAATGAAGGGATTTTGATGGGAGTTTCACTAGGAGATAGCTGAAATATCCGGGCAGCTCATAGGCTATAAGCCAAGGCTGTATGTGATGTGGAAACAAGGATCCAGAGAGGAACATCTGCCTCCTGATCTCCTCCATCCTCCTCCTCTACGCAAACGAAGTTGCGGGGTACAGACAGCTAGTTAGCAATAAACGTGACCTAATGTTGAGCGGTGGTATAAGTAATTATTATAGGATTTTCTCTGGATTTCGCTATAGTAAATTGGTACTTCAGAAACTGAGAAATAAGTAAAAATCCTAAATATATAATGATGTTCTATAACGAATAGTTTAATCGCATTTTCCTTAAAGCGTGTTTTGTCCCTATCACACTTCGCTAAAAAAACGTTGTTAAAGAAAGGGACCGAAAGCTTAAACCGTGGACTAACTTTTTTTATTAAGAATGTTCTTGTTTTCTTATATGTAAATACTTAATAGGCAATAAATATTATTCTATTATAAATCATGTTTAATTCTAACTGCATAAATCTCATGAGTCCACATACAAATAAAATCTACTTAGGCTAGCACCTCATGATGCCATATCTGATTTATATAAAAAGTCATCAAAGACAAATCGGTCTATAAAAGGTCCTTATGCCAGCGAAACAGGCGTGGCGATCATGCGACACAATTTTCTTATAGAAAATGACTTAATGGCAGCTCCTTTTTTAATCTGTACTCCGTGGTCATACCAAACGAACTGGCCAATTAGGAATATACCAATAATGAGTTGTCAAAACAAGGGTCTCGTTGTACAAACTTACAAATACTGTTGATTTCTCGCGTATTGTTAAAAGTTTCGAGCATCAAATTTGTTTATCAGCGGCAAAATTAAATTGGTTAATATAATGCCAAAGTTGAATTGTGAAAGTTCACGTTTCGTTTTAAAGTTTTACGCAAATCCGGCAATTAGTACCTACGTGAGTATTTAGGATTTTTAGAGCAAACGGCTTGTCGGAAATTGTGAAGTTTAGGCCCGTTTTGGTGGTAGAAATTGCGGAGTTTAACCAAATACGTTTTAAAAGTTGTTTGACAATTAAATTTCACGACAATCTTTTTATTGTGTTAATGTGTTTTTTTTATAGCAATATAAATTTATTATTCTTTATTTATAACAAATTAATAACATATTTACATAAACAAAAAAATGATATTAAAGATTGAAAAATAAAATACTTAACAAATAAAATTCTAAAAATGTACCTACTAGGACGCGGTATTCCAGCTGTGAGTGGCCTCTACCAGTCACAGGTAGAACACCGCGTCCAAGTCGCTCCCATGCGGCAGGGTGCCCAAGAGTAATGTGTTACTACTAAATATTATTTGCTGTTAGTTTTAACCAATAATTAACAACCAATAAACTAAATGCCACACCACTTATCATAAACTATATTCGATTATAACTGTGGAATAATTTTGTTTGTTTGTATAGGTAACTTGTGTAATTGGTATAATGGCAATAAACATATTGTCTATTCTATTCCAATTTCCTCGCAATAAATGAAAATTTAAAAATTGTACTAAGTATTTTTATAAAGAAAAAAAGTTTTTTTTTTAAATACTTAGTCGATTTTTTAATTACATAGATTGTAGATATTATAAGTCTAAACTATTCACTACTGAAAGAATTTTTTACAACAAGTGGACATGCAGTTTTTGACAAAACCTATATCTTAATGAGTCTCAGAGTATACTTTTATCTGAGTCAGAGTGTACATAAAGAGCAGTATTATTAATCTTCAATATAATTTCCCCTCGAGTGATGGATGGAGACTGATGGCGGGGACTTCGGAGTTGTGTATTAAGTGAGGTTAAAGTGGTCACAGAGTAATGCAATCAGTGGGTGAACTTTGACAGGTTTCAAATTGACACCAGTGATTTATAATTATCTGAATATTTTGCGAATTTTGACACGCATTAGAGCATGCATCTTGTAGACCATGACGACTACCATTTAACTCTGTTTCGCGGTCTGCTGGTAGTCCCTTTGAGATAAGCTTGCTCCCTGTGCCAATTTGTTTCTTTTGTAAGTTATTTATATATTTGCCCGTTTTGTGTAATGGGGTATTAAAACAAGCAAACACACGCTCCTTTGATGGCATTGGAGAAGCAGAAGAAAATATTCTAGATACTCGTTCATACTTCAAACTTCTCTCAAGCAGAGTCATGGACAGGTGCTATTAGGTATTTATCTGTGTGTCGACTATACTTCGCCTTGACCTATAACGAATCATTTCGCCATTTCTTAATTTTTAAATTACTTATTATTATTGGGAATTAAGTTCGTATATGATATGTGACTGTGATCTATCTATTTCACTGCCCATAAATAGAAATCTATAAGTATAAACACAACATTTCTCATAAATCAATTTTTAGTGTCCCGAGTGTTTCAAAACCATCCCACTAAAAGTCGTGCGAAGCTGATCTTCTGACTATGTTTACTCTGTGGCTTCGTCCGTCTAATAACGTGAGCGAGTTATATCAGCAACTGAACTGATTGCGTTGCGTGACTTAGTTTGCTTTACTTAATAATATTCTAACAGCTCTACTATTAGCATAGGAATTAGGCCGCCCTCTTAAATGTATGTTAGCACTAAGTTACCCAAAGAATATCTAAGATATTAAGACTACCTTAGAGTTACCTACTCGTAGGTACGAAAATTGAAGCGTAAACTCTAACTTAGCGTAACTCTAAGACATTTTAAGTTTACACGGAAAGTAAAGATTAATCCTTTAGAAATTATAGGGACAGCCAAGTGTTTTGCTATTTGTCTTCCTATAACTAGTGGGATTAGTTATTGTTTATAATTTGCTTTTACTGATACGTTCGTAAAATTTTTAGCTAATAAATCGACAACTAAGTGAATTTAGCTGTTACAAGCACAGTTTAATGTATTCGCAAATATTTTCTGGTCATTTTAACATGACATTAAAAACAAAGCAACACCTGTAGATAATTAAATTTGGATAATGTTCCAGCCATTTTCAAAAGTAGTCTCTGATCACAAATTCATCATCAGTCTATTTGATGTCCCTTACATCGAGGGATCTGGGGCCATGATCCACCACGCGGGCGCCATTTCGGATTGGCGGATTTCAGATGCCTTAATGTTTTTTCTTCTGCCACGGTATGCAGGTTTTATCACAATGTTTTTCTTCACCGTTTTGAGAGCACTCGGAAAATGTACGTAAGTTTTTCCACGGAAAAAAACCGAGGATAACTCATTGGTACATGGCTGCCCTGGCCGGGAATCGAACCTGGGACCTCCATATCGCAAGTTTATTGACACCACTGAGCCACCGAGCTCTTGATAACAAATTATCGTGATCGAATCGAGATCGAGTCAGTTCACGCCACGCATCCTTCGATTCGATTTCTTGGCACAGATAATAAATCCAACTCCACATTTTCGTATAAAACATATCAATAGACCTCTTAAATTGCATTACTCACGAATATCCCGGAGACACACAGAAAAGGCTCACCTGTGAACAAGCAAATACATACATTTACAGACTTTATTGAAAGAGTTTACTTAAAGCGAAGTGAGTGAGTTCGTCATTGAATACACATCGCTCAACGCATAAAAAAGTTGTAAAGCCTCCTCATTCATGAAAAAGCGACGGCTTTCAGGCACACATACATGGATAGGCACGGTGTAAGGCTTGGTGCAAATTATAAGAGAATGCTGCTCACTTATGCTTTTCTTTATAAATGTAAAGTTGATGATGTATGGTGCAAATGACAATGCCAGATTCTGCCCCACCATCAACCGCAAGTTGTACAAGATAACGAATAAATGTAAAAGTATCTCCGTTTTTTATTAAAATTATTGGTTTAAATTAAAGTCATGTACAAGTTGCTAGTCCAAAAAAACAGTTTAATTAAGAATTCAAAAAATAGTAAGAAATCGAAGCGAATTATTCATTGCTTTTGTTATTATTCTATAGGAGTTGCGAGAGTAGTAGAAAATGATACTGATTATGATTATGCAGTATGAAACCTGTAATAAGTCCCCAATTGTACATTACACGTCATTATTGTTTTTTAAAATAATAAAATAAATTAAAATAAGTAGTCATAAATTAACATGCTTGGTATTAATTAATACAAATAATATAGATAAATTAAATTCGAATTAAATTGGATATAAATGTACACATCGCATAGAGTGTAATTAAATTAAATTAGAATCTGTATTCTAGGAATTCCTTGTAGGAGTAGAACGCATGGGATGTTATGAGAAAAAAACAGACAGATTTTTGTTTTTCGGAGTAGATTTACAAAACAATGGCGTTCAAAATAATACAAATGTTTTTACTAAGCACTGCCTGTTTAGCGAACAAATACTTTAGTAAACAAATATATAATAAAGCTTTAAGTCCATTGCGATACGTTCCTGCAATTTATCATGAAAAACACTAATTATAGTTAAGTTAGTACTACTTCATTAGCAGTAGTATATTTTACATTTGGCACATGTATGTGCCTCAACTCATCAGAGCGAATGCATTCGCTTACAATGGTCATGATCCACAACGCGGGCCCAGTATGGATTGGTGTATTACACAGGTCTTAATGCTTTAGTTACTTTTTTTCGTATTGTTTAGTGACCAAACCTATTTGTCAGAGTTATTCAGGCCGCCCGTATAGGCCTCTGACGTGGCCTAACGACTGCTGCCGAGCGACAGCAACCGGGACCAACTGCATGCTTTCCGAGGCACGGAGGGGCTCAGATGAAAGTGTCACTAGCGGTCACCCATCCAGGTACTAACCTCCCCGAACGTTGCTTAAGTTTTGTGATCGTTTTCAACCTGTACGTTCGCAACTGGACTACGGGCCCCTCCGAGCTTTAGTTACTGAAATTAATTCATTAATGTATGTCTTTTATTAATTAGTTTTTGTAATAATTCATTTGTTTGTACCATGTTTACGTGTTTTGTAAGAAGTTCTTTGTAAAAATACCATATAACTTTCACCAAACCAAAAGAGAAAAAGTAGGCTGTTCCTAAAATAGTCCCCATTTAAATGAAAGAGTCTTGAAAGCGTTCAGAGGCTAGCTGAAGCCGGTGAAGTTTTGAACAGCGCTGGAACTACCTCTAGCTAGAGCTTTTGTTTAGCGAAATATATGCTAAAAGGTTTTAAAGCAATTCAGACAACATACGGACCTGAAATTTCAGCAATCTATAATACTCGTACGGTGGAACACAGAAAGGTGTACAGGAGAGTTATTAAGGTTGAGATTATCTCAAAAACTACTTGACCTATTGCTAAAATTATTTCACTGTTAGATAGATAAAGGTTAAAACTATGTAACTGTAAAAGAATTATTAAATTCGATCCAGTAGTTTTTGCGAAAATCTCAACTTTATTGAGACTCCCTGTATACTTATCTCTGTCTTCGACTAGGCCAATCGTAAATTATGACACAAATCAAAGAGGTCAGTGAAATAAAATGACGTAATTAAACAAGATTGAAAAGAGTATGTTATGCTTGTTTGGGAATTTAGAGCGGGTGAAAGAACTAAGGTAGATCGAAGAAAACATGTGACCAAATTGGCGATATTTTCAAAAATATCATAATATGCTAGCGAAATTTACAGCAGATGAGTGCAGTGAGTTATGAACGAACGAACGAATGAATGACCTAACTATGAAATGATTAATCAAATCTGCAATTTTCCTAAAAACACTCTAATTCAATTGAACGATCTGTCAGTAAAATGGCATTGTCTGTTACATTTATGATAAAGGTTGTGTTTAAAATGTTTACCTACACTACCCCCAGCTTTTGTGTAAATACATTTAAGTAAATAAGTAAATGTCACCTTCCCTTTGCAATTTAGTAACATAATATAGGTACGCGATGTACCTCGTCGACACAACGGCGCCAATGGCTTGCTTTCATGCACAGGCAAAGATTAGTTACGACAGCAGAAAAGGCATAGAGCAAAGTGCTTTTTTTTAACGCAAATCAATACCTGAATTTAGCCGCTATTCCTAAAAAAATTATGATAGAAAACTTTGGTGGTACTTAGCTTACAATGTCTTTTAATCATAACTCATTTATTCAGATCTTAGGAACACTAGGTACACTTGATCACGTCAATCAACAATATATCAGAGAAATTTTCAACAATATAAAAAACTAAACTTATGTTGGACAATCTGTTGGCAAAGAGCAGACCGGTTACATTACAAGAGATATTGTATTCACACTACCCGTTTCACTACAGAATTGCAGCTATTTATTATAATTATTAATTGTATTAAATCTATATTAAAGTTATAATTGTGTGCATATGTAAGCATTATGTATTATGTCAATAAAATATAATTCAGTTAAATATACAGAAAGGAACTATGAAATAAAAATGTTTTCGTAAAACCTAGCTTTTGCTCAGAGCATACTGTTACGCCTCTCTCATTGCGACGAAACGGCTCTAACATAAATCAGTCCAATTTAGATACTCTGCATGAATATAGCTATTAACCTGCCTGCTGCCTTAGACTACAAAAATATTACACATAGATGCAAGGCCGAATAGTCATCGGTCGGTATAACATTGGTGCCCGTAGCAGGTTAAATAAAAATTCATTGGTTTTATCGAGAAAAAAAAATACTGTTTCGTCTGCATCACGTCATAAGTAGGTATCTTATATTTCTTATTACGCGATTATATATATATTAATTCAAACATAGAAATAGCACAATCTTATTACACAGTGAGAGACTCTCAGGAACTCCGCAAAAGTGGTATTTTTTTGCATTTTCACTCAAGTCTGTGCTCACTGAAGTAGCGCAACAGGGTTGCCGACTAACAGCTCCACTGTTGCCGTCTTTCGCTGGAAGGCTTGTAGCCGTCTTCACACCAATCCCCGTTGTATTATTCCATAGCGGGACAGTTAAGCCAATGATACACTAGGGGACAAATGTCCTACGACATGTATCGGCGACATGTCAAGCGAAGCCGGCCGATTTCGCCTGACATATCTGGCGACATCGCGCGACTTATGTCCGTAGCGACCAGAGCGTGCCAGACATGTCGCGCGAAGTCCGGCAACGTCGCGCTACTTCACCCGACGTCCCGGGCGACACGTGTCGCAGGACATTTGTCCCCTAATGTATCCTTGGCTTTAAGCAGTACCTACGTGCACCGTCTCGACATAGTCTTATAACGTCTACTCTATGCCCCCGTATAAAGTTACAGCCACTACCGCAGATTCCGGAGATTGCTGGAGACGCCGGGAGATTTGCTGAGACGCGCAGAGTCGGGTGTCTCCACTAGTCAATAAAGGGATCCCGTGTGTAAGTACGGATCATGTTACGAATCCTAACTAAAAATATATCGTGAATGTTTTAAGATGGGCTGCAGGGAAACGATTGTTCAAGATATCGACATAGTACTTGTTGGGAATACTAAGTTTTCCAATATTATGACAAAGGGTTGAAGGTTTTAGGAAATAAGTGGTGGTTTAGAGGGATGCTTGCAAAATGACAATGCTAGATTCTGCCCCACCATCAACCGCATGATGTACAAGATAACGAATAAATGTAAAAATATCTCCGTTTTTTATTAAAATTATTGGTTTAAAATAAAGTGTTGTACATCAAGCGAGTCGAAAAAAACAGCTTAATTAAGAATTCAGAAAATAGTAAGAAATCGAAGCGAATTATTCATTGTTTTGTTATTCTTCTATAGGAATTGCGAGAGTAGTAGACAATGATACTGATTATGATTATGCAATATGAAACCTGTAATAAGTCCCCAACAAAATGATAGGTACAGCTTAAATGGTCCCGTAGTTTTGTAGGTGGGACAAAGCTCCATTGAAATGTGGCAATGTCATTTGGTGGGAAGTTCTCATAAGCAAAAAGCTATAAGAAATGAGATAGGTAATTAGATTCATTTATAACCGAAAGAGAGCACGAAACTTGTAGAATTAATTTAATAACAGAGCTGCCGAAATAACATCAACTAAAAGTGTTATTGGATTTCAAAACCGTCATACACAAGAATAATTACTAATCTAATTAAAACCATTTCCTAATCTACTTTGTCAGCTTATTAAAACCTCGCATAATTAGAAAGCTAATGCAGATAACAAGAACGAATCAAATTAATAATTAACGAATAACTCTTTCGACGATAAGCTTGGTTGATAAACCTGCATCGTTAGCGGGAGGGTTTGTACGTGATCCACATAGCGATGTAGACAATTGAGCATAGCAAGAAAGTAATATCGTCGACGAAGAAGAAGAAATTTTAGAAGTGACTAACGAAAATAGAAGAATCCAAACCAATGATCTAGTAGAAGAAAACATCAATGATCTAAACGTGAGAACATAGCTATAATTTAGTCAACCTAAAAAGTTTGACGTAGGTACGAATATTGGTGAAGTATGATTAAATACCAAGAAGCAAGAGTACCAGGTCTGTATTCCGTGCCGCGTTGTCGAGAGTGCAGATTGCCATAATGATCGCCAACCTTCGTAAGAAGACGGCACCATAAGAAGATGATTAAATTACTAACGAAGAAGCAGAACTTCTGCTTGTGGTATTATGGAAGTGACAAACTGTAATTTATTAGACACATGAAGGATAAAATGAAACGTTTGTTCCATACATCCAGCTGTATTGATCTTTGAATGGTGAATAAATGTCTATCACAGTTTCTTGTTGCGTCATTTCCAGACAATGTCAAGTGAAATAATATCCTTGGTTCTATACATGTGCGCCTATAAAACTATAACCGCCCATTGTTCTTGGTGTGTAATCATAATAAAACACTTGCATCTGGTCGTACATACCATTTTTGCCCTGATCCAACAATTGCCACTTGTAAAGTACTTAATTATAATGTCCAATAAGAAAGTACTAAGACTTACTTTAAATTTGAATAAAAGCTAAGGTGGAAAAGACATTTTAAAGACGTATTAGATCTCAGAGACAATTGTGTTACACGGTTGAATTATTGGAATCTAGACTCAAAAGGCTTTTTAGACAAAGGTAGAAGCTAATTACTATCAGTTTCAAAGGAATAGCGTGAAAGAGCGTATGGCTAATATAATCAAACATTAACATGACTCAAATGTTACTCGTAGATTCTATCTTTTAGCCTAAGATGGGGTGCTAAAAAGGTTACGGCTAGTACGCAGCTATGATGATGAATTAGAAAACCACAGTTGAACCACAGCAGCCACTGCAATGGAAATCCATGGCCCCTGCCTTATGGATAAAGGCGTGAGTTTATGTAGGTATGTATGAAAAACTATCACGCAATGAGGAACTATATGTACGAAAAAAACTTTCAAAAATGAAAACGGGCGACATTGTGAAATAGGAGCAATAATTTGTAATAACGACTTGGCATTGTCGCGAGGGCACTAAACGCCGCGGAACTCGCTTTTACGAGTGCATAGTAATTTATGTCACAAAAGCGTACACTCTGTATGATAGAGGGAATAAAAGTGAAGCGTATAGTGAATAAGACATAACGCAAACTGACTTAGTAAGTATTGAAGAATGCGATAACACATCCGTTATGACTGAAACGAATACAACAGATATGCAGGATTCAGATTCATGCCCGACGACTGGCCGATAATCACAACTAACTAAATGAGTATAATGATACAACTGCACTTTTAAACGAATTAAGTAAATATCTTTAAACAACTAAGGAAGTATGTCAAAAGAGAAATAGTGATTACATGATCTTTTAAATGACAAAACTTTAAAACGTCCCTTAAACACGCAAATTGTGTAATGCAAATAACGTATATTGACGACCTTTTCATAATCCCTACTATTACTGTCAATATATATAATGACATGACGAACATTTCCTTTAGCAATAAAGTCATCTTCGGACATAAAAAATCTTTATCATAAAATCGTAAACCAACATGAAGAAATATGCCTCTTGCTTTCCCTTTTAGCATATTTCTCCAAATACATAATTTCATATAAATTATTGCCGTTGAGAAAGCAGCCGATTGGGTATTCATGTCTGCATTAATATTGTCGGAACTGGGAACGGGAATAATAGTTAACAAATGAATAACAAACGCTGAAGCCCACGCACAGTTAAGTCTGGTTAACGTACAATAACTCTTCAAGAATGACAACCGTTAGTCAAGTTTCTCTATAAACAGACATTAGGCTTGCCTATTAAAATACATCGAGATAGTTGACATCAGAGGAAAGATTATTATCTTGTAGAATACGTCATAAAGACTGTGATACAAAATTGTCAAACATTCTGAAACAAAGAAATATTTGTAAACCGTTGTGGATGTAACAGTATGATTGTAGTATTAGTAAACGTAAAATAGCATAGTTGAATACTACCAATAAATATTTTCAATGTGATAAGCGGACACTAAGCGACAAATATAGTTATAAGTTGCTATGGAATAACCTATGTGATGAAGGTCTGGACGAAGCTTTATGTTTACCAAACGTCAAGTCAATGGTTCTATAGGAGAGCTTTAGTCAACAAAAAAAGAAAACCAATATTTGATAGATTTTAAAATAAACACACACTAAGCATATTCTCAGCAAGTGGTTTATGATGTAGAGAAAAACACGAGGTCAAATGAACCGGTTACTAACATAGAACTTTATTGTAATCATAATGATACTATTAATTTGATAGAAACCCCACTAATTGGAGAAATTTACTAACACTAATGCACCGAGCTCACCTCTCCCCTCGGAGCTGTTAATTTTATTTTATCTTTACGGTTGAAAGATAAATTTTACGCATTTATCTATAATAAGATGTTTTTTATTAGGCGTTTAGTTAAACGATCATTTTTAAAAGTTGTGAAATGTACGTTTAGGGTTACGCTATCATAATGTTAAAATGCTGTGACTTTGTGGCCGGTTTTATGTTTCATATAAGATTTATATTAAATTCTTCAAAGTGACGTAAGATCTTAAATCTTTTACTGGTAATAGGACTTTGAAAAGTGATGAAAGAAAACTGTCATAACGTGTTTTGATATTTTCTTGCATTTATTATTTAGATTTTCGTTTCGCATAGCGCATATGCAAGAAAAAAGGAACGCGTCATCAATTAAAAACATGATTTCTAACTGCAATGTTAGACATGAATTTGAGTAATTGCACAATTACTGGATAGATGTCGCTACCGTCCCTCAGACGAGAATATGGAGACAAAATTCACGATCTGGATACGAATCACGATGGTGTTGGAATAGAGCGTGCCACGGAATGGCGAGGTCCCGGGTTCGAATACCGGTCGTGATGAAATTTTTTCTCCATTAATCATTTAGATTGTCAAAACGTGGTTTGGAAGATTTGTTTTATAATGAAAATGGCATCTTTACATCAAAGGTTTTTCTGATTTCAAGATGGAAAAAGTCAAATGAAAACATGTTATTTTGGAAGACGCTATAAATTAGTTTTATCTTAAAGCTGACGATCAATGTTTTTTCCTACCCCAATAATGAGTCATTCATAATTTGTTAATATCATCAACAGATGTTGAAACTAATTCTTTGATTTTTCGCTAATTTCCAAAAGACAATGCCGGATTTGATTTGAGCTTTGCCCCACCTACAAAACTACGTGACCATTTAAGCTGTACCTACCTATCATTTTGTTGGGGACTTATTACAGGTTTCATATTGCATAATCATAATCAGTATCATTTTCTACTACTCTCGCAACTCCTATAGAAGAATAACAAAAACAATGAATAAATCGCTTCGATTTCTTACTATTTTCTGAATTCCTAATTATACTGTTTTTTTCGAATCGCAACTTGTACAAAACTTTATTTTAAACCAATAATTTAAAAAACGGAGATATTTTTACATTTATTCGTTATCTTGTACAACTTGCGGTTGATGGTGGGGCAGAATATGGCATTGTCATTTTGACAAAAACTTATTATGTTATGCATTGTATTCCTTCATATAACGTAACTGTACCAGTATATACAAGCCTTCATTCTAGTACACAGGGTGTATTCAAAGTGTTATCGACTGGCTTATTCCTAGATAAACGGCTGTGTACACATCGAGGCGTAAGGCAGGATATGCTTACAGAGGCGCTCTGTCAGACTGTAAAATGGGGCAAACAAACAGATTCAGTGGGAAGTTTACAGGACAGACGAATTTACTAAGTTACGTCAATGATTCAATGCAAAATACTAAGTTTGAAGTGTTTGAAAGGTCTTCTTTTTTTTTTAATTTATTGTTCAATGACATTTTATAAATATACATTTAAAATCTACTTTCCCATCTCAGGCGAAACCACGTATGGTTTGTATGCCGATGGGCAGTTCTAATTTTTAATATAATATGTAAGTATATTACACGGAGTCACCAACCACCACCAGAGGACGCGCGCGGCGTTCCTCCACAGAGAGACTTCAGCTCCACGAGGGACACAGCTCCTCTTTGAACATACGTGGTCCTTTATTGAGGATGGTCGTTCTTACCATGAAATGAAATTGAAGTCAAATGCAATTAAAATAGATAAAAAAAAGATTACCTAATGTCGCTGCTGACTTAGAAAATTGAAGAATATGATAAGTAAAGTGGATGGATGTAGTCGGTATCAAAGAACAGCGAAAGTTTACTGGATTACCAGTAAACTTTCGCTGTTGCATTATATAGGTATTAACCTATATAATGACAGGATATATACATAATCATAATAGTTGATTAGGTAAGTGATTGTGATAGAAATTGTTACAAAGACGAACAAATTATGACAGAATGAAAAACGAAGTTATATTTATTAAAAGAAGTTACTTTTTATATACTTATACATATAATTACTTTTTATTTTTATATTATTTTTACCTTTCTTAAATTCTTTATTGTAAATATGTAATAGTTTGTTTTTGTAAATAAATAAATAGACTTACATTAATATATCTACGATAGCTTCTAATTCCAATAAAAACTAATTGATATTTTAAAACGAAAAAAACCTATGAGTTTCATTTCCACAATTTCTGTGAATATTCGAACATTTAACATGAATCAAGAAACAAATACTTATACACACGTCATTTCATATTAATATGGCGAACAAATGTTCTGAAAGTTCCTACAAGATCCGTGTCAAACTATAAAGACATGAACGAATATTTAATAATAGGTCTGTTTAAACTTTTAATGTGTACCCGTCGCGTACCGACCCATGTGTCTGTCTTGTCAATAATTATTAATACGTAAATAAGCGTTATCAGCTTACACGAGCAGAATAAGTTAGTGAGGAAATTTTAGAACGTGAGAAATTAGGTCTGTGGTTTAATCAAACAAAGTTATAAGTAACAATTAAAGTTTACCACTGCACATCTTTTTCGTCGAAAAACATCTTTAGTTTCAACTGCTTACGTATTCCTATATGAAATTCATTACTACGTGTTTTCTTCTCATATACAATTTGAAACATTTTGAAGGTTTCAATATACTAGTTAATTTTTCATGAACTTTTCTTTAAGAGCCTTCCAAGAGCCAACTAGCGCCGCCAATCTTTAAAAAATCATATCTTCCAATATAATCAATTTGCCAGAAACGGCCGTTTTTCGCAATTATGTGAACTACAACTTACCTACATTGCATCACGTTACAAATAAGCATTTAAAAAATAATATTTATAGCAATAAACAATGTGAACGTAGCTTTTTTAATAAAATTGATTATATTGGAAGATATGATTTTTTAAAGATTGGCGGCGCTAGTTGGCTCATGTCAGCGCCTTAATATCTGACTGGTTCTCAATTATATTCTGTTTTGAACAATTACCTAGGTATATTATTTAGGTTTTATTGTTTCCAATAGTGGTAGTCTCCAGATTGTTAGCTATATACCCTTACAGTTCGTCATACAGAAGTCAATATTTATCAAAGACTTTGCCTACCTAATCATATGACGAATATAGATGATTTCATTCCATTCCATTAATAAAATATCCAAGTATGACGTAATCGTAAAGAAAACCGTTTGTTGACCAGTTTCGCAAGCGAGCTGTTTGAGTAACATAAAAAACTCTTATCGTAAACGTTATCTTTACTTTATCGATATATTTATCGGTCGTCGACGCGTGTAACGATTTTGTGTCAGATACTGTGTTTACATGTACAAACACAAATATTGTCATATATATCGGTGATCCTTTGAAGTGTCAGTGTTTTTCTACTTTAGGAAATATAGGGACTGGATGTAGACAAAGGCTTTTGCAGATCTATTGAAGAAGTAATCCTATTTATTTAGGAATGAAACAATTCCCTTTTTCGACTTTTACCTAGTAAGGTTATTAGGTACGCAGTCGATTGCGAGAGAATTCACTATAATAGCAATGCATAGTAATGATTTTAGGCGTTGTAACCTAAAATAAATAGAATTAAAACGTGTTTACTGTTGTATCAATAATATTTTCAAAGTTATTTCACACAAAACATTTACTGACAACTCATTTTTACTCTCTGACATTTGACAATAGAACCTCAAACTTTTCAAAATGGTTTTCTTTTTCATCGGCACCATGGAGGCTCTACTCCTACATGATAAATCTTAAACTACCCACTACAATCGCTAGATGTCATGTGTTTTCGGTACTCCTTTATGGGACTGAGACTTGGACGCTTACTAAGCTAATGAGTGAAAAAGTGGTAGCGTTCGAAATGTGGGTGTATCGAAGAGTGCTTAAGATCTCGTGGGTACAGCGAGTCCGAAATGAGACAGTGCTCCAGAGACAAGGATGTGGAGATTCCTAAGACCATTAAAAACTGAAACTCCAGTATCTAGGTCACATAATGACGGCGCCCGAGCGGCTCGAGGCTCAGATGGGGAGGAGGAAGGTGAGGGATGAATGGATTATATATTGTGGGCTAGTACAGCCCACAATGAGGAGTGCTCGGGCGCCAGTCGGGTCGCGGTTGTATCACAGTTTCCCGTGGCTCGGCGAGAATGGCACGAGGTGGAACACCCCAGGACATTTAGTCGGTATGCTGCCCCTTCAGGGCGGTGAGCCCGACATAACCAACACGCTCCCCCGGACGTGGTGACACATGATTTGCAAGCATGTTTTACCTGGGTAAAAAAAAAAAAAAAAGGTCACATAATGAGGAATAAAAAGTACGATCTTCTACAACTGATTCTTCAGGGAAAGATCCAGGGCAGAATAAGGTCAGGTAGAAGGAGAATATCATGGCTCAAGAACTTACGCGAATGGTACGGTAATAGTACCGGGTCTCTATTCCGTGTTGCGTTGTCGAGAGTGCAGAGTGACATAATGATCGCCAATTCTTCGTAAGAAGACGGCACTATGAGAATAAAAAGTAATATTGTTACTTTGTCATAATATTTGTCGTCATGTAGTGATGTAACCTTTAAATGTGTTGTATTACTATCTTCATTGACTATATTAGAATTACGCAAAGACTTCGACATAAAATTCTAAATATGCTCAAATATATCATTGGTCCAATATATTTCACTACTACTTTTAAAACTTCCATCGCATATATTCAAGTTATCCAATCGAGCCTCAAAGACAGTTACGTGCAAGTGTAAAGAAAATCCTCGTTCGTTCACTTTCAAAGGCGTATTCTCTATATAAAATGCCGATAATACTGCCTTACCGGCGGCTTTGTATGCCATTGTAGCATGCATGTACTGTGCAATGTACAAAGCCTGTGAACTGTGCATAAATCTTGTGCAAAGCAAACCTGTTTATTTTGCTTTGCTATTTATTTGAAATGGCTCGCGATTTCTTGGCACGTACTGTGTTGGATAAGTTCGTATTATCGACTACTTTATTATGAGTGCCGATGCTTTTTGTTTCTAGTGTTCTGTTGTTTACGGATATTGTTACAATTAGATAGATTATTGTACTATTAATGGCACGAGGATCCCAAAGGGAAGATATTACCGACAGGTTAAAACAATTACCTTATTAAAAGTGTCACCATTTTATAATGATACCTTTTTTTACCCAGGTAAAACATGCAAGATCATGTGTCACCACGCCCGGGGAGCGTGTTGGTTATGTCGGGCTCACCGCCCTGAAGGGGCAGCATACCGACTAAACGTTCTGGGGTGTTCCACCTCGTGCCATTCTTGCCGAACTACGGGAAACTGTGATACATCCGCGACCCGACTAGCGCCCGAGCAGTCCCCATTGTGGGCTGTACTAGCCCACAATGTATAATCCATTCATCCATCATTTATAATGATACCTACCTATACGAAACCTAAAACCCGCGAGCGACGACGTCACGCGGGGCTTTAATCTAGTATGGGGTTTGCTTGTGACAAGTTCAAATTCTGACGAATTATGAATTGGACGAATTGCGATTATGTCCATCAATGGCGCCTAATTCCTATTGACTTTGTTTATTTTGAAGTTCTTTTTAATCTGTCCTTTGGTTGGTGTGTGTCATTCTTCGGTAAACCTACTTTAGATTATTTGTTAATCAAATCTATTCCTACCTTTAATTCTGGCTACGAGCGTCTTAATATGAATCCTAAGTCGTGGATCTGACAGTCTATCATTGACTTATAATCACTAAGTGCTGTTCATGTCTTTGCTTTTATGTCATTTATGTTTCAGACATTTTATCACATTGTATTATTTCACTTTTATCGCTAATACATGTTTGCAGCACCAAGAGAATAAAGACTCTTGAAAGCATTTTTTCTGTTCGTTTCTTTGTCGCCGCTCTATGAGCTGAACGTTTCATTTTTATATGAGCAAATTGAGAAAACATTGTATTCGACTTCAGTGTATATTGTTCGTCTGTTTGTTTTGTATTGTTTGGAAATATATTATAGCACAAGTACAGTCTACCATAGAAAAAAGTGTACAAGGCGCCATTAGGGTGATGAAACTGGCATGGAATGATGGAACCTCGTCGATATAGAGTTTGATGCCAGCTATATGAGAGTATCAATGGCCATTGCAAGCTTCATCATTATCATCAGCCCGTATCAGTCCACTGCTAGACGTAGGCCTCTCCAAGAGCATGCCACTCAATCCTACTCTTGGCCCTCTGCATCCAGTCCCTGCCAGCCATCTTGTGAAGGTCATCCCTCTATCCGGTCGGAGGACGTCCCACACTTTTACCCGTTCGTGGCCTCCATTGGAGAACTCGTCTACCCCATCGGTTATCGGTTCTACGACAAATGTGACCAGCTATTGCAAGCTTTAGTTCGCATCAATGACAATGGGATTTCATCTTGGGCACATTAACCAAAGGATCATAGAAATAAAGTAAATGATCGAAAAACATTCTTAGGTATGAGAACCAAGAAACCAATATAGGGGAAGGAGATATCTGAATGAATCTGTTCAACAATGTGAAATTGAAGCTATCCGATTTAATATGTAATAATCACAGCATATCTTTAAACGTCATTGGTTTTGATTATTGTTTCATATAATGTACGTTTAGCAAAACAAGAATTGAAAATAATTTTCGTCACGAACGAGATCCTGAAAATTTCCCCCTTTTCATATTTATGATTTACGATAGTCGTTTTTGCTTACTTACCTACGTAATATACATTTATCTGAGGTTGACTATATAATAGGTATACCAGGTCGTTAGTGCATTGATTTTGTAATCAGTTGCAGTGCTATCGACCAAGTTTCCTGGAAACTACATTACAATAGATCGCAAAATAAGCCAATATACACCTGACCTACGCTACTTTATTGTCTCGGAAGGAAAAATGTAGTTCTCGTGGGAAAACGGACAAAGTCGGGAATGGTACGAAAGGCCAGGAAGGGAGGCACATAAAATATGGAAGACTCTTTCCAATACGAATGTAGCTTGGTAGGTTCTTTGAGAGAAACAGCTGTGTGTGCAGACACATGTTTTTATGATAGAGCGTAGACTAATACAAAGATGTGTGGTACTGAACAACTTCAAGTGATTATATATAAACGGATATTACTAGTTTTAATTCTTAAACTTCAAGTGAATCAGTAAAGAAATTATTATAGGTGAATTAGGCCCATATTCATTGACAGTGAGCACGCTCTTCAGATTGTATGAAACCAGACAGTTGTAAGACCGAACACAAACTCAGCTCGCACTCAAAACTGTCTATGAATATTGTGCTTTAAAGCTCAGGTTTTGCGAAAATTAGACCTTTTGTTCTTATAATTTACTGTAACTTTTGATTATCAATGTCATTAGGGTTTCAATTTGCGCGATAACAACTGCCACAGCTCCCTGGCGCTCCAAATCAATCAATGGTATTTACTGTTTGAAATACTAACAGCAAATACAGTACAGTCAAACAAAAGTTCATAAACATAATATGTGGAAGCATTCCAAGGTGTGACCTAAGTCTACTATGACCAAGGTGGAATAAGCCTTTTCAACGCAGCGATTAACAGCGGGGTTAGGGCGCGTTCCCATTATGTTTTAACGTTTTTTTACCGTTGATAAACTGTCGTTTCTAGCTATTCCCATTAATACGACATCTATATTATTTCTGTCGTCATATCGTGGACGACAGAGTTATCGTGTCGTTATGTGTGTGAATAACTCCATTTAAATATACAAGCCACGATACACGACTATATGTCGTTACGACATAGTGGGAACGCGCCTTTACTCTCACCTCTTACAGCGATCCAGTTTAGGTATTCGCAAATAAGTATCTAGTACTTTTATTGAAAACAAAGCTACAAAACTAACCTAACACCGTTAGATCGAATTCAACCCGCCCAACTAGTAGGTAATCACTGATTAAAAGCCTAATTCAAAATAGTGTACGTACGTAATAAAAGATTTAATTATCGATAAAGCCGCGCCTACACTAGAATATTTTGCGTTCAATCGTGTTCATCATACCAGTGTTCAGTGTTCAATTAAACCGAACACGACGGACATGCTGGCACGTCGTACCTCGATCCCAGCGCCGCGTTATTGGTTCACGTAAAATTTACGAGCCGGCTATAACCGCTTATAACCGCTTACAACTAGACATAACCGGATTATAGACGGACGTATGACGGGCGACGTGTTTTATTGGTGCAACGCACATTTTTGGAAGTGGTTTTATGGGATGCTTAGTAGGTCAGAGTTTCGTTGATCTAAATTAAGTTACCGCGAGGACTAGGAGACGAGATCGAAAGGAAATGGCCTGAAGTTATCAGAATGTGAATTTACTGAAGCAACTGACAAAATTAAAGGAATTGAAAATATTGACAGTTTTTTTCTCGACTCTAATAGGTGTACTCTACTTAACTCTACCCTGCTTTACAAGTGATCAATGATCTTTGCGGTCCCCTATTTTTTGCGATTTTTTATATGACCTGAATTATTTCAAACACACAAGAATATCACTTTTTAAACTTACACGGTTTGTATACATATTAATTATATAAAACGGGAATTACCGTGTTAAACATTTATTATTGATCTCTCGATATTTCGACAGCATTGCAGCCATCATCATGGTCACGAGTAGAATCCGAGATATCAATAATAAATGTTTAACACGGTAATTCCCGTTTTATAATAATTTATATGCACACAATAATAATCTGTACATATGTACAGGTTTGTACAGGATATTTTCCTTTGCCATTTTAAGATCAATTGGTTGGAGTGTAAAACGCCTTTTTGCATAGCCGACCTGAGGATCTACTGTATATTTGAAGGTCGTGATCATTTTCCAACACTGCATAATAAGGTATTACAAGACAGTCCGTATTCACAATGAATAGACCTTTAAGGTCAGCCACAGTAACCTTCGGGCTGGAACCAATACCTAAATCCACATAATAAACAGACAAATAAATAGCCAGAGACAACTCCAACGATATTTGACCCCAGTGTTTGCCACCCCTATTCTCTTCAACTCGATTCGATCGATCGACTCATTCGATTCGACAGATGGCCCGCCCAATCATTAGTAATGAGATCGTATTGTATGTGTGCCAGTCACCTACTGACGACAAATGTCCGACTTCGATTATGTTATGACTATGAGCTATTTATAAATTGGCATTGGAATTTATTATATCGGTCATTTCTTGACGAGAGATATTATACCTAATAGGAAATAATGTTTTCGTTCATTTTCTAATTTTAATCTTTTGACTTTCTTTAATATAATCATTTCTAGCGATTCCAGATTAATATTAGGTAAGCCTTCAGTTGATCAGTTGAAAGCATGCCCCGCCTCATTTTCTGGGCATTTTAACGTCATAGGTAGCGATCTGAGGCATACGATCTACGTCCAGTAGGTAATGACGGCAGAAAATGAGGCGGGGCATGCGTTTTAACTGATCGCAGATCGCGGCTGTGTGTCAAGCTTTATTCGCTGTAAAGCGAGACGTCGCGCTCCCTCTTACGCGATGTAGCAAAATAATATGAACGACAGTGACAGTTTAAGCCTGACACATATTGGCGGCCTGCTGTTGAAACGCATGCCCCGCCCCATTTTCTCCCGTCGTTAACGTCCAGTAGGTAGCGATCTGCAACCTAGGCCTCAGATCGCTCAGACTTAATAACGACGGGAGAAAAGGGGTCGGTACATACGATGCAACTGGCCGCAGATCGCGGGCTGGCCGCATGTGTATGTGTCAGGCTTTATTTCTCAAAAAGATTCACTTCAGGCAACAAAAATAGTAACTTTTTCTGAGACGCTGAATTTGACAGCTCGCGATTCAGTTTACGGCGAGTATCCATAAATGTCACTTAAAGTTTTTCCACCGTTTCGGCCATTGATTCCTTTCTAACTTCACCTATTTTAACAAAGCGTTAAAGGGACAACATTAAGGTTTAGGGTAGGTGGAGAGTGGAGGTGGAGTACACAGTCGTAGGTATTAAGGATTGCCGAAAATATTGAACATATGCGGTTAGTATTACATCCATAGACAAGCATAAATTATCGTATTCAATGTTACCGATTTGTAACTCAGTATGTGTGTAAATGGGCCGAGTAATATATCAATCGGGACATGATTTATGTATTATATGCTCAATCGCGCGGAAAACTGTACTTATTTACTTATTGAACTGGTTACTATTTATCTCGTTGATATATTGGAATTTTGTACAAATTTTAATCATATGTCACGGGCAATATTTATGAAACCTATGTGCTTGATGGAGCGCTACGTTTTTAATAAAAATAGTTATTTTACGGTACAGATTTTTGAAAATATGAAATACATTTAGCACTGTTATTATTAAGTAAATGTTTACCTATTTTATTTAATACATTTTAGTTCTTTGTCTATAGACATATGCCTTTAAAGACTAACCATATAACTAAAGAATTTTATTTTTAACTTTTTTTTATTGTAAACAAAGAGTTAGCGTAGATGGCATACACAGTGACTATGCAACAGCTTCGTATGGTGTGCCACAGGGCAGTGTACTCGGGCCCACACTATTCCTGATGTACATAAACGATCTCTGTCTCCTAGATCTGGTTCAGGCATCAGTGATCGCTTTTGCAGACGATACAGCACTCATATTTCACGGAAAGTCATGGGAAGCTGTATTCGATATGGCAGAGGCAGGACTGAGACGTGTTACAAAATGGCTACAACACAATCTTTTAACCTTAAACACACATAAAACTAAATATCTTTGTTTGAGCATAACGCAACGCACAGCACCGCCAGAATCAAAGACACTAAAACTTCACACTTGTTTTGATTCTACCCACACTAAATGCACATGTCCGATCCTTGAACGTGTAAGACATACCAAATACCTAGGTATTAACATTGACAATCACCTAGACTGGAGAAAGCAACTAGAATCACTAAGCGGACGTGTGAGAAAGTTACTCTTCATCTTTAAGCGATTAAGGGCAGTTGCAGATGAACACATCATAAAACTGATCTACACATCCCTATGCGAATCCATACTGAGATACTGCGTGGTAATTTGGGGGGCTGCATGTGCCGGGCATCTCATGAAGGTGGAACGAGCACAACGTGCCATATTAAAAGTGGCATTCAAGAAGCCCTTCAGGCATCCAACCGAGTTACTGTATGAGGAATGCAAGGTTCTAACGATCAGACAGTTGTTTATTATGTCAACTATGTTACGTTTTCATAGGACGGCACCTACTACCATCCAGTTATCTGGAAGGTCCCAACGCCTTGAAATGTGGCAGGGCCCAGCTATTAAAACAAAATTTGCGCACAGAACATTCATGGTATTGGGTCCGTTCATCTACACCAAACTTAACAAAACCCTAGATATTCTTAACTGCAAAAGACGTACCTGTAAAGAAAAATTAAATAATTACTTACTTAAACTAAATTATAAACAAAGCGAGGAAATTCTACATGTCCTAAGATAGGTGATTCACACACACACACACCCTCACCCTCCCTCTCACACACACCCTCTCCCTCACAGACACATACACGTACACACACACACACACACACACACAATTTTTGTAGCATTGTCCTCTGAAAATATATATTTGATATACAATTATACATTTACTACATTATATACTTTATATACAATACTCATATATATTCTATATATACCTACTGTATTGAATGTGATATCTATTAAGTTATATTATTTTATTATATTAGTGTACCTACTTAATTATGTTTACAATTATTTCTGTGTAATCGTGATATTTGCGTATTTTTCACTATGTACCTAGGGAAGAAACTAGTCTCCCACGACACAGGGTATCCTAGTGTGGGGACTAGTGAATTTGTATCTAGAATGTAAGTATCCAACGTACAATTAATAAATTTCATTTCAAATTAATAAATTTCATTTCATTTCATTTCAAATTATTATATTACAAAATTAAAAACACGACGGTTGCAAAATTATTCGATAATTTTTGTTTTATTGTCTACAGTGGTTATTTTGAGATTAATATCACGTTAAATTAATCAGAAAATGTTCGCGAGTGACAGTACGGTGAATTTATTGGATAATTTGAGCAAGATCTGGGGTTTCAAGCTTTTATCAAGAGTTCCCGCTACAAGCTCGGGAGTGAACGTGACTGTCGAGCTGCTTCGTCCAGAGTGATGACGCTACGGCGTCTCCTCTGGATGAAGACATGAAGACGCAACTGCGACTCCTCTGGAGAAAGGTAGACTAATTATATTATATTGAATTTTCTGTAACATGACATTGGCAAATGACGAACTGTCGAGACCATTATTAAAAAAACACATTCAGGCATAAGCATTACACGACTGCCGAAATAAGGAGAGTAATGTTTTTCGAGTGTATTAAATGAGTATGTGTGGGTATGTAGACTCTCTGTAGCCAAAAGAGCTTGATGAATTTTGATGTATGAATGGTTAAATTCGTCTTGATCACGGTTCTGATATAGGTGGATCCATTTAATACGTACCGCAAAAAGCAGTAGGTTTTTTGGTTCTATAATTAGCTTGTTAATAAGTGCGTATGAAAAAATGAATTAATAATAAAAGTATTAATATTCGTACTACAGAAATCAATCACCTGCATTTAATAACGGTCGCCGAAACTTAATAAACGCACGATATTTATACCGGGTCATTTTTCTCGCAAACGGCACATGTTATGGGCCATCACGTGAGCCATTTTACCGACCCTTTAGCGGGTCAGTCAGACAAACGGTTCTTAACGGTAAAATCGTGTATTTTGAATAGAATAACATTTATTGCCTATTAAGTATATACATATAAGAAATAAAAACAGTCTTAATAAATTACAATGACAATTAACACACATATAACTTAGTCAAAAAGGCTTCAGCTGATGCTGACACAGACCGACGTATCGTGATATAAAATAAGCTTTTGTATGCCAAAATTATTGTTTTAACGTGAATTAATATGACTATGAAACGCGAACAATTTCAGATTGATATTATCATACAAATTGTATGAGAATGTCATTAGTCATAAGCAGCTTTAGAACATTTTTCTTCCTTTCTCGTGTGGTTTAGTAACCAAACCTATTTGTCAAAGTTATTCAGGCCGCCCGTAGGCCTTTGACGTGGCCTAACGACTGCTGTCAAGCGACGGGGGCAACTGCTTATCGTGCTTTCCGAGGCACGAAGGGGATCAGATGAAAGTGTCACTAGCGGTCACCCATCCAGGTCCTGACCTCGTCCAACGTTGCTTTACTTGTATGATAATTTTCAGTTTGTAGTAGCCCCTGACCTCAGACCCAGACCCTAATAATCCCTCCATAACACAGGGAATCCTATGTCATACATTTTTTAAACTAATAAGTAGGTATAAGTACAGACAACAGCAGATCCATGGTAACCCTTGCAGTACGATTTTAAATCTTACGACGCAGATAATAAGAACGGTCCAAACTATTACAATTGATCTGTTGTTAGCTACCTACTCGTAGTTCGTGTCACGGATGCTATCGTTCTGTTTTCAAACATATTTGAAAGTTATACCTATGTAAATTCAGGAAACTTCAGAATTCATTCATTCATAAGCTCACGCCCTTTTACCCCCCGCAGAGGTAGGCAGAGACGATGGACTTCCATATGCTGTGATACTAGCATACAATAGCACACATAGCGATCTGGCATACAATAAGCACACATGCGATCTGGCATACAATAGCACAAATATCCTAGCATACAATAGCACACCCATTTAAACTTTATCTTACTTAAAAAACTCATAGTTTGACTATATAAAAAACGGCTGTATTTTTCATAACTTCATTCTATAAGGTTTACTCAATACAGTACGGACTCAAATATGCTCATGACAGTAACCGTACCCCTCCCCCGTGTACCCTCTCCCTTTCCCCCCTGTCATCCTTCTGATTGAAACCATTGCAAGTGACAGTCGTCAGCTGCCGAGAGATGAGACATTATTAGCTGTCCAATTTTGGCTAACATCTGGCCACATTTATAAAGTCACTGAAATTGAATCGGTTAACTTTTCAATGAAATAAGAACGACTGGCTACAAATTATTGATATTAATAATCTGTTTTCATATTTTCGGTCTTCTTTTCTCGTGTGGTTTAGTGACAAATAGGTTTGCTATTTGTCAAAGTTATTCAGGCCGCCCGTAGGCATTTGACGTGACCTAACGACTGCTGTCAAGCGACAACAATCGGGACCGACTGCTTAATATAACATGCTTTCCGAGGCACGAAGGGGCTCAGATGAAAGTGTTACTAGCGGTCACCCATCCAGGTCCTGACCTCGCCCAACGTTGCTTAAATTATACGATTGTTTTTAACGTGTACTTGCATTTGGCCTACGAGCCCCATATTTTATTCACTTAGATTCATCATCATCATCAGCCCGTATCAGTCCACTGCTGGATAGACCTCTCCCAAAGCATGCCATTTAACCCGATTTTCGCCCTTTTGCATTTCTGCCAGCCACTTAGAATAACCGATAAGAAAAATACTAAGTGGCGGTTTAATCCATGGTTTAAAGATTTTCGTGTTAATAACTAAAATGATTCAGCTGGATTTCGTCACACAAAGATGGTTTAAATTGGTGGTCCAATTTAAAAAGTGACGAAATGATTAATGATTAACATGGATTAAACCATTACTATTTAATTAAACCACTGTTAGTAGAGTTGTTATAAATACGACTGCAAATTATTCGATCAATTATAGTAACCTAAATACGGTAGGTATTCATTCGACTTTTTAAAATTGGCATCACAAGTATTAAGGGTTGCCAAAACGAGATTATAATTTATTCAGATTAAAAGTCAAAAATTATATCAAAAAAATTGGGGGGATAAGTGAACGGGTGTGATGAAAGCGGGTGATATAGTAAGCACCCGTGCATAATTTTGGCTTGAATCTGCAACCATTGTTGACGCACGGCACCCCATTATTACTTTTTACGGTTTAACAAGCTCATATTTTTACTTATCTCGTTGTGTGAATTGTTATTGTATATTTTGTCCGGAGGGTGACAAAGTGCGGTGGAACTTTAGGGTGGCAGGATTGGCAACATAACATAAGGGCCACAAAAATACTGGTTTTTGTAGCACGAATATAAGACAACGAACGTCTAGGAATGTTAGGTTTAAAATATTATACTTTGTCGTTTTGATGAAATATGCAAGATTTGCAATAAAACATGCTCTGGCGTATTATAATAAAAACTTCCTAAAAAGTGTTGAGAGTTCCGATTTAACCATCTTTGTTAAGCGAGATCCAGCAATATTGAGTTTATTAATACAAAAATCCTTAAACCACCGCATAATCCGTTGGATCTATACGACACGAGCGCAGCGACCGTGAGACGCATCATGGCGCAGGACTTCTTTAACGACAGTTATCATTAAAGTATTTTTTAGATTTATATAAAAAAACTTAACATAAGTACCTATTTAAGTCACTTTTATTTTTTAATTCTTGAGACACATCTTGCTATCTATAGGTGGAGATTTGTAATTAGCTTCTAGACATTATTAAGTAACCTAAAGTTATTGTAGCTGTAAATCTTCCTTAAAAAAAAAAAAACTTTAAAACCGCAAGTACCGCACTGAAGATAGGGGCCCAAAATATCATATTACCTACAAGGGTCCCAAAATACAGTTACGCTTCTGGTGACAACCCTAGCGTTTGACACTGCGAGGGTTGTCAGTTATTGTGGTATATCATGAGTATTTCGAGTCGCGGTTTAAAACGAAAAAGTTTTTAATTTTCCAGTTTTTGTATAACTTTTATTTTTTCCAACAATATTGTAACTCCGTGCTCTAAATATAAACCTAAATATATCTGAATTCATACAGTAGTGATTCTGGTGTTTGATTTCTAATATTCTTGTTTATTCGTTTATTTTTCTAAAATTGCAATTTTTCACACCGAATTCAGTTAATCACAGGACAATCATTGTAAAGAAAAAATCATGCACCAGAATTGCTACCTCTATCTAAACCGAAGCCCAAATCAAGTGTCTTATTTTGTAAACAAAAACTACCCTACACTACTAACATTTTAAGCTGTTCTGTGATTATTGCATAGTTATTTTCACATTATTAGATCAGGTTCAATCAATCATCTACTTAATTGTTACAGCACAACCAGGTAATGGTTTACAAAATAAGACACTAGATTTGAGCCGCGGTATAGTTTATTTTATTTTGTCATAGAATCGTTATGCACAGATAGATAACCTTGTCATTCATCACTCAATCTGCACTCAGAGGCTTTCAATTAATGCCTACATAGTTATTACTTGTATATTGTAGTAGGTGTCTACTCCTCATTTCTGTATCAACACGTAAGGGAACTGTCCCAATAACCGTCACTTTTTGAACTTTTCACTTTTGATTTTGTAGCCACGGCCGTAGTATAAGACCCACAGGGAATGAAATGGTGCCAAGATATAAACAATTTATTTAAAATTTACGTAATTAAATAATGTTTCTTTAATTTTAAGATTAAATAAGATATTTTTGGACTTATATGAAATAATACCCCTTTGCCCGGTATCCGGCATGTCCTTGTACAGATATCCGGCTTACCTGAAAAAGAAAGATAAATAAATTAGATCACTATGCCACTTATTATGGCACTTCACTTGGCTATTCGTATTCGCTATTGGATGTACGTCATGTATTTGTCAAATACATGACGTACATACATACAAATACAAACGGTGCCAACGTTTAGGCGAGAACATGGCAAAAGAAACATTTTTAATAACTAATTAATTATATTACCTACTAAGTAGTAATGACACCATGCGTTTTCCTCGTTTAAGAGTTCATCTATTTTGTTTCTAGGTACTTAATCAACTTTTTTACCAATTAATAATAGATTTTTTTAAATATCCTTTCTGCCAACATCGTGACAACTGCATAGTTAATTTAAGTACCTTAGTGTAGTGTCGATTATCCCAACTGAAATTGTATAAGTAGATTTATTATCAACTAGCTGTACCCCGCAACTTCGTTTGCGTAGAGGAGGAGGATGGAGGAGATCAGGAGGCAGATCTTCCTCTCTGGACCCTTGTTTCCACATCACACACCACCATGACTATAGCCTATGAGCTGTCCGGATATTTCAGCTATCTCCTAGGGAAACTCCCATCAAAATCCCTTCAGTAGTTATGGCGTGATACTTGCACAAAGTCACAGGCAAAAATTCTAAAAATTATTGTTTTGGCATCAGTATCGATCCTAAAACACATTACAATTATTATTTCATAAAATATCCAATGTGCAGACACAACTTTTTTACAGTCTTATTATATGTACCTATAGATTATTTGGGTATCAGTAGGTACCATACATCGATCATGTAACGTAATTGTTTCGTGTTGGGAGCTATCTGATTGTGGATGTAATATGTGGAAAGGTTGCCCTCATTGTTTTCGATTTGTATTTTATTGTTCGACACACGGTTCGGATTGCATTTCAAATGAGTGGGACTTCTGGCAGCTGATCGTAATTCTTTGCGTGTAATATTAATTGGATTTGTTTAGAAGCTAAGCTGAGTACAATTGTAATTTATTTTTTGAATTTACTTATAAGTAGTTTTCATTAAAATTCTTTATTGGTATTGCAAGCAAATAACATGTTAACAAACAAAAATATTTGCACTGCGTGTTTCGCGTAGGTACCTACACCAATTAACTATCTAACGTAGATATTACTATTTATTATATTTACATACTATGCACTTCTACCTCTTTCTGATATATTTTTATAATATCCTCTGCAGTTGGTTGTCTGGAAGAAATCGCTTTTAGCGATAAGACCGCCAAAATTGTACATGCTTCTCAATTATGTAATTAATACTGTATTATGGTGCAATAAAGTGTATTTATCTTATCTTAACCCAAATCATTAATTTATAATGTTTAGCTCCTTTGGCGCTCGCTATGATTAATCTATTTCATTATTTTACATACATTTATTTTAAATTAAATATTAGGTAATTAATCGCTGCATTTCCAATCCACATGATTTAATTTTGGGTTAAATTGAGCGAGTTAGGTAGACTTTCCTATGCATTTCTAAAAGTCTAAAAGTACATAATATATATTTAAAAATAGAAAAGATGTTAGGTAAATAATGTTAAGTCTAACTTCGATGAACTCTATAGTACCTATGACCGTCTAAATCAGTCTTCGCCTGCGCGGTACAGGGATGCGGGGGTAACAGAAATGCGCCTGCCGCCCGCACCTCTCTCGGTCCCCGTTGTCGTCATACCCCCGCGTCCCTGTACCGCGCAGGCGAAGACTGATTTAGACAGTCATACTATAGTCGGCAGAATAACGGAAACGACAGCAAAACATATCAATATATTATCAATCTTTTAACAGCATAGCAGTTTTGCAAAGAAAGGACAAAGAATATCCAGACGAAATACGCCCACAGACAGTCTACTCAGTTTAAATTAGATTCGAAAATCGAACTCTAAATCTTATCAAACGTGATTGGTCAAACGCTGGCATGGAGTTCGACGACCCTATCATGTGAGTACTCCACATTCAATTAAATATTCAATCGTGAGGCTCTGCGCCGCTGCGGGAAGCTAGCGCGGCGCACTGCGATTAATTCCAATTTCGAACCTACAAATTATGGAATGCTTCCTTGCTAGGCGCAGGGCATAGATTAGATTTGAAGCCAGATGGGGATTCATCTCCACTTCAACTCTGCCTATTAGACTGCCTAATTCGTAGATTACCTAGTCTGATTTAAATTAAAATAGATTAAGATTCTAGTTATTGACAAATAAAATGATCGAAATACACACTTTAGGAATATAATATGAATTTGGATTTTATTTATTATCCTTGAATAAGGGAATCCTTATATATCCTTAACAATTTAATTGTATTAATAATTATTACAAGCATTTCATTTGCTAATTAAGTACCTAGTCACTATTTTAAATAAAATTTAACAAATTTAAAAATTATAATTTTTTGGCTTAGATAAAAAATATGTTTACTTAGATACTGATACTCGTAAGTGTGTATTATGAATGGAATATGATGTGCCAATACAAATATTTCGTATACCTATTTAAATGTATTTATTATTTTTCCCAAGAAACCAACAATCAATTGATTAAATAATTAGTCCACAAAAGGTGGTACTTAACAAATAAAAGCACTCTACACCTAAAAATGTTGACTACTCTGTGTACAATATAAGTATAGTCCGAATGCAACTTAGTTCGTACCCTGTCATTACGGGTCCGACACCGGCCGAAGAATTACGAGTAATTACGAGATCTTGGCGCACTTTGGATTGAACCACCCGTTGGGCGTGGCGGCTCTGCGTTTGAATGACAGCATTCTTTGCCCGTTTTGATTTGAAAAAAGAATGTTTTGCTTACGTAACGGCATTCGATTGTTCTGTATTTGAATTTCAATTTGAAAATGAGACGTTGGGAACTTTGGAAGCTGTAAGCAAAGGTTCTGTTAGAAAGTTCATTTTAACTAGTTTCACTAACACAAGAGTTTTAGTTCTAAGAATTCTATGAAACCCAGCTCGCGAGTTAATTAGGAAAGTGCAATCATCTCTACATTATTAAATGTTTCACAGTAAATAATCAAACATCAAGAGTCTTATTATAAATATTAAATTTTGAGTACCTAAGTAGATATTTATGAATTTTGAAATAGACATATTATGTAATGAAACGAAATGAAATTTACACATTGGTACTCACATACCTAGTACGGTGCAACACAGAGCAAGGTGTACAGGAGAGTTTTTAAGGTTGAGATTTTCTCAAAAACTACTTGACCTATTGCAATAATTCTTTCACTGTTTGATAGATAAAAGTTAAAACTGTAACTGTGTATGTTTAGAAAAACGGTACAACCTTACCAAAAGCACACCTTTCTGGACGGGAATTGAACCCAATACCTTATTACATAGAAGGTGCATTTCATACCCTATACATACCATGAGGTTTATGAATTGATGTACAGTCGAAGACAGCGATAAGTATACACGGGCATCAATAAGGTTGAGATTATTTCAAAACCTACTCGACCGAATTTAATAATGCTTTTACAGTACATAGTTTTAACTTTTACTAACAGTGAAAGAATTTTTGCGATAGTTTCACTAGTTTTTGAGATAACCTCAACCTTAAAAACTCTCCTGTATCTACACCTTTTTCTGTGTGCCACTGTCTAACAAACAAAGATTAAGATTCAAGCAGGAAATCTTAGTATAGTATGACCGTCTAAATCAAGGTGCGAGGGGGGGGGGGGGGGGGGGGGCTGTAACAGAAATGCGCCTGCCGCCCGCACCTCTCTCGGTCCCCGTTGTCGCCTTCCCCCGCATCCCTGTACCGCGCAGGCGAAGACTGATTTAGACGGTCACATTATACTAAGATTTCCTGCTTGAATCTTAAATAATTGTTTGTTAGAAGGCGACAACGGGGACCGAGAGAGGTGCGGGCGGCAGGCGCATTTCTGTTCCCCCCCCCCCTCCCGCACCTCTCTCGGTCCCCGTTGTCGCCTTCCCCCGCGTCCCTGTACCGCGCAGGCGAAGACTGATTTAGACGGTCATACTCACACGAAGTAAGAGCAGTTAATACAATATTAAATCTGTTTATTGTCCTAACCTAAGATAAGCGACATTAACAAAACCGGAGTTATCTTAATTAAAAAAGAAGCTCTCACCGGAAAGGGCACATATCATTTCGAAACCTGTCTGTCTAACCATTGACTTGGAAAAATAAGACATGCCAATTCGAATATTTCACTCTGTGCTGCTGACGGATTTGACGCATGCGTACTGTGGACTGTGTCCTGGGAGTGGATGTTTGGATTAGCAGTAGAAGTGTTTCCAAATTATTTCATAGTAATGGAATGTCATAATAATTCATTCAATTATTCATTGCACAAACTATGAGTAGGTAGTTTAACAAGATGTAAGTTGTTTAAATAGAATCATACATAGTTCAGACCTTATCGGTATAGCAATTTTACAATATATGTATCACCATTAATATCATATATAATAAGTCAGATAGTCGAAATAGGTCAAAGTTTATGGTTAGGATTTAGATGTCAGGATGGTGCTTGTTCCTTTTCTTTTTTGGTTTTAAATATCAGTATACTTCTAAATTTCTAGTTACTACTGGGATTTTTACCCTCTCAATGGCCGGTTTCATGTTTTCGGAAGGCTTCGGGGTGTCATGGAACGCACTGGATCGCTGGAGAGGAGTGCTTGGTATAACCACTTTTTCAGAGTCTTGGTGTAATTTAGCGTATCTCATTCCAGAGGCAATGATTGTCAAATAAATGGACTGTAATTGGTCCAATTTGATGTCAGCTAAAATTTTATTACCAGTAAACATGTTTTAATAATTACGAAACTATTATTTCATTTTAGTATCTTCTTATTTAATATTGTGGGACATTTAAAATTATAAATACAAAAGCACGTGACATTTACACTCTGAATTCTGTATATTCGTAAGTCTATGGTCTAAACTCTTTGATGCATGCAATCAAACACACGATCAGACGCATAGTAATTAAGGCGTTTAATATCTCAGAGCTAATAAAAGTATAAAATGATTGAGTAAGTACAGTCGACAGCACAACAAGTAGAAAGTACTCATAATTAGTTGCTCTGACGATATAAAAGTAAGGTGAAGTTCCAGTTTGAGTTATGCACCAAGGTTCCGTATCACAGTTTAGTAATAAAACGCGGATAAAACAGCAACATAGATTACTGCTACATTTCTAAATGACAATGCCAGATTCTGCCCCACCATCAATCGTAAGTTGTACAAGATAACGAATAAATGTACAAATATCTCCGTTTTTTATTAAAATTACTGGTTTAAAATAAAGTTTTGTACAACTTGCGATTCGAAAAAAAACAGCTTAATTACGAATTCAGAAAATAGTAAGAAATCGAAGCGAATTATTCATTGATTTTGTTATTCTTCTATAGGAGTTGCGAGAGTATGAAACCTGTAATAAGTCCCCAACAAAATGATAGGTACAGCTTAAATGGTCACGTAGTTTTGTAGGTGGGGCAATTAAAGCTCCATTGAAATGTAGCAATGTCTTTTGTTTAAGATAAGATAAATAAAGATAAATGTTCCTTATTGCAAAAAAGGAATTACACAATCGTTTGTTGTAGAAAGCCAAATAGGTTTCTACAACAAACTATTGATAACAGATAAAGCTAACGAAAACATTGTTTTTTAGCACAAAATGGATAATACATGTTACACTGAACTAAATATGAGCTTTGCGAGTGTTAAAAAGGTTTAATTATTACTAGTTATCTACAAAGAAAATATACATTCATGTATCTATATATATATATATATTGTAACGGAAAGGTGCGAGGAGTATGCTGCGGAACAGCCGCGTTTGGGATCAATGGAAAACGATAATGAAATATAAATTAATGTGAAATCGTGTATTTCAGATAGGGTTTTTAGAGCGAGAGTGACAGATTTGTTATTTCCTACGTAACCAAGCAACTTAGCAACTGTTCCGTCACAGTCCGGGGCAAAGAAAACCGGGAGGTAAAATAGTCTTATAAAAATTTAAGTCACCAAATGTATTCAGTAACTGTTCCGTTACATATATAATTGTTATATCTTAGATATGTTACAGTAAATGTCTGTCCCGTTCCATTTTATATATCGTCCCGCAAATATTCATAAGCTTCGCATGGAGATGAATAACGAAACGGCGAATCGTCACACAATCATAATTTAATTTTCGCTCGCTAAATCATATATTACGCATTTTCACGACATCTCCAAGTAATAAACTCACTCCATTATTATCTGTGGGGATATTGCGTCTACACTTTAGGGTTCCGTGAAAATCAGAAACCCTTATGAAAATGTCAATCAAACGGTACGACTGAAGAGACTATATACTACTCGACTATATACTATTTAACGGGAGTGGCGGTAACTCCCCGACAAGTGAGATCGATCAACGAATCCAGCTACAGCCATCGAACGCACCGTCGTCGGCGGCGGGACAAGTTATCTCGGAGCGCGCACAGAGGGCGCTCATCCGCAGTGCGCGAAGAAACGTCAACGGCGACGCGGGCGTGGCGCGCTCACCTTGAAAAAGACTGTCGAAATCGGTCGAAACTGTCGGTCTAATTGCCGACTTTAACAATATAAGTGAGTGATATCCGTTTATATATAATAATTTATATACTACTCAGTAAAAGATAAATAAAATGAAGAAAATTTATGTTTTATCTTGTCTTTTACAGGGTTATAATAAAGATCGTAAAAGTTATAATAAACGTTTGTCTTTTAGTACCTTAGTCAGTCAAGAAGCAGGCACCTGGCAGCCATACTTTGGATTTATATTACCTATGGAGATTTTGTAGGTAGGTAAATTGGGTTTGTAAGTGTTAAAATTAAAACGCTTACCTACCATTTGTACTGTTTTCTAAGACAATGAGGAGGGCAAATGGCAAATGTTCAAGAGACATAAATTGAAGATCAACTGAAAAAGTTGAAATTATTTGAATAACTAAATTATTACATGCATGCAAATGAGGAAACTGATACAATCTTTATACTAAATTACTTTTGCCAAAAAGGGAAGAAGACGTTTCTTACCCATCAATATCTGTGGCGTTCATTGGAATATCCAAAAATTATTTCCGGATTTATCTTCATCATGATCAGTTAGGCAGTAAAAAAACTTTAGTCAAGTATCTACTACCCTATTCCCCGAAATAATCTATAATGTCTAAATCAGTCTCCTGCGCGGTACAGGTTCGTCATACCCCCGCGTCCCTGTACTGCGCAGGAGACTGATTTAGACGTCATACAATTAGCCATATTATACTTAAACCTCACTTAAACAGTGTTTCATACATACTTCTTTAAAAAATCTTAAATTAGAAACTTTAAATCACGCCTAGATGTCTAGACTTGAAGACGTGATTGAATAGGTACTTACTAAACCCTGGACCATTGGCCATCAGATGAGATGCGGGTTTATCTTACTTAAAAAATATAAATCCACCGCAACCGACGGAACCCAGCCAGCGTTTCACGGCGCAATCTTTTGACATTTTTTACCCAGTCATCTTGAATTTAATTATTGTGACTCCGTCGCGTCGCACTGAACAACTTCTTTGTGAACTTATGTAATGAATATTTAATGGCATGCCATCCTTATGTAAATTGCGCCCCCATTTCCCTGGTCTGTTAATTCTTGCGAAGATTATTACATTGTAAATAGGATGATTTATTTGACTACGCTGAGACTTTAAATATTGTTAAGTGCGCTACTAAGCTGATAAGTTTTCGTTTGTTTATCAACACAGACCACTTACCCCATAGACCTGTAACAGGCCCGTGTCTGCCCGCACATGAGCGCAAAATTGCTTCGCGACACGTGTAACCTAGAGATATTATCGACATGAACGCATCTCTTTAATACGGCACCCCTGTTCCCCGCTTCGTCTATTGCGCTCATCGTTGACAGAATTTTTCGCTTGCTTTGTACCGATTTCATGTCTATTGGGTAAGTGGTGTGTGTTTCTCAACAATTGTTTGTTTGTTAACAATTGGTTATTTTGTGTTAAGAGCCTTCCTAGAGCCAACTAGCGCCGCCAATCTTAAAAAAAATCATATCTTCCAATATAATCAATTTTATTAAAAAAGCTACGTTCGCGAAAAACGGCCGTTTCTGGCACATTTGTGAACTACAACTTACCTACATTGAATCACGTTACAAATAAGCATTTAAAAAATAATATTTATAGCAATAAACAATGTGAACGTAGCTTTTTTAATAAAATTCATTATAGTCTGCCAGGTTAGTCCCTGTCTCGGGCGATCCCAGGGCTGGCAGCTACCTCGCTCAGCGGCTGAGCATTGCGATACAGCGAAGAAATGCTGCCAGCGTCCTGGGCAGCATGCCACAGAACGGGGAACTTGACGACGTGTTCGTTCTTTAGTATTTAGTTTTATAAGTAATGTGTATATTTTGGACGTAGTTAGTTTTGTTTTATTTAATAAATAGGACAGCCTGTAGACCTCTAGATCTATACCTAACATTTTTTCGGGTATTTACTAGTCAGCTTGATGGCAAATATAAAGATTATTACAAGCAAATTAAGCTTTCATGAAACACAACACCGTTAGATAAGATAACGAAACCCGGGCCGTCCGGGAGGATTCATAAAAAATTCAGGCAGTGTTTGATGTCCAAGTTTAATTAAAGCTTCATTAGTGTCTTTGAGGCACTAAATTATTCCCTCCTGTTTACTGTCGGGGTTGTTTCTTGCCAGTTTGGGCGTCGACGAGGAAGCTGCGACAAATATTGGTCATTGTGGTGGGTGTAAGCGGGTTAGATAGTGTTATTCAGATCGTGTATGTTCTAATAGAAGGAAAAGAGATGAAAATTAAAGATTACGTTATTTTATTTATTTTATTAATGGACTCGATTGTTCGTCATGTTACAGAAAATTCAATATATTCAATAGTCTTCTATCTTCCTCCAGGGGAGTCGCAGTAGCGTCTTCACCCTGGGTAGCCGCGTCTTCATGTCTTCATCCAGAGGAGTCGCCGTAGCGTCATCACTCTGGACGAAGCTGCTCGACAGTCACGTTCACTCCCGAGCTTGTAGCGGGAGCTCTTGATAAAAGCTTGAAATTTCAGATCTTGCATAAATAATCCAATAACCTCACCGCACTGTCATTCGCGAATATTTTCTGATTAATTTAACGTGATAAAACACAAAATAGTCCCTGTAGACGTTAAAAGGAAAACTATCAAATAATTTCGCAACCGTCGTTTCCCGCCATGTTCAAGAGAACCGATTACGTTACTTATATTCTAATCGATTGAGAGACTGGTCAAGTTTGACAATCAGGGCAAGGTTGACGGTACCCGAGCGCGCGGCAGGTCGCCGACGCGATGGATTGACCAGATCAGGGTAGCCGTGGCCGATCCCTTGCACGTCTGCACCAGTAGGGCAGCCGGCAGAGACGATTGGCGACGTATTGTGAGGCGGATCACTGCGACTGAACTAACGACCACGATAACTCTGCCAAGAGTGTAACGACAAAGAAGAAGAATCAGCACACTATCTGCCACAACGACAATGTTTATACGCATTATATTGAAATTATCGCGGTCCCAAACAATCTTATTCTTAGGTACTAGGCTATTTTATAAACTAACTAAACCTTGACTAAACACTGTTGGCAAACACTTTTCTCTACTTCCCGCGATAAAATGCGGCCATTTTGTTTGCGGACCGTCACGTGCGGTGTGCCAGATTGATAAGTGCTACGTGCACACAATTTGCATTCCCGCCTTGTGTACCTACCGCCTAGATTAGTGCAGTTGACTTGACTTATTTGGAGAGAGCGAAAGGACTTTTAACCTTATTTTTATCGAGGGACTCGTAGTATAATAATTGCGAGTATGCGTTGAAAATACGCACAGAGAAAAATTTACAGGACAGTCTTTAAGGTTGAGATTATCTCAAAAACTACTTGACCTATTGCAATAACTCTTTCACTGTTTGATAGACAAAAGTGAAAACAGGTAATCCAACCATTGATCTCCTATAAACAAAGGTCTTATTAAAACAATTTAAAAAACGTCCAAATAAGGGTCCATTGTTAACGTCCAAATAATGTCTAATAAAGCAAATGAGGTCCGTTCATCCGTTTGGACCTTCTTTGCGCACGGACATTTTTAGAAGGCAGACTGTGTATCTAGTTGTTTATAGGAGATCAATGAATCCAGCGGTCTAATTATCCTCTATAGATGGGTAACATAAATGTAACCGCAGGTGACATTTGACCTATCATCTGAGCTCTGAGCCCCAGAAAGCATTTGGTCCCGGTTGCAGTCGTTAGGCCATGTCAGAGACCTACTAGAACAATTTATTTTGCCTCTGCAACTTTTTCATGAAAACTCGAATTAGCAATCAAGCTTTAACATTGTAATTGATCTATACCCGGCAATCGGGGACTATACTACCAATATTTCAATTTTATTTTACAATTATTGCAGTTCTTTATTTATTATTTTATCGTGACTATCGTTATTTTAAGGAAATTTATTATGTATGACAACAAGAATTATCAAATTATTCTTTTATATTTATCAATTTTATCTTAAGAACACGAAGTGGACAATTATTATAAAATGTAAGATTAAATTAATATGACAACTTATATAAGATGTAGAAATGTAGAGTCAATAAAGGCTTTTTTATGTTTATTTATTTAATTGGTTTATTTTGGTGCTAAACTCTGACCTACTGACCCAAGGTTCTATCTTCTATTTGACCACTCACTTCAATCGATGCTTCATCACAATTAGCATCTATTTTGAAAGGTAATACAAAATATAGTGTTAAAATCGTAAAATTTGCAAATCTATACCCAATGAGGTCAGGAATTGACCGCAGTCTTTGTATTAAGTTGATTGTGTTAATTTGACTGTTATTCGATTGCGAATCGTATAAAATAGTCGGAAATTAAGTTAAATTGCAACCTTAATTGACGAAAGTTAACCTCAGGCATGACTAAGATAACCTAAAGAATATGTGGTCAAATATGCAGGTTTTTATTATTTAAATTCAGATAATTCTTTGTTAGGTGCAATGAAATATGTAGAAAAACAATAGTGTGAGTCTGTAGTCGCCAAGTCTAATTCTGCGCCTACTTATCGTATCTCACCTCACATCTTCCCACTAGATACCAATTGGGAATTCTATTGGGAATTTTGTAGAAACTTCATGGTTTATTAATAGGCACACCCTGGCAGTTTTATACTTAGGTTTATTTTTGGAATACTTTTAAACTTATTGACTTTATTACATTTAATGTGACAACACGTAAATCTCTTATTTTACTATTTAATAGTAGGTTATGGGCAATTACTATTTAAAATAGCTAAATACTGTGTAGTTTATCATGGAAGGCGATATACCAGTTTCTGTGAGCTCGGCAGCCCCCGATGGTGCTAGCTCTAGCAGCGGCCCTAGTGGTCAACTCGGCTTATCCTGCCTACCAAAACTACAGGGACGTGAGAATTTTTCTAGTTGGAGTTTCGCAATGGAGATGTTTATCGTGGATTGCGACCTGTGGGACTGCATTCACCGGCCTACGGAATACGCAAAGGAGGTAAAAGACTTCGCAAGACGTGATGCAAAAGCTAGAGCCAAGATTTGTCTCTCGCTACATCCGAGTATTTACCCCTCCATTTCTTCGACGAAAACATCAGAGGAGACCTGGCAACGACTTAAGCAGGCTTACGCGGATAGTGGCTTAGTCCGACGCTTACATCTTCTCAAGATACTCTTCAACATAAAGCTCAATCACTCAATGGAAACTTACATAAACCAAATCAGAGATACTCAGCAGAAACTCATAGAGATTGATGCAGGAGTGGACGAAGACTTTATAGGTGTCATCATGCTAGCAGGCCTATCGGACGAATACACCCCGATGGTCATGGCCCTCGAACATTCTGGAGTCACAATCTCTTCAGACTACGTGGCTACAATGTTACTGAAAGAGGATCAGCGGCGTGAACCTACAAACAGCGGTACAAGCACAAGCGCTCTAGTTACTTCCAACTCCAAGAAATTCTCGAAGAATACGAAGAAATTTTGTGTTTATTGTAAAAATGTTGGTCATTTAGTTTCCGATTGTAGAAAACTGAACAAAAACGTTACACATACTACTACCAATTACACATCAGACCTAACACTGTTATCCTGTTTGATTGCTTCTCCATTCCCAGGTGCAGGTTCAGAATGGTTCATTGACTCAGGTGCAACTGCGAACATGTGTAACAGGCGAGAGTACTTCTCCGATATTACTCAAATATCGAAGCCTATTACTGTTGCAAACAATGAACAGATATTTGCTGAAGGTCAAGGTACTGTGAGTTGTAATGTGTCTAATAACATTAATAAGATTTCAGACGTTTTATTTGTTCCAAAGCTAGCTACCAACTTACTCTCAGTAAGTAGCATAGTTAAGAAAGGCTATGTTGTGATTTTTTCGCCTAAAGGTGCCTCTATTTTACTGAAGGACGGATGCAAAGTCTCAGGTTCAGTTGTAGCTACTGCGTCTAACCATAAAGGTATGTACAAGCTCAATGTTTGTGAGACTCATGCTCATTTGACTCAAACCAAGGAGTCCATGTTGCTATGGCATCGACGTCTAGGCCACCTTCATATACAAGCCTTACAAATTTTAAAAAATAAGTCAGTCGGCATAGTTTTCAATGACAGGATGAACGAAACTTGTGTGCCTTGCCTACAAGGAAAGTTAGCAAAGAGGTCTTTCAAGAGTTCACAAAGTAGGTCTAGTAACAAATTAGAATTAATTCATTCCGATTTATGCGGACCAATGAGTACGCATACATGGGGAGGTTCTCTATACCTACTAACTTTTACGGACGATTTCACTCGAAAAACTTTCGGCTATTTGCTTCGACGCAAAAGTGAAGTTTTTTCAAAGTTTGTTGAATTCAAACACCTTGTAGAAAACCAAACAGGCAACAAAATTAAGATTTTCCGTTCTGATAATGGTTGCGAATTTGTTAACAAACAAATGACCGAATTCTTTTCAGAAAATGGTATTCTTCACCAAACGTCGGTCCCGTACAACCCTCAGCAAAACGGTTTAGCTGAAAGGGTCAACCGAACTGTAATTGAAAAAGCTAGGTCTATGCTACAAGACTCTAATTTGCCTAGAGCTTATTGGGGTGAAGCTGTGAATACAGCTATCTACCTCAAAAATCATTCGCCTACACAGGCTTTAAACAATAAAATCCCTGAGGAATTGTGGACAGGTAAAAGAGTTAACCTTTCTCACTTACGTGTTTTCGGATGCGAGGCACATGCTCTAGTGCCTAAGGAGAAACGGTCGAAAATTGATTCGAAGACTCGAACCTGCATATTTGTGGGTTATTCTAGCCAGTCCAAAGGATACCGTTTGGTCGATCCTCAAAATCCTAGACAAGTAATTGTAGCAAGGGATGTCGTCTTCATTGAAGATAAATCACCAGGTGGTGAACCTAGTCTACCAAAGACGGAAGACGGGGCCATAATCATCAAAGATGAAATTGAAGTTCAACAGCCTCAAGTTCCCGAACCTTTACCATGTTGTTCGTCACATTTACAGCCTGCAACGCACGTTGATGTTCAGCCACAAGAACCTGAACAGACTGTACCTTCTACGGAAGTTAATGTGGAATTTCAAAATAACGAACAACCTTTACAGCCCGATCCTCTGGAACAACAAACCCAAGAGATCTTTACAGATGCAGAATCTGACATCATTTCTGATGCGCTACCAACTAATACTGGAGATACAGAAGTCACCCACAGGAGATATCCTCAAAGAGAACGTCGCCCGCCGATGAGATATCGTGACAATGATGATCCCAGCGCTTGTATGCTCACAACAGATTGTGAACCTGTGACATACAGTGAAGCGATGAATGATGAGAATAAAGATGACTGGCTGGAGGCAATGAATTGCGAATACAATTCTTTAAAGAAACATGGGACATGGACATTGGTAGACAGACCCAAAGATAGAAAAATTATCAAATGTAAATGGGTTTACAAAATTAAAAAGAACACCAACGGTGAAATTGTTAAATTTAAAGCTCGGCTTGTGGCTAAAGGCTACACTCAAGTTCATGGCGTTGACTATGGTGAAACTTTTTCTCCTGTAGTCAGGCTTTCTTCTATACGGCTGCTGTTAGCTTTCGCGGTCAAATTGGACCTGGAGATCGACCACATAGACGTCGAAACGGCGTTTCTCAACGGAGATTTGGATGAGGAGATCTTCATGGAGCAGCCTGAAGGTTTCAGAGATGAACCTAATAGCAAGAAGGTTTGCTTACTCAAGAAGTCCCTTTACGGACTCAAGCAAGCGCCAAGACAATGGAATAAAAAAGTTTGCGAAGCAATGGACACGCTTTCGCTTACTCGAGCTGAAACAGAACATTGTCTTTATTACCAAAGAAATGGTAAAGATTTACTGATAGTTGCAGTTTTTGTAGATGATTTTTTCATTCTAAGCAACAATAGTAAGATGAAGGAAAACTTCAAAAATGGATTGCGGAAATCTTTTCTTATAAAGGATCTTGGTCCTTTAAAAGACTGTTTAGGAATGAGGGTTACTCAAGAAAGTAACAGCATCAGTCTCGACCAAACAAAATATATCGAGAAACTCGTTGAAAAATTTGGTTTGAGTGATGCAATTCCAGTTTCAACTCCTTTCGAACCAGGAGTTAAACTCGTCCTACCTGAACAGAATGATGAACGTAGTGATCTTCCATTCCAACAACTAATTGGATCTCTAATGTACATTTCAATTGGTACCAGACCAGACATAGCTCACGCTGTCTCGCTCTTGAGCCAATTCAATGCACATTATGGGGAGGTACACTGGAAAGCAGCTAAGCGATTACTTAGGTATCTGAAAGCTACCAAAGATAAAAAGTTAACCTTTACAAAGGACAATAGTGATATTGTAGGTTACGCTGACGCTGACTACGGTTCAAATTTAATGGATCGCAGGTCTTACACAGGAAATGCTTTCATGTTGAGTGGTTCAGCAATATCCTGGGAGGCTAGGAAACAACGCACAGTAGCCTTATCAACTACTGAGGCAGAATACATGTCTTTGTGTGAAGCCAGTAAAGAAGCAATATATCTGAAATCACTGGTCAGTGAACTATTTTGCTCCGATAAACCTATAAAAGTCTATTGTGACAATCAAAGTGCATTAAAGCTAACATCGAGTCATACCTTTCACTCACGCACTAAACACATTGACATAAGACACCATTTTATAAGGAATTCTGTATTAAATAAACAAATATTATTAGAATTCTTACCAACAAGCGACATGATCGCAGACGTACTGACTAAACCATTGCCAAAAATTAAGCATTGTAAATTTACGAGGCTTTTAGGTTTAACATAGCTGTGTTTTGTTTTATAAGTACGTTGTCTTTTGTTTTATTATTGTGTTTATTCTATTGTGCGTAAGTTAGGTTTAAGTTAGTGTACAGTGTAACTTTGATAGGACTTTTTTACTTGTATATAATTAGACTTATATACAGGGTGTATCTATTATGGGGAGGTGTAGAAACTTCATGGTTTATTAATAGGCACACCCTGGCAGTTTTATACTTAGGTTTATTTTTGGAATACTTTTAAACTTATTGACTTTATTACATTTAATGTGACAACACGTAAATCTCTTATTTTACTATTTAATAGTAAATTTGAGTACATTCATTGCGACAAAACGGCTTACCGCCGCCCGCTTTTCGCAAACTGGCATGGCATAATGGGTGACGAAACGCCATCATCGTCTTTTAGAACACCTTTAGACTTGGTGTCATGGTGGTCCGAGTAATGCTATATTTTTCAATCAAAAGATATGGCCGTTTATGTCGCATTTTCTCGCATATTTGTATGAAAATGCAAGCAAACCAAAACCGATAGGCTACTTCCCGTTGACCTAGAGTCATGAAATTTTGCAAGAAGCTAGGTGAAGGAAACAGTCCGAAAACTGTAAATTTGAAATTACATCTAATTTTTTTTTGCTATAAAATGACAATGCCAGATTCTGCCCCACCATCAACCGCACGTTGTACAAGATAACGAATAAATGTAAAAATATCTCCGTTTTTTTATTAAAATTATTGGTTTAAAATAAAGTTTTGTACATCTAGCGAGTCGAAAAAAAACAGCTTAATTAATAATTCAGAAAATAGTTAGAAATTATTTTCGTTATTCTTCTATAGGAGTTGCGAGAGTAGTAGAAAATAGTATTGATTATGATTATGCAATATGAAACCTGTAATAAGTCCCCAACAAAATGATAGGTACAGCTTAAATAGTCACGTAGTTTTGTAGGTGGGGGGCAAAGGTCCATTGAAATGTGACAATGTTATTTGAAATTACATCTATAAAAAATTTATATAAAATTTTGATAAGGGCAAAGATAGTTTCTAAATTTTTTCGTTAGAGCAAAGTTACGGTTAAGTTGCGTTGCACTGAAGCCTCGGTGCGCTAGTACTACTCTCACTTGGTCGGTTTTTTATGTTTACACTTACAGTGATAGTACGCAATGACAACAATAACAAAAGCAATGCCTTTTAGTCAGTATTCGATCACTGTGACACGTTCAGCTGATACTACAAAGCTACTCTAGGCACGTAACTTCAAACAAATGCAAATGGAACGTTCCTAAGCAGATAGAATTACCAGATATGGTTGCTTTTCTCCATTGACACATATGCCGATATTAATAGACCGTTTTGAGCACTTAACGTGAGTTGGCTCTGACGACTGTCAAAATTATATGAAAACTGACAGGTGTGAGACCGAACTCAAACTCAAAACTGTCTATCAATACTTCATTTATTCATCCTTAGGATCTATAGGGAACACTTGGTTATGTCATACATAATGTAATAATTTATAATATAATGCATAGAATACCTACCTATCGGCCATTTAGTTTCTACTGAACTCTACATAATAATGATACGTTAGTATTATATTATGGGACAAGCGTTTTGCAAGCAGTTGGCATTTTTCGAAATTACCATTATGAGCTTGATACTTAGCTTAGGTTTGATTTAGATAAGCTCTTAACGTCATTGTAAGATTAAGTAATCTAGCTAAGCGTACCTAATAGTCGTGTTTATCTTTACTTGTCTAATACTGTTTTGTCTACTTCGTAAAATGTTAACAAGAAAGAAAAAATATCTACCGGTAGGTTAAAGAAAAATCTTTTAAACCCTACAAATGTCACATCTTCTATTTCTACGACCGCAAACTTTTCTACCTCAGCGATTGCGTCGACACGACACCCATTTCTGTGAATTAGCACCTCCATGCAACTTTGTTTAACTTATATTACGTCTCTTTCTATCTCTATCTCGTTTGTAGAGACGGCGATAGAAGTTTTTCAGCGCAGGTGTGCGTTAGCCGTAATTATTAAGGTGTGAGGTTTGACGGTACCATTAGTCATTATTGGTTGAAGAGAGGTAGACATAAGTGTGGTTTAAAGTTAGTTCACGCGGGTTAAGACTTCGGTCAATTTCTAACTTAACTTTTTTATGAAGTGTGAAATCCACAAAACACGATTTAACAGCAATAATCATTCATCATCATCATCAGTCTATTTATATTGCCCCACTGCTCGGGCACAGACCTTCCCTTACATCGAGGGAGCTGGGGCCATGATCCACCACGCGGGCCCAGTGCGGGTTGGCGGATTTCACATGCCTTAGATTTTTTTTCTTCTTCTACAGCATGTAGGTTTCATCACGATGTTTTCCTTCAGCGTTTTGAGAGCACTCGGTAAATGTACGTAAGTTTTCCGTCGAAAAAACCGACGATAACTCATTGGTACATGGCTGCCCTGGCTGGGAATCGAACCTGGAACCTCCGTATTGCAAGTCCATTGACCTAACCACTGAGCCACCGAGCTCTCTCATTCATCATCAATAATCATTATTTAAGGCCAATTCTGAACAGTATTTCCACTGCTATTAAGTACAAAATCCGATGCCGGAATCATTAGACTGAGTTGACGCTTGATGTCTGCGATAAAATCACAGTTTCCTATTCAGTAACGCCATGAAAGTCATCTTGGTGTGAATTTGACCTTACAGCGGTGATAAGATCGTAGACAAAAAGTTGTAAAATTATAAATACTGAAACTGAACACCCTTCCTTCGGCTTACATACCTAGTCTTTCCGTTACGTATATATTCCTGTATATTCATATCACAATCCCTTTGTAATTGAATTTCGTTATTAATTAAACTAAAAAGTTGACATCTTTTTACGATCATAACTTCCTTTCAACGAACTAAAATAGAAGCTAATTAACAAAACGTAACATCTGAACTTGAACCGTAACATAACGGCGCACGACCAAAACAGCGCAACTCATGAAAGTAATAAAAATGAAATGTTTATTTTAAATTTAGAACTGACAACGCCTGACAGCTGTCTGCCGGCCATTATCCTCCTCAAAGCCACGGAAGAGCAAATGAACCGTTAAAAATAACAATTTACCCATGTTTTACACACTCGTTTGTTTATGTTACAAAAAGGAATAATTATTGTTACAAAAGGTAACAATTTTGTTACGTGGTAGGTGGATGTTTAGTTACGCTCAATTAATTGTTACGATACACGGTGTTTTGATCTAATATTGGGTTGAAATGCGTAATCGAGCGTGACACATGGCTGGCTGTTCGGTGCGTTACCTTTGCCTCCGTCGTGTTTATTTTTGGTAGCGCGTGTTAATGTGACGTCGAAAAAAATGGTTACCCAAAAGAATATGAGTCATGACTCGCCTTGTTTGCTATGGAAGTTTGTAAGGCACAGGAAATCGGTTATAAAGGTGTGTTGGTCTGTCAATTTTCATTACAAATCATGTATAAAAAAAGAAACCAATGTTTTTAAGTATTAGCCGCCTCTTCCGAATGAATCTTTTTCTACCTGAAGGTTGATTGGAAGATGTCGCTCTCAACGATGACACCGCCAGAAAATGTAGCCGTCCTTTTATACTAAAATTAGGAAAGATATAGCGCTAGTTTTTGGCATGCCAAATTACAACTAATAATATTATTATTTGTATTAGAAATGTGTAAACTAGTGACTTAGTTCAAACCAGCATTTCTCTACCGATGCCTTCTTCAAATTCTCACTAATACTTAATGTTAACATTACAGCTTGTTGGGACACTCCTTTTGAGTAAGTGGATACTCGTGATAGGAGGCTCTTCCAAATATATGTCAAGTTAAGTTATATAAAATAACCAATGATAAATTTTCAATGATAAAAATAATTATGTAGCATGAGTTTCTATAGGTAGTTGGTTGGTTTTAGCGCGTGGTTTGTTCGATTTTTGATACGCCCCTAGCGGCCAGAGTAGCGGAACTAGAATCCCTTCAATCACAAACATTAGAGCTTCATACGATTGTTATGATCCCACTTCACAAGGCTATTCGTATTCGCTATTGGATGTTTGTCGTATTTGTCAAAATATTTGACGTAAGTACATGCAAATACAGACAAATACAACCGTCCACAAGCGCGCGGATACGCGTATTTTTTATTTGCTGTGATTGTCGAATAGGCGATTATTTTGTCACACATACCAACCTGAAGAGGACAGGAAGACCAGAGGCAGACCAGATAAAAAGAAACCACGTCTTACTTCCACGAAACCTTGTAATCGATTCAAAACAAACTAAAACAAAATCCTTCATAAAAAACAACAACAAAAAAAACATTCCAAACAAACAAACATAAAAATATTTCTAATTATAAAACTACACTCTACACTTCATAGAGATGTTGCATCCGCAACACCAACCACACATGGCAATTGTTTGTCAAATAGAACAAATACGCAAATATGTGAAGTGCTACCATTTACGCAGTTGATACCGAGCGAATGGAATAGTCGCGGTTCGTGCGTCGACGTTTTTGAGTAAACAACCTAGTTGATCGCGTTTCGTGCGTTTCATGAAATCAATAAAAAACTACCTCCACTGTTGGTCGCGGTTCGTGCGCTCTACTTAATTTACTATTTGCTGTGGTCGTCTTAGTACCTACTTTAGCAAGTGTAACCATAGAGTTATGAACCCGCGAAACTGTCAAACGTTTAAAGATTTTAATGATTGCTTAGGATTGAAGAGGCATAGTGATGCACGTAATAGTAAAAGGGGTGTGTATCGATAAAAAAATTCATGAATAAATAATAAATTACTAATAGTGTACTTGACTATTTTATTTATTGTTTTAAAAATATTACTTAATAATAAACGGTGCAGTGTTGAATTTTTTTCTGTCTTATATTATAATCAGTGAGATTTAATACGAATTAGTTGAAAGTTACTAGTAGTCAAACTTAAACAACCTGCTAATTTATTTTCGAACCGATTTTAGTTCTTTCATGAATATTTAAAAGAAATGCATTTTTTCATTTATACATTAAATATATTTTTTTCGAATTCATTAAATGTTTATAATTAGTTATTCAGTTACATTAGTAATTCCTCAAATAAGAGCTGCAATGTCTCGTGACGTAGTCATTCATATCATTACTTATATAATATATTTATACTAAAACAAACAAGGGTCACTATTATTCATCGATCGCGCGTGCGCAGTTAGATAACTATGGATAAATAAGATGCAATGTATTATGTATATATTATTTTAATTATTATATTTATTAGATAGGTACCAACATGTCTCAAGAAAAAATTTAATATGAATATTTCGTATATTTAAGTCCAGTGGACAGTTTGTTTCAATTATGTAACATATATTTTTTAATTTGGTACTGACTAGATCAATAAATAAGTTCGTAATAAGTATATTTAAAATTATTATTACTTAAAACTTTAATGGGCACCCTACATTAATGATCTGACCAAACGTCGTTGGACAAATCGACGTACGTTGACGTTTAAACGATATGCCCAGCACAACTTGATGACTTCGTGAAATGCCACCATTTCATGAAATGACTGACGATTTCATGAAATGCTCAATTTAACGATCTGACCACGACATACACATATGTTACTGTTACGTGCATCACCAATCCCCTTCAAAGGACACGTAAGAGCGAGCGAGACAGAAACCTCTGCTACTAGCAACGCTACTAGCGGGGCGTGGCGACAGAACTCTCTTAAACCTTTGACAATTTAACGTTTTTTATAACTCTATGGTAATACCTGCAAACGTCGGTAGTAAGATCACCAAACTATTAAACGCACGAACCGCGACCAACAGTGGAGGTAGTTTTTTATTGTTTTCATAAAACGCACGAAACGCGACCAACTTTGTTGTTTACTCAAAAACACCGACGCACGAACCGCGACCGATCCGAGCGAATTTACTACCTATAGTACTGTATAGTATATTTTCTTTCGCGAATCCACAGTTGTGGCAACGGTGCTCTGTGTGGCAACCATAGACAAAACAAACTTTTTTTTTCTACTCTGTGCCAGGAGACGAGCACTTAACATACTTTTTAATGAGATATTGCTTCTTTTACCAAACCGCTAAACGTTTTCAGCCACTTATGCCGCCCGCACCTGCTGCCAGACGGTGGTATCTAAAAAATCTATAAAAATCAACCGTAAATCGTTTTGTGTAAGTAAAACACTATTAACGGCAACATAAAAACCACGTAACACCGTAAAACACCAAAATGCGGGACGTTTGGGATTTTTTATGACTTATTTTTTATGCATACCCCCATAGGTTTGGGGAATGAAGAAATTATTACAAAGCGCTTTATCGGTCGGCAGCGGTGGGTGACTAGCCTAAAAATTATAACGATTTTAATTGAGCGATAAAATTTAAGTAACGAAGCGGATATTAAAGCAATTAACGTGAATGTTGCGGTGATAGTAACCTGAAATGCTCGAATTCAGTGTATTTAAATAAGTACCTTTATTTATTGGGAACCCGTAGGTAGAGCTGAAAGTTCTTGACAGTTCTTATTGTGTGTGTGAAAAGTTACATAATAACAATTGCATTCTTAGGTAGGTATAATATAATACGACCACTAAAGCTTATTTAAACGAACATGTTAAACTAAAATATGTGGTATATACAGGGTGTAACGTAAAGGGTATATGACGCCGAAGGGAGGGTGTTCAGTATCAGTAACTGAACAACTTTTGTTCTACGACTTTTCGATTTTCGCGAATTTATTTTTTGACTTTTCCATACGTTTCGTACCGGTCAGCTGATTGATTTGTATGAGACATTAATTTATTTTTATTTTTTATTCGGAAAGTCGTAGAACAAATGAACTGGACACCCTCCCTTCAGCCTCATATACCCTTTACGTTACACCCTGTATAATGGTAAGGTGTTCTCAAAAACAACTGCACCCACTTTTGAAATTAATTTACAATTGCACAAGTGCACTTTAAACTAGGTACAGTCGAAGACAGATAAGTATACGGGGGCCTCAATAAGGTTGAGGTTTTCTCAAAAACTACTGGACCGAGTTTAATAATTCTTTTACAGTTACATAGTTTTCACTTTTATCTACCTAATAGTGAAATAATTTTTACAATCCGTCAAGTAGTTTTTGAGAAAAACTCAACCTTAAAAACCTGTACACCTTTCCCTGTGCTCCACCGTACCTATCTATTAAGGGGTTGTTGTATATTCGTCACAAAGTAAATTCGGCACGGAAAATAGTATGTGTAAACTCGCCACAAATTCTAATTTTATGAAGTGAATTCTTCTTCATTTTTAATTTTGATTATTGTAAGTTCGTCACATGGTATCAATGTTTCGTTCTTTAGTTTATAGTTTGATTTCATAGGTATTTTTTTTATAGATATTAAGTTAGTTTTATTTTGTACTAGTTAGTTTTTTTGCAATAAATTATTGTCCGAGTTCGTCACATTGTTATTTTCAGTATAGACAGCAGAAAAATCAAACATTAAGTAGAATAAAAACGTTATTTATTTTTCGTCAACACAGCAATTTCAACAATTTAATGTTATTTTCAGTATAGACAGCAGAAAAATCAAACAATAAGTAGTGCTAGAATTTTTACATACGTGCATCAAATGAGAACAGTATATTTTTCTGTATTATCAAATATATTTTTCAGATTTTTAGCTGTCATAAATAAAACGTATATATGACTAATCAAATGGCTAAAAAAGAAACTTGTCAAATCAAATAAATAAATAAAATCTTGGTTATGGCCGTCGCGGCGCTTGACCTCGTAAACGCGACAGTCACTAATATTAAATAACGTTTACCAACTCATTGAAATTCGGTGTCAAGTTTACTCGGCCATTTGAACTCAATAGTGTGAGAAACTAATCATTGACGTTTGTTAATTATTTGTATTGTGTAGTTATTTAAGTATGATAATGTTATTTATTTATGCAAATTTTTATTTATCGCCAAAAAGTGGCATTTTCGTGATCCATAGACGATTTGAGCACGAGAGAAGCGTGAGATCGGTCTTACAACTGTCAAATGGCTATGGAATTTGACGTTTATGAGAGCGAGCTCACGCTAAGCTTGTGCTTAAAACTGTCTATGTCTTGGTCTTAGAAGTATTGTAAATTATTCAATGTTATTTTAGAGACACCATTTAGGCATTTACTTTATACACAACAATAGTCTTAATTCTGGTGTGTCGTACGCTAGATTTAGTCATTCCAAAATGAAACGAAGAGTTTCTCACTTATGCACTTACACAAAATACATACCCATACCGCATCGCTACAGAAATATCGCGGCGCCTGGTCGAGGCATCGCGTGACCAAAAGGCTGGCAGCTACTTCGCACAACGTATCAGCCTCGCGATACAGCGGGGCAACGCTGCCAGCCTTTTGGGCACGCTGCCTATAGTGGGGGACCTGGGGCAGGTTTTTTATCTATAATTTTATTTTTTTATTATTAGTTTGTTATTATTAGTTGAATGTTAAAAAATTATTATTTAAGATATCTAAATAAGGGAACTGTCCCAATATCCGTCACTTTTTGAACTTTTCACTTTTGATTTTGTAGCCACGGCCGTAGTATAAGACCCACAGGGAATGAAATGGTGCAAAGATATAAACAATTTATTTAAATTTTACGTAATTAAGTAATGTTTCTTTAATTTTAAGATTAAATAAGATATTTTTAGACATATATGAAATAATACCCCTTTGCCCGGTATCCGGCATGTCCTTGTACAGATATCCGACATACCCATGTCCCAATAGCCGTCATATATGTATATAGTTTTTGTGTAGGTAATGTATGACGTATATATATGATTGATCAAAGTGTTATAGTGTAAATGGAACACCTGATTGGACAAGCTTTATGTTTTCGACATTCCGACATTTCTCAAATCACTATTAAACCAAAACAATCAAAATATACATTGTTGCTGTTCCAGCCAGTATATATAATTCAGGTCATTATGCCTATAATTATTAATGCACCCAAAGATGTTTTAAAATCCCAAAGATGTTTTTTTTCTCTCTACCCTCAAAAAGTGAACAGTGTTAGAATTTGTGTCTTGTATTAAATTAATTAAATAATTAGTTTATGTGTCTAAATTACGCCAAAAACACGTTATTTAGTGAAATTGTGCATTGTAATAGTGGACAAGTGTTATCTCGCAAAAACTCTGACATTACATAGTGTAAAATCCAATTGACTTTTTTTTACGAAAAATGAACCACTTTTTGTGGCAAACTTGTTTCCAAAATGAAGTGCTTCCAGTGCGAGAATGATCATAGCTATAAAAATTTGATACAGTGCCAAGGTTGTAAACAGAACGTATGTCTTAGTTGCAGCAACCTAACAAGCAGCGAGGCTCGTGTCATGGGGTTGAAATCCAAACGCACCCTCATCTTTCTGTGTTCGCCTTGCCGCGAGGCCTTATTTCAAGTGCCTAGAACAACAACCCCTACACTGACCTTACCTTCCTATACACCAACTTATGCTCGCTGTCATTAAAATTCGACCTATTTATTTTATATGTAAACACCAACAAGCCATCCATTATAATTGTCACGGAGACCTGGCTGAACAGCAGGGACAGAAACAGCACATCTGCCATACCTGATTATACTATATTTAGACAAGACCGGAAACATCGCGTGGTGGCGGTGTTGCCATATATGTCAGAGACCGTGTCAACGGTATACCCATTATTGCAAGAACTCATAAGAAGTATGTAAGTGATCTCACGGAAGCCTTGTTTTTGGATATTCAATATGACTCTCACCATTTCCTTGTTGTTGGGGTCTATCGAACCGATGATAGGGAACCAGATATATGGAAACGACGTGACTCTAAATTATTGGGTAACTTGGCTGCTGCTTCAGCGAACAATGTGATAGTTATCGCTGGTGACTTCAACTACACCGACATCCTATGGCCTCAAGACATCGAACAGGACCTCACGGGACCCGAGGAACTGTTTAAGAACATGTTTCTCAACAGTAATCTACATCAATTGGTCTCCCAGCCGACACGTTTCCGCACAGGCAACACTCCATCCTTGCTCGATCTGATCATGACAAACGATGAAAACTTAATCACTGGAATATGTTATAAAACCACCTATAGGAAAGATTGATCATTGCGTACTAGAGTTCAGCATCCAATTTCTGATACAAAAAGTCCACAGTCAGCCCAAACTTAAAAGATATTACCATTACATTGACTTTGACAACTACATGGAGGAACTGGAGAAGGACCTCGAAATCTTGGAACCTACTACTGACGTGGAGCGTTTTTGGAGACAGCTAAAAACCATAGTGGATACAAACACAGACAGACACGCTCCGGTTAAAAAAGTGAAGAAGAAGAAAGGTAATAAACCCTGGATCAATGACAATATATTATTGAAACTTGTATCTGCGAAGAGAATACGTTGGGATGTTTATATTGGCACAAAGGATGACGAGGACTACCAGCGCTATAGAACCGCCAACAATCATTGTGTGGCAGAAAGCAGAAGGAGCAGGAGACTGTATGAAGCAAAACTACTGGATAACGGACAAAAACCCTTCTATTCCCATCTGCGAAGGTGCATGTCATCCAAAGTGAGCATTCCACCTGCAATGAGGAACCATAATGGCGACCTAGTTACAGACCCCACCGACATAGCGGAAACTTTCGCGCAGTAGTTTCAGAAAGCCTATTGTCGTGAACTAAATGTGACCATATACCAACAAGTGACTACATTAGCCCGTGTGGAGCACTCGATCTGTGACATAGACTTTACACCCAAGGATGTTGAGAAAGTTCTAAAAGGACTCGACACAGGCTCTGCTCCTAGATCTGACAACATTTCCAGCATTATTCTAAAAAACTGCAGCAAAGCACTTGTTCCTGTTCTCACTGAGCTTATGAGGGTGTCTTTTGAAGTCGGACATTCCACTTGACTGGAAACATGCTGTAGTTACACCTGTGTACAAATCCGGTGATAAAACCGACCCTGCCAATTTTAGGCCAATCAGCTTGACAAGTATTGTGGGTAAGGTGATGGAGAGACTAATATGCAACCAACTGAAGAATTTCCACAACAGAGAAAATGTCCAGCAGAATGGCTTTGTCGAGAAGAGATCCACAATAACGAACTTAATGTCATGTGTGCACCCGTGGACTATGGACGTGGACCGTGGCAACCCGGTTGACGTTATTTACCTCGATTTTGAGCGCGCCTTCGACAATGTCCCGCATCAGCGCCTGCTTATAAAATTGGAGCATTTTGGCATTCGAGGTCGGCTTTTAGACTGGGTAAAGAGTTACCTGTTGGGAAGAACGTTCCAGGTCAGAATCGGTTCCTCATTGTCCCAGAAGTGGGACGTCCTGAGTGGAGTTCCCCAAGGATCTGTTTTAGCTCCCACACTTTTTGGAATTTTCATTGCGCTGATAGACTTACAATCTGCATTTTTTGCTGACGATGGGAAATTCTTTGGCAACCCACTCTTAGTGTCTGGACGACTACAGAGCGATCTAAACAAGCTCCAGGAATGGACGAAGCAGTGGCTAGTCAAGCTGAACATATCGAAAATTCGAAATGTGCTGTGTTGCATCTAGGTAGTAGAAATCCTGGCATTGATGACACTGATATAAACACTGTGGAATCCCAAAAGGACTTGGAGTTGTGGTTACAAAAAATCTAAAATGGGGAGAACACATTAATGGCATTGTCAAGAAGGCTAATTCATTTATGTATGTTATAAGGAGATCCTTTCAATATATTACATCCGAGGTTCTTGTCAAAATCTACAAAACATACATTAGGCCTCTTCTGGAATATGGATTTCAAATATGGAACCCATATTTCATAAAGGACATCCTACCTACCTACTACCTACTTGAGAGCGTGCAAAGAAAGGCAACAAAGATTCCATATAACCTGTGCAAAAAATAGTATGGAGAAAGGCTTAAAATCCTAGGTATTCAAACGCTGGCAGAACGTCGATTCAGAGGTGATCTAATTGAGACATATAAAATTCTCACGTACACATATAACCTCCCAGATGTCCACCGTTTCTTTGAGACTAAAGACATACGTCCTTTGCGAGGACACCATATGAAAATCTACCGCACTATCGCCAATACCAAAATCGCTCATCACTTCTTAAGTGACAGAGTTGTCCACGCACGGAACAAACTGTCTGATGATGTAGTATCTGCACCATCAGTGCACTCTTTTAAAAATCGCCTCGACATGTGGTTAAAATCAAACATTATATAAATAAGCAGTATGTGTAGTGAATCATATGAACATTAGACAACATAGACTGAACTTACCAACACTGTGATATAGACACACCAGCATTGTGCTGCCTGTCTATCAAATGAATAATAAAATGCACAAAAACGTCCTAAACCATAAAAACACATCGTAATGTTTGGGACGTTTTTTGTGCATTTGGGGATGTTTTGTGTTTTGGGAAGTTAAAAAATATTATTTTACGGGTACTGGTGTGGAAAGTAAGCAATATCTCTATAGTTATATATATATCATATAGATGACGGGTACTGGTACATTTTGCTGTTTGGTTGAACCAATAGCCGTCAACGAATTTAAAATGTTATTATTTAATTAATTAAAACAAATAGGCATCAAATCAAATTACAGAATGATATTAATATTATTAAAGTTTCATTTTAAACATCAACACTTACAAATAAGTAAATACATGAGCCAGCGTTGAAAAAAAACCGTAGTCAATAAAAACAGCAGTTTAGTAATCGAACTACGTTACTTTTTTACAAAAACGTGAACACAAACTATAAAGTGATATTATATTATGTTATTTGATGTTTTATTGTATTTTTGCCAGTTAATTAGCAGCAAAACAGTATTTATTTTCATAATATTGCAGAGAAAACGAAATAAACTACCATTTTCGTGAGATATAGGTAATTTAAGTTGACTTGACGGGCATACGTACATTGACGGCTATATGTACACTTACCTTACATATGATTGCATGACAGTTTCATTTGGATTTAACTTTAGATTTGGGGACTACGGCTGAATCAATACCCAATTTTAAATCCATTCATCATTTTTTCCTAAACTATTTTCTGAATTCTTAATTAAGCTGTGTTTTTCGAATCGCAACTTGTACAAAACTTTATTTTAAACCAATAATTTTAATAAAAAGCGGAGATATTTTACATTTATTCGTTATCTTGTACAACTTGCGGTTGATGGTGGGGCAGAATCTGGCATTGTCATTTAAATATTACCACAATAGCAAGAGCATACAATTGCATTGTAAAGAAATTATTGTCAATCACATAGATGTGTTTTGTTTCTAAACCAACAACGACGATACATAATGAAGAAAGATACCTTAGAACTTTGAAGTAGGTAATTGAGTATGCAAATACACAAAATAATTACAAGTTCCGAGGTACGTTTCACAACTGCAGAGGCTTGGCTTGCATATTTAAAGAGATGCCACGCCAGCCTTGGCAACTGGCGTAATAGTTTTAACCCACAAAGTGTCTAAGTTTTACAACGTTCTTAGTAATATTAAATATGTAATGTAACTTCACTGTTAAGAGAGCTCGGTGGCTCAGTGGTTGGGTCAATGGACTTACAATATGGAGGTCCCAGGTTCGATTCCCAGCTAGGGCAGCCATGTACCAATGAGTTATCCTCGGTTTTTTTCGACGGAAAAACTTACGTACATCTACCGAGTGCTCTCAAAACGGTGAAGGAAAACATCGTGATGAAACCAGCATGCCGTAGAAGAAAAAAAAAATCTAAGGCATGTGAAATCCGCCAACCCGCACTGGGCCCGCGTGGTGGATTATGGCCCGAGCTCCCTCGATGTAAGGGAAGGTCTGTGCCCGAGCAGTGGGGCAATATAAATAGACTGATGATGATGATGATGAATGTAACTTCAAACGTTTGTGTGATAACTTAAGTTTGAAGTATCTGAATTTATTGGATAATTAATAAAGCTTAAAATTACTACAAATAATAAAATGACTAAAAACTAATATTAAATAACTAAAAACTAAAACTACCTATAAATAAACTAACTATAAATAAAATATGTCCTCTAGGAGGGCATCGGGAGTCACGGTGCCCAGAAGGCTGGCAGCATTCCCTCTCTGAATTGCCAACGCAATACGTTGGCAGAGGTAGCTTCCAGCCCTCTGGTCACCGGACTCCTCGACCAGCCGCTTGGACGACTCTTTGACGAGCTGTCGAGCGTCCGGCCCCCACGAGTTTGAAGTTTTGTTTAACGCCACGATGGGAACTCAATCATTTGGAATAAGAAATGAGTTTATTTAACCGGCCGATAACAAAAGTTGTTGACATCGCTCGTAGAATCAGCAAACTGTCATATCAGTCACAGACCACTTACCCCATAGACCTGTAACAGGAGGGCGCCCGTGTCTGACCGCACATGAGCGCAAAATTACTTCGCGACACGTAAAGATATTATCGACATGGACGCATCTCTTTAATACGGCACCCCTGTCCCCCGCTTCGTCTCTATGTGCTCATCGTTGACAGAATTTTTCGCTTGCTTTGTACCGATTTCATGTGTATTGGGTAAGTGGTCTGTGGCTGTACCTAATTATTTTACCGTTTCACGATGGGATTGCAAGTATTTCAGAAACTCAATCATTTATAATAAGAAATGAGTTTATTTATCCGCCCGAGAACAAAAGTGGTTGAGATCGCTCATATAATCAGCAAACTGTCATATCATGTCATGCCACATTTGTCATAGAAGCGTTACCTGATGCAGACGGGTTCTGGAATGGAGGCCATGAATTTGGAACGCCCCCGACCAGATGGACCTGTGCAAGGTGGGTAGAAGATACTGGATGCAAAAGCCTGTTCTACTGCCTGAGGCCTACGTCCAGCAGTGGACTGATACGGGCTACTGATAATGATGAAGAATGATATAGAGAATAATCGATAGGTTATCAAATGCCTTTCACCATTCTAAATTAAACTTCAAAAGTGATGTTTCCGTTGTCATGTCACTACCTCCAAGATAAGATTTGGCAAATTTTGGAATAAATATATCATTGATCTCCTATAAACAACTAGATACACAGTCTGCCTTCTAAAAATGTCCGAGCGCAAAGAAGGTCCAAACGGATGAATCATTTTCTTTATTGGACGTTAACAATGGACCCTTATTTGGACTATTTAAATTGTTTTAGTAAGACCTTTGTGTATCTAGTTGTTTATAGGATATCAATGAAATGAATATATACAAAATTGAATCGAATAGACAAACCAGATTTGAAAATTGAAAGAGTTAGTTTATTGTAATAGGTAACACTGATGACATTGTAAACAAAGACTTGATCAAACATCGTTTGTAATACCTATGTCAGAGTAAACCCGACTATAGAACAAAAAAGTTAATATTCAAGAACAGAAACAGAATAGATAAGTAGTGGGTACAACAAACATAAAATACAGCAATATAAAGCAGGTGGGTTGCCATATCATAAATAAGTCATAATAACATGAGGATAACTGAACAAAAATAGATATGAAACAGATAATGTTATTAAATAAAATCGGTTCTTAGAAATATGTTGATAACAACGGTACAGATATGAAAAATGAAAGAAGTCCAAAGTTAACTAACCTTAAATAGCACGAATGGTTGTTAAAATCATGTTCACCTGTTAAAATCGACGAATTTGACACAAAGTGGATCCTATTGGAATCGTATAAGAATAAAATAGAACCTAACTAGCTCGCATGGGATATGCTAGTAATGAAATAAATCAGAATGTTCCAATCCCCAAAATGTCAACTTGAAACACTTTTGCCGTTGTTCAAAATTTTGATCGTTTCGGGGCTGCTTGCAATATTGAGATAAACCCAGGGTTGACCCGCGAAAACTCCTTACATTTTGTTATCTTTAAGCCGCTTACTCTAGAGTTATCTTTTATTGCAAGTGGGGGATAAGTGTTTTCTTTGTTATTGAAAGCAACGTTAAAATTAGAAGCTCAGTATCATTTGATACGAGTTCTCCAGATATCAAAATCACGACTTTGGGCACCTGATCGTCAAGATTTTTGAAATTTCCTTCAGAATTCTCTATAGGTAGTGATTAAAACGTCTATTGTTATCTCCGATTAATACTTCTAAAGGTAACTCCTGAGAGTCTTACGCCTCTAAAATACTGAAAAGCCTTAAATACAATTTTGATATGATCCTCCAACCATTTCGCCCCGGGGAATTAATTTGATTCAGGTTCTCTTACAGATTAAAAGGGCGCTAAGATTAGCTTTAAGTATCAGGAGTAACAGATTTCTTACTCAATTCAACAACATACCGAAATTTTAAAATAGATGAATTAAAATTAAATTTTACAGAAAATTTTATTCAGATATACAATTTCTGAATATGAAACCTAGAGCTTTTATGAGACTTAGGGAAAGATAGGTATGCTTATAAAATGTATGTGTGGGTAGAAGAAATAAACAATCTTTCTGAAGTACAAATTGCAAAAAATAATATTTTGCAGATTATTATTAACATGTTAAAGACTCAGGAAGATAGTATATGAATGTTCATTCATATACTATCTTCCTGAGTCTTTAACATGTTAATAATAATCTGCAAAATATTATTTTTTGCAATTTGTACTTCAGAAAGATTGTTTATTTCTTCTTCTTTATGTAATGAATTAGTAATTATTATTTAACAATACATAAACGCCTATACGTGTTTAAGTAAAATAGAGCAATGACAATACAAAAATTCAAAGTCATGACATCATTATTAAATTGTATAACATCTCGTATTCTGTGTATTCTGACAAATAAATGTATTGATTTGATTTGAGTCTAAAAAGGAACTAAAGGTTAGTCTACTCTTCTAATACAATATAATGTTAACATATTCACCACGCATTAATATTATGAATAACTGTTAGGAAATACAAAGCTTAATGGTGGCACTTCACTTGGCTATTCGTATTCGCTATTGGACGTTTGTCGCATTTGTCAAATACTTGACGTACATACAAATAAGACGAATATTTTGTCAAGAATACCAACCACACATGGCAATTATGACAAATACTCAAATATGAATAGCCAAGTGAAGTACCACCATTAAGATATACAAAGCTTAAGAATTATAATAGGCACATATAATTACCTATTTGTGTTTAAATTATCCCGGATTTCATACTACAGCTGAAATATACCATTGTCTATGACAATAGTGTCGGGACAAATTGCGTTAGTGGATGCCGAAGATAGATTCTCTCTAATTGGATTTAGACCCTAGTCGGTCTGAGCCATTTAGGTGTTCTAAATCTACCTCAATAAATCGGTGTCGTTAAACCTAGCGTGTATTGTTTAGTTATATGTTATACGTGTTCTTTAAAGTTGAAATGAAATGAAGTTTATTTGCTAGAAACACGGTACATGAAATGATGATGTAGTAAAATTAGGTACTATACATGTTTCGCCTATAGTTTGGCATGCAAAAATTTAATTATTTGGGTCCGTCAATGTCAAATCAACACAATTAAAATAAATTTATACATTATCAATTGATTTAGATTTTTTTTCATTTGTGTGATATGAATGTGAAGCAAACATTTCATTCCCTGTATAGAAATTTTTGTCTATTAGCCACTTTCTTACGGCACGCTTGAATTTTAGAAATGGCAAATCTCTTATTTCATTTAAGTATTTAGTTAGAAGTATGTTCCGAATAATTCGTTTGGCTTGATGGATTTTAACATATGAGGTCGTTAGATTCGTCTTGACTGTATGCTCCCACTTCACTTGGCTATTCGTATTCGCTATTGGATGTTTGTCGTATTTGTCAATTACTTGAAGTACATACAAATAAGGCGAATATTTTGTCAAGCATACCAACCACACGTGGCAATTATGACAAATACGCAAATACGAATAGCCTAAGAATAGTGATATATGCTATAAATTTAATTAAATTTTTGGCAGTCGTTTTTTTTTTTAAATTAACTTCTGCTTGTTAGTAATAGTTGATCGTATGTCAATATGTAGCCTTTTTGCCACGAACGATTTCTTGTAAAGAACTGTACTTATGTATAATAATCTGATTTACTATTTCAATTATAAGAAAATTTATCAGTTTATGAGACAATTTAAAAATGTAATATAATTTATTACCAATTCAAAATATTTGTCATCCCAAATCGAAACTTTGTAAAATAACGTTAATATTATCGTTAACTTCGACTTGTAACTATTGAAGTCCTTTCCGTGAACGTATCAAAACTTAAACATTATTTTGTTATTCAAAGACGGATCGCTCGTCTGGCTGTTAATAGAAACTTTGTATTCCAGAAAATGGAGGCTGCTGTGTTTGTTATAAATTCAGGATACCCGGTAAAATCCGCTTGTTTATAAAGCGACGAGTTTCATTACTTTATCCTAAATCTAATTGATCGTGAGATTTCAAGCGCAAAAAGATACGCAATTTACAAAATAAAGGTTATTTTGGAATTTAGATTAAACGGAAATTGTATGGTATTAATTTGTACTTTGTATTCAAATCTGCAAAATGTATATTCATGTGCAAATCGTTCGTAATGTGATGTTTGACTAAAATGTCATGTATTATTTTGAAAGCATTGTTCAGTTAGTTAATTTAATTAATTACTTAAGAGGCTCGATATAAGTATTTGTCCTAACCTGATCGATATTGAGACGTGTCTGTAAATAGTTTTCTCAATTTTTTGTTGTATCATTTAAGAAGTTACGAAAATTTACAAGATCTTAAGTTAAATATGTTAAACAATCATTTTATTTCTTAAAAATCTAGATTTTTTGATCTCTTTTTATAGTGTCTTATGGTAACTAATATCGATGAGACTCTAATGCTGTTACTATTATAATTTATTTGACATTTAGGACTCCCCTGCATCAGCCTTTATTGGAAAATATCAAAATGGGCCAAACCAATAGCTTTAACCTTCAAACGATATTTGATACGCTGCTTTTAATTATGAATGCGCTTATTTTGCAAAACTGGTTTGAGAAAGCCTGCAATATGCGAAAGTTGACCACCTCCCGATCTTGTGGTTTGATTCGTTTACTTGGTCGAAATCCGGTGGTCAGGGGTTCATATTCCATCCATAGAATAACATTGTATATGTAGGTATTTGATTTATTGATTTATTTTACTTAGTGTCTACTTTAACACATAAAATATTATATTACTTAAATCATATTTTTTCGAAGGTACTTAGATGATGCAACAATTTTTGATGATAATGTTGATTCATTTGAAATATTGAGATTTTTTATATATTATTCACGAACTGCGATACGTATATTATTTTGGGAAATCTGATACTTTTAATGCTTCTTTTAACTTTAACATTTTTTAGAGCTCTAATCTCTTTATTTATGTAAAATTTACTTAATAAAAGTACTTACTTAATTAAATAAGCACTTATTATACCATGCAGATATATACCTATCGTAGTAAACAAAATATAAACCAAGCCAACGAGTTGACATAGTGTTCTGAACTTCTGAGAAACTGTTTGATAATCGTAATATCAGGTCACGAGTACTTTTACATTGTATTTACAAATAATTTAACAAGACATTGTGTTGATAAACTCTTTGAAATATACAAAGAGTGTACATATTCATATTACTTGACATAAAACATTTGGGATGACGATTTAATAATTATGTTACTTTGAGTGCTCAGCTAAGGTCGGATACATTTTAGGCAATTCTATTAATATTGACCCGATTTTGTTCAGCCTTTAAAATTTATCGTCTAATTCGCAATTCGAATTTTGATATTTTGTTATCTGTCAAAACTATTTTTACAGATTTAAATATGATACGTTAATTGTGAACCTTTTCGATTTATATAAAATCCGGACGACTGAGTTTTCAATTCTTATATGAAATCCTATAAGAAAGATTCTTTCTGTTATCACTGTATCAAATCAAGCGTTTCTCATTATTATAAAGTTGATTTTTTTTTGTATGAACTAAATAATTTTCTTGTTATACAAAACAAATGAACTTTGTTTCTATTTCTAGTATTTACTTATTCATATTTTGTTTCGATGTCGAGTCAATTTGAAAACTTTAGGCTTTCATAAAGTTGAACAGCAAAATACAGATTATAATTTAGAATTACAGCACTGAATATTTTAGTAGCTTTAAGTACACTTTTATGTTCTGAATTTATTATCTCCATGTTTGTTCGAATACATATTTCGGCTAATGCGACATCGACATCATTTTCATATTCCTTTTAGGCGTAATAAATAACCAGGAATATTGCTAAGGCATCAAACTGAAGGAAGGATGCTGTGGTTTTGGCCACAAATGTCTGGACATGTGCCAACATAATCAAGTAACGGAAAGAGCGAACGTATATCGTTATTTATTTTATATTCCAAGTCTTTATTGACCATTTCGAGTAATCTCAGAACCTATTGACCTTCAACGAAGTGGATCAGACGTGGTTTACCATTAACAATATTCTGTGCGGCTTCGTCAGGCGTTACTGATTTTCAAAGATTTGTTTTGATATCGACCCCTTTTGTTCCGATCTAACGGAAATTTTGTGCTTTCACTAATCACTTCATTGCTCTTGTTTCACGTGCTTTTCCTTTTTGTGATTTCCGAAAGCGTAGTTGCTTATTTATAATTATTTATCGTTGATTGTCTTTTGTTTTCCTCCAACTGACTGATGTAACTGATTGATCACTTCCATGTTTTTTTTTGGATTTTCTTTAACAGCATTACGTTTAAATCTAAACTTAACTATTGATAGTAAAAAATTTATATCGACATCGAACGGATGTTTATAAACTAGTTCTGGTTCAAGATTATTCTTACAAGGTTTACTCATTACGAATGACGTCAAATTTTGATTCACATCTACACTGGCGTGTTCTGTAATCTTCGGTATGTTTATAAGTAAGTGCTCGAATTGCCTCAATGTTTATACTGCTTAGTTTATACTCACTCGGTACTTTACTCTCAGCATTATTATTGAAGTATTTAGGTTAGAGTATAATGGAACATTTCCTCGTTTCATTGAATTTGACGAAATTTGCATCACCTAGTTACTTTGTGTCGCTATCACACAGCGTACCTAGGTAACCTTGGCAGTGTTAGTCACTCCTATTAATGGTGCCTCGTAATCTTATCTAAGCGACATAAATAAGCGAATCTTTCTTAGCAATACCAACCTCAAAAAGAAAAATCCGGCTCTAAGGACCACAAAGATTAACGTTTCCAAATCAAAAGCACTTTATATCCATCGAGTTCACTTTCGGGCAACGTTACACAGGACGGTACGCTCGTTGAACACACAACATCACATTTTGCACTTGCTAACGAAAAACAATGAACTTGAAATTAGAAAAACAAAACAGATCCAGTTGTTCGATAAAGCCGACGTAGTTTTGCTTTAGGTGTACACAGAAACGAGTCACAGTTTATTTGATAATATTACGACGGAGACTACGAGGTCGCAATCTTCGGGGAGACGGTACGTCTGCACGCGACGAGAGCTGCCGAACGACTGAGGGGAAGGACGAGCCGAAGCGAATAGCTGGTGGGGCAAGGCATGCGTGAACAGAGCAACCCTAGCCGGCAGAGAACAAGCCGAAATAAGTATTATTAAAAACGAACAGAGCATTAACGCAGCTCTATTTAACGCCCTTGCAATTCTTTTTTTTAAACTTTATTACCTGACTGCTCAAACAAAGGAAGGTCATGCGTCCTAACTCTTCTGATCTAATTTTTAGACTATGAACTCTGTGATGCTATTCTGTAAGCGCATACTATACCTCTTCAACGTTGCTATCAAGAGTTTCAAAGTTGTTAGGTAAGGATGTGCGCTTACGGAATGGACCACTGATCTATATGTAAGTAAGTATGACCTGAAATTATCACTGCAATCTATAGATAGAATTGCAGGTGATATTTACAGCAACCACTAACTTAGATTACAATTTTGAAAATTATGATTTTGTTTAAATAAAATGATGATTTTCAACGCAGGTATGTGAACGTAGGTTGAATTTTTTGGAGTTAAAACATTGATCTCGTATAATCCTATAAACAACTAGATACACAGTCTGCCTTCTAAAAATGTCCGAGGGCAAAGAAGGTAGAAAACGGATGAATGGACCCTCATTTGCCTTATTGGACATTATTTGGACGTTAACAATGGTTATTTGGACGTTTTTTTAAATTGTTTTAGTAAGACCTTTGTGTATCTAGTTGTTTATAGGAGATCAATGAGTTAAATGAAGATTTTACGTGCGATGAAATAATTAGATTTTGAATATCACGTTTTGTGTATTTTGACATTACTACACTACTAGGTAGTTTCACCTGTCCCGCTGCAGCCAAACGCTGCGGGCGTGCTGGGCCCGCTTCGAGCGGCCCGGGGAGTGCGTAATAGCAAGCGCGTGGGGAACTCTGGTGTAGTTCAACAGAGATCCCAGAGTTCCCCACAATGCGCGGAGGAGGCCACCGTGGGGTTTTAGTCGGTGCGAGTCCGACATAACCCGTCGCTACCCCTGAGGCGGCGGGTATGCACAAGCATTTCCCCACGAAAAAAAAAAGGTAGTTTCACCTTACAAACTTCATCATTCCAACCTGCTTAATAAAAATTAGAATCTTAAATCGAGTTCTAGTACGGTTGCGGTATCTTTAAGGTCTGTTTCCTACCTGCCAAGAAGATCGTAGTTGATCTGAGATATTGAAAGGACCGTATTGTGTGAAATCACAATGGACGGATAAGATCGAAGCATTGAAATGCAGGCAGATGCTGGGAAGAGTCTCACCGCTGGGAAATACGAATCGAATAGCAGGAAGACGTTTAAAGCTTTCATAAATTTATTAATTCCTCGACAGAGATGACATTTGTAATAATTAATCATATCAATGACAACAAATGGGTAACGAAAAAAATACACAGAGCGAATGTTGATGGAAGATTCGGCAGAAATAGACCGAGGAGAACGTACGTCGACCAAATTGGCGAGGTCTTGAAAAAGGGTCAAGTACAGTCTACTAGAAACCGACGAGCATGCATGAAGAGATTGATGAATGTGGAGGAGGCAACGGTTGTGTGCCAGGATCGCAGCAAATGGAAGTCCATCGTCTCTGCCTACCCCTACGGGAATCAGGAGTTTATATATAAATAAAATATAAAAAATGACAACAAATCCGCATGAAGGATAGAGTTTAAATTACTATCTAATAATAGTAATAGTTGTGTAATACCTACCTAGTTATTAAGTAATTGTGTTATCATTATTTTAAAAGATGTGCTGCTGAGAGTTTTTTTGCCACTTTTTCTCCTCAGCGTTGGCACCTTTTCCTTGCAAAGTAGTGTGAATGTAAATTCAAAAATAAGTATGTTGACGTGAAAAAATGTACACAACCTGCTTACATGCAATAAAGAAATGTGACTTTGACAATTTTTTTTTAATATGAACATCAATAAGCTATCTTGATGTTAGTTGCATAAAGTAGCTTCAGTGATGTTTGAGAAACCGAAGTAGCATCGTTTATAGGCGATACTTTCTCAATTAGGATTAATTATATAAATGTATCAGAATAATGTCACACAGTGTAGGCTGGTACAACATCATACTGTTACTGGTTATGGATTGGATTTTACTTAAAACTGATGTCTAAAAGTAACTACTAAGTACTGCTTTCGTAATAACTATGGTTGGATTTTTTTTGTTTTAATTTAATTTAAAAGGAGACACAGACTCTTCTTTTTCTTTTTTCGTTTTGTTTAGTGACCAAACCTATTTGTCAGAGTTATTCAGGCCGCCCTCTGACGTGGCCTAACGACTGCTTCCGAGCGAGAGCAACCGGGACCAACTGCTTGCTTTCCGAGGCACGGAGGGGCTCAGATGAAAGTGTCACAAGCGGTCACCCATCCAGGTACTGACCTCGCCCAGCATTGCTTAACTTGTACGATCGTTTTCAACGTATACTCGCAACTGGACTACGAGGCCCTCGGAGACAGATCAGTGATTGCTACCAGCACGACCTTATAATTCTTATAAGTGATATTGGTTTATGCACTTAAACAAATAACGAATTGTCTGCGAAAATTATTATTTTTATTTTATTATTTAAAACATTACTGTTATACGAATACATTATTTTGATTGGCCACCAGCATCTTAAAACTTGAGAAGTTTGTCCAGATGCTGATATCCTCACACAAACCGCTGCATAATATCTATAGCATATATATTAATATCATCATCATCATCATCAGCCCGTATCAGTCCACTGCTGGCCGTAGGCCTCTCCCAAAGCGCGCCAATCAACCCTACTCTCGGCCCTCTGCATCCAGTCCCTGACAGCCATTTTGCGAAGGTCATCCCTCCATCTGGTCTGGTCTGGTATTAATATATGTGTATATAAAAGAGAGAATACCCACAACATCACGCTTATATAAGTCAACGACGGCGTTTATATTTACGAGCTATTTGTCGTCCTCCAATGTTATGATCGGAAGAACTATCGACTCGTCAATCATTATTTTATTGCCTCTCCGAAGTATCAAGATCAGCCTACTAAACGAGGGCATCAATGTGGTCAAGTTTCAAGACAGGGAAAGTGTGATTGCCAAGGAATGTAGGAATGTCTTTTATGTCCGCGATGAGTTACAACTTATTGGTTTTAGCAGTAAAATTGTTCTTTATGGCAGCCTTGCCATTGTTATAGTACTTGCTACTATACCTAAAGGACAGTAGACAGTAACTGAAGTAGACATTGTCGGTAGTAATAAAGTTGATTTCTTTGTTGCGCCCATTGATCTCCTATAAATAACTAGACTAAAACACTTTGAAAAACGTCCAAATAATGTCCAACAAAGCAATCAAACAAACAAATGTCATCAGTGTTACCTACTACAATAAACTAACTCTTTAAATTTTCAAATCTGGTTTGTCTATTCGATTCAATTTTGTTTTCATTGATCTCCTATAAACAACTAGATACACAAAGGTCTTACTAAAACAATTTAAATACGTCCAAATAAGGATCCATTGTTAACGTCCAAATAATGTCCAACAAAACAAATGAGGGTCCATTCATCCGTTTGGACCTTCTTTGCGCTCGGACATTTTTAGAAGGCAGACTGTGTATCTAGTTGTTTATAGGAGATCAATGGTTGCGCCCTATGTCATACCTACGTCACATCTAATACGTTTCGTTGTATACTCGACAACGTTACAGCGGTGACATTTGTAATACGATTTCAACTCTTACGGCATGAGACAATAAGAATGAACAAAATCCAAAGTGCTCTGTGAATAGTGAAAGTCGACTATTATTTACAATATGAATTAATTTTATCTTTATAGTTACATAAACTAATGCAGCACTTGGTCATATATAAATTTTCTGATATTGGGGTTCCTTATCAACCCAATCAAATCTAATGAGGAAGAGGAAGTACCCAACCTCCCATTTCATTTTCGAATTCCCCAAAAAACGGACGTTTACATCAAGATTGGGAGCGAACGCATCCGACCAATTTTATTATGCAGAACCCGATAAAACGGATAGTGGCAATTTGTCACCGACCGTGAAATAGCTCACAGATTCATCGCCGCATTGGATCACAATGCGCAGCTTTATAATGGCCCACACAGAACCATCGGCAAATTGGCAGAATATCCGTAATAGATACTTGTTCTCTTTTCTTATTATTGTCACCAATTTTTATGTAGGTAGAGGGATTCGTAGGAAGAGGGGCTCGTAGTCCAGTTGCGAGTACACGTTGAAAACGATCGTTCAAGTTAAGCAGCGCTGGGCGAGGTCAGTATCTGGATGGGTGACCGCTAGTGACACTTTCATCTGAGCCCCTTCGTGCCTCGAAAAACACGTTAAGCAGTTGGTCGCGGTTGTTGTCGCTCGGCAGCAGTCGTTAGGCCACGTCAGAGGCCTATGGGCGGCCTGAATAACTCTGACAAATAGGTTTGCTCACTAAACCACACGAAAAAAAAAGAATGTAGTTAACATCTTCATAATGACGTCCATCATCTATAGTATACCAAACTTATGGGAGAAAGGCACGGGTTTATGTTTAGTTGTGTCTGGTTTATTTTAAAATTATTACCCTCGACGTCATGACGTAGTCTTATGAATGATAGAACAAGATATTATTAGGGTGATTATTGACTAATATTATGTCTGTGTATTGGTATTTTGGTCATTATCAATTTTATATTTTTGCACATCAATTTTTTACTATGCTAGAAATGGCGTCATTGGACACAATCGCAATTCGTCCCAATTTGAATTTGTCACAAGCCAACCTAAATTGTAATCTTATCAATCACATTTCTTCTGTGCGAATAAATAGGATATCCTTATCCTGACCCACATTTGTATCAGTATCAATGATTGCAATATCTTCATTAATCACTTTACTTATAGCCGCAACTATATGTATTATTGTTTTAATTTATTTATTACCAGATCTATATTTTGCGCCTATTTCTGCTCATTCATTTTAAACATGGCTTCCAATACTTACTTACTCCGCTGACTCCGACCCGAAGAGGGTCTTGGCCTCTGAAACGAGAATACGCCAGTCATTGCGGTTATGCACCGTATCGTGCCACGTGTGTGCCTGCAGTCGGTCCAGACCTCGACTTCATCCCTCCAGCGATATCTAGGTCGCCCGCACGATCGTCTCCCATTCTTTCGACGTGGCCGAGCAAGCGGAGTCGGGCAGCTTTTGTCTCGCCGATGATGTTTGGTTCGGACACCAGATCTTCAATTTCCTGATTTCTCGCCCTTGTGCTTCCATCCTCCCTTTTCACTGCACCAAGAATCCTTCTAAGAATCTTCCTCTCGGCTTCCAATACGATCCATTAAATGATAACAATAGAGACACCGTCTGCCTGTGTGTAGAGGTGTAAAATACGCAGAGCACATCTGATTCGAACACAATGGAGTTAGTTCGGTTAGAAATTTGCCGGCAAACTTCCGTCGTCTTCCGATCGCGATTATTGTTGGATTGATTTATTAGCCTTTATTGTTACTAGAATTGTTCATGTTAATTTCTATAGAGAAGTTGTTGTTTGTTCCGAAAAGTTAGCCTTTAATATTAGCTTGTTGTTTTAACGTTGATTGTGAGTTGTTGCGAGATCAATTTTCATCTTCATGTTTACAACAACTTTTAATAATTAAACTGCAGCGTACAGAAAATCTGCTACGAAATCAAATATTATGTCTTCGCAGTTATGATAAGCTAAGATTTAAAACTTCACTATTTTCCTCAAACACGAACCAGAATATGGCGTGTTTTAAATTTTAATTGGATAGTTTTTGCAATATTTTATTTTAATGTCTCTGCTTGACATATTTTTTACTTATTCTAAAAAGAATATACAAGTAAATGTACGGTGGAACACAGAGAAAGGTGTAGGTACAGGAGAGTTTTTAAGGTTGAGATTTTCTCAAAAAATACGTGACCTATTGCAAAAATTATTTCACTGTTTGATGGATAAAAGTAAAAACTGTAAAAGAATGATCAACTTAGACTTATAGAAAATCTCAACCTTATTGAGGATTGTATATTTATTAATCTCTGTCTTCGACTGACTAACAAATGATTATGACATTATAAATGGTATCCATATTCAGTCAATAATAGTTCTTAAAAACAAAACACTTCAACAATTTGGTTAAAGTTTTGAAAAACCATTGAGTTGTCCGTTTATTTCCTGTTTAGTTTACTTCAACGTACTGGTTTAAAATTCAAAATTGCATTGCATTATTTTTTACGACCATAATATCATGTTACAAGCAAAGTTTAGCTTCCATGCTAGTTTCTTATCTGAAACGAAATCTAAAACTGCAGAGTAAAACATTACAGTTTTGCAAAAATAAATCATGTTTTGTTTTGCGATATTTTTGCTCTGCATACGAATTTGCATTTTGCTGAGAATAAAATATGGAAAATGAATTCGCAATCACGACGACCCAGAACAATACATTCCTGGTTTTGAAATATTCTGACCACGGCGACCGCGGTCTGTTCCATTCAGTCCTTTGCTAAAAGAAACTGGCTATCTGCGTTTGCAAAAACCTGCCCATTCATACTTGTTACTTCTACATGGACTTAGTCCATTCATTCATTACTGGTGTTTGAACATAGAATTGTTTTATTTATATTCTTTGTTTGACTTATAAGTTTTGAACTAAACTAATATTTACAAGACTAGAATTATTGTAATGACGTTGTATATATAAAATAAATAAACAAATAAAATATTGTTATCATTTTATTTTACTTTAGTATAGATATCTATTTCTAATGCGTATAACCAAGGTTAATCTTGAAAGACATATCAATAAAATTAATTCCCAAGTTTAATCCTCACCTATGGATTATTGTGGTGATCACTAGTACAGTCGAAGACAGATATAAGTATACAGAGGGCCTCAATAAGATTGAGATTTTCTCAAAAACTACTGGACCGAATTTATTAAATCACACTATCAAACGGTGAAAGAATTTTTGCAATAATTCAAGTAGTTTTTGAGAAAATGTCAACCTTAAAAACTCTCCTGGACACCTTTCTCTGTGTTCCACCGTACAAGTCACAGCCATACAAAACACACATAAATGCGAAAATCATGATGCTCATCTTTTCGAGAGTCTGTTAAGAATAAGGTTGGTGCAAGGTATCGAAAAATATCCCAATTATCCCATCACCACGTCAGTGAATTTCACCACTGACATCCCCAGAGTCCGGCCTGTACCCATCCACAGAAATTACCATGCCAAACGCACAATCGAAAGATTCGTTCTTTATACCACTCGTCTGGTTGCAATTTCAAAGTTCGGTGCAGATTTTTTATTCGTGTATTGACTGGAACCATTCCGTTTGATTAGCCATTTTAATAGAGATGTTTTTGCAGATAAAATGAATTGAGCGATCAGCTGGAAGGGGCAATTAACTAATTATTGTCGGTTATACTGTGGAACGATACAGTAATTAAGTATTTCGATACTGCCAAGGGCGAGGGAACATTGAACTTTGACTTTGAAAGTAATGTAATAATGGCCAATGAGTGACAAAAGTTAGAAGTCGCACTCAAGAAAATGACAGTGTAATCCAATAAGACTTAGCTATTAAAAGTCTTAACGATTCGTCTGGATTTTAAGATCATATAATAGAATCGAACGACCTTAAAGTTCAGTTCACTGTTTTGATAAATAATTAAACTTTAGCGATCAATTAATGTACTTAACTGAACTATCTGAGACTCAGAACTAATTTACTTGAAGTTATACCATATGTCCATATAACAGCGGGGTTACTCTCATCTCTTATAGCGATCCAGTTTAGGTTCCTAAACTGACAATACTAGCTACAATGACGTCAAACGTCATTGTAGCAAATAGCGATACAGTTCCGTTTAGGAACCTAAACTGGATCGCTATAAGAGGTGAGAGTAACCCTGCTGGCCTGGTTAATCTACAAAAATACAAAAAAAATTATTTTTTGGAAAACTAGAAACTTAGTACAGCGCAGTAACAACTTATTTGGACTTAAGTATTTATTACACAAAAAAGGCTGAATAGTGAGCAGATGGAATTCTAGTATCCGCGATAGGTTTCCCTGTGCTGCGGCTACCAGTGACTCCCGGTTACACCAGTGCGTATGTACATGCCAGTGCTTTTGGACCTATACTTGCTTAAGTTAGTATCAGTTAGTGAATAGGTGGCTGATTACTTATTTGTAGAGAGTGGAATTGAGGTAAAGAAAAAAAGTAGCATGCTCATTGTTAATGTCTACTATTAGTGATTCGTGTAGTAATGCATAAGTGTATTGTAATAATAGTATTTAGTAAATTAAAATATATATAGGTTTATACATATATATATAAACATATATTACTAATATATATATAATCTGTCTCCTAGGTTTATGTTGAGTCTGTTTTATAAAGAGTTATACACTACAGCTTAACCTATGATCGTGTTATATAGATTGGTTAATTTTACAATTGTAGGCGATGTGGGTTTGATGCATGTTTGTTTGTAATGCATTCTGATTTATTTCAGTGGGCCGACATTTCCCGAAGGAGCAAATAAACATCAAAACTATGGAATATACTCGAGATGGAATTTAACGAACAGATGGATAATTATGAAGAATATCTATTCTGATACATACCTCTATATGTAAATGTATTATTTGGCTGTATTCATTGAAGTAACTTACTAAACTTACAATATTAAACTAAAAATAAAAGTACTTACTAAAATATAACTAAAATAAAATAAAACTATATGTATCGTTCGGTTGAACTATCTGAATGGCTTGCATTACAGATAGTTCAACCGATCCCCGCTGTCCGGCAACGTGCCCAAAATGCTGGCGGCATTTCCCCTCTGAAGGCCAGCATTTTGGTCACGTGTGGACTCCACGAACCACGATATGTACCTAAATTAATTTTAATTGAAACCTTGATAAATACATGTCCAAATAAAAATCTTAAATGGAGAGGTTAGAATAATGGACTTTGTGGGTGGTACACTGAAACAAACAAATTACGAACAATTACAAGCTAATAAGTTACGTAAATAATAGCCGCCCGTATCGAGCGATCGAATGTTTTAGGGGGACATTACACGAACTTGGAATTGTCGAGATCTGTATTTGTGATAGTCGGGGAAAGCGTGGTGTACGTATATTTGTTTCGTATGATTTCAATAAACGAGCGCCCCTCGAGCATAAATAATGCATGTCGAATTTTGTACGGTGCCCCGTATGCCGAGATAAAGATCGATAATAATGGTACAATTCTCCACTCCGACGAACCTTTATACGTATAAGGTCTTCAACAAAAGTTATACCTCCATCTAAAGAAGCACAGATCCCATTTGAAACCAAAACGTTTTGTAATAAAGATCAAAGTGGCTCGCCAATTAAGCTTTGTGGTGAACGTGAAACTGTTGTACAATTGCTTGTAATAAATGCCCCGAATTAAAAAGTCATCGGGTATTTGGGGCAGTAATTCTGGTTTTTCTTGTTGGCCATTGATTAAAATGTTGAATAAAATTTACCGCGTTGCCGATTCTGTGTTCAACATGACTCACATGGTTTTTATGAATGAATTCTTTGGCTACAACAGTTCTTATTGTCGTAGTAAGTCTACATGAATAAACTAGCTAGGAACCATTAATTCTTGTATTACATTTGTTCTCATCTTTGTTGTTTGTTTAGTTGCTCTCTATAGTCAAGTTAAGTCAATCAAGGTTCTTCTAAGATTTTTGTCCATGCCTGTAATGGTAATTTTATTTCTCAATTCGAGAATTGCAATAAAATTGCCGTCAATTTAACAAGTCTTTAATCAATGTGAACAGTTTTGACTTTGAGTAATGTACTTTCTCTTTCATTTCTTTCGAGAGCAGTTCGAAGGCTTTTACTTTTGCTACCGACTAAAATATATTATTGTTTTCATTCATTTCTTTAAGTTCCTTTGTTAAATTAGCTGTTCCTTGTTTTTATTTAGTTGGGTAGGTACTACGTTAATTGCTTCCTGCATGATTTGAAAGTATGAAAGAAATGACTCTCATTAGATTTAGAAAATTGTACGTACTGAAATTGGACTTTAGATAAGTATACCTACAGGTATAAGTACTGAAGAAAACAAATAAAACAAATAAGGACCTTTTGAGTAAAACAATTCAGACGATACCAATCTCTCCCTCCGTTTTAAATTTCGATTTTTATTGCAATTTGAAAGCCGTTCATTCCCAAATCGTCCGTTCACGTGCACCGGATGTCGAATTGAATGAATGAATGGCACAAAACCATTCGCCGACCCTTCATAGCCAAACTCGCTGTATTAATGCCAAAACAGAACTTATTATACCCCTACCACATTAGGAATACACTTTCTCAAATTTCTTTTAACCTTTATACTCTCGTAGATAAAGTACCTATAAAGTGTACAGTAGGAGTTGTATAGATTTTTGTCGGTTTATACCTCTCATTGACGCCGTCCTCCCGTCTCGGACAAAACTCGTAAAATCGAAACAGAACGGCGATGTAAAAGGAGAGGCAGATGAATATCGGGATGAGGAAACCGCTATTATTCCAGTGACATACAGTATTAAAGTGTAGCGAACAATAACCCTTTAAAACCATTGATCACCTACAACACCTAGATACACAGTATGCCTTCTAAAAATGACCGAGCGCAAAGATGGTCCAAACGGATGAATGGACCCTTGGACGGGTCGGTTCCCTATTTTTGTGCATAAATTTTTATGTCATAATATAACATGGCATACTTTAAATTGTCCTAGTAATAACTACGCATAATAGTCATTAGGCATAACTTTATAGGCATAATATTATTAAGCATAACTACAAACAGCATAAAGATTGTTAAGAATAATATTATGAAGCCTAAATAAACTTTGTCATAATGATATTGAAACATAATTGTAATAATCATATTAATTACTCGCCGAAAAATATACTCCTGAAGTTTTAAAAACAAAATTAAACCAAGGGCCACCCCCGCCGCACCGTAACCAACTATTACACTATAATACCTACTTTTTGATTGTAGGTATATAAAATAAACATGTTGGCGGCTTACGGGTGGCCCAAGGGCCACCCCCGCCGCACCGTAACCTACTATTACACTATGATACCTAAGTTATATCTGATATACCTACCTAATACCTACTTTTTGATTGTATATAAAATAATCATGTTGGCGGCTTACGGGTGGCCCAAGGGCCACCCCCGCCGCACCGTAACCTACTATTACCTAATACACCATACATACAACACCAATACCAACAAAAAAGAAGAAATACACAAACAAACATTATTTATGTATAATATCTATTAGACGAATAAACAATATGCCATAAAACAATATGGAAATTAAAATTAGGGCAAAAACGATTAGCCCAAACTAGAATTATGCTTAGTTAGATTGTATGCCCAAAAACAATTATGACAAAATATGATTATGACAAAAAACATTATGCCTAACTCATTATGCTAAATTAAATTAGGACAAAAAAATTATGCGAAAAAAAGGGATCCCGGACGGGTCATTAGCTTTATTGGACATTATTTGGACGTTAACAATAGACCCTTATTTGGACGTTTTTTAAATTGTTTAAGTAAGTCATTTTTGACCCCTCGATAATAGGGCCTAATTTGTTGCAAACCACCTTTGTTTCAAGGAATGTATCGAATTTACAATCACCCTGTATAACTAGCTTAGGACGTGATGATAGAAGAGTGCTGAAAGTGCTCAAGAGTGAGTGAAAGCTTTAGTTGCTTAACTGGCAGGAGACAGTTCTAAATATAAAACCGAAACAGTCTTTGGCACCATTAGAGATCATGAACCGGATTACCAGCGCAGTCAGTGACAAACAATCAAATACTTAGTATTTTACTACCTAAAGGTCCGGTTCTTAATTAGTTGACGTTCTCATTAAATGTTATCAAGTAATTGGAATCCTTCGACAGTAGGCTAGTTGACTTATGTAGACATTCAATAAAACAATATTTATTTCATATAGTATTTCACATTAGGATCCCAAATATATCACTTTTATTACGTAAAAGTAGAAGAAGGTGAAATTAAAAATTGAATATTTCCCGTTTTTTCCCTCGCGCCAAAAACGCTAGTCGGCCATGTTCACGAGATTCGTGACGTCACTCTCCCTTTTTAGGGATGCCCAATTTTTATTTATTTATCGATCTTATGTGGGTTTTATAGCTAGATTTAACCAGCCCCCTTACCATGAACTCTTATAGCAGGATTACCTACTTCAATATTACTTTGTACAATGACGACCTTAATAAGCTTACTTTAAGGGGCAGGTATCTTTCTGCGGTTACTTTCGACAATTATGATATAAACGAATTATAATCACAGCTCAGTTGTGTATGGATACCTAAGCGGATTTTTTTAAGCGTCGATTTTTTTAGGTGTCTACTAACAATGCGAATATTATTTTTAGATCCAATGGTAATTAAATGACATGTATATTGTATAGGTTTGTTATATGTGCTTACATAAACATCCATAAACATTGTTCGACACTTTAGAACTCTGTCTGTCGCCGATTAAAAAGAGCAACGGGACACGACAATTTTGCTCTCGAAAAAAATAAAAATAAAAGAATCTCGCGATTCCATTTCGCTCCCGGGTTCCCTTGCGAAAATTCCTCTCAATAGCACGTCTTAGTAAGTTGGTTAACTTTGAGGAACGATTCGTTCGGACAAGTTTCAGCTCGTCTTTAGTACTATTAATTTGTCCGTCTACGAATGAGAAGGAAGTCAAATTAGAGACTGAGACTGATCTTGGACAAATTCAATTCAATTCAAATGATTTATTGCAGTCACCAAGACCATATGTTAGTAAGTACTAAAAACTATGTTAGTGTTTACATAATGTGTATTACGCGCCATAACATGCGACTTAGGTCCGACTCTGAGACCCCAGGACATGTCAGTGTACCCAGTGTCTCAGAATCGGCCTGTCCATGGTATCCGCAATGCCCTTCAGGATGCTGTTAGGGCTGCCGCGAACCCGACGCATCGGGGACGCGACTCTTTTGCGTATGATGGCATGGAATCCGTCCACGCCGGCTTCCGCAAACATCCCTGATGCGCTGCAGCATCGCGACAGCCCCATCAGCACCCTGAACGCATTGTTATATTTTACACGCAGGGCATTGTATGACTTTTTGGTGTAGTTGACCCACAGATTGCACGTGTAGAATGCTTGACAGTACGACACGAACAGACAAAGAACAGTCTGACGGAGGAAGCTGATGGGTTTGCATAAATGTTGTTTGAGATAAATGAAAATAGTGGAATTAGTGATAATGAGAGTGTGGGATTGATTATACGATACTGTGAAATGTTATTGGTTTAAAATATATAAATATACGGCTGAGATATTTTTAGCACTTTTTTCTCACCGTTGGCACCTCTTCCTTGCAAAGTGTAATATATGAAACTCTATGAAAGATGGCAGGATGGACGGAGCGTCAACGACAAAGCAAGAGAGCAGCAACCGCGCGGCATTCAATCTGTCATCTAGCTAAAAAAAGCGGAAACGCAAATGATATATTCTTTGAATTGAATGATTGACCAGACCCCCGACCAGATGGAGGGATGACCTGCTTAAGATGGCTGGCAGAGACTGTATGCAGAGGGCCGAGAGTCGGGTTGAGTGGCGCGCTTTGGGAGAGGCCTATACGTCCAGCAGTGGACACAAATGTGACAAAAACGGCCGTTTTTCGCAATTATGCGAACTACAACTTACCGACATTGAATCACGTTATAAATAAGCATTAAAAAAAGCTTTTTTAATAAAATTTATTATATTGGAAGATTATTATATATAAACGGATATCACTCACTTATATTGTTAAAGTCTGCAATTAGACCGACAGTTTCGACCGATTTCGACGATCTTTTTCAAGGTGAGCGCGCCACGCTCGCGTCGCCGTTGACGTTTCTTCGCGCACTAGTGAGTGATATCCGTTTATATATAATAATTTGTAGTAATGGCTCACTATAGTTTTAATTCTAATATTGAAAGATATTATTTTTTTAAGATTGGCGGCGCTAGTTGGCTCATGGAAGACTCTTAATGGCCACAATAATCTATTTACAAATACATAAGTATTGTATTCTATGTTTACGATTCGCTAGATCGTTCCGGAAAATGATAAATGAGTGTTATTGATCTCTCCAAGATTAAATGTTACGCGTGTTCCGCTGACTTCCACTGGACTGGACACGAAAATACAAATATATATCATAGGTACATTTATGGAAGAGTCACTACGAAAAAATACAACGTAGTCCTCATATTAAGGAATAGTTGGTACTTTATAGTAAAAAAATATAATGATAAATGACCCAGATATAATAGTAGATAAAAAATGATAAATATGACGGAACATTTTTAGAATTAAAACTATAGTGAGCCATTACTACAAATTATTATATGTAAACGGATATCAATCACTTATATTGTTGAAGTCGGCAATTAGACCGACAGTTTCGACTGATTAAGACCGTCGAAATCGGTCGAAACTGTCGGTCTAATTGCCGACTTCAACAATATAAGTGATTGATATCCATTTATATATAATGACGGAACATAGTGATATTTCGACATTGTTATTTTGAGTTTTTACCCGACTGCGCAAGAAGGAGTTTCTATGTTTTCGAGTGTATGTATGTGAGTAATGTATGTCTAATTCTTTGGCACGCCCTGCAGCCTAAACGGCTTGATGGATTTTGACATATTATGGGGTGTCGTTAGATTCGTTTTTTTAATAATAATAATAAAATCATCGATTTTGATTGTAGGAGTGACATAGGCTATAAAAATTTAATCATAGTAATGATGCTGTCGATTTTTTTTTAATTTCTGCTTGCTATTGTTGGTTTGTAAATATTTATTATTTTTAGAAAAATAAGTATCTACCTAACTAACCAATTTTTGGGTAAGCTAATTTTGGCCTAATGAAATCTGCATAAGTATTTAAGTCTTCTTCAGATATTTCCACCCGCCTGATCCTCGCCTCGGGTGACCCCAGAGCTGGCGCCTACTTCAGGCAAAGGCTGAGCCTCGCTATTCAGCGGGGCAACGCCGCCAGCGTGCTGGGGTCCCTGCCGCGCAGTGCGGAGTTAGACGGCGTGTTCGGGCTTTGATTGTAAATAGTATTTAGGTATTTAGTTTATTTTGTAAATAGCTTTTTAATAAAACTTTGTATGAACAACTAAAAAAAACACAGCAAACTATATCTAAATATAATTTACCAAGGTGTTGCAAAATAATTATATACAATAAGTAAAGTCTTTTTAGTTAATAATATTACAATGATTTCAATTTCACTGTTATAGTACTACCTACAGTATTTCACAGTCTACCGTCAAACCTCAGCTTATCAATTTTAATAAACGCAAACGCTTAGAATATTGAACGATGTTTACAGTTTAACCACAGTATACGTAAATAGCCGTAGCCTAGAGCGCCGCAAAATAGATTGCACAAAGCAGTCGGCTGACTAACGAACGCAAACTTGCAATGAACAACACCTGAACAGCGCAGAGTTGTTCATTAAAACTCGTTATCGGCATTGTGGCACAGTGTATTAGCTATTGCAATAGTGCAGCTTCGAATGCATTTGAATGTGAATTTTATTGAATGCTAGATGTTAAAAGATGAAGTCGTAATCATATGAATTGATGACAGACGACTACCTACACGACGAATTTGACGATTGGTCACGATAACTCTGATGGAAAAGAGCTTATCTCGATTTGATTTCTAATTATAGTGTTTATAATATAGTGTTTATTGCGTGTATTGCTATTGTTCAGTATGTACCTAATTTAGTTTATAGTGTTTCGTTGTCATGTACTGTTTTGCTATAAATGAAAATAAAAATTTGTACGAAAAATATTGCATAATGGGTGAAATAATAATGTTTATTTGAGTGAAACATTAAAAAGTACATTTAAGGGTAAGTCATTGGTTTTTTTCAACAAATCATAAGCCCAATTATATCCCGTGTCAGCTAAATCCTTCCTATAAGGGCTGCTGTGCTGTTTCATTACTCGGACCATTAGGTCAATATGTCAAGGTTACCTACTTATATTACTGCAGCTAATTCTTACTGTGACCGTGGTTAATGGAGACAGTTCGCGCATTATTTGTGTTGTACTATGTGGGACTCCTGAGGGAGCTACGCTATTTATAACACAAAAGACATGAGTTAGACTTAATGGCGTCAATAGTGCACAAATGCGATGTTGAGAAGTTTTGAACAAGTGGTTCATGTAAAAAGGAAAGGAGAAGAGTTAACTAAGCTACTTATAGCTCAAAACATCTGAGTTACACTGAATTGTGTCAAATAGTGCACATATAAATGTAATGTTAAGAGGTTTAAGTAACAGGGAAAGGAGAGGAGTCTGCTAAGCTACTTATAACTGAAAACATATTAGATAAACTTATTGGTGTCAATTAATGCACATACTACTGCCCGCAGACTTACGCGGTGAAGTAGATGACGAAACGTTTGGTCGCCGGCTGAAATACCTTTTGTTGGATAGCGAATTGTATTCCTTTAAGGAATTTGACTTATTAATGTTAAAATCATAATTTATGCAATGCATAATATTGTTATATACCTACATAGTAATTATTATATTAATTTAATTTGACGATCAAATTACTAATGTGTATTTTAAGTATTGACATAACTGTAAAAATGACATTGTAATCTGAAATAAATGAATCTAATCTAATCTATAAATGCAATGATAAGAGATTTTTAACAGCGTTTAAGTAAAAAAGAAAGCTTCTTATAGCTCAAAAGATCTGAGGTACGTATACTTAAAGGTGTAAATGAATAAGACGTTGAACTTAACTTTTGAACAAGTAGTTCAAGTAAAAAGGAAATGAGAATCAGAATTAATGAGGCTATATATTTTATAGATCAAAATACCTGAGGTAGAACTAATGACATTATAATTGTTGACATTGATAAGTCGTGAACAGATTACGTAAAAGGGAAGAAGATTAACCTACGTACATTCTCGATAAACGTTAGATACACTTCTCCTTTCGGCAGTCGGTTAAAAATAACAATAGAATCAGACAAAAGTTTTAACACTTTATAACTACATCCTCAACAAATACGTGATAGAATTTCAATTACCTCACACAAAAGGTTTTCATTATCTACCTTATTAAAAAACTGAAACCATTACAAAGAAAAATAACTAAAAAAACTCTTATCGAAAACAATAAAACGGCTTTGGTTGATAACAAATTATTTTCCCGTGATAAACACGAACCTTCGCACGTTGTTGCTTTGTGCCGTAGATTAGGATATTATAGATGCAAGGTCCAAAATTGCACTAAAAACTTCGGATAGTGCAATCTCTGACCTATGTAAAAGCAACAAATTGTACTGTTTCCAATCATTTATTTTCTCCATGTCAGCTCCGTTGGAATATAACTGCGTCATGTTACGCAAAAGTTAACTTTTAAATTCCAGGTATAAAAAATATGACAACTGCCTTCATAAAAAAAATTCAAACCCACGTACGCCCAGCCCGAGTGCTTTAGCAACAAACAAAAACTGCAGTCAACAGTGACTGGTGGCCCAATAATAATAAACACCTACATATATATCCGATCAATCGGTTTATACAAAACAAAAATTGAGGATAGTTTTAGAAAAAAAAATGTAGCAAAAAACTGAACATACAATAGTAATTAAATTGCACATGCTTAATTATTTACTCATGGCTCAAGCCTGTTTTTTGAAGGTAGAAAAGTCCATCAGGACTTCCATCTGCTGCGATCCAGGCACATAACTCTCGAATAGTTTAGCAGATATGACTTTTTTGCCAATAAGGTTTTAGCGCAATTTTTGTTTTGACATTTTCATCGCAACCTTGCATCTATAGCATTTACTCAGCTTTGTGCAATAGAAAATATCCTCTGGTGTTAACAGGATAAGACATAAAAGGGATCCCTTAGTGCCCCGTGCATTGAACAAGACAGGTAGACGGACCTTTTGATTTGCCAGTCAAAAGAAGGCAATTCTATTGGTAATTCCGGGGTGTAGAAAGGTTTTTTGGCTGTTTTGTAGGATGTGGTATGTGGTGCAGATATAAATCTATCGTAGGTTTGGTTGTGATAATTTCGATTACAAAAAAAGTTATGTCAAGGGTTCCGTGCATTGATCTCCTATAAACAACTAGATACACAAAGGTCTTACAACAATTTAAAAAAACGTCCAAATAAGGGTCCATTGTTAAGTCCAAATAATGTCCAATGAAGCAAATGAGGGTTTGGACCATTCATCCGTTTGGACCTTCTTTGCGCTCGGACATTTTTAGAAGGCAGACTGTGTATCTAGTTGTTTATAGGAGATCAATGGTTCCGTGCCACAAACGGAAAAAGGAACCCTTATAGGATCACTTTGTTGTACGTATGTCTGTCTGTCAAGCAAGACCTATATCTCTGAAACGCGTGAACGGACCAAGTTGAAATTAATACCAAATACGCAGGTCTGCAACCTTATGCGGCCGTGAAAAAATAAAACTTCTAAGTCAACGCAATCAAAAGATATGGCCGTTTATGTCGCATTTTCTCGCATATTTGTATGAAAACGCAAGTAAATCAAAACCTTATAGGGTACTTCCCGTTGACCTAGAATCATGAAATTTGGCAAGAAGCTAGGTCTTATAGCACAAGTACCTATAGAAAAATCTGAAATCTGTTTTGAAGTTACATCTCTCCAAAAATATTTTTTTTCTTTTTACAAATTTAAAGTTAAGGATTTAAGTTGCGTAGCACGGAAGCCTTGGTGCGCTAGTCCGACTCGCACTTGGGCGTTTTTTTTAAGTAAATCTTTCTTTACCAATAAAAAGTAACATTACCCATTGATATAGATTATATTATTTTGACCTCGATCCAATCCTGTAAAAGCGAAACTGAACATACGTTTTGATCAAACTGCCGGTAAACCGTTACCGGTCGATCGGTACAAGGCCGTAAATAGGGCACGGCGCGCGTCCGGTCCGGTCACGGGCCGCGAATACCGGAACAGCGCCGGAACCGGCAAATGGCGGCAGTTGACCGTGCCACTAGTTTTCAGTTGGCTTGTGTGTACAAACTGTTAGTACACGTGCCAATAAAATTGATTATATCATAGCCTATAAATTGACTGCACTGATTTCAAAATAGGTACCGATGAACGGTATACCGAAAGTACATGAGTTCGAATTACGTGAGTTCGAAAGTACGTAATACCGAATGTCTGAATATCAAATGTTCGCTATCGCGATGTACGGAATATCGAAAGTATGCTATATCGAATTACTCAATATCGAATGTTCGCTATAGCGATGTACGGAATATCGAAAGAATGCTAAAACTAATATATTACTTGACATAAACAGCTTATTTGTGTCCTCACTGTTATGGCCACAGACCCTTACCCCATAGACCTGTAACATGGCGCCCGTGTTTGCCCACATATGAGAGCAAAATTGCTTCGCTACACGTGTAACCTAGATATATTATCGACATGGACGCATCTCTTTAATACGGCACCCCTGTCCCCCGCTTCGTGTCTATGCGCTCATCGTTGACCTAATTTTTCGCATGCAAATTTGTACCGATTTCATGTCTATAGGGTAAGTGGTCTGTGGTTGTGGCATAGGTTTCTATCTTGTGTGCGGTACCAGTACGGATTGGTAGATTACACCTTGCTTTAGAAGATTACGCAAGATCTAGAATTTCGGTAAATGTAATACGAAAGCTTTCACAAAAAAAACCGGAGAAAACTCATTGGCTGACTGGGGATCGAACGGGGGACGTCTGAGTCGCAGTACGTTATTGCAACTACTATGCCACAGAGCTTTTGGTTTGAGTAGCAATTCCTATGAATATGAGCCTGATCTGAAATGCTTGGATAGTATAGTCCTGATAGTACACCTGAGAGTACCTAATAGGATCATGACTAGAAAAGTTTGGAATTGTAGTAAGTACTTAACAGGCACGTCCATACATCATCATCATCATCATCAGTCTATTTATATTGCCCCACTGCTCGGGCACAGACCTTCCCTTACATCGAGGGAGCTGGGGCCATAATCCACCACGCGGGCCCACTGCGGATTGGCGGATTTCACATGCCTTAGATTTTTTTTCTTCTTCTACAGCATGTAGGTTTCATCACGATGTTTTCCTTCACCGTTTTGAGAGCACTCGGTAAATGTACGTAAGTTTTTCCGTCGAAAAAACCGACGATAACTCATTGGTACATGGCTGCCCTGGCTGGGAATCGAACCTGGGACCTCCGTATTGCAAGTCCATTAACCTAACCACTGAGCCACCGAGCTCGTCCATACATATAAATAACAAAATAATTATCAAGTAGACAACCCTGCGGTTTATATCTAAATATAGATTTCTATTTTACTGGAGAAAGAAGAAAATAAGACGTCAACAAAGTACATATTTCAAAGTCCCAAATGCTGAAGAGAATTGACTTAAAAGCAATCCTTAAAGTAAAACCACGTTTAGAAGCAACACGGGTAATGACAGTAAGAAGATTTTAAAACACAAAGACACCATTGTGGCGTGAGGAATGGGGACAAAAGACATCGCTACCTGAGTCTTCGAAGCAAGAAAAGTAAGTCTCGCTAACGGTTGAAAGGATTTCGCTGAAAATCGGTAAATAGTCTTATACAATGTCGGTAAAAGCAATTATTTTAATACTGTGAACATAGATTTATAAGCAAAATAATATACGATGTTCGCTTTGGTAATATTCGCTGTAATGAACATCGAAGTCATGAAATACAGTCTCGAATTTGCTTTGAGTTAATATTACTATTTCTAGGATTGTCAATAAAAACTAAAGGCTAGTGATACTGAATATACAGGGTGTAACGTAAAGTGTATATGAAGCCGAAGAGAGGGTGTTCAGTATCGGTAACTGAACAACTTTTGTTCTCCGACTTTTCGATTTTCGCGAATTTATTATTCGACTTTTCATACATTTCGTACCGGTCAGCTGATAGATTTGTATGCGATATTAATTTATTTTTATTTTTTATTCGAAAAGTCGTAGAACAAAAGTTGTTCAGTTACCGATACTGAACACCCTCCCTTCGGCTTCATATACCCTTTACGTTACACCCTGTATAATGATTGACAATAAGTATTAAAAATTGTTCTTCTGTCATTGGCAATGCCTAAATGCAAGCAAGTTTCTTCCGTTACAATATTCCCAAACTAAAACCAATTGATAATTTTTTCTATATTTTGGCTGGAAACAAATTGTTATTTCAAAACAATTTGTAAACTAATCTTAAATTAAACTGCTATTGTAAATCTGGCTTTAACACTTGAGTCAAACAATCATTAAAGCAGCGGAAGTACAATTTAATCCCTATAACACTACCCTGTAGAACACTTCACTCTTTTTCAAGCTCGAGTATAGTCTTTTCACTGACGAATCCATTATCGTAGCAAATAATTTGCACCCTTATCGACAAAGCACCTCTTTGCTGGCACAAAGAATCTCCTCTGAAACGAAATTGATTCAGAACAATAGGTCTCAGATAGATCTCGTAGATGTGGAGCTAAAAGAAGCGATAGAAATTTTAGCTTGTAAGATGTTAATAATAATTCTCTCTATAGAATACTTGTTATTTTGAGATCTAATTAACATTTTCGTTGAATCGTATATAAGTTTTTCGTTGAATCTTGTCTCTTTCTGATTAACAACTCTAGCTTTTGGGGCTGCCTAAATGATTAAGCAGGTGTAATATACATATATTTTGTTGCCCATAGTAGCGCGTACTATTCTTATAGTTTAATACCATCTAGTGTAATACATATTTCTTGTATCACTATTTTTGTTGCTCTGTCCGGGTTGTTCATTGTTCAATCCTTGACTACTTTTCTTAGAAATGTTCGTGCTAGTTTCTGAAAACTTAGAAACTTCTGATATTTGATAAAAATGTTCTGCAGGGATCGTCAAATTGAAGGGTCGAATATTTGCATAGGGCAGGCGTGCCGGGCCTTTGGTCCGGGATCTGAGACGCGGCTCCGCCGGCGGCGACACGGTGTGATGTGACGCTACCTTAAATGGGTTAGAGTCTGTATCCATTGCTGGTTTTCGTGAAACTATTTTTCTATTTGCTTATCACCATTTGCCTATGTTTAAATCTTCACTATTGTTTCCTTATATAAGGAATATCTGCTTATGTTTATCCACAATAATTAGATCTTCTCGATATCCTGTTAGACATTAGATCACTTTATTTTTAAGCTATTTATCATGGTTATATCTCATGTTTTCAGATATGCTACCTTATTACTAATATATATAGCTCGACTACCACTGACTGACTCACTCACTCACTGATTGACCGTCCCGTTTAGTCTGAAGGAGTTCCAGGAGGTGAAAGTGATGTAGGGGGGAGTTGTATAGTTTAGTGATTGGACCAGAGGAAAACTATAGGGAAGTGAAAAAAACAAGATGGCGGTGGGTCACGTGATGCCATCTCCGCCATTTTCCAACCGATTTCGTTCAAATTTGGAACACGCGTCACATGGTCCACCTACTCTGTGATGAAATTGAAAAACGAGCACGAGCGCATGAGGAATATCCAACCAATTCCACTTCGTAGCATATATGGTGTAGTATACCAGAAAATTGTCATTTTTGGGAAAAACAAAATGGCGGACGAGCAGTAAACCATAATATTTTCTCCATAAATTTTCCTATACGAAACGAAAGGATTACTGGCGTGCGGTAAATATCTATCAGTAACTATAGCGAGGCCGAAGGCCGAGCACCCTCCCGCGAGGCCGAAGGCCGAGCTCCGCTTAGGGCGAAGCCCGAAGCGTCCCCTTGCCAAGCAGAAACAACTCCCCACCTTCCAAGTAACTTTTGCGAGGCCGAAGGCCGAGCCGGCCTGCGAGGCCATAGGCCGAGCTCCGCGTAGGGCGAAGCCCGAAGCGTCCCCTTGCCAAGCAGAAAAAAACTACCTACCTTCCAAGTAACTTTTGCGAGGCCGAAGGCCGAGCTCCGCGTAGGGCGAAGCCCGAAGCGATAGAACACCGCGAGGCCGTAGGCCGAGCTCCGCGTAGGGCGAAGCCCGAAGCGTCCCCTTGCCAAGCAGAAACAACTCCCCACCTTCCAAGTAACTTTTGCGAGGCCGAAGGCCGAGCCGGCCTGCGAGGCCATAGGCCGAGCTCCGCGTAGGGCGAAGCCCGAAGCGTCCCCTTGCCAAGCAGAAACAACTCCCCACCTTCCAAGTATTTTTTGCGAGGCCGGAGGCTGAGCCGGTCTGCGAGGCCATAGGCCGAGCTCCGCGTAGGGCGAAGCCCGAAGCGTCCCCTTGCCAAGCAGAAAAAAACTACCTACCTTCCAAGTAACTTTTGCGAGGCCGAAGGCCGAGCTCCGCGTAGGGCGAAGCCCGAAGCGATAGAACACCGCGAGGCCGTAGGCCGAGCTCCGCGTAGGGCGAAGCCCGAAGCGTCCCCTTGCCAAGCAGAAACAACTCCCCACCTTCCAAGTAACTTTTGCGAGGCCGAAGGCCGAGCCGGCCTGCGAGGCCATAGGCCGAGCTCCGCGTAGGGCGAAGCCCGAAGCGTCCCCTTGCCAAGCAGAAACAACTCCCCACCTTCCAAGTAATTTTTGCGAGGCCGGAGGCTGAGCCGGTCTGCGAGGCCATAGGCCGAGCTCCGCGTAGGGCGAAGCCCGAAGCGTCCCCTTGCCAAGCAGAAAAAAACTACCTACCTTCCAAGTAACTTTTGCGAGGCCGAAGGCCGAGCCGGGCTGCGAGGCCATAGGCCGAGCTACTACTACGATAATGTTTATTTAGTTGCGGCGCCTACAACACGAAAACAAAGCAGTCTCGCGGGCCGCGCGCGGCCCGCGCACCATGCAACACCTAGTTTTCAATATGTCTCTTGATTAAGATTATAACCATATTCATTTGATAAAACGGGAATTACCGTGTTAAACATTTATTATTGATGTCTCGATATTTCGACAGCATTGCACCCATCATGGTCAGAAGTAGACTGCCTGCCTACTCGTGACCACGATGGCTGTAATGCTGTCGAAATATCGAGACATCAATAATAAATGTTTAACACGGTATTTCCCGTTTTATCAAATTAATATGTATACAAACCGTGAAAGTTTAAAAAGATTATAACCATTGACAAGTCACAAGCCCAGCAATCTTTTGTACTAATACTAATTTCATATACTTAGGTAAGTATGTTATTCCAACGTCTAGATTTCGGGCAGTTTTCTGTGTAACAGGACGGCTGTAATATCTCCTGAACACGTCAACACTTTTCATTACTTTGTTTGGTGGATGTCCAATGGTTCCTGTGAGTTTTGTATGTTACCGTACATCATCTAACAACGGAAACGTATCGCCAGCATCTCCGCTCCATCTACCCTCAGGCGATCGTGTCGCACCAATAACGCCTTCGTATCGCGGACGTCGCGTTTCCACATCACGACATCACATCTAAAATCCAGTTATATAAAATTTACAATGGTTTATCCAGTGAATTCGCGATTTGTAAAAGCTAGGGTTTCCATTTGAAGTTCCTATCATTAAAAGGTATCTATTCAAAGTCCAAGACTAACAAAACTATGTGATAATGAGCGTCACTATGAACTGGTCAACCGCCTATTTGTATCAATCATACAAAACAGACTGTACTCTTCTGTCCACATTTGGTTGTCAAAAGCTTAAACGCAAGAAGATTTTTAAAATATTCATCGGGTGGATTTAGAAATTAAAGTTTAGTTAATAATTACTCTAAACAACTACCATCATGGAATGTGCAGGACTGCAGGAAAACTTTATGTTTTGGGGCAGAACGAACATGATGCGAAAATTAACCAAATCATCTTTAGTACCTATAGTATTCGAGATCAAATCAAATGAAACATACTTTATTTGAACACAGAAGAAATACCTATATGTTATAGGGTTACGCATCATAAGGCCGAAAGTTCATAAGACCGAATTTCATAAGGCCGACGTATAAAACATCGAAAATCATAACACCGAAAGTTCAAAATGCCGATACCCGAAATACCGAAGTTTGAAACATCGAAAATTAAATGACCGAAAGCTCATAAGGCCGAAAATTAAATGACCGAAAGTTCATATGGCCGAAAGTACATAAGACATGCAGTTCATAATCACAAATATTAATCAGCTAGTGTACAGTCGACAGCAGATCAATGGTAACACTTGTAGTACGATTTCAAGTCTTACAACGCAAATAATAAGAACTGCCAAAAGTAAAAATGTTACCATTGATCTGCTGTCGACTGTACATCAGGCAGGAAACCTTATCGAGATGTCAAATTAAAGGCAAACTCTGTGTGAATAACGGCGTACATTATTCAACCTACTATAAGAAGTAAATACATGATTCTAGATCATAATGCGGATCTACGAGTAGCACAATACAACATCCAACACAAAATGTTCATTATAATACTGCACCGTGCTTAGAAAGTGGACTACTAACATCGATAGAAGGGGTGTAGCTAAGTAAAACTAAGCAAGAAGATAGACATTGGCGTTCAGGAGTTTCCGACAAGGGATCTATTACAGCCAGCGCCCGAAGGCTAGGGCCGTTGAAGTGATAGTGATGCATTATGAGTGGCATACTTCGTGGTCGTGAGATTGCTATTCCGATTCGCTTTGGGTACAGTTTATTTAGAATAAATGTTTTGTAAAGCACCTGTTGGATTCCAAGGGAAAAGTTATAAATTAATATTCAGAAAATCGACCCAGTTCGGCGATTTCAAAATCTGTTACTACCTATTTAATACTAACTTCAAAATTTTAGCAGTTAGTTCGATTGATAAGTACCTATCATGTATGCATATTTTCAATATTAAGTTACTAGGTTAAATATTAAGTTCCTAGGTTAAAAGTGACTGCATGATTATTTCTTTTTTCAAATTTTGTCCAACATAACGGTTTTAATAATTATTGACATTGAATATTGTATGCCTGATAAGGTACTTGAACTGTGAAACTGTGATGAATCATTTATACCAACTGTTTATAACCATGTTCATACAATAAAAAATTCTGATTTCTGACCCAAGGCGTAGGACAGTCATACTTACTTACATTATAAAATAACGTAAATTGTATAAAAAAAAATTATACAATAGACCAGCGCAAGTTATGGTTCTTCTCACAATTCTAGCACACTCTCTCACTACAATCAACCAACTATGAAAATGGACGCACGGCGCACCATATAGCCCTGCCTGAGGCAACCCATAAATCACTAAAGACTCCGAGTTAATCCAAGAAAAAAGATCTTGAATATTTCCCCACCGAAATCAATTAATCTAACAAATTGAATTTCTCTGAAGTTGCAATTGAAGTTCTTGAACATTTTCAATTTGTGCATGAAAGGCTCCCGGAGATTCACACCTTCATTAGCAATACAATCAGTGGAGTGAGCTGGCTCGAGACAGGATTGAATGTGGCCCCCGTTTTACGGGGCCACAGAAAGGGGGTCAAGAAGATTGATATATTGGAATATCTATTTTCGTGGCCCATGGCATCGTAAACTGAGCCAGAACATATTTTTTATATACGTCATGTTCAACAACAGAACCTCTATTTTGAATTTCGCTACCTTTTCTGTTAAATAACTGTAATAACGGAATTCCGCATGAAAGATAAAGTTGAAATTGTTAATAGTAAGAATAATTGTGTATTTAGGTAGTTATTAAGAAATTGAATTGTTATTTTAAAAGATGTGCTGCTGATTTTTTTTGCCACATTTTCTCCTCAACGTTGGCACCTTTTCCCTGCAAAGTGGTATAAATGTAAATTTAAAAAAAGTATATTGACGTTCAAAAATGTACACAACAGGCTTACTTGCAATAAAGAGATTTGACTTCGACTTTGATTCAAGAATTTAATATTTCCATATCGTATTCCGTCGCCTCATCAGAAACATTTATGCTCACAGGTAGGTAGGCACTTTAGGTACAGTCCCTTCTTATTCTATCAAAATTTGACCTAAAAATATAAAATAATTTTATTGTGTAACAAAACTACAACTGGTAATGTCAAATGGCGGACTAAGGAAAATAGGGCCCAGCCCTGATGTTCCTTAGTCCGCCACTGGCAACATTTAAGTCCTGAGTGAAAATTTCCGATTTAACTAAGAAGTTCTCAGCAGACGCAAGGAATATTCAGCAAGTTTTGGAATTGAGTAGGTGCAATACGCTTGTCTCTGAGAGTTGGTTAGACTAATTCAATTATTTCAAAATTGATGCAAGCTAGTGAAATAGAAAAATTGCTTACCTACATCATTTGGTAGATGACAGAAATTTTAAAAAAGAAAATTAAATGAAAATCTGTGAAATTATTTTCTACAATTGATTCTTCAAGGAAAAATCCAATATAGAAGAAGGACAGACAGAAGAAGAATATCTTGGCTTACGTCAACAGTACCAAGGTCTTTATACAGGGTGTATAGTAAAGGGTATATGAAGCCGAAGGGAGGGTGTTCAGTATCGGTAACTGAACAACTTTTGTTCTACGTCTTTTCGATTTACGCAAATGAATTTTTTGACTTTTCATACATTTCGTTCCGGTCAGCTGATCGATTTGTATGATATATTAATTTATTTTTATTTTTTATTCGAAAAGTCGTAGAACAAAAGTTGTTCAGTTACCGATACTGAACACCCTCCCTTCGGCTTCATATACCATTTACGTTGCACCCTGTATAAGTTGTTGTCAAGAGTGTAGATTGCCATAATGATCGCCAACCTTCGTAGGGGTTCTTATGAGAAGAAAATTAAAACGGATTGACTGCATATTATTATTAACATTTAACTTTTTTTTAAATAAGCTACAACATTATTGCCTACTGACAAGACTATATTAAATTAAAATATGATTAAAAGAGAAACATTTTTAAACCTCAATTTCAGTTTTAATTGAAAAGTTTCATCCAGCAAAATTCTGATAGAAAATCCCATAGGACTAAGCAATAAAAAATTCAATCACATGACCGTTCTATTTTAATCCCGCTCTATGGGCGTTGCAGCGAGATACGGTTATAACATGAAGGAAAGAAGAAAATTATGACTTCAACAGGATCCCAGATTTATTCTAAATCAACGGGCCAAAATTTTACACTTAAATCGTGCTCGCTTTAAGTTTCAAGTGAAATGACTTTTAGTGATTATAATTATGTGTAAAAATCTCATTAGTAATCTACTTCAGATGGATCTGAAACAGCTTTTCCAGTCTAACCTTTTTTGCATCGTCACATAAAGCAAACAAACTATGCCTCTCCCATTTCTCTTGGCTATACTTGCCATGTGTGGTTGGTATATGTGACAAAATATTCGTCTTTTTTGCCTATTTGACACACAATATGTTCACAACATTCATATTTGACAAATACGACAAACATCCAATAGCGTATACGAATAGCCAAGTGAAATGGGAACATTAAAAATATGGTCACAGATACAGCGTATATCAAGTTCAAGTGTAATCTTACATGCACTTTATCGAAATATAGCTACAGCCTATATTAGAATGGTTTACAAATTGTCGACTTTGAAATCTTTACTTCCAAAGCACTATGTGACTAGATGTCACCACGAAAAATCTCGACGTTAGAAACCCCAACCCAAAGCTGTCTCCTATAATGAAGCTCTTAGTTCTACAGAAGTATGAATATTTTGATAATAGTATGAAGAGCTCGGTGGCTCAGTGGTTGGGTCAATGGACTTGCAATATGGAGGTCCCAGGTTCGATTCCCAGCTAGGGCCATGTACCAATGAGTTATCCTCGGTTTTTTCGATGGAAAAACTTACGTACATTTACCGAGTGCTCTCAAAAACGGTGAAGGAAAACATCGTGATGAAACCTGCATGTCGTATAAAAAAAATCTAAGGCATGTGAAAGCCGCCAACCCGCACTGGGCCCGCGTGGTGGATTATGGCCCGAGCTCCCTCGATGTAAGGGAAGGTCTGTGCCCGAGCAGTGGGGCAATATAAATAGACTGATGATGATGATGAATATTTTAGCATCACGTCTCCAGGATTAGGTGGTGATAATGAGGGCAGACGGGAGCGTTTACTTTTCATTTTCGTCTGCCGTCTACGTGCATGCATATGCGAAGTGAATGCGTCTATTGCATATGCTGCTGTACAGTCTAGTTTAGAAGTTGAAGAAGTTTTCCGTCAGAAATTATACCACGAAAATTGGGAGAGACTTCATAAATAGATTCTGCTTCGTAGAATAGATCAGTTATTCTGATACGACTTGCATGTGAAAATAGATAGGTAAGCCTTATTCTAATAGGTCTACTATTCTTAGAATTCCTTGAGTTCGTAAACCTGGCTAAATCACACAACGTTAATGTCAGTTATTAGAAGGATACGTAGGAACTTTTAGGTTCATGCTCAAGATTAAACTAGGTCCTACAATAAGAAGAATATTCAGGCAAAGAAGAGACACATAAAAAAGACGAATTAGTGAGACAGATTTTTTTAAGCTTGTCAAATTGTGTCGGTGTTGATGGTAGACGGGAATGCGAAAGAGAATTAAACTACTTATGCTGTTATTCATAAACTGTTGCTATCCCTTTCACACTTCGTTAAAAAAGGTTATGATAGAAAGGGCCTAAACGGTGGCGCAACTTTAAATCACGCTGGACACACCAAGATAACATTTATGGGGGATTTACCCGTGATCCAAATTAAATGTTCATCTATAGTACTAAGGGGAATACTGCAATTTTCAGCGTGGAGCTAAGTAAAACCTCTGGCTTACGCTCACGGTTTTTGATAATACTTCCTACTATCGGATATCAGAGAGGAAATTAAAGCTAAGACGACTTCCTTCTTTAATGTTCTATAAGCATATATGGGCGTTGACACTGGTCAATGCGCTCCTGGCAATGAGTGCGATGTGTTATTTATTTATTTTATTAATGGACTCGATCGTTCGTCATTTGCCAATGTCATGTTACAGAAAATTCAATATATTCAATAGTCTTCTATCTTCCTCCAGAGGAGTCGCCGCAGCGTCATCACCCTGGGTAGCCGCGTCTTTATGTCTTCATCCAGAGGAGTCAGCGTCGTCACTCTGGACGAAGCAGCTCGACAGTCACGTTCACTCCCGAGCTTGTAGCGGAAACTCTTGATAAAAGCTTGAAACCCCAGATCTTGCTCAAATTATCCAACAAATTCACCATACTGTCACTCGCGAACATTTTCTGATTAATTTAACGTGATATTAATCTCAAAATAACCACTGTAGACAATATTAATTATCAAATAATTTTGCAACCGTCGTTTCTCGCCATTTTCAAGAGACCCCTGCGATGTGTTTGCGAGTCGATGGGTGTATTGTGAATGTTTGAGATATTGTGAGAAGATTTATGATAGAGTGTCCAGTGCCTTACTAAATAGTAAACCGGTCAGGTTTGTGTGTGTATAATATTATTATGTTTGCGGTGCATTGGTCATTACTATAATGCCGTATAATATTGTAAATAAATACATAAGTAAATAAGAAGTGATATTACAATGAGAAGTAATTGCTTCAAGTTGATTGACAAGGTGTTTGAAATACCTGGGTGGCAGTACTCAAAGCTAGCTTTGCAAGATCTCACGAATGTTCTCATAAAAATTCTCTAAAGCAAAGTGCATTATCCGTAGTTTTAAAATTTACGACTATTTTATACCCGAAGCCAGAAACACGCTGTGTACTAACTTCGGGAATAAATCCAGCTGTCATATCCCGAGTCGGGAAGTTTTCCGGCGAAATTTCCTATTGATAGGCTCGTGTGAGGACAGGTAATACTTGGATCTAAAAATATACGTCCTCCTTAGTCTAGTTGGTAGTGCGTCTGCCTTCTGTGTGAGGATCCTGTGTTTGATTCTCAGTTGGGAAGGTGCTCGAACCACGTATATATAATATAGCCTCTTGTTCGGATCTTGCTTTTTAGTGGCATATGATTTGTCGTTTGCTGAGCTTTTGCAAGTCCGTTTGCCAGTTGGCAAAGGCCTCCTCCAACCTTCTCCATTCTCGCCTATCTCTGGCAACTCTACCCCATGTTGTCCCGGCAACTTGTCTAATATTGTCATCCCATCTTTTCTGTGGTCTGCCTCTCTTTCTTCGACCTTCTCTTGGGTACCACTCTGTGACCATTTTGCTCCATTTAACCCTTCCTCACCACCATGTATACCAGAAAATATTATACAGGAGGCCTCAATAAGGTTGAGATTTTCTCAAAAACCACTGGACCGAATTTGATAATTCTTTTACAGTTACATAGTTTTAACTTTTATCTATCTAACAGTGAAAGAATTTTTCTTGTTTTTGAGATAATATCAACCTTAAAATCTAAAGTGTATATGTATAATCACGTATACTTTTCTCAGTATTAAACTGCACCTAGGGTAGATCTAACTGGAAATATTTAAATTTCTAATGAGTTGTCATTATATATAAACGGATATCACTCACTTATATTGTTGAAGTTTTATTGTATTGCTGATCCGCAGTGCTCGAAGAAACGTGACCGCGCGACGCGGGCTACGTGGCGCGCTCACCTTGAAAAAGACCGTCGAAATCGGTCGAAACTGTCGGTCTAATTGCCGATTTCAACAATATAAGTGAGTGATATCCATTTATATATAATAATTTGTAGTAATGGCTCACTAGTCTTAATTCTAAAATAGCTCTTATTTTTATTTTAGTATTTGAATAGACTGATACGTCTTTGACAAAAAATTTCGTTGTTATAGGAATTCGTTTCTGCAATTTATATTTCTAAATTATCCCTCTCCTCACTTTACAAAATGTCACAATGTAAATGTTTGGTTAATTGCATCACAGTCGAATGACTGAAGTTCAATTATGCAGTGGTATGCGGTGGTAACATTAAAATCGATGCCACAATAATCAAGCGAGCCGCCACATTTTGCGAATTACCGCTGTACTGTTTTTAAGGGTTAATTCCGCTCCAATTACTTATTTAATATTGTTAGTATTATACGTATATATAGGTATGCATTTTAATGTAAACTGGACATAGATTAGTAAGTTATTATTTATTTTATTAATGGACTCGACAGTTCGTCATTTGCCAATGTCATGTTACAGAAAATTCAATATATTCAATAGTCTTCCATCCTCCTCCAGGGCAGTCGCAGCAGCGTCTTCACCCTGGGTAGCCGCGTCTTCGTGTCTTCATCCAGAGGAGTCGATGTAGCGTCATCACTCTGGACGAAGCAGCTCAACAGTCATGTTCACTCCCGAGCTTGTAGCGGGAACTCTTGATAAAAGCTTGAAACTTCAGATCTTGCATAAATAATACAATAACTTCACCGTACTGTCATTCGCGAACATTTTCTGATTAATTTAACGTGATATTAAACACAAAACAGTCCCTGTAGACACTAAAAGGATAATTATAAAATAATTTCGCAACCGTCGTTTCCCGTCATTTTCAAGAGAACCCGATTAGTAAGTTACTGGATATGACACAACAAAAATGCACTAAGGGCGGTTTCAGACCAGCGTTTTATGCGCGCGTACCTATAAGCTCGATGTTGGAAGCGCGTATAGGCGCATGTAGGAGCGCCTCTTGCAACACGGACAACAGCAGATCAATGGAAACACTTGCAGTACGATTTTAAATCATACGACGCGGATAATAAGAACGGTCCAAAGTCCAAAGTGTTACACTTGTTCTGCTATTAGCTGTAAGAGCGTTGACGGGTTTAATGAGCTCGTACGGTGGAACACAGAGAAAGGTGTACAGGAGATTTTTTACAGTTGCGATTTTCTCAAAAACTACTTGACCTATTGCAAAAATTCTTTCACTGTTTGATAGATAAAAGTTAAAACTATGTAACTGTAAAATAATTATTAAATTCGATCTAGTAGTTTTTGAGAAAATCTCAACCTTATTGAGACCCCCCGTCTACTGACTGACCACCACCGGTTCGAGGGAACTCGCTGGTAAAGCCCGTGTACGCGAAATGTGGCCGTGTAAGCGCGTATGCCGAAACGACCTTATTCGCGGAGAAATAAACGCTAATGTGAAACCGCCCTAAAATATTACTTACAAGATATTTCGTGCTATAATTGGATCTTGCATACATATTACATGGTAATTTAGTGTTGGTCTTAGTACTATGAGGCTTTGCATCCCTTGCCTGCGTCTAGAGATGCTCTTCTTCGGCATAATTCATTTCCTTGCTTAACAAAGTATAAGCAAGTACAACCATCTTATACTTATGTACACCTTCTATTCATTCGCTTTATACTCAACGTACGGAAAGATAATAAAATCCGAAACAAGATAAACAATTCCACTCGGAATGAGCATTTCGCGATCTCGTTTTTATTTCGAGCCTTATTTTTTTTTGCTTTCTTCGGAACAATCCTCCGCGCGATTCAATCTCGTTTGAATAAAAACTTATTGACGGTTAAGTTTAAATGTTCTGCGAGTACTCCAGGCTTCTTCCTATTTTAGTAACTCAATTACAATGTAGTCGATTGGAGCTATCAAATTCTTAAATAAAACTGTGAAGCAAGTGATGACTAAATTGGACGCAGTGGCGTTCGATTCTGGCCGATGCATGGTATTTTTCTTTTAAAGTGCGCTAAATGACACAACTATAGGTTTAGAGGATGCAACAATGCGACGGTAACTTCTAAAGGAGTATGTGCATCACTGCTCGTCGGATGGTTCGCTGCTCTTCAGCTAATGAACACCTTTAGTACAATATTGATGTTTCAACGTGCGTTGCCATGACAACTTGGATTCGGCGAAAGCTCTCGATCATTGTTATTTAAACAATGCTTTTCACTTCTTCTTGCGGTGCTTTCATAACTAAAGGTAGGCGAAAATCTCCCTCTATCTGAGCCAGACGAAACAGCGCAGGCTACTTATATCCACTCCCTTATGTTTTCTTCTGCCTTCTTCTGCCTGACTTCTCGTGTGTTCTTCTGCCAACGCGCCTCTTCATATCTCGAAGGTTGGACAACATCATGGCAATTTTCATTCTCTGGACGGCTTCCCGAAACTAGGAGTCGGTGCTGCAGCCGAAACAATCATGCAGATTCTTTAGTCAAGAATGTCTCATCTTGCCAATACTCTTCTTCCCACAGATCATGCCCTGGATTATCTGCAGTAGGTATCAGGGGTTCCCCTGATAAAATGACAAACAAAGCATTGATTGCGCGATTGAAAGCGAAATATACCTCCGTAACAGACACGAAACAACGATAACACAACTAAAGACTTCAACCATCCGTACCATATCCATAATATCCGGACGGCGAGTTTAATTCATCGGTTATTGGTCGTATTTCCGGATATTATTCCGAAATATTTTTCGGGTTTTTTCGTTCTATATCGTACTTCGGACGCTCGTAAAAACCGGGATGATCCCGGCCCAGCGATGCTTCGCGCCGATATGAGAGATTCCGGCTTTAGCTTTTGTAAACGTGTAAGTCTTAAGTGGTAGCGGGGCGGGAAACGAGCTTTCGGCCGCCATTGCTTTTTTTGCGATGGAAGGATTGTTGATGATGATGACTGTTTTACCTTTATACATAGCCAGTTGCTGTAAAATATACCTTATTCCACTATTAAGCAGCATTCCCCGCGGCAAAATCAATAACTCAGGACAATGTCGAGTAGTGAAAAACGATTGAAGTTGTAAATGTGACTGGTTTGCAAAAATATCTGTCTGTAGATAGATTTTGTAGACGCAATTATTAATCCATATCATGACGTATGAAATCACTGGAAACGATTTAGAATCACACCTTATCTACAGACGGCTTTAGATTCCACGCAGTCCCAGTGGCATTAACCCTAAACCGCTACTCTCTTGTAACTCACACGCATCAGTTTGCTGAGCTCTCCGATATTTCAAAATTTTTAAAGTTCAGCCTTGCGCTGCTAGCATGTGAGACGTTGATTGAAAGTCATATATTTTGGAATTTAATCAAGAACACCAACAGATTCGAGATTTATTTTACAATCTGCAGGCAGGTAGTAAACTTTGGGGATTTTAAAATCCTATATTCTAGTCAGCAGTAACCGATACGTAAAATATTATAGGGTTATCTATACTGTCGATTTAGTGGCCCTAAAATGCTCACGTACGGAGTATATTGAATGAAAAAAGCCGGCCAGTTTTTCGCTCAGTCTGATGACTGGCGCACTAAAGAAAACTAATCCAACCAACAATGACGAAGGACAGATAGTGTAGCAGAAGATGATGCCCAAGATTTTACAGGAAAGGAGGAGACACTATTGGCTAAAGAACTTCCGTGAATGTTTCGGCTGCAGCTCCTTCGTAGAACAGCCGGCCAGAGGGTGAAGATTGCCATAACGTTGTCCAATCTTCGCCAAAAAGAGGAACGATAAAAAGAAAACATGTTATGAAGATTTAAATAAAGGCATTAACCGTTGCCAAGTAAACCTTGAAAATGACGACACTGGATGAGATGTATCACAATCCATAAATTTAATGACAGGTGAAATAATTTTTGTTGTCCCCGAACCAGAAAATAAAAACCTAAAGGTGTTAGGGGAGACTTTATGGGTCACGTTATTGGGACTGTAAATAATAATTTGGTTTTCTTTTATTATCATAGCTGGAATTTTATGATTTGGAAAGAGGTCTGTGAGGATACTAAAATGCAAGTGTTCTTTGAAGCCCAGAAGACAGTCAAATCCATTGCTGGATGAAAGCATTTCCATGGTACGGAGATTCATAGATCAGATTTCGCGTCCAGTTTCTGTCAGTCATTTCTGGTAAATTCGCAGAGCGGCTTTGTCTCAATATTGTATCGTGATTGGCACTCGACCCCACGAATATTCGAAGCAGCGCTATCGATAGAATGAATTTCGATAGCAGCTCGGGTACAATCGAAAATACTCGTAATATATTTTGTGATAATTTAACATTTGTTAAATAAGAATTCTAAGGCATTAAGTTCGCCCGATACATAAGATGTAACAAAGATTAAATAAATAAATAAAATTCTGCTTCCAATTGAACGAAAGAAGAGTCACGAAAGAAATACATATCGAATGCTTTGTCCTTGTAAGATGATACCGTTAAATCATCAGTGTAGGTTGCTGGATAATATATTGTTTCAAATAGCTAGAGATAGAAGTGTACTGTACACATTCGTTATCGGTAAAACGGATTAGATACTCTGAAACAATACTCCAACCAGCTACGTGATCTGATCCGCATCGAAATAAGCGAGCTTCAGGATTCACCGGCGAATAAGCGAAAATAATTCGTTTAGCTCGGGCAAAATTACCTATTGGCCCGAGAAATTAACTTCCAATACAAGTTGGGACACGACCGCGCTTTGGGTAGTGTCTTAACTTGGGGGATTAGTTTTGGGGTTCTGCGGGGAAGGAAAAAGGTATATATTTATCCATATCCATTCGTTTGTTTGGAATATCATTCAAGCCACAACGGGGTCAAATACTAATCATTATCTAAATGACAATTTAAAGATATGTGTTTTCATAATTAATTATCTCCTCACCTCAACTTCTAAATGCTAATATAACGAACGCTATTTATATCGTAAATTTTTTGTTACATCATCATCATCAGTCTATTTATATTGCCCCACTGCTCGGGCACAGACCTTCCCTTTCATCGAGGGAGCTGCCACCAAGCGGGCCCAGTGCGGATTGGCGGATTTCACATGCCTTAGATTTTTTTTCTTCTTCTACGGCATGCAGGTTTCATCACGTTGTTTTCCTTCACCATTTTAAGAGCACTCGGTAAATGTATGACCCAACCATTGAGCCACCGAGCTCTTTTGGTACATATATAATAAGCCATTAAAACCGTACTTTCAGTTTTACCATTGTTATTCTGTTCACAGTGCACCATAGAAGTCTATAGGTGGAAATTGGAGTTCGAACCAACGTTTGCGCCACATTCTCTTCAGGTGTGATTTTTAATGCTGCACGAGGCATAGTAGCTTTTTATCTTCTGTTTTAACTAACAAATCGGGTAGAATGACTTCGTCCCGCTTGTAAAATCCGAAGTTCCCACATAGTTCTCTGGGGAGCCCGAGCACTATCAAACCAGTACGTGCTCAGTTCGCTGTGAATGTGAACTTTGTAACGGACTGCGCGAATGTGACGACGGCGACGGTGTGTAATGGGTTATAGGGTGACATATGACGTCACTGTGCTTGAATATCTGCAGCATTATGCGGATTTTTCTGTGGGTTTTTAGATGAAGTAATTCTCCTGTTTATCACTGGTCACTGGAAACGCTTCCTGATTGGCGGGCTTCCTTATTGAGTACGACTGATAAGAGCAGTAGGTAGTGGGAAAGATTGAGGCGAAGAGGTGGGTTGGCAAAAAGAAGAAATCGTGGCTCCGTAATATAAGGGAGTGGACAGCGATAGCCAGCGTCAAAGAGCTTTTACGACTGGCTCAAGACAGAGGGAGATATGCGGAGCTGGCGGCCAGCCTTCATTAGTGGAAAGGCACTGCAAGAATAGGACAAGAGTAGTACCAGCTACATCGCTTACGGGATTCGCGGCCTAATTGCGAACAAGCCCAGTATTAAATATTTAATTTTGAAGATGCCTAACCATCAGAACAAAATTAATTAATGTACCTCATAAGATCAGCAAAATGGCTGGTCACTTCTTTTGTAAAAAAGATAGGATACCATCAAACAAAGGTGGACAGATGGATCGATGACCTATACGCCAGTCAGGCAGGAATTGGATGCAAAGAACCAAGAATAGGATTGAGTGGCTTCTTTGGGAAGATGATAATTTATCCTGTTGCCATCAGAAAGTTTATTTTCAAGATCACATTGAAATCGACATCGGTAATAAAAGTTCACAGTATTTTTGTGGTTACCTAATGACAGTTTTTCTATTATCCAGAGCACCAAACAAAATTGATGCCAGACTTTGCAAGACTTATCCACTCCCAAAAAAGTTCGCGATGTTGTCACGAGAAATAAAGAGAAAAAGAAAAGCTTTCACCCTATCGTGAATACAAGTACACCCATTTCAGCGACCTTTAACCCGTCAAATGACGTATTGCGGTCTGAAGGACCCGGGAAGCTAAATTCCAGTTTATAGTCGAGATTCGGGTGTTCTCGCTTCTTTAAGGGTTCTCGACACGAAGTGTTGTGATTGTCCGAACTGATAGTTGGTACTGGATTTTAGTTGATAAAAAGAAAGTGGTTAGTTTTAATATAAGGTGAAGGTCGACGAATTTGACGAGATTATTCAAAATTATGGTAATCTTCTAAATCTCTGGTATATTTTAACAATGAAATCAAAATTTGACTCAAAGGTTCAATAATAATTGCAGTGCAGAGAGCACCTGACATAATGCTCTATAAATATAGAAACAATAACTTTTTTTATTAATGGACTCGACAGTTCGTCATTTGCCAATGTCATGTTACAGAAAATGCAACATATTCAATAGTCTTCTATCTTCCTCCAGGGGAGTCGCAGTAGCGTCTTCACCCTGGGTAGCCGCGTCTTCATGTCTTCATCCAGAGGAGACGCCGTAGCGTCATCACTCTGGACGAAGCAGCTCGACAGTCACGTTCACTCCCGAGCTTGTAGCGGGAACTCTTGATAAAAGCTTGAAACCCCAGATCTTGCTCAAATTATCCAACAAATTCACCATACTGCCACTCGCGAACATTTTCTGATTAATTTAACGTGATATTAATCTCAAAATAACCACTGTAGACAATAAAACAAAAATTATCAAATATTTTTGCAACCGTCGTTTCACGCCATTTTCAAGAGAACCCAACAATAACTTAAATAGTGAAAATAATTTTAATATAGACAAAATATGCGAAGACGAAGAACAGCAATGAGACGGTTTTTATTCGTTCAAAATAGCAAACAAAAAACAAAAGAATACATTATCGGGACCATCTTTACCCATATTTCTTTCCCTATTTTCGCCTGACGAAAGACAATATGGTCGTCCTTAGATTAGTTAAATGTTTTATACGTCGCTGGACATTTTACACCCGTCATTAAGCGTGTAACGGTTATGTCGGGTCGGGACTCGGCGCTTGTAGGGTTGTATACTACTGCCTGACTAGACCTTCATGACCCTTGGTAAGTAACCGTTGTCTCCGCAGGGTATTTAATTCCCCTTAACCGGGGGAGGGTTAAGAGGTCTCTTTAATTTTGTCTTACCTAGTGCTCACAAATCTCTCTAGCTTGTCTGATCTCTGTCTTTTTTATATTTAGGAGCTTTAAGCAATGAACATGCGTTGTCAACTACTTTTATGTGGTGTATGTTTTGTTTTTATTTTAGGCTCTGGATTTGTGATTCTCCTATATGTTTTATTACGCAACGGCGACTGAGTATACACGTAGAAAAAGTTCTGTGCTCCGTTTCATAGATGAGGTTGATCAGTTTCTTTTAAACATGTCTATAGTATCTAGTATTTGACAAAATACTTAATCCCAATGATACCTATATACTTTTCCCTGTTTTAGACCGTACCTATATGGCTGACCTGGGCTGAGAATTCGACCTGGATTTCAGTAACTTAAATCATGTAATAACACAGAACACTTACCCAATAGACATGGAATTGGTACAAATTTGCAAGCGAAAAATTCTGTCAACGACGAGCGCATAGAGACGAAGCGGGGGAAGGGGTGCCGCATTAGAGAGATGCGGCCATGTCGATAATATTTCCAGTGTCGCGAAGCAATTTTGCGCTCATGTGCAGGCAGAGGCAGACACGGGCGCCCTCCTGTTACACATTACCTATGGAGTAAGTGGTCTGTGGGCGTAGTGATAACCACAATGCCACATACTTCTGAATTCCCATATGTTACGAGAACAAAAGAACGTCTTACTAACATAGAAATCCGTATATCATATTTATTAACACCAAACAAAATAATTATGCATTATAATAAGCAAGGGGATTACGAAAGGCTCGCAAGGTCGCCCGAAATGATGCTTTTAACCCGTTGACCTGAATAACTGGCCTATTCTCATCGCTGTTAATAATTCCGGCCTATTCCCATTGTTTTAATACTTAATAGCATCATAAAGCCGATGCTTATTGTACTTATCTGTGGAGATATTTTAGAGGCTTGCGGAAGGGGCTAAAGAGTTGCAATTTGTAGTTAGTCAAATATAGCACATCAACCTATACAAATTCAATGCAATCTGCTTTGCGGGCTGTAATCCATCCAGTGGTAATCACTGTGTAGAGTTCTTCTTTTTCTTCTGGTGTGGATTAGAGACCAAATATATTGTCATAATTATTGAGGTTGCCGGCCTCTGACATGGCTGACGGCTGCTGCCGAATGGCAGCAATCCGGACCAGCTTTAACCAGAATCTCTGCTTAACGTGCTCTCCGAGTCAGGAAGGGGCTGAGATGAAAGAGTCAGTAGCGGTTACCCATCCAGATACAGACCTCGCCCAATTTGCCTAATTATTTTTAGCTATGACGACTCTACGAGCCGCTTGATCGTGTAGGGTATCTGTATGTTATATATGTACTTGATGTGCTGTCGACTGTAATATGGACAATGAATGATGGATTTTAACAATTGTAAGAGCAATTTCACACTAAGTTTCTGCTTAAAATTGTCTCCGGATCTCAACCCTAATGTTCACACCTCTCTTAAGAGTCTTGTTTCAACACTGTAGTGATATTCTGCCAATATTAATTCCCATATACCTAGTGAGACAGGTCGCGGAAGTGAAGGGTGTCGCCGAGACAAGGGGTGCGGGGAAGGGATGATTTATAGGTAATTTCCTCGCAATCACCCCCTCTGGAGCTCACATAATGGGTGACCTTGACCTCTGCATGAGTGGCATAACCTTAAGTGGGAAGTTATTCAAAGAGTTTCTTGTAGGTAGAGTTGAGATATGTTTTCCTTGAAATTCTTGAACAAAGAGTCGACTGACAGATATTCGGGCCTATATGGAATTCGAGAATATGCATATTCGATCCAGAGCTTATCAATATAATGAATTTCGATTTTTGATACTATGAGGTACAATCCTTTAATAAAGACCATTGTATTATTGTTATACTTTACCATTGTTATATATACAGCTATATTATAACTTATAATGTAGCTGATTTTTTTGATATAATTTTTATGTTATAAATAAATTTAATTATATCAACAACAAAAAATACTTAAGTCATTTTATTACATTACATTACCATTAAGTAAAAATGTGAAAAAGCTTAAAATGATACATTACCTACGAAATGTTATTTGACGGGACAAAGTGCAATTTGAATTAAAAGTAATTAAATAACTAATTACCTACTTAGTACTTCAATTCTGAAAACCACTAAGTAAGTACTTCCTGAAATAGCTCCTAAAGTAATTCCTGAAAACGAACCATTCCCTAAATTAATATCACACTCCAAAAACTAACTAATCTAAAGGGATCATTTTCCAAAAAAAAGAGATGCTAGTTTCAATAATAAATTATTTAGCAATGTAGGTAAAAACGTATAAAATAAACCACAGCTCACAGCCCAAAAACGATTTAAAAGAACATTTAAATTGACTATAATATATATATAAAAAAATAATAAACTAATATTTCATAACAGAGGACATTATGACCAAACAAAACATGTATAAGAGATAATAAAAGTATCTACGTAGTTTTTATTAGTTATTCTGTGACAAATGCCAAAGTAGATGTAACGCAAATAACGAACTAACCACTAGGAAACTAAGCGTCAGCCTCATTTTCTGAAAAATCGCTTACTCGCAAACAAGGCCCTTTATCACTAGAGATAGCCCGTAATTTTCGGCTTCGGTTTCAAATTACTAAAAACGTTTGATTATTTTGTAAGCGAAGTCATCATCAAAGTTTCTCGGTCGATTTTATTAAATTGGAGGCAATATTCATTGACCGGATCCGAGTCACAGTGAGTCTGTTGAAAAAGACTATAATCCTGTTCGTATTTTTTTTAATGTTTTTCATTTTAAAATACTGCTGACAGGTATACTCCTATCACATCTTCTGTGCCTATATTCATAAATCTCAAGGTCTGAAAGTATGTGAGCTTATAACTTAAGAATTGATAGACGCAAACAAATCAGTTAAGATTAAAAATGATCTTTGCTTCGCATGCTACAGAGTCGAGTGTCTCACACAACGAATTTAATAGTCGCTACATGAACGACCCGCTCACTCTTAGGTAATAGTAATAAGTGATAGTGACAGGTGCATTTAGGTTTAGCATTAGATTTAACGGCCGGGGTCATGATAGAATCGCACCAATCGTTTAGTCCAACATCACTACCACTCATCATTAGGGCAAAGCCCAAAAATTCGGTTTCCGAAAATGACATACAATGACCTCTATTTATCACAATCCTTAAGGCACTATCACACCGTAACGTTACGGGCCGAGCGAAGATGGCGCGATATTTATTTAATGGCGGGCGCTTCGCTTTAATAAGGCGATAAACCAGGCTCCTGGGTGACGAAAAATGACGTCACTAAATTCGAGCTGTTACGTATAATCTCGCCGGTGGGGACGACGTCGGTTTTTAATGGAGGATTTTGATTGGTAGGATGAATCTATATCTGATTGTATATGATTTTTTACAAATATAAATACTTTTAGATTCCTTCATCTGTAAAACTTCTTTTGGTAATGGATTAAATCAAAAACTAAAAATATATTTCTGTACCGAGTAAACGGATTTTAGATATCGAATTTAAACTTTGAAGAGATTGGTCCCATAATCAATACATTTGTTGAAAATCTTAGAAGGTCGAGTGTTTCATTCAGGGTCACAATCCGTCAAAATTTCGAAGTCGTTTTTGTCCAAAATCTTTCAAAACAATATTCTCTCCACTCCATAGACTCTTATGACTGCGTAGCTTCCAATTCGATTCCCATGTCAGAAATTATGTGGTAGCCAATTTCAATGTTTAATATGACAATATTTCACGACATCATATTATACTAACACAAAGTGTAGCTTTCTATAAGAAATATTAGTGAAAATATACGTGATCATGACAGATCACGTTTCGTAACGAATTTACTCAAAGGACTCAGGTGTCTTTCACTGTTATTACCCTAGTTTTTCCTCCAAACAGGACCTCTGGTCCTCTATTAGCAGTAACAATATACTAACACCTTTTTACCCAGTTGAGTGAGGGTACTCCTAAGTCAGCTCCATTGGAAGGGATTACTCCACCCTTTTTGGGATCTTTTGTGTATGCCTTAATACTCAAGGGCAATTTAGTATCTAAATTCTTTAGAATGTTCTTCTCTGTCTTGGACGGCCATACCTACTGCATAAATTATTAATTTACTACGTACAGTATATCACAGAACAGGTTTACGAGACAGTTATTAAGGTAGAAAATTTCTCAAAAAACATTTCATCCATTATACCTACACGACTAAGGCGAACACTAATTTCCCGGGAATTCCCTGGAAAAACACTAGTACCGGGAATTCCCTGGAGCATAAAGATGTAATCCCTAGTTACATCTTTATGTTCTACCCCCTGTAGGTACGTAGTATTTTGAATCATGCGTATTTACTCAAGACAATTTTAATGGTTCCTCCGTAATGGCATATTATAATAAGAATAGTAAGTTATCTTCAAGGACAGGTACATCGCGCGGGTTGAAAACGCGCGTATCGTATACAGACAGACGCACATAGCGACACGATCTCAAAGTTTTCAGAGGCGCGAGCTCACACCCGATTTGTACCTACCTATTTTGGATCATTACGCGTAGCAATTTTAGTTTTAAATTATAATGTAATAATGATCTTAGGCCCTGGTTGTGGTACGTGATCGCCAGCTCTACGAAGTAGGTAATTAACACGTTAACAGTCCCCGTACAAAAATATTTTGATTGCCTTGTAAGTCCCGCCTATTATTTCAATCTCTATACAAGTGAAATGAAATGAAAATGAAAATATATTTATTTATTTCTCAACTTAGTCTAGGGATACACTGTTGCCGGGGCTCTCCCGTTAAGTACCAGGTACCTGTGTTAGGAGGCCCCGCTCTTCCACCTTACGGTCATTCTAAAGACAGACTTGAATATTCTTAGAGTTAGAGATTATAAAATTATATAATTAAGAATATGCAAATCTTAGGCTTACGGTGAGAGTGAGGGTGTGTTGTGTGTGCACACAAGTCGAAATACATCAAATTTGTTATGTGAGCACTTCAACACTGAGTGGAGCACTCTGAGCACTCCTCTGAAGACAATAGGACGTGGATGGACAGCAGCATCCACCAAGGACATCGTATTTACTTAGCTTCAGAAAAAAAATACCCTTATTGTGGACACTTTTTTCATCGTGTCACATATGTGTGGCAAGGGTTTGTAAAGCTAGTTCATCGTGCTCCATATATGGGTGGACTATGAACGTGTTAAGTTTCCTAAAGGGCCGGAGACAGCCTACTATTCTTATGACACCATGGTAATACGTCTTCTTCTCTTTTCAACGTTCCTCTTCTCATCGAAGGTTGGACAACATCATGGCAATTTTCACCCTCTGAACGGCTGCCCGGAACAAGGAGCCGGTGCTGCAGCCGAACCAATCACGTAAATTCTTCAGCCAAGAGTGTCTTCTCCTGCCAATGCTCCTCTTTCCACAAATTTTGCCCTGGATGATAAATTGCAGCAGGTTATATCGCGGGTTCCGCATAATATGACCGAAATATTGGAGCTTCCGTCGCTTGACCTCCTTTAAAATACCTACGTAATACGTAAGAAGCCAATTCAATTTAATATTGTCACGTTGAAACCTTTACCACACAATGTTATGCTCACATAGCTACACATTGTATGCCTTGTGAGACTGTAGCAGGAGTAATCTTGCAGAAAGGCTTTGCCTGAGACTGACACACTTTTTATTCTGCCGAGTGCGGTTCAAGACGTGCTTTACATTTTTGGCGAATTGATATGTGAGACGATTCCTTATCAAGATTACGTTTCGCTTTTTAGACATGTCGGCTTTGATAAGCCATTTACTTTGAAACACAATGACAGCCATTGTGTCGTGCGTTTTCTAATTTTGAGCTAAATTTAAAATAAAAAAAAGATCATTTATTTGCCACATAGTCAAGATATACATAAGTTTAAATAATAAATATTAACTTAAATTATACAGTCAGACTGTAGCAAAAAGGCTGAGGAGTGGCTCAGTACTAAATGTAGCATGTAATGCAAACATATAGTTCTGATTTTCAGCCACCGCCTGGTTAAACCAGTGAGTAGTAAGTATAACAGGTAGAACGGAACACATACATTTTTTATCTTTTAATTCTTATCTTACACTAAATCTATTCTTAGTACCTATGTAATTGAATTTTACGTTTACGAAATTTTACGTTTCTAAAAGTAGTGTTCTTATAATAATGTAGAGCAGCCTTTCCCAAACTATGGGTCGCGACCCACCAGTGGGTCGCGACTATTGAGTGGGTCCTGAAACATGGGACGATACAACGACCGACTTGGCCAACAGCTGGACGGCCACTGAGGCACTGACAAAGAACTGACTGAAAAAGAAGTAAAGGAAATTGAGCGCATACCACTGTCCAATAATAATGTTGCGCGAAGAATTGACGATAAATTGACGATTGATAATAAACTTTAAAACCACAATTTAAAAATAAATAGCCCGAACAAATAAGACATCATTAAACTTAAAGTATATCAATAGTTATGTTACTCTTTTTTTCTTTCTTTAAGATAGCCAAGAGGCCTGAATCTCGAAGTTTTTATAAGGTGGGTCGCGGTCCAGTCAACTTGGGGAACCACTGATGTAGAGTATAGTATCATTATAACTTTAGAGTAGATAAGGGGGCAGCATTTTAGACACCTGTCAGATTTAGTTTAGTTTAGATTCACTAGCAATATCTCAACAATATCGTCGGTATCGCAATCTTTATTATTTGTTAGAACTACGAAACAGCTTTGTTTTAAAACTAAAAGTTTTGCAGGGACTTGTATTCCGGGTACGATCAAGTTAAACAACGTTGGGTGCTGTCCGCATCAGTAAATAAGTAATTATGTAAGCGCATAATACTTATAACCTTGCTTCATGCAATCTTGTAATATGCAGTGGATCGCGGTTAGACTTCTAGGCATCAGGCCTATATGTATGGCAATATAACTTTGAAAATCTTTGACATGTAAAAACTCTAGCATTAGATTTACCTACTAATCTCACGTGGCTAGTACGACTCGCGTTAGCGGTCGACGCAACGCTTCGGAGCTGTCAAACTAATGTCAAACGCCTTGTAAAAATGTCACTTTGACAGCTCCACGGCGATGCGTCGATCGCTAACGCTGACTCGTGCTACAAGGGAAGAAAACATTATAACCCTTAACAATGAGCATTATTCAAAACGTCATTATTCTTTCAAAACTTTTTTTTTATTTATAATTGTTACTTTACACGTCCTAGTTATCTTCAAATTTAATACACAGGATTAAGTACGACTTTGAAATTTAGACGACTGATTAACCAATAAGACCTTTTGTTCCAAGGGACGGTGGATTGTAAAAACTCTACTTTTTAAATCGCCGTTAAACAAATTATCAGTTAAACCGTGTTTAAGTCCCAAATACCTGATCAGGTAAGCGGCGGCGCCTGGCTTTTGAGCAAAAAATGTACCCTTTTTTGTTTCCATGTTAATATTGTCAGAGAACATTAAATAAGACAAGGAGTTTTTAAATATAAATAATAGCCTTTCTTGTGTTTAAAAAATGCATCTTTTTATGTATATTAACTACTATTAAGATACTTTGGGTTTGTTAACAGTATCCATGTATGTACATAGGTAATAGCAAGATTTCCTGAAAAAAAAAAGACTTTACGATTATCACGTTAGTCCATGGTTTAAGTCTGCGGTCCCTGTCTAAGTTAACTTTTTTAACGAACTGTGAAAGGGACAAAACACCTATTTCTACTAAAATGACTATGCCAGATTCTGCCCCACCATCAACCGCAAGTTGTACGAGATAACGAATAAATGTAAAAATATCTCCGTTTTTTATTAAAATTATTGGTTTAAAATAAAGTTTTGTGCAAGTTGCGATTCGAAAAAAAAACAGCTTAATTAAGAATTCAGAAAATAGATTTCTTAAAATCGAAGCGATTTATTCATTGTTTTTGTTATTCTTCTATAGGAGTTGCGAGAGTAGTAGAAAATGATACTGATTATGATTATGCAATATGAAACCTGCAATAAGTCCCCAGCAAAATGATAGGTACAGCTTAAATGGTCACGTAGTTGTGTAGGCGGGGCAAAGCTCCATTGAAATGTGGCAATGTCTTTTAACCATTTTTAAACGCATGTTCAAAACCCCTATGAGTTTTATTCTGCCTTGTTTTATATCAGTTTTCAAGTCTGTATATAAATATAAACTTTTCTTTAAACATTCGGTAACTAAGAAAATGGCAAGAATTTATTGTCATCACTTCCAGCCATTTTGCTTTGTTTACTTTTTTTAAGTCTCTAAAAGTTTCTCAGTAATAAATTAAACAACTTTACTGTTCCTTTGTCATCTCAAAGGGTTGTACTGTTTGCATTTATTCGCAAACTTCGAGACGTTACACTGTAGTTATTTATGACGTCTTCTTGAGTCATAATGAAGAAGAAAAGTCTTATCTTAAAAACAGTTGCAGTTACGATAATTTTAAGAATGGTAACGGTGTTGTTTAAAAACAGAACAGTTGTATGGCATTTCGTCTTTGAAATAGCAACTGTCAAATGAGATAGCCATCATTAAAAAGACATTGCCACATTTCAATGGAGCTTTGCCCCACGTACATAACTACGTGACCATTTAAGCTGTACCTATCGTTTTGTTGGGGACTTATTACAGGTTTCATATTGCATAATCATAATCAGTATCATTTTCTATTACTCTCGCAACTCATATAGAAGAACTAGGTGTTGCATGGTGCGCGGGCCGCGCGCGGCCCGCGAGACTGCTTTGTTTTCGTGTTGTAGGCGCCGCAACTAAATAAACATTATCCGGATTGTTCGCTGTGCAAATAATTCGTGCAAGCCATCCACTGATTATATCAAGCACCGCCCGAAAGTTTCAAGTTCAAAACTCTGTGAAAAACATTTATTCGAAAAGAGTTTGCTCATTTAAAGGAGGTTATTTTTTATTTTTAAAGCAAGCAACGCTCGAAATGCCCGTATGCCAGAAACTTAAAGAAAGTTTTCAAAAGCCAAACGTTGCTAGCTGTACACAATTTGCATAACTTTGTTCATAATTCGAAAGGCAGGGGCATTTTTCAGCCTTTGGTAGCGTCCCCTTACCGAGCCGAAACCACTCTCTTCCTTCCAAGCAACTTTTGCCCCCCGGCGAGGCCGAAGGCCGAGCTCCGCGTAGGGCGAAGCCCGAAGCGTCCCCTTACCGAGCAGAAACCACTCTCTTCCTTCCAAGCAAATTTTGCCCCCCGGCGAGGCCGAAGGCCGAGCTCCGCGTAGGGCGAAGCCCGAAGCGTCCCCTTACCGAGCAGAAACTACTCTCTTCCTTCCAAGCAACTTTTGCCCCCCGGCGAGGCCGAAGGCCGAGCTCCGCGTAGGGCGAAGCCCGAAGCGTCCCCTTGCCGAACAGAAACAACTCCCCACCCTCCAAGTAACTTTTGGGAGGCCGTAGCCCGATCTCCGCGTAGGGCGAAGCCCGAAGCGTCCTCTTACCGAACAGAAACAACTCCCCACCTTCCAAGTAAATTTTGCGAGGCCGAAGGCCTAGCTCCGCGTAGGGCGAAGCCCGAAGCGTCCCCTTACCGAGCAGAAACAACTCCCCGCCCTCCAAGTAAATTTTGCGAGGCCGAAGGCCGAGCTCCGCGTAGGGCGAAGCCCGAAGCGTCCCCTTACCGAGCAGAAACAACTCCCCACCTTCCAAGTAACATTTGCGTGGCCGTAGGCCGAGCTCCGCGTAGGGCGAAGCCCGAAGCGTCCCTTGCCGAGCTCCGCGTAGGGCGAAGCCCGAAGCGTCCCTTACCGAGCAGAAACAACTCCCCACCTTCCAAGTAACTTTTGCGAGGCCGAAGGCCGAGCTCCGCGTAGGGCGAAGCCCGAAGCGTCCCCTTACCGAGCAGAAACCACTCTCTTCCTTCCAAGTAACTTTTGCCCCCCGGCGAGGCCGAAGGCCAAGCTCCGCGTAGGGCGAAGCCCGAAGCGTCCCCTTGCCGAACAGAAACAACTCCCCACCCTCCAAGTAACTTTTGCGAGGCCGTAGGCCGAGCTCCGCGTAGGGCGAAGCCCGTAGCGTCCCCTTACCGAGCAGAAACAACTCCCCACCTTCCAAGTAAATTTTGCGAGGCCGAAGGCCGAGCTCCGCGTAGGGCGAAGCCCGAAGCGTCCCCTTACCGAGCAGAAACAACTTTTTGCGAGGCCGAAGTCCGATCTCCGCTTAGGGCGAAGCCCGAAGCGTCCCCTTACCGAGCAGAAACCACTTTCTTCCTTCCAAGTAACTTTTGCCCCCCGGCGAGGCCCGAAGCGTCCCCTTGCCGAACAGAAACAACTCCCCACCTTCCAAGTAACTTTTGCGAGGCCGTAGGCCGAGCTCCGCGTAGGGCGAAGCCCGAAGCGTCCCCTTACCGAGCAGAAACAACTCCCCGCCTTCCAAGTAAATTTTGCGAGGCCGAAGGCCGAGCTCCGCGTAGGACGAAGCCCGAAGCGTCCCCTTGCCGAACAGAAACAACTCCCCACCTTTCAAGTAACTTTTGCGAGGCCGCAAGCCGAGCTCCGCGTAGGGCGAAGCCCGAAGCGTCCCCTTACCGAGCAGAAACAACTCTCTTCCTTCCAAGTAACTTGTGCCCCCCGGTGATGCCGAAGGCCGAGCTCCGCGTAGGGCGAAGCCCGAAGCGTCCCCTTGTCGAACAGAAACAACTCCCTACCCTCCAAGTAACTTTTACGAGGTCGTAGGCCGAGCTCCGCGTAGGGCGAAGCCCGAAGCGTCCTCTTACCGAGCAGAAACAACTCCCCACCTTCCAAGTAAATTTTGCGAGGCCGCAGGCCGAGCCGGACCGCGAGGCCGTAGGCCGAGCTCCGCGTAGGGCAAAGCCTGAAGCGTCTCCTTACCGAGCAGAAACAACTCCCCACCTTCCAAGTAACATTTGCGTGTCCGTAGGCCGAGCTCCGCGTAGGGCGAAGCCCGAAGCGTCCCTTACCGAGCAGAAACAACTCCCCGCCTTCCAAGTAACTTTTGCGAGGCCGAAGGCCGAGCTCCGCGTAGGGCGAAACCCGAAGCGTCCCCTTACCGAGCAGAAACAACTCCCCACCTTTCAAGTAACTTTTGCGAGGCCGAAGGCCGAGCCGGACCGCGAGGCCGTAGGCCTAGCTCCGCGTAGGGCGAAGCCCGAAGCGCCCCCTTACCGACCAGAAACCACTCTCTTCTTTCCAAGTAACTATTGCGAGGCCGAAGGCCGAGCTCCGCGTAGGGTGAAGCCCGGAGCGTCCCCACGCTACCAAAGGCTGAAAAATGCCCGTATGCCAGAAACTTATAGAAAGTTTTCAAAAGCCAAACGTTGCTAGCTGTACACAATTTGCATAACTTTGTTCATAATTCGAAAGGCAGGGGCATTTTTCAGCCTTTGGTAGCATGGGGACGCTTCGGGCTTCGCCCTACGCGGAGCTCGGCCTATGGCCTCGCAATAGTTACTTGGAAAGAAGAGAGTGGTTTCTGGTCGGTAAGGGGACGCTTCGGGCTTCGCCCTACGCGGAGCTCGGCCTACGGCCTCGCAAAAGTTACTTGGATGGTGGGGAATTGTTTCTGCTCGGTAAGGGGACGCTTCGGGCTTCGCCCTACGCGGAGCTCGGCCTTCGGCCTCGCAAAAGTTACTTGGAAGGTGGGGAGTTTTTTCTGCTCAGTAAGGGACGCTTCGGGCTTCGCCCTACGCGGAGCTCGGCCTACGGCCACGCAAATATTACTTGGAAGGTGGGGAGTTGTTTCTGCTCGGTAAGGGGACGCTTCGGGCTTCGCCCTACGCGGAGCTCGGCCTTCGGCCTCGCAAAAGTTACTTGGAAGGTGGGGAGTTGTTTCTGCTCGGTAAGGGACGCTTCGGGCTTCGCCCTACGCGGAGCTCGGCCTACGGCCTCGCAAAAGTTACTTGGAAGGTGGGGAGTTGTTTCTGGTCGGTAAGGAGACGCTTCGGGCTTCGCCCTACGCGGAGCTCGGCCTTCGGCCTCGCCGGGGGTCAAAAGTTACTTGGAAGGAAGAGAGTGGTTTCTGCTCGGTAAGGGGACGCTTCGGGCTTCGCCCTACGCGGAGCTCGGCCTGCGGCCTCGCAAAAGTTACTTGAAAGATGGGGAGTTGTTTCTGTTCGGCAAGGGGACGCTTCGGGCTTCGCCCTACGCGGAGCTCGGCCTTCGGCCTCGCAAAATTTACTTGGAAGGTGGGGAGTTGTGTCTGCTCGATAAGGGGACGCTTCGGGCTTCGCCCTACGCGGAGATCGGCCTTCGGCCTCGCAAAATTTACTTGGAATGTGGGGAGTTGTTTCTGCTCGTTAAGGGGACGCTTCGGGCTACGCCCTACGCGGAGCTCGGCCTTCGGCCTCGCAAGAGTTACTTGGAGGGTGGGGAGTTGTTTCTGTTCGGCAAGGGGACGCTTCGGGCTTCGCCCTACGCGGAGCTCGGCCTTCGGCCTCGCCGGGGGGCAAAAGTTACTTGGAGGGTGGGGAGTTGTTTCTGTTTGGCAAGGGGACGCTTCGGGCTTCGCCCTACGCGGAGCTCTGCCTGTGGCCTCGCAAAATTTACTTGTAAGGTGGGGAGTTGTTTCTGCTCGGTGAGGGGACGCTTCGGGCTTCGCCCTGCGCGGAGCTCGGCCTACGGCCTCGCAAAAGTTGCTTGGAGGGTGGAGAGTTGTTTCTTTTCGGCAAGGGGACGCTTCGGGCTTCGCCCTACGCGGAGCTCGGCCTTCGGCCTCGCCGGGGTGTGCTCGGCCTTCGGCCTCGCTATAGTTACTGATAGATATTTACCGCACGCTAGTAATCATTTCGTTTCGTATAGGAAAATGTATGGGGAAACTGTAACTTTTTTGAGAAGTCAATATTCTGGCCGCCATTTTGTATTTTAAAATATGTTAAACTTTATAATTAATGTACAGGATAGCATCTAACATGTGGCATTGAAACCGTTACGATAGCCCAAAATTTCTTTAACAAAGTTAGCGCCCAAACATGACTCTGACCAAAACTTTCATGTCCCATAACTTCCAGTGTTGCCAGGCGATTGAGACGAAAATAGTCAAATGTCATTTGGGTGAGCTACCTTCATCGATTTGCATACCCAAATTTGGTTAAAAACCTCTATTTCCATTTTCCCTGTTTTTAAGCTCTGGAGGGTAAATTACCCTAAAAGTTGGGAAACTTTTTTTTATTGCAACACTATTCATCGAGACCTACAATTGTCCCATACAAGACATTCCACTAAAATGTTGCCATTCACCCGAAAAATGAGATTGAAAATCTTGCCAAATTGTAATGAAAATATTATGGTTGACAGCTCGTCCGCCATTTTGTTTTTCCAAAAATTGACAATTTTCTGGTATACTACATCATATGTGCTACGAAGTGGAATTGGTTGGATATTCCTCATGCGCTCGTGCTAGGCCAGCTAATTCGTCAAAGTTTGGTCTGAAATGTCCAAATTTTCAATCGGCTATATTTCCGCCGCCATTTTGTTTTTCTTTTGTTTTTCAATTTCATCACAAATTAGGCGGACCATGTGACACGTGTTCCAAATTTGAACGAAATCGGTTGGAAAATGGCGGAGATGGCATCACGTGACCCGCCGCCATTTTGTTTTTTTCACTTCCCTATAGTTTTCCTCTGGTCCAATCACTAAACTATACAACTCCCCCCTACATGACTTTCACCTCCGGGAACTCCTTCAGACTAAACGGGCGTGTCAATCAGTGAGTCAGTCAGTGAGTCAGTCAGTGGTAGTCGAGCTATATATATTAGTAACTAGTAGGTGCGTGGGTGCGCGGGCCGCGAGCGGCCCGCGGGGCTTCCTTTTTAATGTAGGTTTGGAGGCGGCGCAACTAACTACAATTTTATCTGGGTTGTTTCTTTTGCAATTTGGTGTGGTAAAATGCCTTTTATCCTGCCACTTTAAAATCAATCGACGCCCGAAAGTTTAAAATTCAAAACGTTATGAAATTAATCTGTTTCGATAAGCGTTTGATTTAAAGTTGTTAACTGATTATAAATATAGAGCATGCAATACCCCAAATGCCCGAAGGCCTAACACTAAATGAAGACGTACTTCAAAAGACAAGTGTTATCATCTTTATAGAGATTTCAAAAATTCATTCTGATTCGGAGCGTATACGCATTTTCCTTTTCGCTTTTGCTGGCGTGGGGACGCTCCGGGCTTCGCCCTACGCGGAGCTCGGCCTATGGCCTCGCATTGGGCTCGGTCTTCGACCTCGCCAACGTTATTTAGGCGACACAGACGGTCGTATTGTATCCGCTTGGCAAGGGGGACGCTTCGGGCTTCGCCCTACGCGGAGCTCGGCCTACGGCCTCGCGGGTGGGACGCTTCGGGCTTCGCCCTACGCGGAGCTCGGCCTGCGGCCTCGCGGGTGGGACGCTTCGGGCTTCGCCCTACGCGGAGCTCGGCCTACGGCCTCGCGGGTGAGACGCTTCGGGCTTCGCCCTACGCGGAGCTCGGCCTGCGGCCTCGCGGGGGGGACGCTTCGGGCTTCGCCCTACGCGGAGCTCGGCCTACGGCCTCGCGGGGGGGAAGCTTCGGGCTTCGCCCTACGCGAAGCTCGGCCTACGGCCTCGCGGGGGGGACGCTTCGGGCTTCGCCCTACGCGGAGCTCGGCCTGCGGCCTCGCGGGTGGGACGCTTCGGGCTTCGCCCTACGCGGAACTCGGCCTGCGGCCTCGCGGGGGAGTCGATTCGGGCTTCGCCCTACGCGAAGCTAGGCCTACGGCCTCGCGGGTGGGACGCTTCGGGCTTCGCCCTACGCGGAGCTCGGCCTGCGGCCTCGCGGGTGGGTGCTCGGCCTTCGGCCTCGTTATAATTGTCGATGGACATCGATTATTGGAACCATTGACCACGGTTTTATATAGACCTGCAGTACTCATTCGTTTTGTATAGGAAAATGTATGGGGAAATTTTCGATACTTTCAAATATCAAAATTTTGGCGGCCATCTTGGATTTTGAAATACTTTAGACGTTTATGAGTAAGTACAGGATAGTACCTAACAGATGGCATATATTTTATTGCTCTAGCGCAACATTTCTTTAACAAAGTTGGCGCCCAAACGGGGCTCTGACCACAACTTTCAAGGCGCATAACTTCTAGTGTTGCCAACGGATTTCGATGAAAATACTCAAATGTCATTTGGGTGGCCTAAGCTCACCAAACTGCATACTCAGAATTTCCCTAAAGTGCGTATTTCCATTTGTCACCTTTTTCGGACCTGTGGGGTAAATTACCCGAATATCTGGGAAAATTCTTTTTCATAGCAATACTACGCCCCGAGACTAACATCTGACCCATACAAACCGATTCTCTAAAGTGTCGCCATCTGTGAGAAATATCGCGTTGAAAATTCCTTTTTTTGGTACTTTTTACACTTTTACCTCCACTCTCTCCGCCATTTTGATTTTCCCACTTTTCGGATTTTTCTGGCTATCTGGACTATATTACCTAACAAATGGCATTTAAACTTTTTCGCTAGCTAAAACTTGGTAGAACAAACTAACTCAATTTATCTGACCATTCCCAAAAAATTCAAAGCGTCGCCAATCCCAGTGTTGCTAGCTGATTTCGATAAAAATACCCAAATGTCATTTGGGTGGCCATAGCTCACCAAACTGCATACTCAGAATTTCCCTAAAGTCCTTATTTCCATTTGTCACCTTTTTGGGTCCTGTGGGGTAAATTACCCCGATTTCGGGGAAAATTCTTTTTCACGGCAATACTACGTCCCGAGACCTACATCCGGCCCATACAAACCGAAGCTCTGCGGCGTTGGCATCTGGGAGTAATATCGCTTTGAAAATTCCCAATTTTACTACTTTTTACCATCTTATTACCCAACTCGTCGCCATTTTGTTTTTTCCCACTTTTCGAATTTTTCTGGTCATCTGGACTATATTGCCCGACAAACTGCATTTAAACTTTTTCGCTAGCTAAAACTTGGTAGAACAAACTAACTCAATTTATCTGACCATTCCCAAAAATTTGAAAAATTCGCCAATCCCAGTGTTGCCAGCGGATATCGATGAAAATACCCAAATGTCATTTGGGTGGACCAATCTCACCAGACTGCATACCCAGAATTTCCCTAAAGTCCTTATTTCCATTTGTCACATTTTTGGACCCTGTGGGGTAAATTACCCGACTTTTTGAGAAATTTCTTTTTCCTGGCAACACTACGTCCCTAGACCTACATCCGGCCCATACAAGCCGAAGCTCTGCGGCGTTGGCATCTGGGAGTAATATCGATTTGAAAATTCCCAATTTTTCAACTTTTTAAAATTTTGTCTCCCATCTCGCCGCCATTTTGTTTTTAAAAAAATTTCCTTATTTTTCTTTTTATTTAGACTAAATTTCCCAACAAACTGCATTTAAACCGTTGCGCTAGCTCACACTTGGTCTAACAAAGTTGCCCTCCAAAGTTGGCAACTGCCGAAAATTTTAAAAAATTCGCCAATCCCATTATTGCCAGCGGATTTCGATGAAAATACCCAAATGTCATTTGGGTGGGCCAACCTCATCGGACTGCATACCCAGAATTTTCGTAAAGTCCCTATTTCCATTTGTCACCTTTTTCGGTCCTGTGGGGTAAATTACCCCGATTTCTGGGAAATTTTTTTTTCCTGGCAACACTACTCCCCGAGACCTACAACCGCCCCATACAAGCCGAAGCTCTGTGGTGTTGCCATCTGGGAGTAATATCGCTTTGCCCACTCGTGATTTCCCTCCCTTTTTTTCAATCGCTCCCAACTCGTCGGCCATTTTGTTTTTTTTAACCCCCCATTTTTTTGGGTAAAGTAGAGGATTTACCCATTCCAACGACATATTGCACCCCTCCCTACGGCTCACCCAACTCGATTTACCAGTACCCTACTTTTGGGTCTTTTTCGTCCCCCCCATTTTTTTTCATATAACTCTGCCGCCATTTTGTTTTTTTCAAAATTAAAAAAAAATCTTTTATTAGATGCTATTCTTTACAAACCTACAAAATTTGTTCCAAATCGGACCACGCATCTCAGAGTTCACCACAGTGACCCCAAGATAAACAACCCCCAGGGGGACCGCTATATTTTTCCGCACATCACATCCCCAAAATCTATACAACCAACCCCCCACCACACCCCCACACCCTCCAGGTTCCTCAAAACACGTATCAGTGAGTGAGTGGTAATGCAGCTATATATATTATAGTAATAACAAAAACAATGAATAATTCGCTTCGATTTCTTACTATTTTCTGAATTCTTAATTAAGCTGTTTTTTTCGAATCGCAACTTGTACAAAATTTTATTTTAAACGTTGGTTTAAAATAAAATTTTGTACAAGTTGTACAATTTTAATAAAAAACGGAGATATTTTTACATTTATTCGTTATCTTGTACAACTTGCGGTTGATGGTGGGGCAGAACCTGGCATTGTCATTTTCAGATCCATTTTCAACTGTGAAGATGGAGCTGGTATGTCTGTGTGATTTTAATTAGGTGTTATAATTAGAGTTTATATTGTATTTAATTTTTACTTATTTTAAGAAATACATCATAGATACTAAAAAAATAATAATTATAATACAAAATATTACAAATAAAAAATTTCGTTTAAACTCTGCCCACCCTGTGGGAGTGTGCCTAGAATACTGGCGACGTTCCCCCGCTGGATGGCTAGGCTTATGCGCTGGCCGAGGAACGCGCCAGCCCGCCTGTCCCCGGAAGCCTCACGCAGGCGCGACGACAGCTCTTTTACCAGCCGCCGAGCCGCAGGCCCCCAGGGACCCAGCGTCTCTACCCCGAAAGGCACAAAAGAGTAGCCCACAGGGAGGGAAGAGTATTTTCTGACTTTCAGATTCTCAGCAGCTGCTGCTGCTGAGCCCGCCTCCCTGGAGGTGGTGGGGACATGGGAGACAGCGAGGGTATCCGCACAAGTTGCGTCCCACACCAATGGCTTACCCAGCCTCCAGGGGATGAGCGTGTATTTAATTAGTTTCTATGTCTATTGTTTTATGAGTTTCTGTTATTGTACATATTTTAAATAAATTTCTTATTATTTCCTTAAATTTTTCAAATTTTTGTACTTACCTATGTGTTTTTTACGATTATATCTAATATGATCCTCTAATATAATCAACTTTGTTCCAAGCTTGCATGGTATAACTTAAAAATTCCGGTGCTCATCTTTGAACTCTCAAAGAGTAGCTTTAATTAATAAATTTTAATAAAGCTAAATTTTTAATTTACTTGACTATTTTTCAGACTATAGGTAATCGTATACCTAATGTAACTGTGTCTAGCTATTATATCGTAAATATAAAAGGTATCAACAATAAGCTTTACACTAATATCGAAAGAATTTTACATAGAAGTCAAAATTACTACAGAGGTAGAGAATAGATCTACATAGAGAGGCTAGGACATTATAATGGAACCATATTGACGAATTTGGTTGTAGTGCTAAGCTAAACAACCAATTGCTTGGAATTTGTTGCACTTACTCAATGTAAATAACAATAATATAAGAAAGAATACAATTAATAACGTAATGTCGACGTTGGAAATGACGATGAGAAACCCGAATGTATGTCGAAAGCGTAAATCACAATAAGTTTATAACTTATCTGGTAGTTTAAAGCATTTGTCAATTGAATGCACGTCCACTTTGTCATGGTATTGTGTTATTATTATCTCATTGTATGCGACTGGTGGGTCTTCAATTATGTTTCGTAAGTTTGTTTCGTTGGTTACATTGAGAGAAATAGTCGATGAATAAGTGACAAAATACTTTTATCAAAATACGTCTTTAGGTTTTAAGGCATTGATCTCCTATAAACATCTAGATACAGGTCTTACTATAACATTTTAAAAAACCTCCAAATGAGGGTCCATTGTTAACGTCCAAATAATGTCCAATAAAGCAAATGAGGGTCCATTCATCCGTTTGGACCTTCTTTTCGCTCGGACATTTTTAGAAGGCAGACTGTGTATCTAGTTGATTATAGAAGATCAATGGTTTTAAGGGTATTGATTTGTGATATATATATATTTTATGAAATCTCTTGGAGAGATTTGTATCCACAAAATTACCATCCAACTTGTATGTTTTTCGAACTCGAATTTTTCGGAACACACTGGTGCCCTGGAACCTGACCTTTCGTCAGAATCGACACTGCCATGGGTCACTTTGCTTTGTCTACCCGCTAACCTGATGATGACACTTTTATTATAGGCAGGGGTTACCGTAGCAGCCCACAATGGGGAGTGCTCGGGGCGCCAGTCGGGTCGCGGATGTATCGCAGTTCCAGTGGCTCGGCAACAATGGCACGAGGTGGAACACCCCAGGAAGTTTGGTCGGTATTCCGCCCCTTCAGGGTGGCGAACCCGACATAATCAATATGCCAAATATTTGGCATACAGCTTCTTATACAGAATTATATGAGGTCATCGATTAAAGTAATCAAATGTATCGAAATAATTACGTTATTGGCACAAAATATTCCATATGCTACGCAAACATTGTCACGATCGAAAACTAAGAACTTACCTACTCAATAAACGTATAACCATTACTATAATTCCCTATCAGTCATTGTCGCCCATTGGCACTTGAAACAGCGTATATGTCATCGATGCTTTTTGTGTGACGATGGATCGCTTAGGCATCCATGACAAATAGCGTAAGTAGTAGGTGTGATCAATGTGATGTGACATTCGCTTATAATATGTAGGCTCCATAAGAAATAATGTCGATAGATGAGAGTACAAACCTTGTGACAATAATATCGTTCTTTATCATCCTGCTTCTTTGTATTGATCGCCATCTCTATAAAGGCTGAAGTACATTAAAAAGCAGCAACGTCAAGGAACTGAAAGCCGCGCGGTGGCCGCTCCCTTGCTTTGCTGCTGACGCTCCGTTGCTGCGTTCAATTTGTCAACTTTCATAGATTTTTTGTATAAAACTCTATGCAATGCAACCACTGCCGCTGTTGTTGCCTTTCCTCTGCTTTTTAATGTGTTTTGTTTAGCCTTAATGGTCATTAAAACTATTCTTTGTGCCTTTAACACTATCATCTATGCCTTTAAAACTATCATCTATGCCTTTAACACTATCATCTATGCCTTCAATTATATTTTCGAAGTGAAATTCAAATTATTCTTATTGAATTCATTATATTTATCTAGCTAGCTATATATTAGGTTACGGTTTACTAGGATTCTAATAGGATCCACCTATTTCCAAGATAATCCCTTGTGCCTCACGTGACACGGTTGTCGCTGTTTTTCTTTCTTCCCAAAAACCCAGACAAAGCTACGATGAGAAATGTTAATTTAAAATTCTAATTTCAGAATAAATTGTATGTACGAATACATTTATCACAAACTTTGCAAGTACATGCAAGCCTTTTCAAAAGCACGTCGTCTGGTTTGTAAACGAGAGAGACTCGTAACTAAAGTTACGGTCCTCTTAAACATTGCAATTTTCAAAATCCCTTCACTTAAACTTTATTACTTGGAGCTTTGGAATGAAAGCATTTTAAGGAGTCTGGAGGCAGGTATTCGGTGCATTTGTGCGGTCTGCTCAAAGAGTACGCTTGAGGCTGTGGCTGGCTATGGTGGCCATACGGTGCCATTAGAGAGAACAAATCCTATCATAGGAAATATTCTGGAATGTGAATTTTAATTTTGAAAGCTTCCTTTCAAAAGGAAGATTTTGATAATATACATGCTGTTGGGGTTCTCTTGAAAATGGCGGGAAACGACGGTTGCGAAATTATTTGATAATTTTCCTTTTAACGTCTACAGGGACTATTTTGTGTTTAATATCACGTTAAATTAATCAGAAAATGTTCGCGAATGACAGCACGGTGAAGTTATTGGACTATTTAGCAAGATCTGAAGTTTCGAGCTTTTATCAAGAGTTCTCGCTACAAGCTCGGGAGTGAACGTGACTGTCGAGCTGCTTCGTCCAGAGTGATGACGCTACGGCGTCTCCTCTGGATGAAGACATGAAGATGCGGCTACCCAGGGTGAAGACGCTACTGCGACTCCCCTGGAGGAAGATAGAAGACTATTTAATATATTGAATTTTCTGTAACATGACATTGGCAAATGACGAACTGTCGAGTCCATTAATAAAATAAATAAAATAATATATGATGTTATTCATAAACCTCACTTCCATTAATATTGCTATCCCTTTCACACTTCATTCGAGGTTTGCTATATTTCTTTTATACATAAATTCTGATTAAATGCAAACTTATGATAAAGTCTTTGTGTACAATAAAGTAGGTATAATCGTAATTTGGTCCAGTATCTATTAACAATAATTCCAATTCTCAATAAATAAACTAGTTACCTCATTTCTATTATTTAAGCAATTGGGTAGGTAGCCAACTACAGATTTAGTTAAAGCTGTTTTTAGCTATTCAACCAAAGTTTGGTCACACTATTGCTAAAGGAATTTAGTGTTTAATGACTGGGCATAGCGGACGAGAGATGCCTGGCTAAGCGGATTACCGATGCTAGACTTAATACCTGGAGCTATCTTCTCGTTCACACATAACACAAGTGAAAATACTTAAAACGTTTACGATCCTCTAACAAGCACTTTCCTTGCCAAGTCTTGTGACATTGAAAAGAAAAGGTTTGTCTTGTAATTTTTTGTTTAATGAGGCTTTGAACTTTATTATCCTGTCTCCCCAGTAAAGTAAAGTGGTGTTCAGTATCGTTAAGGCTAGTGAAATAGAGAGAAAAAAATGTATAGCTTGACATTTGCTAAAGAATAATTAAATGTCAATCTCATACATTTTTCTTCCTATTCTATTAGGGTTATTAAAAGTACTTACTTATAGTAACTAATCATTAATGGACAATGTAGACAAATAAGATGGACTTCCATTCCATGCAGGAATTCCATACAGGAGACATATTCTGATAGCAGCTGAAACCTTTGACCCTTAGCAACAAAAATGCCTAAACGATTGCTTAATTTCACAGTTGCTGAACCACAGATTTTGTACGGCGAACTCCAAATAAACTCCTTAAACCGCTTAGCTTTAAGTCACTCTTATCGCTAAGCCATAATGTAATCAACAATATTTTGGAAATGAAAGTTACAAAATAACATGACTATCATTCAGCTAGTCCTGTCCTGAAATAAACAAACAAACCTTTCGCGTGTTCCAAAACATACAAAACCACACCGAAATATAGTGAAATACTACGTGAAAGTACAGTTGATTAAATTTGTTATTTGGTTACAACAAAAGAATTTGGCGGCCGACAGCTGCTCGCAACTGCTATTGCGGTTTGGCATGTCGCACATACGTCCGTATAGGTGCTTTGGGGGTTTGGCACAACGCTTGGAGTATAGATACACTTTTATTTTTAACTGCAACTAAAGTGAACATATGGCGGAAAGTGTGGCAAGGAAAGGGTATAATTTTCTATAATAAGAAACAGCAAACTGACGGACCACCTTGATCGATCGCCTATATCTTCTTGTACCGCAAAGGTTGGCTGTCAGCTCCACATACCCTCCCTCCACATTCCCTGTCTTGAGCAAGCCGGTACAGTTCCACGCTCGCGATGCCTGTCTATTCACGAATGCTTCAAATCCACGATTTTTTCGGCGTCCAGGGTTTCTGCTTGCTATTTTGCTATCATAATTAAACTATTCGTATCTGGCATTCCAAAATAAGGGTCCCAGATACCCAAGTTTTATCTTTCTGACATCTATTACGACTTTACTGCAGCCAAGTTGCAAGGGCCGTTGTCCGAGGACTAAAGATATAATGCCTCAAATCAAATTAAACTTGCTTCTTTATTCATCAAGTCAAGGCAAGTCAGGTCAAATCAAATTTCTTTATTGCAAGTAAGCACGTTGTGTACATTTATGCATGACAACATATTTTTTTGAATTTACATTTACACCACTTTGCAAGGATAAGGTGCCAACGCTGAGGAGAAAAAGTGTCAAAAACTCTATGATAACACAATTACTTAATAACTGGGTATTACACAACTATTACTTTATCCTTCATGTGGAACCGGCGACATACACCGGTCATCATCCCGGAATGCAGCAACTTTATTGCATTTTGACGGATCTTAGATACATACTCGTAAGACAGTGGACTCTGGCCTGAGTCCCGAGTCCTACACACTGCAATTGGATTTATCAATGGGTGTATCAAGCTCGAATTTTGGCATTGGACACATTGGCTTCCATTTGCTGCGATCCTGATACACGTCTCTGGCATTATAACTAACATACATAGGTAATCTTGGTCTAAAAAAATTCTAATAGACACAAAGTTGTCCTTATCTCAGAATTTGAATTACGCATTATCCATGCTCGGTGAATAAATTAGAACATGATGAAAAAACAGGTACAAGTCCTGCCCACGGCCACCAATTTTTTCATCATGTTCTAATTTGTCCTTATCTATTCACCGATCGTAAGTGTTTGTAGTAAATTTATAGTAAACACGAATTTATAGTAAACCGTATTTTAGCGCTCATGATTAGACAAAAATATGGCTGGTGAATGAACAAAGAGCGTACCTATGAAGCCACATAATATTTCCTAAAAGTTCTGAAATCTACATCTCCACTGAGAATTCTCGAATTGCAGGTGTGGGAGAGCTCTTAACAGTTAGTTTGGAGACGAAATTATGATATTTCTAACAGCACAGGGGTCCTACTATGAATTCTCGCTTCAATAGCTAAGCTGACACTACTGAATGTTAATCACCTCACACACCTCCCTCAGTCCTCAGACGAGAATATGGAGACAAAATTCACGATCTGGATACGAATCACGATGGCTCTGTTGGAATAGAGCGTGCCACGGAATGGCGAGGTCCCGGGTTCGAATCCCGGTCGTGATGACATTTTTTCTCCATTTATCATTTTTCGTTTCGCATAGCGCATATGCAAGAAAATATCAAAACACAGGTATTTTGTCTTCCACGGCACGTGCCGGACACGTTCAAGTAAATCAGGCTTAACACTGCTGGAAATAGGCGTTTTGTACGTAGGTATACTTCTCAGAACATATTCCGAACGCTTTGTGATTTGAAACAGTGATATAGATACGTATATATGGATTATACAGGAGGAGTGCTCAAAAATTATAGAGTTATGCTTTCAACGCTTCAAACTAGATATGTATAGGTATACTGGTAATACAGCCTCAATGTGAACCGTATCGTACGTGCCTCCTAACCACAGCGTACTGCGTCAATTACTGTAGCTGCTACGTCAATAGCTGCACTTAGGTTAGATCTCTCAGCGGGTGAAGTGTTTGGGGAATGCGATAGGATTACCAGTTTTATATGCGGTAATGAATTTAATGATCAGATATATGAATCGAATGTGATTGGCTTTAAGGTCAAAATTGTCATCATCATGATGACATTCTAGCCTTTTTTGTCCCAGGTAAAACACGTTTACGTGTACCACCACGCACGGGGGAGCGTGTTGATTATGTCGGGCTCGCCGCCGTGAAGGGGCGGAATATCGACTAAACTTCCTGGGGTGTTCCACCCCGTGCCATTTTTGCCGAGCCACGGGAACTGCGATACATCCGCGAGCCAACTGGCGCCCCAAACACTCCCCATTGTGGGCTGTAATAGCCCACAATTCATCATCCATTCATCCATCACCTTCCTCCTCCCCGTCCGGGCCTCGAGCCACTCGGGCGCCGTGCGGTTCGCACTGCGTCCGTGGGCCCGGGCCCTCATTTATTTACCTTCTGTGCAGGTTCTGAGTTCAGTTCCCAGTCGGAAAGTGCTTACTCTAACCTATCCGTGTGTGTAATTTGTGATCGTTTCTGTCTTCTCCTTCTTGTGTGATTTAGTGGATAATCCTATGGATAGAGTTATTCAGGCCACCCGTAGGGCCTCTGACGTGGTCAAACGACTGCTGCCGAGCGACAACAACCGGGACCAACTGTGCTTAACATTATTTTCGAGGCACGGAGGGCCGCAGATGCAAATGACACTAGAGGTCCCCATATATGTCTATATATCTTATCTTATCTATGTACCTAGTGACCTTTTTTTTTGTTACCCAGGAGAAATACATTATGTATACCGCCCGTCCGGGGGAACGGGCGATTATGTTGGACTTGCACCAACTAAAACTCCTGGGGTGTTCCGCCTCCGCCACCATGGACAGGACCACGGGTACTCTTTCGAAAACTACCGCGGCCCTGTCGGCGGGTGCCCTTTCGGGCCCGACTCCGGGGGGCCTAACGCCCCCGTTCTCCGCTGAAGGCGCTCCGGAACACGTGGAGCACCTTCCAGCTCGGGACCGCATTATTCGGACGGCGGATCCCCCGATCCTCCGCCCGAAGGTCCCCGTTAGGGCGGCAGGCGGTGGGCATAAGCCCACCATAAGCGTTCGCCGGCGGCGAATTGGAAGCGCGAGTGAGTCGTTCTCGCGGTCCCTCTCCGCCGCCTCCTTCTGTGAAAGGACGGTGTCACAAAACGTGAGCACCGCCTCCCACGCTCTCTCGCTGCCGACCATGGCGATGTACCTAGTGACCTCGCCCAACGTTGTTTAACTTGTAGGATCATTTTCAACGTGTACTCTCAAATTGACTACGAGCCCCTCCGTCTGTCTCTATCGTTTCTGTGTGCTATGTAACCCCTTGTAGGCTTCACTGATTACTAAGTTAATGTTATGTAATTTATCCGTGTGTAGTGTACGGAAGCGAATCTTGGACAATCAAGGAAGAACTGTGGAAACTTGTAGAGGCTTTCGAAATGTGGGCTTACAGATGCATGTTGCGCATCAGTTGGACTGACAAAATAACGAACGTCGAAGTCCTGCGACGGATGAACAAGAAATGCGAACTTTTGCAGACCATCAAGAAGCGTAAGGTGGCGTACTTAGGACATACTATGAGGCACGAGCGCTATGAGTTGCTTCAACTTATTATGATGGGAAAAGTCGCCGGAAAGAGAAGAATCGGTCGCAGGAAAAAGTCGTGGCTGCGTAACATCCGGGAATTGACTGGAATCGCGAGCGCCGTATACCTGTTCCGCCTCGCGAGAGATAGTCACAAATATGATGAGCTGATTGCCAACCTTCACTAGTTGGAGAGGCAACCCCCAAGAAGAAGAAGAAGAATTTATCCGTGCTTATTTTAAATCTCTATCTTCTTTCCTCAGTGATTATAGCGCGATATTAATATGCTACTTCCAACCTCATCTTTGCGAGTAATATTTTTCCTCAACGTAGCCCTCAGGGCCATCTCGTTGGCAACTCACAACCAAAACAAATGGAGTAAAACGCACAGGATACGGGGGCCATCTTCATTTCCTCTAGAACCGTCCGATTTATTATCTGTGCAAGCCCCGGGCTATTAGCACAGTAGGTTGGTGAAACAGTATCTCATATTCATACAAGTGTGCATAAACAAATGGGTTATTGTAAGTATTTGTAATATATATTTAGAATGCATTATTTAAGTAATTAAACATTAAAAAACATTAAAACTAAACAAAAGGAAATATACTAAAACTATATATATATATATATATATATATATATATATATATGTACAGATTAAAGAAACTTCCCCAAGGTCCCCCACTATTGGCAGCGTGCCCAAAAGGCTGGCCGCGTTGCCCCGCTGTAAAGCGAGGCTTAACGCGCTGGGCGAAGTATGTGCCAGCCTTTTGGTCACGTTATGCCTCGTCCAGGCGCCGCGATAGTTATTACATATTACAAAAACAAAAAGATTTTTGGCACCCAATCTCGTCATGAAGATGAATCTAATACTCATGGAATTGAATAAAATATAGTACATTAAAATCCATCAATCTGTTTAGGCTTCAGGAGTCCACAGAGAACCGCATACACTGTAAAGTAAAACATTACCTTTCTTATCCGTCAGCAGGGTAAAAAGTGTGTGAATCTGAGTTCTACTTTTCCAAAATAAATACTAAAAATACTCGTATAAGTTTATTTTGGAAAACTGTCTCTCGGATTTTCAGTTACAGATTGTATTATAATTACATTAAATTCATTTCTTCATTGCTTTATGTGGTATTAGGTATGTTATGTCGCGAAAATCAGAAATCAGTTAGTAAGTAGTGACGTAACGTTTTTTTAATTCCATGCACACTCCGTACTAAATTCATTTTACCAAAATGGGATGGAACTGATCTACCAATAGAACTACATAGAACACTCTAAGCTGACACACACACAGCCGCGGACCTAGCCGCGGCTTGCGTCCTGCGATCAGTTGAAACGCATGTCCCGCCTCATTTTCTGCCGTCGTTACCTACTGGACGTAGATCTCAGGCCTCAGATCGCTAACTACTGGACGTTAAAATGGCCATCGTTTCAACTGATCACAGGACGCAAGCCGCGGCTAGGTCGCGGCTGTGGGTGGAGGGCATCAATTGTACTTAAAACACTTTGGTTACTGTTTTGTTCATCCTACTACATCTAGTAGTTCGCAACGATAAATCGCGGGGGCAATTAAAAACAAAATGTTTATAAATAAAGTTGTTGCATGTACAGAAACAGGATTACCCGCCGTGTAGTGTATAATTTCTTATTGGAATTTACTTTGCAAGGTTTATTTGCGGTAAAAAGCTTTTAGTCGATTCGTAGACGGTTTTAAGCTCGCTCTTAACTGTCAAACGTTGAATTTGACATACTTAAAAGTGAGCCAATGCTAATTAATCTTGCGCTAATAACTGTCTATGAATCTCGACCTAAGCCTTTGAAAAGAATAATCCTCGGCACAGCTAACAGCAGGTCAAGTGTAACACTTTGGACCGTTCTTATTATCTGAGTCGCAAGATTTAAAACCGTACTGCAAGTGTTACCATTGATCTATGGGGCTATTACGGTTCTCAAAACGATCAAAATATCATACCATGTCATAGCGAGCGTGACAGGGACAGCGCTATTGCGTTGGTATAGCGGCGTCTCTTTTCGGCGCGTCATGACATGGTATGATTTCATCGATTTGAGAACGGTAATAGCCCCACTGCTGTGGTCCGTACCTATCATGTAGATACCTACCAATGAGATATTCTCGATTTTTCGAGATAACTTACGTGCATTTGCCGAATGCTCTCAAACAGTGATGGTGAAATATCGCGAGGAACGATTTTACTAATAGATGTTATCGACAAAAAAAATTGCGAGTCGGACTCGCGCAACGAGGCATCCGTGCACTTGCTCCTCTTTGCTCTAACGAAAAGTTAAACTAGATTTAGAAACTTATCGTTGCCATTATCAAAATTTTATGTCCATACAACGAACCTAACCTAACATTAATTTGTATTCATTTTGACTAAGCTATTTACTTTGTTATTACCTGACGATCATTTTTACAAATATGACTATATTTGACGTGATGTATTACCTATCTTATTGTATAGTATTTTATTATGTAAAAATGAAATAAAGAAATCAAAATCGATATACTCCTGATTAGTTGACCATCTGCAAATAGGTATAAGTTTGAAATAACTCCACCAAAAATTTTTTTTTGGGATATGTAATTTCAAATTTAGTTTTCGGATTTTTTCCTTTACTTGTGATATAAGAACTAGCTTCTTGCCTTTCATGATTTTAGGTCAACGGCAAGTAGGTACTAGAGGTTTTAGTTTTCTTGTATTTTCATACAAATATGCGAGAAAATGCGACATAAACAACCATATCTTTTGATTGCGTTGACGTAGAAGGTTGATTTTTTGACGGCTGCATGAGGTTGCAGACCTGAGTGTTTGGTATTAATTTCAACTTGATTCGTACACGCGTTTCTTAGATAGGTATAGATAGAGGTCTTGACAGACGGACAACAAAGTGATAACTATAAGGTTTCCTTTTTTCCTTTTAAGACACGGAACCCTAAAAATGATCAGTCTGGGGGTTGAGCCGCGTCGATTTTTGCTAGCCGTCAATGTCAGATTTCTAGCGAAAGTTAGTACAAAAATTTAGTTCGCGCAGGCTTTGACAGGACAAAAACGGCCAGCCGGCTGGCCCCCCTGATCGAACACGTAATACAATCTTAAACAGGTAATTATAAGTAATCAGTTTTTACGAAATACTGTCGATAGCTGCAATAGAAAAAATGGACAGGATTTTTCCACGAAATTCAATTATTTTTCCTACAAATCGTCATGCTAGGTTTTCGATGCGAGGGCTTCAAATGTCAAACGAAATAATTGAAAAGGTTAGCATCAGAAATCAGAAATTTTTATTGTATGAACATGGTAGAATAAACAGTTGGTATAAATGTTTCATCACAGTTTCACAGTTCAAGTACCTTATCAGGCATACAATTATTCAATGTCAATAATTATTAAAAGTCATTGTTCAAATTCAAAATTAACCAATATCCACCAATTTTATAAGTACATTCCAATAATTCAATTTTCAATTTATAAGCAGTCAATGTATCTATTTAGGTAAGTTTAAAGAAAAAACTCATTTAGACTGTAGAAAACATTTTGAGTTAGCCACGTTTTTAGGACATTATTAAATCTATTGTTGTTTAAACTTTTTATTTCCTTGAGTACAGATACGATTCAAACATGCACGTGCGTCGTCTTTTATACCTACGGTATTTTTATCTTCCAATGTCAATGTTATAGGGACTTGTGAAATATATATATGTGTGTGTGTGAGAGAGAGAGAGAGAGGGTGTGTGTGTGTCTTACGCTTGGACGTAACGCTACCGAAGACGGTTACGCATCATAAGGCCGAAGTTTATAAGACCGACGTATAAAACATCGAAAATCATAACACCGAAAGTTCAAAATGCCGATACCCGGTTTTGATATTAGGCCTTTCGTGCATAGGTCTTATGAAATTCGGTCTTATGAACTTTCGGCCTTATGATGCGTAACCCCAAAGACTCACCGATCTAGTATGATGCGATGCTTGAAGAAATGCTGTACTTATGTTTTACCTAGATAAAATTCCCGACTAACAGCGAAAATTGTAGCATCTTCCTTACAGATGCCAAGAGACGGTAGAACTAGCAAAAAATAATAAAAAAACATCCTTTTAGCTAACGTCTTGTGACACGGAATGTCGCAAACACTAAGAATGAAAACTAACTTTGCAAGGATAAAATAATTACCTATACAGGGTGGCCTTGAGTTCATTCGACAAAATTAAATGGTTGTTTTTTTATTTATTTATTTATTTTGTTCACTATATAGAAATATATAATAACATGGTATTTTGGTTATTCAAATAAGTAATATCTATTGCATATATGCATGGAGAGGGTTGGGGTTTCCGCTATTGGATACGTTTACTCCACCCCCCTTCCAAATTAGGTAGTTAGTCAGGTAATACAAACTCGTATGTTTGTGGGGGGTGCTCTGTGGTTACCTGACTAAATATTTTTTTTTTTGTTTAGATGGATGGTTAGGCTTGTGACATACATTTCTGCACAGCGTTTAAGTAAACTAAAGAATTTGGGGGATTTTTTTTTTAACCAAATTCAACTATCAATTTTTTTTAATTTTATCTAATTTTCCCCATTTATTTTAAGTTACGCCCTTTGTGCATGTCTTTTCTTTTTATTTTGTTACATTAATGTATCAGTGTGTACAATAAAGAGTTATTCGTTACTGTTCTTTGGAGTTTTTTGGACATTTTATGGTATTTTTAATTTTTTGGCAATCTGGAATTTGACCTAATGGTAATTTTTAAGGTGATTTGTGACGTACTTAGTTCAATTCTTTTTTGCAGTTTTGATTTACTTTAAATGTTTACCAATTTAATATTTATCATGTACAACCCCCAGTTTCAATTTGTCGAATAACTTCAAGGACACCCTGTAGTGCAAAAACGTAAACTATGATACTGTTACGTTGTTTTATACTTTTCAGCATCTCTTCAATTCCCTGAAACCGTATTTTGTTACTTTTACACACTTCATTAGAAAACTTTAAGTTGAAAGGGACCGAGGTTTAAACCGTGGAATAACTTTTAGGTCACGTTTATGATGGGTAACTACGAACAATGGAATTTTTTCCAACTAAGCTAAATGTCACATATTTAAAATAGGACTCACTTTTCAGTTACAAAGTTAGGTTTTAGAAACGTAAAATTTAGCTTAAATTTTACAACAGAATCGCTAACAATTGTGCGGATTTTAGAATGCGCAATTTAAACGTCGCTAAGCAAGGCATCTCGCTCACTCTTACGCGATGTAGCATATGAGGGACAGTGACAGATCAGATTTAGCGACCACAACAGAATTATTCCTTGTATGTTCCTAAAATTTGAAATAAAGTATACAAATAAATTTAAACCCCGACAGCTAGGTTTCGGCGTAAGAGGGGGCTGCGAAGCGGCAGTTCACGCGGCAAGAACTTTCCTTAATACCACCGATTATGAAATTTTTGTGAAAATCGACGTGAGCAATGCTTTTAATTCGGCAGACAGGGGCGCACTTCTATGTGAAATTCAAAAAGAGGTACCAGAAATTTATAACTATATTTGGCAAAGTTACGGCGCCCCATCTAAATTAATTTACGGCAACAACGAAATTGCATCCAGTGTGGGATGCCAGCAAGGAGACCCGCTCGGTCCAGCAATATTCAGCCTAGTCATCCACCCGATAATTTCCGACCTAAACTCCAAATTCAATCTCTGGTATTTGGATGACGGCTCATTAGGAGGGGAGGCGTCAACAGTACTAAGAGATCTGCAAACAGTCATTGATCGCTTTTCCGAAATCGGCCTAACATTAAATTTTGACAAATGTGAGATATATATTCCAGATCACATACCCACCAATGCCCGTGCCGATATTCTTTCACGTAGTAACTTTCTCACCCCAAACATATCAGTTCGCACCAAAGACTCCCTTACCCTTCTCGGAGCACCCATATTTGACGACGCCATCCCCTCCTTTATAAATTCAAAATTAGACCTTTTTTCACAAACCTCCGATCGTCTTCTAGACATAAAACCCCACTCGGCAATTTTCATTCTTCGGCTGTGTTTGTATACTCCAAAATTCATGTATCTACTGCGCTGTTGCCCAGTATGGAAGTTTCCACTGAGCACAGCCTGCGTAGACTCCTCTCTATATATAAGTGTGTCCAAAATTTTAAATATTGCTTTTGATCCCCGCTCTTGGACACAAGCATCCTTTCCGATAAGGTTCGGTGGGCTGGGCATACGGACTACCACTAGCGTGGCGCTCCCGGCTTTCCTTTCCTCTGCATACAGCACGGCCGCCCTCGTCAGCGAGATATTAAATCTACCAAACTCGCCTGACTTGTTGGTGACGTGCCTTGCGGAGGCGAGGAGGGCCTGGTGCGCTACGTGCCCGGGGGAAGAGGTTCCTGCCCAAACGAGTGCAGGCAGCCAACGTCTATGGGACCTACCTATTGTGAAACTGGCCCACAGCAACCTTATTGACAACTGCCCCGACGCAACGGACCGAGCGCGACTCCTTGCAGTCTCCGAAAAGGAGTCTGGCCATTGGTTGCACGCACTGCCATGCCCAAGCCTAGGCACTCTGCTCGAACCAGCTCATTTACGTATAGCAGTGTGCCTACGTTTGGGCGGCAGGGTGTGCGAACCGCATAACTGTCGATGCGGTCGAGGTGTGGATCAGCTTGGTCGTCACGGACTGTCATGCACGAGGAGCGCCGGCCGCGGATACAGACATGGAGCCCTGAACGACTTAATCCGCAGGGCTCTCACCACCGCGGCCATACCAGCGACTCTGGAACCACAGGGCCTGTCTAGGGATGACGGCAAAAGGCCGGACGGCGTCACTCTGGTGCCCTGGAGCATGGGACGAACGCTAGTGTGGGACGCCACGTGCGTTGACACGCTGGCTCCGTCCCATGTCCAGGGCACATCCGTGCGGGCCGGCGCCGCCGCCGAGGATGCCCAGACACTCAAGCGCCGCAAATACTCATGTTTGTCACCTGACCACCATGAGTTTGCGGCGCTTGCCGTGGAAACGATGGGCCCGTGGTCCTCTGACACCAAAAAAATAGTACATGCTATCTCGACCAGGCTGATCCACGCCTCCGGCGACCTGAGGGCTGGCGCATACCTCTCGCAAAGGCTTAGCCTGGCCATACAGAGAGGTAATGCAGCCAGCGTCCTCGGCACGATGCTCTGTGGAGGGGAGCTGCACGACGACGTGTACCTTTTGTAATATTCTATTTACCCCATTTTAATTATTTTAATAAAGTTATCCGTTTCCATCTAATATTATATTTATGAAGTTGCATGATATGCTTTGTGGGAATACCGCCATATATTTAACAATATTATGCTATTTATCTACAAGAACGCGACTCTTAACAGCGAAACATGAAAATACACTTTGCTAATTTCGTGTGCACCTAGCTTTTATACGGGATCCGCACGATGTAAGGGAGTTATTTTAATGGGTTATTTATACTACTTCGCTATTACATTTTAGTTGAACAAAGTAATGAAGGAAAAATTTCGCCGCGCCCTGGAGAGAGCCTAAAGTATATTTTGTATGGGGACGTCCCCAGACAGACAGATAGAACACCCGTCCAAGTCGTAAGTCTGTTTCACATGGTCAGCCAGCGGAGTAAGTAGGTAAGTACTTCAAATGAAAATTCAAATAATGAAAAAAAGGAGTTTTCCTTGCTACATGGGTAAATAAAGTCAATCTCAAAAGTAGCTAAATTTTAGAGGAGAACAAAAACTAACTTCCAAAAGGACTAGATTATGACATTAATGTTTTAAAATAATCAAAAATAAAATCAATTGACCTGCTATAAACAACTAGATACGCAGTCTGTCTTCTAAAAATGTCCGAGCGCAAAGAAGGTCCAAACGGATGAATGGTAAAAAAAGGAGATAAATCACGTACATTTTGGCGGACTTTTCGCTAAAATTATTTCAGGCAGCCACCTATAAAAACAATAATGTTTTCATCAGATTAAAGAAGTCTTAAATTTTCGAAACTGCAAAATTGCGTGAAATTACTAAAATAAACGGTAACATCTGTAAAGCAATACCACAGAGAATACCTGCAAAAACGCGCAACAAATTAATTAACCCGATATTAAAAAGGCGCAAAATGAACCACTGTGCCGCCGCCGCCGCGCCGCCGCCGACAGCTGTTCTCCTTATTAATTCACCATTCCGTTTTCGGCTGTTATCCTTTTTATTTTTGCCTGCAAGCAGTTTCGGGAGTGTGATTTCATTTACAGGGATTTTGTGGTACCTATATTTCTATGGGATTTAAAAAAAAATCATTGGATGTAAGGTCAATAGTTATAAGACGAAATGTGAGTAATACTCAACGTGAGGTCGTACTTATGACTGTCAAAATTGTATTAAAACTTACAGTTGTAAGACCGACTACGATTCCTTTAAGTAATAAATTATTAGGACGCATCATGCAAGGGACACTGCGTGAAGATGCTTGTGTGTATGCAAATAAGTCAATAAAAGCGCGCACTATGTTTTAGTTGGCTAACATTACTGATCGGAAACCATTAGGTAGTGTGACCTAAGTCGACTCGTTATATTTTAAACTTTATTAGGTATGGCCTACGTGGGTGCATTCCAAGGTATGACCTAAGTCTACTATGACCAAAGTGGAATAAGCCCTCAAACTCCATTCATAGTCAAAACTATCTACACGTATGATTATTTCAGGATCTTTACCGTTACATGTAAGCAATGTATGTTGTGTAAGCCGTTAAAGAAGTTATGAATGCGAGTTGAGTTTGATTTCGGTCTTATAACTGTCTGATTTCATACAATTTTGACAAACCGTAAGAGCGAGCTTACGTTGAGCTCGTGTTCAAAACTGTGTATCGGCCTGAGAGTCAACAATCGGATAACTAATAAAACATAATAGCTCAGCAAGCGCCTGAGGGAGGCGACGGGTGACCCTCGTGCTGGCGGCTTTCTCGCGCAGAGGCTGAGCCTAGCCATACAGCGCGGGAATGCCGCCAGTGTGATGGGCAAGAGGGCCGAATTTTTTAAACTGTTTTTAGGCAAGGTTTTTTTTCTAGGTAGTTTTAAAGTATTTTTAGGTAGTATTATTAGTTTGTTTAGTTTAGTTTTATTTTGACATTACAGAAAATATACCTCGTCAATGCTTATAAAACTTAATTGTGAAAACAACGAACAAGGTGACATTTTTAGACTAGTTTGCAAAAAAAAACGATGAGTCCCAAATATGTAATGTAATAAAGGTTATGTAACCTATATTTTTTATACACAATAAAAATATTTGATTTGATTTGAAATAAACATAATCCTTATAAATGTTTATTCGTCTAAATTATTTTCACTGCGTATTTATTTTTTAATGAATAGCCGCTAAAACAATGTTTCAGACTGAAACGGTTTCAGAAGCACAAGAGCGGAAAATTGGTCGCCATTAAGACTCTCCTAAGCTTTATTTTTTCTGTTTCCCCCACTGTTGGTAATTAAATGACAATTACTGGAATCTCAAAGGGAAAAAGTTGGTGTTATTTTTCATTATGGAGCTTTTAATGCTGCTATTAATTTCCTTTTGGTTTGTCTGATACCGCAAAGCGTGAATATCTTTCAAGGTCGGTTAGCCATCAACCCTTCTGTTGAAGGTGTCTCCAGGCGACAATGACTGCTTATCATCAGGTGCGTCGTCTGCTTGTCTGCCCCCTATCTCATATAAAGTGTTGATACGTGACATGACATAATTGTTCCGAAAGTATCAGTGAATTATAAATACTTATAAAGAAATATAGCTTTTGGGTATTTAGTACCTAGTCATCTCGGGGCATTTTGGTATTCAATCGGTCAAGAGCATTGATCTCCTATAAACATCTAGATACACAGTCTGCCTTCTAAAATGTCCGAGCGCAAAGAAAGTCCAAACGGATGACTGGACTCTGGACCCTCATTTGCTTTATTGGACATTATTTGGACGTAATAGTAATTACCTGCATTTCCTTGTAACTGCTGCATAAACGAAAATACATTTTTTTTATCTAATTTCGAAACAGTTAAAACGCCAACGTCATTTGCAGTCTCTGCTTTAGCTGCAGTGTTTATTTCTCTTAGCAACACTACTGCAATTTGCATTATTTGCTCCACTATGCCGCGAAAAATTTAATGAGAACATCTTTAGAAGTGTTTTTACACCGGCATAGAATTTAACTTAGTTTGCTTCACTACGGCGTATTTATAGATCATCAAGATATTTCAGTCATAGAACAAGTCTGAAAACAAAATGAATTATTAGTGCGATATCAATTCTTATGGCCCCGACAATAAGAATGGCAAAATCCAAAATGTTACACCTGACAGTACTTAACCATAAACAAACTTCGTTAAAACTATTATTTTCTGTCCTGTCACACCCATGAAGGAAAAAAAAATCGTCGTGCTAAAGCTGGAGAGAACCTAACGTATATTTTGTATGACGGTTGCCCTTTTTGTCACTTTCACTCTCAAACGTCAGAACCAGACAACTGTTTTTATATGTTTTTTTTTTTTTTTCCCTCTTTGTTTCACTATATGGGTTATTTGTGAAGACTGTGAATGTGCATTGATTACCAATAAGTATAGGCGGGCAGAGGAGTGTCGCGATTTGATACGAAAGGATTCTGTTAAAAATACAATCAATGGACAAACAGTGAGGTTGTAATGTAAATATGGTTATGACTGCGACACATTAAAAGCAACGGGAATGCAGTGGAACGACATGCAGCGGCAAGATGACAGATTGAACACAGCAACGCAGCGTCAGCGGCAAAGCAAGGGAGCGGCAACCACGCGCGTTCAGTCTATCATAGAGTTTGTTGTCTTCCCGCTGCTTTTTTATGTGTCTCAGCTCTAACTCCATCGGCGGTTCCTTGATCCGTGGTCCTGTCAGACAAACTATAATTTTCCACTCAGTCCGAGGAACTGGAAATTTTGAATAATTCCATATTTTTCTGTTTCCGTGCTGCATTTCAAATGAACACGACGTTATAATTAGACAGAGGAAACCTGTCTCGAGCTTTTTGCTTTACCGTTACATTTTTAATTCCCGACTCCTGACCGAATGGTGACGGGCGGGGTTAGGCTTTTGCCGTATTTAATACGAGCTGTTTTAAAATATAAGTACTTGTTATGTCTTGAAACGTAATTAGGGTTTTAATTGATCATAATAAGTCTTGACAGATGGGATCTAACAAGTGAATTATTATAAAAACAAACAAAAAACCGTTAATTGAGTGAAAAATATGATCGGGTAATTAGGGAGTTCTACAAGGCTCAATACTGGGTCCATTACTGTATTGTGTCTAGTGTGTTTTTATATATTAATCGAAATATGGTAGAAATAGAGAGCTCGGTGGTGCAGTGGTTGTGTCAATGGACTTACGATACAGAGGTCCCAGGTTCGATCCCAGCCAGGGCAGCATGTATCAATGACTTATCATCAGTTTTTTCGACGGAAAATTTTACGTAGGTACATTTACTGAGTACTAACAAAACGGTGAAGGAAACCATCGTGATGAAATATACTGCATGCAGTAGAAAATAAATCTAAGGCATGTGTAATCCGCCAATTCGCACTGGGCCCGCGTGGTGGATCATACCCGAGCTTCCTCGACGTAAGGGAAGATCTGTGCCTGAGCAGTGAGAGCATTAATAGACTGATGATGATGATGGTAGAAATAAAAGAAAAGAAACTTAGGTAGACTCATTTCCACGTATAGATAGAAAGGAAACGTCACATGTCCAATACATTCTCGAACGATTGACACTCAATATTCTGGAGGTGACGTGATGACGTCACACGTCGCACTCTATCCGTTATTGGATCGATGTGGCCCAGATGGCCTAGCTTTTAGCACTTCGCATTTCCTATGAACTGTTTTTTGGGAGATAGGCGTTGTCTATGCGTGAACGTTTGAGGAAAGGACCGTACTCATCGTGTCTTCTTAAGATATTTTAAACCCTGGACACAAAACAGGAGTTTTAGAAGTTTAACGTGGTAGGTCACTAATGAGGAATAAAAGGTACGATCTTCTACGACTGATTCAAGGACTGAATCAAGGATTCAGGGCAGAAGTGGGCCAGGTAGAAGAAGAATACCATGGCTTAGGAACTTAGGCCAAATGATATGGCAAGAGTACATTCGAAAACCGAGTAAAATATTCATATGAGTCCCATTAAAGGTTGAGATTTTCTTAAAAAATACTTACCCATTGATAAAAAATCACCAGCAAATATTGAGTACGAATTATGTAATTTAAATAGACTTTTAAAAATAGCTCCAGTAGCTTTAGATAAAGTATCAATCTCAATGAGGCTGCATATATATCTCAAAAATATATTGTATTGTAGGTACTAGAAGATGTCCAGTGCCCACCACACTAGTGCATAGGCTTTTTCATACTCCATATGAAATATATGGGATATGGTTCCTGTGGAGCGAAATGGAGCCTCCAAATCAAAGGTGTCTTATTTAACTGTATCAAAGAAACAATAAGCTCATTATGTATACTATTTCTGGGCTTCATTAGTAAACAATTTATTGCATAGCAACAACAGTGATGTTCAAAATGATATCAAATTAAGTTACCTACCACCTCGATCTCGGGTTCCTTGAATACTAAAAGCAAAGGCATGACGTATCATTTTAAGTATTTAAGCTGCATATAACCCTAATAAATCAGTGTGATAACAAAATAAATCGTAAACTGAGGTTTATTCATTCTCACGTTAGTCATTTCGTAGCTATGTTGGAAACTTGTAGGCACTTTTTAATTTTGCTAATAAATCTTAAAGGATCCGTTTTTGCCTTTTTCCATTTGTGGTGTGCAAAAAATTCGCGCTACATTGTGTGATTTCAAGGTAAAACCTTGAAATCTTGCTCAAATTATTCAGCTTTTTTATTTAAATAGCTTTTTTTAATAAAATTGATTATATTGGAAGATATTATTTTTTTAAGATTGGCGGCGCTTGTTGGCTCATGGAAGGCTCTTAAGTAATTTTATTAAATAATATAGTAATATTATTAATTCTATGCACACTTGCTCTGCCTGACGCATATCTCATCTAAATCTCACACTGGTCTACTGGTAGAGAACTCTATCCTAGAGTTAAGCACATCTAATTAATTTCAGTACCTATCGTGTTATGGTTGTGTACATTAAAGAATTACAGAAGAATGTAATAATATTTTTGTATTAAAATTGCCACAGTACACTCTTCGCAGTACAACAACTAGCAGAAATAGTTTTTGTTGGAATTAAAATAAAGTTGAACAATTTACAACGAACTGTAGAGATGAATGAAACTACACTAAACAAGAACAGTTTTCAGACTGTCGCCCCGGGGTTCCATTACGAAGTTTAAACACACTGTAATGCTAAGACAGAAAATGGAGAATTCTGATTGGATACTTCATTTTAGAACTGTCGTATTTAAAGAGGTTATTAATTTGTGTTTAATATATTTACTACCTATTATTTGAAGTATAATTAAGTAGTAACGTGAATTTTATTGCAGAATTGCTTTTCAAAATATATCCAAATATCTGAAGAATGTTTATATTATTATCAGACGGGCCTGTCTCATTAATCTGCCGTTAGTCGGTCCTGAAAATCCTTTCGAGACTTCTGAAACCTCTCGAACCGGCAATAAATGGGTATTTCATATAGATAATGATGCCCATTTCTATTGGCGATCTTACAAGAGGTCATTGGAGCAGCGGACGTCGTCCGTATCGACTTATTTATAGAACTAAGGTACTCGCAAAAATATTTTATAGCAAAAATTTTAGATCGCCCAATAAATTTGCCATGCGTAATACATAAAGTATACAGGAATTAGCATAAACGGTTTATCGGTCGGGCCGAACATAAATTCTACTGGCCTTCCATACATGATACGATCACGGCACGACGACTCACTGATTAATGACCTATACTGTGTCATATAATAATTTATTTTTTATCTTCTGAAGATTAATACTCTGTGACATGTAAAATGATCTGGTAACGTATGATGGTAGGCCATCATAGTACGGTGGAACACAGAGAAAGGTGTACAGTAGAGTTTTTAAGGTTGAGATTTTCTCAAAAACTACTTGACTTGACCTATTATAAAAATTATTTCACTGTTTGATAGATAAAAGTGAAAACTATGTAACTGTAAAAGAATTATAAAATTCGGTCCAGTAGTTTTTGAGTAAATCCCAACCTTATTGAGGCCCCCTGTATACTTATCTCTGTCGTCGACTGTACGTGTGTTACGGTAAATGTTTATCTCCAGTTTATGTTGGCCCTTGCATTTACCACAAACCACAAAGTTTTTCTGTTTTGGGAAATTAGAAATATACAACTGTCGGTCTAATTGCCGACTTCAACAATATAAGTGAGTGATATCCGTTTATATATAATAATTTGTAGAAATATACAGTTACAAATCGCATATTCATTTCGCGAACTTTACGCGAAATATAACAAAATAGAAAGATTTATACAACATGTGACTGTCGTCGCCTCAGTACAGTGGTTGCCTCCTTTTGTTTTGGTAGTTTGTGCATAAGTGCATAATGGGGCTTTTTGAAAATGGCGAGAAACGACGGTTGCGAAATTATTTAATAATTTTCAGTTTAATGTCTACAGTGGGTGATTTGTGTTTAATGTCACGTTGGATTAATCAGAAAATGTTCGCGAATGACAGTACGGTGAAGTTATTGAAGAATTCAAGCAGAATCTGAAGTTTGGCGCCATGGTCAAGATTCCCACTACGAGCTCGGGAGTGAACGTGACTGTCGAGCTGCTTCGTCCACAGTGATTGACGCTGCGGCGTCTCCTGTGGATGAAGACAAGAAGACGCGGCTACCCAGGGTGATGACGCTACGGCGACTCCCCTGGAGGAAGATAGATGACTAGTATACAATGAATTTTCTGTAACATGACATTGGCAAATGACGAACTGTCGAGTCCATTAATAAAATAAATAAATAAGTGCATAATGCAATAATCAAAGTAAAGGGGACTGTAGTCAAGTTGCGCATGTCAAACACATGATCGTATAAATTAAGTAAAATTGGACAAGGATGGATATTTTCATCAAAACTCTTCCTGTCACTTAAAAATAACAGGACAACGATTTAGTGTAATTTTTTTTTAAATATTGATAATAATTAATCAGTCAAAATAATCTTCCTCTGCTTGCGCAGTCGACCCGATCAATAGATATAAATTAAAGTAATTTATTATCAGAACATTACACGAAATGTCGAATTAGATCGACATAAATCGGGGTTATACATTCACCGTAACATACGATCTATTATAGAGACATCGGCCAGTGTAGTCGTTCGACAGTTTCAACTATTACTTTTAGTAGTTAATCTACTGGTTAATTGACAGCCAATCAGTTAACAGGCCATTAACTGTGTTAGTGTCAAAATAAGTCCAACTACAAATAGAAGTTAGACTAATGAAATAAAAGCATCTACCTAGCACAATAATAGTTCAATGAATTGAAACTGTTATTTATTTATTTTATTAATGGACTCAATAGTTCGTCATTTGACAATGTCATGTTACAGAATATTCAAAATATCATAATCTTCTCTTTTCATCCAGAGGAGTCGCCGTAGCGTCGTCACTCTGGACGAAGCAGCTCGACAGTCACGTTCACTCGTAGTGGGACTCATGACTTTAGCACGAAACTTCAGATCTTGCACTAATAATCTAATAAATTCACCATACTGTCATTCGCGAACATTTTCCGATTAATTTGATGTGCTATTAAACAGAAAATAACTACTAAATAGACATTAAAATGAAAATTATCTATTTCGCAACCGTCGTTTCCCGTCATTTTTAAAATCCTCCAATTGTTACTTTAATTTTGGGAATATTCCATTAATATTGTTATACCTACATACAAAATTAAGTAGGTACTTCAATAATTAACATAAGTACATATGTTACCTCGTCTGGTCGACGTCACGGGTGACAAGAGAGCGCGTACCTCGGCCAACGAATAAGTTTGGCCATACAAAGGGGTAACGCAGCCGCTCTCTTGGGCACCCTGCCGCATGGGAGCGACTTGGACACGGTGTTCTACCTGTGACTGGTAGAGGCCACTCACAGCTGGAATACCGCGTCCAAGTAGGTACTTTTTTAGAATTTTATTTTTTAAGTATTTTATTTTTCCATTTTTATATAATTTTTTTGTTTGTTTATGTAAATATGTTATTAGTATATATACATATACAGTATTTAATAAGGAAGTCCCCGTCACAAAACCTTAGAGGTTTTGTTTAAGCCTGTTAAGCGACGTCTACACGACTTTAAATCGTATAGTCTAAAAGTCGTGGCGGTTGTTTTCAGAAGCGTCTAGCTATTCAGTGACATTATTTATTGGTAAACTTGTTACTTTGTGTGAGCGGACCATGTTTTTGTTGATAGTTAAAATTATAGTGGCTTTAGTAGAAGTCTTGTGAATTAAAATAACTCTTTCACTGCGCTGCGCTACATTGTGATCCAATTTTATTATTTAAACACTTATGTCATATTTTATTAGGTGCATTTTTAATGAATGAAATGAAAAATGAAACGAAAACTGAAATGAAAAATGAAATGAGAAATGAAATGAAAACTGAAATGAGAAATGAAATGAAAAATGAAATGAAAAATGAAATGAAAAATGAAATGAAAAATGAAATGAAAAATGAAATGAAAAATGAAATGAAAAATTAAATGAAAAATGAAATGAAAAATGAAATGAAAAATGAAATGAAAAATGAAATGAAAAATGAAATGAAAAATGAAATGAAAAATGAAATGAAAAATGAAATGAAAAATGAAATGAAAAATGAAATGAAAAATGAAATGAAAAATGAAATGAAAAATGAAATGAAAAATGAAATGAAAAATGAAATGAAAAATGAAATGAAAAATGAAATGAAAAATGAAATGAGAAATGAAATAAGAAATGAAATGTGTTCGCTGACTGCGTTGAGAAAAGTTGTTGATAATTCCCGTTTTATCTAATTAATATGTATACAAACCGTGAAAGTTTAAAAAGAGGTATAGTATACTTTCGCATGTTAATTGCGATAGAGATTTTCATAGTCAATACTACCATTCTGAAGCGAAATCTTTTTAGCTTTATTACCCACTCGCAGGAGTCAATATGTCCATCGGACTTTAGAGAGATGGATATTTCCAACTGTGAGTGGAGTTCCGTGTAAACAGCAGTCGTTTGAGCCCCGCGGCGACCGTTCCGGGATTAAATGAACGGAGTTTTTTGGCCGCTGGCTCCCGGTCTAACATGACGGTAAAAGGTCGGGTTTGATTGCAAAAGGTATGACTTTGTAATCTATATAGGTACAGTTTTATCTTGGTTGGTACAAAAAGCCCCTATCAGTCCACTGCTGGACATTGGTTTCGTATACCCCATCTGTTATCGGTTCTACGACAGTTTGGCCAGCCTACTGCCACTTCAGTTTGCTGATTTTATTAGCAATGTCAACCACATATATTTATTTATTTTATTAATGGACTCGACAATTCGTCATTTGCCAATGTCATGTTACGGAATATTCAAAATATCATATCGTCTTGTCTTCATCCAGGGGAGTCGCTGTAGCGTCGTCACCCTGGGTATCAGCGTCTTCTTGTCTTCAGCCAAAGGAGTCGCCGTAGCGTCGTCCGTCACTCTGGACAAAGCAGCTCGACAGTCACGTTCACTCCCGAGCTCGTAGTGGGACTCTTGACTATAGCGCCGAACTCTAGATCCCGCATGAATTCTCCAATAATTTCATATTTTAAGATTTTGTGTGATTATTGTATAGTTATTATCACATTATTAGATCGGATTACTTTATTTTCACAATGAAGAACAGGTTCGATTAATCAGTTCCTTCACTGTTAGGTACAACACAACAGGTAATTAGATAGTCATATTTGTTTACAAAATAAGACACTTGATTTGGACTGAGAAATAGAGTGACAGGAGGATTCAGCTGGGCTGGGCAGCGTTTGGGAAGCTACGTCATATCTTCTCGTCTTCAATACCACAATGCCTAAAAACTAAGGTCTTCAACCAGTGCGTCCTGCCAGTGATGACCTACGGAGCCGAAACGTGGACATCGACGGTGAGACTGGCCCACAAGTTCAAAGTCGCTCAGCGAGCTATGGAAAGAGCTATGCTTGGAATTTCTCTGTTAGATAGAATAAGAAACGAGTATATCCGCCAGAAGACAAACGTGGTTGACATTGCTCATAGAATCAGTAAACTGAAGTGGCAGTGGCTCATAGAATCAGTAAACGTAGTGTGGGACGCCCCCCGACCAGATGGAGGGATGACCTTCGCAAGATGGCTGGCAGGGACTGGATGCAGAGGGCCGAGAGTAGGGTTGATTGGCGCGCTTTGGGAGAGGCTTACGTCCAGCAGTGGATTGATACGGGCTGATGATGATGATGATGATTTGGACTGCGGTATACTTACTTGCAATAAGGAGATATGATTGTGATGATGACGCTAAGCTTATGTTTAACTGTTTATGAATCTCGGCCTAAGGTCAGTGACCTCAATGACAATTAACTTCTCATCACGCCAGCTCTGTCAACTCATAGTCATAATCATAAGTCAACTGCGAGAAAAGTGCCGCGTAATGGGTGCCCCGCGTGCTGTTACGGACAAAAACATAGTAAACGCATTTGTGTAGCCACAATCACTCGTTGGAACATACATACAACTCGCTTTTATACATGTACAGCTAAAAGCAGATCAAGTGTAACACTTTGGACTTGTTATCTGCGTCGTAAGATTTAAAATCGCACTGCAAGTGTTACCATTGATCTGCTGTTGTCCGTATTGCGATATCGGAGTGTTAACTATTGATTCTAGATCGCTATCGAGTTAAGTTTTTCACAATTCTTAATGTAATTTCTTTATATACAGTAATTATACTTTGGTACATCGATCTACTATCGATGTAATAAATATACCTAGACAAAATTATCGGGAACACAACCATTAAAATTTCACGTTGTATAGGTATCTCATGGCCTTGAATACATTCGACAAAATTAAATGGATGGTTAAGCTTGTGACATACATTAATTCTGCACAGCGTTTACCTAAGTAAATTAAACACTTTGGGAAAAATAAAAAAATGTTTACAATAAATCAACTATCAAAAAAATTCTTAAATGCATCGGTACTGTGCCTTTGATTTTTTTTATATATTTTAAGGTATTTTTAATTTTTTACAACGATTTCTTTCACTGGAATTTAACCTAATCGTCATTTCTAAGGTCATTGTGTGACTTGTGACGTAGGTACTTAGTTCTTTTTTTGGCAGTTTTGATATACTAAAACCTACCAATACAATATTTATCATGAGTACAACATTGACATTATACATAATTATACAAATGAGTCGCCTAATATACATACGTACACATACGTCACTCACGCGTCGGATTGCATAATCAAGACGCTACCATGTGCAGCCCGAATTTGATTAACTGGTGCATACCGGTTTAATTAAAGCAGACTTATCGCTAGAACTAGTCTCGGGGGGTAATTAAATGGTAGAGTATGCCTTCGACTTGATTATAGGAATAAACAGGAACAAGATTCACTACTATTTGATATAATGTAGGTATATTCATCATCATCATCAGTCTATTTATATTGCCCCGCTGCTCGGGCACAGACCTTCCCTTACATCGAGGGAGCTCGTGACATGATCCACCACGCGGGCCCAGTGCGGATTGGCGGATTTCACGATGTTTTCCTTCACAGTTACTCGGTGTATGCTAAACTATTGTACTTAATAAAATTATCAAAAGCTTTTTTTGTATTAACTTTAACATACATTGTGCACTAAACAGTTGATTTATTAAAAAAGGTTTATTATAAGCAGTCCCTTTAACAATAAAAATTGCCCTAGTTTTTTTACAAAGTACTTATACTGAATGGAATTACCCTCTTATTAAGACGTCATTTCATACAAATGACTTTTATGACTGTAAGCTTATTTAAATTCACAAAGTCGCGATGGGTGGTGTCTTTTATAACTTTTGAGGGTGCTTATAAATGGTTATTAGGTAAGTACTGGCTAAATCGGGACCAACTTCTGTATTTTAATTAGGTTAGGTTAGCACCAATGTCGCACGTCACTTCCTGAGCAACTCACTCCTGGGGGGTTACTCTCACCTCTTATAGCGATCCAGTTTAGGTTCCTAAGCTGAACCGAATCGCTATTTGCTACAATGACGTTTGACGTCATTGTAGCAAATTGACAGTTTAGGAACCTAAACTGGATCGCTATAAGAGGTGACAGTAACCCCGCTGGACGATGTTGTCTCTGCCGTCTCAGTTAGCGAATTCAAAAACAAATTGCACAATAATACCAGCGATGAGCTGCCTGTCCATAATTGAATAATAAGAAGTGAGAATATCTAACCTAATAACTCTCCTATACTTTTCTATATGTTAGACCGTACTATTCAAGGCCTCTTAGTTGAATAAGCATTGTGTTCCACAATAGCTGGTTCAGCCATTGACCATTAATCCAACACCAGCTTAAGTCATTCAATATTGATGGAGCGATGTTGCTAAATCAAATCATTGTTCCGTTATGATAATCCTACCGCAGTATCATGGCTTCCATTTTGGAAGTGATCGTTCTAGGAAGTGGTAATTCTGGGATGTGATAGGTACCACTATCAAACCAAGTAAGTCTAAAGTGATCTAAAAACACCCCGTATTAATAGAGTGAGCTCAAACCCGCCCTCAAGAGCGAATTCAGCTGATACACCCTCAAGACGTGATCAGCATCTCAAGTATGCCATTTATTAATAAACCAATCTTGAGGGCGTATCACGTGATGATCTTTCTCAAGTGGAAGAACTCAAGTAAACGTCGCGGTTAGGCTGCAATAAGCATATGTTCTCAATTGTAAGCTTGACAGTTGATTGATTTGGGCTTTGGTGTAGATAAAAAAACAATAATAGTATTTTTTTCCTCTTAGCTGATTATAATCATCAGACTATAATCAGCTAAATTATCAATTAGGGTAAACCGGTCTCTCTCTCACACACATGAGACGCGAACATCTCTTATACGAAATATCGAAGACACAGTTTTCTGTTTCGTCATGGGAAAAACGTGGGATTCTGGTGAGTCCAATCAGAAATGAGAAGGAGGGGCGACAATATAGACTCAGACATCACAGACCACTTACCCAATAGATATGAAATTGGTACAAAAGACAGGAGCTTTGCCCCATCTACAAAACTACGTGAAAATTTAAACTGTACCTATCATTTTGTTGGGGACTTATTACAGGTTTCATATTGCATAATCATAATCAGTATAATTTTCTACTACTCTCGCAAATCCATTTATTCGTTATCAGCGAAAAATTATGTCAACGATGAGCGCATAGAGACGAAGCGACGAGGGGTATTAAAGAGATGCGTCCATGTCGATAATATCTCTAGGTTGTGTCGCGAAGCAATTTTGCGCTCATGTGCGGGCAGACACGGGCGCCCTCCAGTTACAGGTCTATGGGGTAAGTGGTCTGTGTCAGACATGGATAACGTCTATAATTGCCTTCTCTGGTGATTTTTGCGATGCTTCTGGCAAACAGGAAAACGACTTAACGAAACATATTCAATTGATACTGGAGTTTAGAGGAGGATACACGTGTTTGGTGTTCAAAATATTCTTAAAGTGAAATGTTATGGTCAAAATTTGAAATAAATAGTGGAATCAGTTAAAATGGCTACCAAGATTGTAATATGGACTTTATTACTTGGGATGACATCCTACGCCCGTGCTGCAGTTATTGGTAAGTTTTACCGGATGGCTGGAGCATTTAGAGGGAATGAATGGAAGACAAGCCATGACAGAAATCTATGGAGCGAATACTGATGGAAGAGTCGGCATAGGTAGACATACGTCGACCAAATTGATTATGTTTACAATAGGTTCAAATACAGTCTACTACAAACCGACGAGTGTGCATGAAGAGATTGATGAATATGGAGGCAGCAAGAATATGTCAGTATCGTAATGGAGGATCCATCGTGTCTCTCTACCCCTACGGGAAACATGTGAGAAGTGACAAATATTGTGCGTGTGTTCAAAATCCTCAAAAGATTTAATTCAGAGTGTCGAAAATGATCCCTCGTAACCGTCAATTCCAGTTCTTCGCGTAACCTTAATTAATTCAGTATCTGTCGAAATTACCGCCACCATGTTCTAATAAATAATCTTGTGTTACTTTTTATGACAGGAAAACGGAATTTACCAGACGGCACATACCAAATTACATTACATTGTATATATATAGACGAGACTCTTGAAGACATGGTTGATGAGCAACCCTTAAAACTGAGTTCGAATACTGTAATTGTTTCTTATTGCTCGACTCCAAACATATCGTACGTGGATGTTTTTAGAGCATTCAACATCGACGTTTCTGCCGTCTCTTACCTTATCCTGTATATGTCCAACGCACATCCAAAACCTCTAAAAGCTCAACATTTTATGGAGCTCACGTTGCAACGACTTGATATATACTCTGATAAGTTAATCCATCCCGAAGACCAATTTCTGGAGCCACTCACAGAGTTAAAGGTATTAGCGACAAGAACTGTTCACTTGCCACCGCTGCCTGCGTCAACGCGTGTTGAAAATATGTCCTTAGTTGGAGGACTATCAACAGAGAGATTTGGTGAATGTAGAAATCTGAAGAAACTCGAGATAGACCGTTTGGACACATCTGATCTGAAAGCTGGTTGGTTGGCAAACTGCACGAAGTTGGAGACTCTGTCGTTGATTTCATTAACGGCAGTAGCGATGGAACGGGCTCTGGTCGGGATGAACACATTGAAGAAGCTAACCGTCCAGGATAGCAAACTTCTCAATATGCCACAACTATTTAACGATACCGTGAATTTGAGGGTGCTTGATATATCTCACAATGAATTAAGAGGACTATACAGGTACCTATATTCTGCTATGTTTTTCCCTAAATAATTACGCGGGTTTCGCCGAAATTGACATTTGCTGTCATGCCAATCATGGTCGTAATCTCTATAAAATAAAGTGCAGTATCTGTATAAAAGATTTTGCCACATTTCAATGGTGCTTTGCCCCACCTACAAAACTACGTGACCATTTAAGATGTATCATTTTGTTGGGGAGTTATTAGAGGTTTCATGTTGCATAATCATAATCAGTATCATTTTCTACTACTCTCGCAACTCCTATAGAAGAATAACAAAAACAATGAATAAATCGCTTCGATTTCTTGCTGTTATCTCAATTAAGCTGTTTTTTTCGAATCTCAACTTGTACAAAACTTTATTTTAAACCAATAATTTTAATAAAAAACGGAGATATTTTTACATTTATTCATTATCTTGTACATCTTGCGGTTGATGGTGGGCAGAATCTGGCATTGTCATTTTAGTAGTTGTTTATGCATTTTTTACATATTTTCAGGAATACATTCGAATCACTATCTTTGCTGGAGGAGTTGTACATAACGAATAATTTACTGACTACAACGAGTGATATGCTTAATGACACCTTTATTTCGCTTCGTGGCTTGCGTGTTCTCTCCTTGTACTACAACCCTATAATCGATTTTTGCAGTAAGTACACTAGATATGTTTCAAAACATCGAATTAATAAACGAAACATAACCTATTTCATCATAATATATTTTCTATCCACTTGAACTCAAGCTTACAGATTTAGTGGCGATCCATGCCCCTTGATTTAGTTTCTAGATGTAGATTATCACAATAAGTAAAGTTCTGACTTTGCTTTATATCAAATCGAAATTCATCTTAAAGTACATACTCGTATTAATCCAATGAATAATTAAGACGATTGAGACGAACGCGTCAACGCCATAGTCGCCACTGGCAATAAAACGTGGAATCATGACGAAGTTAATAAACATTTAATCACATATTCCTCTATTTTGTAAAGGCGAGACATCGGAATTACGACACTTACCGCTGGAACGATTGAATTTGAGCGCCACAAGATTGTCAAAACTATGCTTCGGAGAACCGGAATGGGACACACTGTCTTATCTAGACCTCAGAGGAAACTTCATTACGAGGCTCGAGGTAACAAATATGTATAATTTTGATAATCACAGGCGCCTTATGAATCCTTTCCCTCTAATGTGCTTATATTCCACAAGATTGGAATAGAATGCACAAACACTCGAGGTAAATATTAATAGACATTTCAATTATAATAAAAATAAAAAACATATCGCACCTTCTCAACAACGACGTGTTGAGACACAACACATAATTCTTGCACAAAAAGCTACTATCGCTGAAACATAGTCATTAAGTATCAATGCACTATAAAGAGCAGCCTCCCTAGTACACGCCAGTGGCGTAGCAATCCGCCGCGGGTAACGCCGAGGTGCTGTCAAACTGACATTATGACGTTTGACAGCCATCGCTAAAGCTGCGCCTGCTAGCCCCACAGGGGCCACAGGTCCCGACTTGACTTGTTCCTGATTATAGTTTTTCTTTATCTTTAATGTTTTTTCACACTTCACAGTTCGATAAATTGCCCAGCCCTCGAGATCATCCTTTGATTGTGGACTTGCGTGATAACGATATCACTGAAGTACCGGCTAATGAGAAACTCTATAATAGCATAACAGAGAAATTTCGCCAGGTGAGTGATCTGTGAACTTACTACGCTGGCTCCGCTGGAAGAAGACGTAGATACCCAGGATGACGACGCTACGGCGACTCCGCGAATGAAGAGAAGACGATATTATATTTTGAATATTCTGCAACATGTTATTGGCAAATGACGAACTGTAGAGTCCTGTAATAAAATAAATAAATAAATAAATAACTACTGCCGATAACGAGGCTTCAGATGCTGCTCGATATAATAAAGCTATTAAAATTACCCTTACAGGTTCACAATATGACGATACTCATTGACATAACTCTGGATTGCGATTGTGCGTATGGGTGGTTCGTAAGAATTCTTCGCTCTTTACCTCGTCTAAGCGTACAAGGAGTGAAGTGCCTCAATGGCGAGCATTTCTACAGCGTGCTGTCTCACCGGATCGAATGCGAATTGTACGATTGTGGCACCGTGTGTACCTGTCGCCAACAGTGGAATATCAGTTCAACCCACATGGATTGCAGACAGCGCTTCATAGAACCAGATTCGCGGTCGATCATCACGTTCGACAACTTCACTGATGCTCTGCTCCCAAAGGATATCAAAGTTAGTGTATATATTCCCTTAATCTACTATTAAATACTCGTCTATGTCATTTTAAAATTAAATCAATCTTATACTCATCTGTTTTATTGCAACTTGAGTCCAATTGTTAGCGGCGTCTTGAACAGTATTTGCATAAGTCCGAAGACGCACGTCCATAAATCGCCGCATGTCATGTTCCTTACATAGTCTATGATCACAGACCACTTACCTACCCAAAATACCTGTAACAGGAGGGCACCCGTGTCTGCCCGCACATGAGCACAAAATTGCTTCGCGACACGTGTAATATCTCTATTATCGACATGGACGCATCTCTTTAATAGGCACCCCTGTCCCCCGCTTCGTCTCTATGAGCTCATCGTTGACAGAATTTTTCGCTTGCATGTACCGTTGTCATGTCTATTGGGTAAGTGGTTTGTGCCTATGATCAAGGTTCTGCCATTTACATTGCTTACGCTCTTCTTTGCTTGCAGGTAATCGATTTCCGCAGCAATGGTCTTTCGCGGATGAACATGCGTTTAGTGGATAGCCTCTTCTCAGTCCCAGATCGTTACGTCTTTCTAGGCGGCAATGTATTCATCTGTGATTGTGAAAATCTACCTCTGATTGCTGCACTTCAAGCTCATGAGGAGCAGGTAAATATATTCCTGAATATGTTACGTTTATAATTTCTACTACCTATTTAATTCACTCTGAATGAGTGGATCTCTCTCCGCAATTACAGGACCCAAGTGAGGCTCCTTTTGCTTGACCTTGTTCTTCCAAAGATGCCTATCGTTTGTTAGGTTGTCATCCAGCAATACTGACCAAAATTTTCTCAACAGGTGGTGGACTATGACAACATAACATGTGTGGGCAATGGGCAAGCAGTAAGAGACGTTGTATTAGACTCACTGTGCACCAAATCATCTACTCTGATAGTGGTAATGATAGTCATCTGTGCCACTGTAATCTTCGTCGCCTTATTCATCTACTTCCGCTACTATCGCCAAATCAAAATATTCTTATACACACGTGGCCTCTGCTTATCTTGTCTCCACGAGGAAGACATTGATGCTGATCGTCAATTCGACGCCTTCGTCTCTTTCTGTCACGAGGACGACGAGTTCGTTAATGACCACCTCTTACCTGGACTTGAAGGTTACAAGTTATGCATACACTATCGGGATTGGATCGCTGGAGAGTGGATAGCGGCCCAGATAGCTAGGTCTATTGAACAATCCCGACGCGTCATAGTTGTGCTCTCGAATAACTTCTTGCAGTCCAAGTGGGGTATGCTTGAGTTTCGGCTGGCGTTTGCGAGCTCGCTTCAGGAAGGCCGTGCTCGTGTCATTGTGGTGATGCTGGATGCTGTCGCCGACGACCCTCGATTGGATGCGGAGTTTCGAGGATACCTCGCTACTAATACTTACGTTACATGGGGTGAGAAGTGGTTTTGGAGTAAGATACGTTATGCATTGCCACAACGTAAAAGCGGGCAAATCGAATCAGTCGGATCAAGAATTGAATTAAGGTCCAATGATACCAGGTTCTGAAAAATATTTGGGATATTCCGTTATTATTGGCAGAATATGTTAGTTATTTTAATCATTGTACATTTACATAGCTAGGTATAATATGAATAAACACTTCTTAGAACATGTTTTCCGAAAATGGTTTAAGGCTCCTGAAGGCCTCTGACATAAACTACGGCTGTTGATAATCAATGCCGAATGCTTAGCGTGATATCAGATCCTCTCCGCGTCACAGACGAAAATATTCCAGGAAGGATCATCCATCCCAGTTTTCCACAACGCGCAACTTTGCTTAACCTATTCGTTTACTTTTTGATTAATCTCTTACGTAGTTGAGTTACGAACCTCGCTTTATGTAGACTAGATAGCTACCTTCCTATAATTACAATATGTTTTGTTTGATATTATTGTCGACGTGATAAGGTCACACATAATATGTGATAAATTAGAACTGGAACAATACCGGGAGATTTATCCTTAGACTTTATTTAAGTACCGGGGAAAATACGCTTCCTGACAAGTACTATGAGACACAGGAAATAGTGGGAATAAATTATTTCTCCCTAACCATTGTTTATTATTTAAGATTTATAATGGTCCCGATCATCAATAAAAACATTGTAACAATATTGAGGAGAAAATTAGAGAAAAAAATAATAGGTAGCGATCTGAGGTCTAGGCCGCAATCTGCTACTAAAATGGGGCGAGGCATGCGTTTCAACTGGCCACAGGCCGCGTGTAGATCGCGCCTGTGTGGGAAGACTTTAATGTTGACATGTATTACAAAATGTCACGTCGAAAGGGATCAATAAAATTACAGCATACAAGTAGAAGATTAGAAAAGTTACACGAACAGAAGGCCAAGACGTCGCAATCCGTCAGCTCGAGCTGACCTACGCAGACCCTCGTCAGGGCACAGATGCTGAACCCATCCACTTTATGAAACAATAGTACATAGAAATTTTAATCTTCCAGCCTTCTCCAGCCCGCGGAGACGTGTGATAAACGCGAAGCGATTTGTTTTGTTTAATAGCACCGCTGTTTTCGTAACTATTCATAATAGAGTTATTAATAAGTGCAAAAAGATTTGTTTTTGCAGTTATTAAGCGGAACCAGAATATTACAGATTCATTCCCAGGAGCGGCATAGCGGACCTAATGAGTTTTTAGGGAGGAGGAATGGTTGTGAGGGAAATAGGAGTGCACAAAAGATGATACTTCTTGTATCATCGCTTACAGTTAGATACATGAACCAAACTGTGAATCTTCACTTCATACAACGTTCCAATGTTATTATAATATATAAGATTCTGATAGTAGATAGACTTGCCTCAGAACAATAATGGGCGATCAATGCAACCGCTAAAATTGCATCTTATGAGATATAAGACCGTATGTTGACGGGAGAGTCGGCAGAGGTAGACCGAGAAGAACGTACGTCGACCAAATTGGCGAGGTCTTGAGAAAGGGTCTAGTACGGTCTACTACAAACCGACGAGCATGCATGAAGAGATTGATGAATGGGGAGGAGGCAAGGGTTGTGTGCCAGGATCGCAGCAGATGGAAGTCCATCGTCTCTGCCTACCCCTACGGGAATCAGGCGTGAGTTTATAAGACTATACTAAATACATACAATGACTATTACTATATAAAAATTTGCACGCCTGCTAGCAGGCTGAATACTGTGACACTCCTGTAATTTATAACACCTCATATGACTGTATTCGAGCAAATAAATATTTCATTTCATTTCCATTACAGTGCCTACATGGCATTTCTAACCTTTAGTATTGTTCTGTGTTACTTGCTGAACTATGGCGATTTCAAATGTTCCGTTTAAAGTTAGAGCTCGCCTACGTCATCATAATTTATATGAAGTTTGGGAGTTTTGTTCAGTATATACTTGTAGAAACAAGATATACGAGAAATACTAAGTATCCTGCAGATCAAATTATTGCAAATTAGTCCGTATTGCCATTGTCTAGAGTTTTTTTGGATATGCTGTGGACTCTACGTTACATACTTGAGAGGTTAGAGGATAGATTACATTAAAATTATTTATCACAAATTATAATGCCATATACAAATACACCGCGCAATGGAACGCAGCATATTGGGCGTGAGGAGAACGGACCGTGTCCGAAACACAACCCTGCGATCGGTAACTGGCGTAGCAGACGTGGCCCGCAAAGCAGCCACATTAAAGTGGAACTGGGCGGGCCACGTGTGCCGCATGCAGCCGGACCGATGGGCCCGGGCTGCCACAGAATGGGTGCCATCGGACGGTCGCCGGCGTCGGGGCAGACCTCGGCGTAGGTGGAGAGACGATATCGTTAGATACAGGGATGGGTGGCTGGAAGAGGCTCAGGACAGGGATGGATGGAAGAGGAGGGGGGAGACCTTTGCCCAGCAGTGGGACAATATATAGGTTAACAAAAAAAAAAAAATACAAATACATATGTACTTATTTACTATTATCTAAAACCCATCCATAATTTTATCGTTAGTTTGGAAAAAATTAAATTAAAATAATTAAAAAATATCCCTTGATAATATATTATGTAAATTATAATGTGAATATATTAACAGATTATTATATGTAAACGGATATCACTCACTATATTCTTGAAGTAGGTAATTAGACCAACAGTTTCGACCGATTTCGACGGTCTATTTCAAGGTGAGCGCGCCACGTCCGCGTCGCCGGTGACGTTTCTTCGCGCACTAAGATATAAGTGAGTGATACCCGTTTATATATAATAATTTGTAGTAATAGCTCACTATAGTTTTAATTCTAAAATATATGAACAGGATCAAAATCGGTAGAAAATTATTACAGCCACTACAATTTTAATTAAATTATAAAACAATATAAATAATGTGAATAGGTATTCAATATTAAAAATTACAATATTGTCAAACTGAGTTATATTATTGTGTTCATATTATGTCCTCAATCAATTCAGTTCTAGCAGAACCATGCTGGCGTACTTTTTGAATGACAATGAAGGGCTGAACTAAACCTTCGTAGAAATGTATAATAAGTAGGTAAATAAAAGTAACCTACCTCTATTTTAGTAGAATGGAGAACCGATTCACTTCGTTACTAGTTCACTGGCTCGGTACCTGCAACAGAAATTAAGTGAGATTAGTACAGTTTTAGATAGATAGATAGATAAACACTTTATTGCACAAAGAAATAAATACATAGAAAACAGATAGTAAACAATTTGTACAAAGGCGGCCTTATCGCTCAGAGCGATTTCTTCCAGGAGGTTTTAATTCTTAGCTCACTCTTGATTAAAGTAATTTTTCAAAATAAACCAATAATTTAAGGGCCATCATAGAGCCAACTAGCGCCGCCAATCTTAAAAAAAATAATATCTTACAAATAATTAAAAAATAAAAGCTATGTTACACAATATTTATTAGGATAAACACTATTTTTTAATATACAATACATGGCATAATTGCGACAAGCAAAGTTGTAGTTCTCAAATGTGCCAAAAACGGCCGTTTTTCGCAATTAGGTATGCGAACTACAACTTACCGACATTGAATCACGTTAAAAATAAGCATTTACAAAATAGTATTTATCGTAATAAACATTATGTACATAGCTTTTTAATAAAATTGATTAAATTGGAAGATATTATTTTTCAACGATAGGCGGCGCTAGTTGGCTTATGGAAGGCCCTTAATTGAACGATGAACGAACCTTTCCTAACCTAACGCCGGTAGGAAAAGTAGAAGCATGGAAAAATCGTCGAGTCACAGCTGAAAATTGTCCCTTTCCCTAAAATTACCGGCTCTGATAATTTCACGGCAGATTGCATTCATTATGGATGTCACAATAAGTCAGCTGGGCCGAGCGCTGTCGTTGTCCACTTTGCTCACTAGGGCACCTATTTTGGTATCGCTCGATAACAGGGGATGATTTTATGGATATTACAGGGTGTAATGGAAAGGGAGGTAAGCGGACGGCGGACACAGGGTGCTTCAATAATGTTAATTGAAAAACTTTTGTACTGCGATTTTTGTAATAAGAAATAAAAGTAAACGAATGCATATAAAATAAACTAATTAACAAAACGTTTACCAAACGCAACTTTTTAGTAGGTATAATATGAGATATATCGAATAGGAAATTTACCAAATGGGAAGTAGCCAAATAGATCAGCTGATCGGTGCAAAATGGAATAAACACTGAATTTTTTTTCCTTAAATCGATAAGTTGTAGAACAAAAGTTGGTCGGTTACCGGTACTACTGATACTACTTTTATTACTTTTTCTTAAATTGAGGACGAATCACAATCATTGCTCGCTTTTACTTTAAATTAATTTCAACGGTTTTTATAATGATGGCAGGCCAGCTTCGCTAACAATAGTAGCGATTTCAGATTACGTACTCTAAAACATTAGTCGCCGCTAAGCGAGGCGTCCCGCTCGCTCTTACACGATGTAGCATATGAACGAGAGTGACAGTGGCGTTTAGGTTTAGGATTCGACTTAGTGGCCGATATAGAATTAGCGACGACCTTTACCACCACACCGCTACGAACAGGCCAAACAAAAATTTGAGAACATGATGCAACAAGGTTTATGCTGACCAAGCAAAAGCCCATGGGCATCACTATTACATGAAAAATGGCGACACACGAGTCTGTGGAGACTACAGAAGGCTAAACTCTGTCACAATACCTGATCGATATCATATACCAAGAGTCAAAGATTTCACATACCATCTCGAGGGCAAAACTATTTTTTCAACCATCGATCTCAACCGAGCATATCAACAATTTGTTGTGATACTGACATCGAGAAGAATCCTGGATACGTCTTAACAGTCCTTTTCAGGGCTTCAGAGTTTCAATACGATCATGTAGTTAATATACAATTAACCTACAGCTACATTGTCGAATGATCTTTAGAATAGTGCCCTTATGTGACAAAGCGGGCGACGTCTGCTCGACTTTTAATTTTCCTCGCGATGGACTTGTCGGACTCAGTGTAATGCCAAATCTCTCTTTAGACAGGACTGATTGCTTTTGTCATCTCGCTTTTTATTCCACGTTTCTGTATTGGGTCACTAGGTCGTACTTATGATGGTAAGGTTCGTAGTACAGATCGTACAAGTTATAAGCAACATTGGTCGAGGTCAATAGATACGGTGGAACACAGAGAATGGTGTACAGGAGAGTTTTTAAGGATGAGATTTTCTCAAAAACTACTTGACTATTGCAAAAATTATTTCACTGTTTGATAGATAAAAGTTAAAACTATGTAAGTAACTGTAAAATAATTAATAAAATTCGGTCTCAACCTTATTACTGAATACTTATAATAGTAACATTTTCATGTGAGCCCTCCGTGTTGGCCCCGGTTGCTGTCGCTCGACTTCAGTCGTTAGGCCATGTCAGAGGCTTACGGGCGGCCTGAATAACTCTAACTCACTAACTGGTTTGGTCACTACACACACGATAAAATAAGACTTCTGATGGTCATTGTAATTCGTTATCATTATCATCAGCCCACTGCTGGACGTAGGCCTCTCCCAAAGCACGCCACTCAACCCTACTTTCGACCCTTTGCATCCAGTCCCCGCCAGCCATCTTGCGAAGGTCATCTGGTCGGGGGGCGTCCCACACTACGTTCATCCTACGCGGACTCCTTCCCTGTGCAGGCGATTAGACTGTGGAACTCACTCCCTCACTCCGTGCGCGATACCTCGTCTATAGGTGTCTTTAAAAAGCGTGTGAAAGAGCACTACCTATCACTTTCTGTAGTATGCAAATAATTATTTATGTAGTTTATGTAATTATAAGTGTATGTATTATTTCATAAGTTTATTTATAAAATATTAGGTATGTAATTAGTAGGTATGTATTTAGGTTCCCTATTTTTGTGCATAAATTTTTATGTCATAATATAACATGGCATACTTTAAATTGTCCTAGTAATAACTACGCATAATAGTCATTAGGCATAACTTTATAGGCATAATATTATTAAGCATAACTACAAACAGCATAAAGATTGTTAAGAATAATATTATAAAGCCTAAATAAACTTTGTCATAATGATATTGAAACATAATTGTAATAATCATATTAATTACTCGCCAAAAATATACTCCTGAAGTTTTAAAAACAAAAATTAAACCAAGGGCCACCCCCGCCGCACCGTAACCAACTATTACACTATAATACCTACTTTTTGATTGTAGGAATATAAAATAAACATGTTGGCGGCTTACGGGTGGCCCAAGGGCCACCCCCGCCGCACCGTAACCTACTATTACACTATGGTACCTAAGTTATATCTGATATACCTACCTAATACCTACTTTTTGATTGTATATAGAATAATCATGTTGGCGGCTTACGGGTGGCCCGAGGGCCACCCCCGCCGCACCGTAACCTACTATTACCTAATACACCATACATACAACACCAATACCAACAAAAAAGAAGAAATACACAAACAAACATTATTTATGTATAATATCTATTAGACGAATAAACAATATGCCATAAAACAATATGGAAATCAAAATTAGGGCAAAAACGATTAGCCCAAACTAGAATTATGCTTAGTTAGATTGTATGCCTAAAAACAATTATGACAAAATATGGTTATGACAAAAAACATTATGCCTAACTCATTATGCTAAATTAAATTAGGACAAAAAAATTATGCGAAAAAAAGGGATCCCATGTATTTATTGTATATATATATGTAAAATCAATATTGTCTTTTTTTTTTAATATGTTTATTTTTGTTTATTTGATGTAGTAATTAAGTATATTATTTAATGTGTAGGTGATTTGATATTTATAGCTTATATTGTACATGTACGTATGTCTATACTACAATATATAAACATTCTCTATCCAGAACAGGCCAGGCTGGAAGAAATCTCTTTATTAGAGATAAGCTCGACTGCTGTACATCTGCTTTCTTGAAATATTGTGTCTGTATTATTTTTTCGTGTACAATAAAGTATAAAGTACGTTTACCCGTTCGTGGCCTCCATTCGAGAACTCGCCTACCCCATCGGTTATCGGTTCTACGACAAATATGACCAGCCCACTGCCACTGCAGTTTGCTGATTCTATGAGGCATGTCAATCACTTTTGTCTGCTGGCGGATATACTATTATTCTATTTAAAACAGAAATGCCAAGCATAGCTCTTTCCATTCGTTATCATTCGTTATCATGAGGTAAAAAAATATTTCGCAACGCCTCGTTCTTTCCATGTTTTATTCTCGTTATTAAACAGATATACTATTTTTATCGTAGGATTAAAAGTCGTAGGACAATTATATTGTTCAGTTACCGATACTGAACACCCCCATTCCGCAGATTATATTAATTTTAATAATATAACTAAAAGTACATATTCTCACAAACCGAGCAGGTTGACCCACAAAGCAGTATTAACATAAAGACAGACAAATAAAAATATCCTTTACATCCGTACACCTATTTCGCTCGGAGTATATCCTTATAAACAGGGCCGTCTATATCCATTTGTCAAGCGTGTTCCAGGGTCCGCGGGATCTGGGAACTATTGAGCGAACTCGCGGACTGATAGGGTTGACACTACATGGGAATGATAATATTTTTCTCGCATCATCCAACTCACAAAGACACGGTATGGGTATATCTAGCATCTAGAAACAACGGCTGCTTTATATTTATTAGGTTTAGTTAAAAACGGGAATTATTTAATTAAAAAATACGTAAAAAAGCTAGACATATCACTAATCTTACTGAAGTTTGTAACGAGAGAGAAGAAGAAGACAAAAGACTCCTGGCTTAGAAAGAACCTAACAGCAATCATAAATTAATGGTTGATAAAACTGGTGGGGAATGCCTCGTCTATTTTTAGTAAAGCGGTCATTATTTATTAGCAGCGGGATTTGCAGGAGCTTCAGTCGCCCAAATGACTAGAGTCATGGCGCTTTTTGTATCGGAGGCCAAGAGTTTTGGGTCATTGAACCAGCGCAGTATCTATTACTGAATCATGAGTGCAGTGTTTAAAAATCAAGCTTCAGTAAAACCGATGCTCATACAGGTCTTTTATTTATTGACATAATTATATATTACCCTCGCACACTCATACGCACACCCTCTCTCTCTCTCTCTCTCTCACACACACACACACACACACACACACACACACATACACCCTCACACGCCCTCTCATACAACCTCTCACACACACATACGTACGCCTACAAGCTGTATAACCAGGAAATACTGGTTCTCAAGATACAGGTTAGACCTAGTTTGAGAATTAGTGACTATAGTTATTTAAGTACAGAGTATACATTATATTTCGTTTCAAATAAAGAATTTTTATTATTATTAAGATAAGTAACTAACCTAACCTACGGTGCCCAGACATGGTCATTGACTAAAGATCAGACGTCCAAACTCAAGGTCTGCCAACGCGCAATGGAACGCAGCATATTGGGCGTGAGGAGAACGGATCGTGTCCGAAACACAACCCTGCCATCGATAACTGGCGTAGCAGACGTGGCCCGCAAAGCAGCCACATTAAAGTGGAACTGGGCGGGCCCCGTGTGCCGCACGCAGCCGGACCGGTGGGCCCGGACTGTCACAGAATGGGTGCCATCGGACGGTCGCCGGCGTCGGGGCAGACCTCGGTGTAGGTGGAGAGACGATATCGTTAGATACAGGGATGGGTAGCTGGAAGAGGCGCAGGACTGGGATGGATGGAAGAGGAGAATTTATAGGTTAACAAAAAAAAAGATAGGTAAGTTAGATAAACATTGTTTGCAGCTTGTTTCTAAAGGCGGCAACCCTAGCATCCCGGGATCTGGGCACTATTGAGTGAACTCGCGAACGGGTGTATCCCGGACTGAAAGATGTATACGCTCCGATGCAACGTAATTTGGTTGCTAAACGACCCGCGGGATTTATTTTCAAAGGATTTAAATAGTTGAGATAGTTCTGTAAAGAATATTTACTACCCATTAGTAAATATGTTATTGGGTTCGTTATATTTGTCATACTTTACTATTAGTTCTAGTCGATACATAGTTGGATATAATATATAGGACGAACTGACTGACTGAACTTTTTATATTACAATAAATTTTACTACTTGTCGATTTATTTACATAAAGCTTTCCATAGTGTACACCAACAATACAAAATTTATACTAAATGTTTTTAATTTACGTATTTAGGAAACATAAATTGTCTACTTAAGGGCCTGACATGAGCCAACTAGCGCCGCCAATCTTAAAAAAACAATATTTTCCAATATAATCAATTTTATTAAAAAAACTTTGTAGATAAAGTTTATTACGATAAATACCATTTTTTTAAATGCTTATTTATAACATGATTCAATTTCGCTAAGTTGTAGTTCGCATAATTGCGAAAAAAGGCCGTTTTTGGCAATTTTTTTGTGAACTGCAACTTTGCTTGTTGCAATTATGCCATGTATAGTATATTGAAAAATAGTGTTTATCCTAATAAAGATTGTGTACATAGCTTTTTTAATAAAAAAATGATTAATTTGGAAGATATTGTTTTTTTAAGATAGGCGGCGCTAGTTGGCTTATGTAAGGCCCATAATGAAAAAAAATCTTAGATATTGTTTATTGTAGAAGATCCTTGATTTAAGCAATCGTGATTTGTTACTAGAAGAAGATGCAATCTACAAAAGCAATACTTGTTGTTCAATCATTTTAGTATTGATGGATTTGAAGACAAATCATTTTGAGATTTAAAATCGATTAATATAGCATGTACTTATCCTTCTTGCCATTTAAGTTTAACCTAACTTTCACAATATATTTATTTATTTATTTTATTAATGGACTCGACAGTTCGTCATTTGCCAATGTCATGTTACAGAAAATTCATTGTATAATAGTCATCTATCTTCCTCCAGGGGAGTCGCCGTAGCGTCATCACCCTGGGTAGCCGCGTCTTCTTGTCTTCATCCACAGGAGACGCCGTAGCGTCAATCACTGTGGACGAAGCAGCTCGACAGTCACGTTCACTCCCGAGCTCGTAGTGGGAATTTTGACCATGGCGCCAAACTTCAGATCCTGCTTGAATTCTTCAGTAACTTCACCATACTGTCATTCGCGAACATTTTCTGATTAATTTAACGTGACAATGAACACAAAATAGTCCCTGTAGACGTTAAAAGGAAAATTATCAAATAATTCCGCAACCGTCGTTTCCCGCTATTTTCAAGAGACCCACAATATATTTTATTGTAAAACTGCGACTAAACTGTTACTAAACTTCATTTATCTTAAGTTAAGTGCACTTTGCTCTCCAAAACACGTCTATACCGGATAGTACTGCAATTTTTCCGTCTTGTAAACAGTTGGCCCGTAAACTGGCCCCGTAGCCATTTATCAGGTCAGTTCCCGGACGGGATCCATTACAGGGCCGTATTTAGGGCCCCCAATATAAGGCGCATACTCAATTCTCAATATCTTTATTACGGACTGGAGCCGAGAGAAACGCCGTTTCGTAGGTAAAACGTATAATAACAAGAAATATAGATCGCGATTACAAATAGAGTGAAATAACAAGTGAAGAACGGTGACAAAAGTCAATTTTATCAAAAGAGTAAAAATAAATATAAACTGGCCAGCACAATCTTGATCTCCATTTTGTATATTCAGCAGCAGAAGAAAAAAACATAATGATGCAATTGTTACAAGTATATTATTATGATTATTGACCGTAATTTAGAAGTTGCACGTGGGAATTTGCGTCCTTTCCATGGTAAAAGATAACTTATGGGTTACTTCGGGACATTATCTGTCTGTTTGCGTGATTGAGTCAAAAATAAACCAACATACTACTTTCGCATTCACGATTTTAGCGACTTTGTAGCGACCTGAACTTCCGCGGTTTTCTCCCAGGTTCTCTTTAGAATATTCCGTCAATAAAAAGGTACCTTTACATAAGTAATAATAAAATCTGTGACACACAATCATCGCTCCTGAAAGATTCTGTTAGTTTTTAAGCCTTTTTTCGTTTATTTACTTTTTAGAAGATTTATAACTAATACCTATTTACATAAACTCCTTCCTAACTACATAAACTGTTTCGAAGATTGTAGGTAACGACGATGGACATCCATCTGCTTCGATCTTAGCACAAAACTCTTGGCCTATAATTACTAAATGAATAACATTGTAAATAACAGCGGACCATTAACAAATCGCCACCTAACTTACTATCGATTTAGTCAAAATATAAAATATATAATAAATAAATATAAGGTATCGGAAGCCCGAGTATCTGTACAATAAGCTGAACTGGTCTCCGCTTAATAAATATAATACTAGGGCTTCTCGATATCTGATCATTGTGAAATTGCACAGGACGGTAGCATTTAATGGGAGTTTCCGCCACCAGGCAACAAAGTGCTGGAACAATCTTCCTCCACCTGTTCAGCGTACTGATATTAGTAAGAATACAGTAAAAAAACACCTAAAAACTATTCTCTTAGAAAAACAAAAGTCCGGCTTGCCATAATGACTGCCGCCCGGTATCTTGTCATTTCACTTACATCATCCTATAACTCTTGGCCCATCATTCGTTCATTATTCTCAAAATGTTACATTACTATTAAATCTATATCATTTCCCCTACCTTCACAATTTACAGGCTCACCTAACAATGTAATATGTTTTCCTGTTCATACTTTAATTGTTATATTTAACTAGTATATTATTATGATTTATGTATGTATTGCTTATAAATGTACTTCTTCCTCTCTTCTTTAATTAAAATTATGAATACTTCTATAATGACGCATGTTTCTGCTGTCGACCGCGATCCCGGTTCCAGCGGAAGACCAGCGCTACGCCCTCGGGCATAGCACCATGCTGAGCTGGGACCAGTTTGGCACTGCTGCATGCACCTTAGCTATCTAATTTGTTATTTTGTATATGTGTACATTATGTATTTAAGTGTGCTGTACTGTGTCAAATAAATGTCTATTCATTCATTCATTCATTCAAAATCACAATTCAGGGGCGCTTTTTCTTCGAGGGCGCTAAACCTAGTTAGGTCCCTGTCAGGCCCGCGGGATTCGAGCGCAATCCCGCGGAATGGCTTTATGAGGTCGAGCGGACACTAGCATGGAGAGCAGCTGCTAAATGTGGAATGGAGTCATGCTAGGCGATCTTCTACGTCAATTTGAACTTAAACTATTGGGACCGTTTACTGGGTATTCGGTTTCTTCCGACAGGTAATTATTATACATTAGTCCTCATGGATTATTGAGTGGTAAGGTATCGATTTGGAAACCATTTTGAGCCGCAGCTTAGTATTACATAGAACTGTCAAAAGCATAAGTTGCATTCGTCAGAGTGAGCTCTTATCAAATACAAGGATGGACGGTTAAATAAGGCTTAGAACAGGATCGACGGAAGAGGAGGGAGGGGGTTGGGACCATTGCTAAGAAGTTTAATTTAATTTTTTTAATTAGTACATTTCACATTTGGTAAGTTACAATTTGTGGGTAGATGCAAGTGGTAACTTAGCTCATGGCTCAGGTCTGTACTTACAGAAACAGTGAATATCTGACTCCTAACTAGGTAAAAACCTGTACCTAGGAAACCGACGGTTCATATTGAGTGGTAGTGTTCTCGTTCTTGTGAGCACTTTTCACTTCACGTAGGACAATTATTTATAGAATACAATTTTTATATATATTTACCTGCATTTTAGTAATCCTTTCATGTACACTAAATACATAAATACACGTGACACGAAATTAAATGTACATAAGGTGTATTTAATTCCAAATAAAAGTTCTCTATCACCAGACTAGTGAGAGAGACAGACGAGATTTTCTGATTCACTTTTTGTTGTCAATCGACAACAAAAAGTGAATCAGAAAATCTCGTCTCGTCGGAGCCTTTGGACTAAGTACCAACTCTCATACTCTCCTATATTACAAAACTGCAAAATTAAACGTTTAATTTAATTTTCAATTTCAACTGACCCGTCGAATAATTAATGACGAACATTAGCAGTAACTCGAGGGAACCTTTACCAATCGGTTAAGCTAAGAGGTTCAACTGTGAAAGTTGACATTTAGTTATTGCATTGCTCCAGAAAAATCAGAAAAATGTCTCAACTTGTAAATGTCAGTGAAATTTAAGCCCGTTTGTGTGGCCGTAGTGATGTAACCGTACAGAATTCAATGGAGCTTTACCGTTCTTGAAACCATTAAATGATATTATGAAAAAAATTCGTTGCATGCAGTAACAGTGGTATACTTGTAGTTCCTGATATTATCCTTTAAAGAACGACAATACGAGGGCTGGTCAGTGGACGTTTTGGACCACAATATATATCTAAGTAAAATTAAATATTTTGAATTCGAATTACACTGAAAAGCCTTCTGGGCACCGTGACTCCCGATGCCCTCCTAGAGGACATATTTTATTTATAGTTAATTTATTTATAGGTAGTTTTAGTTTTTAGTTATTTAATGTTAGTTTTTAATCATGTCTTATTTAATACGTATCAATTAATAAATTTTTAAATATAAAAAAAACAACTGATAAACAATAATAAGAGGAAATTATTATACACAAGGCAAGAAACGTCACCGGCGACTCGGGCTCACCTTGAGAAAGACCGTCGAAATCGGTCGAAACTGTCGGTCTAATTGCCGACTTCAACAATATAAGTGAGTGATATCCGTTTAAATATAATAATTTGTAGTAATGGTTCACTATAGTTTTAATTCTAAAACAAGAGGAAATGCCGAATTCATAATTATTTCACAAATATTTTTTTTAACTCCCACCTCCTGTTTGTATAGCTTGACGATTTGATAAATCTAGTCGTAGGTAGTCATAGGTAGCAAAAGGTACTTATCATGTACGTTATATTATGCTTAGTTTAATGTGTTTACAGTTAATGTTTCAAACGTATTTTAAAGTTGCCTTGTCATGACAAGTTTCTCAATTCTTTAAGACCGAAATGAATGAGACCAGACTGACTTTGCACATCACTATTTGTCAGGTTCTCAAAAGGTCACCGCAACGGTCGACTCACACCTGTTTTTTGATGTAACTTAAGATGGTATTTACAGCTAATTAAAAAGTGTAATGTTATGTAAACGAAAGGTACAGAATAAGGAATCTGTATGTATGTAAGTAGGTAAATAATTTACCTCTACATACGACACGATATCACAAATATCTTATATTATAATTAAATTAGACTTATATTGACGATCCACTGATAATCAGTGTGGAAACATAATTTGAAATAAGTTATATATTTTTCTTGTCCCAGGTAAAACACGTTTCCGTGTACCACCACACCCGGAGGAGTGTTGATTATGTCGGGCTCGCCGCCTTGAGGGGGCGGAATACCGACTAAACTTCCTGGGGTGTTCCACCTCGTGCTATTGTTGCCGAGCCACTGGAACTGCGATACATCCGCGACCCGACTGGCGCCCCGAGCTATATTAGGCCACAATTTATCATCCATTGATCCATCACCTTCCACCTCCCCGTCCGGTCCTCGAGCCACTCGGGGCCGTGCGGTTCGCGCTCTGCGTCCGTGGGCCCGGGCCCTCATTCAGGCGGCGGCGCCTCATACACACCGGCACGTCTCTGTCACCGCTGAGAACGTCCTCAAGATGGCGTTCCTATTAATAAACGTAATGCGGGTTTAGGAATCGGGTATCACGTGAGTAACGCCGTATCAGAGAACTGTCAAACTCACACTTGAGAACGTATTTGCTAATTGCAGGGGAACTGATACGCCCTCAAGATTGGTTTATTAATAAATGACATACTTGAGATAGTGATCACGTCTTGAGAGTGTATCAGTTGAATTCGCTATTGAGGGCGGAGTTGAGCTCAGACATTAATACGGACCTAGAACTGGCATAAGAATGGACCCTTCCAACTTGGAGAGAACTATACTGCTCGGCAAAGTTGAGGGGTCTAGACCACGTGGCCGGAGACCAGCCCGCTGGACTGATGTGGTTGGCAGAATCCTCGGCGTGCCCTTTGAAGAGGCTGTGAGAAGAGCACAAAACCCTGAGGCAACGATTAGGGAGGAGGATAACTGGTAGTCAATTTTTCCAACATCACCATTGAATAATCTGAAACATGTTCGGTGGAACACAGAGAATGGTGTACAGGAGAGTTTTTAAGGTTGAGATTTTCGCAAAAACTACTCGACCTATTGCAATGATTCTTTCACTGTTTGATAGATAAAAGTTAAAACTATATAACTGTAAGGAATTATTAAATTCGGTCCAGTAGTTTTTGAGAAAATCTCAACCTTATTGAGGCCCCCTGTATACTTATCTCTGTCATCGACTGCACCTATCGTGCAATTACCTTATCCAACAAGAGAGTCTAGACCACGAATCGTACTTAAATCTTACTTAAAATTATGGCACTAGCTGCGAATTCGGATATGCTCGCTTATTAGTCCGTCGGCAAAGTTTCCATTGTTCGACGCTCGCCGACGGAAAGTTGCGCCTCGACGGAACGGTTCTGTTTCTATTGCAGTCGAATGGAGCCTAAATCCTATGGGAATACCAGTTATACGAATAACCATAAAATTATGGCCCGAATAACGAAATTTATCGGATTTAATAAAGAGCACCGAAGTCCTGCGACGAATGAATAAAAAATGCAAGATTTTGTAGATCATCATAAATCGTAGATATTCCTTACATATTATAAAAAAATGTAATTTCAAAGTTACAGATTTCGGATTTATTCCTTTACTTGTGCTATAAGACCTAGCTTCTTGCCAAATTTCATGATTCTAGGTCCACGGAAGGTAGTATAGGTAGGATAGGTTTTGGTTTTTACACAAATATGCGAGAAAATGCGACACAAACGGCCATATCTTTTGATTGCGTAGACGTAGAAGTTTGATTTATTCACGGCTGCATGAGGTTGCAGACCTGAGTATTTGGTATTAATTTCAACTTGATCAGTTCACGCGTTTCTGAGATATAGGTCTTGACAGACAGACGGACGGACAGATGGACAGACTACGACCGTTGCCACAGATAGACACAGAATAAGGTTCAGATTTTCTCAATTACTACTTTACCGATTGTAAAAAACCTTCTAATATTAGTGTACGCGTACAATAACTTATACATGAAGTAATAAAATATATAAAAGCAGCAGTTGTGAATAGGTTTGCGGTTACCAAAATTAAGTTACACAAATTCTCGTAACCCCTTGATTTAAATTGGAATTTGCACTCGAGAAGCATTCGAGTGCCAAAATGCACAGCCGGGACGTAACGGGACTCGGATAGAACATAATCGAACCTCTCGATGAGATTAAAAATCAATTAACTGAACTTCGGGGTTGGCGGCTCCCCACTGGGAATTTGAATAAGTAGCGAATGGAAGAGTTATATAGACTTTTTAAAACCTACTATAGTATGGCAATTTTATTCTGGTGTCTTGAGATATTGCCGCATATTGATAATCTTTTTTTTTTCGTGTGGTTTAGTGACCAAACCTATTTGTCAAAGTTATGCCTTTGACGTGGCCTAACGACTGCTTTCAAGCGACAACAACCGGGACCAAATGCTTAATGTGCGCCCCGAGGCACGGAGGGGCTCAGATAAAAGTGGCACTAGCGGTCACCCATCCAGGTCCTGACCTCGCCCAACGTTGCTTAACTTGTACGATCGTTTTCAACGTGTACTCGCAACTGGACTAAGAGCCCCTTATTGATAATATTCTTGACGCATCCAACGAAGTACTGATGTGATTGCGAGTGTCCTGTCTGACGGTGAAGGAAAACATTCAACACTTTCGATATTCCGTATATCGCGATAGCGAACATTCGGTATTATGTACTTTCGAAATCATGTACTTTCGGTATACCGTTCATAGGTATTTTAAACATCGACATTCCGTAGGTCAAAGGCAACTGCACTGCGGAATGTCTATGTTGCCCCACGTCCCCTTGATTATGGGGTATGAGGGCATAACAAAGCAAGTGGCAAACGCTTCGAGACATCAGTGCTGACGTCAGACCGATTAGTCGTTCTATGTATCATTAGAAGAACCGAGAAGAGAGGCCGAGTAAGACTACCTTCCGCAGTGCGCGAAGAAACGTCAACGGCGACGCGGGCGTGGCGCGCTCACCTTGAAAAAGACCGTCGAAATCGGTCGAAACTGTCGTCTAACTGCCGACTTTAACAATATAAGTGAGTGATATCCGTTTATATATATTAATTTGTAGTAATAGCTCACTATAGTTTTAATTCTGAAACTACCTTCATCTTTTACTTCCGAAATCCAAGATCCATTTCCAGCCAGCGGAGTAAGTAAGTTTATGTATTTAAAAAGTCACAAGATTCCCAGACGAATATTCCGTAAGCCCTAAACGCATGAGTGATACTGCTGAGACGAAAAACTTTATTGCTTCCGCTGTCGTACCGAAACACTTTTATTGCGGTTTGGTATAAAATTTCATACACCAGAAATGCGCTCCATAGAGACCGGATTGAATTTTTTTTGGCACGAAATTGAGGCCAGGATTACGGTTTCACATAACTGTTCGTAATAATTAATTTATTCATTGTTTTATTATTGTTTTTGGTTAACGTTGAAAGTACATATGTAATGATGATCAGAAACCTTCAAAGACGAGTATGCAAGGAACCAATAACATTGGAAGAAACGAGAGAGAGAGATGTGTAAAAACCGGGATATGTGACATTTCGTCCTCTTGTAAACAACCTCGTCTAAACAAATTGCATTCCACTGTAGTACTGAACTTCGTTATCATTTAAAGAGTGTATCTAACATCTGTAAAAATAACTAGAAGTAGGCACTAAATAAGATATCATACAATTTAATTTTTTAAAATATAATCTGACATTTATGTTGGCTTCTAATTTCGAGGCTAGCCATGGTAGTCTGAATTGAAGGCATCCAGCCATAAGGCGACGAAGTGGGGGTGAGGCGACGACACTAACATAAATTGAATGTGGCCGAAAGCATAATTTTTGGTCAAAAGTGACCGAAGTTACCGCAAACCAAACTCTAACTTGCAAACTCTTACAGACACGCATATGCAATAGCAACCTAGTCATATTCAAACGTAACGCGAGTTCGCACGTTACATGATATCTAAGCTAAAGGGAAACTCGGGTTTCAGTAAAACTTTTCAGTTTGTGACTCGACACGATACCACGGCTGCGGTAGACGGTCGTGTGTCTGCTATTAAAATTCGAGTTTCGTGACATATTTTCATTTATATCAGCAATTTAGTTTGTGATATAATAATTTAAATTGAATTAGTTTTCGAATTAAAAATAGCAATAATGCAGCGCAATCTCTTCATATTAAAATCGCTTAGTAGATACAGTCAAAATATTGCGTCTATAAGTTTTCAAGGGGAAATCATTAAGGCTTCGTATGCGCGGATTTACAGTTTTTCTATCAAGGCTACAACACTAACTACTAAAATTAAACGTCTGAATATATATAGCAATCTTGGGGTGTCTATTTAGAGACTGATGAATACCTATACACGACTGGACAAACTTCGCTTGATAGAAAAAATCGCAAACATTTTCCATTTCTTTTAAAATTAAAATTATGTCTAAACCGAAATAGTTATTCATTCAAAATATATATCAAAATGTAGGATATTATAAAATACGAGATCTTGTTTCAAAAAATCTGACTGATTTTTATTTCCCTGACAAAATTCATCCAAAATTAATAAAAATACAAATATGGATTTTTACAATCGGTACAATTTTTACAAAAATACTCTCAACATAAGATTATTCTAATACGATTTCCTGTACTCTCAATTGTTTACAATTTAATTACAACCCTAATTACTCTAACCACCAATTTGATTGTATACAAAATACCGTTAACTACCAACCCGAAAACGTTTGCCGAACCAATCGGGGAATAATTTCCGTCGTATTCCCGTCGAAACTCGGCATAATCCAGTTAGCTCGCGATTCGGAATGCTGACGAGTGGTCCAACTTGTCAGCAAACAATACCCACACAGATTAATGACCGAACACGGGTAAATGTACCCATCTTGGTAAATAAGAGGTGGGGAATGATGACGAATTGTTATACAAGTTAAATTAATGTTTGGTAGGAAGGTATACCTATTCGGAGATTTTCACAATGAATCATTAGAGAATAAAAAAAAATGTATTCCCAAATATCAAAATTAGGGCTGTTTCAACTAGAATAAGGGGTACAAGACGAAGAGTGTGAGGGATAGAATGTGAAGATGGAGCTGGTATGTCTGTGTGATTTTAATTAGGGTTTTATTATTATTATTAGAGTATGTATAGCGAGGCTGACCCGTTGGGCAAAGTAGCCGCCAGCCCTTTGGTCACATTGCCAATTGTTGACTTGGCGCAGGTTTTTTATATATAATTTTGTTTAAATAGTTTAGTTTTAATTTTTTATTACCATAATAAAAAATAAAAAATAAATGCCATGTTTTATGTCTATTATTTTATAAGTTTCTATTATTGTACATATTTGAAATAAATGCCTTATATCTAAAATCATTAGATAATTATTTGTAACAAGTCCTAGAATGTAACAATATCTCATTACCATTTTATCGATACAAGTAAGTAAATTACTTCTCTACCATGAAATTGCAAAATAATCGATATTTTAATTGCTGTGAATAATTTACACTTATGTTGATTATTTTGTTTTTTATGTGATGTACTCGTATTTGTACCCATTTTAAAGAAATTGTGTTAGATATGTTACTATCTCTTGTGATTTATACCATAGTATTTTATTTAGGTACAAAAATTTATGCAGGTTTGTTTACAAAGAAATTTCTTTTAAGTACCTATATTGATTTTGAGAACGATCTCTACTAGTTTCAGATTCATAATCCAATTATTTATTACCTTAAATGCTTAGAAAGGTAATAAATAATTAAAAAATATTGTAGACCGAAAACAGCCGCAAAAAAAAAATCTCGCACATACATGACTATCTAATAAATTAATTAATATATCATGCAAAATTACTTATGAAACATTAACCTCATAGGTTTGCATTTCGTGAAAATTATCTAGTTATTCAGAAGCAATTTAAATCAAAATTTAAATAAATATTTTATAATTATTTATGGTTAAAATCGCCACTGTAATATTTTTCATGTAAATCTTTTGACAGTACCACCAGAAGCATGCTTCGCGAACTTTAGATCTGATGACTGCGGGAAACCTGCTACTCCAGTCATGTACTACTGGAAACCAGGGTCCAGATGCGAGGTCGGACTATGGAGAGGATGTCTACCAAACATCAACATGTTTGTCGATGAATTCGAATGCATCTCCACTTGCATCTTTACTGCAAGGGCTGTTGCCGAAGATTATCACTCATTCAATGAAATAGACGAGGAATTTAAATCAGACGAAGATTATAAAGAAACTACAGTTGGAAACGTTACAGATGGAAATGCTACGACTGTCGATGGTAATACTAATGAGAATGGTAATGTTACTGAAACTGGTGATGGTAATTCGACTACTACCGATATTGCATCGTCGGGTGGTGAAGTAGATAGTAACACGACATCTAGTACACCAGAAGGTGGTACACCAGAAGTTACATCCGAAGGCTCATCAGAACCCACATCCGAACCGACAGCTGAATCCAGTGGTCCGCCCGCATAAACTATTACCGGAGTATTAAATCTTCATTATAATACTGATTTTATTCAAAACAATGAAGGAATAACATAGATATAACATAATTATTCACCTGGTTTTCGTTTATATGTGTACTGGTACAAATGTGTTGATTTGAATGGAGATAGTTATTAGTATAAATAAATAGCAACTGCCCCCGACTTCGTCTGCGCAGGATTATAAATTATAGCCTATGTGTTTATCTGAATATTATTGTAAAGTTTCATTAACATCCATTCAGTAGATTTTGCGTCAAAGAGCAACATCCATGATCCATCCATCGCGTTAAAAAAAAATAGTAGGATAGGATATTAGTAGGATCTCTGGAAAATCCGCAAATGTCATAAAATTAGTACTTATCATTATTTGTAACAGACATGAAGAAAATGTCTGAAATAATGAAGAATATATATCTTAAAAGTCACAGATCACAAATGTACACCTTGTTTAGAAAGTCAATTCCTTGAGGACCACTGTATGCTGACAGCGACCATTCCTCACTTTCGGCAGCTGTCCTTTTGATATATTGTTATTGTATCATACATAACACCGTCCAATATACAGGGAACTCTCACATTCTGCTCTGGCCTGAATCTATAATGAAAAACGAAGTTCCCAGTACGTTGGTTTATCTGTTTGGACTATATAGTGCTAGTATATCGAATAGTAGGGACATATCTCACGTTTTGTGGTGTCTGGGGCGTTCGGGGAATGGCTTAGATGCGTTCAGGAATATATATTATATAGAGTTTGTATGCGATGGAGATTTACTGTAACTTGAATTCGATGGATTTATTTGAAAATGGATCCTTTACAACGGAATTTATTTCAAGCTCGGTGAGAATGAGTCGTATTTTTCAGTTATTAAAAATCAAGATACAAACAGCTATACTAAAAATTATAGCCAAATAACACCGTTTTATAAACTGATACTAAAATACAAGAAATATGTAGCAAAGTTTTCAATGAATATAATTCAAAATATAGGTATAGATTGCACTTAAAAATATAGGTAAATCAAATCAAAATCTAGACACAATAATTACCCTTAGAACATGATGAAAAAATTCTTGCCGTGGGCAGGACTTGAACCTGCGACCTTGTCATTCCGTGACACGCTCTTACCAACTGAGCCACCACAGGCCACGCCATGCCCAACGAAAATCTTCATCGCTTTATACATACTTAAAGGGTAGTTACGCAATTCCATCTATCGGACAATAGTAGTAGTATTCCGACAACCATGTCTAACATTCGGTTAGAAACATGATTTATGATGATGCGCTCCTATTTTTACTCAGAATTTGAATTACGCATTATCCATGCTCGGTGAACAAATTAGAACATGATGAAAAAAATACCCTTATAATAATTACCCTTAAGCTGCATATATAAAGATTCACTAAAAATACAACACAGAATAATGTAACTCAGTAACGTAACAATCAAAATAAGCAATAAATCTTGTCTGAATAATAATATAAAATTGAAGTTAGTCGACAACCCTAATCCTAATTCAATAATTCATTCAATCGAAGAACAATAGAAAACAATTCCGCAAAATACCAGCTCGAAGCGGCTAAATAAAGTGCTGTTTTATTATAAAGCCCCTTCTTAGCAAAGTTATGGCTGCAGATCGGTTCGATCGGGAAAGATCGGAAAGTTTCGGGAATAGAACGGGAGTCCATTGCAGGTGGCCTGTGATAAATTGGGTGAGGACAAACTTTCAGCGTGGCTCGGAAATATTTTAAAGCGGCAACGATAAGCCTAGAGTTTGAGAATTTTAGTCCAAGTTAACAAGAAAAGTGCAGTTGAACGTTGGAGAGAGGTCAAGGATCGTGCCAAATATTGAAACACGAGCAGATTTAAAAATTAGTGTCAAACGAAGCATAGGTATCATAAACACAAAATTTTGTTACAAATACAAAATACAACAACTTTTATCTGGATCTAAATATAATCATCATCATATAGCTCAGTACAATATAATTTAGGCTTACTTTATACAAATATCATTTTTTAAACTTACACGGTTTGTATACATATTAATTAGATAAAACGGGAATTACCGTGTTAAAGCATGGTCACGAGTAGACAGTCTACTCGTGACCATGATGGCTGCAATAAATGTTTAACACAGTAATTCCCGTTTTATCTAATTAATATTAGTTTATACAAATTTGATGTGAATCACTTAGGGATTTGATCAAATCACTATTTTTATCATATCCCTGCGACATATAGATGGTTGTCTGACTTGAATGGAAAGATCATCAAATTAAGGGATCCTAGCCTAGGAGTTTAATTTAGGAACCCTACAAAAGGCAAGTCATTTCAAAGAATATTGATTCAATGATGTAAAGAACTAGGAATCCGAAACTTTCCCTCATAAATACGAGGCACCTGCATTTCGGAACCTGCACAACCGTTAAACTATATTGTTATAGTGTTCATTAGTGCAGACTGTTATGAGTTGATTCAAGTTGATATAATTTATTCATAAGTTTTAGTAAAACTTTGCTCGTTACCAGCTGCTCTTGGTCTAGATAGCTTGCTTTGACTTTGCGTTGTTGCTGAGTTTATGAGGCAATACTTTAAATTAAATTTTCGTCTACAACTTCATTTTGAGTTAAGAGGACTCCTATTCGCATCCTCACTCGCTAACTTTGAGATAGGCTTATGAATACTGTGAGTATTCTCTGAATGCGTACAAGACATAATGCATAGTGCGAAAGTTTCTAGACGCTGTAAACAGTAGAGATTTTTTTCGAAAACTAAGTAATTATTCATGATTGTTGTGCACTGATGAAAGAAGTTGAAAGGGAACTTAAATGATTAACAATAGAAAAATAGAGTCTTTCAGACATAAACTAAGCGATATAAGCACAAATATAAATCGAGTAAAATTTCGGTTTGTGGGCTGCCTCCGCATAATGCCGTAGCTATACTGTAACCCTACCACCTATCTTTGTAATCAAATAACATTGCTATACTCCGAAGTAGTGATGTAGAAAGCAAAGTGACATTATAGACACACAAGGTACAGTCGAAGACAGAGATAATTATACAGGGGGCCTCAATAAGGTTGAGATTTTCAAAAAAACTACTGGAAAGAATTTCTAAATTCTTAACTTTTGTCTATCAAACAGTGAAAGAATTTTTGTTTTAGGTCAAGTAGGTTTTGAGAAAATCTCAACCTTAAAAACTCTCCTGTACACATTTCTCTGTGTTCCACCGTACATCTAAGTCTTCGTCTACAATAGCATCTGCATCTCTTCTGGAATTGTAGGTTACCTAACTAATTAACGATGTTGAACAAAATTATTTGACATTACTCAGAGGATCAGCAAAACTGAAGTCGTAGTGGACTGGCCTTACCTGTATTAATACAGATGGGGTAGATACGTTCACGAATGGAGGCTACGCAACGGGTGAACTTAGTCTAGAATTCCCTCGACCAGATCCATGGATTACCTACGCATGAATCTTGAAGGGTCTGGATGCAAAAAGCGAGCCTTGAGAGAGGCCTACTTTTAGAAGTAGACTGATACGGGCTGATGATGATGTTGAACAGCATATCACTTGTCTGATCGCCAGATTGTCTGTCTTTTATAATAGAGAAAAACTAGCCAGCTGTTCAAGTTTTTCTTGATATAAACAAGTTGAAGTAAATGTTATGGAACCATCATCCAAAGAAGCGTAGTTGAGGGAATTAATACACTTAACTCAAGTTCTTGTTGCGAACTTGTGTTCCGGTCCGAAACTTCGCTACATCTCAATTGCATTGCAATTTTGAAGCCGTCTCAACTTATAGTTGTTGGTTCTGCATTAACGTTCGACAATGTAGTTTGGGAAATAAACATTTTGTTTGATGACGATGTGAAGAGAGAAACGAATTAATCTAGAAGAAGAAACTGCAGAAAGGTAAGATATTAGACGGACTGACAGAAATATAGATTAAGAGCCATATAGGCATGAACAAGCAACGCATTTTCCATTTTATGCAGGAAGACGATGGATGACAGCGATCTTATTCCAAAAGAATGACAGGCGATGCATTTTGTATAACCGTAATAACTTTTAATGCAATATATTAGTATTGTAAATATAGTATAGCACGACGGAACTTTGCTACATAATGGTTTACAAATAAACCCTAAAATATATTGGAATTTTGACTTCTCTTGAGACAGTACCCTATCTTTTATTGCTTAAATGACCACATATTTTCTTCCATGAGTGTTACTTTTAAAAATTCACTCCCACTGGAGAAAACACTCGGTGTACCGACATACATAATTCATTTTTATTGCGAACGAAGTGTGATATAGTGGTGAAAATGTAAGCAGCGTTTTGGTCTGCCACTACACTTTGTGGGGACTTTATTTTGTGGAAACGTGTAGTTACTTCAAAGAAAGTAAAACCCTTTTAACATACTGCTAAAAGGACTTCTGCAATGCCTACAAGAACGTAGATAGGATTATTTATTGGACATAGTTCAGCCAATTTTTGTTTATATTTGTTCGAAACTATATTATTTTTAGAATTAAAACTATAGTGAGCCATTACTACAAATTATTATATATAAACGGATATCACTCACTTATATTGTTAAAGTCGGCAATTAGACCGACAGTTTCGACCGATTTCGACGGTCTTTTTCAAGGTGAGCGCGCCCGCCCGCGTCGCCGTTGACGTTTCTTCGCTCACCTTGAAAAAGACCGTCGAAATCGGTCGAAACTGTCGGTCTAATTGCCGACTTTAACAATATAAGTGAGTGATATCCGTTTATATATAATAATTTATATTTTTTTTTTTGAAAATGATGAAAAAATACCCTTAAGTATGTATAAAGCGATGAAGATTTTCGGTGGGCGTGGCATGGCCTGTGGTGGCTCAGTTGGTAAGAGCGTGTCACGACAAGGTCGCAGGTTCAAGTCCTGCCCACGGCAAGAATTTTTTCATCATGTTCTAATTTATTCACCGAGCATGGATAATGCGTAATTCAAAATCTGTTATTTTTTTACTTTTGATGGACTTCGGAGTTTGAAAGTTGATCGCAAAAATAATGACTTGGCTTTTGAAAATGGCGGGATAATTTTCAGTTGAATGTCTACAGTGGTTGTTTTGTGTTTAATATCACGTTAAGTTAATCAGAAAATGTTCGCGAAGGATTCATGCAGGATCTGAAGTTTGGCGCCATGGTCAAGAGTCCCACAGAGCTCGGGAGTGAACGTGACTGTCGAGCTGCTTCGTCCAGAGTGATAACGCTACGGCGACTCCTCTGGATGAAGACATGAAGACGCGGGTACCCAGGGTGACGACGCTACTGCGACTCCCCTGGAGGAAGATAGAAGACTATTGAATATATTGAATTTTCTGTAACATGACATTGGCAAATGACGAATTGACGAGCCCATTAATAAAATAAATAATAATAATAAATAATGACTTCTGAATTTTGACCGATCTTCTCCTAACCCGAAAAAAATGTTCCCTTATGTTATTTTAGTTTTGTTGTATTGGTTTAGTGTGTGAGTGTGCAGAGTTCTAGGGCTACTGCAATTTGATCAATCGCATTGAAATTAGACATATTTTAAAGAAAATTTGCAATGTTTAGCTATACAACTGAGCTAAAAGCTTAAGCTAGGAGGAGCCACCGCATTTAGTCCAGAGGTCGGGACCAAACCTGCGATGCTTGCTTCGCATCTGAGAAACCTTTGGGATACTGTTACTTTAACACGTACAATACTAAAGAATATATTTAAATCAGTTAAGAATATTTGTCAAAATCCCAACCGTATAACGATGCTCCTGTAATATTTCTCAACGTGATACTGTATTACATCATCATCATCATCATCAGTCTATTTATATTGCCCCACTGCTCGGGCACAGACCTTCCCTTACATCGAGGGAGCTCGGGCCATAATCCACCACGCGGGCCCAGTGCGGGTTGGCGGATTTCACATGCCTTAGATTTTTTTTCTTCTTCTACGACATGCAGGTTTCATCACGATGTTTTCCTTCACCGTTTTGAGAGCACTCGGCAAATGTACGTAAGTTTTTCCGTCGAAAAAACCGAAGATAACTCATTGGTACATGGCTGCCCTAGCTGGGAATCAAACCTGGGACCTCCATATTGCAAGTCCATTGACCCAACCACTGAGCCACCGAGCTCTCTGTATTACAAGATACATACAATTTTATATTTACTTTTTATACAAACATAGGTACCTACGTGCTTGTTTCCCGTGCATGTTCCCGACAGGTATGTCGGGGTGGGTCGCGGTTACATGTAGGCTTGCCGCTGACATGTTTACAATATTATTATTATAGGCTACGCCGGTATTCTGGTAGAATTTACACAGGTACAGTCTACGGCACTGCAAGAGTAAGGTAATAGGTACTTATCGAAGTGGTTTTATGGACGGATACATCTAAAGAAAAGATGAATAAAAACGGATCAAGTATAACGTTGAGATTTACTCAAAAACTACTGGACCGAATTTAATAATTATTTTACAGTTACATAGTTTTAACTTTTATCTATCAAACAGTAAAATAATTTTTGCAATACGTCAAGTAGTTTTTGAGAAAATCTCAACCTTAAAAACTCTCCTGTACTCCTTTATCGTGTTCCACCTATACAATATTTTATGTCCATTATCTGATGTGTTTGAGCGAATATCTGGTAATCAATCATCTTTCTAAAGCTTTTATTTAACTTTCCACACAACTAAACTAACTAATAGTTAAATTAAAACTATGTTTAGTAATGAATCATGGTAGGACAGGATTTTACGGAAGGGGAGATGTGAGATACAGGTATTAACATAACGAAGTGGTCAGTCATGCGTGCTTTGGCTTAACTGGGGTCTGGCAGTATGTTCCCAGTTCGGACAGATCGATTGGGAATCCGTTTAACTAAATGTTTGATTGGTTCATTTCATGGGAAACTTGAGAGCCGTTGATACAGTCGTAAGCCAGAATAACGCACAACCTCCTTACTTAATATTAAAAAGAATGAAAAGTATATGTACATGCAGCGTCAAAATCATCCAAGTGTACACATACTATCTAATAAAGACTAATTTTCTTAAATCATATTATATTATCTCTAATTACAAGTAAAATATTCTATATTTTTGAACGTATTTTTTTTTCTAAATTTACATTAAATAAAGATGCCAATAGTAAGGATAAAAAGTTGCCAAAAATCAGTCAGCAGTAATCTTTTAAAAGAACAAGAATTACATCTTAAATAACAGCGAGTATGCATTAGGTTTATAAGTTAAGTACATACAGGAGTATCGTTAACGCTGAGATTTTCTAAAAAAAATACTTGCCATTTTTTAAAAATTCTTTACAATTATCTACATAATATATGTAATTATGTAGGTAATGCTATATACTAGGAAAATATTTTTTACAATCGGTCAAAGTAGTTCTTGAAAAACTTAACCTCAATGAGCCCCATGTAGTTATAGTTTACGACTGATAATTATTTTTATTATAATAGTCATGCAACTGGTGACCAAACATCGAAGGGCCGCTCAAGAGCGACCCTAACCCTGCAATCGCTACATCTGACCGGCGGCACGGTCGGTCGCTCTGCGCGTGCGCGCGTTCGCGCCTCCATTGCAGACCGAGGGTGTGCACGGAACCTTAAAATGGAACTCAGATCTTAGGGACCCTACATTGTACCCTACCCTTTATGAACGGTGACGCTGAACGAAGCTTTATTATCATCTTTTGCTATCAATATCGTTCGGTACGTAGAGGTAGCCGGGAACTCATGACTTTATGAAGAGGAGAGAAATGGGCTACCTTGGAAGAGTGCTGAGACATGAGTTGATAGTAGGCAAGATTGAGAGGAAGAGGCGGATTGTCAGAAGAAGTAAGGGCAGACGCACAAGTGCCACGGCGCGGCGCCCGCCGGCGCACATCAGCGCCGTGTACCGTGCATGTGGAGGGAGCCGTCCGCCGGCACGACGCTGTCCGCCTGTGACCGGCGCCGTCCGACATCGTGCACTGGTAGACGGTGCCGGCAGACGCCGTGACATGCCGCGCCATGCGACGGCACGGCGCCGCGCCTTGGCGTTGTACGCTAGCCCTTAATCATGGAACAATTACTTCTAACAAATGTTCGTTGACTAAATGATCATTCGGGCAATAGATTTATCGAAGTCTATATACTAACCAAAGCGCCACCGAGTTCTTTTAAAAAAAAAACAGTGAGCAAAGTAAATGTAGAGTTCTCATCAAAATATGTAGAGTTATTATGTCCGAACAACGTGACATGTAATTTTATCCCAACCGTGTACAGACGATGTTATCTACCCTCCACTAATCAAAGAATCGGGCTTATCTCTACGCGCTATGAATTTAATGTACAACGTAAATTAATATAATTTAATTTTACCCCGCGCCGGGAGGCGGGTTGAATTAATTATTAGAGTTGTGCGACTAGCCGACTATTCTGGTCTACGGGCTCGGCGACTAGTCGACCATTAGTCGGCCGAGACTACAAAAAAGTCGGCACATAATCGCATCAATTATAGATACTAAATATTTATTTCACTAGTTATAATCATTGTGCAAATGTAATGTTTCGAACAGAAACTGAAGGCTTTCTGTTATTTCATCTCGTGAAAGATATTTGAGTCTGGTATGAATCCTAAATATGTATTATTCCATTACAGCTTTACGAATGAGAGAAGATCATACGGTAAAACTAGCATATCTGGAAAGATCGGCCAGTCAGTCAGTTGGGTGTCCTAGGTGGACGGTCCTACACCGACATAGCAGGCACAATACCAGCGGGGTTACTCTCACCTCTTATAGCGATCCAGTTTAGGTTCCTCAACTGACAATTTGCTACAATGACGTCAAACGTCATTGTAGCAAATAGCGATTCGGTTCAGTTTAGGAATCTAAACTGGATCGCTATAAGAGGTGAGAGTAACCCTGCAGATCCACTTATAATATTATGTAAGTGTAAATGACGATTAGTCGGTCAATAGACTAGTCGGTCAACCTCCTAGTCGGCTCGGCACATCACAATTAATTATTTTCTTTATTACAACTTAATTAAACATAACAAATGGTGCGTCCATGTTGCGATATAAATCGGCCGATAGATATCTGGAATTGAATTAATTTGTTCAGTTTAATTTATTGATTAAAATATCTCTCAGTCTAGTTGGTTTTAGATGGAATATTTGAATAATAGGGGGTTTTGCGGTTAATTTATTAGAGACCTATTTTGGGAGAATTCGTAGGGCTGACACATTGGATTAGGTATGTAATTCGTCGCTATTTAAATTTCATATACAGAGAATTTATGTTTGGCATAAATTGAACCTGTTATTTTACTTACATTGATTGAGTAATTTTATTATATCCATGTCAATTACTTGACAAAAAAAAGATTAGTTTAAAATAAACTAATATGATAATGGCCCCAAAAATAGCAAGCCCCTTGGCGCGTCAATTTTTTTTACGATTGACGAGTGAATTTTTTTTACGATTTTGCGAAATTTATTTTTCTAGGTACTTAGACTCATTATTGGATAAAGTCAAATTTCTTTATTGCAAGTAAGCACGTTGAGTACATTTTTGCACGTCAATATATTTTTTGAATTTACATTTTGCACGGAAAAGGTGCCAACGCTGAGGAGAAAAAGTGGCAAAAAAACTCTCAGCAGCACATCTTTCAAAATAATGATAATACAATTACTTAATAACTATACAGGTACATAATTATAGATATTATTATTTAGTTTATGTTTATTATTTTTAGTGGCACAAACTCTATGAATATATTTAATTTAGCTCTTCTAGCTAAATCCATATCCCACTTATCAATCGGTATTCTGCAGGCAAAGTTTACAGAATCCAATTGGACTCAGAATAAACACGAGTCCGTCAACGTTCTTAATTTTGGTTTGCATTTCTAATAAAAACAATCGTCCGTATTGCTCTGGATGACAATTTTGAATTGACTTACAAAATCTGTATAGGAATAATGAACGCCGTTTCACCGAAATGTACAAAATCACAACAAAAAGGACTGATTTTTGGCATAAATGGCCAATCGCATGACTGACTAAAGTACTGACATAAAGATTTTTTTATGTGAAAAGCAGTCGTTTTGTTTTGCATGCATATTATAACTTTTGAATGATAGTCAGAATGAATAATGAGCGGAATACCGCGAGCGACGATCAAATGACAATGCCAGATTCTGTCCCGCCATCAACCGCAAGTTGTACAAGATAACGAATAAATGTAAAAATATCTTCATTTTTTATTATATTATTATAAGTTTAAAATAAAGTTTTGTACAAGTTGCGATTCGAAAAAACAGCTTAATTAAGGATTAAGAAAATAGTAAGAAATCGAAGCGATTTGTTCATTGTATTTGTTATTCTTTTAAAGGAGTTACGAGAGTAGTAGAAAATGATACTGATTATGATTATGCAATATGAAACTTGTAATAAGTCCCCAACAAAATGATAGGTACAGCTTGAATGGTGACGTAGTTTTGTAGGTGGGGCAAAGCTCCATTGAAATGTGGCAATGTCTTTTATATTTCATGCTCTGGAATCGCCACAATCATTATAATATGTTCTAGCACGACACCTCACAAAATAAATCCTTGGGACCCCGATGCAGCCCACAATGTGGCACGAACAGTGTCAACATAAATTGTCATAAATTTTTCATACTTTGTTCATAATTTCGAAAATAAAACCTCTCCAATTACGATTTCCTGCTAATATTAATTATTTATAAAATAATTTTTTGTCGATCAAAGTTAGTTCTAATAGTAACTAACGTCATTCGAGCGATTTTTTCCTCAAAATTAAGACCTCGGCCCTAATTTTGTCGCTGTCGTATAGTTGTCGCGAGGTCAGTATGAATATACCCTTAGCTTTACTCCTTATAATTATAAATAAAAGTAAGTAAGTAAGTACCAATGGCATATTATCACATCGGTTGCGGGGCCCACGCGGCGCGTATTACACGCCTGAGTTCCGAAACAGGCGTTAAGATGAGAGATTACCGGGGAGGTGTCGTATTTCATTTGGTCGATTTATTGCCGTGTCGCCGCCGACACAGTACACGTTTATTAACAGTAACTCTTCATGGGGTAGTTAATACAATTTATAATCTATCGCAATCTGACTGTATGCACTGGGCGGTTACCTGCAAGACCTTTTTGGGCAGTCTAGTCCTAGCAAAGTCTGTGCGAAAGAAATATTTTGTAGGTACTATTTTTCAGCAAAAATAGACGGGACTTGAGCGCTAGTAAAAATCATTGCCAGTATACTGTCAAACACAAGTTCTATTCTTTAATTTAGTCAGACGTCTATGGAAATTAAGAGCACGATAATTATCTATAAGATCAAACAAGTGATTTATTATAAAAAATGATTAGCCGCAGTTAAACATAAAATTATTTAAAATCCACGGTTTTTGGTCCCTCTCTAACTTAACGTTTTTAGCGAAGTGTAAAAGGGACATCACGGTTTAATTAGGGGAAGGCAATCGCTAAACGCAAACCCATGTAATGTGTATATTGTAATTTTAATGTAACACGTATGCTGTGTTCAAAATACAATTAAAATACAACAAAATATAGACATTGTAGTTAACTTACCGCTTGCGCTAACTATACTGTGTCTCTACGTGGTATCATGTGACGTGAGATACGTCCCGATTACTAGCAAGATTTGTATGAATAATTATTATGATTTTAGGAATTTAATATCTAGCTTTTATCAGGTGAGAAACAAGTTTCGTCAATGAACCTTGGGAAATAATAATAAATCTGGAAAATAGGTAGTGGCGGATATTAATTTCAGAGTTGGCGTGCTATTTGATACGCATACAGAAATGATAAACAAAACAAAAGAGAGAGATATAAACAGGGTCGGATTCGGAGACAAAAGACACCCCCCCCCCCCCCCCCCTTTAAGAAAGAATAAAGTTCAGAAAAAAACTTACTCTTAGAAACTAGTACTTTGGTCTGATTTAAAACGTATTTTGATATAATGTATTTTAATTTATTTCATAATGTAAGTATGGTATTACATACCTATTATAAATTGACTATGTATTTTTGTAAGCTAGATAGATAACATAATTATAATGTGACATTTAAGACCGAATTGAATTATCAATTTATTACTTTATTTAATAATATTATTACAACCTATTACAATAACTACTTTAAAATATTTAAAATACAAAAAAAAATTTCACTACCTAAAAATACACTAAAACTACCTAGAAAAAAAACCCTTGCCTAAAAACAGTTTAAAAAATTCGTCCCTCTTGGGAGGGTGCCCATCACACTGGCGGCATTCCCGCGCTGTATGGAAAGCCGCCAGCACGAGGGTCACCCGTCGCCTCCCTCAGGCGCTTGCTGAGCTCCTTGTGGAATTATTATAAATTGTATTATTATAAAATGTAATCTTGTAGTGCCCTTTCAGGGTTTATGTGAGCACTATAAGAGCCTTAACACATACTGTACCACATAAGGCAATGAATAAATGAACTATGAAATGAACTACTCTGAATTCTTATGAAACAAACACAAAAACGTAAATCTAATTAATCAATGCTTTGTTTCAAAGGGCTCGTAGGCCAGTTACGAGGTCAGGACCTGGATGGGTGACCGCTAGTGCCACTTTCATCTGAGCCCCTTCGTGCCTCGGAAAGCACGTTAAGCTTGGTCCCGGTTGTTGTCGCTTGACAGCAGTCGTTAGGCCACGTCAAAGGCCTACGAGCGGCCTGAATAACTCTGACAAATAGGTTTGCTCACTAAACCACACGAGAAAAGAAAAAGATCAATGCTTTGTGTACAGTCGACAGCAGATCAATGGTACAATTTCAAGTCTTACGACGCAAATAATAAGAACGGTCCAAAGTTCAAAGTGTTACCATTGATCTGCGGTCGACTGTACAAGGAAGTAAAGAGTACAATACAATTTTGTATTAGGTACACACGAAGACAGAGATAAGTATACAGGGGGACTCAATAAGGTTGAGATTTTCTCAAGAACTACTGGACTAATTCTAATAACTCTTTTACAGGATATAGTTTCAACTTTTATCTACCCAAAAGTGAAAAAAATATTGCAATGGGTCAAGTAGTTTTTGAGAAAATCTCAACCTTAAAAGCTCTACTGTACACCTTTCTCTGTCTTCGACCGTACTTAGAGCATCCAAGGCACATAATCCGACTCAGCTAGTCTGACGATAAATAGACATTACTACAATTTATCCAAGCCTTATAACCCTGTCTAAAGCAGACTGTTCCTTAACAACAAGCGACCAACAAAACCAACGTCTCATGCAACTATGCTAAAGTTTAAATAACTAAATACATGGCAGAGCAAACTCGCCCGCTTTCAAAGGCAGACGATCTAGGATCTAAGACTTGTCGGGACCTATATGCTCAGGGCTTCCCAAACTTATTTTTACTGTGACCCCCTTGGAAATTTGTCATTTTTTTGCGACGCCCCGCCCTCTGTCTAAAAAGAACCTACCAAAGTTGTAGCTCTGTAATTTTCATTAGAAAAGGAAAAAAAGCATAAGAATGAGAATGAAAAGAAATATTTTACTTTGCTGGCTGTTAATGAGACAGATGTGTTTGCTTTTCTAAGCACAGCTTCTCAAAACGGGGCTCAAGTTTGGAAATGGCCATTGATGCAGACAGACAGCCAATCTATGTAGATCGCCTCGCGACGCCCCTGGGATAATGCTGCGGCGCCCCAGGGCGTTGCGACGCACAGTTTGGGAAGCCCTGTACTAGTATCTAGAAGCTAGACTTAGGGAACGCCTCGTCGATTTCAACTTACGCTTTGGCTGTAGTTGGGTATTAAACTAATCAAATTCCTGTTACATAAAAGTGTTATGTAGGTAGGTTCGTGTCAACGACACTTTACCTGTCAGTACAATAAAAATGGTTGAATGAAAAACAGTTGTTTTCCTAAATTTCTGGATAATCTCGAGTGCAATACAAGCTAATTGGTGACGAGGATAATTTGGTGAACATTTACGTTTAAAAAAAGGGCGCTCAAAATGTCAATCGGAAAAATAAAAGAGTTTGACCTTGTCAATGGAAATTGGTCATCATATTGTGAGCGATTGAAAATGTATTTCAAAGCAAATGATATCAAAAAAGAACTGCAATAACCAACGTTGATTTCATTAGTGGGTAGAGCTGAATTGAGTGGTCAGTTAGACAATAGGCTTTACGGAAACCAAAGTTCGATCGTAATGTCAGTCGGTATGCGAGCATTTAATGCAACGGTAATAAGTCTTAAATTTCAATGAACTTGTGTTAGGTTATTTAGCCTCTGTCCTTTTTTATACAGTGATCAGAAGTTCAGAACATTCCAATGACCCATTACTGATTGCTCTAAAACCGGCGAAGGAAAACAGTCCCATTCAGCTCAATTGCGCTTTATTATTTACCTATTTAAAAATGATATAATCCACTTAACTTAGGGAAATATAAAATATACTTACTGATATATATATACACTCGCCTGTTTCATGTTTTATTTAGTATTTTTTGTATGTTTCATAAAATGACAATGCCACATTTCAATGGAGCTTTGCCCCACCTACAAAACTACGTGACCATTTAAGCTGTACCTATCATTTTGTTGGGAACTTATTACAGGTTTCATAATCATAATCAGTATTATTTTCTACTACTCTCGCAACTCCTATAGAAGAATAACAAAAACAATGAATAAATCGCTTCGATTTCTTACTATTTTCTGAATTCTTAATTAAGCTGTTTTTTTCGAATCGCAACTTGTACAAAACTTTAATTTAAACCAATAATTTTAATTTAAAAAACGGAGATACTTTCACATTTATTCGTTATCTTGTACAACTTGCGGTTGATGGTGGGGCAGAATCTGGCATTGTCATTTCAGATATTACAATAAATATTATATGAACCCTGACTCTTATACTAGGATACCCAGTGCTGTAGGAGTCAGTGTCATCCAATAGTCATACTTTTTAATTAAATAACATAATTTGTCCTTTTAAGGTTTAAAATTTTCAAATACCAGGCATGCATGGTGTGAGAGGGGTAGTTTTTAAAATATATCATTTTTAAACGTATGACAATATGATTTGGAGGTGTTAGTTTAGCTAAGGTACCTGATACTTTAGTTAATTAGTAGCTTTTAATGCCATCATAAAGGTAGTAAGTTTTTTTTTTCAGTTTTGTATCTGCAATACAGAACATGCTATCTCAAAGATTCCCAAGCGTCCCCTCTGAAAACTTCAACATCGTTTTTCTCGAAATGACCCGAGTTGATACTTTTATGCATAACACCATCCAATTATTCTTTTCAAAAAATATCCAATGTACAGGCACAAGTTAGTAGCTTAGATGTTATTGTAGGTGATATGATAATTGAATAGTTACATTGAATATTTAAACCAATTGACTATTATTTATTAAACAAATTCCCAAGCATCGCTACAAGTACAGTCCAAAGCACTCGAGTAACGCTTTGAACTTTGGACCGCTCTTATTATCTGCGCCTTAAGAGTTGAAATCGTACTGAAAATTTTCGTACTGCTAGTGTTATCATTGATCCCAATTAATATAACGTCGTCAAAACTGAATAGAATTGCTCACACTATCATCTCTGATTAATTGTTAGGGAAGTTAGAGCTAGTAGCTCCCGGTGCTGCATTCGATTCCAGGCATTGCAGTCGGCTTTGAGCAAGTTGGGGATAGTTAGCTCGACTTTGGAGCTGTACAGAGACGTAGTCAGACTTCTTTATAAACGGGGGGTCTAATTATAAATTGATTGGGTGAAGTTTGCGCAACAGCAAGGTGAGCGATAAGTCCAGGAGCAGGACACATTTAGTTATAGATGGTAGAATTATATTATTTTAACAGGAATGGTTTAATAACTTAATAAACGCTTACAGGTACAAACTCATACCCATGTTTCCTAGAGTAGATTTGTTTTGAAGAAGGACTTATCACGTATAATATAAATATTCTGGTACTTACTAAATAACTTATAATTAAGTATACCTATAACAAATCCGAAGCTGTGACCTGATTCAATAATTTACACAAGATTAATTAACGTCAGCAAGGTACTAGAAATAAAATTGATTTTTTCATACGTTATGGTTTAGTGTTACATAAAAGTAGAGCTGAACTGAGTAGTTAAACAGTAGACTTCAACAGTAATAGGTCAATGATCGTGTGTGGGTTACTTTGCATCTGTACTTTTATCACAGTGTTGGCTGTGTAACCAAGCTGCAATTTAAAATTCTACAGTGAACTGACTCCGTACTATAACTATCTAATTCTTTATTCTATAAAATAATTTTCGTAAACACGTGCCCGTTTTATCAGGTCATGCGTGGCCCCCACGACTCAGGCCCTAGATACGACCCTGGTTGAGTCTAAGAGAGTTATCGAGCTGGATTGTTCGTGGCGTAACGTTTGGGCTGCTCTCCGGAAGCTTTTGAAGTTTGTACAGTTACAAACAGTTGTAAATTGAGGTTTTAATTCTGTTCTACATCTGACTTTTCGGAATATTTGAATCCCTATTATCACAATGGTCATCCTAGGTACAGTTCCCGGCAGATAAGTTGACCTAAAATGGCGGTAGTTCGTGAAGGCTACACAGTTTAATTGTAACAAATTACGATTTCAACTCTTACGACGCAGATAATAAAAATGATCCAAAGTCCAACATATTCCACTTGATGTGCTTTCGACTGTACTTGTAGATTTTGTTTATAATTTCGTCGCCAAAAAAATAATATCTTCCAAATTAACCTATTTTTTTTAAAGGTATGTACACAATCTTTATTAGGATACATGGCATAATTGGGACAATCTAAGTAGTAGTTCACAAATATGCCAAAAACGGCCGTTTTTCACAATTATGCGAACTACAACTTACCGTAATGGAACCACGTTATAAATAAGCATTTAAAAAATAGTATATATCGTAATAAAGATTTTGTACATAGCTTTTTATATTGGTAGATATTATTTTTTTAAGATTGGCGGCGCTAGTTGGTAAGGCCCTCTAAAAAGGCAAATGGCTCAGGTAAAGTTAATAGGTCACATAGATATTAATTAGATAAAACGGGAATTACCTACTCTTACCTTATCTTATCGTCTACTCGTGACCATGATGGCTGCAATGCTGTCGAAATATCGAGACATCAATAATAAATGTTTAACACGGTAATTCCCGTTTTATCTAATTAATATGTATACAAACCGTGAAAGTTTAAAAAGTCACATAGATATATTTTTTCAGCACCAAATTTTATTGCAATAAGTTATGAATATAAAATCTGACTGCTGCCTTGGGCTAATCTAACACAGATAATACCCACGGAACTGTAACTGTTAGATTTCCGACAAAAAGACAAAGTCTTCTGTAAACGTTGCTCTAAATGAAATGCCCCAGTAAAACCCTGAATAAACTAAATAATTCAAGAACTACTTACATCTCCTTACCAAGTTAAAACGCATTCATAATTTTCTGTGTTTATTATGTTTTTTTACCGCCTCGAGCGTGGCAGACGCGCTCAACAATTTTTGCCGGGTTATTATTTTAGCGGGAACAATGGCGCATCTACAGCGGTAATAGGCAGGTTTGCTGCAACTGCTAAATGGCTATCTTGAGCTCCGGGGCTACTCGGGGTTTGGGGCAAGGTATGGGAATAAGCGGGTTGTCGTAATTCAATTCAAAAACAAAATATATCAGACTTGAGTGTCCATATTATGGGATAAAAAGTTCCGTCTGTCCCCCCATCGGCAATAGGGGGACAGATCGAACTTTTTATTCCTGTCTGTCCCCCCGTATTAACTTTTTATTCCTATTTTACCCCCATTGTATAAAAATATTTTATTTAACATAATATAATAAGTAACTAAAACGTTATTTTTTAAAAATTAGAGTAAAAGAGACGACAAGTGGGTTTTGCATTTTTATTCTCGTTTTAATAGCTAATACACTTAAATTAAATAACACAGCGTTTGTTATTTAAATCACTATTGTAACAATTCAACAATTAATCAGTATTCTTATTTGCACTCAGTTAGGGCCGGCGTACAACGTCACGGCGCGGCGCCGTGGCGTCGCATGGCGCGGCGTGTCACGGCGTCTGCCGGCACGTCCGCCTGTGACCGGCGGCGGACGGCGCCGTCCACTATATAAATATAACGAAATACCAGGCGTCTATGGGCGACAATATAAGTTTGTATTTACAAAAAAAATTCGTTATAGAACCCCAAATGACAATGCCAGATTCTGCCCCACCATCAACCGCAAGTTGTACAAGATAACGAATAAATGTAAAAATATCTCCGTTTTTATTAAAATTATTGGTTTAAAATAAAGTTTTGTACAAGTTGCGATTCGAAAAAAAACAGCTTAATTAAGAATTCAGAAAATAGTAAGAAATCGAAGCGATTTATTCATTGTTTTTGTTATTTATCATTAGGAGTTGCGAGAGTAGTAGAAAATGATACTGATTATGATTATGCAATATGAAACTTGTAATAAGTCCCCAACAAAATGATAAATGGTCACGTAATTTTGTAGGTGGGGCAAAGCTCCATTGAAATGTGGCAATGTCTTTTACAGTTATCGGATTTATTCCTTTTATTAATTTTAATTTTATTATCTACTCAACTACCCAATTTCTGTTTTTACTTCGCTCGCCGCGTATAAGTTACGCCGCCACGTAATTGTTGCGCACCTCTGGCCCGGCTACTTTTCGCTCCTATTGTCGGGGCAAGCCTGCACAGCCCTGCATCTTAGTGAATAATCAAAGCTTAAGTTTGCGCTTAAATATTTTATGTCGGAAAATAGCGCTTATCGGGCGAATAAGTACTGCCATGTACCATACCAAAGAGCAAAGAGTTGTTTGCACGGAAGCCTCGGTGCGCGAGTCCGACTGCTAAGTCGCACTGGGCCAGTTTTTTTAATTATAGGGATCAGGCATTTTAGATACAAAATTGTTACACAGTATGGTCTGTGTAACAATTTTGTATCTAAAATGCCTGATCCCTATAATTAAAAAAACTGGCCCAGTGCGACTTAGCAGTCGGACTCGCGCACCGAGGCTTCCGTGCAAACAACTCTTTGCTGTAATTAGGAAATTAACTAGATTTAGATACCAACTTAACTCTTAGCGTTGTAAGCTCAAGTCGAAAATTGGCGGTTTTCACATTTTAATGCCTTTAGATGGAGCTGCTCATTACGCTTCTCTACCAGCAAGCCAGTGTCAGAGAGAGATGAGATCTGGAGGAGGCAGAGCATGTGCACACATCTTTATCTTTGTTAGACGCAGATAAATATATTTCCTTAAAAAAATAACAAATCTCATTGGTAGGTACGGACAACATCAAATCAATGGTAACATTTGCAGTACGATTTTAAATCTTACGATGCAGATAATAAGAACGGTTCAACGTGTTACACTTGATCTACTGTTAGCTGTACATTTATTTATTACTTATTTATTTTTCAACTTTCTGTCACAACGTCACAGGCCCCCAAACACAAAGGAAGCGTCAAACTATAATTATACGTAAAACATCCGAAAAACTTTACTTTACTTTTTGTAGCAATCGGGTAATAAATATAATTTTAAAATTACCCACACGAAATAAACGTATCGTAAACGATAACCGCTCACTACCTATTCATCGGAAACAAATTGCATGTAATAAAGCCCGCACCACACCCGGAGCGATGGTTGCCTCTCGAGCTATATGACCGTTGATTACAGACTCTCTGTGCCAATGCCCCTACTACGGTAGAAGCATATCTTGGTGTCGTCATTGTAAGAATAGGCTAGTTGACCAAAATTTTTTATTGGTCTTAAATAGTTGATAGTCGTTTTATTATACCGTACAAGAAATCCCAGAAATTTTAAAACACCAAAAACTTTAATTTAAAATGCAACTTGGAAAGCTTGATTGAAAACAGAGTCCGCCATGATTGTCTGTGGCATGACGTCATTGCGGCCCCGATAAACTAGGGATGTTCGATGTTGAGAAAACACAATGCATAGATTATCATCGTAATACCTGGTTAAATCTAGCTATAAGAGAGCCTTCAAATGTATTAATATCCATTTATTTGGTAAATATTTCATTTACATTTTACATGTCATTAAAATTTGAATTATTATTAATATTTCAATGTATCTACCAAAACCCACATAAGATCGATATATCCAAATAATCGAACATCCCTGAAAAACCTTAGTGACGTCACGGATCTCGCGATAATATACTATATACTAGTATTGATTCATTTGTTTATCATTTGTATAATCACTGTGTGACTTAAGCTAGGGTGATAATATTATAATACATGTATAAATTATATATTAAATAAACTGAATAAAAAAATCACGCCTTTTAAAGTAAACTCCACTGACGATAGTTGTTAACTTACAAGCCCCAACTAGTACCACTAACACTTAATGTTTGCTCAGTGGGTTACCAGACTAAAGTGATACTTTCACAGGGTTTGGCTGCAGGCGGTTGCATTTTGCGTTGTTGTTTTAGCATGAGAGATTGCCGCGTTTATGAGTTTTAAACGTTTTTGAGACATTTGCCAATGTCATGTTACAGAATATTCAAAATATCATAGTCTTATCTTCCTCCAGACGAGTCGCCGTGGCGTCGTCACCCTGGAAATCCGCGTCTTCATCCAGAGGAGTCGCCGTAGCGTCGTCACTCTGGACGAAGCAGCTCGACAGTCACGTTCACTCCCGAGCTCGTAGCGGGACTCTTCACCATAGCGCTAAACTTCAGATCTTGCATGGATCATCCAATAATTTAACCATATTGTCATTCGCGAACATTTTCTGATTAATTTAATATAATATAAATTAAACAAAAAATACACTATAGACATTAAAATGAAAATTATCAAATAATTTCGCAACCGTCGCTTCCCGCCATTTCCAAAAGCCTCAGCTCAATAGTTTTCGAACTTTATTTTATATTTATTTATTAAGGTGCAACGCTAGACCCTGTTCTGCATACAAAAGTAACTGTCAACTTTTTTTTTTTAAATCAGGTGCATGTGAAGTTTTACTGCCATAACTCGAATATAAGTACATTTATCATTCAATTTCAACCTTAAACTTATCACTAATTTGAGAATCATGAATGACTATTTAAATGACATTGCCACATTTCAATGGAGCTTTGCCCCACCTAGAAACCTACGTGACCATTTAAGCTGTACCTATCATTTTGTTGGGGACTTATTACAGGTTTCATATTGCATAATCAGTATCATTTTCTACTACTCTCGCTACTCCTATACAAGAATAACAAAAACAATGAATAATTCGCTTCGATTTCTTACTATTTTCTGAATTCCTAATTGAGCTGGGTTTTTTCGACTCGCTTGATGTACAAAACTTTATTTTAAATCAATCATTTTAATAAAAAACGGAGATATTTTTACATTTATTCGTTATCTTGTACTTGTACATCATGCGGTTGATGGTGGGGCAGAATCTGGCATTGTAATTTTTTATCATAAACATTATTAACCTAATTACTACTGACTCTGTGTCCCGGACTTAACAGAATGAATAAAAAACAAATTCATACTTCAAAGTAGATTCAATTAACGACCCTTGATGTGGCGAACCAAATCCGTCCCAAGCTTTGATCATGCATTACATATGGATTATGGCGTATCATAAAATGAGCCCATAATTTCATTATGTGCGCCTCGTAAATACTGCGGTTTAAAATGTTTATTTATTTTATTTATGGACTCGACAGTTCGTCATTTGCCAATGTCATGTTACAGAAAATTCAAAGTATAATATAGTCTTCTATCTTCCTCCAGGGGAGTCGCCGTAGCGTCATCACCCTGGGTAGCCGCGTCTTCATGTCTTCATCCACAGGAGACGCCGTAGCGTCAATCACTGTGGACGAAGCAGCTCGACAGTCACGTTCACTCCCGACCTCGTAGTGGGAATCTTGACCATGGCGCCAAACTTCAAATCCTGCTTGAATTCTCCAATAACTTCACCATACTGTCATTCGCGAACATTTTCTGATTAATTTAACGTGATATTAAACACAAAACACCCACTGTAGACATTAAACTGAGAATTATTAAATAATTTCGCAACCGTCGTTTCCCGCCATTTTCAAAAAGCCCGTTTAAAATGTTATTTAAGAAAGAGTATAAAAAAGAAAGAGTATTAAATATTATTCAACCATATTTATTAATTTCTTCACCAAATTATAAATAATATAAACTTCACAGGGTTTGGCAACTTGTCATATACCTACGTAATAGGTACCTATTCAATTTAGATTCAAACGTAAACACATACGCAATAACAACATTAACCTTTTTTTTCTTATATACAGGATGTAACGTAAAGGGTATATATGAAGCCGAAAGGAGGGTGTTCAGTATCGGTAACTGAACAACGTTTGTACTACGACTTTTCGAATAAAAAATAAAAATAAATTAATGTCTCATACAAATCGATCAGCTGACCCGTACGAAATGTATGAAAAGTCAAAAATAAATTCGCGAAAATCGAAAATTCGTACGGACCTTATAGAGAGCTCGTGCCATGATCCACCACACGGGCCCAGTACAGACTGGTGGTTCTTTCGTATGTTCTTTTTGGCACAAAATTATAAATAAGGGCTTTTAAACACACTTGGTCGTTTAGCATGCGTATCACGTTCCGGCCGTATGTAAAAACGTGAAATATTTCCAGCGTAACGTGAGGGAACTGGGTCAATAGACTTTGGTACGGTTTACACGATGCAAAGATTGAAACAATTGAAACAGTAACTACGATTATTATTTGGTATCACGGTGTTGGTACACGCCCAAGGGTCACTGCGACCTCAAAGGTCTATTGTGGCCGCGCACCGAGCTCTTATATCTCGCTCCCAAGGCCAACGTCCCTCAGGAACCGTACAATGCACTTGGGTGAGAGAGTTTTGATATCCTCGGGTGGCACCATGTGTCCACCCAAGGCTCGGCTTCTGCTGTGAATGAGCGCTTCACACTCACAGAGGACATGCATGGGGGTTTCCTCGGCTTCGCAGCAGAATCTACAGGCAGTGGTGTCAGACAGGCCCATTCTGTTCAGATGTTTATTCAGCCTGCAGTGTCCAGTTAAGGCTCGTATAAGTATCCTCAACTCCATTCGTGGTAATTTCATCGCGTGCGATGAAAAGTTTTGCGAGTAACCAGTGACAAGTGTTTTTGCGTGCCTCTGGCCAGCCATGGCATTCCAAAGTAACTACGATAGATACTTATGCGACCTGCGACTCTTATAATATATGCGAATAGAGGACTGTAGGACAAGAGTCGCAGGTTCGATCACCACATTAGTAAGGTCAACAGGACATCAATCTCATTGTCCATCACGAGAAAAGTACAATAGAGCTTTTGAGGTTGAGATTTATGCAAAAATACACGATATTTTTGAAAATTATTTACAATCACTAAGGCGCGAATTCATAAACGTGATTTAAAGTTACGCCACCGTCTAGTCCTGTCCCTTTCTATCTTAACCTTCTTTAACGAAGTGTAAAAGGGATAGCAACACGATTTAATGGAGTGAGGTTTGACTAGGTTTGTGTGGTTAACCCCAGAAAATAAAAGGTAAATATTTTAAACATGTATATTTTGTAAACATATCTTAATTCTGCAATTGAATCATATATAATACTAAGAGTATGTCCAAAAGACTGGTCCTCGCTACAGGGGATCTCAGGGCTGGCGCTTACTTCGCTCAACGGCTGAGTTTAGCCGTTCAGCGAGGTAATGCCGCCAGCATCCTGGGAACCCTGCCGCATGGGGGCGACGTAGGCGATATGCTTATTATGTAAATAATTTGTAAATAGGTACTTTTATTATTTGTATTAATTTAAGTTTTGATATTATTATGTGATTAGTCCATGTCTCGGGCGATCCCAGGGCTGGCAGCTACCTCGCTCAGCGACTAAGCATTGCGATACAGCAAGGAAATGCTGCCAGCGTCCTGGACAGCATTCCGCAAAACGGGGATCTTGACGACGTGTTCGTCCTTTAGTATTTTTTTTATTTTATTTTATAAGTAATGTATTTTTAGATAGTAGTTAGTTTTATTCTAATAAAGTTGTGATTAGTTTATTTTATTTGTTTAGTTGATTATTTAAAGAAATTGTATTTATCCTAATAGTAATACAATACCTATTGAATCAATCATGATAAGGATATTACAAAAATCCTTGAACTTTTCTCAATTCACACGATTTTGTGTATTTCGCAAGCAGCGTGATAAAATTCGGGCTAAGGTCAAGCGAGTGATCGATTTATCGGACGATCGAACGAATGCCGTCACGGAATGAGAACGTGTGACACCCGAGACTGGGGCCCGTATTAATAAATCACTCTCAGCTCAAAAGTCAATCTTGAGAACGACCTCAAGATGGCGTTCCTATTAATAAACGTAACTTAGGTGCGCGTTTAGGAATCGGGTATCACGTGAGTAACGCCGTATTAATAAACAAAACTCAGTTCTCAAGAGAACTGTCGAACTCACACTAGAGAACGTATTTGCTGATTGCAGGCGAACCTCGACATGAGAAAGACATCACGTGATACGCCCTCAAGATTGATTTATTAATAAATGACATACTTGAGATGGTGATCACATCTTGACCTTTGGCCTCTTGGCCTTGCCTTTTCCTCTGGGAAGAATTTTATTACTATAAAAAAAAAATCGGTTCGGTAGGTATATCGATTGGTGACTATTCCATAATTTTCTTTCATCATCATCATAATCATCTGTCTATTTATATTGCCCCACTGCTCGGGCACAGACCTTCCCTTACATCGAGGGAGCTCGGGCCATAATCCACCACGCGGGCCCAGTGCGGGTTGGCGGATTTCACATGCCTTAGATTTTTTTTTCTTCTACGACATGCAGGTTTCATCACGATGTTTTCCTTCACCGTTTTTGAGAGCACTCGGTAAATGTACGTAAGTTTTTCCGTCGAAAAAACCGAGGATAACTCATTGGTACATGGCTGCCCTGGCTGGGAATCGAACCTGGGACCTCCATATTGCAAGTCCATTGACCCAACCACTGAGCCACCGAGCTCTCAATTTTCTTTAGTGTTACAATTTGTAATGTGACCTTCTGGTGTACCACGGGCAATAACCCGACATAACCAAGTGTTTCCTGGAGCTCCTAAGGTTGGATAAATGAAGTACCTATTGCATGATGTATGTGTAAAATAGGATAGGCAGAATAGTCTCCAATACTCTTACAAAAACCTAATCTAATATCCCAAAAAAACATTTTACACTGTTCCCATTAAAAATTAAGCAATAAAAACGCCGTCCTTTGTCCTATCTCCCCAAGTTTATTGCCGAACAGAGCTTAGCTTATATTTTACTTATTTTATTCGGCGAAGTTCGCGTTCCGTTGCAAAATTAGCATTTGCCCTTAAAACTGTTGCTCCGGAGCTCCAGATAAACTTCTTATTTTTGCCAATAATTTTGTGGATTTCTGCCCTATCACGTGTTGGAATTAGAGATAGAGATAGCCTTTGCAGGTGTCACACAAACTCATTTCAAGTCATAACGAGACGAAATGATACAAACATTTTATGAATAATGCCCTCCACACACAGCCGCGACCTAGCCGCGATCTGCGATCAGTTGAAACGCATGCCCCGCCTCATTTTACCGTCCGGTATCTGAGGCCTGCGATCTGTAGGTCCAGTAGGTAACGACGGCAGAAAATGAGGCGGGGCAAGCGTTTCAGCTTATCGCAGATTGCGACTGTGTGTGTCAAGCTTAAATATAGCTCACATTTCGTCATAAAACGTTTGTCCCCTTTTGGAAATTGGAATGTTTTAAGTCTTCGTTCGACCGAAATATTGTACTTATTAAAATCCTATTTTCATTTTTGAGGCTGTGAAGCTGTACATATTTTTACCCGACTGCCCCAGAAGGAGGGTAATGTTTTTCGGGTATATATATATATATGTATATATGTATATATATATATATATGTATATATATATATATGTATGCATTTCTTCTTGCCATCATGTAGCCTAAACAGCTTGCTGGATTTTGATGTAGGTATGAGGTTTCGTTAGATTCGTCTTGAAGGGAGTGCCATGGGGTATAAAAAATTAATCAAAAGGGGATTGGTAGGTTTTTTGCAGTAATTTTATTGTTGGAAATAATTTTTTTATTACTTATTAATATCTGTAGTGCCGTGATATGGTCGTCTCAGCCCCTAATAGTAAGAAAATTGTGTGGAATTAACATTATCGATGCCAATCCCATTCATTTTTCTTAACTAGCTTTAACCAAAGTCAAAGCTAGGTACTTAGTTAGGAGGGCGGGTATATTATTAGCTTCGCAGCACGATCTTCCATTAAAGCCAGCAGCACCAGTAATGTTGATGGACTCGAATAGATACCAGTTCCACTAAAGCATACAATGTCTATCGCAACACGTAATCAAGGTGCATTCACCCAAGGCCAGTGTTCCGGGCGCAGAATGGTAATATTAAAATGAAATAAAATTAATTTAAATGGTAATGAGAGCCGGAATCAGCAGGCTTTGTAGTGATATAGTGCGCCCCCGGGATTCACCCGGGAAATGAGCGCTTCCTTTCAAATTAATGGCCAGACCAAAAGTAAATAGAAGAGCCTCGGAAGATCTTTGAAAACTTCAAAAGAATGTGTTGATATTTAACACGTTTCACAGTCCAGTATGGAGCACGACGAACTAGCTTCACAAACCCCGTGCTTAGAAGAATAGGAAGAAAAATATATGGGATTGATATTTGCTTTTACAATGAAAAATTAAAGCACTTGGATATTCCTGGACAACTAAACCACAATAGGAAAAGTTGCTGTGGGTCGTTCCCATCGGTCCACGAATATATTGTTATCCTTTTTCCACCAGGTCCACGGTCAACTAAAATTGATTTTCAAATCTCCATACAAGTATTCCCAGCAGGTCCACGACATTTATTCAAAGTAGGTACAGTCAGTACAAACGATTCAGGAGCATTTCACCGGCATTCAAGTCAGGGGTAGCTTGTAAGTTTTGTTGTCGATACCTATTGTGCTCCAATTTAACTTGGCTATTCGTATTCGCTATTGGATGTTTGTCGTATTTGTCAAATACTTGACGTACATACAAATAAGACTAATATTTTGTCAACAATACCAACCACACATGACAACTATGACAAATACCCAAATACGAATACCAAGTGAAGTGCCACCATTTCAGAATAATCAAATTTCATCAATTCCAGTACTTCCTAATTCCATTCTAAACAAATTCCTCAAAGAAATCTAAAATTTTGCTACGCAGAGGTGTTGCGAGGTGCTTAATTCAAAATTTATGGCCCCCTATTTGGCTTAACAGTCAGTAAATTTGCGCGTTTAATTTATATTACAAGAAGCCATTGTTGTAATAATTGTGGATCGTTAAATTTTACGCGCATGACTTGCTTGGGGAGTTAGAAAATTGGGTTTTCTGTTTTTGCATTATGTTCTTGAATCACACGCTTATTTTCATGTTCATATATTATGATAATTTTAATGAGAAATGTGGGATTATTTGTTTGTTTGATTTTATCTTGTGGTTTGATACGTTTCCCATATTAAGTATTTCATTGTCGGTTGTTCAGAAATGAAATAATAATAATTTAATAATAATTTTATTGATGGAACATCAGTTCCATAGTATAAAAAAGCACATAATTACATTGGCTTAGGCTTATAAATATATAAGTTAGGTTATCCTGTTTAGCAGGTCGTGCTATTGAAGTACACTAGCCCCCACACTAGGATTCCCTGTGTTGTGGGGGCTAGTTGCTTCGGGAGGATCCATATGTCAACTCATCTTGAATAGACAAGAATGGCTATTACAGCAGTTATTATCAAATCCGAACTTCATGCTAATTAAGACCGCTGCTATCAAGTTTTTTTCAAACCTGGTTTTAAAACGGTGAAGGAAAATATCGAGAAGAAATCTATTACAATGTTACCAATACCAATGGTAGCGCAACTTTGCTCACGGACATGCGCACACATGACGCGCAGTCTATAGTGCTAAACATTTACTATGACAATACCAACAAAAACCCATTAATTGCACATCTTCACACGCTCGCTGAGTTGGATCAGATAACGCACCCTTCCGTTTCACACGGTCAATGTACGTGCAATAATAGACAATAAGTTCGCCAATTAAATTCTTGTATTTTCACGGACTGCTTGATTGAGAGATTGTTCAATACGGGGAAGTATTTTTAGGACTGCCGAGGATCAGGATCTTTCTAATATTCACATCTTAATTACTCCTTAAGTCTGTCGCCAAATATCTTTTTTAGGGTTCCCTGGCTCAAAAGGAAAATAGGAACCCTTATACGATCACTTTGTTGTCCGTCTGTCAAGACCTTTATCTCAGAAACGCGTGGACGGATCAAGTTGTACTAAATACTCAGATCTGCAACCTCATGCAGCCGTGAAATGAACTTCCATGTCAACGCAATCAGAAGATTTGGCCGTTTATGCCACATTTTCTCGCATATTTGTATGAAAATACAAAAAGTCAAGACCTAAAATCATAAAATTTGCAAGACGCTAGGTCTTATAGCACAAGTAAAGGAAAAAATCTGAAAACTGTAAATTTGGGGATTCATCACGAAATAATTATTAGTTTGTAATAACAAACTTATATTTGCAGTTGACGCCTGGTATGTCGATGTATGACGTTATCAGTTTCGAAAACGCAAAGACGAGTTTGTCCCTAAATCTAGTTTATCTTTTCATTAGAGCAAATGTTATGGTGAAGTTGCAAGGAACCTTCGGTGCGCGAGTCCTACAGCCGACTCGCACTTGGCCGTTTTTTTCCCTCTTCCACCGTAACTCTCGAGTTTAGAAATAAATAATAATGAATTTAGGTAAGTACACTGATTTCCAGGACTGGAAACTATCAAATTCCTCAATAATTAATTGACGAAGGTCGTATTAATTAAAGGTAACCAAACCCTAACATTTTACAGGTTACTCCCGGAAACTTTCCTAATACTCCACTAATCTTGTAGACAGGGTTGTACCAAAATTAATCAGGATAGGGTAAATGATACAACTATTGCCCTCTTAGGCGGTTGTCAAAAAAAAAATTGAATTCAATTTAATGGGTTTGTGTTAAAACTTAATATCAGGAAAAGGATGTTTGATGTAAATGTTTTACCTATTTATAAACATTGATTGTATCTATCTCTTTGTTTATAGATTGAAGAGTAAAGCTGCCGTGGAAAATAGAGTACTCTTAATTAGGTGATTTTTTTATGGTAACAGCAGATCAAGTGTAACACTTTGGACTTTGGACCATTCTTATTATCTGCGTCGTAAGATTTAAAATCGTACTGCAAGTGTTACCATTGATCTTCTGTTGTCCGTACAAACAAATATTACTTATTACAATTAAAGTTGTTATATTATGCCATTTTTGCACCCGCTACGCTATCTTGATACGATAGTTCCATCACACTAACGTTTCCTGGAAGAATTTGCTTGGAGATAAGGCCACCTGTCTGTACACTAGCTTATTTTTTTATATATAAGTACTTGATGTATTTTTGTGTGCAAAAAGTATATTTAATTTGATTTGATGTATGTGAAACAAAAGCATGTTTTGTAGTGCCCCAGGTTCTAGTTCGGCTCGGGCCCAAAGTTGCAACTTGTCGACTGCCCACCAATGGACAATGGTACCTTATTACTATCTTGTCTCTGGATATAGGTAGGGACCTAGATATTATTCACGAAACTTGACAACCTCTAATCACCCTCTCTGGGTATTAATAGTACCGTTTACCCCACCTAGTGTAACAAAATTAATCAGCATACATGCCCCTTGTCAGGAAGTCAGGGCATAGTTTCAGAGCGGCCTGAATGCCTGGTATTAAGGGCATGACCTTTCAACCTTCTCACTTAAGGTGGACGAGTAGGCGTCGCTCCATACAAGTTGTTATAGGTATGCACACACGACGACAGATATAATAATACAGGAGGCCTTAATAAGGTTGAGATTTTCTCAAAAACTACTGGACCGATTTTAATTTGTAATTATATATTTTAACGTTACTATAACAATTAGTAGTCGCTAGGTCGCTACTATCGTATCGTTACGTTACTCGGTACTTCTGTGTGGCCGTGAGCTTATGTTATATCACAATAACATTAAATTATACTTTACTTTAATAAACAAACATCATTCTTTGTAACATACGTTTTTAAATTCACCGAATAAGCGCACTTTAGCGCACGCATGCGTAAAACATACGATCAGCAAACGTTTCAATACACGCATCAGCGGTACTTGCGTGAACTGAAACAGTAAAAAAATTACCCCAATAATTTTATTATCTTATTATTTTAATAATAAAAAAATAATTTTCATCATAATCTTAAACACTATTATCGGAGCTAACTTAATTTTTAGTGGTTAAATTCCATTAATATTTCTTATATTTATATAGTTTAAATAATAAAACATTACACTTTCACTGTAAAAATAAAAATTTTGTTTTTATAAATATATATATTATTTATTTAAAGATTTATTAACCTCCTTAATATCTGCATATCCTCCTCCTCCATATCCCATACTACGAAAAATGCGTGTAACGAAATGCATTCGTGTCTAACGTTTCGTTACTTTGTACTAGACTTTTGAAAATGGCGGGAAACGACGGTTGCGAAATTATTTGATAATTCTCAGTTTAATGTCTACAGTGGGTGTTTTGTGTTTAATATCACGTTAAGTTAATCAAAAAATGTTCGCGAATAACAGGTGAAGTTATTTGAGGATTCATGCAGGATCTGAAGTTTGGCGCTATGGTCAAGAATCCCACTACAAGCTCGGGAGTGAATGTGACTGTCGAGCTGCTTCGTACAGAGTTATAACGCTGCGGCGACGAATGAAGAGAAGACAATATGACATTTTGAATATTCTGTAACATGACATCGGCAAATGACGAACTGTCGAGTCCATTAAGAAAACAAATCTACAGCTCTACATTTTATTGTGTTTCAACCTTAAGAAGCATAAGCCACTTTATGTTAGTCTCTGCAAAAGTGTTTTTAAGAACTTCCTGACGCGTTTGTAAATATTAGATGCGACTGTAAGTACTTATGACAAAGTGTAAGCAAATATTGTCATTTGTAAGTAAACGTTTGCAAGAGATACGCTTACGAGTAAGTGAATACACACGATATGAATAAGATGTCCTGCGTTGCGACATGGAGCTACGAAACGAAATAATATGAGGATATGAGAAACTTTATTGCAGACCACTACAGTACTAGACAGAGAAAGTAATGAGTTTATTTTTAATACCCTTTGTCGTCCCATTGCTTAGCAAAAGTCTCCATCTTCTTTCAAATTCTGAAAAATGGCTCGTTGAGCAGTCGTTCTACAGTTACAACGACATTTAAAAATGTAAAGCTATAAAATTATACTTACTTTTTTAATCTTTGTTATTGTGTGTGTGGTGGTTGGTACTCACGTACGCACAACAGCAGATCAATGGTAACACTTGCAGTACAATTTTAAATCTTATGATGCAGATAATACGAACGGTTCAAAGTGTTACACTTGATCTGCTGTTAGCTGTACCTACTCCCCAAAATTGACATTTAAGAAATAGGTATAAATTACGATTGGTGTAAAAGTACTAATACTAATTATACGAATGTCATATTGAAATACTAATACTTATATTATAATAGCAATGAACAATTGACGTATCTACATTATGTAAGTATTATCACAGAATATATAATAGTACAATTATCAACATTGTAAATTAAAATGGACGTATAATGAATATTATCAATAAAAGTGTCTATGTCTCTCTCCAATCTCTGTGAAGGGAATATTTTTCATCGCAATAAGTAGCCGATCAGTGCAGTGGTTAGGCGATGTTGAATGTTTTGTGAATTGAACTAGGTATTCATTTTCATAGAACTTAGCGACCGACCACTTATAGTAGTTGTGGCATGGTTGCGGTTATGGTATTTGATTCCATCTTGAAAATTTCTGTAAATTTTGTATCTATCCTTGGATTTTAATACAAAAGGGGGTGGCAAAGGTCTACATACTATCGCGGACAGTTGAATTGAAATCCACGCTATGCACTGATGTGGTCATCCTTGTATTCTCTATTGTCAGGGTGCTCTATAGCATTGTAAGTATTCCGAATATTTCAAATATTATGTTTTTCCTAACTCAACGGCTCTCCTCTCCGCACGACAAACGAATCGCTCGATGATATTATGCTAATGTTTTCATTGCCTATGTATTAGAAAATATTCAGGCCATATTTACATATGCAATGAGGTTCCGTATGTAAACAAATGCGACTTACGGGTCTCTAAAAATAGACAAAGGGTTCGTTGAGATACATTGTTTTAGTAGGCGAAAATGGTAACCCAAATATTTTTGTATGAATATTCTGATTGAAGAATGAGTGTAGCGTAAACCTTTATTCTTGCGTGAATGAATGATTTTTTTTTACTAATTATAAACAGAAATTGAAGGTCAAACTAAAGAAGTATGACATAGAGTCTTTCCCACACTAGCGCTAATGTCCAGTAGGTAGCAGATTGCGGCCTAGTTCTTAGATCGCTACTTGTACCTGTTGTGATGTAACACTGAAGGAACTGATTCTTCATTGTGAAAATAAACTGATTCGATTTAATAATGTGAAAATAACTATGTAATAATCACAGAAATACAATGTTAGTTGTTTTTGTTTACAAAATAAGACACTTATTTGGGCTTCCGGTTACTATTGCTGTACTGTCAAGTGTACCGGCCAAGGCCGTCATAATCAACATTACGTAACGTACTCCTACGATGAAAATAAACTGCGTAAGTTGGACCAACTTCGGGGGCGGAATGCTGGCAAGCTGCTGCTTGATTTATTGCTACACGCTGTATATGCGAGGGACGTGGTGAAAGGTACTCCAGGTACCTACATACGAGAAGCCTTTTCATACCCCGTAACAGCAGTAGTTTGGTTAATAGCCTGTTCACCGAACTAGTGGAAATTTTCAGTGGAAATACCTACTAGATACCGATGGATAAACGTGGTGTGGGATACCCTCCAATCAGAATTGATGGCGGCATGACCTGCACAAGGAGGCTGGCAGGGACCGGATGCAAGATAGGAATCGTTTAGAGTGGCGCGCCTTATTGGGAGAGGCCAATGTCCAGAAGTGGACAAATACCTGTATTTGTCCTTCTAGACATTGGCAAAGGTGTGGGATGCTCTCCAAACAGAATTGATGGCGGCATGACTTGCACAAGGAGGCTGGCAGGGACCGGATGCAAGATAGGAATCGTTTAGAGTGGCGCGCCTTATTGGGAGAGGCCAATGTCTAGAAGTGGACAAATACCTGTATTTGTCCTTCTAGACATTGGCAAAGGTGTGGGATGCCCTCCAACCAGAATTGATGGCGGCATGACCTGCACAAGAAGGCTGGCAGGGACCGGATGCAAGATAGGAATCGTTTAGAGTGGCGCGCCTTATTGGGAGAGGCCAATGTCTAGAAGTGGACAAATACCTGTATTTGTCCTTCTAGACATTGGCAAAGGTGTGGGATGCCCTCCAACCAGAATTGATGGCGGCATGACCTGCACAAGAAGGCTGGCAGGGACCAGATGCAAGATAGGAATCGTTTAGAGTGGCGCGTCTTATTGGGAGAGGCCAATGTCTAGAAGTGGACAAATACCTGTATTTGTCCTTCTAGACATTGGCAAAGGTGTGGGATGCCCTCCAAACAGAATTGATGGCGGCATGACCTGCACAAGAAGGCTGGCAGGGACCGGATGCAAGATACGAATCGTTTAGAGTGGCGCGCCTTATTGGGAGAGGCCAATGTCCAGAAGTGGACAGATAAAGGCTGATGATAATGATGAAACTATTATTATTCATCTTAAGGTATGAACAGGATCATGGTCATTATCACTATAAATAAAATAAAAATAAAAAAGCTTTTTTTTATTTCATAGCTTAAAAATACATGAATATATAAGTATATAGACATTTGAACTTACTAGCTATGAACCCCTTTTAGGGTGAAGGCCTCCTCCAGTTCCTTCCACTTTTCTTTATCTTGCGCCACTTGTGTCCAGTTTCTGGCCGTAGCCTTTAAATCGCCTACCCATCTGGCTCTGGGTCTTCCCCGCTTTCTGTTTCCGATTGGTCCATAGCTATCTTATCTCTCATATTATCACTATAGATGCTGCAATAAAATGGAAACGATATTGCAGCCAGATCAGTCGCGCAGGTTTGTCTTGGCATCAACCAGGAGTGTCTCCGTCTCCTCGCCTCTTGCCAGCGATCTTCCATTGTATGATAAGTTGGATAAATATTCCTATCATTCAATTCAGTCTTTGAATTCACATTACAAATACGTTTAGTATACACGAAGACAAAGATAAGTATACAGGGGGCCTCAATAAGGTTGAGATTTTCTCAAGAACTACTGGACCGATTTTAATAATTCTTTTACAGTACATAGTTTTAACTTTTATCTATCTAACAGTGAAAGAATTATTGCAATAAATCAAGTAGTTTCTGAGAAAATATCATCCTTAAAAAACTCTACTGTACACCTTTCTCTGTTTTCTAACTTATTGTTACCACTCAGGTCAAATAATGACACCTAAATATTGGGAAACTGAGAAGGACATACTATTTCACTTTGACGTTTTTACTGCATATTCGTGCTGCCATCTAGTTTTAAAGATGAATTCTAAAAGAAAGCCGCAAGGGCCTTCCATGAGCCAACTAGCGCCGCCAATCTTAAAAAAAAATAATGTCTACCAATATAATCAATTTTATTAAAAAAGCTATTTACTAAATGTTTATTACGATAAATACTATTTTTAAAATTCTTATTTATAACGTGATTCAATGTCGCTAAGTTGTAGTTCGCATAATTGCGAAAAACGGCCGTTTTTGGCACATTTGTGAACTACAACTTATAATGACACCTAAATATTGGGAAACTGAGAAGGACATACTATTTCACTTTGACGTTTTTACTGCATATTCGTGCTGCCATCTAGTTTTAAAGATGAATTCTAAAAGAAAGCCGCAAGGGCCTTCCATGAGCCAACTAGCGCCGCCAATCTTAAAAAAAAATAATGTCTACCAATATAATCAATTTTATTAAAAAAGCTATTTACTAAATGTTTATTACGATAAATACTATTTTTAAAATTCTTATTTATAACGTGATTCAATGTCGCTAAGTTGTAGTTCGCATAATTGCGAAAAACGGCCGTTTTTGGCACATTTGTGAACTACAACTTAGCTTGTCGCAACTATGCCATGTATTGTATATTGAAAAATAGTATTCATCCTAATAAACATTTTGTAAATAGCTTTTTTAATAAAATTGATTAAATTGGAAGATTTTATTTTTTCAAGATTGGCGGCGCTAGTTTGCTCATGGAAAGCCCTTAATATGCAGGTTATTTTTTTATATATGATAGACTAACCCGCGTTTGGCCCCAATCTCACCTGACGGTAAGTGACGATGAGGCCGATGATGACTCACGCGGGCCTAGTAAAGTAGTGCCTATTATAGCCGCTATCGCGTGGCTAATGGAAGGCCCTTAATCCAGCATCATAAAAAAAGTGTGCGAACATGTTTCCTCTTGATGTGAATCGATAGTTTCGAACCACACATGATTTTGAAAGAGCGAGGCAGCTGTAGAATTAAATCGTTACCGAGTAGTGACGTCAGTAATAAATTGAATTAGCGTGGGTATCGCAGGAACACTTTATATTCCATAGACAAGCCTTGCGCGGTAACAAGTACGAAATATGGGTTGATTGGGTTACGAAACTGATACAAACGTGGTTTACTAATTCGACACGTGTCTATAGCGCTAGGGTGTCAGCGATGCAGAATCTCAATGGCTGTTATTCATAAACAAGAAACATTAGATCACACAGTTAATTTAATTTCATTTATCACTCTTTGTTAATTTACTATACTATTTTATATTACTCTATCTTATATTTATTTATCTATATATCTTATATCTATCTTAATGCATAACTATATTATGTTTGTAATCTCTGCATGCGCGCTGTTATGAATGTTGTGTCCTCCTATAAAAGACACATACATCAGAACCAGCCATCTGAATACTGTATGTTATTAAATGTATAATGTATGTGTTGTTGGAGAACCTAAATAAATAAATAAATAAACGTGATTTAAAGTTACACCAGGGTTCTCTTGAAAATGGCGGGAAACGACGGTTGCGAAATTATTTGATAATTTTCCTTTTAATGTCTACAGGGACTATTTTGTGTTTAATATCACGTTAAATTAATCAGATGTTTGCGAATGACAGTACGGTGAAGTTATTGGATTATTTATGCAAGATCTGAAGTTTCAAGCTTTTATCAAGAGTTCCCGCTACAAGCTTGGGAGTGAACGTGACTATCGAGCTGCTTCGTCCAGAATGATGACGTTACGGCGTCTCCTCTGGATGAAGACATGAAGACGCGGCTACCCAGGGTGAAGACGCTACTGCGACTCCCCTGGAGGAAGATATAAGACTATTGAATGTATTGAATTTTCTGTAACATGACATTGGCAAATGACGAACAGTCGAGTCCATTAATAAAATAAATAAAATAAAAGTTACGCCACCGTTAAGCCACCCTGTCCCTTTCTATCTTAACCTTTTTTAACGAAGTGTGAAAGGGATAGCAACACGATTTAAGAGAAGTGAGGTTTAACTAGGTTGATGAATAACAGCAAATATAAATGATAAATGGAGAAAAAATTTCATCACGGCCGGGATTCGAACCAGGGACCTCGCCATTCCGTGGCACGCTCTATTCCAAGAGAGCCACCGTGATGTCGTACCCAGGTCGTGAATTTGTCTCTATATTCTCGTCTTATGGACGGTAGCGACATCTATCCAGTAGTTGTACAATTACTCAAATTCATGTCTAACATTGCAGTTAGAAATCATGTTTTAAATTGATGACGCGTTCCGTTTTCATATATTTTCTAGCATATGCGCTATGCGAAACGATAGCATGGCATAGCGTAATATATTTATAAATATCATCAAAATCGTCATCATAAATTCACGCCTGTTTCCCGTAGGGGTAGGCAAAGACGATGAACTTCCATCTGCTGCGATCCTGGCATACAACTCTCGCTTCCTTTACATTCATCAATCTCTTCATACACTCTCGTGGTTTTGTCATCTCTTTATAAATATAGAGATGATAAAACGCTATAAAACAAATAATTTAATCCTAACACAAAATTATTCCGGCAAATTAAAAATTGACGCGCACCGGATTGTCTGCGGGCGGAATAGATTACATTCAAAATCCGAGTATTCAATTATCGCGATGTCGGCTGGCCGTGTTAACATGTAAATTGGGCCATCCGAAATTTTGTCAACCCGGACCCTTGGGATTAGGGTTGGCAAAAATTTCAAAGCTCTAATTACGCAAGTACATCAACCACATTGTTCTGCCTAAGACTAGGACTGCTGACTATTTGCTGTATTTCCAAAAATACTAAACATAGATAATGAAAAGATATTTTCATTTTAGCGAAAATGACATAAATGGAGTTTTAAAAGACTGCGATAGCTACAAAACTATCTATGGATTTGTTCGCAAATTTGACAGCTTTTTTATTCGAATTACCTACCAAAGAGTCTATCGTAATATTAGATATCGGACAGAAGTACATGAGTTTCAAGTACGGTAAGTATATTTGTTGCTAGGAAGGAGCTGACTATTCTTAGGCCCCGATTCTGAGACATTTTTGAGCACAAGCTTAGTGTGAGCATGAGTGAGTGTACTATTACTTATTATATTCTGTGTGTGAGATAGCTCTTACAATATCAAAAATCTGTGTAATTTACAATTGTATCGGTTCTCTTGAAAATGGCGGGAAACGACAGTTGCAAAATTATTTGATAATTTTCTTTTTAATGTCTACAGGGGCTATTTTGTGTTTAATATCACGTTAAGTTAATCAGAAAATGTTCGCGAATGACAGTATGGTGAAGTTATTGGAGAATTCAAGCAGGATCTGAAGTTTGGCGCCATGGTCAAGATTCCCACTACGAGCTCGGGAGTGAATGTAACTGTCGAACTGCTTCGTCCACAGTGATTGACGCTACGGCGTCTCCTGTGGATGAAGACAAGAAGACGGCGGCTACCCAGGGTGATGACGCTACGGCGACTCCCCTGGAGGATGATAGAAAACTATTATAGGTACATTGAATTTTCTGTAACATAACATTGGCAAATGACAAACTGTCGAGTCCATTAATAAAATAAATAATAAATACAATTGTTTCTAAATCGACATAGTGTTAAGTTTAATTTGCAATTTAGATACAAAATTATTTTCATGCAATTTATAGAAATATCGGGTTGGGTGACAACCCTATCATTGCTAATAGGAAATAGGCCTTTTCCGTTATTATTCTCTTTGGGCGGCCGCGACCGTAGGCTTTGTTTTGTCTTTGGAAATTATCCCTAACCCTAAATCGACAACTTTTGCCGGACATGTATTAAAGTATTGTTACGGCTTTGCTCGAAATTCTAAATAGGGAGGTAATTAAGCTTAATTTAACACGATGATTAAATCAAATAAGTTTTTGTTTAGTTTCATTTATGAACGCGACATTATTTGTAATTTGCTTATGTTATACGAGTAGTTAACACGTTCACAGTCCCCGTACAAAAAGTGTTTTGATTTCCTTATAAAAAAATAAAAAGATAAAAAGATTTTTATTAACACAAAATAATGATCAGCCCCCTTACCTTGAAGTCTTATAGCAGTATTACTTTCATAATACTTTGTTACTTCGTACAATGACGACCTTAATGAGCTTACTTTAAGGTCGTCATTATACGAAGTAACAAAGTATTATGGAAGTAATACTGCTATAAGACTTCAAGGTAAGGGGGCTGTGCTTCTTGAAAATAGGTACTTACCTACTTATACATTTTTACCAATTACTATACTAACATTTGTTTCAAGAATGTGGAAACGATAGCATCCGTACTAGTTTAAAAACTGTATGACGGATTACTAACGCCTTCCATCGGAAATGTAATTGTGGTTGTTTATGAAATGATTATAAGTTCCGCCAATTTTTTCAATTCTATATACAAGTCGAAATACATCAAATTTGTTATGTGAGCACTTCAACTCTGAGCACTCTTCTGAAGACAATAGGACGTGAATGGACAGCAGCATCCACCAAGGACATCGTATTTACTGAGCTTCAGGAAAAAATATTCTTAGTGTGGATCTGGTAGGCACACTTTTTTCATCGTGTCACATATTTGTGGCAAAGGTTTGTAAAGCTAGTTCATCGTGCTCCATATATGGGGCACTGGACTGTAAACGTGTTAAAGAGTACCTACCGATAACAATATTGTATCGCATATAGGTGTCATATTTTCTTTCTCCAGCGGCAACACTGGACGAAATAGTCCAGCAAACCACGTCCACTCCTGAGCCTTGAGCTATGTAGTTGGGGCCCTTGAATTTCAAACGTATTGATACCGGTTCGCACGTGACATTAAGCACAAAATAACCGCTGTACACAATTGAAATTAATAAGTCCTCTAAAATGTTTTCAGATTAGACTAAATTACATTGTGGTTTTGTATATAGGTAATTTGTTTCTAAATATTATTTATTATTTCTATTTGATTGTATAAAATAATTACATTCATATACATTACCTAACACAAAGCAAAACACTCAATTTTTCAATTAATTACTCAAAAATCCAATCAAATTTTTTGTTCATTTATAATAACAAAGGGGAGCGAAACAAGTTATGTCCAAAGGTTCATTTTCAGCTAAATTGTCGAATTATTTAGAGCCTTCCTGAATAGAATTTGCTCAGCAATTTTCCATTTTATCAACTAAATCATAAGGTTTTTTCTAGTCTATTATTTTTAGTCCCATGGGGTGGTCTTCCATTAATTCAGCTTTCGTTGAAGCGTGCTATACTGCTAATAGAGTTGTCGAGTTTTTCAAAGCGGTGGTTGGCAGGTATAGCGTGGGAGACACGACAGACAAATTTTACTTTAATAAAAATTCAAATGCGGTGGAAATATAGATTATGCAGGTTGTTTAAAACACGGTTATTTAATATGCAGGTTATTTAATAATAAAAACTAGCCGCTATCGCGTGAAACTTCATTGGTAGTCTCAAAACGGTAGGAGACTACAAGTAGCGGTGACTGCCAAACGGTAGCTTAATTTGACAGCTTGCTGAACCAGCGATTTTGTATGGCTAAATACAGCGAACACGTCAAAGTCAAAGTTTACTTTATTTGCTGTAAATGTGGTGATACAGGATGGTACCTACTACAGATCAAGTTGCACATTTAACCCGTTACGGCATGCAAATGTTCCACATTATTATTAATATTATTTTACATAATGAAGTAAGTTATGCTAGCAGTAGGTACATATTTTTTTATTAATTTAGTCAAGTTAACTTTAACGGTGCGTAGGATTATTATTGATGGATTATATTGGACGGAAAATATAAAACTGAACGAAATTACGGCTAAAAATCTCTATGAAAAATTAAATGTATTATTAATCTAATAAAAAGGACGGAAACAAAAAGTGTAAATTATACAATTTGTATAAAATACACCGCCGCAATCCACCTAATACGATATTTGACATGTCTTATAAAATCAACAGTTAGGCTCCCGGCCTACTAAGTAATTTTGAGTTTCATGTTATAAATGGCAAATTAAACCCTATTATACTCGTATGAGTTTATTATTAATACGCGTTTCATATCACTAAAAGCGCCTCGTCAGATTACAAGAGTTTGAAAGGGCTTGGCATAATATTTTGTGCCAGCAAATTATGAAGTAAATTGAGGTGAATGCGTATCTATAATTAGCTCCTGTCTAAGAAACACGATATGTTTATTAAAGCCTACGTATTTAAATAGGATACAATACTTCCTTGACATCGATGGAGGTCGAGCCAAAGTCAAAGTCAAATTTCTTTATTGCAAGTAAGCACTTTGAGTACATTGTTGCACGTCAACATATTTTTGATATTACATTTACACCACTTTGCAAGGAAAAGCTGCCAACGCTGAGGAGAAAAAGTGGCAAAAAAACTCTCAGCATCCGGCACACGGACCAAATGCGGGTTGGTGGATTACAAATGCCTCAGTTTAATATTATTCATGATGTTTTCATTCCATATTTAAGAGCATTCGGTGAATATATGTACCTATGTTATTTATTCGAAAAAAAAAGTTAATTGGTTTACCTACCACCTCTATGTAATTGGGAATCTCCTCCTTTTTCGTCTTTAAACAAAGTTATATGGACTCGTTTAAGTTCAGTAATAGTCCTGTCAAAAATGTCCTGTAGGGTTGAACGGACACATTTTTGGGGTCCCTAGCGTACAGACACGCATAAAAACGGCTTGTAAATAAACCGGTAAAAATTTTATCGTCGTGATTAAAAGCGCTGGCTTAGCGTTTTATTATGGACCGGTTATTTATGTCCCAGCACTGGGAGATGGGGTAATGGAAAATATATGCGAAAATTTTATTCACTTTTTTACGGGGTTTGGTGATAGCAAGCTCTATGAAATAAATTATGTAACTCAACACTTCGAGTGGTTATTTATTAACTTTTATTATTGAATTCGACAGTATGGCATTTGCCACCACGGAGTCTAAAACCTGCAGGGCCTGTGATATACACGAGTCCATGAAACACTGTCCTGTGAATGTGACTCACTGGCTAGGAAGCGAATGAGTCTTCTGGGGTCAGCCTATCCGGAACCAGAGGATTACAAGGTCCTTCCCATGAGCTGCATAGACCTATTGAGTTAATATATTTAGGGAGGAGGAATTATAAGGGAAAGGGAGAGCACAAAAGATCCCAACGGATCGAAGTACGCCTCCACACTTACCCTATCAGGATAACATAATAAGATATCATTTGCCAACGACCACCGCCATTGATGAGGAGCTAGGCTTGCTGGTAAATAAAATACTGAAAACTAATTAAAACTGAATATATTGACTTAAAATGGTAAAAATAGACTTAATTTGTAGGGGCCAGGGACGCAACTGACAATAAAATAAACAAGAACAATAGGTTTAAAGAAATATTAAAAATAAACTAAAAGCACCTATATGACCAGTCGCTAACAGTCATGTTACAAAGTAGGTAATTCAGATATTCTGCCCGTCCATTGATGCTTATTCATTTTGAGGTGCGAAGTCAAGAAATCAGTGCCATCTACCCGAGCAATCGGTACTATTATTGTTTCTTAAATGTCACTTTGAAACCCCCTCTTCTACGAGGACTTACGAAACATGAAACTTTGAAGTGACCGATAAAATAACACGAAATTCTAGTAACAATTTCATAAATGGAACACTGGCTCCACAAAAACCGCACAAAAAGTGACGGCCCATTGACGGGTGATGTCACCTCGCGTTGGGACATCCATCGCCTATATTTTATTCGACTCGTACATCAATTTTGACATCTGACAACCGCTGTGCGCCAATCAATGACAACTACCAGTTACCTTGGAAGTTTAGCGATTTTGTGTTCCATCCAAAAAAAACGTATAAGGTAAGTGTACATATAGCCGTCAATGTACGTATGCCCGTCAAGTCAACTTAAATTACCTATATCTCACGAAAATGGTAGTTTATATCGTTTTCTCTGCAATATTATGAAAATAAATACTGTTTTGCTGCTAATTAACTGGCAAAAATACAGTAAAACATCAAATAACATAATATAATATCACTTTATAGTTTGTGTTCACGTTTTTGTAAAAAAGTTACGAAGTTCGATTACTAAACTGCTGTTTTTACTGACTACGGTTTTTATTCAACGCTGGCTCATGTATTTACTTATTTGTAAGTGTTGATGTTTAAAATGAAACTTTATTAATATTAATATCATTCTGTAATTTGATTTGATGCCTATTTGTTTTAATTAATTAAATAATAACATTTTAAATTCGTTGACGGCTATTGGTTCAACCAAACAGCAAAATGTACCAGTACCCGTCATCTATATGATATATAGATAACTATAGAGATATTGCTTACTTTCCACACCAGTACCCGTAAAATAATATTTTTTAACTTCCCAAAACACAAAACATCCCTAAATGCACAAAAAACGTCCCAAACATTACGATGTGTTTTCTTACGGTTTAGGACGTTTTTGTGCATTTTATTATTCATTTGATAAACAGGCAGCACAATGCTGGTGTGTCTATATCACAGTGTTGGTAAGTTCAGTCTATGTTGTCTAATGATCATATGATTCTACACATATTGCTTATTTATATAATGTTTGATTTTAACCACATGTCGAGGCGATTTTTAAAAGAGTTCACTGATGGTGCAGATACTACATCATCAGACAGTTTGTTCCGTGCTGGGACAACTCTGTTACTTAAGAAGTGATGAGCGATTTTGGTATTGGCGATAGTGCGGTAGATTTTCATATGGTGTCCCCGCAATGGACGTATGTCTTTAGTCTCAAAGAAACGGTGGATATCTGGGAGGTTATATTTGTACGTGAGTACAAATATAACCTCCCAGATGTCTCACGAATTTTATATGTCTCAATTAGATCACCTCTGAGTCGACGTTCTGCCAGGGTTTGAATACATAGGATTTTAAGCCTTTCTTCATAGGATTTTTTGGGCAGTTTAATATATGGAATCTTTTTTGCCTTTCTTTGCACGCTCTCAAGTAGGTAGTAGGTAGATCGGATGTCCTTTATAAAATATGGGTTCCATATTTGAAATCCATATTCCAGAAGAGGCCTAATGTATGTTTTGTAGATTTTGACAAGAACCTCGGATGTAATATATTGAAAGGATCTCCTTATAACATACATAAATGAATTAGCCTTCTTGACAATGCCATTAATGTGTTCACCCCATTTTAGATTTTTTGAAACCACAACTCCAAGGTCCTTTTGGGATTCCACAGTGTTTATATCAGTGTCATCAATGGTGTATACCACGCCAGGATTTCTACTACCTAGATGCAACACAGCACATTTCGATATGTTCAGCTTGACTAGCCACTGCTTCGTCCATTCCTGGAGCTTGTTTAGATCGCTCTGTAGTTGTCCAGACACTAAGAGTGGGTTGCCAAAGAATTTCCCATCGTCAGCAAAAAATGCAGATTGTGAGTCTATCAGCGCAATGAGGTCCGTGATGAAAATTCCAAAAAGTGTGGGGGCTAAAACAGATCCTTAGGGAACTCCACTCAGGACGTCCCTCTTCTGGGACAAGGAGTAACCGATCCTGGCCTGGAAGGTTCTTCCCAACAAGTAACTCTTTACCCAGTCTAAAGGCCGACCTCGAATGCCAAAATTCTCCAATTTTATACGCAGGCGCTGATGCGGGACTTTGTCGAAAGCAAAATCAAAATCGAGGTAAATAACGTCAACCGGGTTGCCACGGTCCACGTCCATAGTCCACGGGTGCACACATGACAGTAAGTCCGTTATTGTAGATCCCTTCTCGACAAAGCCATTCTGCTGGATATAACATTTTCTCTGTTGTGGAAATTCTTCAGTTTATTGCATATTAGTCTCTCCATCACCTTACCCACAATACTTGTCAAGCTAATTGGCCTAAACTTGGCACTTGGCAGGGTCTGTTTTATAACCGGATTTGTACACAGGTGTAACTACAGCATGTTTCCTGTCAAGTGGGACATGTCCGACCTCAAAAGACACCCTCATAAGCTCAGTGAGAACAGGAACAAGTGTTTTGCTGCAGTTTTTTAGAATAATGCTGGGAATGTTGTGAGGTCCAGGAGCAGAGCCTGTGTCGAGTCCTTTTATAACTTTCTCAACATCTTTGGGTGTAAAGTTTATGTCACAGATCGAGTGCTCCACACGGGCTAATGTAGTCACTTGTTAGCATATGGTCACATCTGGTTCACGACAATAGGCTTTCTGAAACTCCTGCGCGAAGGTTTCCGCTATGTCGGTGGGGTCTGTGACTAGGTCGCCATTATGGTTCCTCATTGCAGGTGGAATGCTCACTTTGGATGACATGCACCTTCGCAGATGGGAATAGAAGGGTTTTTGTCCGTTATCTAGTAGTTTTGCTTCATACAGTCTTCTGCTCCTTCTGCTTTCTGCCACACAATGATTGCTGGCGGTTCTATAGCGCTGGTAGTCCTCGTCATCCTTTGTGCCAATATAAACATCCCAAAGTATTCTCTTCTCAGATACAAGTTTCAATATATTGTCATTGATTCAGGGTTTATTACCTTCCTTCTTCTTCACTTTTTAAGCGGAGCGTGTCTGTCTGTGTTTCTATCCACTATGGTTTTTAGCTGTCTCCAAAAACGCTCTACGTCAGTAGTAGATTCCAAGATTTCGAGGTCCTTCTCCAGTTCCTCCACATAGTTGTCAAAGTCAATGTAATGGTAATATCTTTTAAGTTTGGGCTGACTGTGGACTCTTTGTATCAGAAATTGGATGCTGAACTCTAGTACGCAATGATCAATCTTTCCTATAGGTGGTTTATAACATATTCCAGTGATTAAGTTTTCATCGTTTGTCATGATCAGATCGAGCAAGGATGGAGTGTTGCCTGTGCGGAAACGTGTCGGCTGGGAGACCAATTGATGAAGATTACTGTTGAGAAACATGTTCTTAAACAGTTCCTCGGGTCCCTTGAGGTCCTGTTCGATGTCTTAAGACCATAGGATGTCGGAGTAGTTGAAGTCACCAGCGATAACTATCACATTGTTCGCTGAAGCAGCTTGGCCAATAATTTAGAGTCACGTCGTTTCCATATATCTGGTTCCCTATCATCGGGTCGATAGACCCCAACAACAAGGAAATGGTGAGAGTCATATTGAATATCCAAAAACAAGGCTTCCGTAAGATCACATACAGTCATACTTCTTATGAGTTCTTGCAATAATGGGTATACCGTTGACACGGTCTCTGACATATATGGCAACACCGCCACCACGCGTTTTGCCACCCTGCGACTTAGGTCGATATTTCCGGTCTTGTCTAATTATAGTATAAGCAGGTATGGCAAATGTGCTGTTTCTGTCCCTGCTGTTCAGCCAGGTCTCCGTGACAATTATAATGGATGGCTTGTTGGTGTTTACATATAAAAGAAATAGGTCGAATTTTAATGACAGCGAGCATAAGTTGGTGTATAGGAAGGTAAGGTCAGTGTAGGGGTTGTTGGGGTCAAATAGTTTTTTTGTTTGATTATCTTCGGCACACCCCTGACATACTTAATAGTGAGATCTAACTCACCACTCTCGGTACGTAGCTGGAGACGTTGCCTCAGCTCCTTTAGCTCGTCCCGCTGCATCGGTGTATTGTCATCATACACTCTTACCTCCATGGCTCTATTCTTGTTTTTAAGGACCTTCACTGCATCATGCCGAGACTTGAGGATCACTTTCATGTGGCGCGGTTTATAGTTGTCTCGTTTATCAAGTCGCAACACTTTCACCAGTTTGTCAGAAGATATCTGTTCACTCGTAATCTCCACCAGGATCCTTCTGACAGTGGCCTCATCAGTGGGCCCTTGAATAGCTGTGTCACCCGTATCCATTACAGGGAGACCAACAAGGATCACGTTATTTGCTCTGCGATCACGCTCCGCCATCTCCTCCGATATATTGTTAGTGTCTAAGGAAGTGGCCGGAGTAGCAGTAGAAACTGCATGAGTCACTGGTGCAGAAATCCGTCGTCCAATTCCTCACGTACACAATCATATGCTTGGATCAGTTTAGGCACTTGAAATAAGGCCTCGCGGCAAGGCGAACATAGAAATATGAGGGTGCGTTTGGATTTCAACCCCATGACACGAGCCTCGCTGCTTGTTAGGTTGCTGCAACTAAGACATACGTTCCGTTTACAACCATAGCACTGTATCAAATTTTCATCGCTATGATCATTATCGCACTTCATTTTGGAAACAAGTTTGCCACAAAAAGTCGTTAATTTTTCGTAAAAAAAAGTCAATTGGATTTTACACTATGTAATGTCGGAGTTTTTGCGAGATAACACTTGTCCACTATTACAATGCACAATTTCACTAAATAACGTGTTTTTGGCGTAATTTAGACACATAAACTAAATATCACTTTTTGAGGGTAGAGAAAAAAAAACATCTTTGGGATTTTTAAAGCTTCTTTGGGTGCATTAGTAATTATAGGCATAATGACCTGAATTATATATACTGGCTGGAACAGCAACAATGAATATTTTGACTATTTTGGTTTATATATTTGAGAAATGTCGAAATGTCGAAAACATAAAGCTTGTCCAATCAGGTGTTCCATTTACACTATAACACTTTGATCAATCATATATATACGTCATACATTACCTACACAAAAACTATATACATATATATGACGGCTATTGGGACATGGGTATGTCGGATATCTGTACAAGGACATGCCGGATACCGGGCAAAGGGGTATTATTTCATATAAGTCTAAAAATATCTTATTTAATCTTAAAATTAAAGAAACATTATTTAATTACGTAAAATTTAAATAAATTGTTTATATCTTTGCACTATTTCATTCCCTGTGGGTCTTATACTACGGCCGTGGCTACAAAATCAAAAGTGAAAAGTTCAAAAAGTGACGGTTATTGGGACAGTTCCCTTATACAACTCTAGAGATATCTTGTAGCTTGACAAAATGATCTTGAATTCGCTTGTAAAGAAAAAGTAACTATTTAACTGGCTTTTTGAAAATGGCGGGAAACGACGGTTGCGAAATTATTTAATAATTTTCAGTTTGGCGCCATGGTCATGATTCTCACTACGAGCTCGGGAGTGAACGTTACTGTCGAGCTGCTTCGTCCACAGTGATTGACGCTACGACGTCTCCTCTGGATGAAGACATGAAGACGCGGCTACCCAGGGTGACGACGCTACGGCGACTCCCCTGGAGGAAGATAGAAGACTATTATACATTGAATTTTCTGTAACATGACATTGGCAAATGAGGAATTGTCGAGTCCATTAATAAAATAAATAAATAACATAATTTTTATATTTTCTAATCTTTCTTTTTTATTTGTAGGTCTCTAGCAAACTTTAAAGGTAGGTTCACAATCAGACAACATCGCATTGTTGGCGTTTCGTGTTATTTTGACCTTAAAACGTTGAGAATTCGTCTTCCAATAATGAGTGGCATTTTACCCGACTGAGGAAAGAAAAAGGGTAATGTTTTTCGAGTGTATGTTAGATTCGTCAGACATCTATTTTTAATTTTCGAAATAATTCATTTTAGCAATATTCTCATACTAAAGAGATGGCAATCCGCTATCTGAAAAACAATATTCTTCCTCGATTTAATTAATTGTCGAAGGACAAAAGCATGTCTAGACGGCTGTCGGAGACATTGTCTTGCCTGCGTCACGTCTCATCCCGCTCTAGTTATAAAATAATGGAACTTACATTTAGGTCAATTGGAAAAATATTGCTTACTCCTGCAAAGATTACATAAGTTGAGCACTTTGAGCACTGTATCATCATCGTCAGCCCATATGAGTTGCTGGATGCAGGCCTCTCCTAGCACTCTCTTCTTCTTCTTCTTTTTAGCCATTCTCTACCAGTCTGGTGCAGACCTCCTTTAGATTTCTCCACTCCCGTCTATTTTGCGCCACTTGGATCCACTTCGAACCGGCTGCTCTCCGGGTGTCATCTCGCCATCTCTACTGCGGCCTCCCTGTAGGGCGTTTTTCTCCCCCACGGCCTCCACTCAACTACTGCCTTACACCAGGACTCTTGCTTGCGTGCCACATGACCAGCCCATTCCCACTTCAGCTGTTCTACTCTTTTTATTTTTTACTAATTTATTTGATACTAATTTCTAAATATGCCCATGATTCAATATGTGTCAAACTTGACCTCTCTCTAACATCAACTGCACTTTTCTTGTTAACTTGGACTAAAATTCTCAAACTCTAGGCTTATCGTGGCCGCTTTAAAATATTTCCGAGCCACGCTGAAAGTTTGTCCTCACCCAATTTATCACAGGCCACCTGCAATGGACTCCCGTTCTATTCCCGAAACATTCCGACTAAACAAATATTCGATCATTTAATGACATTCGACAAATCGACACCAATAATAATATTGGAGCCAGCATGATATTATTCTTGGGGTTGATATTTTCCATGATATAATAAATTTCGATCCCATGTTGTACAGTCGACAGCAGATCAATGGTAACACTTGCAGTACGATTTCAAGTCTTACGACGCAAATAATAAGAACTGTCAAAAGTAAAAAGTGTTACCATTGATCTGCTGTCGACGTACAATCCCTGTCGAATATAAGTACCAATACCATTGGAATATTATCTACAGAACTCATAATAAATCCACTCGATTTAAACCACAGATTTGAAAATACAGTACAATAGAAATAAAATGCAACGGCCATTTCAGAAATTATGAGTTGGTTGGGAATATTCAATATGGCGTCCAGCATTGGAGTGCAGCGATGCAGTGGACAATGCACGCTGGTTGCACAAATCACTTGCATTCTACCCGCACTACGCCTGACTAACAGCAATATTTTGCATATAAGGAGATTCTGCGATTCCTCTCTTTCATACACATTTTTAAATCCAGACGCAAAAAGAGTCGACTCGACAGTTCGTCATTTGCCAATGTCATGTACAGAATATTCAAAGATATCATTGTCTTCTCTTTCTTCAGAGGAGTCGCCGTAGCGTCGTCACTCTGGACCAAGCAGGTCGACAATCACGTTCACTTCCGAGCTCGTAATGGGACTCTTGATAATTGCTCGAAACTTCAGATCTTGCATGAATCATCCAATAATTTCACCATATTGTCATTCGCGAACATTTTCTGATTAATTAAAAGGTGATATTAAACCATTGATCTCCTATAAACAACTAGATACACAAAGGTCTTACTAAAACAATTTAAAAAACGTCTAAATAATGTCCAATAAAGCAAATGAGGGTCCATTCATCCGTAGTATGAACATTCTTTGCGCTCGGACATTTTTAGAAGGCAGACAGTGTATCTAGTTGTTTATAGGAGATCAATGTATTAAACACAAAATTACTACTTTAATGAAAATTGTCAAATAATTTCGCAACCGTCGCTTCTCGCCATTTTCAAGAGAACCGATACTCTAAGTCATGAACTTTTCTTTCACTGGAATTTGGCCTAATTCATTCAGTCGTTTCTAAGGTGTGACGTAGGTGTGACGTACTTAGTTCAATTTTCTTTGCAGTTTTGATTTACTAAAAAACCTTACCAATTTATCATGAGTACGACCCCCAGTTTCAATTTGTCGAATGAATTCAAGGACACCCTGTAAAGTCAAGATTTGATGGACCACTTGGTCGATTCTTCGACGAATCCTGAGCTAGCGACGGTAGCACGACTTATACCATCACCAACAAGTAAATTCAACCAAAATCCCTGTCCAATCAATAGGGCCGACACCTCTCATCTCCCGAGCCGGTCCCGGGCCGACTCTGGGTCGCTTCGTCCGTCTGTCCGTAACTCCGTAACCCAATTACAGCCGCCAATGGCCCGATGATTGGTCCCCGGGGTGGCGTTCGCACTTTCAATGCCGCCGCAACTCGATTCCAGGCCGGTCCCAAACCGGAGACCTTGCGCCAATCAGGAATACTTTCAGATTGTCCGTTTTCAGGCAATGTAGGTATCGGTAGTACGCACTAGAATCGCTAGATGTTATGTGTTTTCGGTACTCCTTTATGGGGCTGAGACTTGGACGCTTACTAAGGTAATGAGTGAAAAAGTGGAAGCGTTCGAAATGTGGGTGTATCGAAGAATGCTGAAGATCTCATGGGTGCAGCGAGTCCGAAATGAGACAGTGCTCCAGAGAACGGGCAAGGATGTGGAGATTCTTAAAACCATTAAAAAACGGAAACTCCAAAATCTTGGTCACATAATGAGGAATAAGAAAGTATATTCTACAACTGATTCTTCAGGGAAAGATCCAGGGCAGAAGAAGGCCAAGTAGAAGAAGAATATCATGGCTCTGGAATTTACGCCAATGATAAGGCATTCCTTGCGGCGTTGTCGAGAGTGCAGGTTGCCATAATGATCGCCAACCTTCGTAAGAAGACGGCACCATAATTAAGAAGAAGTGTAACAAGAATTTTTTATGCCTATGATGTCGATGGTTTTGCTATGAATTAAATAGAGACAACTAGCACCATCTGACCATTAGTGCATACAATATTTAATTCAAAAGTCATAACAGCGACATCTATCCGTAGCTCGTAGTTAGTTGTAGCCAACTGACAGGCACTTGGTGCAATAAGAGCCACCTAGCGAAACTTTGGCGGAAATATCTGTAAAATCATTTGTAATGTCTATGGAAATACAATTTTCTCTTAATTAACTTTGGTGAACGTACTATTTATTTTTCATTATACATTTAACTTATACGTTCCACCATAATTAAATCTTTATATTTTAAATATTTCCATATTTCTAGTTCTTCCGAAGCGACACCTGGTTTCCAGTGGCCGAACTAAATCTAGACAACCTAGGGCCTATTGTCCATGGTCACGTTGTTCTAGAAGCTTCCAAAATTGGTTCGTCTACTGAAAGCCAGGGGCGCTGTTCGCGACTATATAAGGGCCAAGCCCCAAAGAGCACTCACTTTTGCTCCAGAGGAAACATGAAGAGCTAGTCAGTGCCTAAATTGTATAATTTCAGGCCGATGCCAAGAGTTTAAAATTTAGTTATTCTATCAGCCCATATAAATTGTGAGTATTTACTTCTTTGTTTGCTTAGCTAGGATTTTAATAGGATCTCGTAGTTTTGATTAGTTTTTCATGGTGATAACCTTGTTTTAGGGGTCCTTTCATAAGGCTTGGGAAGTGAAGAGTCTGGATATGGTGAATCACCTATCGGCTCCCATTTTGTCCCGTGTCACGGACAAGTAGACCACGGTTCCATGTGGTACAGTCGGCATAGCGAGGGATAGGATGCTGAGTTTCCCACGGGAAAGCTGAGATCCATTGCGAGACGCTCCAGGACCAGGGAAGTGACACGTGGCGGTGTCACTGGCAGTACGACTGGCTGATGCTCCCGTAATGCGTTCCCATGGGAAGTAGAATCCTTTATAGCTATTTTAAAGTGTTTATCTATAAGATTTTTACTGTAACACGTGCTAACTTTCTCCTCAGGGACGAACTAAGGTTCCGTCCAATTGACTTGTCTGTGTCATAGTAATAATAAGATAGATTAAGCCTAGTTTTAACTAGCTTCGAAACCATAATTGTGAAAGGGACCAATTGATAGGAATAAAGAATTAAGTAACAGATAAACCTATTCGTTTAATTTGATATGCTTCCATGTGACAATGGCGCCCTGGGATATTGATTAAATTTATTGTATATATAGTCTCTTGTTCAGCGATTGTAGCCTAGTTGGTGGTAACATAAACACTCGATAAAATTCTATGTTATAAAGTGGCGCCCAACGTGGGGCCCGAACAGAAAATTTAAAATTTGTCACGGTAGCATTTTAAATTTTATGTTTATGTGTTATTTAACGAAATTAATTTAAAAACTTGTGCATCTCTGACTGCTAGAATCTTCTTTTGTAGTAATACATTGTGTACGTAGGTAACTGATACTGAGTCCGTGCCTGTGCATATCATATTTTTTCTCTACGATTTAGTTCGTGCCTATTTTTTAACATTGTGTAGGAATTATTCTATTCAACTGAATGTTGGTGTAATATATTAATTATTAACATAATCCCCACGCATTGTAAGGTCTTAAATCGAACCGTAGAATAATACTTTTAGCTCAGGTACGACATAATATTATACCTGTAATTACATAACTACTTAGTTTTTGGTTATCAATCGTTTATTAAATTACTACTTACGTCCTTATTTTGTTAATAACAACATATTATTTACCTAATTTTGTAATAATCATGTCGATCCATAAATATATCGATTATCTTTATAAAGATGAGCTCCAATATGAACTTAACATTCTTGATGTATCCACAGATGATAAAACCACGGTGGACGCAATGCGGAAACAGCTTCGCCAGGTCTTCAAGCTGTCACGGAGAGGCAGTTTGAAGTGTGCACCAGTGAAGTCGCCCCGTGTCATGTCAGAACTCAACGAGTGCATCCCGAAGGTCACGCAATTGGAGAATCAGCTCGCTTCTGGAGATGTGTCGGATAGCAGGCATGTTGTTAGGATTTCGGTTAGGGCTAACTATTTGATAGATAGGCTCGCCCGTATTCAAGTTGATAATTCCGATTTGATGAGTCTTAGGGGTCGTTTAATAAAGATTTTAAGTGAAATAGAACCTGAGGACGAAGTCCACAGTAGTGATGACGAGCAGGCTGGCGGTCAGTCACCCGCACCAGCTCGATTACAATCACCCACTCACACAATAGAAAAAGTTATGTATGTTAAAGACAAACATATCAATTTAAATTCTTTTAATTTGAAATATGACGGCGCTTCATGTGTTCGTGTGTTTATAGAAAGGTTAGAGGAACTTAGGCAGGCTAGGGGCATCTCTGAAGCTCATGTGATGACTGCTTTCCCTGATTTATTGGAGGGTTCCGCTCTGTTTTGGTTACGTAGTAATAAACATAAATACAATACCTATAAAGAGCTTTTAACATATCTTTTAGATGACTTTGATATTCCTGATTTAGATTACAGATTATTGAATGAGATTAGGAAACGCACTCAAGCGAAAGATGAAACGATAGTGAGCTATCTTTCTATCATGCAAGGCATGTTCAATAGGTTAACTACACCTGTGTCTCACGGAGAACAGATGGACATTTTAATGCACAACATTCGGCCAGAATATATGAAAGATTTAGCCCTACATGATGTAACTTCTATAGAAAGTTTAAAATCACTCTGTAAAAGGCTTGAGCTTGCTCGTGTTCGTTCACAACAATTTGACGAACCGAACATCAATAATCTGAAGTTGTCTACAGATTTTCATACAAAGAAAACACCATCTCGTAGACAGGATAAACAGGTTTCAGCCGTGTCACAGTCGGCATCAGGAACAAAGGGCTCTGAAAGGAAATGTTTTAGATGTCATAAAAACTCACACTACACATCACAATGTAAGCATAGGGATCTCATATGTTTTGGTTGCGGTGAAAAGGGTGTTAAGAAAAATGAGTGTAGCAAATGTAATGGTACTAGTTCAAAAAACTAGATTGCTCGAACTTCACTAACACTAGAATAATTAACATTACATCACCAACACCACAACATCACAGTGAAGTTCTATTTAAAAATAAATCAGGTGATATTAGACCGTACTTAAAAGTCAAAATTTTAAATCTCCAAGCTTGTGGATTATTAGACTCTGGAGCATTCTGTTCAATCTTGGGTGATAATTCCCACAAAATATTCATTGAACATGGGTTCAAAATAAATAGTTTTAAGATTGAACAAAATGTGAAAACAGCTGATGGTACTAAATTAAATTGTCTAGGCTATATGGCCTTACCTGTAGTCTATAATGACATATTAAAAGTAGTAAATTTCTATATAGTACCTCAGATTACCACAGCTATAATTTTCGGAGTAGACTTTTGGAAATTATATGACTTAGGGAAAAATTTAATTCCCACGGACATGCCATTAAATGGAGTTGCATGTGTTAGCTCGATTAATTCACTTACTATGAACAACGGTTTGGAAGAATATGATTCTCTAACACCGGATCAGAAACGAATTATAAACTCAATTATTAATAAATTTGATTCTATTAATACTGAAAAGGTTGGTTTAGGCAGAACTTCTCTGGTACACCACACAATAGACACTGGCAATCACACACCGATCAAGCAAAGGTATTACCCGCTCTCTCCTATTAAGCAACGAGCTTTAGAAGAGGAATTAGATAGGATGCTGAGCTTAGGTGTAGTGTCTCCATCTCAGTCTGCGTGGAACTCACCTGTTGTCATGGTTCAAAAACCTAATGGCGATCTTAGGTTATGTCTAGACTGTAGGAAATTAAACTCTGTTTCTAAATCTGATGCTTATCCTTTGCCGTACATAAATCAAATCTTAGATCAACTTAGTGACGCTAAGTATATAAGCTCAATTGATTTAAGCGCCGCCTACTGGCAACTTCCCTATGATAGTCCACTCTCTGCTGAAAAGACTGCATTTACTGTTCCAAAAAGAGGCCTTTTCCAATTTAATGTGATGTGCTTTGGTTTGGTGGGAGCCTCCGCCACAATGCAACGCCTCATGGATAAAATTTTTGGAGCAGAATTTGACAACAGAGTGTTTTGTTTTCAGGACGACATAGTTATAGTGGCAAGTAGTTTCGAGCAACATGTTGATTTATTAAATAAAGTTTTTCAACGCTTAAAAGATGCAAACTTAACAATCAACATGAAGAAATCTCATTTTTGTAGAAAGGAGCTTAAATACTTGGGCTACTATGTTGATAAACATGGTCTCAGAACTGATCCAAGTAAAGTCGATGTTATATTGAACTATCCAACACCAACTTCAGCTAAAGATATAAAACGCTTTTTAGGAATGGCTGGGTGGTATAGGAGGTTTATAAATAACTTTTCGAAGATTAGTAAACCGCTCTGTAAGTTGACTTGTAAGAAGGTTGAATTTGATTGGTCAAAAGAGGCACAAGAGTCCTTCGACCAATTGAAGTCTGCTCTGGTGTCTGCGCCTATCCTAAAGTGCCCAAATTTTAAATTACCTTTTTCAATACACAGTGACGCGTCAGCCTTTTCCATTGGAGCAATGTTATCACAAACGTACGATGGTGTAGAGCACCCTGTAGCCTACTGTAGTCGTTCACTTAATAAAAATGAGGTAAACTATAGCACGACCGAGCGCGAACTCTTAGCTGTGATATATGCATTGGAACAGTTCAGACAATATGTAGAAGGACAGGAATGTAAAATTGTGACAGATCATGCTTCTTTATTATGGTTCTATAAGCTTAAAAACCCCACCGGTCGCTTAGCAAGATGGAGCATGAGATTAAGCCAATTTAACTTCCAGATAGAACATCGTAAAGGTAAAGATAATGTAGTGCCCGATGCTCTGTCCAGAATAACCATAAATGCTATTGAGATAGACTCCATTAAAGACCCATGGTACTTGGGTATGCTAAAAGACTGTAGGGATAATCCTAGGAAAAGACCAAACTATTTCATTAGGGAGGGCAGGTTGTTTCGACACTCGAAAAATAAATACCAACTGACTAGTGACTTCGAGTGGAAACAGATTGTTCCCGAAGAAGATAGGTTAGAGATCTTGCATAAGAATCACGACGAACTTACGAGCGCACATCTAGGAGTAATGAAGACGCATAAACGCATAAGCCTTCATTACTTTTGGCCGAATATGTACAGAGATGTGAAAGAGTATGTGAGAAAGTGTGAAGTATGCAAGCAATACAAACCTGTGAACACCTCCAGACCAGGTCTCATGGGAAATCCCAAACGAGTGACTAAACCTTTTGAGGCTATTTCATGTGATCTATTAGGCCCATTTCCTCGCTCTAGGTATGGATATACTTATTTAATTGTTTGCTCAGATTACTTTAGTAAATATGTCATGTTGCAACCTATAAGGCAAGCAACAGGCATGGCTGTAGCTAAATTTATTGAACAATCCGTATTCCTGGTGCATGGGGTATGCAAGTATATATTTATTGATAATGGACCTCAATTCATTAGTACTCAATTCAGGCAATTAATGGCAAAATACAATGTCCCTAACATTTACTACAATCCTAGGTATCATCCTCAGGTGAATCAGGCTGAAAGAGCCATTCGCAATGTAGTAAATGCTATAGCTTGTTATGTAAAATCAGAACATAAGAAATGGGACCAAAATCTTGTAGAATTGCAATGTGCTCTAAATTCGTCGGTCAACGACGTAACTAAGTTCACACCTTACTTTTTAGTTCATGGTAGGGAATTTGTTTTGGATGGCACATTGCATGGTCACCCTGCTCAGCCTATTCCTCAGTCTCAAATGACGATAGGAAACTCTCAAGTTTTAAACAAGAAATTAAAAGAACTTGATGTTATCTTTAATAAGGTGCAGAAACAGCTGAAAGCTTCTCACCAAAGGAATGAAAAATATTACAACTTGAGAAAAAGGCACGTAGATCTTAAAGTAGGTCAAATAGTGTACAAACGTACCTTTTACCTATCTAATGCTGCTAAGAAATTCACTTCAAAACTTGCACCTAAATTCCAAAAATGTGTAGTAACTGCGAAATTGTCATCTCTTGTATACACACTTTCAGACATGGAGGGCAAAAATCTAGGCAATTTCCACATAAAAGATATTCTGAAGTATAATGATTAGTTTAAACAAACAATATCGGTGCGCTAATAAGCCATCAGTTTTAAACTATGTATGAATGTTGAAATGAAAGGACAGTAAGAGAGTAAGTAAGACAGTGAGTGAGTGAGTCGTGAGAGAGAGCATGTAAGAAGTTTGTCAAAATTGCGCGCATAAAAATAAAGAAAACAATTGGATATAAAAGTCTATGAATGAAGATTGCATGAAAGGACATAGGTCAACAAGAATCATTTTTTTGCCTTAGCCACACACAACAGACACACATACACACACAACGGACACACACGCACTCGCAGGTACACCAGTTTTGGTAAAATCGATGCAGTTTTACTGAGGGATTTCTGTAATACAAGTAAGACATTTTAAAAATTGTCAAAACATTGATTGTAAACAACCATATAACTTAGGTTATTTTAAAAGCTGTCATGTACTCCACATGAGTATGATAGCGATTACTCCTTACCTCGGTAGGATTATACTTGTTAGTCTGCAATCAACCATTATAACTTAGGTTATTTAAAGCGCCGTTATTTGCTCACTATGAGTATGATAGGCGACTACTCCTTACTTCGGTAGGATTATTTTATCTAATAGCGGTTTAGTATTCTTATGCTCAGCTGTGAATTATAAATATGGCCGCGGCAATTCCTGACTTACGTCGGAATTATTTGTACACAGGTACTTTGATGTGTAAACAAGTACATGTACCCAGTCAGTTCCTGACAATTTTAATAGGTACGTACGTATGTATGATACAATCATAACTTGCTTCATGTCGGTGAGTACAATAATGGTAACACGACAGTTGCATAACTTATGTATAAATATTTTGTATATAGCGTAGAATAGTTACCCTTAGCTAACATTAAAGTAGGTACATATACCATCTGTTTCTCGTTCTGCACAAATAAGTGTTAGAACGGTACATAGGTATAAGTACATACGTTATAAGTTAGGGTTAGCTGTGAACTGTGAATTACTTTAGTAGGTAGGTAGTGTATTTAAGGCGCGTCTTCTGTCTATCACGAAAGGAAGTGAATAGACAAAGCGTGAATACTTTCAGTGTATATATTAGGTATTTAATTAACTTGATACTTTCATTAGTAACTAAGATAAGTTCTCAATGAACGTTTTATATTTCATGTAGGTAGGTACTCACCTAAGTACACTTCACATAACTTATAATACTTACAGTTCGCATATATTTATTCGTGGCAAATGTTTTGTGCATAGATATGTCGATCAGCTGTTAGTTGTGTGACGGCCCTGCCCCATGTCTGGTATAGACTCTAGTGGGAAATATGCGAACTAAATGTCTTCTAGAGAAATATATTTACTTAGCGTTAAGTAACGCTGTAGGTATAGGTTTATTTTGTAATTAAGTTATGTTGAGTAGTTTTATATAGTGAGATTGTTTGTCATAGTGATTTGTCTTGTTGCTAGTTTGATTTCAGTTTAGTAGTTGTTGGAATAGGCACTCTAAGGTCGTTTTAGGTTGGATATCTATATGCCTTAGGAATTAATTGTAATTCTTTATGAATAGGTTTAATACCTCTCGAATAGAAATAGGTATTCCAACGGTAGTTGTTTCATTTTGAGTGTCTAGGTTTAGCTAGCAATTGGTAGGTGACCTCTTGAAAAATTTCAAAACTTTTATTTTAAAAGTTTTGAAATTTTTAACCAAGAAAGGGTATTCTGTAACAAGAATTTTTTATGCCTATGATGTCGATGGTTTTGCTATGAATTAAATAGAGACAACTAGCACCATCTGACCATTAGTGCATACAATATTTAATTCAAAAGTCATAACAGCGACATCTATCCGTAGCTCGTAGTTAGTTGTAGCCAACTGACAGGCACTTGGTGCAATAAGAGCCACCTAGCGAAACTTTGGCGGAAATATCTGTAAAATCATTTGTAATGTCTATGGAAATACAATTTTCTCTTAATTAACTTTGGTGAACGTACTATTTATTTTTCATTATACATTTAACTTATACGTTCCACCATAATTAAATCTTTATATTTTAAATATTTCCATATTTCTAGTTCTTCCGAAGCGACACCTGGTTTCCAGTGGCCGAACTAAATCTAGACAACCTAGGGCCTATTGTCCATGGTCACGTTGTTCTAGAAGCTTCCAAAATTGGTTCGTCTACTGAAAGCCAGGGGCGCTGTTCGCGACTATATAAGGGCCAAGCCCCAAAGAGCACTCACTTTTGCTCCAGAGGAAACATGAAGAGCTAGTCAGTGCCTAAATTGTATAATTTCAGGCCGATGCCAAGAGTTTAAAATTTAGTTATTCTATCAGCCCATATAAATTGTGAGTATTTACTTCTTTGTTTGCTTAGCTAGGATTTTAATAGGATCTCGTAGTTTTGATTAGTTTTTCATGGTGATAACCTTGTTTTAGGGGTCCTTTCATAAGGCTTGGGAAGTGAAGAGTCTGGATATGGTGAATCACCTATCGGCTCCCATTTTGTCCCGTGTCACGGACAAGTAGACCACGGTTCCATGTGGTACAGTCGGCATAGCGAGGGATAGGATGCTGAGTTTCCCACGGGAAAGCTGAGATCCATTGCGAGACGCTCCAGGACCAGGGAAGTGACACGTGGCGGTGTCACTGGCAGTACGACTGGCTGATGCTCCCGTAATGCGTTCCCATGGGAAGTAGAATCCTTTATAGCTATTTTAAAGTGTTTATCTATAAGATTTTTACTGTAACACGTGCTAACTTTCTCCTCAGGGACGAACTAAGGTTCCGTCCAATTGACTTGTCTGTGTCATAGTAATAATAAGATAGATTAAGCCTAGTTTTAACTAGCTTCGAAACCATAATTGTGAAAGGGACCAATTGATAGGAATAAAGAATTAAGTAACAGATAAACCTATTCGTTTAATTTGATATGCTTCCATGTGACAATGGCGCCCTGGGATATTGATTAAATTTATTGTATATATAGTCTCTTGTTCAGCGATTGTAGCCTAGTTGGTGGTAACATAAACACTCGATAAAATTCTATGTTATAGAAGACGGTATCGGTTAGAAAGAAAGAAGAAGAAAGAAAGACAATTTATTCATCATGCACATAACACCAGTTGAATATTATGCTATATAATACCACGATACATAAACAATAATATATATAATAGATAAAAGAGGCCAGCTCAGCATGTTAGACTTAGGTTAGACTTTTTTGTCGTCTAAGGTTGCCTCGAAGAGATCGAGAGACGACGACACCGCGCCTAGTCTAACAAAGATAAAAGGTCTATTGGAAAGTTTTTATGGTTGAGATTATCTAAAAAAATACTTGATTGATTGCAATTATTTCACTGTTATAATGTTGTAGATAGATTTTTTTTATCTGGTGGTTGAGGTACAGTCAATTGCACATCAAGTGTAGCACATAGGCTCTCTGTGCGATGGTAATTCGCAACTCTTCAAGTGTGGCCGACTATACTTCGTATAACAAAACGTCGTAATAAGATTTTAATTAATTTCGCCTTACTTCCCGTACATTCAGTTGTTTATGACAGGTGATAATAACCTCCTGTTAAATACTAATGATTTTAATTAAAATTACTTTGGGAAAGCTAAAGTTGTAGGTTGCAGAACGAAAAATAAAGATCATTATCCAGCCCGCATACCTATAGATGTTTACATTTTTACATTGAAATGAAATCAATTGTCTCTTAGTAACTAACTTAAGAGCCTTCCATGAGCAAACTAGCGCCGCCAATCTTAAAAAATAATGTCATCCAAAGTATCTTTTTTTTTTTTAATCTTGAGACACATCTTGCTATCTATAGGTGGAGATTTGTAATTAGCTTCTAGACATTATTAAGTAACCTTAAGTTATTGTAGCTGTAAATCTTCCTTAAAATAAATAAAATAAGAGTAATCAATTTTATTAAAAAAGCTATTTACAAAATGTTTATTACGATAAATACTATTTTTTAAATGCTTATTTATAACGTAATTCAATTTCGGTAGGTTGTAGTTCACATAATAGCGAAAAACGGCCGTTATGGCACATTTGTGAACTACAACTTAGCTTGTCGCAATTATGCCATGTATTGTATATTGAAAAATAGTATTCATCCTAATAAACATTTTGTAAATAGCTTTTTTAATAAAATTGATTAAATTGGAAGATATTATTTTTTCAAGATTGGCGGCGCTAGTTGGCTCATGGAAGGCCCTTAAGTCTCTTAGTTGTACAAAAAAACATTCCCCAAGGTCGACATAATATACCAGAGACAATTAGACGACTATTGTGAGTTCATTCTTATAGCTGTCAAAATACAATTCTAGGGCCCGTATTAATGGAATGAGCTCAAGTACAAACTCACCTGAGTACCTAACACTAAGACGTGAACGGCAACTCAAGTACGTCGTTAATTAATTGACCAATCTTTAATGACACGCACTCAAACCGCGGTCCGCCGACTGCACTAATCAAATACGATGTCAAGTGTGAACTTGAGAGTGCTCTTGAGTCATAATCGTGCACATCATCATCGGTTTATTTATATTGCCCCACTGCTCGCTCGGGCACAGACCTTCCCTTTCATCGAGGGAGCTGGAGGCATGATCAACCACGAGGGCCCAGTGCGGATTTCACATGCCTTAGATTTTTTCCTCTTCTTATACGGCATGTAGGTTTCATCACGATGTTTTCCTTCACCGTTTTGAGAGCACTCGGTAAATGTACGTAAGTTTTTCCGTCGAAAAAACCGAGGATAACTCATTGGTACATGGCTGCCCTGGCTAGAAATCGAACCTGGGACCTCCGTATCGCAAGTCCATTGCCCCAAACACTGAGCCACCGAGCTCACGTGCACATAAGTTCGTTTAACTCTAACAAAACCACATGTAACTACCAAAACAAAAGACATTACCTACCTTGCTTCAAAACAGCTGGAAGATCTTCAAATGCCAGAAACAAAACACAACACACCACACAAAAGTTTCTCGTTCGTTTAAAAACAAAACACTCAAACAAATTAAAACACAGTAATATCAAACAGTAACACAGAACGTAAAATAGTTTTACAGAATATCAAAAAAGTACGTAAACATAACGTAAGCTAAACGTAAGTCGATGATAAGGTGAATTGGGTCCAGCGTGCGCTCTGTAGGGCGGGCGGGATTGGACTGGCTGAAATATTGCCCGCCCAAGTTGCAATTTGCAGTTGCAGTCGCTGAAAATGGGATTTGTTTGTTGTTCCATTGAAGGCTGAAGCAATGACGTCACAGAAACGATTAATAAATAAGACATCCACACGAGACTCAAACAAGTACCTATTCCCTGTTTTATGGGGTCCAAAATGTGTAAAGGAAAGTTTTTAAGGGTGAGATTTTCTCAAAAAAGCACCTACTTGACTGTTTTGAAAATTCTTTACGAACATAGTGTGTATACCGCAGCCCAAATCAAGTGTCATATTTTGTTAACAAAAATAATCACCCATTACATGTTGTGATTTAAGTGTAACACTGAAGGAACTGATTGATCGAACCTGTCCATCATTGTGAAAATAAAGTGATCCGATCTAATAATGTGAAAATAACTATGCAATAATCACAGAACATCTTAAAATGTTAGTAGGGTAGGTAGGGTATTTTTTGTTTACAAAATAAGACACTTGATTTGGGCTTCGGTTTAGGTGCTCTAAACCATCTATACTAGTAAATATTTTTTACAATCGGGCAAGTAGGGTTCTTGAGAAAATCTCACCCTTATTTAGGCCCCCTGTATCTGTCTTCGGTGTATATGTCGTAGTCAACTGGTTAAAATAGACGTTTAATTGAACAGCTAGCACCTTAATTGAACGGCGCAATTCAATTAAACCTCTAGTTTTGTGGTTGAATCATTATGACTCGGAAAAAGTGGTTCTACCTTAGGTATAGTCGAAAACAGACAAAAGTATATAGCGGAACTCGATGATGGGTGACCGATTATAAAAAAATATTTTACGAGTATCTATTTTATTGATCGCACTATGTAATTGTAAAGAAATACCAAAAATCAGTCGAGTAGGCACTTTTAATAAAGTCTCAACCTTAATAACAAAGAAAGAAGAACCCTTTCTCTCCCATCAATCCACCCTATCATTATCAGTAAGAGGTACCGCTTATATCACAGACAAACATAGTCACAGATATAGACAGGAAATAAAAGAAAAGTTGATTAAGTTCAAAACGAAAATAGCCGGAACCCTCAAGCAATTACTAAGCAGTAACCCCCACACAAGTAGAGACATGCTATACAAAAGCACAACACACAATTCACGGCTATTTCATTCCTCAGAGTACAGTCGGACACACATTTGGCTAATCGAACTTGTAAGGTTCTGACAGCTCAGGCGCAGAATGACAATTTCGTAAAAAAAACGTCCGAATGGACATTATGACAAAGGGAAGTCAAAAGTCAAAGTCTCTTTATTGCAAGTAAGCACGTTGTGTACATTTTTGCACGTCACGTTTTGAATTTACATTTACACCACTTTGCAAGGAAAAGGTGCCAACGCTGAGTAGAAAGAGTGGCAAAAACTCCCAACAGGACATCTTTTAAAATAATGATAACACAATTACCTAATAACTAGGTATTACACAACTGGTGGTGAGTGTCTGTAGCCCCGTGTATTACAGCGACCTCGTTGCGACCGGGTCCAACTTCAGAGCTTTTAAGCGCTTCTGCCATAGCTATTATTGGCACTATTACAGAAGGTAGCCTTCTGCTACAGCTCATAGCTCACAGCAGTGAGCAACAACTTCTTCATACTCTAATCTTCTTTCTTTTCTTTAAATAGCCGAGGCGTGACTATGTAACGTACGGAATTTTAGCCCCATTTAGACGGTCCACTAGTACGCCACTGTTGATCCTAATCAAACAAGAGTTACAGTGGGAGAGGAAAAAAAACCGGTGGTGATCGAACCTGCAACGCTTGCTCTACAATCTCGTGCCCAAGCCAATAGGGTCTGTGACATTTTTTACTGTCAATTCTTCATCGAAATCGTCAGGAGTTCACAAATCAGTGAGGGCAACTGTACGGTGGAACATAGAGAAAGGTGTACAGGAGAGTTTTTAAGGTTGAGATTTTCTCAAAAACTACTTGACCTATTGCAAAAATCCTTTCACTGTTTGATAGATAAAACTTAAAACTATGTAACAGTAAAAGAATTATTAAATTCGGTCCAGTATGTAAAAGGCAGCCACCCTACGAGGTATGGTCTCTGGGCCTCTGGGAGCTGGCAAGGAATACTAGATTGGATTGATCTCACCGAATTGCAGCTCCGCTGTCGTCACAAAGATAGGACCACCTGAACCATCCCACAGCCACACTGCCCACATCAATATTATCTGAGTTACATCAATGAGCACCACAATTCTGACCAATTCGAATCACAATTACCACCACCCGTTTTTCGAGCGAAAGGCGAACCACGAGAGTGAGAATGACAGTTGTTGTTGCGTTTTTTCGTAAGGCAGATGCGCCAAAAGATCATATTTTTTTCGGGCCATAGTGATGGCAGCAAGGATCACTGGCGCGAAGGAAATGCTCCTCATCGGTGATATAAACCAACTCTCGTATATCGACAGAGAAAACCTGTTCCGCCTGCGATACAATCGCCCAAGCCTGGTGGCAACTATCAACCAGGAACTGTTGTGCAAGAAACCCCATGGATGTTGCGTATGCCCAACGAAATCTACAGTGGCATATACTCATCCAGACCTCTGGTGCAGTCCCTGAAGCTGAAAAGGTACTCAGGTGCGCAGATACCAAAAACCCTTCCCAACACCTTATACTTGGTACACACCCAAGCCTTATAGCATTTCCATCGTCATCATCATCTTTTCTAATACCAATTTCATTAGATTTTAGGATTCTTAACAAGTAGTTTTCGAGTAAATCTCAACCTTATTGAGGTCCCTGTATACATATCTGTCTTCGACTGTAGGAACGAAGAAAGGGAATCGTTTCAGTTGCGTTCCATTAGTGGCCTGTCACCGCCGAGCGCTCAAAAGGAATGAAAGAAAGGAAAAAAGAACGCACGAAAGAATGGCACAAAAAGTTTTCCACAGATATAACATCGGTAGGAAACGATTTTCCGCTCAACTGTACAACTGCCGACCTCATTTCGTATGTGTTGTATGACACTATTGTTGAAAAAAAAACGGTTTACGGTAAAACGAAGGGAGTTTCCGTAAGGGCCTTCCATGAGCCAACTAGTGCCGCCAATCTTTGAAAAATAATATCTTCCAATTTAATAAAATTTATTAAAAAAGCCATGTACATAATGTTTATTACGATAAATACTATTTTTAAATGCTTATTTATAACGTGATTCAATGTCGGTACTCGTAAGTTAGGCTGGCATGGTCACCAAGTGACCAAAAGCCTCAAAAAACCTAGATTAAAAAAAATGTCGGTAAGTTGGAGTTGCGAAAAACGGCCGTTTTTGGCACATTTAAGAACTACCTACAACTTTGCTTGTCGCAATTATGCCATGTATTGTATATTGAAAAATAGTATTTATCGTAATAAACATTTTGTAAATAGCTTATTAAATAAAATTGATTATATTGGAAGATATTATTTTTTTAAGATTGGCGGCGCTAATTGGCTCTATGAAGGCTCTTAATACATCTATAAGGTGTGTTACTGCTGGGCAATCTCCGCTTTCTTTCTTTATTAAGTATGGAATGAATACCTAATTAAAAACGTAATATTGTCGTATACTTTGTAAAATTTATTTTCGTTTCCTAGTGGTCCTGTCCCGCTGCAGCCAAGCGCTGCGAGCGTGCTGGGCCCGCCTCGAGCGGCTCGAGGAGTGCGTATAGCAAGCGCGTGGAGAACTCTGGTGTAGTTCAACAGAGTTCCCCACAAAGCGTGGAGGAGTCCACCGTGGGGTTTTAGTCGGTGCGAGTCTGACATAAACCGTTGCTACCCCTGAGGCGCCGGGTATGCACAAGCATTTCCCCACGAAAAGAAAGCTCTTGCTGGAAGAAATCTCTCTTTAGAGATAAGCACCATCTGTGTACATTATTTTTTTTTGTTTCTAATATTTTTGTATCTTCTTTCGTAATAATAATGAATTAAAAACGAGTGTTAGACAGTAACCTAACCTGAACCTAAATGCAACTGTTATTGTTCATGTTATTGTATTGGGGCCTGAATAACTCTGACAAATAAGTTTGGTCACTAAACCACACGAAGAAGAAGAAGAAAAAAATTCCATGTACCTACAAAAGTAACGCGAAGCCGAGACGCGTATCGGCTAATGCACCTCGGCTTTCGGCCTCCAATCAGCCCAACCAGATTTATAGCTCAACTAAGTAGGCCCGAATAAAATATAACCGACGATCTGTTACCTTGCGAACGAAATGAGCAGCGATTTGCATTGTTACCGATGCCTACGGCTGGCGAAAGGGTGTTCGTAAATTGCGATTACGGTGCTTTACTATAAAGAGCAGGCAAAGAGATCTGAGATTTGACATTTGACAACAATAATAAAATAATAATAAATAATAAAAGACATTTATTCAGAATTTGAATTACGCATTATCCATGCTCGGTGAATAAATTAGAACATGATGAAAAAATTCTTGCCGTGGGCAAGGTTGAACGAAGTTGCGGGGTACAGCTAGTATTACATAATTATGTATTTTACTTTTCAGCTGATATCATTTTTTTTCCAATATTGGCCTTCATTTAGATCAATAGTGGTCAAAAAAATAACAATACTTACGTCTTCTCCACATCTCACTTTCAGAAGGTAGGTAAATTATTTACGAGCATGGCGAATTTGTAAAATTCATGTTACTACCTATTTACACTTTAAAAGTGTAAATACATATTGTTGTACATAGGTACAGAGCATAATTGTATTGTATAAAATATAATTGTATAAAATATAATTGTATTCAAAATTCAAATAAATGCCATCAAACCAAAGAAAAATATTAATCGCAATTTACCGTGTTGTACAGTGCGCGAGGCGCAAGCTCAGGTTTGCATTTGTGTGAGTGCACACAGATATCGTAGAGTGATATTCGGCCTGAGGCGCGACGCGTCCAATACAAACGCAACAAAACACACCCTGCCGCGCACACACCGCACTTCATCTCTTGTACCGCTATCACTCACACAAATGTAAACCTGAGCTTACGCCTCGCGAACTGTACTTTTGCATCTTTATGTTCCCACTTCACTTGGCTGTTCGTATTCGCTATTGGATGTTTGTCGTATTTATCAAATACTTGACGTACATACAAATATGACGAATATTTTCTCAAGCATACCTGGCAATTATGGCAAATACGCAAATACGAATAGCCAAATTAAGTGGGAGCATTAAAGTAAGAATTTACAAGACAAAGCGGTGGTTGAACATTTAGACAATGTCATTTATAAATACCAGACTTTAGCCTAAGGGCGTATCAGACAAAACATGTCCAAAACGTCGCGGCATTCCCTTTTGAGACGGAAATATCTTCGGTTATGCCCTGAGGAAATTAGTTTATAATCTAGGTACTTATAGGGAAAGCGGAAATCATGTAGAGTGGTAACAGTGCGTTATAGGTGTTGAGAGATTGGTACGAATGCCAGCAGATCAATAACATTTGCAGTACGATTTCAATTCTTATGACGCAGGTAATAAGAATTGTGTACAGCCCAAAGCACATCCAGTGTAACACTTTGGACCGTTCTTATTATTTGCGCCGTAAGTGGTGAAATCTTTAAAATTCGCTGAGAAAATCTGAACCAGTGAGGGCTCTATATAATTTTTTGCTCTATATTACTCTGCCTTCTAAAAATGTCCCTGCGCAAAGAAGGTCCAAACGGATGAAATCATTTGCTTTATTGGACATTATTTGGACGTTAACAATGGACCCTTATTTGGACTTTTTTAAATTGTTTTAGTAAGACCTTTGTGTATCTGGTTGTTTATAGGAGATCAATGCTCTGTATGTACAACAACAGATCACACTTGCAGTACGATTTTAAATCTTACGACGCAGATAATAAGAACGGTCCAAAGTCCAAAGTGTTACACTTGATCTGCTGTATTATCTTAGCCGTACGCTAAGATAATACAGGAAGATATATAAGCTATATATATCTGTTCATCCTGTATTTCTAGAAAGCTAATTTTATAGTCGTTGCACTGGTAGAGTCGCGTCGTTTCGTTTCGTCGTCGCCGCCGGCGGGCGACGTCGCTATAATCTGTCACTTGTCACGACAGATAAATACTTCAGTCTCCTGGATATTGTACTATTGTCACAGACAACTGGATAAATAAGACATTCAATTACCAGCCTAGCCAGTTAACTAAACGGTACTTTTGTAGCAAAACTTAGTAAGACATTTATTTATTTTATTTTATTTTATTCGGAAAACAAACAGCTACAATGACAAAATAAATAATTAAATAATATCTATAAGCCAATTATAAGTTTTCACATGTACATATCTACAGATGCAATAATGAAAAATAATCGAACAAGGGTGAATACCATAATAACATAATCATCATCAGCCCGTATATATGAGTCCACTGCTGGACAGGTCTCTCCCAAAGCACTCAACCCTACTCTCGGCCCTCTGCATAAAGTCCCTGCCAGCCATCTTGCTCAAGGTCATCCCTCCATATGGTCAGGGGGGCGTCCCACACTACGTTTACCCGTTCGTGGCCTCCATTCGAGAACTCGTCTACCCCATCGGTTATCGGTTCTACGACAGATGTGACCAGCCCACTGCCACTTCAGTTTACCGATTATATGAGCAATAAAATATAAAGGCATAAAAAGTAATACGTTATTTTTATTTTATTGAAAGTTTTTTTCGATATGTTGCGGATAATTTTACCCCCTTTAGATTTACGTCTTAGCCAGTCCAGTCCAGTGTTTAACACACAAAGCCCGCTCCATACAAAAACACCAAACTGCCACTCGTCGACACTCAATCTCAATATTAAAACCTACTCTATGAATATACCTACCTTATGAATTAGTTCATACGGCTATATTTTACACGACTACAGGAAGGAGAAGTGTAACGGTTTCACTACCCTGTAGTTTAATGCGGATCCTGGATGTCGTTATTAGCCTGGAGTATTGTACAATGTCGTAGGGCGGTGGTACGGTGGAACGATGTACTTAGCCTAGTGTGTACGATGCCCGGGGCGGCTTACGTTGATAATGTAGACCGGGAAACTACTGGAAATAATTTTCTTACAAAAACAAATATGACAAAATTTTGGTACAAATTGTACAGTCGACGACAGAGATAAGTATACAGGGGGCCTCAATAAGGTTGCGATTTTCTAAAAAACTACTGGACCGATTTTAGTAATTCTTTTACAGTTTCGTAGTTTTCACTTTTATCTATCAAACAGTGAAAGAATTTTTGCAATAGGTCAAGTAGTTATTGAGATAATCTCAACCTTAAAACTCTCCTGTACACCTTTCTCTGTGTTCCACCGTACCTATCTGTCATAATTCATTATCTTTATTTCTAACCTTTCTTCTATTCTCGTGTGGTTTAGTGACCAAACCTATTTGTCAAAGTTGGTCTAGCTCACGACATCGAAAGTCGCTACATCGACGGTCGCTATATCGAAAACGTTACATCGACGAATCACTTTATTATTCAGGACGCCCTTTGATGCGGCCTAACGACAGCTGTCAAGCGACAACAACCGGGACCAACTGTTTAACATGCTTTCCGAGGCACGGAGGGGCTCAGATGAAAGTGTCACTAGTGGTCACCCATCCTGGTCCTGACCTCGCTCTTTTCTAACCTTAGAGATTTAGAGGTAGACCGAGGAGGACAACGTCGATAAAATTGGCGATGTCTTGAAAAAGGACAATGACTAACTCGGAAACAGACTGATGGATTTTGATATATCGAATATCATTAGATCCGTCTTGATTGCAGGACTAACATGGCATACAATTTATGGCCACAAAGTAGTGGATTTTAGGTTTTTAGAGTCAAAGTTAAATTTCTTTATTGCAAGTAATTTACAATTACACCACTTTGCAAGGAAAAGGTGCCAACGCTGAGGAGAAGAAAGTGGCAAAAAACTCTCAGCAGCACAATTTTTAAAATAATAATAACACAATTACTTAATAACTAGGTATTACGCAACTATTACTATTGTTAGTAATCTACACTTTATCCCTCATGCGAAACCGGCGACACACACCTGCATGTTCATCGTTTAAATAGTCATTTATTCTGTAATACGCCTTCTTAATAAGTGTTCCTTTAATGAAATTTTTAAATTCAATAGTCATTCTGTGGTCCTGTATAATATCTTTCTTTTCTTCTATTTTAAATTCTTGTCATTGCTCAGTAGACCTCACCATTCCATGCCACGTTATTTTCCAACAGAGCTACCGTGACTTTGATTAGGATCGGCGAAATCATTATCCATATTCGTCTTAGCGACGATTTTATTCTATTTAATACTTAGATTCTCATTTCGCATAGCGGATATACAAGAAAAATTCAAAATTTATGTGTTTTTACCATCAATTCATTACCTTTCAAAAAATTTCCATTTAGCTCCCGACCTATACAACGGCTAATCTACTACACGCCACAGGCGATAAACGCGTATACCACGCTGCGTTTATCTCTGTCTGTCATTCTATTTTGTCATCCATCTGTCCTTGTCTGGCGTTTGGTTTGTACCATTTGTACATCTATTTACTGTCATCCTCCCGAGACACTTGCTAGAGGCGTTAGGAGAGCTATGATCAAGGAAATAAGTAGATATGATGTTTAGACCACGTTCCTAATACACGCTGCGCGATATTTCAAGTGGTAACGCCATTCGCCGCTCTCATTGGCTTACCTGCCCCCTTACCTTGAAGTCTTATAGCAGTATTACTTTCATAATACTTTGTTACTTCGTACAATGACGACCTTAATGAGCTTACTTTAAGGTCGTCATTATACGAAGTAACAAAGTATTATGGAAGTAATCCTGCTATAAGACTTCAAGGTAAGGGGGCTGGCCTGCTGTTGGCCAGTTGGAGCCGCAATTTTTCGTGCAGGAAATGAATAATTTGTTTTACACGATAAGAAGAAACTAATGTTTTACCCACGAATATCTTCCTAAAATAAGGTAGCTTCTCAGTTTACTTACATGTGTAACTCAGATATTATAAAGCATAAGAAGGAGTGTTTTATTTTCAGTACGAGTACGTATACCAAATCAAGTGTGTTTGTTTTGTAAGCAAAAACTACTCATATATTAAGCTTTTCTGTGATTATCGCATAGTTATTTCTGTATTATTACATCAGATCACTTTATTTGCACAATAATGAACAGGTTCAATCAATCAGTTCCTTCAGTGTTACATCACAATAGGTAATTAGACGATCATATTTGTTCACAGTCGACTTAGGTCACACTACCTAATGGTTTCCGATCAGCCCCCTTACCTTTCACTCTTATAGCAGTATTACTTTCATAATACTTTGTTACGTCGTACAATGACGACTTTAAAGTAAGCTTATTAAGGTCGACATTGTACGAAGTAACAAAGTATTATGAAAGTAATACTGCTATAAGAGTTAAAGGTAAGGGGGCTGTAATGTTGGCCGACTAAAACACAGTGCGTAGGTTTATGGTGTATATGTCGGTTGCTTAGACAACAACAGGGACAACCGCATTATCTTTAGGTTTCTGTGAGCATACGTCACTCCTTAAATAAGGCCCTTCCATCTAATTAGCTCGTAGATCATTGGATTTGTATAACATTTTATGCAGGTTGACTTCAAAGGATTCTTTTTAAATTTGAATAAAATAAAAGTTCCGTTTCAGTGAAGTTTAGATTTTAATTATTGTTACTGAATGGAACATTACTAGGTATTACACACTAGTAGATTTGCGAAAGGAGTCAGTTTATATTCTGTTTAGGCTAAGGCAGTTGTCCGACCGCCGGCGATGAGCGAGTAGCGAGTAAAGCTATCAACTATAAAACGAGTGGGCGAGCAGCGAGTATAGTTTTGTAGCTCGGCTCTCAGCGAGTGTCGCTGATCAAACGGGCGATTACTCGCTTCACTCTCCCACTCGCCAGCGTAGCTCAGCGAGAGTCGCCGAGCGATGGAATGTACTTGCTCGGCGATAAAATAGCCGAGCGAGTACTCGCTGGCGGTGTGAACAGGCGGCGATAAACTATTATTATATGCATCTCTTTTAAAATACTACGATGTAGTATCTTTTGTACGTTTCTTGGGCGAGAAAATAGCCTGGATTTACTCGCTTACTCGTCGGCGCTGGGACACCTGCCTTACTTCAGAATTTGTTTACGTTGACTCTTTCCAGGCGAACCTACACAATTAACACAATCGTGTAAGCATGGTTTACCATTAATTGTAGAGAGAGGCGTCTTTGGTGTATTTTGTGAGCTTCGTTTACATCTTCAGACATTGAGCGTGTTCGGCACGTGCCGTGGCAGACCAAATTATCTCCGTCTCACGGTACGGTAAATATAAATACGTTCAACCACATTGTATAGAAGAAGAATATTTTGTTCACTGTCACACACGTTCAATGTCTGTACATGTAAGTCAAGCATACAATCTGTATTTAAAATAAAAATCGTTAAATACCCTTATAAAAATTTATATACCCTTTCGTTATCAGGTTGTCAAAGGTTATCTAGCCAATTGAAATTGGAATTTTAACTAGTTTGTGATCGCTCCATCTAGCTAGTTAAAATTGCAATTTCAATCTAATATATCACAGTCATCGGAGTGTGATATAAAATAAAATATAAATTCCGCTGAACTGTATTTAATACTGAGTTTGAAATTTCGATATGAAGATAATATTTATTATATCATAGTATAATTAGGTATATAAAAATACTCTAATAATCTAAAATATATCTATTTAGACATTATATTTTACGCTTGGGCTGTCTTCAAAACATTGTTCGAAATTAGTTTTGAAACCATAATAATCCTGGCGTCCTGCTCGCTCTTTCGCGGTGTGGCATATGAAAGACAGTGACAGTTGCGTTAAATTTAGACTTAGTAGCCGCTACAGGAATAGAATCAGTAAACTGAAGTGGCAGTGGGCTGGTCACATCTGTCGTAGAACCGATAACCGATGGGGTAGACGAGTTCTCGAATGGAGGCCACGAACGGGTAAACGTAGTGTGGGACGCCCCCCGACCAGATGGAGGGATGACCTTCGCAAAATGGCTGGCAGGGACTGGATGCAGAGGGACGAGAGTAGGGTTGATTGGCGCGCTTTGGGAGAGGCCTACGCCCAGCAGTGGACTGATACGGGCTGATGATGATGATGATGATGACAGGATTAGCTACATTGATTCTAATTTATTTGTGCCTTATTACTTCTTAGAATAGCCGGTAGAGCACATTTTTGTACGCTTTTTGTCGCCACTCTACACCGATACGCATTAGAATAATCACTTTTAACACATCGACTAGTGCAATCTAGTCCATATATAGATCGATTATAGGATGCCGAATTACAGTAATCCCAATTCTTATAATAGGAGACAGAGATCACACACCACTCATATTCATATCCAAAATAACCACAGTTGCTCTTACATTTGGTATTTCCAGAATTCGTATGGAAAATTGGAGGCGTAGAGTTAGTTGAAATGCAATGTTTCTTGTTTCCGCTCCAATCGGCAATGCATTTGTCGTTTATACAATCTCCTAAGCAAGGTGTGCCATAAGTCGTTATATAAGCTTCTTTATGGTATCTCCAGGGTATTCTGTGCTCTAGATTAACAATGGCAACACCAAATAACATTATTTGTATAACACCAAGTGTGTTAACTGTAAACATGATTGGATAAGAATGAATTGAATGAAATATTCGCAAAAAATATCTGTGACTAAAAGGAAGTAATACGGGTTATCGATACAATAATAGATTTGGAATTTTTACCAGAACTCTCATAATACTTTTAGCGATAAGGCCGCCAAAATTGTACATTATGTCTGTATTATTCTGTAATCTTTTTGTGTTTTTAATTGTTGTAATTGTTGTGTTTTATGTACAATAAAGTGTATTTGAATTGAATTTGAATTGAATTGAATACCTACTATAATTTTACAAAAACGATGCCTGCTTAAAATGTAAAATGACAATGCCAGATTCTGCCCCACCATCAACCGCATGATGTACAAGATAACGAATAAATGTAAAAATATCTCCGTGCTTTATTAAAATTATTGGTTTAAAATAAAGTTTTGTACATCAAGCGAGTCGAAAAAAACAGCTTAATTAACCTTTAACTGTGGACGCGCGGTCTCACAGACCGCTCGGAGTTTGCGATATTCGTGTTTGACCCCATCCCTGCATTCCTTGCTCCTAAGGTGCTCAGTACCTTCGGTTTTAGTGGCGAAACGACTGCTGAAGCTGGAGGTGGCGTCGCCGGGTGCAAATCGGGTGAGTTATTTTGCTTCAAACTTTAACCGCGGTCTGTGAGACCGCGCGTCCACATTTCCAATACAAAATTTTTGTGATCGATATTATGTTTGATTTAGGTTGTTTTGTTTCAAAATGTCAAAAACAATGAATCAAGTACTGCCGCATCAAATAGAGCTTCAAGGTCACCGTTACAATAGCGTACAAACAAAATATTTCGAGTTGATGATCCTTCCTTTGAAAATGAAGTAAATAACATACTTTTTTAGAGTTAGACCAGTCAGATAATGAAGAAGTTATTGATGATTGTGAATTTTGAAGCTGACTTCATACAAAATCACGTGAGCGACCAAGAACAGGACGAGGATAGCCCCAGCACTGATGACAAGATACCATTATAAGAAATAACAGTCCATGTAATGATAAAAACTTCCAATAATTTTACTAATATTGGACCATTGTCAGAATTTTTCTGTTTTATTTTATGAAAATGTTATTTTATTTTTTCTTTTTCATATACATTATATTTGAAAATAATTAAGTAGATTTTTCAAAAAAGTTAAAATCTTTTATGTTTTTGTTCCTAAATTTAATCTAAGGTAAATTTAGACTGAAATGTGCCTTAAAATGTTACTTGCCTAGATATATAAAGAAAATAAATAAATAATGAATTAATACATACAAATTATTTAAGTTTGATACCCTTTCAAAATAATAAAAATATTGACTACTAATAATATGACTATTTTCTTATAAATTTGGCCTTGAAATATAGCGGTCCGTGAGACCGCGCGTCCATGGAAGTGTGACAAAAAAATGACGTCCACAGTTAAAGGTTAAGAATTCAGAAAATAGTAAGAAATCGAATCGAATTATTCATTGTTTTTGTTATTCTTCTATAGGAGTTGCGAGAGTAGTAGAAAACGATACTGATCATGAATCAGTATCATTTTCTACGTAGTAGAAAAGTAGAAAGTAGAGTAGTAGAAAACGATACTGATCATGAATCAGTATCATTTTCTACTACGAGAGTAGTATGCAATATGAAACCTGTAATAAGTCCCCAACAAAATGATTGGTACAGCTTAAATGGTCACGTAGTTTTGTAGGTGGGGTAAAGCTCCATTGAAATATGGCAATGTCATTTTCTTGCTTATATCATTGTATGCACATTGAATATTATTTTTAGTCATGTAGCTACATTTTCAAAAAATGTACTTAAATTAATTTTACTCTTTTTAATAATAACGTCTATAATTTTATAGACTTTCCGCTAAAGATAAATGCATTTTACTGCTTAGCATAGGATAAAGTGGAACCGATTTTTGGTCACATTTTATATAATATAATATATCCATTACTCTTTTTTGTTATTTACCTACTTACCCATAATTTAAATAAATCTGGCTTTACCTACAATTTAGTAAAATCTCAATTACGTCCATAATATTAGAATACCCTCTATACATTAATAGATGCTTAAACCTACTTACCCATAATTTAAATAAATCTGGCTTTACCTACAATTTAGTAAAATCGCAACTACGTCCATAATATTAGATTACCCTCTATACATTAATAGATGCTTAAACTCAGACCAAAATAGGATTAGAGATGTCACAGACGATTCTATAAATGCGTACACAAGTCGTAATTTAGGGCCCGGTGTTAAGTAACTTAAATAAGTGTTTAAGTGGCTTCCAACTTTGTACTTGCCACAGAGTTACAATTCTACGATTTGCGTATAATAAATAAAATTAATAAGTAAGTTTCTAGATTTTTAGAGTTAGTTTTAGTAAAAATGTACGTTTTAGTAACAAATAAATAGTATACAAATAAACATGTTCGTAATGTCAAAAAATAAGTAAGTGGGTACGGTGGAACACAAAGAAAGGTGTACAGGAGAGTTTTTAAGTTTGCGATTTTCACAAAAACTACATGACCTATTGCAAAAATTATTTCACTGTTTATTAGATAAAAGTTAAAACTATGTAATTGTAAAAGAATTATTAAATTCGGTCCAGTAGTTTCTGAGAAAATCTCAACCTTATTGAGGCCCCCTGTATACTTATCTCTGTCTTCGACTGTAATAAGAAGAAATCGGTAAAACAAAATCATTACGAAAATAGAGATTTGGTAGAGATTAATATTTAGCGAATGGGCTCCCATACTTTATCTGCATTTTCCACCTAAATAGAGTAATAATTTATACTAAACTATCGTGTATAACATTAAGAGCGACTTGTGATAAAAGATAATCCGACAGTTAGTGACTTAACTCGAGAAAAATGTATGTCGATGTCATGGGTTAAGTTAAGTCTAGGATCTCTTTTATTCCAAATCGCCCTAAGATTTATGACTCATCCCAAAGCTTAACAACAAAACATTACCCTCCTTCTTTCGCAGTCGGGTAAAAATGACAGTCATTTCAAGCTGCTTTTCTGTGATTAATTTCACATTATTGGATCGTATCATTTCATATTCACAATAATGAACATTTTCATTAAATCAGTTCCTTCAGTATTACAGTACAGGTAATGAAGCGCTCAAAGTGACAGCTGTAAGAAAAAAAAACAAGCTGTTTAAGTTGATAATAGATGGCGTTGCACCGAAGTGCGATATCATCGTAAAAAAAACACAGCACCATGAAAAAAAAATCAATGTCAGCTGAATAATTTATTTTTATTGGCTTGTTTGTGTAATTTAAACAATGCAGTACAAATTAATACTAGGTATCAAATACGAAAAGCCCAAGTTAATGTTGACGTCAGACCAGTCAGTGCCATCTAGCGGGGCGCTATCGTTACTTTTTTTTAATGTAACCTTGAAAACCCCTCATTAGGCGATCTTATTTGATTACAAAAACACTTGACGTTGACAGAGAGGAAATTTAAAAATTTCATTAAAGGAACACTTGTTAAGAAGGCGTATTACAGAATAGACGACTATTTAAACGATGAACATGCATGGTGTGTGTCGCCGGTTCCGCATGAAGGGTAGTAATAGTATGTACCTATATAGTTATTAAGTAATTGTATTATTATTTTAAAAGATGTGCTGCTAAGAGTTTTATGCCACTTTTTCTCCTCAGCGTTGGCACCATTTCCTTGCAAAGTGCTGTAAATGTACATTCAAAAAAATATATTGACGAACGGTGGAACACAGAGAAAGGTGTACAGGACAGTTATTAAGGTTGAGATTTTCTTAAAAACTACTTGACCTATTGCAAAAATTCTTTCGCTGTTTGATAGATAAAAGATAAAACTATGTAACTGTAAAAAAATTATTAAATTCGGTCCAGTAGTTTATGAGAAAATCTCAACCTTATTGAGACCCCCTGTATACTTATCTCTGTCTTCGATTGTACAAAAATGTACACAACGTGCTTACTTGCAATAAAGATATTTGACTTTGACTTGTTTTGGGATGCGGTACCTTCAATGCAACACTTTCTCTTCTCAATGTACCATATCCATATCCCGAAGTGTATCATTTAAAAGCCAATCTTAACTCAATGTAAACGCTAGAGCTAATACTACCAGTGATTAATGGTCTGTTAAGACGAGGGTCCAACCAAACGGAGCGGCGTTATGCGCACAGTGACAGCTTTACTGTGGTAACTCTTTTGTGCGTTTCCGTCCTCAATGGTAAATCTTAAGTTAGTTGTTGGTAATTGATCATTGTGTACCGACAACAGCAGATCAATGGTAACACTTGCAGTACGATTTTACAAATCTTACGACGCTGATAATAAGAACGTTACAAAGTGTTACACTTGATCTACTACTATATCGACTAACATACCCTATCTCTCTCACACACACACACTAACCACGACCATCAACACTCACAGACACCAAATTAGTAACTAATGCTTATTTTACTATTTCTGTTTCTAAATGTGTAGTGCCTGGTGATCTGTAACACAGGCTTACACCTAGCACAGACACCAGACTCTCACATCTTGGAACCATACATTGTTATTGCTAGTTGTATAACGTACCTACCATTCTTTGATGTGAGATAAATAAAGATTTTTATTATTTATTATTATCTGCTGTTAGCTGTACAAATGATAGGTTTTTTGTTAGAGAATTTGTGGCACTAGATATGGTAGAGTAAAAAGTCATTTTTAACACAATAACAGCGGTTTCGCTGTGCATCCGATCCGAATCCATGAAAATACGTTCCGAAGTAGACAAATCGGATATAGTGCCTAAACCATTGACCTACAAACAACTAGATACACATCAGTCTGCTTTCTACAAATGTACGAGCGCAAAGAAGGTCCAAACTGATGAATGGACCCTCGTTTGCTTTATTGGACATTATTTGGACGTTAACAATGGACCCTTATTTGGACGTTTTTTAAATTGTTTTAGTAAGACCTTTGTGTAGGTATCTAGTTGTTTATATGAGATCAATGGCCTAAATAGATAGTTCTACGACTACTTCGGAATGTATTTTCGCGGATTCGGATCGGATGAAGTGCGAAACCGCATGTAAGCATAAATAAACCTTTCGTCGTGTCCTTAAAAAAAACGGTCAAGTGCGAGTCGGACCGAGGCTTCCGTACAGCGTAACTTAACCGTAACTTTGCTCTAACAAAACGATAAACTAGATTTAGAAACCAACTTATCTTTTCCATTATCAAAATTTTATGTCCATACAGCGATATACTCCTGATTAGTTCATCATCAATTGTAAGTTCGTAATAAGAAAAGAAAAAAAAACAATATTTTTGGGGAAATGTAATTTACAGTTTTCGAATGTTTTCCTTTACTTGTGCTGATAAGGCTTTTTGCCAAATTTCATGATATGCCATATCTTTAGATTGCGTTGACGTAGAAGTTTGATTTTTTCAGGGCTGCATGAGGTTGCAGACCGGAGTAATTAGTATTAATTTCAACTTGATCCGTCCACGCGTTTCTGAGATATAGGTCTTGACAGACAGACAGACAACAAAGTGATCCTATAAGGGTTCCTTGATATTTTTCTTGCCTGATATTGCTGCTATTTGACAACAGAAAAAGATGACCCCAGATTTAACGACTTAAAACGACTAAATCTCCATACGTTTTTCTCGGGTTTAGTCGCTAAATCCCGGGTTATCTTTTATTCCAAGGTTTGATAAGGGACTAAGAGTTGAATCAGACTTTTCATGTCACCATTGAAGTGCTGTGGACTGCATGACATTGCTTTCCCATAAATTACAAGAAACCACTATCCCCTAATAATTTCACAGTGGCTGCCCCTACACCCAACAAGAATATAGGAGGGAAAAAATTAAAATTCTCTTGTGGAGGACTGAAGACGCGATTTTTATTAAAGCAAAAAATGCCGAAAAGCGCTCGTGGAAGGCTACACGGCCCCGCGGGAGGCTTTTATAAGGCGAACAATAAATCAAGGGCGGGAAAATATTTAAAAGCTTGCCTCACCAAGATTCGTTGGTGGGATCCACTTGCAGCCAGTGGATTCGCTCTCGTTAGCAAGGATTCTTTAGAAAATTCGGTATTCTTCATCGTGTATGTGATGGCTGACCTCTGGGTGCAAACTTGGAAGGGATCAACAACGGATGCGCTAATCTGATATCTCTATCTCATCAGTGTAATTTAGTAGGAATACTAATTAGCCATGTACTTATACAGTGTTATCGTTTCACAATCTCGAAGTTAATTATAATAACAATGTTGATAACATATAAGTACCTAATGGAATAGGAAATCTATCAATCACTAGTTTCGGTCATGAGTGTGATACCTTATATTATATTAAGCTTTTCTACTGACATAGTCTAAAGTAGATAGTATTTATTCATAAAAATAACTATTACAATATTAACCTAAAAAAATATAAACTAAACTAAAAACTATATGTACAATAGGTCGTTTGAACTATCTGAATGGCTTAGCATTAAAGATAGTTCAACCGATCCCCGTTGTCCGGCAACGTGCCCAAAATGCTGGCGGCATTTTCCCTCAAGTCTAAAGTTTACATAAATTGCAATATGAATTTGTAAAGTTATTGAATAAATAAATACTTTCCATTGCAATAGGTACGTTGGACCTACTACTCTTTTTTGATGTTACCATTCCGAGAGTGGTATGAATTTATTGGACCAAAGTAGAATACGACAAATCTAGTGGGCGGCCGCAGTATGGCAGGAACATGGCTCGTTTCCTGCTACATGAAATACCATCTTCACGCTATATATACGCTATATAGCCAGCAGCTGTATAGCGCTCAAAATATAAGGAAAGACGAATAATATATCCTCAGATTTTTAGGGAAGGAAAACCTTCGGAATCCCTTGCAAAGTGAAATGATTGTACAGTGGAGATATAAATGACGCGACCAACTTGTATAATCAATCGTTTGATTGGCAACCTAGGTCGTTTAGTCATTTCATAGAACGGCTTGGTAATGACATCGTAGGCAAGCGGGTAGCCTCCATGATGCGGCGGATGCGGGATAGCGCCAACAGCCTGCAACTGTGGCAGAGAGGGTTAAAGTCCCAATTCTTAAACACTGCGGGTCACCACCACAGACCACTTACCTCATAGACATGAAATCGGTTCAAATGACAATGCCAGATTCTGCCCCACCATCAACCGCTAACCTGTACAAGATAACGAATAAATGTAAAAATATCTCCGTTTTTTATTAAAATTATCGCTTTAAAATAAAACTTTGTACTTTGTTAGGATTCGAAAAAAACAGCTTAATTAAGAAAATAGTAAGAAATCGAAGCGATTTCGGTATTCATGGTTTTTGTTATTCTTCTATAGGAGTTGCGAGAGTAGTAGAAAATGATACTGATTATGATTATGCAATATGAAACCTGTAATAAGTCCCCAACAAAATCATAGGTGCAGCTTAAATGGTCACGTAGTTTTGTAGGTGGGGCAAAGCTCCATTGAAATGTGGCAATGTCTTTTGCAAGCGAAAAATTATGTCAACGATGAGCACATAGAGACGAAGTGGGAACAGGGGTGCCGTATTGAAGAGATGCGTCCATGTCGATAATATCTCTAGGTTACACGTGTCGCGAAGCAATGTTGCGCTCATGTGCGGGCAGACACGGGCGCTCTCCTGTTACAGGTCTATGGGGTAAGTGGTTACTACAGCCAGTGACACGGACCGCAAAGTAATAATAAATAGTTTTGTTAGTTTATTGACATCTTGTAATTTAATTTATTGATTTACTTGTCATTATTATTTTGGGATTTAATTTAGGTTATAAACTAAACTAAAAACTATATATACAATAGGTCGGTTGAACTATCTGAATGGCTTAGCATTACAGATAGTTCAAATGATCCCCGTTGTCCGGCAACATGCCCAAAATGATGGCGGCTAACATAGTCAATAATAACATTGTCCATAACTAACAATGGATCGATCGTTATCTGATTATGAAATAATTTAAATCCATGGAAGTATCTCAGCGACTCGACTGAACAATTGAAATTTTTGATCTTAGTTCCCTTACATAATTACACTCAAAAAGGTTTTCATGTAGGTATTTGCGTTACCATGCCCTTTTCAAGTCCCTAAATAATATGCTACTTTCTACCATAGAACAATATGGGATTACTACAGGAAACTGCGTGCCAAATAAGAAAACCAGTGTTGACTAATTTCACCACAAGAAGGATGGTATTTCCACAGGAATTCGAATACATTTTCTGCTCAAGTTTCCTGTATTGAAGAAAAAACCAGTTTGAGTAATGAATCTAAAGTTTATTACAAAGTTGCGCGAAAGTTAAATCTTTTGCCTGAATAACTCTAATTACCAGTTTTAACCGGAAAACTGTTTTCGATGCAGTTATTACTCCAACTTTCATAAAGTTACCTCATTGAAGAACTTGGGTTTAGGGATTGGCTTAAACTGGTAATTTCGGGTTTTATCCGTTATTTTTGTAGGCCGTAAAGAGATCTAATGAAGGAAAAGAAGAAGGAATAGATATCATCATCATCAGCCCGTATCAGTCCACTGCTGGACGTAGGCCTCTCCCAAAGCGCGCCAATCAACCCTACTCTCGGCCCTCTGCATCCAGTCCCTGCCAGCCATTTTGCGAAGGTCATCCCTCCATCTGGTCGGGGGGCGTCCCACACTACGTTTACCCGTTCGTGGCCAGGAATAGATAATGAAGGACAAACTAAAGATTTTCCATCTCTATAGTATACTTACTTACTTACTCCGCTGGCTCAGTGACCCGAAGTGGATCTTGGCCTTTGCAACGAGAAGCCGCCAGTCGTGCCGGTCCTGCATCGACTGCCACGCGTGTGTCTGCAGTCGGTGCAGGTCTTTATCGACCTCTATATCGATCTCTATAGTAATTAGGAATTATTCAATAAATAATTGCGAATAAATAAATGAGAGCTCGGTGGCGCAGTGGTTGGGTCAATGGACTTGAAATATGGAGGTCCCAGGTTCGATTCCCAGCCAGGGCAGCCATGTACCAATGAGTTATCCTCGGTTTTTTCGACGGAAAAACTTACGTACATTTACCGAGTGCTCTCAAAACGGTGAAGGAAAACATCGTGATAAAACCTGCATGTCGTAGAAGAAAAAATAAATATAAGGCATGTGAAATCCGCCAACCCGCACTGGGCCCGCGTGGTGGATTATGGCCCCAGCTCCCTCGATGTAAGGAAAGGTCTGTGACCGAGCAGTGGGGCAATATAAATAGACTGATGATGATGATTCAATAAATAATTAGGTTTACTCGACTTGGTCACCATGGTGGCCTTGAATAATAGCTGATGGTTGGTTGGGTTAGTACCTACGGTGGCCAAGTGGACTAAATAGATCAAAGTTTCATAAAACCTCAACCTACGCTACGATTAAACTCCGGTCTCAACTTCCTTGGTCCAATGACTATTCATTCTTTGGTCCCAAAACGGACCTCCATTACGTCTCTACGTCTACCCCCATTTCAGAGCTCTGACGGAAATTCTAAGCATAAAAATGAACTTTTCAGCTTTATGAAGTTGGTGCTTGTAAAGAGTTTCGTGGGACGTTGAACCAATATGCCCAGCACACAATATTTTGTGAATAATTAAAAAGTAGTGAGGGTAGTCAGTTAAACAGTATTTTCGAAAAGGTTTGTCTTGAATTACTTAGTAGAGAGTTGATTTACATACAACAACATTGAATACAACAACGATACCTAAAATTTCTTGCCGTACGCAGGACTTCAACCTGCGACCTTGTCATTCCGTGACACGCTCTTACCAACTGAGCCACCACAGATTACGCCATATTATGTCGGAAAGCCCAGCGGACGACGACCATTCGGACGTCCTAGATACCGCTGGGGCGAAGAGGTGCAGAAGAATCTGCGAGAGCTGCAGGCGCTCGACTGGCGTCAGACAGCGCAGGAGAGGCTGCAGTGGCGCTCTGCGGTGTCGGAGGCCAGGATCCACTTTGGGTCACTGAGGCGGGTTTTGATCGGCCGGCAACGGACAGAAATCTTTGGTGAAGTCTTGCAGTCATGGTCTTCATTGTGAACTTTACCCGAGGATCTGGGTCTGCATCCTGAAAATATAGATAGTTTTTAAATTCAAATACCTATGCAGTGTCTAAAGAGCCACCCGTTTTATGTTTTCAGTCTTCAAGATCTAAGAAACTGTTAACTAACGATTGACGTGGTGAATCCTGTTTTAACGAAACCCTTGCCCAAGCTTCGCAACTCGATGACTTCACCATCCGATGGTTTTCGGTCCTTTTCGTCTTCATCACTTGATGATGATAATGTACTGGTTACCTGGTAAATAATTGCAAATAAAAATTACCACAGTACCATCTAGGTCTAATGGTACCACGGCAATAAAAAACGTGATATCATTAATGGTACAACGGTAAACAATAATTGCCACAGTACCCCCAAGAGTAGGTAAAGTCTACTAGTGGCACGGTAAAGGAAGGCTACTACAGAAAATAAATACTATGAAATACATTTACATAATACCTATAAGTTGCAATCAAAACCCACGGGTATAATAGAACTCCTCTTCATAGCTTCTGTTTCGCAACCAGGAACCTCTGGAGGCTTGAAGACAGGAACGATGCAGAATCTGTTGTCCTCATTCGTGTTGAAGACGAAGAAGGAGTTGGACAGGGGCGGGAGACATTTCAGCAGGATATGCGTCCCTGCCAGCAAGGCACACAGAAGAGCAGCGGCAACGGCAATTACTGGTATGTAGCCAAGACGTTGTATTGGTAACTCGCAGTCTGATTTCTTTTCGTCAAACCTTTGGAAAGTGGTGAAATGTTATTTTATGAAGACCAGCCCAAATCCATTTAAACGTGCATGTAAGCCGCGAGGTATCTTTCTAATATGTTGACAGCGTAAGAATTTAAATATTAGGTAACTGGAGAAAAAATGTCGTCACTACCAGAATTCGAACCTGGGAGCTCGCCATTCCTTACCCCGCTTTTTTCCAACAGAGACACCGTAACTCGGATTCGGATCTGCGAAATCTTTCTCCATGTTCCTCTTAGGGATGAAGCATAAGGATTATCACAAAATGTATTTATCATATTTCTAACTTGAGAGGTTAGAAAAAGGCTGGCATGGGCCAGTCTAGTCAGTCAGTAATAGTCAATAACTTTAAGACTACAAACGAGCAAAGCGTTAAAGTCATATATTTCAAGTAATGTAAAAAATTAGGCTCTTACCAATCAGGAACTCCGCAGTTCTTGATGCCATCGCAAACAACACCACTGGTGAAACAGTATTCCCGCTCACCCATCATGCAAACGGTCTCATTGGCCCTGTTGCATCGTCTTTTTGGACTACTGAGACGAGCTGTGGTAGCTGTGAGTTGATATTGATAGGCCTGTTGACTATTTTACTGTTAATTAGTGCATCAGAACGGTTGTTCTCAACATAATGATGGACATCATGTGAATTGGCTTAGGGCACTATCTCATTAAGACACCATGGTCAGCGGGCAATTCAGTAATCATCACCAATATAGTTTCGCAACCAAGCGGGCACCAGGTGAGGTACTATCCATATCCGCTATACACATTTTGCTAATGGCACGATTGGTTGTTCCATCACCTGTGCCTGTGTCCTAAAGAAGTTACTCTACTTTCTGTGGTCGACCTTCGACTCAAATTGCTGGAAACTGTTCCAGCACGTAAGTAGAGAAATAAGACGAATTTAAGACTAAAACTCACATTGATATCAGAATTGATACTACTATTGCTATTGAATCGAATTCGAATTCTTCCTCTGACACTAGCACTGTAATACGAAGAGTAGACGTTCCTGCCTTCGACCTGGCTGCAGAGAGACAAGCAAATGTCGTTCTTCTTCAACACGGTAAAGCTGTTAGGGTTGAAGAAGCAGTTGTCGCTGATGCTGTTAGGGTATCTTATCACAATGAGTATAGGAGTGTTCTTGTCTGTTACGATTTCTACGAGGCATTCGTAGTCGATTTCTGTTAGCGTTCGAAATATCTGAGAATGTAAAAAAATACAACTTGCTAGAAAATCCAGAGCAAAATTTGTGGGAAGACGAATCTTAGAAGGAGGAATGTAGGAATTTATCTTTACCTTATCATAGTACCTCCCAATGCTATCTTATAGTATATCCTTAATTATTTCTTGCTTACCAGGGTGATAGTATCTGACATTCCCATGCCAAAAGACAAGTCGTATCTCAAATGCTCTGAAATGGCACAATCTGTGCTGATATCTTTAGGACGGTAGAGTAGAAACAGACCACGTCCTTGAACATTGTCTATGATAATGAAAAAGTTTATCATAATCATAGCAAATACCATGCTTCATGATTTTATACAAATATCGATTGTTACATTTGACTTTCCCAATGATCGCAAAAACACTAATCACTGAAGCCATGGCTTCACAGATAAGCATTTAATGATGCATAATAATCTGACTGAGGCATGTGCAATTGACCAAGTTTTCAAGTTTAAAGCCGAATATATACCGAACATAAATACCGTAGTATAAATACCATTAAAAACGGAAACTCCAGTATCTAGGTCACATAATGAGGAGTAAGAAGTACGATCTTCTACCACTAATTCTTTAGGGAAAGATCCAGGGCAGAAGAAGGCCAGGTATATCATGGCTCAAGAACTTACACCAATGGTACGGCAAGAGTACCAGGTCTCTGTTCCGTGCGGCGTTGTCGAGAGTGCAGATTGCCATAATGATCGCCAACCTTCGTAAGAAGACGGCACCATAAGAAGAAGAAGTGTAGTATATCTTTAGCGTCTTGGATAGAGTGTACCCCATAGGATGGAAATTCATTCCATCGATGAGCGCTGGCTCGAATATTCGTGGGGTCGATTGCCATAGGCTCGAATAATATAATTAAAAAAAAACATTTAAAAGTTTATATTTTGGGTTCAGTAATATTATCTACTTAAATAAACCATATTTAAAATTAATAGTAATAATTAAACTTAAATTGCAAAGCATTTTAAAATAAAATAAGTGAACCTTCACTTGTTAAGCCCAATAAGTATTTTATACGATTTTAAAACGACCAAAATTCAATTACCATGTTTACTCTTCAATTTTGCAGTAACTTGGTGAAACACATCAAGCAATTTGGGGTCCATCAGTCAAATTGGATTGCCATGGACAAACGGACGGATGCACTATGAAATTGAATTACTTTTATAACATTTAAAAGCGACGCTAGCGAAATGGAACTTTTTACAAACAGTATACTGTCACTAACAAACGATTCGGAGCTGTCGTGGACGAAAGAAAGGAATAAATAATTGAAGGTAAACACTCTATTAGCAGTTGAACATGAAAAAGGATCGAAATTTTATACAATATAAATGTAATTATTAATGCTTATTATTACATTTTTAAATAAGGCCTATCGTATTCCACATACCGTATAAACCATCAATCAAGTATGTAAAATTTCATGGCCTTAGTTTCAATAATATGTAAAATGTATGTAAAAAATCGGAGTAAGACTAAGGGTGACCGAGTGGTATGTAGTCTTATAGTTCCCAGTCCACACCGCCAAATATTATTTTAATATCAGCATTTTATTCATTGTTGCCCATGTGAAACAAAATAGGTAACTTACTTCTCATTACTAAATTGATGCTTATCGAAACTTACTTCAGCTGTAAATGAGAAATTGAGAATTTTTTATCACGACCGTGATTCGAACCTGAGACCTCGCCATTCAGTGTCACGCTCTATTCCAACAGAGCCACCGTGATATCGTACCCAGATCGTCGAATTTATTCAACATATTCGTCTTATGGACGGTAGCCAGTAATTGTGCAATTACTCAAATTCATGTTTAACGTTGCAGTTAGAAATCATGTTTTTAATTAATGACGTGTTCCTTTTTCATTATTATGTTGGGATATATGCTTGCATATGCGCTATGCGAAATGAAAATCTAAATGATAAAAAAATTATATATTTGTCATTTAGATTTTCGTTTCGCATGGCGCATTTGCAAGAAAATACCAAAACATACGTCAGCTGCATTAACCGTCTTTATTTTTTCGTTGCATAAGCTAACTCTCATAAGATATTTTCTAGCTCCAGTTGTTCCGTCTATTATTAATTAAAAACCGAAAACGTACCAGTTAAACCCGAGAGCGTTCCGAAACGAAATCAAAGGAGTAATTCGATTGGAATCGACGAGTGAATCGAGAGTATCCACCGAAACGTTGCCTTTGCAGAAACATGTTTTGCAGTTGACAGAATTATTCTTGAGGCATTTTAGATTTCGGACCGCGCTGTTGTTTCCGATCGGTTAGATTTTTAAGGCAATGCAGGAGTGTTGCTCCCTGTTAAATAATTTGTCATCGCAATATACGAAAAAAACTAATTTACATACATCATGAAATTTTAGTGGTTGCTTTCCTGTGGCATAATGATTTGTCATCTGTAGTAGGTACTATTGAGTTAAACTTGAAAAATAGACCTAATGGTAAAATTTAATAATTTTTAATAAAAAAATTTAACTCGAAAAAATAATAGATGATAGTAACTCACTAGACGTAGGTACCTACCAAACAGCAAGTGCCTTGCATTGTGCCTCGTCCGCCGGCCGCTCCGCGCTGAGATATCGCGGTGTTACTATTGATTCGCGAACACTATCGAGTTCAGTTTTTCACAATTTAAACTGTAATTTCATGATGATACAGGGTGGGCAACCTTACCAATGTAATACTTATTTATCATGAGTAGGTACAACCCCCAGTTTCAATTTGTCGAATGAATTCAAGGACACCCTGTATAGGTAGAGTCGACAGCACAATATCAATTGTAATACATTCAGTACGATTTCAAGTTTAATGATGCAGAGAATAAGATAGAAAATCCAAAATGTTACACTTGATGATCTTTTGACTGTATACAGTTGATAAAAGTAGCGTAATACTTTTAGTACAGTCGACAGCAGATCAATGGTAACACTTGCAGTACGATTTCAAGTATTAAGACGCAAATAATAAGAACTGACAAAAGTAAAAAGTGTTACCATTGATCTGCTGTCGACTGTACCTAATCCTAAAACCATAGGGAAGCATCGCAATCAACAATTGCACACGTAATCTAATATAGCCGTTCACAGCCTTGTATAAATATAAGTACATAAACATATTTCCAATCAAACCACACACAGGAATCGACATATACCATCCAGGAATCTTAATAAAATGCGTTGGTAAATTTCCTCAAGACCAATATTCTGTCCCATATCCTCAGTTTTCGATGAAATAAACTAAACTTTGTGATGTGATACTGAAAGTTAAGTTTGGCTTGATGTGGTCAAAGCTTATGGCTTTTATAAAGGAGAATGAACAACATTGGTTCGCGTCTAGCAACGAACACAGGCGTATAAATAACGTTGCACAATAAACTTGAGCTAAATCAAGGAGTATTGTGAGGAAGCTCCCTCCTTGTTAGCTGTTCCGTGTGAGACCGCTGATTTTTTATTTGATATCTCAATAAACCCTTGTTTGGTAAGGGTTCTGAACCGGTTTCAACTGGATTTGTGGATAGAATTCCATTTTTTTGTTCGAGGGTGTTTGATTTATAAATTTATTTCGGCTATTGTTTGGTTAGGCTGTTATAAAGTATATGGCGGTAAGGAATTTTAAATTGTTCGGTTAAGTCTTTTTGTTTGTGGAGTTCTGAGTCAAAACTAAGTTATTGAAGGTGAACTGAGGATTCCATTGTACGTAATTTTATGTTCATTTCACAGTCAATTTCATTTAATATGAAAAGGCTCCTGATACTACGGAATGTCTTCATCATAAAACAAGAATTTAAGACCATAATTAGTTTTATTTTAAACCTGCGGTTTTTATTCAATAAAATAAAAATAACTTAATAACTAAAATAATATTACTTACTTATAAAATAAAACTATATACTGAACGAATACGTCGTTAAGCTCCCCGTATGCCCAGCGGGGTTACTCTCACCTCTTATAGCGAGCGATCCAGTTTAGGTTCCTAAACTGACAATTTGCTACAATGACGTTTGACGTCATTGTAGCAAATTGCAGGACGCTGGCAACATTTCCTCGCTGTATCGCAATACTGAGTCGCTGATCGAGGTAGTTGCCACTTGCCTGCCCTGGGATCGCCCGAGACATGGACAATCGGGTAGACAGCTCGTGGATGAGACGTTTAGAGTCTGTCGACCATGGGCTCATTGTTTCTGCCGCAAGCACCGCAAACTCATGATGTGGAGGCAGTCGTGAGTATTTGCGGCGCTTGAGTATTTGCGCCTATTCGGCAGCAGCGTCGGCCTTATGGGAAGTAGGTACCCTGGATGGACGGAGCGAGAGTATCTACACAAGTCACGTCCCACACCAGGGTCCTTCCCAGGCGTCACAGTATCAATTTAGCGCCATAAGGCCTCTTTCCGCCGTCCTTGAGCAAACCGCGTGGCTCCAATGTGGCTGCACGGCCGCGGTAAGAGAGCACGACGGAATGTCTTCATCATAAAACACGAATTTAAGACCATAATTAGTTTTAATTAACCCTGCGGTTGTGTATCTATCTATCCCCGTTTATTACACTGTGTTTCAGACAAAACATTGCAAGAGAGAGATAATCTGTGAGTGACGTAATTCAAGATCACTTATTTCAACTTCACGTTGAAGTTTAAAAATGCCATCTCAAGTAGTGTTTAAGCTTCTTGAAACCTATCTAATGTCAAAGATAACATTAACTTTGATGCCGATAAGGTTTTTACAGCAAATGCTATATTTAAATTTCAAGCCACGCAGAATAGGGAAGTTCAATCGACACGAGCGAATTCGAAAATTGCAAATAACAACACTCGCTACGCCCACTTTCGCTACGAACATCCGATAATCGAGACGTAGGAGTATCAGATAAATATGGCGTAATTGACATTTCGATCACGTAGGCGCCCCGTCCTTTGGTGCAACTGAAGCTTACAAGGAGGTATAGGTTTTGGAGCTGCCAATGTTTATTTTGATTATTTTACATTTTCTTTGTTCAACTAATGGTTCACTAAATACTTATATCCATATTTATAGACAGTTCTGCCCTGTTACCATGAATCCACCATCTTATAGCAGGATTACTTCAATAATACTTCATAATTTCGTCATGACGTCCTTAATAAGCTTACTTTAAGGTCGTTATGGTATACGAAATAACAAAGTATTATTAAAGTAATCCTGTTATAAGACTTCATGGTAAGGAAACAGGAGCTTAGCGTGAGCTGTGTAAATTTTTTATGAAATCTAACCGTGTTTAAACTTTCGTAGTTTTACCAAAGTGGTTGACAAAACTCAGCAAACTGAAGTGGCAGTGGGCTGGCCACATCTGTCGTAGAACCGACAACCGATGGGGCTAGATTGGTTGTCGAGTGGAGGCCACTAACTGGTAAACAACGCGGGACAATCCACGACCAGGAGTGATGATCTGCGCAGGGTGGCTGGCAGAGACTGGAAGCAAAAGGCTGATAATCGGGTTTAGTAGCTTGCTTTGGGAGAGGCGTATGTCCAGTGGACTGATACGGGCTGATGATGATATGAGCTCAAATGAAATCAAATCGACTGCTCACATTTGATACGATTCCGATAATTTTATGTGATCGGGCTACTGAATACTTTTACGGTTAGCCTACATTGTATAACTTCACTTTCCATGAACAGTGTTTATGTCACTTTCACACTTCGTTAAAAACCGTTAACTAGAAAGGGACCGAAGGCCTCAGACGTGAAAAAACTTAAATCACATTTATGGCTAACCGGGGTTCAGTGCAATGTCAGTAATTTCAGTTTTCTGCCATAGTTTTACGTTGAGCATCTTGTGAATGAGAGATTCCTAGCATATCATGTTCTATCATTAAAACCCCTTTGATATCTACTGTTACAAGTGAATAAGAGCTTTATTGCAAAAAAAACTAATTACTACAAAATAAAACTAACTTAATATCTAAAAAAAATACTTATGAAATAAAACTACAAACTAAAGAACGAACACGTCGTCGAGGTCCCCGTTATGTGGCATGGTGCCCAAGACGCTGGCAACATAAGCTGTTACAAGTTTATTATCTAATTTCAAAACAATGTCGCCTCCATTACCCATGGATCTACGTAACCCTTCCACACGAACGCAGAACACCGCGCGAATAGATTCCCAACACACTGCGGTCTACACTACAACTAGCGAAAAATACTCGAGGAGGTGCAAGATTTTGCGCACCACCTCACATCTTGCAATACGTGAGAATTGTCGTTATTTGAAACTATATTTGAGAAGAGTATTTGTATGTATGCTGTATAAAAATGTGCTGTAAAGATGCGTTCATTGCGTAGTACTCGTATGTGTCACTTTTGAAAATGGCGACATAATGACGGTTGCAAAATTATTTGTCAAAATTTTGATTTTACTGTAGGTTTGTCACGTTAAATTAATTATAAAATGCGAATATCAATCATTTTGTTGGAATTTTTTCGATTAATTATTTATACAATAGCAATTTCCAGCTACATTCAAGAGTCCCACAACAGTGATGTTTTGTATGTTATTCTCATTTATTGTTGTATTAAATATGTGGTGGTAAATAAATAAATCTTTTTTGTTTCTTTACAGGGCTCGGAGTGATAGTGAACGTGACTGATGATCTGCGTTGTCCAGGTCCGGCGACTCCTCTGGTGGAAGAGCAGACTACGACGTAACATGAATTACTCTGTAACATGACATTAGCAAAAAACGAACTGTCGTGTCCTTTAATAAAATAAATAATATACTTAGTACTTACATAGTATATGATAAAAGTACCTACTTTAAGAGATTATTTTTATATTTTAGTGTGATCTCTGAGCTTAATCTCGGTCTGACTTTGGACTGATCTTGTTCTACTCAAGGACTAAGGTTAACCTGGGGTTGGATTTAATTTAATATTTGAGCTTTGACCGTCGTCCTGACTTTGATCTGGTTAGCCTCTAGTTCGATTGTATTACAGTATATTCGAGTTTTTGCAACAGGTTAGCAATTTCAGCATAGCTTTAATACCTACTATATAAAAAAAAGTAAAAGAGCTCGGTGGCTCAGTGGTTGGGTCAATGGGCTTGCAATATGGAGGTCCCAGGTTCGATTCCCAGCTAGGGCAGCCATGTACCAATGAGTTATCCTCGGTTTTATCGACGGAAAAACTTACGTACATTTACCGAGTGCTCTCAAAACGGTGAAGGAAAACATCGTGATGAAACCTGCATGTCGTAGAAGAAAAAAAAATCTAAGGCATGTGAAATCCGCCAACCCGCACTGGGCCCGCGTGGTGGATTATGGCTCCAGCTCCCTCGATGTAAGGGAAGGTCTGTGCCCAAGCGGTGGGGCAATATAAATAGACTGATGATGATATAAAGTTTGTTATTCTGATCTTTATGATACCTACATATTATATTAAATATAATATGTAGGTATTAAATATATTATATTAAATATATTATTTATTGTGTATTTACATATTATATTAAAATTAAAACTCCCCATCGGCATACAAACCATACGTGGTTTCGCCTGAGATGGGAAAGTAGATTTTAAATGTATTTTTATAAAATGTCATTAAACAATAAATTAAAAAAAAAAAAAAACAGCTGTATCAAATACACCCGTTACTAATCAAGCTACCCTAAACGATTTTAAGATACGACTTAACATAATAATTTAGTAACAAAGTTACCGAGGGTGTCCCCAAGTGACACGGCTCAGCTACTTCCGTCATCAACGCACGTTCCATATTCAAAAAGTGTAAAGCTATCCCTTTAACGATCAAGATAAACTCCTTCTCAACACGCGCCCCTCTCACAAAACGTCATAAAACGAACGCACAGATTAGACCTACGTCACGTTGCGTATCAAACGCATAAATCACAACTCCCGCCACGAATTATTTAAATGCCATAATGACTCACGAGCAAAAGTTAAGGGCGCACCCTGTATTTATCACGCCGGACCTCGGGATTACGGGAAGGGTTAATAAATGCCGGTTGCATGGAACGCGGCCATTTTGTTTTTATCAGCGTTCGAAATTCGAATTATGAACGGTGATTTGTCTGTGGTCGGGTTTTTAAAATCTATTCCATTTGGATCAAGTGGAGCGTGGTATGTTTATTGAGATTTTTTTGTAGTTCAAAGGCAAAGGGGTTGATCGTGTGTGGTTTATGATTGTGACGTTATTTCAATGGAATTTGTCGAATCATTTTCTGGCCTGACAGAGTATGAATTTAAAAAAAAATGTTAAATGCCTTTGCTATGATATCGTAAATAACTTTCGTTCCTATTTTTTGCTAAATTTTTCTCCATAACACATTCTGCAAACTTGGAAACTTGCTTCATAATCATCGTTGACATTATCTTATTGGAAAATATTGACTGAAACCCAAACAATGTGACAGTAAACCGCCAAATTGGTATCACTATCACTTAGATCGAGGGATAAATCAACTCAGCGCGCAAAATGGACACAGACAATATTGGTGCCATTGTTTATTTTTCGGACAAAAAGTCACTTGGTTAGGTTGGTGTGCTCCCAGTCAGTTAAAATTGATAATTTGTGTGTTTTTGTGTAATTAGCACCTTTATACAGGGTGTAACGTAAAGGGTATATGAAGCCGAAGGGAGGGTGTTCAGTATCGGTAACTGAACATCTTTTGTTCTACGACTTTTCGATTTTAACGAATTTATTTTTTGACTTTTCATACATTTCTTACCGGTCAGCTGATCGATTTGTATGAGACATATATTTATTTTTATTTTTTATTCGAAAAATCGTAGAACAAAAGTTGTTCAGTTACCGATACTGAACACCCTCCCTTCGGCTTCATATACCATTTACGTTACACCCTGTATTACACATTTATCTTTTCATATTTAATTTAATAACAATTCTAATACCAAATCAAAATATTCAGTAAATATTTAACGGCAACGAAGTTTTGCTAATATTGGACCGCGTAAAGTAAAATACTGAATTATTGTTATTTGAACAGTGTGGAAATATAATTTTGTAAGTATTGACATTGACCTAAAGCAGATTTCGAAATTGAACTGGATTTTTATCACACTTTAATAATGTTTTTAGAATTAAAACTATAGTGAGCCATTACTACAAATTATTATAGGTATACAAACGGATTTCACTCACTTATATTGTTGAAGTCGGCAATTAGACGAGTTTAATAATGGACCATCACTAGGACGCGATCCAAAAAGAATCTCATTGCTTTGGTAGCACACGATATTAAAAGTTTTGCTATAAAGTTTGAATAAGCATTTGTATGTATATATTTGAATGTATATAATATTATGTAGGTATCAGTGTAATTTATTATAATTATATCCATATGAATGTGTTGCCATGGTGTCGAAATTTGCTGTATTTATTATTATGTTGTTACTATTTGTGAAAACCTGTAATTGGCTTTGTGTTACTATTGTAGTTTATGTATTCTGTCATAGTTGTGCTGTTGGTTTTCCTATGAAAATAAAATAAATAAATAAATAAGAAATGAATAAGGATTTACCTAAATAGCAAACAAAAACATCAGTGATGTTTGAGAACAACCCGAATGGGGTGGGGTGGCCATTTGTTACAATTTGCCCGTTCGATCCCGGATGCGGGCCGTCTCTAATGGGCAATGCTTTATTTGGCTGCCAAAGATCCCGGCTGATGGCTTTAGAGTTAACTCCGTGACATTTTGTTTGTAAAGAGCCAGTTGGTTCTCTTGAAAATGGCGGGAAACGACGGTTGCAAAATTATTTGATATTTTTTGTTATAATGTATTGGCTTTTGTGTTTAATATTGTGACAATTCGCGCTGATGGCTGGCAACCCAGGTGATGGTGGCAGCCTTGGAGTGTGACGTCGATATCAAATCAACCCAGCCCATTGGTTCGCGCCTTTTCCTGTTCGACGCGAGCAGCTACCAACATTAAGAATATTAAATTCAAGTGTTAAAATTGATAACGTCATATCCTCAATATGGCGTGCATAAATACAGTGAACATGTGAGACCCTTTTTTCTTTTCTCGTTCGAGGCTCGCTAGTGCAAGTTATTGTTAGCGAAGAAACGTTGGAAGTGTTTAGAGCTAAGTATTCCAGTTTCTCTAATAGTGTTTATTTTACCTCGTCATTGCAAATAACTGTTTCATGGTTGTCAGCTAATTTTTGTGTCGCGCCCATGTTGCCGTTAGCATGCCGTTACTATTCAAAGGGAGATTGTGCTTTCCGTAGCCATGGTAAAAGCCAATACTGGCGAACTGCTGTGTTAACGTAATTTCAAAATGTTTTAACGGCAACATGCCACGTGGCACTAACTTTATTTTGTTGTAATTTTCTCAACTTTCAATTTATTAGCATATTCATGCATTTAAAGGTGATTTCTCAATTACCCAGTGATTGTAAGAAAGCTGGTATGTTATATTAATTTTGTGTTCACTTGAAGTGGCTAAATTGTGATACAAAGTAAGGTAATTCATAAAATAAAAGCCCATGTGAAACTTCGTAGTTGTGTATTACTTAATTCCAGTAGTTGCTAACATAATAATTTTAACAATATGACGTTAAGTTAATCAGAAAATGTTCGCGAATGACGGTATGGTGAATTTATTGAATAATTTGAGCAAAATCTGAAGTTTCTAGCTTTTATCAAGGATTCCCGCTACAACCTCTGGAGTAAACGTGATTGTCGAGCTGCTTCGTCCAGAGTAATGACGCTTACGGCGCGGAGGCTCCTCCTCAGGATGAAGATAGAAGACTATTATTATAGTAAAAATTATAAATAACTAATATAATATTAACATATTAATTATTATAATATTAAACTAAACTAAAAAAATGTACAATAGGTCGGTTGAACTATCTGAATGACTTAGCATTACAGATAGTTCAACCGATAACAAAATAAGACACTTGATTTGGGCTTCGGTTTATATTGGTAGCGATTCTGATTATTTTGCGTTTTCTAATGTAAACTATACCTACTAATGTCAAATGACAGATTTTTAATATTTATTAAGCTATTTTGGTCCTATTAAAATATTATAACAAAAAGGTAAGAATCATACTAATAACGTAGTAGCAAGTAGCAGATTACTATTCTCAAGTTAATACATAATAATAAAAAATGCGGTACGAAACACTACGTTTTGCGGTTGCAAACATTCGTTGGACAAAGGGTCCATTATTGGTACAATTATCCTAATTTACGTTCCGTGAACATTTTTTTGTTTAAAAAAATAAAGCGTTGCAAAAAATATTTCATTTAAGGCTAAGCCATTTTACTTGGGACTGGTACCAATTCTATTTTAACCTTTACTAAAATCAATATCAATTTATTGTATTATAATGAGAAATGTTTATTTAATTACGTACCTACCTACTTAAATATACATACTTAGATGTCTACAGTAGTATTTATTCACAAAACGATAAAAATTAAAAATAACCTAAAAATATAAACTAAACTAAAAACTATATGTACAATGGGTGCGAAATGCATGTTCGATCTACAATTGTTCGACGAACGTTTGTTCGAAAGCATGATTTATCGAAGAACTGCTGTTCGAAGAACTTTTGATAGATGAACGTCCGGGGAAGCAGTCCAGTACATCTCTAACCAGATCCGACACGGATGTTTAGGTTCAGAAGGCTTTGGCTTGGAGCGAAGCTGAGCTTCGCTCCAAGCCAGAGCCTTCGATGTTAGGTTATTTATAAAAGTTCTTCGAACAGCAGTTCTTCGATAAATCATGTTTTCGAACAAACGTTCGTCGCACAGGAGTTCAGTCGAACAGCAGTTCTTCGGTAAATCATGCTTTCGAACAAACATTCATCGAACAATTGTAGATCGAACATGCATTACGCACTCCTACACATGCATTACGCACTCATGTACAATAGGTCGGTTGAACTATCTGAATGGCTTAGCATTACAGATAGTTCAACCGATCCCCGTTGTCCGGCAACGTGCCCAAAATGCTGCTGGCGGCATTTCCCCTCTGGATCGCTAAGCTGATTATACTTAGTTATTTACGAGTATTAATATTTCTTACATACGAATATTTCTTAAATAAACTCCCGGTACAAAAAATATTTAGAAGAATACTCGGCACAACCAGAAGGGTAGATGATAGTGAGGAAGAACAGGGAAATTGAAGACCTAGTGTCAACCCGACATCATTGGCGAGATTAAGTCTGCTCAATGCATCTGAAAAAGCAATAAGAGCCAGATAGGTGCTTTAATACCCAGAAAGTTACTTATATTCTTCATCACACGTTGACAAACCCAATTTAGTATTAAGGTTAGCCATAGCTATACAGCGCGGTAACGCCGCAAGCGTTATGGGTACCTTTGCACCGGGTATGACAAGGGGCGGGTTATTTGACTGACGAAGGTTTACCGGATATTTTAGTTTTAAGTTTGACATTGTATTAAATTGTTTTTTATTTAAATTAAAAAACTATCTGGCTGTGAAATGTTACTATACTTTGCAGGAATTCCTTGACGATAAATAAGATAATTGTAGACATCCTAAATGTAAATTAAATTGACATGAAAAATGGTAAATTTAGTATGGAATTTTAGGTTTTAATAAATTACTAAGACCGTCACTTTTTGTTGCAAAACTGATTCAGCTGATTTTCAAATCCTGTAACTATAAGCCATTTTCCGGCTGATTTTATTCTGTTTCCATAGTTGACATCATTTTTTTATTTAATTTTTGTGACCAAAGGGCTGGCGCTTACCTCGGCCAGCGTATATCGCTGGCTATACAACGAGGTAACGTCCCTAGCCTTTTGGGCACTCTCCCACAGGGTAGCGATTTAGCGTCAATTTTTTATTTATAAGTATTTTATTATTATTATGTATCTCTCTAGGTTTAAGAAAACCCGGTCCTTTGAAAGGCTTGCACGGAGACATAGGTCCAACGCGTAGAGGCCCCTTAGAGAACTTTAATTTGAAGGGATATGTGATGCACCTAGTGCGACCCGTCTCTGAGCGCATCTGACTGCACTCAATGACAGACCCCGTCAGGTGCATAAACTATTGCAGTGATTGGAAATTACAACTTTTATTATTATTGTTATTGTTTGTCATAAAATAAGTTTATATCAAAAGTTAATAAACATTCATTCAGTCATAAAAAAATCTATACCTTGTCAACTAATATCATTTTAGTATTCAATCCATAACCTATTTAATGGTATCAATAAATAAAGAAGTAAGTAACTAAAGGAGTTTGTAAAAATGCGAATTACTTGTCCTTAACATCCTGCGGTAATTTATAAAGAAAGATGCGGCGCTTAGGGCGTGTCCTTCCCATTCAAAGGCCGCAGTAACGCCACTTAAGTTCGAATGACATGCAATAAACTGAAAAGAAACCGCCACTTTTTGTAGCAATCAATAATGAAGTAAGGTGGTATCTTTGTTTATGATAATAGTCTAGCACCGGTTTGTGTATTGTTGCCGATTGACGCACAGAGACGAGAATTAAAAAAAAAAACCAATCGTTTTATAAATATCAAAATCCCGTGCATCGCTGTGTTTAGATACGAGTAATTTCAAGTGTTTTGTGGGAATGAAAGTGGAATTAATTAAAACAAGCATTGATAAATTACAGGTTATTAATTAGGTAAATACATTAAGAACTAAACTAAATGAAATAAACTAAAACTATATGTATACAAATAAAAATAAATGGAATTGTATTTGAATCTTTTAAATATATTTAAAAATTTAAGTAAATTCAAATTCAATTTATTGCTACCATATAGTTAATATTAGGTCTTAATTAACAGAGTTCGCATATGGTACCCTGTAAGGGCACTAAAATATTGTCAGAGGCACTACAGTTTTTGTTATATTCGATAGATCAAGTTATGATTATTATACAATATATTTCAATAGGTAGGTACTTACAACATTATTTAATAATTTAGTGACATTATTTAGTAAGTATAAAATTCTTATTTTTTACACATTTTCATTGCAAAGTAGTGTAAATGTAAATTTTAAAAAATGACTATGGCCATAAATATGCATGTACCAAAGTATTTATTGCAATAAACGATTATGAACCTGAATCAGTAATGAATAAATATTTTATTAAAAAGTCTACAAATATACCTATTTGTGTTTTCATATTTTTCGAAGTTTTATTCCGATGTGTAAAAATGAAAAACGAAACATTTTTTTACTTTACAAACGTGATGGTTTGATATTGATAAGCTCACTTTATAATAAGCTCGCGTTGTTAAAATTTAATATCGAAAATGTGAAAGCATTCCTAATCTTATAAACATTTGAAGAATTTGTCGATTTTATAGGTACCTATGGTAACAGGTTTGTGTGGTAAGAAAATTGATAGGAAATTATATAAGTTTTAATTGTTTTAAACAACACCTACTTGTTTAAAACAATTAAAACTTACATAATTTCCTATCAATTTGTATAAATTAAGAGAGCTCGGTGGCTCAGTGGTTGGGTCAATGGACTTGCAATATGGAGGTCCCAGGTTCGATTCCCAGCTAGGGCAGCAATGTACCAATGAGTTATCCTCGGTTTTTTCGACGGAAAAACTTACGTACATTTACCGAGTGCTCTCAAAACGGTGAAGGAAAACATCGTGATGAAACCTGCATGTCGTTGAAAAAAAAAAAAAGTCATGTGAAATCCGCCAACCCGCACCGGGCCCGCGTGGTGGATTATGGCCCGAGCTCCCTCGATGTAAGGGAAGGTCTGTGCCCGAGCAGTGGGGCAATATAAATAGACTGATGATGATGCTGATTGTATAAATTAACATAAAATGTTATAAAATCTGTTATATCATTATAATCAAGAGTCGTAGCTGTATGTTTACGGAACCCTAAAAGCGGAGTTTCACAGACACCGAGTGAGGTTTATTACTTTACAGCCGATTTAATAGAGCTATCAATTTTATTTATTACTTAACGATTATATTGGTATACTAGAACTATCATATAGAACTAATTGCTCTTTAGTGTTCGGGATTTTATTACTACAATTGCTCCGAGAACTATTTTTAAAAGAATTTTATTGATGATAGTTTTTAGAGACTGACGACATCGAGAAAAAACTAGCTAGGAATCTATTAAAAATAACGAAAGTTTTTTTTTTTCAAACTTCTTTTCTTGCCGCAATCTGTCACAGGGACATTGCACTTTATGAATTTATCCATTGGCTTGCGCGGTACGAGTCCGCTGTTAAAAATAACGAAAGGGAAAATAATATAATGTTCACTTAGCAATTTCTTTAGCATAGAAAATATTCATATATTACTGCACACTATGAGTTTGTTGCTTTGGCTGTGGAAACTATGGGTCCGAGGTCGTCCGACACTGGTTAGGGAGTTGACTATTCGACTGGTCTCGCCTCAGAACTGGAGAGGATTTTGCCCAGCGCCTGAGCTGTGTAAAAAAAATGTTCTAATATATCCTTTTGTAATTTTGTATTATATATTTGCTATAGATATTTGCCAAGCAGCGGGACGATTGATAAGGGTATAAAAAATATTTGCTAGACAAAAGTCAATGGGCGTTCTTGGAGCCTTTTGAAATTTTCGCGGCCAGAAACCAAATATTGTTATTTAGGTACATATTGGCAAAGTAAATAAAACATATCATGGCAGCTCATTTTCAACTTTTTAATCAACAAATTGTTTAATAAATGGTCGCAGAAATAGATGAGTTGGACTCTCCTATCACGCCGTTTCTCTAACTTAGTTCTAATATACAAGGTGCTACAAAAACACACTTAAACCCAGCATACATTAACTCACAACCAAATGGCCCTATAGAGGACAATACGTCTACACAAGGTCAGTGGTACCGCCCTCTAGGGGCGACCGTTGTAAACAATAGGTAACGCAGCTGTTGAGATTAATGTATGGCATATGGAGGCTAGGGCTAACTTCTGCGGGTTTATGTACCTATAGGGACTCTCATTCATTTTGAGAGCTAAAGATTTTATTAGAATCATTTACGGTTGTATTAGAATCCATTTTGTTATTGTCTGTGGTCGTGCTGTTAATCATGTAGGTATATTCAATATTTGCAATTTTTATATAATTTTAATTATTGACCCATCGTCATCAGTTTTTCTATTGTCGGTTCATTTGTTGAGTCCTATATACAGGGTGTAACGTAAAGGGTATATGAAGCCGAAGGTAGGGTGTTCAGTATCGGTAACTGAACAACTTTTGTTCTACGACTTTTCGATTTTCGCGAATTTATTTTTTGACTTTTCATACATTTCGTTATGGCTGATCGATTTGTATGAGACATTAATTTATTTTTATTTTTTATTCGAAAAGTCGTAGAACAAAAATTGTTCAGTTGCCGATACTGAACACCCTCCCTTCGGCTTCATATACCCTTTACGTTACACCCTGTATTATGATGTATAGGGTCAAAGTCAAAATCAAATCTCTTTATTGCAAGTAAGCACGTTGTGTATATTCACACCACTTTGCAAGGAAAAGGTGCCAACGCTGATGAGAAAAAGTGGCAAAAAGCTTTTAGCAGCACATCGTAGGGTATTCTAATATTCTACTTGATGCCTTCATTTTACCTATAAAATCAGTTTGTTTTTGTAATAACTAACTTGACTTCAATTTTATGAAAATAAATATCTTTATTATTAAAACCAATACAATTACTTATACCTATGTCAATTCACTTAAAAGTTAATATCCGTCAAAACATCGTCAATCGTTTAATTACATATTTGACCATCGACTTTATTACCCCATTCTATAAGCTCATATTTCTTAAAAAATGCTGCAAAAGATTCTTTCTGTAGCCTCAACACATAAATATTCACAAACAATAGCTATCAAATTGGCCCAATAATGCCTCCCAGCCGTAAATGGAGTGATAATGCCTCATTACTTCCTCTTCCTGTGTCCTCTTTTACAATATTTCACGCTCATTTGTTAAGCGGAAATAAATGCAGCAATTTGTGGTTTTAAATCACTCGTAACGACCGAACATCTGCGTATACGCACCTGTTGTACTTGTAAGGCGTGGTTACACTTGAGCGATGTAGCGAATCTCCTTTCCAATTCTGTACTATTTTAATAGAACCTTGCTTTGAAATGAAATGAAAATGAAATGAAATGAACTTTATTTCCAGAAGAATTCAATATGCTTAATTACAAAGTTATTGTATGTCTTCTAATCAAAATAGTACTTATGTAATAATAAACTAAACTAAAACAGCACAGACTAAAGCTAAATTTGACACATACATTAGCGCCATGCACCACACTATCAGGTGGAGCGGTGGTAGGAGGCCCACTTCTTGTGGAGAGGGCTGGGGATCCATTCTCGGACTGCAGCTACAATGACATTGTCAGCGCGCATCACCCGCTCGAGCTGTCCGGCCGTGCGTTGCCTGAGCAGCGCGGCCCAGCCCGGCGCGCGGCCCTCACACAGCATGCCACTGGCTTTGTAGAAGGCATTAGTAGTGATTCCAGATTACGTACGCTAATATTAGTCGCCGCTCGTTCTTATGCATTTTAGCAGCATACGACAGTTGAGTTTAAGATTTCGATTCGACTTAGTTACATTAGTAGCAACAGAATTAGCTACATTAGTAGTAATTCCGTCATGTGTTTTAAGTTTAAACTATTAGTTATAAACTCTTTCAACAGTCCAAATCTCACCTCTCCTACACTTACATTCATTGCAGCATTGCGGCTTACTGTCACCCTGATTTTCGCTACTACATGGGACATGGTGTAATGGGGTTTCAAAGCACTTTAGATTTACTTGGTGTCATAGTGGTACATAGTAGTATCATAGAGTAAGGTACCTCATTATTACAGAAAATCGAAGGTTATAAGTATCCTTGTACTATTATTTCTTCTGTTGTATGGTGGAACACAGAGAAAGGTGTACAGGAGAGTTTTAAGGTTGAGATTTTCTTAAAAACTACTTGACCTATTGCAAAAACTCTTCCACTGTTTGATAGATAAAAGTTAAAACTATGTAACTGTAAAATAATTATTAAATTCGATACAGTAGTTTTTGAGAAAATCTCAACCTTATTGAGGCCACCTGTATACTTATCTCTGTCTTCGTGTGTACCTACTTATAAGTCAAACTTCGGGACTGTTGCTTCTCAATTCCTACCTCCTCCCATCTGTCCGAAAGAATGACGGACAACAGTGATCCTATAAGGTTCCTTTTTTTCTCATGAGGTTACTTTAATGGACATTGGTTCAACTCAGATTCCTGTGACAGTTGCCTGCTAAAATATTTGTCTCGATCGATTACGTAACCAGTATAACCTAGCCCGACTCCAGTTAACTTCGTCATGATACTGGTATACGTAATCGAGACCCTGTACGATCCAGAATCCATCCACTATTCTTCTTCCCTGTCGCTTCACGTACCGAAGTCGTCATGCATGACATTCCAAAAGGTCAATTCCGATTACGACTGTCGTTTAGCGACGCAGATTTTAATTCTGAATTCCTTCGCTTGCCATCTGTCGCATGCGAAAACGAAGAAAAACGTCAACTTCAGTGGTTTTTGTTGAATTGCTTGCAGCAGTCTGTGCTTGAATATTCATTTGGTTTGTTTTGCGAATGCCTTTTTGGTTTTGGTATTGATGTTGGATTGTTCTGTGTTTGAGGAAGGACATTTGGGAAACATTTTTAAATGACTATTTACTTAAGAACATAATGCTATGCTACATATAGCACTCGATAGTGCATGCATGGGACGAGTTGATGATAATGATGATGAAATGTTTCATCGAAATAACTCTTAGCCGAAGATTTGTTATGGCTTTGGTTTAGGGTCTAAGACTTTCGCTCTTACAAAGGAGAAAGACCATAGCAGGCATCCTTGATAGTGCTGTACTGTTATTGATACATTATTCAAAATTCATCACATAATTTTCTACCTCGGTTAGATACTAGTAATTGTACTGCGGATTTTATTCAATTCATATTTACAAACAAATTAGCTATATATCGACTTTTATTCAAGAGCAAAGAGAATGTACTACCAGCACGTCTTGGTATAAAAACTATAAAATGGACAGATGTCACTACGGACGTCATTATTTCTCTGAGGACGACAATGACACTTCGAAGTCACGTCACATAAGATAGATAGATAAAGCATTTATTCATTTCTACTGTAGACAGATTATCCATTAGACGTCCCCGCGTAACCACATTTACCCTTTCTTTCTGGCAGCCAGGTGTTGCCTAGGAAAAACTATTACCAAACATTAAGGGTATTTTTCACAATAAAATTATAGATATGAATATGCATAAAAAATGCATTGGATATGTTTTTGGTAAAACTATATTTAGGCATATAATATATAATATGTAATTTTCGAAAAAGTCGTATTTTGAAAGTGTGATTTGTTCATTTCCACCAATTAGTGTATCTGACAGTGACAGCAAACCCATTGCTATTTTTATAATCCATTGCTCGGATGCTGTAACAAAAATTTTAATGAAAGTCAATTTAATAAGTACGGTGGAACACAGAACACAGGAGAGTTTTTAAGGTTGAGATTATCTCAAAAACTACTTGACCTATTGCAATAATTCTTTCACTGTTGGATAGATAAAAGTTAAAACTGTGTACTGTAAAAGAATTATTAAATTCGGTCCAGTAGTTCTGGAGCAAATCTCAACCTTATTGAGGCCCCCTGTATACTTATCTCTGTCTTCGACTGTGCGTCCACGCGTTTCAGAGCAAAAGGTCTTATACATACAGACAGACGAACGGACAGACAGACGGACAACAAAGTGTCCCTTCCTATAAGGGTTCCTTTGTTTCCTATTGAGGTATGGAACTCTAATCATGACAATCGAATGAATCAATCCTTTTGCACAAAGTAAATGATCTAGTATCTAATGAATTAGACTAGGTATTTAAAATTAGGGCTAGCTAAATAGTACTGTAATTCCCATACATATATTGTGGAACAAAATATTTTTTGGGGAATTTTTTACCAACACTGTTGACAACACTGAATTTTATGTCATACATTTTACAAAATACTTTTCGATGTTATTTTGATATTTAGGCACTGTTTTCAAGCAAAATTACAACGCGTTGCAACGTGTTGATTATGTATAAACTATGTACCGTACGTTTTAAAACATAGAAAGTTAAGGAATGGAAAATACTGACCTATGAAACGAAATATTTGGATCCTTGCGTTCTCATCTATTTTTACACTCCTATACACAACAAACCCCCTCAGCAATGATGATATAATAACGACAATATGTTTCGATCTAATATATGACTACAAACACGAGATCCAACACATAAAATGCTGCTAAAACAATAATTTATCATAATTTACAACAACGTAAAAACAATCTGTCATTTTGGTGCCGGTGACAGTTAGTTTTAATAACGAAAAACTGGCTACGCCGATAAGGACAGAAGATATATGAATCTTTCTCTCTCACGCTTACGATATCCATATTATGTTGTTCTTGTCACTCGAGAGCGAGACAGAAACCACACTCCATCTATAGGCTTCTCTATCTACGATTTCTACATTTATTCATTTCATTTTTTTTTTCATAAAAAGGAGAAGTAACATTAAAAAATTGTGTAGCCTTCAAAAAATGACATTTTGTTCTTCTTTGTGATTTTACCATAAGGAGCAAACTCTTTGTTAGTATTCTTGCCTTTATTTTGGTGACAGAAAGTATAATCTGTGACTAGAAATTATTTGTTGTGATGACCTAAATCTTCGAAATGAAAATGCAAGTTTACAAGAACCCCATAAATATAAAAGGTTTATTTGTAAGTATATTTGAGCCTGCGCTTTAAGGCCATTTGACCAATGTCCTTTCAAATTCCGTTAATGTTTGCTAGTGTCTATGAATCTTGGCATAGGTTAGCTTATTAATCCAGCAATAATAAATTAAATACCACCCGCAGTCACATCGGCTCAACCAATTAAATATAATTGAAGCCTTAATAAAAACCAAAGGACACCAAGACGAGCCGTCCGTCAGGCACAGGGACCGCGTCGTCGCTACTTTAATTAATTTAATTACTAATTAGTCTTATATTGCTTTACGTACTTTTTTGTTCCGTGAGGAATCTTAATTGAGGAAAGAGGATCTAATAAAATATATTAGTAGGAGATGTAAGAGATATGGACGTTGTTATAGGTAGATAGAGTTATGTGTTATGCATAACATTGTGGTAAAAAAAGTTTTCCGATTATTATTTAATTGATTTTCACAGGCTGGTGTATTTGTTCATAGTTTGGTAAATGTTCATAATGATTCACTGCGCAGATTGCTTTTATTTATTTTATTGATGGACGCGACAGTTCGTCATTTGCAATTGTCATGTTACAGAATATTCAAAATATCATATCGTCTTCTCTTCATCCAGAGGAGTCGCCGTTGCGTCGTCACCCTGGGTATCCGTGTCTTCTTGTCTTCATCCAGAGGAGCCGCCCTAGCGTCATCACTCTGGACGAAGCAGCTCGACAGTCACGTTCACTCCCGAGCTCATAGTGGGACTCTTGACTATGCTATGCGCCAAACTTCAGAACCTGCATGAATCGTCCAATAACTTCACCATACTGTCATTCGCGAACATTTTCTAATTTAACGTGATATTAAACACAAAACACCTACTGTAGACATTAAACTGAAAATTATCAAATAATTTCGGAACCGTCGTTTCCCACCATTTTCAACAGCCCCATTGCTATTATTATTTGTTATTGTAATTATAAGGAAATCTTTATTTTAAATGACAAAATATTATATTAAAGAAAGACAGTAAATATTATACAAATAAAAACTATAAATAAAAAATTGGCCCTAAATCACCGACCGCGGGGAGTGTCCCCAGAAGGCTGGCTGCATTGCCTCGCTGGATTGCGAGGCAATGCGTTGCGCGAGGTACGCGCCAGCCCTCTGGTCATTAGACACATCCACCAGGCGCACAGAGATCTCTTTGTGGATGCTGTGTGCGCCTGGGACGGTCCCAGGGTCTCCACAATGTAATTATAATGATTGTTTTTTCACATGTCAAAGTAAAGAAGCACGCAGAAGTATGTGTCGCAGTACCATGGTCGAGTCCGATGTCGGTCAAAAGTTATCGTATGTCTGTCGGACGAAAGTCGTGTGGATCAACTGTAGTGTCGGCCAAAAGTTATGTCGGTCATACGCATGGGCGTACCCAGGTAGGGGCAGGGGATAATGTTGACGTCCTTACTAAGTATCATAACGAGTACTTTTTTCGATAAAAATTAAGAAAACGAATTTTTTGCCATTTGTTTGCAATACAATATTTGTACAACTAAAAATTACGCGGCGCGTTCGTTCTTTCCATAAGCACCTGGCTTATAAAAATCTGATCCCCCCCCCCCCCCTCCTGGCCCAGAACCTGGGTACGCCCATGGTCATACGTCTAATATAATTCATCAAGATAAACGCAACTTGTAGGTCCGACATTTCAAAAAAGAATGAACGCAGGTACAACAAAATGTTGGTAAATGTACACTCGCTGTGAGCATTTACCCGTAACACAACGCCGAGCATTCGCAGGAACGTTACATTACATGGAAATGCTCCAGAAAATGTTGTAGTCTATACCCACCTTTACAGGCAACACGGAGTCGTAATACCACTAAAATTCCGTTGTAGGAACTTAGAATCTTATAGAACACCCGGATAGACACTAAGCTAAGAACGTGTGAAGAATAAGGACGTTCTAGGAAGGTGTAGCGGCACTTAATATCACTATGATAAAATTGAATTACGCTCTCTGGGTAGTGATAGCATAGAAATTGGCTATCAGAATAATACTCATGGTGATTTCGTTTATTGCATGTAATTAACATAGGGAACGTCATTATATACAGGGTGTAACGTAAAGGGTATATTAAGCCGAAAGAATACAAACGTACCCGACCTACTAAAGCTGTACACAGAGTTTTAACTTTTTTTAAAATAGTTGTGAGTTCCATACAAAACTTAATATTAATTATTTTAAGTCATTGTAAACGGTGCTTTTATTTAGGGGCGCTACTGCTGATAACAGTCGGGAGTAGTCGACCTTCTAAAAAGGTTAGGTATGGCCGCCTGGTACTATTCATTCACTATTCGCGAGCGGCGGCGGCGTGCCGCCCGACCGCCGCCGCTCGCGCCGACTTCCGGCCTGCCCCACAGATGCACGAAGCAGCAACACACTCAAAGGGTAGGTAATTATTTTATTAACGGGTTAAATAATACCTGACTATTGTAAAAAACAACATATTCTGACTGACCTGGATAATTTACTTGAATGTTGGCTGTAGTCTCCTGAATCCATGAAATCACATTTTCATAATAGGATTAATAGGTAGCCAAAATCACGTCATTTACATTCACAATCACATCACATCGCGGATAAACGTTACAGTGTTTAATGTAAAACATGGTAAAAAAGAACAAACGTGTCATTTAATTAAAGTTAAGTTTAGTAAATTGAAATTCAACCAACGAGGGAACTTCTCTTCCGCACGAAAACTTTGCAACTTAGATACATAATTCGGAATAATGAATGAACAATATCCGGACAAATAAAATTTTTTACTAAGTTATCTCACTTCCTACGTATTTCTCTTTCTCGCCATTACTACGATACTAACCGAGCGAAAAGGATAGTAATTTTTCGGCAGATATTTTGCAATTTGTTTCCATAATATTTACAGAAAGATAAAGCATGCATTTGCACATTCTCTGTTGCACATTTTCGTGTGCGAAGTGCGAGTAAAGGAAGTGACGTCATTGCAGGGCAGGGTTCCGCAAACGGTAAATTTACAAGTAAAACGGTATAAAATGCCATCGAGAGCTAAAATTAAGTTTAATGGATTTTGAAATAAAACTCAGTGAATCATTTGAGGTATGTACCTACTACCTAGCCTCTATGGCTGACGCCTAGCACATAGTGACCGTAGGTAGTCGGATAAGTTTTAAAGACAGCATTCTCGAATAAAATAAGTTTGACATCTGGTAGATAACTAACATAATCACTGCACATTATCTACACACCTGGGGGATAGGATTGGCATTTTTTCCTATTTTTCAACGCCCTTTTTTAATTCACTTGCTTTTGTTACGACTTATGTAGGTACCTTTCAACATACCGAGAAACCTCCGTAGTCAGTACACAACAAATGTTAACCACAATCAGTGCGTTTTATTGAAGGTCGGTGCAGGGAGAAGTGAAATAAGCCATTTATTTTAATATTCGCATTTATTTGTCAGTATCGAGTTCCAGTGCCCTGAGTACTTGATACTGACTTGAGAAACCGAGAGTTCATGATTATTATTATTGCATTAAACATAAACAGTATTTATTGACCATTTATTTAAAACCACATGTAAAACCAAAACCCGCACAAGATATTTGCTCTGTGACCATTAAAATTCAAGACGTAATCAGTGTTTTTAAAGGTCATTTTTCTCAGTTTGTTAATATGAGATCAAATCCAAGACCGCGGTTCGACCTTAACAAAATTAAAAATAAAATAATGTACGGAGCCCTGTGCGACACAATCCGGAACAGGTCATTCATTTACGAGGCATGTGTGTGTTAAACTTGTATGTAGTTTGTCAGAGTTTTTTCAATACGTACGCTAGCGCCGCTACTTCTCTAGTAGTGAGTAGCGGAACTAAAAGTCCTACCAATCCCAATTTGCACGCAGATAGGACAGTCTGTTCATTCAAATAGGTACTAAAATGATCGCGTAGATTCCCACATTTTTCATTTTATCATGCGCTATTATCATTGGCATATTTTACTCGTGCGTATCATAACAAATGTAAATATTGAATGAATATCATGCATGAGTAGCATACATACATACATGTGTAGGTAACTATGTGAAATGATGTAATAATCAGACACTAGCAGATGTTTCCATGTGTGTTAAATTCGACTGAAATTTTTCTTTCATTTAAAAAAAGACATAATCAAACTTAATTTGTTTTATTATTTTCTCCCACAGAGGCGTAGGTAGAAAAAATGTCTTATCCATTAATTACTTAGTCTATGTTACCAGGGGCTCAGAGGCGCTATTCATCGCAAGGTCGGTCATTGAACGGGGTCATTGCCACTACAGCAGCTGTTCTTAGGAATATTTTACACTTGATTTGAGGCAAACTTTGTGATCGTATAACTCCTGCATACAATTTTTTCTGGACCTGGGCGTATTTTTCCCGTGTTAGGTGGCATCTGCCCTACCCGCTGTTTTCGGCTTATTATACCCTTTACGTTACACCCTGTATATAAACAGATATCACTCACTTATATTGTTAAAGTCGGCAATTAGACCGACAGTTTCAGTTTCGCGCTCACCTTGAAAAAGACCGTCGAAATCGGTCGAAACTGTCGGTCTAATTGCCGACTTTAACAATATAAGTGAGTGATATCTGTTTATATACAGGGTGTAACGTAAAGGGTATAATAAGCCGAAAACAGCGGGTAGGGCAGATGCCACCTAACACGGGAAAAATACGCCCAGGTCCAGAAAAAATTGTATGCAGGAGTTATACGATCACAAAGTTTGCCTCAAATCAAGTGTAAAATATTCCTAAGAACAGCTGCTGTAGTGGCAATGACCCCGTTCAATGACCGACCTTGCGATTTAATGGATAAGACATTTTTTCTACCTACGCCTCTGTGGGAGAAAATAATAAAACAAATTAAGTTTGATTATGCCTTTTTTTAAATGAAAGAAAAATTTCAGTCGAATTTAACACACATGGAAACATCTGCTAGTGTCTGATTATTACATCATTTCACATAGTTACCTACACATGTATGTATGTATGCTACTCATGCATGATATTCATTCAATATTTACATTTGTTATGATACGCACGAGTAAAATATGCCAATGATAATAGCGCATGATAAAATGAAAAATGTGGGAATCTACGCGATCATTTTAGTACCTATTTGAATGAACAGACTGTCCTATCTGCGTGCAAATTGGGATTGGTAGGACTTTTAGTTCCGCTACTCACTACTAGAGAAGTAGCGGCGCTAGCGTACGTATTGAAAAAACTCTAACAAACTACATAGAAGTTTAACACACACATGCCTCGTAAATGAATGAACTGTTGCGGATTGTGTCGCACAGGGCTCCGTACATTATTTTATTTTTAATTTTGTTAAGGTCGAACCGCGGTCTTGGATTTGATCTCATATTAACAAACTGAGAAAAATGACCTTTAAAAACACTGATTACGTCTTGAATTTTAATGGTCACAGAGCAAATATCTTGTGCGGGTTTTGGTTTTACATGTGGTTTTAAATAAATGGTCAATAAATACTGTTTATGTTTAATGCAATAATAATAATCATGAACTCTCGGTTTCTCAAGTCAGTATCAAGTACTCAGGGCACTGGAACTCGATACTGACAAATAAATGCGAATATTAAAATAAATGGCTTGTTTCACTTCTCCCTGCACCGACCTTCAATAAAACGCACTGATTGTGGTTAACATTTGTTGTGTACTGACTACGGAGGTTTCTCGGTATGTTGAAAGGTACCTACATAAGTCGTAACAAAAGCAAGTGAATTAAAAAAGGGCGTTGAAAAATAGGAAAAAATGCCAATCCTATCCCCCAGGTGTGTAGATAATGTGCAGTGATTATGTTAGTTATCTACCAGATGTCAAACTTATTTTATTCGAGAATGCTGTCTTTAAAACTTATCCGACTACCTACGGTCACTATGTGCTAGGCGTCAGCCATAGAGGCTAGGTAGTAGGTACATACCTCAAATGATTCACTGAGTTTTATTTCAAAATCCAAACTTAATTTTAGCTCTCGATGGCATTTTATACCGTTTTACTTGTAAATTTACCGTTTGCGGAACCCTGCCCTGCAATGACGTCACTTCCTTTACTCTCACTTCGCACACGAAAATGTGCAACAGAGAATGTGCAAATGCATGCTTTCTCTTTCTGTAAATATTATGGAAACAAATTGCAAAATATCTGCCGAAAAATTGCTATCCTTTTCGCTCGGTTAGTATCGTAGTAATGGCGAGAAAGAGAAATACGTAGGAAGTGAGATAACTTAGTAAAAAAAAATATTTGTCCGGATATTGTTCATTCATTATTTCGAATTATGTATCTAAGTTGCAAAGTTTTCGTGCGGAAGAGAAGTTCCCTCGTTGGTTGAATTTCAATTTACTAAACTTAACTTTAATTAAATGACACGTTTGTTCTTTTTTACCATGTTTTACATTAAACACTGTAACGTTTATCCGCGATGTGATGTGATTGTGAATGTAAATTAAGTGACGTGATTTTAGCTACCTATTAATCCTATTATGAAAATGTGATTTCATGGATTCAGGAGACTACAGCCAACATTCAAGTAAATTATCCAGGTCAGTCAGAATATGTTGTTTTTTTACAATAGTCAGGTATTATTTAACCCGTTAATAAAATAATTACCTACCCTTTGAGTGTGTTGCTGCTTCGTGCATCCGTGGGGCAGGCCGGAAGTCGGCGCGAGCGGCGGCGGTCGGGCGTCACGCCGCCTTTTTAGAAGGTCGACTACTCCCGACTGTTATCAGCAGTAGCGCGCCTAAATAAAAGCACCGTTTACAATGACTTAAAATAATTAATATTAAGTTTTGTATGGAACTCACAACTATTTTAAAAAAAGTTAAAACTCTGTGTACAGCTTTAGTAGGTCGGGTACGTTTGTATTCTTTCGGCTTAATATACCCTTTACGTTACACCCTGTATAATAATTTGTAGTAATGGCTCACTATAGTTTTAATTCTAAAATAGGGAACGTCATCATTAAAAAAAATACGTCAGGTACTTTCCACTTTTACTAATGTCATTGCAGAGAAGGAAAAGTTGCAACAAACTCTTAGCTTCGTATCTCTTAGTATGTAGATTATCACATTTTTATTATACTACGACCACTGAAAGATAACCCGAGAGTTAGCAACTTAGGTCGTGAAAAAAAAAATACTTTTTACTTGATGGCTTAATTGTGTGCTAAGCTGTTGCTTTTTGAGGGCTAACTTTAATATGTTACTACTTTTCTTAATATTTTAAGTAGCAAGTATGGGTGGCAAAAGATAATTAGTTTTTTTTTATTAAACAAAATAATGTAATAAGTATGATATCCTGCTATCTCTTTCCGTGATATAATTTCCTAATGCTAGTAATTGCCAGGGTTATGTCGTAAGTTAGTTTTTTTGTGAATATTGCAATCATACTTGCAACTTTATTTGCGGACTCTACTTTAAGTTAACACAAAGATTTCGATTCAGTGCGAGTCTTTTAGCAGTATTTTAAATTAAGTTGAAAATTGATTTATCTCACATCCAAGGATGTATCATTTCACACAATAATAATCTATACGGACCTTAACTGTAAGGTTAGAAGTCCATTTGACATGAATTGTAGATTATTTAGAATGGTCACAAACTAGACTATAAATAGTCCTGAACGAACTGTTATATCATTATACAGGGTGTAACGTAAAGGGTATATGAAGCCGAAAGGACGGTGTTCAGTGTCGGTAACTGAACAACTTTTGTTCTACGACTTTTCGATTTTCGAGAATTGGTTTTGTGACTTTTCATACATTTCGTACCGGTCAGCTGATCGATTTGTATGTGACATTAATTTATTTTTATTTTTTATTCGAAAAGTCGTAGAACAAAAGTTGTTCTGTTATCGATACTGAACACCCTCCCTTCGGCTTCATATAGGTACCCTTTACGTTACACCCTGTATAATCAGTAAAAATCATATTCGAATCTATGGGTATCATAAGGGAGGATAATCGATTAATATTTATGCGCCTCGGTTGGTAAATAATTTTATGTATTATGTATAAGTAATTTAAAATATTCAACTATTCTAAAAATGATTTCCCTGACGCAAAATTATTGGAACTTTAAATGCGTTTAAAATTATTATACTCGTACTTGATGCGATTTTGGTAACTAGGTAATTCATGGTCATAGTATATTACTAAAAGATTATATACTGTACGTATATAATTATCTACTTATCCATAAATATTTAAGTAATATTTTAATTCACCTTGCATATGAGTTATGAAAATAAATAATCAATCAGATATTTTAGAATTAAAACTATAGTGAGCCATTACTACAAATTATTATATTTAAACGAATTCAACAATATAAGTGAGTGATATCCGTTTCTATATAATAATCAATCAGGTACCTACATAAATAAATTATCTATTTTTATAGGTACCATTATTTATTTAATATTTGTATAAGTACACTATTGTTTAGTGATAGTGTATATTTCTTTCACTGGACTCTTCAAAGCACCAACCCCTTTCAATTACTTCCAAGACAACTTTAGCAATTGTCGGGGCGTGGACTGTGTGACTGTTCGGCGGCACAAAAAGTTTAATTGGTCTCCAGCTCGTGTGCACATGGACAGCGCAATTACATTACTTTTTTCCTCACCGTACATCGTACTTAGAACTGTCACAGAGAGGGACACTGTGAATTAGTAGCAAGGGGCTCGTAGGCCAGTTGCGAGTACGCGTTGAAAACGATCGTACAAGTTAAGCAACGTTAGGCGAGGTCAGGTCCTGGAGTGTGGGGTCCGGGCGAGTGGACACGGGGTAGTCCAACGCTCGGTAACAGGTCCTCGAGTTGGTTGGCGTGCATGTGTTCCAGCACACCGCTAACAGTCGCGGAAGTAATTCGCATTCCCCGTGACTCCGTCATAGGGCGGCGAGACGGAACACCGAGGGGTTTTTAGTCGGTAAGAGTCCGACATAACCTTCCTCGCCTCCCCGTGGCAAGGAGGTATCATGATATCAAGATTATTTTCCCCCCGAAAAAAAAAGGTCAGGTCCTGGATGGGTAACCGCTAGTGACACTTTCATCTGAGCCTCGGCACTCGGCTCACGCTCGGCAGCAGTCGTTAGGCCACGTCAAAAGCCTACGGGCCTGAATAACTTTGACAAATAGGTTTAGTCACTAAACCACACGAAAAAAAAAATTGCAATTCTAAATATTAATTGGAGAAAAATTGTCGTCACGACCGGGATTCGAACCAGGGATATCGTCATTTCATGGCACGCTGTGTTTGTGCTGGAATAAATGTATTTTCTTTCTACCTATTCAAAATGAGCTACCATGAGACGGATTCTCGGATTTTTCTCCATTTAATATGCAAGAAAACATCAAACCGTATTTAGCAATTTATGTAAAGTATGGAAACGGGTGGCGAAGCTTGGCAATGGGCAGGAGACATAGCTCGAAAAACCGATTCTTGGTGTAGAGCCGTTCTTGATTGGAGAACCTGGGAACAGAAAAGACCAGTCGGCAGATTACAGATGAGATGGAATGATGACATAAAGAAGATGACGGGCAGCAACTGGACTCTCATTGCCCAAAACAGATCGGAATGGAAGCGGTTGAAGGAGGCCTACACCAAGAATTTGGTAAAGGATGGCTAGGAAGAAGAAGAAGATAAAGTATATTGATTGGATACCTAGTTAATTTATATGAGCAGAGGTTAAGTAAGTAAATACCTAGATACTTAACAAAACGGAGAGCTCGGTGGCTCAGTGGTTGTCCGTGGTGGTCCCAGGTTCGATCCCCAGCTAGGGCAGCCATGTACCAATGAGTTATCCTCGGTTTTTTCGACGGAAAAACTTACGTACATTTACCGAGTGCTCTCAAAAACGGTGAAGGAAAACATCGTGATGAAACCTGCATGTCGTAGAAGAAAAAAATCTAAGGCATGTGAAATCCGCCAACCCGCACTGGGCCCGCGTGGTGGATTATGGCCCGAGTTCCCTCGAAGTAAGGGAAGGTCTGCCCGAGCAGTGGGGCAATATAAATAGACTGATGATGATGATGACTTAACAAAACGTACCTATAAGAAAAAACTTTTGTACGGAAGTTAATTTTCAATAAATTACATTTCTAAACGAATGCGAGCATCTAATGTAAAAAATAAGAATAAAGTCATTCTTCAGCCTCACAAGTATAGAATGCCAAGGGAGGTAAAGTGACAATTTAAAATTCCACCAACGTGCCCCAGAGATAGCTGAGCGAACACTCATATTCGCGGAGAACAGAAACCCGCCAATCGCAATTGCACATAAATTATACTAAGCAATAAAATTTTAATTCTACCACTCCCGAGTTTGCTACGTGACCTCGTTGGCGGGGTGTGTACCTACTTATTTCTTTATACTGTGTCATTGGTACGGTTGACAGAATAATTTTATAACTTTTGTATTTTTAAGCTTTGTATGCGGGTATTTTCAGTTTTTCTATGAAGGCTGTACGGCACTAAGTACTAAAAAAGTCAAAAGTGTTATACTTGATATACTGTTAGCTGTACCCATTGATAATTCTCTTTGACCTAGATTCATAAAATCGCCAAGTACCTACTCGTATTTATTATTATAATAAAATAATTTCACATACTTACGTCGTATTAATTTTGCAGCAAATTCATCATCGGATGTATTCGGCTTTGGTAAATTAATACCGTTTTTAATTACGAAGTGCAATAATTAAAATTACTAGAGTTTGAGGTTTTACCACAGATTAATTAATAGTAGGTACTAAGTCGTATCCAGGTTCAATCACTGGTTGTAGGACCCTTAATAGTAAAAGAAAGAAAACTACATAAATAGTAACTAAGATTTTCCAAGCCTTGGTGTAATGCTATGTATTTAAATACCTATATACATTCTCTGAATTTTGACATAGGTGAGTAAATGATATACCTATTTTATTACTTTTTAACCGACTTCA